>OX388039.1:21314567-22634714 GCA_947578705.1 Lacanobia wlatinum
TTATTTTGAAACTCGCGCTTACCTCAGAGCATTCACCTTGACTCTTGTTCTGCAATTTAGTCTATGCCGAGGACTTTCCCGTCATTATAATACGACAAAATTAAAAGAATTGAATTCTTCAACCACCAGTTTATAATACTGTACTATTTAATTTAGTAGGACTGTAGAGAGAGACATTGGATTGCATTATTGCGTAACACGTTTAACACTGCGTAGTACTATTTCACTTTTAAAGTTTCTTTGTGTGAACAGTGTGCTAACTGTCCTATTTACAGTCTCATTTTTCTCCAACTTAAGATTCTATTCTTTCAAAATGCCTAAAACTACAAAACCTAAAACCAAACTTCCTCGCGGTTGTAATAAAAATAAATCAAACACTGCATCTTGGTATAAAAAGTGCAAAAAATGTGGTGCTGTGGTTGTAGCCCCAAATTCTATCGGTATGTGGATGCATTTCAATAAGTTTCATCCTGAATTGAATAAAAGTCCTGTACTGTCTCTGACATCCCAGCCACGGGTACAGAATCGAGCTTTACAGGTTCCTACATCATCAGGAAATGTAGGTCAAAGTCCACAGCGTAAGAGAAGGCCAAGAAAACCTCGGAAGAATTTACGGCAGCCGAAGCGTAAACTATAGTATGTTTCTATTTCATTTTATGAGTATTCTTTAGTAATTAAATACAAGAGATAAGCATTAGGTCCACGGGGTCTCATCGAGTCTTTCGGGATATCAGCAAACAACTTGTCGAATGTTCACATGTCCTGGGCTTTTCTTCGACCAAAGAATAAGTATTGCTATTCAACACGGCAATGCTGCCAGTGTTCTAGGCACTTGTGCCATTGACAGCGCTGTGGATGATTTTTATGCCGAATGATTTATTTTTGGTTTTATACGCGTTTTCTTATCGCCTTTGTCTGGATCTATATTTAGACAGGTGGTGGTGACATCAGTAGGTGTGCACGAAGGTCATTGAACATGTCTTAAAATGTTCTAGAACTCTCTTTTTTGTTTTGCTCTATACTCAACAGATTAAGCTATGAACTAAGATTCCAGAGCTGCCAGATTTGACTTATTTTGTCACTAACAAAATGTGTGGTATTGAATAGTGTTAGTGTGTACTTTTAACATACGCATACCTGCTAGTTTGGGCTGACGGCCGATTTCCAGGTATTAGGTGCAATGCCCATTATCTAAATCACTTTTTTTAAGTATGGGTGCTAATCTTTATGTATGTTTTAGAAAATATCGTTAAATAATTAGCAAGTAATTAAATAATATTTTAACGACTAGTAGTCATTTTAATAGTCTAAGAGGTGGTCGCCACCTCAAGTGAGATCCTATTCTTAAGGGTGAAATATGGGCATAGTTTATTTACTAGGTGCAAATAACGCAAGCTAAAGTCTGTCAGGATTTGGAAGGATAGGAAACTGCCTCCTTGCTACTGAAATACGTATTTTTATAACAAACAAAAAAAAAAAAAACTTGGCCATCAGCCCAAGCTAGCAGGTATGCCTGTTAAAATTACATACTAACACTACTCTATCCCACATATTTCGTTAGTGACAAAATAAGTAAGGTCTGGGGACTCTGGGATGTCAGTCTATTAGGTATCATTAACCTAAACTTCAAAATTAATATTTGAAAAATGGAAATTGATCGTTTTTAGAAGGTAATTTATGGAGGAACCGATCAGAATTCGAAAATTCTTTCGCTGGTACCAAGTTACATTTCATACCTCGTTTATGAGTGCTTAGGTTTCTGTTTATCTCCGAAATAAGCACGATTCCTGTGATATAGGCCATAGAAAGCCGCGTGATAAGCTTGTTATCTTGACATTTTTTTTGAGATGAGTTTGCTCTTCTCTTGAATGTAGTCTAGGTCAATTTATCTAAGATGAAATCAAATATACTTAAATGTAATTTATCAATAGGGTTAATGACTAAATAAATATAATAAGTACGTCAGATAATTTCCAAAACATGGGACACTTTTTTTTTAAATTTAAGATAAGATAAGATATTAATGCGCACTGCAAAGAAGTGGAACTCTGCCTGCGTCTGTGTTTCCAAACGCTTACAACCCTAATCTCTTCAAAGTTAGAGTGCACAGGCTCCTTCTGGGTAAGCTCGCTCCATCATAGACTTTGTCTCTGTCATCTCTGACCTAGACTAGTGTCAAGAGCAAACCCATAACAAATAAAAAAAAAACAAACAAAAATTAAGACGATACAAAGCTCGTGTAACGTCACATTTGAGTACCTACACTTTTTACCTACACGTGACGTCAAAAGCCCTCACTCCTGATCTTTGATGCGTTTTACCTTTGTCAATATATTTAGACAATCTAACTGACGGACTAAATCAATCAATATATATAAAATTCTCAATATCTATCAATATATATAAAATTCTTCCGTTACTGACTGATTGAGTGACTGAGTGACTGACAGCCAACGCACAGCCGAAACTACTGGTGGTAGAAAGCTGAAATTTGGTATGTAGCACCTCTACCCTCCGTAGGGGCGCACTAAGAGGATTTCCCGAAATGCCTACGGGAACGGGAAAAACCGGGATATACGCGTACGAAGTCGCGGGCAAAAGCAAGTAGATAATATATAAAATTCTTCCGTTACTCACTGATTGAGTGAGTGACTGACAGACAACATACAGCTGTAAATACTGGCCATAGAGAGCTGAAATTTGTCGATGGAGCCATAACCTTAAAAATTGAATTGAATTGAGCTGAAATTTGAGGTTCCCAACACTGTACGGGAGCACTAAGAGAGGATTTTCGAAATTCTTACGGGAACGGGTATATGCGCGCACGAAGTCGCGGGCAAATTTTTTTATACTCATTAATCATCCTCATTCCTAATGCTTTACTCATCACTACCAAATAAAACTTTACAGCCATGAAACCGAAGAGGCATACGAAGACATAGCCCATGCTAAGATAAAGAGCACTTTCCAAATGATGGGCTTCTGCGTGCACCCTGAGAAGCTGCCCAAAGGGGAGCTGATCTACCGCAAGAGGCCTGCCAGGCTGCGACCGCCCAGGTTCAGGAAGAACTTGAGCAGCAAGAAAACTTACTTCGATGATGAGGGGAATCCTTATACTTTGGATCAGGTGAGCTTCTTCTTTTTGAGTTGATGGTCAACTCTTTAGATTGTTTGGGCCCAGTAGGTGAGTACGTTAGTTGTAGTATCGGTGGCATTTATTTATTAAATCCAGTCAAAGTACAGGTGTATGAGCACTTTCTCTTATATTGCTTGTTCTATTTTTTACCCGACTGCGCCAAGAGGAGGGTTCTTTTTTCAATTCAATTTTATCTATACCAATATTATAAAGAGGAAACATTATTTTGTTTGCTTGCACCGAATAGGCTCCGAATATACTGGATCGATTTTAACCATTTTTACCACCAATAGAAAGCTAAATTATAAGGAAGTAATATAAGGTATAATTTAATTTCGGAAAACATAGAGATCCCTATGAAAATTACAATACTTAACCCGCGCGAACGAAGTTGCGGCAGAACTGCTAGTTCTAATACATATAAACTAAGTCTGCCTCTCGGTCTATATGTTTGTAACCTCTCCACGTCTAATCGACTGACCGTAATTTGGTGAAACTTGGTACTCGTAACATATCCTGGATTAAGACAAAATTAGGACACATTCATCCCGGGAGTATGTTCCCTTGAGTTAATTTTTGAGTTTCACGCGGACGAAGCCGCTGGCAGAAGCTAGTATAGTTTATTATGTATATGTTAATATTATGTAGTTGAGTTTCTACCTCTAAAGGCTACTAACAATATGAGTTGTAAATCAATTTGGCTTAAAAGATTTAAAAGTCGACTTAGCTTTTTATTACTATATAGAACAAAGTTTCTTAACAAGCGATAAGAAACTTTGTTCTACATGTTAATAAAAGCGGAGTGGACTTTTTTCAACAGTACTTTGAAGTTTTCATAAAACTGTCTCTCAATAAGTATAAAGTCCCCGCCACGAGAAGCTATAAATTTTGTAAACACATTCAATTGTTTCAAATGTTTGTTCCATGAGTCAGACGCGTTTCAGTAACACAAAACATTAGACGACAGCGCTTAAATATCGAAAATACATAACCCGACGAAGTGAAATTGCTCGTTAGTTTCGTATTACATGTATGTTACTTTGAGTTGATTGAATTTAGGATTATTTGTTGTCGCTATAACTTAGTAGAAGTTCTTTGTTTACAAAATTTATAGCTTCTGGTGACGGGGAATTATAGAAGGTTCCAACCGAACGTCTATTGAGACATTGTCAGTTCTTTTATTCCGTTGTAAGAAGGATACTTAGTTTTCGTAATCAAATGTATTTTTTTATAAATTGTTTTTACAACTCTATTATTTTCCTCATCCAGTCCAAAGACTCTCAAGATGAAAGAGAAATGCAGACAGATGACGACTACACAGAAGTGAAGTCAGACACGGAGCGGTCCGAGCATGTGTCCACAGGGACACCGCGAACATATCCCCTTGCTTCCCAAGACACCAGCCTAGATGACGAGAGTATTAAGCTGGCTGAAGCGGCCGCGGTACCTCTGCCTTGCGATGCTGAGGACTCTAATGATGAGGAGGAGAAAATTGAGGAGCGAGATAGTGCAGGTATGGTATTTATTTCGTACTAGCAACCCGCCCCAGCTTGGTAGGGGTAGCAGAGCAAGATTTTTTCCGACATCTTTAACAAATTCGCCATACCTATTTCAATATTTTCAACCACGGTAAAAATATATACTATTCTATCTTCATACAAACGGTCGGAACGCGAGTCATACCTACGCGCCTCGAGTTTAGAGAGCTCTCTGGCAGCAAGCAGTCGCGAATGCGCCGCAGCGACGAACGAACGGTCTGATTGTTTTGTAAGCAGTAAGCGGGTGATTTGTAAATATTTGTTTTTGAAATAAGTACAAGTAATTATTTAAAATCGAAAAGAAAAAATATAGAATATATATATTGTAGTGTTTTTGGTTGCTTGGATTCATCAGTAACGCACCCAAAGACACCATTTTGTAGTTTACCTGGTACAGTAGGACCCAACTGATATGGCTTACCGATGTACCTGCGCTGAAGACGAATTTTCAAAGCGCGGGAAATGCTATTGACCAATAGTACCGCTATTGGTCGGCAGCTGCCGCCATGTTAGCGCGTGCCGCGAGCATTTACGTGACTTGCGAGTGAGAGGGAACTAACAGCTTCAGTGTATTTTGAACCTTATAGTAGTGAACTAAGGTTGATTGTAAGTTTTAGCATTCTTTCGTTAATCTTCGGGGTCATACTTTCTTTTCTGTGCGAACGAAGATTTACGACGCGCCTTATCAGTTAGGAACCACTGTACATAATTTGTTCCTTTTATTAATAGGTAGGTATTTCGCTTTTTCTACCGATGAAAATACCTAACGGCATTCATAAATAAATAAGTGGATAGGGTGAAAAAAGTGACAAACGAGTGAACTACTACGCTCGCATTAAAAAAAAATGTAGGTAGTTTCATAGGTTAGGCTGTCGACTCACATATGTACTTAGCTACTAACATTTATATTAGGTATTGAATTAGACGAAATATCACCATGAAGACCACCTATGAGAGTAATGGTAGGTACCTACCTGGTAAGATTACCAGTTTAATTTACTTTTAAGTAAGATTTTGTAGTAAATAGTTGGAGGTTTTGATTGCTATAGGTAGCGCATACGCGATGCGATGGTTGATCTTGATATTAAGTACTAACGTTTGCAAAGGTTTGTTTGACATCGGATGAGTGATCAAAAATATTGTTATTTCGAGTTGCTCTATGCTGTAGGTAATGGGAAAGAATGAATAAGCTGCGATAAAAAAAGATATTATATGTCAGCCGTTTCTTGCATTTTGGTTGAGTAGGTAGGTGATGAAGTTTTGTAAGAATTTAAGAATGGTAAACTTCGGCGACAACAGTTTATTTATTTCTTTTGTATGTTGTAAATAAAAAATCTTTTATACACTGTCACAAAAATAGAAAGAAACTCAAGTAGGCAGGTAGATAAAATTCAAATACTGGAGGCGGGCAGCCCTGTCGCGTGTTACGTACCGCGCGGTTAGGTAATTATTTCAAGGAGAGGGCCGAGTCACAATACTGCTAGATATTTATACTGTGTTTTCAACCAATTTACACAAAACCTTAATGTTTTCAAAATCTATTATTAAACCAATTTACACAAAACCTTAATGTTTTCAAAATCTATTATTAAGATTTCTTATTAAGATTGTTTTCAAAATCTATTCTGTCGGAATTTCCGCATTTATTCACATTTTCTTTCAAAAAAAAAAAAAAAAATGTTTTTAAGAGATTTTTTACTAACAAAAATGGATACCTGGCCCACGGAAGCCGCCTAAGTCGTGGCGTTGCTGAATTCAGGGCATCAGTCAGGGTGTTGTGGCTGCACGATTGCATCTTAACCTCTCTGCTGTCAATAAAGTGATATCGAGATAGGGATATTAGTATGTACTAGTATGCTTACTCGCCGTCCAGGATCTGGTAGATACCGAGTCACGTCTGAGCAAGATGACCGTTATATTGCGTCAGTTTCTCTAAGAAATCGACATTTTTAATTCAATTCAACTGCAGCAGCATTGAGGATTGACTGTGAGCGATGGACGTATTGGAGAGGCATACGCGCCGATGGAAAAACTGAACTTGTTTTTGTATCTGTACCTCGCTTACCACTATTAAATGCGTCACGTTACATCGAAGAGTGTCTCCAGCCTCATGTGGTAGCCTACTACTTTTAGTGCCAAGTGCGAAAGTATTTTTACATTTTTAGTGCCAAACACTCAACACATGGGCCGAACAACAATTCGTTCGTGTGCCCATAGCCCGCGCATGAACACAAGTCACATATAGCTACTTAAAACGACGACTCAGATGCGGGTTGTGGGCACACGAACGAATCACTATTCGACCCATACTCTGAATTCTTGGCACTTTTTAGTGCAATGAACAATGAACTCTTCAGTTCATTTTTATGCAGGACAATGCCAGGGCTCATAAAAATGAGTCCTTCCAAGAATAGGTCATTACACGAATTAGGTATTATACGTAATATGCAAAAGACAACGAGACATTGTCACAACTCATTGTCTTTCGCAGAATGAGGTATTTTGAGAACAAGTCCTTTGAAGAGTAAGCCATTCAGAGAACAGGTTCTTTTTTCGCCGTAAGCTATTCTACACTATATATATTATATTATAATATTATAAAGAGGAAAGATTTGTTTGTTTGTTTGTTTGAAATGAATAGGCTCCGAAACTACTGGACCGATTTCAAAAATTCTTTCAGCAATAGATAGCTACATTATCAGGGAGTAACATAGGCTATATTTTATCCCCGTACTCCCAAGGGAACGGGAACTATGCGGGTGAAACCGCGTGACGTCCACTAGTTTACGATAAGTTGCTTAATCTACTAAACCGCACCGACGGCTTAACGTTGTTATTCCAAAACGTCCAAGCTTGTTGCACTTCACACACGATATACGAGGAGAGTCAAAGCATTTTGGTGTGATAATTAGAAAAAGCGGCCAAGTGCGAGTCGGGCTCGCCCATGAAGGGTTCCGTAGCAGCAAGTAACACAATATAAAAGTTCTTGTAGCTCGTTGTAATTTTATAATTATTATTTACTTAGGCACCTATAACAGATTTATTATTAGAAAATAATGGTTCACGGTTTATGCACAAGGTTTATGTTTATGATTTTTTTTTATATTTGAATTGATTGAATGAAAGGTAAAGTGCGGTGTACGATTTATGACGTATTGAAAAAAAAACTACTTACTAGATCTCGTTCAAACCAATTTTCGGTGGAAGTTTGCATGGTAATGTACATCATATATTTTTTTTAAGTTTTATCATTCTCTTATTTTAGAAGTTACGGGGACACACACACACACACATTTTACCACTTTGGAAGTGTCTCTCGCGCAAACTATTCAGTTTAGAAAAAAATGATATTAGAAACTTAGATAATGATGAAAACATAATCAAAATAAACGATTCCTGAAAGTCAAAGTCAAAAAACGTTTATTGCGAACCTGCGGCGAAAATGGCACACCTTCTCCCCCCCCCCTCCTCAGAAAATGGCTTGCGATTACCGTCACAAGAACGAAAGGCTAAAGGCGCAACTCATAATTATTTGAGGGGGGGGGGGTTCATTTGTGGGGTGACACCACATTATCCGCCCCTGGTTTCACCTATGCTAGCTATGCTACTGAACCTTATTATTATCATCGACAAAAATGAGTTTAGTGAAGAACTATTTCCCAAATTACTGGTCTACAGTGAATCGTGAAGTGGATCCGACGAAGCGTAGGAAGAGACCTAACAGGTCGGAAAAAAACTTCGATACATCGGGAATGCCGGCGGAGCTGAGAGATGACCCAAAGATGTATAAGTATTGGAAGAAGAGGCACTCACTTTTTCACAGGTCAGATTTTCTAGTTTTATTTTATCTTTGTTTTAGAGTTCATATTATTGTAATACTAATTTATTATAAGGGTTCCGTACCATAAACCGAAACAAACACGTTTCTTGTAGCCCCCTTAAATTTTATTTATTTTTTATTATTCATACTTATTTTATAAAACTGAAAAGTTTGTTTGTTTGGTTGAACGCGCTAATCTCAGGAACAATTTTGGTTGGAATCGAAAAATTCTTTTAGTGTTGGACAGCGCTTTTATCGAGGAAGGCTATATACGGTGCCATTTTAATCGTCTTACAATGGCGGCCCATTAGTGTATCCGACATATACTACCTCTAGGCGCGATTATTCATGTATAACATCACGCTACGACCAATAGGAGCGGGGCATTAATGAAAAATGTGACGCATTTTTAATAATCTATTCATCGATTCTATGTTCAAAACTGAACGTCGTAAACGCTCTCAACGCGTAATCATTTAACATTACAGCTAAAGTTTTACAAAGCAATGAATGACCCACAGATTCGACGAAGGCATAAAGCTGGACCGCGAGAGTTGGTTCAGCGTGACGCCGGAGAAGGTAGCGTGGCACATCGCCCACAAATATGTGTACGATGTGGTTCTGGACGCGTTCTGCGGCGCCGGCGGAAACACCATCCAGTTTGCGCACACCAGTAAAAAAGGTAAGGACAACTTAATATCCCGCCATTACTTGCAGGAGCAGGCAGAATTTTAAAGTGCACTAAGGCTGGGTTTCCAGTATTATGGTTGATCCAAAAAAATGGCTGAAGCCTAATCGTGTAACGATTTTCGACAAAGGCACCCCGATTCTTTTGCTGCCTCTTAGCCTACGATTCGCTTAAAATAACCATTTCCTAATTGTGCACCTAATGTGTCGAATCACATCCAACATTTTTACTACTTTTTTGTTAAAATGTATATTAACGCGGGGGAAAGCCATTGATAAATTTTAGTAGGAAAAAAATTTCACGTCACTTATTCGTATGAAAATCAAAAGACATCCTTTTTGTGACAAATATTTAATTTACCTCTCTATTTAAAATTACTTTTTCTTTTTTTTTAAGTTTTAATAATAAACATTTTGCAAATCCATTTCGATATGTTATGGCTAATCCATTTAATGTCGTTTCCAACAGTAATAGCAATAGATATTGACCCTGAAAAGATATCGATGGCGCGGCACAACGCGACAGTGTACGGCGTCGCCGAGCGCATCGAATTCATAGTGGGAGACTTCTTCGAGCTGGCGCCCACGCTGAAGGCGGACATGGTGTTCCTGAGTCCGCCCTGGGGAGGACCTGATTATTCTGATGTGAGTACACTTGGTAGTGGTGGACTATGTCGATGATATCGACTTTGGTGCAATCGATTCTAAGTTTAGTAATAGTGGCAGCAATCGATAATTTTGAAGTATCGGTTCTAAGCTTAATAAATAATAGTTTATCGATAATACAGGTTCTAAGCGTAATAAGAGTTGCATTTATCGATAAAATCGATTTAGATTATTTTGATCGCTATGGCCGCCTGATTTCCGCCCTCTGGTGTTCAAAAGAATAAAACAAAATGTTTTTAAGCTTACTCTGTGCCTCAATTCTTAATTGGCATTGGCTATCCCGCTGTAATAATTGGTATAAAAAAGCCACGAAAGTTAAAATTCTCATGTTTTTTTCTTCATAGAAATCCGAGTACGACTTGGAGACCATGTTAGAACCTAAACCAGCGTCTGAAGTGATGAGGGTGGCGAGAAAAATAACACCGACCATCGCCTTCTACCTTCCTAGGAACTCTAGGCCGGATCAGGTAAGATACAGTTTCATGGCTATACATAGATGTCAAACTTAAAATAAAATATGGACGTGGACTCATAATATGAATCCTAATGTAAAGAGGCAAGGCACAGTTTTCTTCGCCTACTTCGAAAATACATGAAAAAATCCACTGGAAAACTCCAAAGACCGGCGACAATTCTAGTCTGCTTCCTGTTATTTATTTTCAATGAAAATAATCTTGGCCAGTCGACCTAAAGTCGATTTAGATAATTATTACACTTATCGATCGATCAATCGATTATTATCAAACTTTCAGCTCTTTAAAATGTTCTTACTCTTTGTTTCAGATTCTCACCCTAGCGAAAGAAGTGGGTGGCTCTGTAGAAATAGAACAAAGCTACATCGACAAAAGGTACGTAGCTATAACAGCCTATTTCTACTGATGAACTCGGTAGAAATAGGCTGTTATAGCTACGAATCGAAGTTTAGTTTATTTTATTTTATTTGCTTAATATAGTACCTACATTGTTTGTAAATATTTTTATTTGTAAGTTTATCTCTAGTAAGTGTATTCATAGAATATTGGTACTGGATAAATTATGTATAAGCCAAAATATAGTTGTAAGTGAAACCTGTGAAAAATGTACTTGTCATTAATATTATTGTAACTTAATGTTCGAGTTCACCAACAAATCCCTAAAACTTGTGGACACTTATTGAATGTTTTTTTTTTTAGAATATGACGGTACGAATATTGAATTATCTGTAAATATTTGTTAAACAATAAAAAGAATATGGTTATTGTGCTGTGTTTTTGTTGTAGAGCTTTGAAACAACTCGGAAACTTACTAGAATCTTAGAATATCCAGATATTTACTTTCACAAAGGATTAAAGTGTTCAAAAGTAAAAGAATATAGGACTTGTTGGTGAAAATGGCCTTATAATCTATTGTTGAATGTTAAATGGTTCTTACATTGTAAATAGATATATAATAATAGAGATCATTGGGAGCGCAGGGCATTGTCGATAAGGGGTAATATGCTTTTTCGCAGGTTTGCACGGTGCTCGCGTGACGCTAAAGTCACACTGTTCACAAGCTTTTGCCAAACGTTATACACGTGCAACCTGTGGAGCAATCACACTAAAAAAGCCTGCAATGCTCTGCGCGTCCAGGATAACAACGCGTTTAGGGGTTTGTTGGGGCTCCCATGGCGATGCAGTGCTTCCGGCATGTTTGTCGAACACAACACGGACGGCTTCCATGCAGTGCTTCGCAAAAGAACGGCCTCACTGTGGTCCCGGGTAAAGGGTAGCACCAACACGCTTCTGAGCGTGGTGTCGGACAGAGTGGACAGCCAAATCCTGAGATAGTGGTCGCTCATGCATGTCCAAAATAATAATTATTTTAAATTTTACTAACATAGCTATAAGTATCTTCCTACTAACATAATATGGACCTGTATTAACTACTGTGTGCTTGGTCTGAAATAAATATTTTCAATTTCAATATCAATAAATACCAGTTACATCATACATTTGGTATTGTTATCTAACTCCTTACGAAACCCCTTAAAATTGGAAGGTGCTCGCTTTCTTGTTTCTGAGCTTGGTTCTATGGACTGAACTACGCCCGGAAACGGACGCGTCGCCTGTGGCCTTAGTGCGAGTTTTTAATGTTCTCGATCGCGCCAATTTGTATTGAAATTGAATGCTTATTCAGTTTCAATACAAATTGGCGTGAAAAGAAAAAGCTTTCCGTTATTGTCACTACTCAGCGCTTGCTGACTGGGGTCCAGGAGCACAACGCAGAGAGTTGGGAGTCTTACATCGAGTCAACTGACGTTGACTGGCTGGCGATACACAGATTGTGCCGGCAAGTCACGGCTACCCCAGCTCCTGTGCGTCTGCTCCTACACAGCGACGGGACACCCAGATACTCCGCAACAGACCGTGCGGAGATCTTCGCCGAGCACCTGGAGCGTCAATTCCAGCCGAACCCGACTGATGAACTCGACCTCGTCGCAGCAGTCGAGAGGCACCTGGAGGAGTACTTTGCGTCACCGATAGCTACCGATGAAGCACCAATCTTCTTTTCGCCTAACGCAGTGAGACGCGCCATCCTGAGGACCAAGCCTAGAAAGGCCCCTGGGGCGGACGGTATCACCAAGACAGTGCTGCGCCTCCTGCCATTCCGAATGGTAGCGGCGTTGGCGCGCCTGTTCACGGGGATACTGCGCACGGGGGCCTTCCCGAGATGTTGGAAGGAAGGGCGCGTCATAATACTGGCCAAGGCGAACAAGAACGTGCTGAAGCCGGAGAGCTATCGGCCCATCACGCTTCTGCCCACTATCTCCAAGGTGTTTGAGCAACTCCTGCTGCAGCACCTTACACCACAAGTGACGCCTCGCCCGGAGCAGTTTGGGTTCCGCTCGGAACACAGCACGACGCTCCAGTTGTCGAGGGTACTGCACCTTCTCACGGCGGCGCTGAACAAGAAGGAGCACGCAGTTGCAGTAATCCTCGACATGGAGAAGGCATTTGATCGGGTCGGGCACGCCAGTCTGATCTACAAGATGACGCTCACAGACGCGCCTCGTCGCGTTGTCTAGGTCTCCTCCTTCCTCACCGACAGGACCTTTAAGGTGGTGGTCGATGGTGCCGTGTCACGCGCCCGACCCATAGCAGCCGGAGTCCCTCAGGGCAGCTTCGTCTCGCTGCTCTGCTACTCATGTTACACCGACGATATCCCTTCCTCACAGGAATGCACGCTCGCGCTGTACGCTGATGACGCCGCGTACATCTGCACCTCGCTCAATGCGAGACACGCGGCTGTCAAGATGCAGCGCGGGCTAGATTCGCTTCCCGACTGGCTGTCGAAGTGGCGGTTGTCGGTGAATGTGGGTAAGACTCAGGCGCTGATCGCCGGGTGCGCCCACCTCCCACCACCTCTCCGACTGCAAGGGGTCGACATCGATTGGGCGTCCCAGGCCAAGTACCTAGGGATAACCATCGATCGTCGGCTCACCATGGGTTGTCATGTCCGCCAGGTCGTCTCGAAAGGTAGAGCGGCCCGCGCTCTGCTCCACCCAGTGCTCTCATCCCGCCTCCCGCTGCGAGTCAAGTTGGGCGTGTATAAAACGTACATCCGCCCGCTGCTCACCTATGCCGCCCCAGCTTGGCTCGCCCTCACGAGCGAGTCCAATAGAAAACTCCCCCGCGCGCAGCAGAACCTAGCGCTGCGGAAAATCGTGGCCAACCCTCATTTCGGACCCACCCACCGGACTTGACGCCGAGTGAGTCGCAGACACCGACACGCGGCTCTCTCCCTCAGAATGACTCTACAACACAACACGCACTCGGCGCGCGCTGTATGCTAGGTTAATATAGGCATAGTGCGCGTCGAACCTCATACATGCACGACTCTGCAAGCGCCCAAACACACGCGATGAACGTACGGCGCGGACGTACGTTTCACTCGCTACATGAGACGGTGTCTCACAATTCATTGCCGCTCATACTCACACTACGGTCCCTCAGCCTGAAGCGTGACCGGCTCGCTCTGGAAGCGCGACAGGCGGGGGATCAGCACCCTCGGCAGGGAGCGCCTCGAAGTCGGCGCCTACGTCGCTGGTCGCCTCTCGCTGGGCCTCCTCCGGGCAACCGGAGGTCTCACCTGGCGGGGACTGACCGCCGTAGGGTCGTGAAGATACGGCACGCAGAGACAGTGCCGTGGCGCCCTCTGCCGACACAATGACAGAAACACTGTAGGCACGCAGCAACAACTAGTCGTGCTGCCGCTAAAACCGCGCCTATATGGCACTCAAATGACGTGGCCGTATTTACGGGCACGAACATGATCCCACGGGATTAAAGGCCCAGCCTATGCCCGCTGGCCGCGATTACTCCACTTGCTAAACACTTCAGTTATCACAGCCCTTTCTGACTGTAAGGTTACATATTGTGGTAGTTTTAAAAATAAAACTTATTGTTATCATCGTCAAAAATGAGTTTAGTGAAAAACTATTTCCCTAATTACTGGCGTACAATCAATAGTGCAGTGGATCCGACGAAGCTTAGGAAGAGACCTAAAAGGTATTCAGTGTTTGAAGAACACTTCGATACATCGGAAATGCCGGCGGAACTGAGAACCCAAAGATGTACTAGTATTGGAAGAAGAGGCACTCACATTTTCACAGGTCAGTTTTTGTAGTTGTTCTTTATGTTAGAGTACATATTATAACACTTATTTATTTTATGGGTTCCGTACCATAAACCGAATAAAACACGTTTCTTGTATGAGAGCCCCCCTTTAATTTTTAATTTTATTTAATTCTTGTTATGTATACTAATATTGTACAGCTGAAAAGTTAGTTTGATTGTTTGTTTGGTTGAACGCGCTAATCTCAGGAACTATTGTCTTGCATTTCAAAACTTCTTTATGTGTTGGATTGGGTTTTTGTCCAGGAACGATAGGGGCTACCAAACAAAAGGGGACAACCAAAAGGAGCGGAGCATTATGGAAAAATACAGCCCACTGGCAGACTGACGGACAGCGGAAACTTAGTAATAGGCTTCCGTTGGTTACCTTTAGTACAGAATCCTAGAAACGGAACTCATATAGGGACACTTCATTGTCTGTCTGTCAAGCCCCCTTTCATAGATTCTATGTTCAAAAGTGAACGTCGTAAACGCTCTAACTTAACGCATAATAATTGAACTTTAAAACTAAAGTCTAACAAAGCAATGATTGTCCCACAGATTCGACGAAGGTATAAAACTGGATCGCGAGAGTTGGTACAGCGTGACGCCGGAAAAGGTAGCGTGCGACATCGCCAACAAATGTGTGCACGATGTGGTTCTGGACGCTTTCTGTGGCGCCGGCGGAAACACCATCCAGTTTGCGCACACCAGTAAAAAAGGTAAGGACAACTTAATATCCCGCCATTTATTACTTGCAGGAGCAGGCAGGCATTTAAAGTGCACTAAGGCCGCGTTTCTACCAGCGATGTGCGAGGCTGCGTAGCGAAGGATGTGTTAGTTACAAATCATCAGAATCGCTGAGCGAGACAGTAAATGAAGCGATTCTATTGGTTCTTAACAAACACATCCCTCGCCACGCATCCTCGCACATCTCTGGTGGACGCGCGGCCTTACAGTTCTCCAGCTATGTTTAAGTCCCAGTATTATGTAAGGTTCATCCACAAAAAAATCTAAAGCCTAACTGTAGACCGAGATTCGAAAAGGGCACTGCGATTCTTTTGCTACCTTTTGCTTAGCCTTTCGCTTAAAATCACGGTTTCCGAATTGTGTATAGTCATTATTTTGATACCAATACATTTTTGTGAAAATGTACCCGTAGCAAATGTATCAGGAAAAAATTGTCACCTCACTTATTCGTATGAAAATGAAAAGACATCATTTCGTTTTCTTTTTTCTAAGTTTTTAATAATAATAATTTTGCAAATCCATTTCGATATTTTATGGCTAATCCATTTAATGTCTTTTCCAACAGTAATAGCAATAGACATCGACCCTGAAAAGATATCGATGGCGCGGCACAACGCGACATTGTACGGCGTCGCCGAGCGCATCGAATTCATAGTGGGAGACTTCTTCGAGCTGGCGCCCACGCTGAAGGCGGACATGGTGTTCCTGAGTCCGCCCTGGGGAGGACCCGATTATTCTGATGTGAGTACACTTGGTAGTGGTGGACTATGTCGATGATATCGACTTTGGTTAAATCGATTCTAAGCTTAGTAATAGTGGCATTAATCGATAATATTGAAGTATCGATTCTAAGCTCAATAATAGTGGCGTTTATCGATAATACATGTTCTAAGTGTAATAAGAGTT
This sequence comes from Lacanobia wlatinum, assembly GCA_947578705.1. Lineage (NCBI taxonomy): Eukaryota > Metazoa > Arthropoda > Insecta > Lepidoptera > Noctuidae > Lacanobia > Lacanobia wlatinum. Next base: position 21,330,705 of record OX388039.1, read on the forward strand.
GCATTTATAGATTTAGATGTTCTTGACCGCTATCTCCGTCGTTGGTTTACGCCCTCTGGTGTTCAAAAGAATAATTAATTTGAGAAATAAATAAAATTGATTATTTTTTAAGCTTAGTCTTCCGCTGTAATAATTGGTACAAAAAAGCCACGAATGTTAAATTCGCATATTTGTTGTTCACAGCATTACGTGTACAATTTGGAGACTATGTTGGAGCCTAAACCAGCGTCTGAAGTGATGAGGGTGGCGCGAAAAATATCACCGACCATCGCCTTCTGCCTTCCCAGAAACTCCAGGCCGGATCAGGTAAGATACAGTTTCATGGCTATACATACTTAGATGTCAAACTTAAAATAAAATATAGACGAGGACACATAATATAAACCTTATTGTAAAAGTGCAAGACTTATTTTTCTTCGCCCACTTACGAAATAAATGAAAAAATCCTCTGGAAAACTCTCTACAAAGACCGCGACAATTCTAGTCTGCTTCTTATTCTGTATTTTCAATGAGAATAATCTTAGCCAGTCGACGTAAAGTCGATTTAAAAAAATATTACACTTATCGATCGATCAATCGATTATTATCAAACTTTCAGCTTTTTAAAATGTTCTTACTCTTTGTTTCAGATTCTCACCCTAGCGAAAGAAGTGGGTGGCTCTGTAAAGATAGAACAAAACTTAATCGAGAAAAGGATGGTAGCTATAACAGCCTATTTCTACTGATGAACTCAGTAGAAATAGCTACGAATCGAAGTATCGAATTTTCCGATGCTATAATTCGGTTTGTAGTTAGTTTAGTTTATTTTATTTTTTAAATTATAGTACCTACATCAGTTAGTGTGTGTGTGTTAAGTGGATCTTATACTGAAGTTAGTTTGTCATATAATTTGTATATATTTTCGACTATTTGATGTTATATTTTAGTTTAGTTTCTTTTATTTTTCATTATAGTACGTACACTAAGTTTGTAATTTTTTTTTTTCATTTGTAAGTTTATCTCTCTAGTAAGTGTATAGTTGTTAGTAACTTAATATTTGGGTTCAACAACAAAACCTTACTAGAATCTTAGAATCCCTAGATTTTTTTTATCACAAAGGATTAAAGTAAAAGGTGAAAATGGCCTTATAATCTATTGTTGAATGTTGAATGGTTCTCATATTGTAAATAGAAATATAATAAATTCCAGTTAAATCATACATTTGGTATTGTTATCTAACTCCTTACGAAACCCCTTCAAATTGGAAGGTGCTCGCTTTCTTGTTTCTGGGCTTGGTTCTATGGACTGAACTACGCCCGGAAACGGACGCATCGCCTGTGGCCTTAGTGCAAGTTTTTAATGTTCTCGATCGCGTTAGCGTGAACGCCAATTTGTACTGAAACTGAATAAGCGCTGACTGGTGATAATAACGCAAAGGTTTTTTTTTCCATACAATTTGACAGAAGCGAACGTTTGCGTTAACGCGATCGAGTACGTTATAAAAAAACACACACTAAGTCCTCTGAACACACGCCGCTGCGCAGTAGGGGGGGCACACGTGACAGCGGGGGGAGGGGTGGGGTACTGTGTAACGCGTTGCTAACTCCGCAGATATCATTATGTTTGCATCGAACTATAGGTACCAAGAAGCGCGATGACCCTGTGTAGGTAACGATAATGTAGTATCTGCTACTGTGTGTAGTAAATACCAAACACATAATACACAATACAGACACACATTATACTAAACGTTTTATGTCCATAATCGCAATAAGTGGTATTCTCGCATATGCAAGTAGTTTCATCACTTAGTGTAAGTAGAAAAACCTGTTAGTCGGTTTTTAATCAAAATAGAGTAAGATTCCAGAACTGCCAGACGTTACTTATCTTCTCAGTAAAATGTGCGGGATAGAGTTGTGTTTGTATGCACTTCGAACGTGCGCATACCTGGGCGGGTCGTCTCGACACAGTTACCGATCACCTGCCGACCTTCCCTGGGATTTTTATATGTATCATACTTCAGAATATTATGTGATCCTGTAAACATTCATGTTTACTATTTAAAGCAATAATTGAAAATTAATTTTAGAAATCAGCTCAAGATATTAAATTTTAAGGTAATATTTTTTATTTAGCCCAATATTTTTAAACTTATTTTTTTAAACCTCCAAATAATTTATTAGGTTCTTCTGGATAGGTGTAAAAATACTTTTCACTACTCATACTCGGAACGGCTGGAGGCGTTTCTGCACCAACATTGAGAATAGCAACCAGGCAATGAGGGTCAAAACCTGTCTCGCCGCCGAGACGTATCTCTCAATAGGATGCCTTAATTAAAAAACCAGACTGCACCTATACAACTAAAGATGCGGAAACCTCAGACGGAGCGGAGACTCGCTAGCTGAATACCTTGTCAAGGTTTTCCGTGCCAGTCTAGCTCACCGCTACATCCCCTTGACATGGCGCGAAGTAAAAATAATTTTTATTCCGAAACCCGGTAAGAGCGATTACACTCAACCCAAATCCTTCAGAACCACCAGCCTTACCTCGTTTTTCCTGAAAACACTGGGGGACAGAACGATTTGGAGTCAAATTTCGCTACTTAAACCTTTACACCAAAACCAACACGCCTACTGCGAAGGCAAGTCAACTGAGTCCGCACTCCACTGCGTGGTCACACGCATAGGAAATGGTCTCAAATTCAAAAACCCAACACTGGCCGCCTTCATTGATATAGAGGGTGCCTTTGACAAAACAAATTCGCCAGCATCAGCCAGGCACTAGCCATGCATGGTGTGGCGCCAACGCTTATAGAATGGATACTGTGGCACATCCTCCTTGGTTGCCTGATCCTCCGGGGACCTCCGTCAACTTACGAGTGATTATTACCTGTTTCCAAAAATGAAAAAAGAGCTGCGGGGTAAAAAAATTACCACCTATGATGAAGTCAAGAGGCAGTTTCGGCGTATTTTGTAGATAAAGAGAAAACATTTTTTTTGAGGGTATAAATAAATTAATTGAAAGATCTGAAAAATGTATCCGTCTTGCAGGTGAATATATTGAAAAGGAAAAATAATTTAGTTTTTTTTATTTACACCCCTTATCCTCCATTCCGCGAACATAAAAACGCTCCCTCATAATTATAAAAAAAGCTTTAGAAGAATTAAAAAAAGACAGTTCATAATTTAGGTAAAATAAATGACATACCTACGTAGATTGATTTGTTTTTCTGAAGGAATTGTAAAAGTTTTCTTGGGAGCACCAGCTCAATATAATGATCTTTTAAATCACCAAAAGTATTTTATTTATCACGATCCCCAGACGTTGCAGAAGCCCTAACCTGAACGCCGACATTTGGCGGCGGTGCCGGTTACCGAAAGTACGCTGTAATATGGTAAAGAGAAGTATTTTCCGGGTAATGTTAGTGAAGAGTTTCCGCGTGTGCTAAGCGTATATAGCACGAAGCCCTATTTTTTATAAAGCATCTCGAAGGATGACGAGATATTGATTATGGTCAGGCGATAGCTAGATGAACGCCTGGATAATAAAGCTAAGTGGTTTTTATATGTAAAGTAATTTTTTGTATTGAGAAAAATGGCGTTGTTATATACCGGTATAGACCGAGTGTGTTTTGAAGAATTCTTAGCAGAATTCAGGCTCGTCGCTAGAAGTAGCGAATGGCGTGAGAGCGATTACGCTTTAATTTTGGGCGCATTTTTGGAAAGCGCTGCAAAATAAGTACTTTTACAATTACACGTTCTATGACGGTATCGATTTTGTATTGCTATGCGACAAAATAAGGAAAGAGTTCCCTTGCAAATGCACAGCCTGTAAACAAAGGGCATTAAAATGTTTTATTTCTATTGAAAAGACGAGTGCCAAAGTATCCGACGGATGCGGACAGCAAGAGCTTGTGTCGCTTGTGAATATCGATCATGATACAATCTTATATTCTAGCGTGAAAACTGAAGATTCACAAATTAAATCCGATGACAATGAAGAATATGATGACCACGATGACTATGATGACAATGATATGCAGAGCTGTGGAGAGAGCAGCCTAATCGAGGACGAGACGGAACTGGACGGAACGGAGGAAAGTGTGCAAGCTGGTGTGTCCGTTCCAATATTTATATCCGGTCTCATTCCAGAAACCCAGGTGATTTTGATGCCCGAACCAGAACCTAGTCCCATTGACGACCCAGATGTGGACGCTGTCGAAGTGGATTGCAGGGAGGATAACCAGTGTGAAGACGCCACGATGGAGGACGAAGAAGCTGCCACAATGGAAGACGGACCGACGGAGATGGGCCAGTACGAAGCACAACTCGCCGTGTCGTCGAATGTTGTTGCAAATTCATTATTTCATTTAATTTCAGCCAGGAAGGCAAAGGGTAGAGTAGAAAACGATAATTTTAGCGACTTGATTTTATTTGATAGGAAGAATTTACACACAAACATACACACACATAATGCCCTGAAGAGACATGAGTACGTAACTCGTTATGAGTACAAGTTTCCTCTTCATACCCTAAAGAACATAAAGAAAACAAGGGTGAGAAGAAAGACAAGGAAATATTCCACTTATATTTATACATTTAAACAGAAATCATTTACATCAAATCATATAAGATATTCCACAAATGATTTGATAGTTCAGCAGCCTTTAATTGTTATATGGAAATATTTTAGTAAGAAATATGAGATTATTTTACACAATTATAAAGTCAGGAAACGTTTTATTTTGAAGAGTTTAGTTATTTGAGTTTCCACTTTCTAGTAATATAATGTTAGTTATTTTCAAGTTCTTTGCTGACCTCATAGCATATAGTTTTATTAATTTTTAATAGCAACAAAACCCGAAGCATTTACTAGTGTTAGTTCAATCATAGGTTGGCATGACAACATAAAAAAACAATTTGTCATAACGTGTCAAACTAACTTAAAAGGACACAGGATAAATAGAATTTTTTGCTACTTTATAGATTGTTCATGTAAATAGGTAGAAACCATTTTACGTTAGAGTATAAAAAAAGGACCTATGGTAGGCAAAAGTATGATGTCAAATCAAATGTCAATTCTATAATCATTCTCATGTAAACAAAACATTATTTTAGCTTGTTATGTTGAATAGTTTATTAATCGGTTTTTCTTTTTCATGTTATGTTGGAATAAGGACTAGTACGGTGATCGACGACTTCGATGATGCTGCCGGGTGGAGAAGAGAAGGTCGCGATTAATATCGATATTTAGCTAGGCTGAAGTTATTCCAGTTTTATATTTGTCTTAAGGTTTCAGCGTTCACTGTAACGCAATTGAAGGACTCCATGGGCGGTGATACCAACTTTGCATACGGGGCATAGCCTTCGCAAGGGGTGGCAAGTTGTCACCATTGGTTGAGCTGTTCGATGGAGGCAAATAATTTCAGTTCCTATTTTTTTTTAACAGATTATGATTATTGGAGTAAGTTCGATGTTAGGAGTTAATTCTTTGACAGAATAGACCTTCGCTTCTTAACCATCTGTCTGCCGCGTAGACTAGTTAGAGTAGCTTTCGTGAAGTCAATCCCTTCTGGATGGATGTGATTTGTCACATCAATTTGTTAACGTCCGGCGATGTGTTGCAGATTTTTGGGGGGTTTTACTGCAGCAGGGTTTCAGCATGTCTGCGTTATTGTCCAGCGTAAATGGCGCATAAGAATTGAAAAGAATAATGCTTATCGCAGGACATGACTGAAGCTGCTTCTAAAGAAGCATATGCCTGTCAGCGACGATTCCCCCCATAGGCAGGAACTCCTGGTTAGGGATAGGTAGGTGCTTAACTCTTCCAAAGCTTTGAATAGACGATTACAAGAAGACTTTCGTAGTATCCTCTATTTGTAAGGGCGTAGCTCATGTGGCACATCCTCCTTGGTTGCCTCATCCTCCGGGGACCTCCGTCAACTTAATTATAAAAAAAGCTTTAGAAGAATTAAAAAAATCACAGTCTTTAATTTAGAATAGGTTCAAATAATGACATACGTAGATTGATTTGTTTTTCTGAAGGAACTGTAAAAGTTTTCTTGGGAGCACCTGCCCAATATAATGATCTTTTAAATCGCCAAAAGTATTTTATTTATCACGATCCCCAGACGTTGCAGAAGCCCTAACCTGAACGTCTACAATACACAACATGCTAAAACAACGCTCTTTTCAATTTACAGTCAACACCACCACGCGTGGTATCGTTAGTAGGGGTTGTCTTTTGTTTACCCGAAGATTATATACCATAATCATCATATTCCCGAATTTCATTTAACCGAATTTCATTTGCCCGAATGTTTTGTTTGTCCTTAAAGACATATGACATACTGTTAATTGCCCGAAACTTAGATACGAGTGCCATACGTATTGTTTTTCATATTTTTAAGTGCCATAATAATTATCAAACATAATATTTAAACGCCATAATGATTATTATACATAACATAAAATATTCTATGCATGGTTGATGCATAGAATATGTGTGGTGGGCTTGGTCGACAGAGTCCCGCAAAGCGGGGCTCCTACTTCTGTATGGTTTATAAAAAAATAACCACGAAGGGGATGGCGGGGTCTATTCGCTCGCTTACACGACCCCGCCATCCCCTTCTAACCTAACCTATCCGAGTCGGAGTGCCCTAAAGTCCCGATTGCATCCAGTTTCTCCTGATATTACAACCGTTACATACCCAATGTCGATGGCAAATGATGTTATGGCATATGATAATTATGGCATGTGATCATTAGGGCATGTGATAATTAGGACATGTGATAATTAGGGCTTACATTGATTATGACAAATGATGTTATAGTAAGTGACTTTATGGGCAACAAAGCTTCTAGCACGTGACTAATATAGCAAATAAGAGTAGGGTAAATGAATATTACGTCGTATAGTATTATGGCTGTTGACTATAATGGCAAATGATATTAGGGTAAATAAAATTCGGGCAAACGGCGGTATACCGTTAGTAGGGGCTGCCCACAGGGTGGGTTGCTGTCACCATTACTGTGGAACCTAGTTGTTAGCGAGCTCATCACAGAGGTCAACGCTAGCAGTCTGTACGCGGTGGGTTATGCAGATGACATAGCAATTTTAATCACAGGGAATTTCGAAGGCGTCTTATGTGACCTCATGAGGAAAGCCTTTAAAATAATCGAGAATTGGTGTGCAAAACACGAACAATCGGTGAACCCCACCAAAACAGAATTAATAATATTCACCAACAAAAGAGTCCTTGGACCTCATAAACTTCCAAAAATATTCAACACTGAACTAACACTTAAAGAAGAAATCAAGTAGTTAGGAGTGATTCTTGATAGCAAATTGCTCTGGAATAAGCATCTTGAATACAAACTCAACAAACGCACAATCGCACTTTACCAATGCAAAAAAATGTTAAGAAAAACTTGGGGGCTGTCTCCAAAGATCACGCTGTGGCTTTACACAGCTGTGATCAGAGCAACACTGACCTATGGCGCCTTAGTTTGGTGGCCGAGAACCGAACTTTCGACCACCGTCTCCAGGCTCCAGGCTCCAGCGGTTCTAAAGGCTAGCCTGTTCTGCTATCACCGGCTGTATGAGGACAACTCCAACTCATCATCATCATACCAGCCGAAAGACGTCCACTGTTGGACATAGGCCTCCCCCAAGCGTCGCCACAACAACCGGTCCTGTGCGTCTCGCATCCATCGGCTACTCGCGACCTTCACCAGGTCATCGGTCGACCTTGTGGGAGGCCTTCCAACGTTACGCCTTCCGGTACGCGGTCGCCACTCCAGAACTTTTCGGCCCCATCGACCATCTGTTCTGCGAGCAATGTGCCCTGCCCACTGCCACTTTAGTTTCGCGATCCTTCGGGCTATGTCGGTTACCTTGGTTCTCTTGCGGATATCATCATTCCTGATTCGATCACGCAAGGAAACTCCAAGCGTTGCCCTCTCTATTGCCCTTTGAGTGATTTTGAGCCTTCTGATGAGGCCCATTGTAAGCGACCACGTTTCAGTTCCGTATGTCATCACTGGCAACACGGACTGATCATAGACTTTCCGAACGCTGCCCAGCTGAGTCGGATTCGACGGTTGACCTCCTCAACTCCAACTGCAGCAATGGAAATAACCCTACAATTAACTCCCCTTGACTTGTACATACAGCAGGAGGCGGCACTAGCAGCTATCAGGCTTATGCACTTACGCATTTGGGGCAAGAACCACACCAGTCCAAACGCTGGCATCCTAGACCGCTGGTACTCAATCGCCCGATTGAGTACCAGCCTCTCATCGCTGCCCCGTGTGATAGGATGCCGAATAAAACTATGTTCAACAAAAATTATAGCATACAAACAACAGAGGAAGTCAGGAGTAAATGAAGTACGCATCTATACAGATGGCTCAAAAACTCAAAACGGTTCAGGAGCTGGTGTACACTCCCTAGACCTCAACTTTAACTATCACCTACCACTAGGCGAACACAGCACGATTTTCCAATGCGAGTGTGTCGCCATAACATAAGCCGCAACAGCAGTAAATCGTTTTAATTTTTTTTTTTTTTTTTTTTTTTTACAATATAGAGCATCCTTTTAAGCAAATAGTTTGCTTGTGTTAGGAAACTCTGCCTTTCTCCAGGTTATATAATAATTATTACTAATTAATGAGCTTGTTCAGGTTCAGTTTAAACTTATGCAAATATAAAAATAAAACTAAAACTAAGTTACAATAAAAATTAAAAATAAAAATGAAAACAAAAAATAAAGAAAATATAGTAAAATGGAATTAAAACAAAAAACGCGCTGGGTTGTGTGTGTTATGTGTGGAGGTGAATGTGTGTTGAGAAGTGAGTGTGAGTAGGTGTGGGAGTGTTCCATTAGCCGCAGAAGTATCACAGCGTAATGTACATACTCGTATATTATAAATTATGTGCATACTATATTCTCATCACTTGTACCATATTTTCCACTTCGTCATAGGTCTTTGTCTTAAGCCATTTTGACAAGGCGTTTTTGCATTCGCGGTAGGTTAGTGGATATATGTCAAGTTCCTTATTAAGCAGATTATATAAATGGGATGATTGCCAAGGATATTGTCTTTTTGCGAATGTAGACTTTACTGGGATAGTGGGAGCAACCGTGTTTTTCCTTCTGCCTTTTGTTTTCTGTGGGTTGAAAGATAGAGTTTTATGCTTAGTTAGTGTTATATGAAGCACGTAAAGCTTTCTAACCGTCAGAAGATCTGAAGTGCGGTAAAGATTCTCGGTTGAAAATCTGAAGGGTTTAAAAAACATAACTTTTAGTAGCGACCTCTGAGCCCTCTCGAGGTCTAGGAATTTAATTCTAGTAGCACCTCCCCAGACAGGTAGGCAATATGCCAGGACGGACTGAGCAAGTGAGATGTAAATCTGTAGCAGGAGTTTTTTCGAGGCTACATGACGCAATATCTTGAAGGTCCAGATTAATTTCCGTATTCGCTTCATTACTAGTTCCGTTTGATTGTGCCAGGATAATCGTTGATCAACCATAATACCTAAGTATTTGGTGGATTCTGCTCTAGTAATTTTTGTGCAAGAACAATTTGGGTTTACAGGATAATGGCATTTATGAATCTTGATTTTGAACTCTGGGGGGGGTTGAGAGGTGTTGTACTTTGCGAAGCAGATAAAGTTGGTTTTGGCAGTATTTAAGGTTAAAAGGTTAAGATCAAGCCAAGCTGCTATCTTTGCAAGTCCATGCTCGGCAGTTATACGGAGATTGTCCCAGGTAGCTGCACTAAACACTATAGCCGTGTCATCTGCGTATGAAAGAATGTGTCCGTCTATGATTTTCATGCTACATAGGGTATTTATATATATAAGGAACAATGTCGGTCCGAGCACACTACCTTGTCCAACTCCGAACTGGACGGTTTCTTCAGAGCTAATGGTATTGCCTATCTTAACCTTTTGTTTGCGTTCGCTTAGATAGTCCCTGAGCAAGGCATGGGGAACTCCTCTTACTCCAATTGATTCCAGCCTATCCAGCAGAGTGGAGACAGAAACTGTGTCGAAAGCCTTTTGAAGATCCAGGAAGACAGCAAGGCACTTACCTCCACTGTCCACTTGACTGGTTACAGCGGAGGAAAGCGCCAGTACTGCGTCCTCCGTAGACCTTTTTTGCCTGAAACCGTACTGCGACGATGATAGAAAGTTGTTTTTGTTAAGGTAAGATAAGAGACGTGAATTAATTAATCTTTCTATTATTTTAGATATTGATGGCAGTACAGATATAGGCCTATAGTTCGACGGATTAGATCTGTCTCCACCCTTGTGTACTGGTGTTATAAAAGCGAGTTTTAAGGCGTTTGGGTAGACAGCGTGCTCAAAGCACTGGTTCGCTAAGTGGGTTATAATTGGAACGACCAAAGCATGCGCGGTCTTTAGGAAATTGACGGTTATGCCATCCCAGCCAGGAGCACTATCTGATTTCAAAGACATTAAGACGCGGTGAACTTCATCCTGGTCGGTGTTTAATAGTGCAAAAGATGAGAGAGGTAGAATATTAGGTGAGTCAAAATTATAGTTTTGGCCAGACCCTGTAGTGGTGTTGGCAATTATATCGTTCGCAAGAATTTTACCTATGTTGGAAAAATATTTATTTACAGTGTCTGCTGACTCTTTTGGAGTTGCCTTAATTTCTAATAGATCCGTATTGGGGGTTTTGCTTTGCTTACGATGAGTAATGTTATTTATAGTTTCCCATACTTTTTTGGGATTTTTATACGCTTTAGATAGTTGATCTCGATCGTGTTTCCGCTTAAGCTTTTTAATAATACAGTTGCAATAGTTTCTGTATCTTCTGAAGGTGATCTTTAATATTTCGTTATGAGGCTCAAACTTTAGTTTAAGTTGCATGTCATTCCGGTTACGTATGCAGCGTAGTAACCCGACCGTCATCCATGGTTTTATTAGTCTACATTTTTGCGGTATTACTGTCGTAATGGTGTTATTTCTAAGGCAGGTTTGTATTATATGTATTAATCGGTCACAAATTCTGTTTGGATCGTTAAGGTTTAACAAATGATGTAAGTCACTTTCAGCTAGGTTTTCTAATGCTTTATCAAAGTTAATCATGGTTTTAGTTTTAGTGATTTTACGTATATGTTTTTTGTTTGATAATTTTAAGAAAATCATTGAATGATCTGTTATGGTTGTATTTAATACAGCTACGGTCGCAGTAGTATTTGTGGGGTCAAGTTTTACCATGAAATGGTCCAAACAGTTTTTGCCTCTAGTGGCCAGTGAATGCCCTGGCAGTAGGCCGTGCATCGCCAGCATGTTGAGATAGGTCAACCTGTTTGATCGATCATAGGAGTGTTCAGCCTCATTATAAATCAAATTTATATTTATATCTCCTGTGACTATTATGTTTTTACTCGACGCAATAGTGATTAAATGATTATTTAATGAATTTATAAATTCGTCGGATTTTGGTTTTGAGGGCGACCGGTAGATAGCCAAGACTGTGAGCTCAGGGTAAAAGTTAATTTGAAGGCAGGATGCATGTGTCAGTTTTACTTCCTTTACTGAGATTTTATGAGTATTTTTAACATAGACAACAACTCCGTCGGCTATGTTTAAGTGATTGGCAGTTTGGTAGGATAGATAATTGTGTATCTGGGGTATGGGTTTGGAGATGTCGAGTCTGCATTCGGTTAATGTTATTAGGTCCATATCTGTTTTTAAACTCTGTAGGTTGAGTAGCAGGTCGTTGTGGTTAGAATAAATGCTCCGTATGTTTTGTGTCACGATGGTTATATCCGTGGGATTTCGTTTTATTAATCGATTAAGATCCTCAGGGGAACAGCTAATACTCTGTGCACTTTCTGTACTGTCTATGTTGATTATAGTTTGTAACGTGTTACTCATAATTATACAAGATGAGTGGCATTTGATCCTTATCTATATTAGTCATATTTTTGTTGATGTGTGTGGATACAAAAGACACACACACATCAACAAAAGAGTGGGAGAATAGTATCAATGTGGAGTGTGTTATTAGAGTCAGCGTAGGTTTGAACGAAAGTGTAGGTGATGGTATGTGTAACGAGAGTGAGCGCGATTGATTTACAACTTTAGACTTAAAAATTAAAAAGTTAAAATTATAATTAATCTTAGGGCTATATAATTTTAAGTAGTACACAAAAACAATAATATGTAACCGTAACAGAGAAATACATACGACTAGTCATTTTTGTTGGATTAGATTATTTACTTGAGATTCACTATTTATGATTACGGTTGGCGCAGTTTCGTCCTTCTTAACATATACCTTTCCATAGGAGGTCCAGCAGAATTTATAGTCTCGTGATTTAGCTAGGTCACGGGCTAGATAAAAGAGCCTGGCTCCTTTTGTGGTTAATTGTTCTGAGACGTATATTGGCGTATATTCTCCGGTCCTGAATCCAAGGTGCTTGGCGCAGATTTTTTCTTTACTGTTTCTATTAAAGTCTTTTGTCTTTTTAATAAAGTCCGTTTTAATTATTGCCGAACTTAGTTCGACCACTATAGTGCTGTTTTTGGTGTTGCCACGCTTATTTTGCACTCTGTATATATCTGTAATATCTTTAGTATCTATGGTACTATTTACAGCTTGGGATAAGGTTACCACCATCTGTATTAGGTTGTCTTTAGATTCTTGCTGGACTTTAGGAACGTTTTTTATTTCCAAGTTGGATTTTCGTGAGCCTCGCTGCAAGTCCTCGATTTTTTCTTCTAGGATTATTATGCATTCGCTATCTCTCTTCACCCGGGTTTCTAGGTGATCAATCTTCTTCTTTAGGTCCTCGTTTTGAGCCGAAAGAAAAGCCATGGCGTTCTCAATGTTGGCATTAGTAGTTTTTATATCCATTACAGTTTGATAAATCTTCTTAATCTCTTCTTGTTGTGTTGACATTAATGACGATATTAATGCTTTGACTTCCTCTTTAAACGCGCGGAAGTCCGAATCATAGTCATAGTGATCCTCTCGTGGCCTCTTATTTCGTAGAGATACGAAGTTAGGAGGAGTGTTTTGTTCAAATTGTACGGAAATGTTCGATTCAGAGAGGGATTTGCCACTCATTTCATCCATTTCGAGTACCAGGAAATAATAAATTAGTGAAGATATATTTTCGCTGGTAAGGAGTAATAACTGCACTACTTGGTTTAGTAATAATTAATCAGTCCAAGTACCAGGAGACAACACAAAAAGTTTATGTTTTAAGCGGGGTTCGATCCAGTGACCACGGCGCGGCGCACGAAGAAAGGTAGCTACTTAAACCACTCCGCCAAAGTCACTTTACACAAAGTGCCGAAAGTTGTGATCGCTATGCGCTGGGCGTTGAATCACGTTGTATTATGCGCAGGCGACAACGGGGACTGCGGCGGTTAGTGCGGGAGATATCGAGCGCTCTGCGGGTTGACGTAGGTCAGGGACGATGTTCGTTAATTCACTTTTCAAATTTGGGATTTTTCAACCACCGTTTAATTTTAATATATCTTTGCTTCACACAAGCGGAACAACATAAAAACTTCACAGTTCGATTGGTCACTTCACTGGCTTTAAGTAAACAGTATATTATTGATACTATTTTCGCGTTTTACTACTTTACTTATTTAAAATCTGAAGAGCAAACTTAACAACGTTGTGTCTTTATCAATAGCGTACGGCACAGTGAAGTAAAGTAAAGCGTCTAGGGATACACAAATACGCAATAAGATTCGTATCTGACAGCCTAGCTGTGCTCAAAGCCCTAGAAAACAAACAAACCAACAGTAAATTAATCTTCGAATGTCACCTCGCCCTGGACGGTATATCACTGTCTAACAGAATCACCCTCCAATAGATCAAGGGGCACAGTGGATCCTTAGGCAATGATGTCGCAGACGAACTTGCGAAGAGAGGTTCCGAGATGGTGGTGCTAGGCCCGTACCCACTCCTCCCCCTACCTTTCTCGCAGTTTCGTTCATGGATCCGCCAGAGATCAACTGAACTTCATAATAACAAATGGTCAAAGGCTACAGACTGCCGACAGTCAAAAATAGCGGTGCCAAGTCTACATCCGCGACTAACGAAACGGCTACTCAGCCTGAGTAGAAATAACCTCAGAATAATTATAGGGACAATTACGGGCCATTGCCCCCTAAACAAACATCTCTTCAACATAGGCGTCACAGCCAGCCCACTCTGCAGGGTCTGCTTTGACGCCGAAGAATCAGCCGCCCACGTCATCCTGGAATGCGAGGCTGTAGCTACCCAACGTCAACAAATCCTCGGAACGGTGAGGTCGCTCCGCGAAGCCTGTGAGGCTCCCAGGAAACTTCTCTGAGCGGAGCTAGACTGGCTAACGTAGCCAGGATAACCACGCACAACGGACCAAATGAGAGTCTAGGTGCGGAGAATGGAGTCCCTACTCTACTCTACTCTACTACATATACCAACTCAAATTTAAAGAAGACTTGCTAATAGTTTAGCAATGCATTGAAGAAACAAATGAAAAATATTTTATTAAAATATGCAAAACGTTATTATTCTAAGACAAAAACATTAGCCGTCTGCAGTCCGATTGGATCTTACGGCGCCAGGGCGTAAGATATCCGCACGCTCGACTAATGCGCCACGGAGACGATTGTTTAGCTAAATTTATGCTTCATATTCTCCGCAACGTAAAGTGACAAGAAATTGCAAATGTGTGCGTGGACAACAGATTATTGTGAATCAAACACTAATAAATAGGCGAAGTAACACCCGTTGATTCTACGCACAAGAAACATCTATGTTGGTGTGCCCTGTAAACCTATCTGATTTGATTTGTGTAGGTACTTACTTAGTACATTAAGCAGTAATTCAGAGTATTTCAGTAAGTAAAAATAAGAAAAATACTTACATATAAATCGCGTTTATTATTTAAGATAATTATTTTTAGTAAAATCAACAACATTTAAAGGAAAGATGCTATTTTTTCTTTTTGGAAAAGGAAAGCCATATCCAATGTTATTAATATCCGTGATTGTCGACTTCAGCGAAAAAGAATTAAGATCTAAATGGTCGCCAAGTTCTGTAGATAATCGTTTTTACCCGACTGCGCCAGAAGGAGGGTTATGTTTTTCGAGAGTATGTATGTATGTAAGTATAATTGTTTGGCACGCTTTGCGGCCTGAACGGCTTGATGGATTTTAGATTGAGAAATGTCGTTAGATTTGCCTTGATTGAGATAGTATATAAAAATTAAAACGGCCGATTTTTGGCGCCATATTATGCTTTGAAAAAATTTTTCATTTTCAAAACCTATCGAGGGGGTTATCAAGATAAAGGGCTCGAGGATACGATTCCAAAAATGAAAATCACTAAAGTGTTAATTAAAAAAAAATCGTCTGGCAAACACTCACGTCGACGTTTTTAGCGATCGAGTTTTTGAGTCATTTTTTTTTACATACTTTTTATCTTATACAGATTTTACTCATCATCTTTATGTTATACTTACGCAAGTTACAGTTCTTATATTGAAAGGTCAAAATATCTTACTCGTCTAAAAAAATTATTTAGCCAAGTCCATCTTGAACTTTATAATACATTAGGTACTGAGCGGCCGGCAAAAGCAGCATTGATTGTGTGGGCCGAGGCGAAGCCCAAGCACACATACGTAAGTCCATCAATGCCTAGTTGTGGCCAAGGCTTGTATAGTAGGTACTATTCTCAAGTATTGCGCGGAAATTAAAAAACAAATACTTTTTAAAATCAATGACGGACAATGAACAACAATAATTTTTCCCGCGTTAAAGTGTTCATTTGTTTATTTTTTTCTCAATAAACAACTTTCTATTTGGAAGTCAGTTCGAAATTTAAATAAAACCGTGTCAGATACTATAAAGAGCGTTTATGCTTGTAATTGAATAGTCTCAAATTATTATAGAAGCTATTGCGCTTCGTATATTATATATGTCGTAGGATAATTTGATACTTCGAATCTTCGCGGAAATCCTAGGGGTTTTGCGAAAACGCGGATAATTAGACATAGGCGAAAAATTATCAAATCTTACTGGACAAAGTCAGGATTTTTGCGAAAATACTCGTTATTATAGCAATATTTAGTTCTGGGTGGTTTAAAAAAAAATAACCACGAAGGCTAAGGCGGGAGCTCCGCTCCGCTTCGCTCCCGCCTTAGCCTTCTAACCTAACCTATCCGAGTCGGGGTAGTCTGAGTCGGGGCTATGTCTAATTATCCGCGTTTTCGCAAAACCCCTAGGATTTCCGCGAAGATTCGAAGTATCAAATTATCCTACGACATATATAGAGCTTGGTAACGTTCCATAAGTTGACTAGCTTCTGCCAGCGGCTTCACCCACGTGATCCTTAAGGAACATACTCCCGGGGTAAAAAGTAGCCTATGAGTTATTCCAGACTACAATCTACCTCTGGGCCAAATTTTAAGGAGATCCTTTCAGGCGTTCTGACTTGCGAGAGTAAAACACACCCATCCATTCATCCCCACAAACTTTCGTATTTATAATATTACTAGCTGACCCGCGCAACTTCGTCTGCGTCACAATTTTCATTACTGCTCCGCTCCCAGTGGTCTTAGCGTGATGATATATAACCTATAGCCTTCCTCGATAAATGGGCTATCTAACACTGAAGTAATTTTTCAAATCGGACCAGTAGTTCCTTAGATTAGCGCGTTCAAGCAAGCAAACAAACAAACTCTTCAGCTTTATGTATTAGTATAGAGTATAGATTAGTAGGATTAAGATAGTCTTCTATCTATATACATATAATAAAATCGTAGACTTGCCGTGTCTGTACATTGAATATTTTTGCATACAAATTACATAGAAAAGTTAGGAAAAAGACATAGAACACAAAAATACAATTTTTGAAATTTTTGTCTGTTTGTTTGTCTGTGCGTTTGTGGGAAACATCACGCATAAACCACTGATTGGATTCAAAATCTAGGTACTTAAAAATATTAAGTGATAACCTGAGTAACATTTAGCGTTTATTTCATCAAAATCGACCCACTAAATCAAATGTTTTTTATTTTTATTTTTTTTTAACTTTAGGAAGAAACTTCATCAAGCGCTAAAATAGGTAGTTTTCGTTGGGACTCCAGATACTTGCAATGCTATCCATTGAGAATAATAATAGTAACAAACGTGTGAAAACAACACCAACCAAAACACATTCTTAAGTTATTTGTAAAACTTTTAGTATGTAGCAAAAGAAAAGTGAACATTGTAAGTATTATCATGTCATTATTTATCGTAATTGTGAGCTTCAAGTTCGAATTCATTTTTGACAGTTGAACTACATTGTCGATAGATGGCGTTGTACTGATCCGCAAAAGTATGACCTCAGCCCATGTTGTGATAATTGTTTCTCTCTTCGATTTTATTTTCGAGTACTTGGAGAGTTGTTAACTGCATTATACATGGGTTAACTGTTTTGCTTTTGCAATAATTATATTAGTGGTGTACGGATTTTTGGTATTATTTTATTATGCTTCATGCCTCTTCATGGTGGCTAAACTAAGAAAGCCGCACGCGTCGATCTTCAAGGTTAAGCAAAGGTTGCCGAAGTCGATCTGTGGATGGGTGACCATTTTAAGATAGGGGTCGATCTACACGTGCGACTGTTATTATACAGCTACGAGCTCCTCATTCAGTATCTACTAAGTATCGATTTAAAACTCGATTATTCTGACACAGTAAATCGATTCTATTAACCCGGTAAAACTGTCAGTGAAAATCAAAGAAAATGTGTTTAATTTGGGCTGGACTGGACGAAATTAAGAATCAACTTACATCAGATTCATCAGTTTCTTTGTTTCGTATTTTAAAGACTACCACCATTCGTTCGATAGTTGGTTTTGTTGATTTTGATTCGAGGTAGGAGTGTTACCTGGGCCGGTCGGCATTTCAACCGGAAGAGATGATACAGTGCCCTGCATTAGGTAGGTACCCTCTTCCCATTTTCTTAATTCTGAGAACGATCAGGATACGCAAGTCTTAGAAGGCGATTCGGCCGCTAAGTTTCGTCCGGTCCGGTCGAAACAGGAATTTTATTATTATTTATTATTTGAGTGGTGTTTCGGACGATGCATTCTTTTAAGCAAATTTTTTACAGTCAGAATGAAAAACCCTACGTAGGGTTATATTTTATTTAAGTAAAAGTCAGGGAATTGTTGGAAAAGATAAAGTTAACAACAAAAGTTCTTTACCCTTTTTATCAATCATGTGTAAGAGAGACAGCAATATTTGTAATGATAGTTTTTGTTTTGTTGTGTTTGTGTGTCAATGTGCGTGCAACATGCCAAAAGTCGAAAACAATCCGACCCGTGAGAGATCCAGATCACTCATTAATGTTTATTTTATTTAAATTAATAACCTATCCGTGGCCTCGAATTAATATAGGTATTATTAAATGTTTCTGACGTTACTTTGCCTCTAAAAAAGGATTCGGGCGAAACACCACTAAAAATATCAATAACTAGTGGACGTCACGCGGTTTCACCCGCGTAGTTCCCGTTCCCGTGGGAGTACGGGGATAAAATATAGCCTATGTTACTCCCTGATAATGTAGCTATCCATTGCTGAAAGAATTTTTCAAATCGGTCCAGTAGTTTCGGAGCCTATTCATTTCAAACAAACAAACAAATCTTTCCTCTTTATAATATTAGTATAGATAATGAAATTCCTGTTTCGACCGGATCAGACGAAACTCAGCAGCCGAAACGCCTACTAAGTCATACGTACGCAAGGTATTAACTGAACGTAGTTTTTATCTATGCTACATCTTTTTCCGACATCCACGCGAACGAAGTTGCGGGCACAGCTGATACAGAGTGTATTTTTTTTTCAAAATCAACCGGTTCGATGCTGGTTAGGAGTACCGATTTTTCAAAAATCCATTGATGCAGTTTCAGTTTTCATCAAAATCGGTTTCGATATTCTTTTGAGTTTTTTGCGTATAATATAAAAGTACGCTTTATTTACAAACACAATTTTTATTATTTGTATACTTGGGTTAAGGTATTCATAACAAGCAAGTATTTATGACAAGCTTAGTACAACAAAATTAATATCAGTTTTAGGAGCGTCACGAAAGATCACAAAATGTATTCTGAATAAAGTACATACGTCTAATTAAACGCGCTAGTAAAATCAAATCTGGAATACCTAACTGAACTATGGGGACCAGCCGCTAAATCTAACCTAAACCCACTACAAAGAATACAAAACAGAATTACTTATCAAAATACAATTTCATTATCACGACCTATACCCAACCTTAAAACTATTTTCTAAATTTTACACAACTGTGCACATATTACACCTGCATTCTAATAAAACTACATAAAAAAACACCAACACAAGAAGTAAAAACAAGTTTCAATATTGGCTGAGGGGACTGTTCAATAATTTACCAGAAGATTTCAAGAAGTGTGAGTGATAGTATAAAAATAATATTTAAATCAAGAAACGTATGAACCCAAGAGACAAATATATTATTTAGATGTAAGCACCTATGTATCTCATTTTAAGTGAACTGTTATTTAAGTTCAAATGAGAATAACATTCTTTAAACCTATCTATCGGTCTTTCTAACCAGAAAATAAATAGATTATTATTATTTCCTATTTATTAATTTAAAAATGCCTATAAATTACATATTTAAATATTTAAATTAAAAAATATTATAATTATTATTTATAGTTTCGGATTTGGCCGTATACTCGCACTTTAAAAATTCACACAGTATAATGTGTAAATACTTGTACAAATCGGCTAAACTATGATGGTATTGTTAATTACAGCTTTGCGAAGCTAATGCGTGTCATTAGTTAAGTGGTAGTTAAAATTCACGTTATAGTTATTACTACTAACACAAGGGTGTAATGCTTTCTATCAAAACAATAGCATTAACTTTGAAGTAAATTATGAAGACCCGTTTTAAAAGATTAAAAAACTAATTATTATCATCGTCAAAAATGAGTTTAGTGGAGAACTACATATTTCCCAAATTACTGGTCTACAGTGAATCATGAATTGGTTCCTACCTAACTACTTTTTTAGTTGGAATCGAAAAATTCTTATAGTGTTGCATAGCGCTTTTATCGAGGAAGGCTAAGATAGCCTTTTTATCGAGGAAGGCTATACACGGTGCCATTTTAGTCGTCTTACAAAGGCGGCCCATTAATGTACCCGACACAAAGTACCTCTAGGCGCGATTATTCATGTATAACATCACGCTACGACCAATACCGACTTGTACCTACCATATTTGAAGCAATAAATAAATTAAATGAATTGAAATAGGAGCGAAACATTAATGACAAATGTAACGCATTTTTAATAATCTATTCATCGATTCTATATTCAAAACTGAACGTCGTAAACGCTCTTAACGCGTAATCATTTAACATTACAGCTAAAGTTTTACAAAGCAATGAATGACCCACAGATTCGACGAAGGCATAAAGCTGGACCGCGAGAGTTGGTTCAGCGTGACGCCGGAGAAGGTAGCGTGGCACATCGCCCACAAATATGTGTACGATGTGGTTCTGGACGCGTTCTGCGGCGCCGGCGGAAACACCATCCAGTTTGCGCACACCAGTAAAAAAGGTAAGGACAACTTAATATCCCGCCATTACTTGCAGGAGCAGGCATTTAAAGTGCACTAAGGCTGCGTTCCCAGTATTAAGGTTGGTCCACAAAAATGTCTGAAGTCTAATTGTGTAACGAGATTAGACAAAGGCACCGCGATTCTTTTGCTACCTCTTAGCCTACGATTCGCTTAAAATAATGATTTCCGAATTGTGTAATGCACCTAATGTGTTAAATCACATTCAACGATTGTTTTGTTACACATTCGTTCTTATAACCGATACTTTTAATGTGAAAATGTATATTAATCCGAGGTAAAGCCATTGATAATTTTATCGGGAAAAAAAATTGTCACCTCACTTATTCGTATGAAAATGAAAAGACATCCTTTTCGTGACAAATATTTAAGTTTTCTCTCTATTTTATAAATATTTTCTTTTTTAAGTTTGTAATAATAAATATTTTGCAAATCCGTTTCGATATTTTAAGGCATTAAATGTCGTTTCCAACAGTAATAGCAATAGACATCGACCCTGAAAAGATATCAATGGCGCGGCACAACGCGACAGTGTACGGCGTCGCCGAACGCATCGAGTTCGTAGTGGGAGACTTCTCCGAGCTGGCGCCCACGATGAAGGCGGACATGGTGTTCCTGAGTCCACCCTGGGGAGGACCCGATTATTCTAATGTGAGTACACTTGGTAGTGGTGGACTATGTCGATGATATCGACTTTGGTTAAATCGATTCAGCAGCAATCGATAATTTTGAAGTATCGATTCTAAGCTTAATAATAGTGGCGTTTATCGACAATACCGGTTCTAAGCGTAATAAGAGTTGCATTTATCGATAAAATCGATTAAGATTATCTTGACCGCCATGGCCACCTGATTTCCGCCCTCTGGTGTTCAAAAGAATAAAAAATAAAATTTGAGAATAAAATAAAATTGTATGTTTTTTAAGCTCACTCTGTGCCTCAATTCTAAACTGGCATTGGCTATCCCGCTGTAATAATTGATATAAAAAAGCCACGAAAGTTAAAATTTTTAATTTTTTCTTCATAGAAATCCGAGTACGACTTAGGGACGACGTTGGAGCCTAAGAGACTACTCACATTTATTCAGCTCCATTCGCGTTTCGCTGAACGATTCTGGTCACACTTATACAGCTCTGCTTCTATCAGCCGCGTACAGCGTCGTAAGAATGAGAAAGGCGCTGAATACGCGACGAAGACGGTAAGATGTCCGTTACTACCGCAGGATCACCGCCGCCAATCGCTTCCATATTTGGTAAATAATTAGTACTCAATTGGTACTAATTATTAGTACTCGAACAAAAAAATTGGTACCTCCAAAGCCTTGAGCATCGACGCCGAGTTGCTGGCCTGTCGGTTTTCTATCGCTTGCATTTTGGTGAGTGTGCGACGGAATTGCATGATTTAATTCCGCCAAGCCCGTTCCATCATCGGACCACCAGACGAACGGCGATGCACCACCGGTACATGGTGGACATCCCACCCACACGCACTAAACGTTTTGGGAACACATTCATAGTGCGTACAGATAAGGAGTGGAATTCCCTGCCAGAGTCTGTGTTTCCAGATAGATACAACCTGGGAGTCTTTAAGACAAGAGTGAATAGGTTGCTTCTAGGCAAACGTGCTCCATCTTCGACCGCATCATCGCTTTCCATCAGGTGAGATTGTGGTCAAACGTATGCCTAAATATAGTAAAAAAAAACCTTCGCAGTTTTCGAGAAAATCGACTTTGAAGGTGGTCTGGTGGTAGACACGCTCTTTACTCATTTAGTATTGTGCTCTGAAAATGGACATTTCTATGTGCGATATTTTTATCGTTTGGCTTCTTGCAGAAGAAATAGATAAAATTAAACGTAAAAACGCAGACGACAGTGGATTGACCCAGTACAGGTACAGTCCAAGAACTAGATCGAAGGATTGAGAGTTTATCTCTCTCTGACAATTCTACGGACTTTAGATCGATAAAACTCATTGTATCTTCTAAACTAAGACCCGATTAAACCTGTGACTTGGCGAAAACTTGCGACTAATTAGAGACTATTGAGAGAGAAAATAGATCTTCGCTAGGTGCCCTAGCTTTTGAGATTCAAATAGACCAAGCTGGGGTAGGCGCACCCTAGATCGTGCCACCTATAAACCCTTACAATTTTTGAACCAGTGATCGACTAATTCTGGTATTTGGCGACTAATTAGCGACATTTTATTTTATTATCAAAATTAAAATCGCTGATGGTGGCCATGCCAGTGTCAGTCACACAAGGAGTCGAGAAACATCCGTGTACCGCGCTGTTCCACCGCGTAAGGCCGCGTACGACGCTGAATGCGGCGGAACAGCGCTGAACTCCATACATAGCATTCGCATGATAAAAACACATTTGTTCTCATTTAATACATCTTTGCCGCGAAAGCTGAAAAGACGCGGAAAGCTGAATGGATGCGGACGCATCTCCATACAAAATTGTTATTTTCTATGGGCATAAGCTGAATAGAGCTGAAAAAGTGTGAGTACTCCATAAACCAGCGTCTGAAGTGATGAGGGTGGCGAGAAAAATATCACCGACCAACGCCTTCTATCTTCCCAGGAACTCCAGGTCGGATCAGGTAAGATACAGTTTCATGACTATACATACTTAGATGTCAAGCTTAAAATAAAATAGACGTGGATACATAATATGAACCCTATTGCAAAGTAGAAGCAAGGCTCATTTTTCTTCGCCTGCTTCGAAAATAAATGAAAAAATCCTCTGGAAAACTCCAAAGACCGGCGGAAATTCTAGTCTGCTTCCTATCATGTATTTCAAATGAGAGTAATCGTAGCCAGTCGATTTAAAAAATTGTTACACTTTTCGATCGATCAATCGAATATTATCAAACTTTCAGTTTTCTAAAATGTTCTTACTCTTTGTTTCAGATACTATCCCTAGCAAAAGAAGTCGGTGGCTCAGTGGCGATCGAACAAAGCTTCATCGACAAAAGATTCATTGCTATAACAGCCTATTTCTACAGATGAACTCAGTAGAAATAGGCTGTTATAGCTACGAATCGAAGTATCGATTTTCTGATGCTATATTTCAGTTTATAGTTATTCATTTTATTTGTTTAATTATAGTACCTACATCAGTTAGAGATGAGTGAGTCATAGAGTTCATCGACAAACAATCTAAATGTGCCAAATAAGTGTTATGTGGACATCTTATACTCAAGTTAGTTTTTCATAATTTGTATTTATTTTTCGATTTTTTTGATACTATATTTTAGTTCACTTTATTTTATTTGTTTAATTATAGTACCTACATTAAGTTTGAAAATATTTTTTGAAGTGAAAACTTCTTTAGCGGCGTTGAGCACTTTTTCTGTAATGGGTATAAAATCTTAAACTCGCGTCAGGACACGTGACCTGATCGAAAAAGCGTAAGACGGACTCGGGTCAGGGTCACGTGATGCGAAAAAGTGTAAGATCGAGGGGAAGGGAGAGGAACTAGTATCTCCCACTCTTTCTACCGTGCCTGAGTGTGCTGCTCCGCTTGCGCGAATGTCCGTCTGTGTTTATGTACAGCGTGCCACGCGTATCCAAGGATACGAAATTATCTACGGAATTACGAAATTATGGATGAAAGTTGATTTTTCTAAGAGATAAAAATTAATGTAATATATAAATAAATAACGATATAATATTATGAATAATAACATGTAAATTGTCATATTTGTGTACGATAGCGCAATAAATAAACATTGTATTCTACCTCATAAATGATAGTATTTTTGTACTTATAATTAAACACAACGTTATTTTTTGTTGTTTTTATGGTTCGTTTTGTTTATGTCAGGAACTGTGTCAAGATTGACATCTGTCACTGACAGTCGCTGTCGCGGCCACACGTCAGTGTCTTTTTGTTTATTTTGTTGTCGGTGGTTTGTCTATGATGTGACCGCGACAGTAAGGATGTATTATTTACATGTTTTCACTTCTGCCGGCACTCCCGGAGTGCTACCGGTGTTTTTTTTTTGTAACTTTATCTCTTATAGAATATTGGTACTGGATAAATTATATATCAGCCAAAATTTAGTTGTGAGTGGAACCTGTGAAAAATGTACTTGTCATTAATATTACATTATTCTAAGTTCACCAACAAATCCCTAAAACTTGTGGACACTTCTCGAATGTTTTTTTTTTTTTAGAATATGACAGTATCAAATATCGAATTCTCTATAAATATTTGTTAAACAATAAAAAGAATATGTTTATTGTGCTGTGTTTTTGTTGTACAGCTTTGAAACAACTCAGAACCTTATCAGAATCATAGAATTCCCAGATATTTACTTTCTTGTTGGTGAAAATGGCCTTATAATCTATTGCTGAATGTTGAATGGTTCTTACATTGTTAATAGAGCCTACTAATATTATAAATGTTAAAGTATGTTTGTCCGCAAATCACGCGAAAACGGCTAAAGGAATTTGGATGAAATTTGGCATACGTGTAGTTAACATCCTGGAATATCATATTGGCTACTTGTTATCCCGGTAACTTACATGGCTTAATAGAGACAGCACTAAACAGAGAAAACTAGAATTCGTCGATAAAACGGTTTTCCTGGGAATATTTCTTGACCCAAGGCTACAATTGGGCCTTCATATAGGATCTCTTGCAAGACAGTTAAGTTCAGCAGCATATGCTGTTAGAAAAATCCGCCAATTAACGGATGTCGATACCGTGAGAGTAGTATTTTTTTATTCTGCAGAAAAGAGCCATACAATCTCCGCTGGCGCGAATATCTAAGGGAACTGTTTAAGAATACTTACATCATGACTATTCATGACGGTGTACCTTGTCAATACTAAAACTATTCTGATACTTTTAAGAACAAAATGCTTTACCCTTTTTTACCACTCTAATTCGTAATTACGCTTTTAGTATTTTTTTTAAATGAAATTGGTAAGTAGGTATGTTATTTATGTGTAGTAAATAAAACTACGCATTGGATCTGTTTTTTTTTTCATATTAGAGATAGTATAGAACAAAGCATGTTTTTATTTCGGCGTACAATTTGAATCAAAGAAAATGGTTAGCGATTCTTTCAAGACGACATTCTTTGTTTGCAATTTTGCGGCAAGGTTTCAAAACCATAAATATACATTTAATGAGCTTTCTTATCACTCACTCACCTACAAAGGATTAGCGTTGACAAAGGATTCATTGTTGCCTTCTGGAAACCATACTGGTTCAATTACCTAATTGCCCTATTAACAATATTTTATATTCTACTAGGAATTCTAGCCCCTCCACACCGGACCATCTCCGTCGTATTTAAGGGACCAATAACCACTTAAACACTTCAGTTATCACAGCCCTTCCTGACTGTAAAGTTAAAAATGAGTTTAGTGAAAAACTATTTCCCTAATTACTGGCGTACAGTAAATACTACAGTGGATCCGACGAAGCTGAGGAAGAGACCTAAAATATTTGAAGAACGCTTCGATACATCGCAAATGCCGGCGGAACTCAGAGATGACCCAAAGATGTACAAGTATTGGAAGAAGAGGCACTCACTTTTTCACAGGTCAGTTTTTCTAGTTGTTCTTAATTTTAGAGTACATATTACACTAATATTACAAAGCTGAAAAGTTTGTTTGTTTGATTGTTTGTTTGCTTGAACGCGCTAATCTCAGGAACTATTGTCTCGCATTTCAAAATTTTTTTAAGTGTTGAATAGCCCTTTTATCGAGGAACGATATGGACTATATAACATCACTCTACCACCGAAAGGAGCGGAGCATTATACAGCTCACTGGCAGACTGACGGACAGCGGAGGCTTAGCAATAGGCTTCCATTGGTTACCCTTGGTACGGAATCCTAGAAACGGAACCCATATAGGGTCACTTCATTGTCTGTCTGTCAAGCCTCTTTTCCAAGTAACTTCTTTTTGTTTTAAATCATCTATTCATAGATTCTATGTTCAAAAGTGAATGTCGTAAACGCTCTTAACGCGTAATCATTTAACATTACAGCTAAAGTTTTACAAAGCAATGAATGACCCACAGATTCGACGAAGGCATAAAGCTGGACCGCGAGAGTTGGTTCAGCGTGACGCCGGAGAAGGTAGCGTGGGACATCGCCAACAAATGTGTGCACGATGTGATTCTGGACGCTTTCTGCGGCGCCGGCGGAAATACCATCCAGTTTGCGCACACCAGTAAAAAAGGTAAGGACAACTTAATATCCCGCCATTTATTACTTGCAGGAGCAGGCAGGCATTTAAAGTGCACTAAGGCTGCGTTTCTACCAGCGATGTGCGAGGCTGCGTAGCGAAGGATGTGTTTGTTAAAAATCATCAGAATCGCTGAGCGAGACTAAGTAAAGCGAAGCGATTCTATTGGTTCTTAACAAACACATTCCTCGCCACGCATCCTCGCACATCTCTGGTGGAAACGCGGCCTTACAGTTCTCCAGCCATGTTTAAGTCCCAGTGTTATGTAAGGTTCATCCACAAAAATATTTGAAGCCTAACTGTAGAACGAGATTCGACAAAGGCACTGCTATTCTTTTGCTACCTTTTGCTTAGCCTCTCCCTTAAAATAACGGTTTCCGGAACCTAAATGTGTCACAGTGTGACACATTACGTCCATTACACAATTCGGAAGTCATTATTTTGATACCAACCTAGTAGCTGGAAAAAATTGTCACTTCACTTATTAATAAATGACTAAATTCTAATTCAAATTCTTTTTAAATGTATTTTGAATGTTTGTTTTTTTATATAGTTTAATTTTAACTAAAATTAATTATCGTTTGACATTTCAATTATTGAGTTGTATTTTTATGTTGTATTATGTATATGGATTATTCCGAATTAAATTAATTTTATTCGTATGAAAATGAAAAGACATCCTTTTCGTGACAAATATTTAATTTTTCTCTCTATTTACAATTACTTTTTCTTCTTTTAAAGTTTTTAATAATAAACAGTTTGCAAATCCATTTCAATATTTTATGGCTAATCCATTTAATGTCGTTTCCAACAGTAATAGCAATAGACGTCGACCCTGAAAAGATATCGATGGCGCGGCACAACGCGACAGTGTACGGCGTCGCCGAGCGCATCGAATTCATAGTGGGAGACTTCTTCGAGCTGGCGCCCACGCTGAAGGCGGACATGGTGTTCCTGAGTCCGCCCTGGGGAGGACCCGATTATTCTGATGTGAGTACACTTGGTAGTGGTGGACTATGTCGATGATATCGACTTTGGTTAAATCGATTCTAATCTTAGTAATAGTGGCATTAATCGATAATATTGAAGTATCGATTTTAAGCTCAATAATAGTGGCGTTTATCGATAATACAGGTTCTAAGCGTAATAAGAGTTGCATTTATCGATATAATCGATTTAGATTATATTGACTACTATTACGGTCGTTGATTTTCGCCCTCTGGTGTTCAAAAGAATAATTAATTTGAGAAATAAATAAAATTGATTATTTTTAATGTTAATCTTCCGCTGTAATAATTGCTACAAAAAAGCTACGAATGTTAAATTCTCATATTTGATCTTCACAGCATTACGAGTACAATCTGCAGACCATGTTGAAGCCTAAACCAGCGTCTGAAGTGATGAGGGTGGCGCGAAAAATTTCACCGACCATCGCCTTCTACCTTCCGAGAAACTCCAGGCCGGAGCAGGTAAGATACAGTTTCATGGCTACACATACTTAGATGTCAAACTTAAAATAAAATATAGACGTGGACACATAATATAAACCTTATCGTAAAAATGCAAGACTTATTTTTCTTCGCTTACTTCGAAAATTAATGAAAATATCCACTGGAAAACTCTGCAAAGACCGGCGACAATTCTAGTCTGCTTCTTATTATGTATTTTCAATGAGAATAATCTTAGCCAGTCGACGTAAAGTCGATTTAAAAAACTATTACACTTATCGATCGTTCAACCGATTATTATCAAACTTTCAGCTTTCTAAAATGTTCTTACTCTTTGTTTCAGATTCTCTCCCTAGCGAAAGAAGTCGGTGGCTCTGTAAAGATAGAACAAAACCTAATCGAGAAAAGGTTGGTAGCTATAACAGCCTATTTCTACTGATGAACTCAGTAGAAATAGGCTGTTATAGCTACGAATCGAAGTATCGAAATCCTCTAAATTTATATCAGTTTATTTTATTTCTTTAATTATTGTACCTACATCAGTTAAAGATGAGTGAGTTATAGAGTTCATAACTCACTCATCTCCAAGTGTTAAGTGGACATCTCATACTCAATGTAGTTTGTCATATAATTTGTATATATTTTTAGATTTTTTATGCTATATTTTAGTTTAGTTTACTTTATTTATATAGTTATATAGTACCTAAACTAAGTTTGTAAATATATATTTTTTTAAATTTGTAAGTTTATCTCTAGTAAGTGTATTCATAGAATATTGATACTGTATAAATTATGTATAAGCCAAAATATAGTTGTTAGTAACTTATTGTTCGAGTTCACCAACAAAACCTTACTAGAATCTTAGAATTCCCAGATGTTTACTTTCACAAAGGATTAAAGTGTTCAAAAGTAAAAGAATATAGGACTTGTTAGTGAAAATGGCCTTATAATCTATTGTTGAATGGTTCTTTTATTGTAAATAGATATATAATAAATTCCAGTTAAATCATACATTTGGTATTGTTGTCTAACTCCTTAAGAAACTCCTTCCAATTGGAAGGTGTTCGCTTTGAACATGAAATCAAAATTGAAGTTAGTGACATTGTTAAAGATTTCGCTAATGCAGGAGCACAAAAAGTAACTTTTTTGTAAATACATTAGTGTGTGTACTGTGTATATATTTGTGTGTACGAGCGTCCTGCAATGTAACTATATTCGTTTTTAAATTAAATATGTTTGGAAGAACTACAAAGTTGTGATTTTTTATTCTTGATGTAACCCCTTCCATCCAAAAAAAAGTTTTTGCTTTCCGACACCATTTGCACCTGAATTTCCGTTTGAAAATTATAACTTTTAGTATTCCATTTTGACCCTGCTTCTTCTAGAGGGCGCCAGGGTACTGGTTGCACACGGGCGCAACAAGGGCTAGAGACGCCTCTGTATGTTTGAATGTCCTTTGGCAAAAAAATTAATCCTCTGCCATTCCGTCCCGGTGTGCGTAGGCCCTTAATATATTAATATATATACTATAATAGGATTGTCATAATCTGGATGTAAACTATGGTATAAGAAATTAATATGAGAATTACAGTCAAAAATAGAACTCTTAAAGGTAATGTAGTGCGTTGCCTGATCTAGGTTTATTTAAACCTGTGTATTAGGCATTGTGTGTTATGTGTTTGATATTTACTACACACACTAGCAGATACTACGCTATCGTTATTACACAGGGCCATCGCGCTTCTTGGTAAAGTTCGATGCAAATATAAAGACATCTGGGAAGGTAGCATCGCGTTACACAGTACCCCACCCCTCCCCCCGCTGTCACATGAGTGTGCTACCTACTGCGCAGCGGCGTGAGGTCAGAGAGGTTAGTGTGTGTTTTTTATAACGTACCCGATTACCCGTTCGCTTCTGTCAAATTGTATGGAAAAGAAAAAGCTTTCGGTTACTGTCACCAGTCAGCGCTTATTCAGTTTCAATACAAATTGGCGTTTACGCTAACGCGATCGTGACTTTAAAACTCGCACTAAAGCCACAGGCGACACGTCCGTTTCTGGGCGTAGTTCAAACCATAGAACCAAGCCCTGCAGTGCTATTCTCTAAAAGACAATTTCGTGGCTGTAAGCTGCGACGAGCTCGTCGACGAGACAGCCTTGAGATCGCCCGAGCGTATGGCGCTGATACAAACTGTATTTACTAGCGTGGCTGTGGTCGTCGACGAACTTTAAGCTGTAGCCTCTCGTCGCTATTTCGTAGACGAATTAGGGCCTTGAAACAAATTATTTTAATCATAATCGAGCAATCTCGACTGAGAAATTTAGGGGTTTAAAATTTGAAATAAATGTCTATCTTTAAGTATTTTAAGGAATAGAGTAAAACTATGCACAAATTCCATTATTATAAGAATTTATTGCTTATAATATTGTTACATTTTAAGGCTGAATGACGATTCCTTTGCCTATTTCGAGCAACGCAACGCGACGATGAAAACGAACGTGTAAACAAAAAACAATAGACGCAACGCTAACAAAACCACCTGAGTTTTAAGTTTGAAAACTTTTATTTGTGTCGGCATCAGTAGCTATTGCTTTGAATTTTATAGATAGTTCTGTGACCAAGAGGATAAATAAATAAACCTACTGAAACGTGAGTATTACGATAAGTATTTTCACTGTTATCAAACATGGCTATTACATTAAAGTGCCACGAGATATTTATAAAATTATGTTACTAGGTATTATTTTATAATATTAATGTACCTACCTATAACTATATTGTTGTAAAGGAACATTGTGTAACTTAAGCATGCCATAGTGCGTTCCATCCCGTGTGCAAGTAGAGATGTTAGGTTAGTAGAGTTTGGAAGAGCGACCTTGGAGCGACAAATCGTCACTTTTCTTAGCTTCTTCTAATAAATTAAGCTTTTATAATCAACCGATCTGCCATTTTTATATACTTATAAGAAAAATAAATGTAAAATGTAAGAGTCGAAAGCGCGATTATTGTAGCTTTTGGATTTGACAGTTCGAAGCGAGGCTGTAAGCGTTTTCGTCGCTGTTTTTTCGTAGGGAATACCAAAATGTATGAAGAACTGTCAATAGTGTCAATTTGTTCGCCGTTGGGTAGTTTTAACTCACGGCTGTCACAGCCTTGAGCGCTAGTGTAGCTTTACGTAGCTTAAAGAATACGAAACTGAGTTTCACCGCTGCAGCAGCGCTGTACACAAATCTGAATCTTTAGAGAATAGCATAGCAGAAACAAGAAAGCGAGCACCTTCCAATTGGAAGGAGTTTCTTAAGGAGTTAGACAACAATACCAAATGTATGATTTAACTGGAATTTATTATATATCTATTTACAATAAAAGAACCATTCAACAATAGATTATAAGGCCATTTTCACTAACAAGTCCTATATTCTTTTACTTTTGAACACTTTAATCCTTTGTGAAAGTAAACATCTGGGAATTCTAAGATTCTAGTAAGGTTTTGTTGGTGAACTCGAACAATAAGTTACTAACAACTATATTTTGGCTTATACATAATTTATACAGTATCAATATTCTATGAATACACTTACTAGAGATAAACTTACAAATTTAAAAAAATATATATTTACAAACTTAGTTTAGGTACTATATAACTATATAAATAAAGTAAACTAAACTAAAATATAGCATAAAAAATCTAAAAATATATACAAATTATATGACAAACTACATTGAGTATGAGATGTCCACTTAACACTTGGAGATGAGTGAGTTATGAACTCTATAACTCACTCATCTTTAACTGATGTAGGTACAATAATTAAAGAAATAAAATAAACTGATATAAATTTAGAGGATTTCGATACTTCGATTCGTAGCTATAACAGCCTATTTCTACTGAGTTCATCAGTAGAAATAGGCTGTTATAGCTACCAACCTTTTCTCGATTAGGTTTTGTTCTATCTTTACAGAGCCACCGACTTCTTTCGCTAGGGAGAGAATCTGAAACAAAGAGTAAGAACATTTTAGAAAGCTGAAAGTTTGATAATAATCGGTTGAACGATCGATAAGTGTAATAGTTTTTTAAATCGACTTTACGTCGACTGGCTAAGATTATTCTCATTGAAAATACATAATAAGAAGCAGACTAGAATTGTCGCCGGTCTTTGCAGAGTTTTCCAGTGGATATTTTCATTAATTTTCGAAGTAAGCGAAGAAAAATAAGTCTTGCATTTTTACGATAAGGTTTATATTATGTGTCCACGTCTATATTTTATTTTAAGTTTGACATCTAAGTATGTGTAGCCATGAAACTGTATCTTACCTGCTCCGGCCTGGAGTTTCTCGGAAGGTAGAAGGCGATGGTCGGTGAAATTTTTCGCGCCACCCTCATCACTTCAGACGCTGGTTTAGGCTTCAACATGGTCTGCAGATTGTACTCGTAATGCTGTGAAGATCAAATATGAGAATTTAACATTCGTAGCTTTTTTGTAGCAATTATTACAGCGGAAGATTAACATTAAAAATAATCAATTTTATTTATTTCTCAAATTAATTATTCTTTTGAACACCAGAGGGCGAAAATCAACGACCGTAATAGTAGTCAATATAATCTAAATCGATTATATCGATAAATGCAACTCTTATTACGCTTAGAACCTGTATTATCGATAAACGCCACTATTATTGAGCTTAAAATCGATACTTCAATATTATCGATTAATGCCACTATTACTAAGATTAGAATCGATTTAACCAAAGTCGATATCATCGACATAGTCCACCACTACCAAGTGTACTCACATCAGAATAATCGGGTCCTCCCCAGGGCGGACTCAGGAACACCATGTCCGCCTTCAGCGTGGGCGCCAGCTCGAAGAAGTCTCCCACTATGAATTCGATGCGCTCGGCGACGCCGTACACTGTCGCGTTGTGCCGCGCCATCGATATCTTTTCAGGGTCGACGTCTATTGCTATTACTGTTGGAAACGACATTAAATGGATTAGCCATAAAATATTGAAATGGATTTGCAAACTGTTTATTATTAAAAACTTTAAAAGAAGAAAAAGTAATTGTAAATAGAGAGAAAAATTAAATATTTGTCACGAAAAGGATGTCTTTTCATTTTCATACGAATAAAATTAATTTAATTCGGAATAATCCATATACATAATACAACATAAAAATACAACTCAATAATTGAAATGTCAAACGATAATTAATTTTAGTTAAAATTAAACTATATAAAAAAACAAACATTCAAAATACATTTAAAAAGAATTTGAATTAGAATTTAGTCATTTATTAATAAGTGAAGTGACAATTTTTTCCAGCTACTAGGTTGGTATCAAAATAATGACTTCCGAATTGTGTAATGGACGTAATGTGTCACACTGTGACACATTTAGGTTCCGGAAACCGTTATTTTAAGGGAGAGGCTAAGCAAAAGGTAGCAAAAGAATAGCAGTGCCTTTGTCGAATCTCGTTCTACAGTTAGGCTTCAAATATTTTTGTGGATGAACCTTACATAACACTGGGACTTAAACATGGCTGGAGAACTGTAAGGCCGCGTTTCCACCAGAGATGTGCGAGGATGCGTGGCGAGGAATGTGTTTGTTAAGAACCAATAGAATCGCTTCGCTTTACTTAGTCTCGCTCAGCGATTCTGATGATTTTTAACAAACACATCCTTCGCTACGCAGCCTCGCACATCGCTGGTAGAAACGCAGCCTTAGTGCACTTTAAATGCCTGCCTGCTCCTGCAAGTAATAAATGGCGGGATATTAAGTTGTCCTTACCTTTTTTACTGGTGTGCGCAAACTGGATGGTATTTCCGCCGGCGCCGCAGAAAGCGTCCAGAATCACATCGTGCACACATTTGTTGGCGATGTCCCACGCTACCTTCTCCGGCGTCACGCTGAACCAACTCTCGCGGTCCAGCTTTATGCCTTCGTCGAATCTGTGGGTCATTCATTGCTTTGTAAAACTTTAGCTGTAATGTTAAATGATTACGCGTTAAGAGCGTTTACGACATTCACTTTTGAACATAGAATCTATGAATAGATGATTTAAAACAAAAAGAAGTTACTTGGAAAAGAGGCTTGACAGACAGACAATGAAGTGACCCTATATGGGTTCCGTTTCTAGGATTCCGTACCAAGGGTAACCAATGGAAGCCTATTGCTAAGCCTCCGCTGTCCGTCAGTCTGCCAGTGAGCTGTATAATGCTCCGCTCCTTTCGGTGGTAGAGTGATGTTATATAGTCCATATCGTTCCTCGATAAAAGGGCTATTCAACACTTAAAAAAATTTTGAAATGCGAGACAATAGTTCCTGAGATTAGCGCGTTCAAGCAAACAAACAATCAAACAAACAAACTTTTCAGCTTTGTAATATTAGTGTAATATGTACTCTAAAATTAAGAACAACTAGAAAAACTGACCTGTGAAAAAGTGAGTGCCTCTTCTTCCAATACTTGTACATCTTTGGGTCATCTCTGAGTTCCGCCGGCATTTGCGATGTATCGAAGCGTTCTTCAAATATTTTAGGTCTCTTCCTCAGCTTCGTCGGATCCACTGTAGTATTTACTGTACGCCAGTAATTAGGGAAATAGTTTTTCACTAAACTCA
Source organism: Lacanobia wlatinum (assembly GCA_947578705.1). Taxonomy (NCBI): domain Eukaryota; kingdom Metazoa; phylum Arthropoda; class Insecta; order Lepidoptera; family Noctuidae; genus Lacanobia; species Lacanobia wlatinum. Next base: position 21,365,626 of record OX388039.1, read on the forward strand.
TTTTTAACTTTACAGTCAGGAAGGGCTGTGATAACTGAAGTGTTTAAGTTTTTTTTTTTTTTTTTTTTTGATTTGGACCACTCGTAGTTCACCTCTAGACGGGTGGTTACTACTTAACCGGGCTAGCCTGTGGTGGCCTCAGAATGACTCTAAAGCCCCCAGCCAAGGCAACTAAAAATACTTAAACCTACAACTCTGCTCACTGGGGGCACCCCCTGTGGGGTTCGGGCCTCGGCTCAGTGGCATCGTTATCGGGAGGGCAGCAAGGGACAGGCTGGGTCATGACATTATTTAGGGGGTTTAAAGCTAATGGCTCAGCGACGCGGGCTGGCTCGTTAGGCAAAAGACGGGGAGCAACAACAACATTGCTATTATTACTGGGACGTCGCGCGAGGCCTCGGCGGCGAGGCCGGAAGGCGGCGGGTCGCGGTTTGTGTGCTTGTTTAAGAGTACTGGTTTCCCTACAGCTCTCTTGTACAAGGGTGATTGGGTCATCGGGTTCTAGTAAGGTATGCCGTGGACGGCGGACCTTACTGATCTGGGAGGGAGCGTATCGGGTAGCCGATGCGATAAGAGGGTTCTGGTGCCTCTCAGCAGATTCGATGAAACGCTTCGTGAGGCGTTTCATGAACTGCTTGATGGTCGGGATTTTGAGATCGACATGGAGTCGCTCGTTCCGAACGAACCACGGGGCACCCGTGGCCTTCCGGAGAAAACGGTTTTGGAGGGACTGCAACCTATGGATCCGGTATGACTTTACGTGGGCGAATGTAGCACACGCATAGGTCATGATGGGGCGAATGCAAGTGGTGTAGATACGCAGCTTGCATTTTAAGTGTTTAAGTGGTTATTGGTCCCTTAAATACGACGGAGATGGTCCGGTGTGGAGGGGCTAGAATTCCTAGTAGAATATAAAATATTGTTAATAGGGCAATTAGGTAATTGAACCAGTATGGTTTCCAGAAGGCAACAATGAATCCTTTGTCAACGCTAATCCTTTGTAGGTGAGTGAGTGATAAGAAAGCTCATTAAATGTATATTTATGGTTTTGAAACCTTGCCGCAAAATTGCAAACAAAGAATGTCGTCTTGAAAGAATCGCTAACCATTTTCTTTGATTCAAATTGTACGCCGAAATAAAAACATGCTTTGTTCTATACTATCTCTAATATGAAAAAAAAACAGATCCAATGCGTAGTTTTATTTACTACACATAAATAGCATACCTACTTACCAATTTCATTTAAAAAAAATACTAAAAGCGTAATTACGAATTAGAGTGGTAAAAAAGGGTAAAGCATTTTGTTCTTAAAAGTATCAGAATAGTTTTAGTATTGACAAGGTACACCGTCATGATGTAAGTATTCTTAAACAGTTCCCTTAGATATTCGCGCCAGCGGAGATTGTATGGCTCTTTTCTGCAGAATAAAAAAATACTACTCTCACGGTATCGACATCCGTTAATTGGCGGATTTTTCTAACAGCATATGCTGCTGAACTTAACTGTCTTGCAAGAGATCCTATATGAAGGCCCAATTGTAGCCTTGGGTCAAGAAAAATTCCCAGGAAAACCGTTTTATCGACGAATTCTAGTTTTCTCTGTTTAGTGCTGTCTCTATTAAGCCATGTAAGTTACCGGGTTAAAAAGTAGCCAATATGATATTCCAGGATATTAACTACACGTATGCCAAATTTCATCCAAATTCCTTTAGCCGTTTTCGCGTGATTTGCGGACAAACATACTTTCACATTTATAATATTAGTAGGCTCTATTAACAATGTAAGAACCATTCATTATTCAGCAATAGATTATAAGGCCATTTTCACCAACAAGAAAGTAAATATCTGGGAATTCTATGATTCTGATAAGGTTCTGAGTTGTTTCAAAGCTGTACAACAAAAACACAGCGCAATAAACATATTCTTTAACAAATATTTATAGAGAATTCGATATTTGTACAGCCATATTCTATAAAAAAACATTCAAGAAGTGTCCACAAGTTTTAGGGATTTGGTGAACTTACAATAATGTAATATTAATGACAAGTACATTTTTCACAGGTTCCACTTACAACTAAATTTTGGCTTATACATAATTTATCCAGTACCAATATTCTATAAGAGATAAACTTACAAATAAAAAAAAATATTTTCAAACTTAATGTAGGTACTATAATTAAACAAATAAAATAAAGTAAAATAAAATATAGTATAAAAAAATCGGAAAATAAATACAAATTATGAAGAACTAACTTGAGTATGAGATTAAATGTTACAACAAAATTTAAAACGTGTGTAAAAAACACACTTTGTGAATAAGCATATTACAAATTAGATGATTATATTCAAGATAAGAATGCTTGGAAACATGCTAGTCCTGCTCCATAGGACAATCTAGAGTGTAAAAAAACTGGACATAGTGAAACTGGTTGATATGTTTGTGTTTATTGTATTAATATTTACTATGTAAACAGGTGTATTTACTGATGTTTATATTTAATTTAACTCGCACACTGATCATATACATCAATAGTTGCAAAAATTTGTACATATGTGAGTATTATGTTCCCTTACTAGCAAACTTATTAATTTTACGTCTGCTGGCATTTATTTATTGTACCTATTAGTAGTATATAAGTGTTTTTTTGGGAGCATCGTACTCACATATAATCAACTGATTAATGTTTGCAAATATTGTAAAGCTTATTTTTGAAAAGAGTAACTATGGAGTTTCTTGTCCGTTCTTCTCCATAAGAATCTACCTTTTGCGAACGGATGACTAGAGTCACTATAATATTTTATTTTATTTTAATTTGACGTTCAAAAGTGCCTTTATTGGTCTAGTTGAAATAAATCATTTGACTTTGACTTTGAGATGTCCACTTAACACTTATTTGTCACATTTAGATTGTTTGTCGATGAACTCTATGACTCACTCATCTCTAACTGATGTAGGTACTGAAATTAAACGAATAAAATGAATAACTTCAAACTGAAATATAGCATCAGAAAATCGATACTTCGATTCGTAGCTATAACAGCCTATTTCTACTAAGTTCATCTGTAGAAATAGGCTGTTATAGCAACGAATCTTTTGTCGATGAAGCTTTGTTCGATCTCCACTGAGCCACCGACTTGTTTTGCTAGGGATAGTATCTGAAACAAAAAGTAAGAACATTTTAGAATACTGAAAGTTTGATAATATTCGATTGATCGATCGAAAAGTGTAATATTTTTTTAAATCGACTGGCTACGGTAACTCTCATTTGAAATACATGATAGGAAGCAGACTAGAATTGTCGCCGGTCTTTGGAGTTTTCCAGAGGATTTTTTCATTTATTTTCGAAGTAGGCGAAGAAAAATGGGCTTTGCTTTTTTACAATAGGGTTCATATTATGTATCCACGTCTATTTTATTTTAAGCTTGACATCTAAGTATGTATAGTCATGAAACTGTATCTTACCTGATCCGGCCTGGAGTTCCTGGGAAGATAGAAGGCGACGGTCGGTGATATTTTTCTCGCCACCCTCATCACTTCAGACGTTGGTTTAGGCTCCAACGTCGTCTCTAAGTCGTACTCGGATTTCTATGAAGAAAAAAATTAAAGATTTAAACTTTCGTGGGTTTTTTATATCAATTATTACAGCGGGATAGCCAATTCTAGTTTAGAATTGAGGCACAGAGTAAGCTTAAAACACATACAATTTTATTTTATTCTCTCATTTTTATTTTTAGGGTTCCGAAAAAAAAGGAACCCTTATAGGATCACTCGGGTGTCTGTCTGTCTGTCTGTCCGTCTGTCACAGCCAATTTTCTCCGGATCCACTGGACCGATTCTGCTGAAATTTGGTACACATATAGACTTCTATGACCCAAACTCGGACGTGTTACGTAAATGATTAAATTTGTAGTATGGGGGTCACTTTTGGGGGTCATACTAGAAAATTAAAATAAAAAGTTTTTTAAACAATATCGTGTGACATATCAAATGAAAGGGTTTACTGTGACAGTTTTAATAATATTTTTTTCATAATTTTAAAATAAATGGTTTTGAAGTTATTCAAGAAATTAGACGAAAAATGACCATTCCCCCCCTTATCTCCGAAACTACTGAGCCTAATATTTTGAAAAAAAAAATGGAGATCATAGATCTTTACTTTAAGATGACAGGAAAACCTATTAGAAGTCTGTAGTGTGAAAATAACATGTTAAAAAAATTAAATTCGTTCGGAACCCTTTGCACGCGAGTCCAACTCGAACTTGGCCAGTTTTTTTTATTCTTTTGAACACCAGAGGGCGGAAATCAGGTGGCCATAGCGGTCAAGATAATCTTAATCGATTTTTTTCGATAAATGCAACTCTTATTACGCTTAGAATCTGTATTGTCGATAAACGCCACTATTATTAAGCTTAGAATCGATACTTCAAAATTATCGATTGCTGCTGAATCGATTTAACCAAAGTCGATATCATCGACATAGTCCACCACTACCAAGTGTTACATTAGAATAATCGGGTCCTCCCCAGGGCGGACTCAGAAACACCATGACCGCCTTCAGCGTGGGCGCCAGCTCGAAGAAGTCTCCCACTACGAACTCGATGCGTTCGGCGACGCCGTACACTGTCGCGTAGTGCCGCGCCATCGATATCTTTTCAGGGTCGATGTCTATTGCTATTACTGTTGGAAACGACATAAAATGCCATAAAATATCGAAATGGATTTGCAAAATGTTTATTATTAAAAACTTAAAAAAAGAAAATATTTATTAAGTAGAGAGAAAACTTGAATATTTGTCACGAAAAGGATGTCTTTTCACTTTCATACGAATACATGAGGTGACAGTTTTTTTCCTGATTAAATTATCAATGGCTTTACCTCGGATTAATATACATTTTCACAAAAAAGTAGCGGTTATAAGAACGAATGTGTAACAAAACAATCGTTGGATGTGATTTAACACATTAGGTGCATTACACAATTCGGAAATCATTATTTTAAGCGAATCGTAGGCTAAGAGGTAGCAAAGGAATCGCAGTTTGTCGAATCTCGTTCCACAATTAGGCTTCAGACATTTTTGTGGATCAACCTTAATACTGGAAACGCAGCCTTAGTTTACTTTTTTTATTTTTTTTTATTTAGGTTAACCAACAATTGTTTACACTACATACATTTCTGACTTAATATCTAAAGTAACATTTGCACGTGCAACAATTAATTAATGGTTAACACCACATGCACGAAAAAACGGCTATATACTAAGATAATCACTTATAATATTTAATTAACCTGAAACAATACAATATCACTGAATTTATTCAATTTTCAAAATTATTCAAAGGTGTATCAACACAAAAAAAAAACATTGACTGGAAAATGAGTGATTAAATTACAATTGTTTTAAACTAAATTATGAATAAAATTAAAATTATAATGATTATAAAAAGATAACAAAAATAAATCAATTAAAACTAAAGAATCAACCGAATAATTTACTTTAAAATTAAATCAAAATTAAATTAAAATTAAATCAAATTAAATTAAAATTAAATCAAATCAAAAACACGTATGAGATTAAATGTCCATTGGATTATTAACAAAGGCTCGTAGGAATTTATTTACACTATCGTGGTATACATCTACTAAGTCACTGCGGCCATTGAGGATTTTGCACAATCTAGGCAACGGAGAATTCGCACCAAGCACAGACTTTCGAAAAGGTGGACACAGGGGTGTCATCTTATTCCTACGATACCTAGAAGGCGCATGAAACCTTAGAAGCTTTAATAAACTGGGGCAGTCGATCTTATTGCGCAACAGCTTGTAAAGAAATAGAGCATCTGTTATATCTCTACGCATGGATAATGAATGCATTTTGAAATGGCACAGACGGGTCTTGTAGGAGGGCAGACGCTTGGATTTCCCCTCACTAAATGCTAGATGCCATACAAAACGTTTCTGGACCCTTTCTAGACGCAACATGTGAGTGGCATAGTGAGGTCTCCACACAACACTACAATACTCCATAACACTGCGTACGAGACTGTTATAAAGCATTATTTTGGTGCTACTTTGACGAAAGCCTTTAGTGTTACGAAGTAGGAAGCCCAACATTTTCGATGACTTTTTAATAATATTTTCGATATGGGGCACAAAAGTGACCTTTTTGTCAAAATGTACTCCTAGATCCCTTATTGTTTCTACTTCTTGGACTCGCTCCTGGTGTATGAAGTACTCTGTGTCAATACAGCTAAGTTTTCGCGTATATTTGACATGGTAACATTTCTTCGGATTTAGTTGCATTTTATTATTGTGGCACCATTTGATGACTTGGTTGAGATCGTGTTGCAAAAATTCGCAGTCTCTTTTTGACTCTATTACTCGAGCAAATTTTAAGTCATCAGCATACAGAAAAGGTTCGGAAAATCGAAAACACTCAGGAAGGTCATTAATGAACATAATAAATAGTATTGGAGCTAAGTGCGATCCTTGGGGGGCGCCCGATGTTATTTTGTGTGTAGCCGATCGAAAACCGTTTACAACGACAGAGAATTCGCGTTCAGTGAGATAGGACTCAAACCAACTCAATAAAGGGCCTGTTATACCATAGGCTGCTAGTTTATAAATCAGAATAGAATGGGACATCTTATCAAATGCCTTGCTGAAATCAGTATATACTACGTCAAATTGTTTGCCTGCATCTACAGCCTGTATTAGGGACTCCGTGAATGACACTAAATTTGTGGCTGTAGATCTACATGCCACAAAACCGTGTTGGTTGTCATTAAGATACAATTTTAAATGTTGCTGAATGTGCGAACATATAATAGATTCAAAGATCTTTGCGAATGTGGATAAGATTGAAATTGGCCTGTAGTTGCTTACGGTGTCTTTTTTATCTGACTTATGCACTGGGACTACCTTGGCTCTTTTCCATTCTGACGGAAAAGTTCCCGAAGCCAGCGATGCATTATATATTATTAGTAAAGGAGATACTAGAGCCGCGGCACATTTAGAAATAAAAACAGGTGGGATGCCATCCGGGCCAGGTCCTTTCCTAATGTTAACTGTTTTTAGTTTCTTTAGTAAAGAGTCGCGGTCAATTACTGGAATACTCAAGCCCTGACTATTATTACGCAGTGCTTGGAGGTACTCTGTATTGCATTTAATTTCCGTATCTTTGTCAGTCGTGTACACGTTTGCAAAATGGTTAGCGAAAAGGTCGCAGATTTCGGAACCGTTAGACGTTACAACCTGTCCATCAGTCATTGCCAAAGGGTAGCTACTAGAGCCACCGCGTTTCGCTTTTATGTAACTCCAGAAAAATTTGGGATTATCTTTTATGTCCTTTTCTATTTTATTAATATAATCATTACATAAATTCATGGCTAGTTTTCCACACCGCTTCGAAACCAGTTTAAGTTCAATCCTATCCAATGGATTTTTATATTTCTTATAGCGCAATCTCAGCCCATTTTTTCCTTTTAATAACTTAATTAATGTTATGTCAAACCACGGCGGATAGCGACAATGGTTTGGTTTCCGATCAGGCACAAATTTCCTAATAGCATCACGCAGGCATCCGTAAAAAATTGCCACCATGCCATTCACATCACTAGTATTTTGAAAAAGTTCATTCCAGTTCAGCTTATTCAGGTAATTGTTAATTTCAGAGAAATTAGCCTTATAAAAGTTAGGTCTTGAGTCCATACTATACGGTAAATTAAAATTCTTCAGCAAAGACATAGTTAGTTCAAGAGGGGGATGTAATTTATCGATAGCTACTAGCGAATTGCTAGATTCGTTCACTGAACAGGCTGGCTCTGTTGATAACACCAGATCCAGTATTCGGCCAGAACAGTTTTTTACATAATTATGCTGTGATAGTTGATTTACATTCATAAAATCCAAAAGGTTTTGACAAGTTTTAGGTAAAGAATCAATTACGACGGTTTTATCCCAATTCAATTTACTTAAGTTAAAATCACCAATTATGTAACAGGGGATGTCCGTTGAGTCGAGCACTCCGTTGCAGCTATCCATAAAATGATCTAACGTTGAGAGACTTACTGGTGGGGGAAGATATATGGCACAAAGAGCAACTTGGCGTGACTTGTGAGATGTCGATATATCAAGTGTGACCCAGAGGTCTTCACAATTACTTTGCCAGCGTTCGATACGAGCGGAGTTAATTTTTTTATTAATTGCTATCAAGACTCCCCCTCCGTTTTTATTGTAATGAAACCCAGTTGTTTCTCTGTCCCGTCTGTAAACTTCATAACGATCATCAAACAATTCACTACTCAATACATTATTGTTTAGCCAGGTTTCTGTTAATATTATAACATCATAATTCATGTTACACAAATTACAGTAAAAAATATTCGTTTTAGTTCGTAATCCTCTACAATTTTGGTAATATATTAAAATTTCCTTGAATTTTATGCGGTTCAAACCCAATGCATGCATTAACTTACCATAGTAAAAACAATTACATTCTCATCACACAACCTTACTAAGACAATTCTTGTTCCTAATTTGTATATACTCTGCGCCGTCAGTCTTCCTCACGAATATTCTCCCGTTTCTGACCCACACGTATCTGTAATTCTTCTCTTTGGCTTTAATCCTCGCAGCTACATGAAGAGCTTTATTCGTCGGGGACAGATGTTCAGCAACAAAGACTGCAGATTTTGGTCCAGCGTATCCAAGGTGCGAACAGTTCAGCTTTTCTTGAGGGTTAGCTTGGTTGTACTTAATGGTTGCTGCCAGAAGACGATCACGCATCCTTGGTGAGGCCAACTGGACGATTATGGAGCGAGGACGGTTACTTGATGGATTGGCCTTAGCAATACGAGTGCAATGCAATACATCTCCTTCAGTGATTTCGCAATTAACCACACGCGCAAGTTGAGTTACTATGTTGTAAACATTTTCATTCTTATTTTCCGGTACACATTGCAATTCTATGTTGTTCGATCTCGACTGTTGCTCCAGGTTAGCAAGTCTGTCGTTGAGGTCTTCTACGGTGGTCTTAAGTTCTGTGTTTTCCAATTCCAATTTCGTGATAATCTCCTTAGACAACTCGTGTGCCTTCATTATGTCTTCAAATTTCCTATTTATGAAAGACATCGACTCAACAATATCTGCCATTTCCTTCTTAATTGGTGCCAGTTCTTGACTGATCGTGGTAATAATAGTGTCATTAAACCTCGCTGACATCTCACTTAATTCATATTTTATGACTTCTCTTATGACGGAACGCAGTTCGCCGATATCATTGAACGTGGGAGGAGGCGAAAGCGGTTCAGTGGCTTGTCTTTTCGGGCCTCTAGTCGTAGACACGTTACGAACTGGAGTTGAGTCGTCCCTGCCCACCTTTGGCGTTTTGCTCGAACAATACGGACACTTCCATTTAGCCTTATTATTAGGAGATTTAGTAAGGGATATACAAGCATAGTGATAAAACTTTCCACAAGTTGGGCACTTTATGGATTTCGCCTCTGAACCTGTTTCGCATTCACTAGTGCAACAAATTTAAATGCCTGCTCCTGCAAGTAATGGCGGGATATTAAGTTGTCCTTACCGTTTTTACTGGTGTGCGAAAACTGGATGGTGTTTCCGCCGGCGCCGCAAAAAGCGTCCAGAACCACATCGTACATATATTTGGGCGATGTGCCACGCTACCTTCTCCGGCGTCACGCTGAACCAACTCTCGCGGTCCAGCTTTATGCCTTCGTCGAATCTGTGAGACATTCATTGCTTTATTAAACTTTAGTTGTAATGGTAAATGATAACGTGTTAAGAGCGTTTACGAAGTTCAGCTTTGAAGATAGAATCGATGGATAGGTGATTAAAAATGCGTCACATTTGTCAATAATGCTTCGCTCCTATTGGTCGTAGCGTGATGTTATACATGAATAATCGCGCCTAGAGGTACTTTGTGTACCTTCGCCTTTGTAAGACGAATGAATGAAAAAAAAAATGGCACCGTGTATAGCCTTCCTCGATAAAAAGGCTATCTTAGCCTTCCTCGATAAAAGCGCTATGCAACACTAAAAGAATTTTTCGATTCCAACCAAAATAATAGTTGGAACCAATTCATGATTCACTGTAGACCAGTAATTTGGGAAATATGTAGTTCTTCACTAAAATCATTTTTGACGATGATAATAATTAGTTTTTTAATCTTTTAAAACGGGTCTTCCTAATTTACTTCAAAGTTAATGCTATTGTTTTGATAGAAAGCATTACACCCTTGTGTTAGTAGTAATAACTATAACGTGAATTTTAACTACCACTTAACTAATGACACGCATTAGCTTCGCAAAGCTGTAATTAACAATACCATCATAGTTTAGCCGATTTGTACAAGTATTTACACATTATACTGTGTGAATGTTTAAAGTGCGAGTATACGGCCAAATCCGAAACTATAAATAATAATTATAATATTTTTAAATTGAAATATTTAAATATGTAATTTATAGGCATTTTTAAATTAATAAATAGGAAATAATAATAATCTATTTATTTTCTGGTTAGATAGACCGATAGATAGGTTTAAAGAATTGTATTCTCATTTGAACTTAAATAACAGTTCACTTAAAATGAGATACATAGGTGCTTACATCTAAATAATATATTTGTCTCTTGGGTTCATACGTTTCTTGATTTAAATATTATTTTTATACTGTCACTACACTTCTTGAAATCTTCTGGTAAATTATTGAACAGTCCCCTCAGACAATATTGAAACTTGTTTTTACTTCTTGTGTTGTGTGTTGGTGTTTTTTTTTTATGTAGTTTTATTAGAATGCAGGTGTAATATGTGCACAGTTGTGTAAAATTTAGAAAATAGTTTTAAGGTTGGGTATAGGTCGTGATAATGAAATTGTATTTTGATAAGTAATTTTGTTTTGTATTCTTTGTAGTGGGTTTAAGTTAGATTTAGCGGCTGGTCCCCATAGTCAGTTAGGTATTCCAAATTTGATTTTACTAGCGCGTTTAATTAGACGTATGTACTTTATTCAGAATACATTTTGTGATCTTTCGTGACGCTCCTAAAACTGATATGAATTTTGTTGTCCTAAGCTTGTCATAAATACTTGCTTGTTATGAATACCTTAACCCAAGTATACAAATAATAAAAATTGTGTTTGTAAATAAAGCGTACTTTTATATTATACGCAAAAAACTCAAAGGAATATCGAAACCGATTTTGATGAAAACTGAAACTGCATCAATGGATTTTTGAAAAATCGGTATTCCTAACCAGCATCGAACCGGTTGATTTTGAAAAAAAATACACTGTATTACATCATTCGAAGGTGTCGCTAGTAAAGATCAAATTCGGGAAATAATAATAGCTACATGGTAAACCAAAGGAAAGTGCTCATTTTTAACAAATTAATTTTTATGTTTCTGACTAAACCTACCTACCTAAACCTTATCTCTTTTTTATATTCTTTTTTATTTAAAGAATCTTAACAAATCCAATGAGGCAGTTGTAGATTGTCGGGCCCAATGTTGATGAAAACTAAATTTGCATCATAGATATTTGAAAGAATTGGCAGATGATGTTAGTTTTTTTAATATTTTGTTAAAACTGAGTTTTTTCCTTTTGTTTGCCATGTATTGTAACTTCCCAAAATTATACTTAGTAGAGACACTTTCGAATGGCTTTTTTTCAAAATCATCTGGTTCTATTCCTGGCCAGGACATACCGATTTTATTCTAAATCCAATGATGCATATTCAGTTTTCATCAAAATCGAGCTCGAGACTCCTTCCAGTGTTTTTCGTCAATCCTCATAGTTTCGGATTTGGCCATCCACGCACACTTTGAACATTCACCCTCTATAGGTCCATAAGTCTTCCTCGATTATAGCTTTTAGTTTTATTAGTGAAACCCGCTTCAGTATCCGTAAAAAAGTAAGCGGAAAAACAGACAAAGACAGAGAGCGATTTATTTTGATGAGTACTATTTAGAGGTAAGCCTACGCGGTTATCACCTATAATTAACTTTAAGCAGATTTGGTTAAGTATCTACTAAAATCAGTAGCCACTTTTTGATAATTACCAATTGTTTGGTGTGAACGTCAAAGCAGGCAGGTATTTAAATAAATGAGCCCTTCCAAGAATAGGTCGTTACACGAATTAGGTATTATACGAGTGTGACCTCTCGCGTCCGGCCCTGGAGGGCTACTCTCTAACGAAATCCGTAGTTTCGGGCTTAGTTGCGGGCGGACGTATTCTACTCCGTATCACCTACAGACTTACGATTAGTCCCGAACCCGAACTGAGAATTAATGACAACACGATTTCACAGTAACTGTCAAATCGTGTTATCATTAGTTCTCAGTGGTTAGGTGATACAGAGTAGAATACGCCCGCCCGCAACTAAGCCCGAAACTACGGATTTCGTTAGAGAGTAGTCCCCCTGGTTCGAACCATGGTCCGGAGCGAAGAGACATGGGAAGCGGTCACCTCCTTCTGTGAAGTAGTAATGCTAGCAAAGGAGGAATCCGAACGCGTGAGAGAGAGGGAAATCTCACGCCTCAGCCGCCGCAACAGAAGAAGACGCCCCGACAAAACCAACACCAACCCAACAACAAAACCAACTATCGAACGAATGGTAGTAGTCTTTAAAATACGAAACAAAGAAACTGATGAATCTGATGTAAGTTGATTCTTAATTTCGTCCAGCCCAGCCCAAATTAAACACATTTTCTTCGATTTTCACTGACAGTTTTACCGGGTTAATAGAATCGACTTACTGTGTAAGAATAATCGAGTTTTAAATAGATACTTAGTAGGTACTGAATGAGGAGCTCGTAGCTGTATAATAACAGTCGCACGTGTAGATCGACCCCTATCTTAAAATGGTCATCCATCCACAGACTGACCTCGGCAACCGTTGCTTAACCTTGAAGATCGACGCGTGCGGCTTTCTTAGTTTAGCCACCATGAAGAGGCATGAAGCATAATAAAATAATACCAAAAATCCGTACACCACTGATATAATGAATGCATAAGTAAAACAGTTAACCCATGTATAATGCAGTTAACAACTCTCCAAGTACTCGAAAATAAAATCGAAGAAAAATAGCGAAACAGAACATCGTAGAAGTACCAGGAGACCAGAAAGATGTCGAAGTATTTTTAGGCTAAAATTGTGAGCGGTTAAAACTCTCAAGTAACAGGAGACCAGGAAACATGTCAAAATAATCCCAGGGCTGAAAGCACGAACAACAAAGACTCACAAACTATGAGAATACCAGAATCATAAAGATGAATTTCCGAGAATGAGAATATGGGATAAAGAAGTTGCGCGCCACCTCTAAAGTCTTTTTTTTATTTTTTATTCGGACCACTCGTAGTTCACCTCTAGACGGGTGGTTACTACTTAACCGGACTAGCCTGTGGTGGCCTCAGAATGATTCTAAAGCCCCCAGCCAAGGCAACTAAAAACTACTTAAAACCTACAACTCTGCTCGCTGGGGGCACCCCCTGTGGGGTTCAGGCCTCGGCTCAGCGGCATCGTTATCGGGAGGGCAGCAAGGGACAGGCTGGGTCATGACATTATTTAGGGGGTTTAAAGCTAATGGCTCAGCGACGCGGGCTGGCTCGTTAGGCAAAAGACGGGGAGCAACAACAACATTGCTATTATTATTACTGGGACGTCGCGCGGGGCCTCGGCGGCGAGGCCGGAAGGCGGCGGGTCGCGGTTTGTGTGCTTGTTTAAGAGTACTGGTTTCCCTACAGCTCTCTTGTACAAGGGTGATTGGGTCATCGGGTTCGAGTAAGGTATGCCGTGGACGGCGGACCTTACTGATCTGGGAGGGAGCGTATCGGGTAGCCGATACGATAAGAGGGTTCTGGTGTTTAGCAGCAGATTCGATGAAACGCTTCGTGAGGCGTTTCATGAACTGCTTGATGGTCGGGATTTTGAGATCGACATGGAGTCGCTCATTCCTAACGAACCACGGGGCACCCGTGGCCTTTCGGAGAAAACGGTTTTGGAGGGACTGCAACCTATGGATCCGGTATAACTTTACGTGGGCGAATGTAGCACACGCATAGGTCATGATGGGGCGAATGCAAGTGGTGTAGATACGCAACTTGCATTTTAGGGATAATTTGCTGTTGTGGTTCAGCATCGAGTGGAGCCTACCGAGAGCGAAGGCGGCACGCGAGCGCACCGCCTTAATGTGCTCCATAAAACTGAGGTTTTTATCCAAGATCACTCCTAGATATTTGGCTCGCTCTTCCCAAGGGATCGGCTTGCCAAACATCTTGATCGGTGGAAGGATCGGGGGGAGTTTAACCTAACCTAACCTCAATCCTCCATTTCCGAAACCAGCCGCCTAGGCGGTTGGCGTATCTTTGGAGGTGAAATGATATGGATTTACCACTCTTGCCAGAGTAGTAAACGGCCGTGTCGTCGGCAAAGAGCGCTAATTGCGACTGGGGATCGGGGGGAATATCGCTGGTGAACAGCGTGAAAATGAGAGGTGACAGCACACCGCCTTGCGGTACGCCGGCGCGGATGGGTCGGGGGGTGGAAAGCGCACCTTCGATACGGAATCGAAAGGTGCGGTTCGACAAATAGTCTTGCAAGATGAGCACGAGACGATCTGGCACCCCGAGTTGATATAGCTTGTATATCAGACCGTTGTGCCAGACCTTGTCGAAGGCTTTCGCTATGTCGAAGAATAGGGCTCCCGTCATCAAGCCGCGTTGATAGCGGCCGTTGATATGCTCAACGATGCGGTAGACCTGTTGGACGCACGAGTGAGTGGCTCTAAAGCCAAACTGCTCGTTGGGGATGAGACTCTTCCGCTCGACGTAATCCTTGAGACGCTTATAGATAAGCCTCTCGTAGATCTTGCCGAGCGAGCTGAGCAGACTGATGGGGCGGTAGGAGGACGGGGAGGATTTGGGCTTACCCGGCTTGGGAATGCCGATCACGATAGCCTCTTTCCACTGCTGCGGAAACATGTTGTTGGACAGAGCGCCATTGAAGATGGCGGTCATCAACACGATCAGAGTCTTGGGAAAGAGTCGAACTACCCTGTTGGTAATGCCGTCGCGCCCAGGGGCTTTCCTGGTTCTGAGTTGGCCGATGATCCTCTCCACTTCGTCCGGAGTGACGGGAGGGAGAGGGTCGTCCGGGTCCTCGACGGGAGGGAGGGAGGTCCTACGTTCGACCTCGGCGTCCACCTCGGCGAGGTGGGCCGGGTCGACTGGGTTCGAGCTTGGGGAACACTGGGCCTCTAGACTGTCAGCCAGGCATTCGGCCTTCTCGTCGTCGTTAAACGCGAGAGTGTTGTCGGGGCGGATGAGGGGGGGCATGGTGGTAACCTCGGAGGCGCGTAACTTCCTCTGAAGCTCCCAAAATGCGAGGTGGTTGGGCTGGAGATCACTGAGCATCTGATCCCATTGCTGCTGTCAACAGTTCACGCACATCGTCCGGGAGTTTCCAGCGACGGTCGTCCGTCGCCGGAGCCTCCCTTGAACATTCGTCCAGGACTGACTGTACATGTTCCGTGAGCGAGCCGATCGCGGCCGCCGTGTCGGCAGCTGACTCTATGTGATCTGGGATTTTATCCAGGTGATGTGACGTGGTGACTTTCAGTTTTTCACTTACTTTGCGCCAGTCAGTGATCACTCTGGTGGGAGGAGGTTGGGAGGGGTCCGGAGGACCGAATCTGGGAGTGAGCTCCAGAATAACCGGCCGGTGATCCGAGTTGAGCTCGTCCACCGCCTCCACAGAATGCAAACGTAAGTTTACATTCTTGAGGAGAGCGATGTCGAGCACATCGGATCGCCAGTTACGTTGGTGAGGGTAATGGGTAGGATGCATCGGAGCGATGACATCGAAGTTGAGGGGGCTGCTGAGCTCGAACAGAGCTCTGCCTCTGGGATTAGCCGTGTGGCTATTCCATGAGGGATGTTTGGCGTTGAGGTCCCCCGCCAGAAGGACGGAGTCACTCAAGCCAAGAAGAGTTGTGAGGTCATTTCTGAGGGAGGGGCCTATGGGAGTGATGGAGGGAGGGTCGTAGACAGAAATGACCGTGAGGGGTTGGTGACCTGTCATGCCGAGCCGACAGACAGAGACCTCAAGCTCGGTTAAGGTGGCGGGCGGATCCATGGGGATGCAGTATAGGGACGATTTGTAATATATGAGAGTACCTCCCCCATGACATCGGGTCCTGTCGTTGCGAACTAAACGATAGTTCGCAATTTTAGGATCCCGGTGATGGGGCTTGAGGAACGTCTCCTGCACCAGAAGCAGATCTATGCGATGGTCGCGGAGGAAGTTGGCGATCTCAACGCGTTGGCCTGGGAGGCCGTTGGAGTTGAAGTACCCTATCCGGAGGGACTTCGGCCTAAACCTACATGTTAATGCGGGGGACTTAGCCATGGAGGCGTTCATAAAGGCTAATGAAGTGAACTACATCACTGAAGTCACGGTATACGGCACCGTGCTCAGTGATGTCAGAGGCCTTCAGAGCTTCGGTCATAGCCACAGCTCTGGGGGAGTAGAAAGCCTTGTAGAAGGCCATGTTGATGTGAATGGCCATTTCAGGCGTATTCGCAGGGATGGGGTGGACTGGTACTTTGGAAGTTGCCTGCGGTGGTGGGGGGGGGAGGAGGAGCGGCTGCCTGAGGGGCGGCTGCTCCGACGACGGCGACCGGTGGTCGGGGGAATGGAGGTATGGCTACATCCATGAGGGCCGGGATGGCCGGGGAGGGCTTTTGGGCCGCAGGGGCCTGGGTCTGGGTAGGCGCGGGTCCGAGCGCCGGGAAGTGAGCTCTATGGTTCAGCGCGTTCCAAGGGCTGGGGCGCTGAGGGTATAGGGCCACTGGGGGTTGGGTCGTGGGGGCTTCCCTCTGCTGGCGAGCGTTTGCACGCTTTGCCAGTTTGGGCGCAGACGATTTGGGGGCCTTGGGACAACCACGGTAGTTAGCCGGGTGCCCAGCCTCCCCGCACAGCACACAGCTGGGCGGTTCGGCGCATTGGGTGTGGTCCTTTGGACGGGGACAGTCAGGGGTGCCGTGGTCGCCCAGGCACTTGACGCAGCGCGGCTTGCCGAAGCAATTGCGCTGCGAGTGGCCATATAGTTGGCAGTTGTGGCACTGGCCAACTATACCGCTACGACGGGGCTTTTCCATCTTCAAGCCCTCTAAGAAGCAAATCTTAGAGATTTTGAAAATGGGGTGGTATTTCTCGTCTGTTGGATTACAGACGATGAGCACCATATTGTATGGTGCTCCACCACGGCGGTGCATGCGGTGGACCGCAGCGACCGGGATTTCCTGACGTTTGAGATCATTACTGATCTCTTCGGGGGATATGGCGTGAGGGACGTTTCTCACGACCACACGGACTAAACGTTCCTCCTCGAAGGCGAACGAGTGAAAGGGTACCTTCCTCGCTACAAGGAGTTTATGCAACTCCCTGTAGTCCTGGGCAGAAGGCACCTGGACCTTGATTCCATTTCCCACAGCACGGGCGTGGGAGAAATGGATTCGGCGCTCATTGCAAGCGCCCGAAACCTCCGTCCACTTCGCCGCTTCATGAATGAAGAGGGGTGGCGGAGACTTCGACTTCTTGGCGAGCGCCGGGTCGGACTGGGTGGCCGGGGGGGCAGTGGCCATCGGGCTGGGGGGACGAGACGCCTGCTGGGAGGTGCTGGCTTTGGGGGCTGCGGAGGTCGAGGCAGCGGGGGAGGGAGGGGAGACAGTCGGGACTACTGTCTTTCTAGCTTTGGGGGCGGACTCCTGAGCGGCAGAGCTCTTCTTCTTCCGCTTACCTTTACCCACAAGGGTAAATTCGGCGGAAGAGTCTGAGGTACCTGAGTCGTTATCGGTACCGGACTCGTAGTCCATGGGGGGGGGAGTGGGGGAGTCTGGCTCTAGGGTGAGCGGGGCACTCTCGAGGACGTCACTGAAATCAGTGACGTCATCGTGAGTTGGAGAGGGGGGGGAGGGGCCCTGGGGGGGCACGGGGGAGAGTGACTCACGCGGCGGAGGAGAGCTAGTCCTACTGGACTGGGAGTTTTTAAGGCTCTCCAGCCTATGCAACCTATAATTAACTATACGGACCAACTCCTGATTGGGTCTCTAAAGTCTACGCAGACGAAGTCGCGGGCGAAGTGCTAGTCTATACTAATATTATAAAGAAGAAAGATTTGTTTGTTTGCTTGTTTGTTTGAATTGAATAGGCTCCGAAACTACTGGACCGATTTGAAAAATTCTTTTAGCATTGGTTAGCTATGTTATCCCCGTACTCCTACGGGAACGGGAACTACGCGGGTGAAACCGCGTGACGTCCAATAGTAATATTATAAATACGATAGTTTGTGAGGATGGATGGACAGATGGATGGATGGGTGTGTTTTACTCTCGCAAGTCAGAACGCCTGAAAGGATCTCCTTAAAATTTGGCCCAGAGGTAGATTGTAGTCTGGAATAACTTATAATATTATTTAGTATGTATTAGTGTATATTTATTTTAGTAATATTTATGTATTGTATGTTATATTAAAGTTTATTGTTTTATTTGTAAGTACTTATACCTTTTACACACGGTGTCTACATATCTTTTATACAACTCTCCTTTCGCAGGTATGCTGGAAGAGATTTCTTTTGAAATAAGCATTACCTTTGTACCTATTTTTCTGTTTCCTTTTTTATCTTTCTATGTAATGTGTGTACATAAATTGTTAAATAAAATAAACTCATAGGCTACTTTTCACCCCGGGAGTATGTTCCTTAGGGATCACGTGGGTGAAGCCGCTGGCAGAAGCTAGTCAACTTATGGAATGTTCCTAAGCTCTATAATATTATAGAGCTTAGGAACATTCCATAAGTTGAAGCGCAATAGCTTCTATAATGATACAATTACAAGCTTTGTGCTTGTAATTGTATAGTCTCATAGTATCTGACATAAATATCTTTTCTTTTTTTAAGAATGGGAAATCTTCAAATGACTCCTCCCGCTCTGGGCGGAGCATAAGGGAATGTCAGACTCTTACTGACTTAACCCATCCGTATTCCTCCTAATGCCCTTTGCGTTCCAGGGCCGCGGTGACTCTTTCGAACAAATACCGCCACCCTGGCAGATAAATATCTTACTAAAGCAATCTGGTTTATAATGCACTAGTAGATAACGTACTTAGTTATAAGTTTATTTTAATAGACGTTATCTTTGTTGTTGTTTCGTCTGTGGTTCCGGTTGTTTTGAATATTTTGTAAATACTTACACAAATCTTAATTTTCTGTAACTATTATTTTGTGCTATTGTAGAACATTAACTACTGATATAATATTGTTAATTTCACAATCCCCTCCGAAAAAAGCACATTAGTTTATCGAAATTTAGATCTAAATGGGTGCCAAGTTCTGTGGATACCTAATCCTGAAATATGATAATTTTTCTCAAACATGCGCGGAAATTTGAGCATTATTTTGACAACCTTCTACGTGATAAATCGAAATTGCTGCACTGGCCAAATACATGCGAGCAGCGGCCGGCAAAAGTTGTATGAAAATCCATATCTGTCGTGGTTTAGCAGCCAAATAAATTACATAGTTAACTCATATCTGTCGTGTAATTTTAAAATGGAACGATCTTTTACTCCGAAACATTGCAACCAAGAAGTTAACTTATCGAAGGTTTTATTTAAATTTCGAACTGACTTGCAAATAGAAAGTTGTTTACTGAGAAAAAAATAAACAAATGAACACTTTAACGCGGGAAAAATTATTGTTGTTCATTGTCCGTCATTGATTTTAAAAAGTAATTGTATTTTAATTTTCGCGCATTACTTGAGAAAAGTACTATACACAACGAGGCATTGGTGGACTTACGTATGTGTGCTTGGGCTTCGCCTCGGCCCACACTATCAATGCTGCTTTTGCTGGCTGCTGCAGTAATCTATACAAATAATAAAATGGTAAATCTTAAGGTGTATGTGTTCAATTGGCGAGAAAACAACTGAACCGATTTTTTCAAATTTTGAATAAATAATCCTTATAGGTACGGTCGGGTTATAGGCTATATATTATCACGCTATGTGCTATGGAGGATGAGCAATACTGAAAAATGTCTGTTTTAACGAGAAAGTGCACATGGTTCGAGCCTCACCAACATATATTATTTTTGTGTTTATTTTCTCTTTTGAAATGTATTTTTACGCCATAATCATGTCAAAATAAAAATAAAATGAGTTTTTGCGTACTTAAAATAACATTTGAATTAATATTCGACATTTTGCCCAACAGTTTAGCGAGGAATTGTTATAAAAAACCACTACATATTAAAAAATTGCAGATACTTATGGCTCTAACCTTAGCAATGATTATCAACACGCCACACTTTCAAGGAGCTGAGCAGCGAAAACTCATGACATAATTAGATCGGCTATTTCAACCAATTGTCTGTAGTAGTCATAGGCCATTGGTTTAAAGACTGCCTACCGAGAAAGTTGGTGTAAGTTCGAATCTCAACAATTGCAGTTTGTTTTTGGATTTTATTTAAGTTATTCCTTACTTTTATGATTCCTATTTTACCTAATATTTTCAAATATTTCGTATTTCGGATATTTTTTTAGCATTAATCCAAGTCTGCCAAATGTAAATTGACCACGGCCAGACTGTTAAAGAAGTATAAACCTATTTTCTCTTTATCTGTATTCTACTTTGTTTTAAAAAAGTACAAACTCAATGTAGATAAGTTTTACACATGAACCTGATAGGAATTGTAACAATTTTCTAGAAGAAATCAACGTATTATTCTACGTAATGCAGACACACGCAGTGGCATCTGTTGACCGACATATTACTGTAGCGGCATCAATGCCGCCACAAGAAAAACCAATGGAGCAAATGTAAATCGCAACAAAAAAACCGCGACGCCATCTATCCAACTAGCAGCAAACTGCAAGGTTGAAATTCTGCATCGCGCAAGCAGAGTTCACCGCGGTTCGAACATATACATCAGCCCGAATATCAATTATCGGGCCGTTGCCCGCCAGACACAACAACTGTCTGGTCGGACTTTACTCTCTGTACCGCATACCTCTATATTACTATCGACAGCTTGAGAATTATACTAGAAAATATTCTTTAATTTTCTTTTTTATAACGTCTTAGAAAAGTAGTTCTTTTATACCTTAAAAAATATCGTTCTGAATGCACATAATATTCCTATAAACTCCGAACTAATATTTTAACAGTTTAACTACATATTCCTTAAATGGCGTTATGCATTTGATCTCATTTTTTGACTCGCGGTATTAAGATTAGAATATTGGTCAACAGGCGCGCGTTTACATTTGTTAAGCTTTGCTAAAGTTGCCCTGGGTCTAAACCCGTATAGGTCCAGTATGGGCCCATGAGCAGGTGGAGATGTCCAACGATATAGGAGTCGAAAAAATTGCATTAGCTCCGTTGGAATTGGGTTTCTGTGTTTTAAAAACATAAAATTGTTTGGATATGCGTTCCTCGTTCGGAATAAATAAAAAATCAACTTCATTCGTTAAGTAGTTTCAAGAAGATCGATCGGTTACTTTAGAAGATAGCCTGTGCTATCCCGCTGCTTCACAGCATGAATTCATTTCTTCTGCCACGTGTACGGAGAACCCGCCGACCAAGCATCAACCATCAATACGCATAATATTGACAATTTTTTCTAGAGAATGTAAGGAATGTCTTGAATAATGAATCTCTCCATTGCAGGGGTAGACTTCTCTTCTGGTTGGTTTGTCATGGCCAACTTCATGTAGCTCAATCGTACGTTAACAACCCTTTTTATTATTTTTTTAGGGATGGGAAATCATCAAATGAGTGCTCCCGCTCAGAGTGGCTTGCATTATACTCTTCCAAATTCCTAAATCTAATATGAGTCAAGCAATGTTAGATATTGACTGTTTGTATACGTCTTATCTTAGAGATCTTATATAGCGACAACATTTTGATTTCCGGCTTACTCGCAAACGAAGTCGCGGGCAACAGCTAGTGTATTATAAAGTTCAAGATGGACTTGGCTAAAAAAAATTTTACCAACTATTTTCTCTTCATCTACTAATATTTCCCAATCACTGTCCAACGTTGCCGACCAACTTATTTCACTCCTTTTAGCAATTAAAAATGGCGTCCCGCCTAGTATTCCTCCAGTGGAACGTGAGGAGCGTGTGGCATAAGAAACACGACCTCATATTTCTTCTGAATAAGTACAAGCCATTGGCTTGCTCTTTAGCTGAGACTTGGCTCACCCCAAGTCTTAGTTTTCGTATGCCACATTTTAACATTCTCAGGTGTGATAGAGCCGATGGGTACGGAGGGTCAGCTCTCTTCGTAAACAATCGGGTCCCACTTTCTCCCTTATCTTTTCCCTCACTTGAGGGTAATTTGAGTATTACTGCAGGAAGGGTTGAGGGCATCACAGTTTTTTCCATTTATATTGCACATCCCCACCCTAACTTCTTAAATATTTTGAAAGAAATTTTTTGCAACACTCATGGTCCGATGTTAGTCATGGGCGATTTTAACTGTCATCATTACAGATGGGGTGCTTAAATCCCGGAATAAAATCCCGTCACCTCCGTGGTGGGACCCAGAATGCACTGCAGCAGTTAAAGTAAGACATGAGGCTGAGATGCGCTACAATACAGATATGAGCACTGAAAATCACTTGGCATACTCACAATGCAATGCCAGAGCCAAACGTCTTCTTCGTAAGAAGAAACTTGCAGGCTGGACTAAATTCTGCACCTCCTTATCCCCGTCTACTCCAACCTCAGTTGTTTGGAAGCACATCAACAGGTTCAGGCGTGGGTGTTCTCCTTCAATCACTTCTCCAATAACTAGGGAAACAGCTGAACTCTTTTTTGACAAAATAGCACCACCCTATGTTCCAAGCTTATCTGAAAGTGTAAATGTGCCTTTGCTTAATACCACAGAAGATCCCTTTGATGCTCCATTTATTTTGGATGAACTGAATGTGGCACTGCAACATGTCCGGGACTCAGCTCCTGGTATTGATAGTGTGCCATATTCATTTATGTCCCATTGCAACATTAAGGCTAGAACATATTTTCTAAATATCTTAAATTATTGTTACAGCCCTGGTTGGGTTCCAGACCAGTGGAAGGTACGGATAATTATTCCCTTATTGAAACCTGGTAAACATGCAGATGATCCGAATGGCCTTAGGCTGATTGCCTTATCTTCAGTCCTAACCAAATTACTAGAGCATCTCTTCAAAAATCGTCTCGAATGGTAAGTTGAATAGAGAGATTTGCTGCCGAATTACCAATTTGGATTTAGGAAAGGGCTTAGTACAATGGATAGCGTCGGTGTCTAGGTATATACATATAGCCTTTTCCAAAAATCAATCGGTTGTTGCCACTTTCCTCGACGTCTCCTCCGCATATGACAACGTACTTCTTCCCGTACTCAGGCAAAAACTGCATCAGCTGAGTCTCCCGGCTAAGATGATACAATGCATATGTGGTCTCCTTTCATCTCGGTCTATGGTTCTGAGAGTCCAGGGAGAGGAATTTGATGAGCGGCATACGTGGAAGGGCCTCCCTCAAGGTTTTGTCCTCAGTCCAATTTTATACAATTTATAGCATAGAGATGAGGCGGCATCGACGGTGGAGGGATTTGTCACGTATAGAGCAATATCATCGGCGTATTGTAAAATCTGACAATTGTTGTTTAAGCAGGACCCAATATCAGCCGTGTATAAATTGTATAAAATTGGACTGAGGACATAGCCTTGAGGAAGGCCCTTCCACGTATGCCGCTCATCAAATTCCTCTCCCTGGACTCTCAGAACCATAGACCGAGATGAAAGGAGACCACATATGCATTGTATCATCTTAGCCGGGAGACTCAGCTGATGCAGTTTTTGCCTGAGTACGGGAAAAAGTAAGTTGTCGTATGCGGAGGAGACGTCGAGGAAAGTGGCAACAACCGATTGATTTTTGGAAAAGGCTATATGTATATCCGTAACTAGGACACCGACGCTATCCATTGTACTTATTGTTTTCATAATCGTTTGACGGCGGCACTGGCTTGGCTTTTGTTAAAAGCATTTGCAGCAGTTTTTTAAATACGTTTTGAGAGATCTATGTTTTAGAGAGGTACCTAATTCTTTTAGCTAAAGCTGTATGTATAGTAGAATGTTTTGAAATAAGTGGTGTTAAAGATGTTTTCATTGGATTGAATATTTGCTGTTGACATCGAAATCCTGTAGAAATTTTCTTATATGATGTTTTTAGAAAAATTGGAGGATTTACTGGATTACATATTCGATAGGAAATCTATAATATGTGGATATTTTATTGTTAACCTACTAATGGACATTTAGGCGTTTTTTTAGACACGAAATTAACTGGCAAGCCTCACATTAACCATCTGATCCAAAAATGTGAACGAATTTTTTCCATTTTAAAAGTTCTTGCGGGTATGTGGTGGGGTGCTCACCTTTACACCATGAAATTGTTGTACAACGCCTTAGTTCGTAGCGTTCTGGATTATGGAACTTCATTTAAATATGAATTATTATACCTTTCTGAAATACCTACTCTGAATTAATGGCAAAATGAACATAGTAAGTACATTCATAGTTTCAATAACGAACACTTGGAAAAAAGTAGTGCATATCGAGAACAGGTGTTTTTAAGAATAAGTATTTCTGCGAGTGAGTCCAAAGTAGAATAGGTTATTTCACGAATAGTGCATTTTTCGAATTAGGTATATATCGCAAATAAGTCCATGACAGACTCAATTCACGAATAAGTCCAATGTCTACTAAGCCGTATTTTATTTGCATGCAAAAAAGAAATTGCACTGTGCACCGCAAATACTTCACGGGTTTATCAATCTCTACCTGGAACTTTCCTTGTTCATGTAACAACTGGATTATACGTTTTTTTCGTAGGACAGTTCACTTTTTGTCGGCATTTTCAAAAAAGAGAATGTCAATTTCACCACTAAATCACACACTTAAGCTTCTTTACACTATGAATGGGTGGCAAATGAGGACTGATAAAATTTATGATTAGGACTGATACATTGTTTTGGTTTACCTACCAGGTATTTTGGCCTATAGAAATGTGTTATCCCATCTGATTCCTTGCAACAAAGGCGCTTTGACAGGACTGGATAGGGTACAGTCCAAATGCCTTCGGATCATCTGTGGTTGCATGAAGTCTTCTCCCATCAACGCGTTGCAGGTCGAATGCGCTGAACCTCCCCTGGCCCTAAGGCGGCAATTCCTCGCCTCCCGTTTTATGTCTAGGTTAGCTTCCAGGTCTTCCCATCCCCTTATAGCTAGACTAAATGAGTTAGATGTCTTAACCAGGAATTCAAATTACTGGAAAAATAAAGAAAATTCTCTATTACTTAAAGCCTTTAGAAAAGTTAAAACTCTAGCATGTCCCATTTTTCAGTTTCCACGTTTACCGCTATTTAACTTCTTTTACGAAGTCTTATGTTTTACCCCCAAAATCTTCTATAATATTAAAATTTCCAAAAAATCCCCATCAGCTAATTCGGCCTTCAATGCGGCAGTGGGCGAACGTTGGAAATGATTTTCAATTATTTTTTACTGACGCTTCCAAATTAACTACGGATAATAACACCGGAGCCGCGGTGTATTACCAAAGCTCCAGTATCATATTGCAATTTAAATGCCCTAAAGAGTCTTCCGTATACACTGGTGAGTGTGTGGCTATATTAGAAGCTTGTCTTTTTATAGAGTCACACACTTACATTGAAAAAGCATTTATTTTTACGGATTCTCTTAGCTGCCTGCAAGCTTTAAGTCAAAGTCCTTTTAAAAGCAAACTACACAACCCCCTCATTCTAAAAATCAAAAACTCCTTGCTTTCCTGCACTAAGAGTCAAAAACATGTTCAGCTAGTTTGGATACCTAGTCATTGTGGCATCAAGGGCAACGAATATGTTGATGCTTTGGCTAAAGATGCATGTTCATCTGAAACGGCTGACCTCTCATACAACATCCATCTGAACTATGATCGGTTGTCCATCCCAAAATTCGATGTCCAGAGCTCTTGGCAGGAACAGTGGAATACATCCAGCAAAAAGAAAGGCAGGTTTTTTAATGCGGTCCAACAATAATAAAACCAAAACCATGGTTGTTTGGTTTCAGAAAGGTTTCCAAAACTGTTGTATCTGTCCTTTGTAGAATCCGATTAGGTTTTTGTTGCATCCCCGTTTTTCTGCAAAAAATACGCATACGCGATTCCTCTCTCTGCGAGTGCGGAACGGAAGAGGGTACTTTGGACCACATATTCTTCGAATGTACCAATAACATCAACTCTCTCGATCTATATGGCCGACTCCCCAAATTTAAGATCCCTCTTCAAAAATCCAGTCCAAAACAAAAATTAAGTCCTTGTCTACCGTTCATCTATCACACACACTTGCTTCTCCAATCTACTTTAGACATTGGCAGAATAGTCGACATCGGCTTTGCTTGCCATATTAAAATATAGAATAGAGAATAATTTGTCACTTTAACTGTCATTTCTTTTTTTGTTATTTTTCCGTGAGGATTATTTTATAATCTTTTTTGTATACTGTTTTGGAATACTTTTTGAAATGTTTTGAGAAATTCGAATACCCTGTATGAATTGGGAACTATTTTTACTATTAAAAACTCTTTTGTTTATGACAATGATTGGGTACTTATTTCGCATAGAATTGCTTACATTATCCAGGCGAATATCAGCAAAAATACCATACATGGCCATCAGCCAAACCATTGTGATCTACTGCACATTCTAGAATACATGAATCGGGCAAGTTGGTAATTATATTGTCAATATACGACTTATTTACAAATGAAAATAGCAGAATCAATTTGGTGCCTGAAATTATAACACCTAAGCAAAGTGAGAAATGACATGCGCGTTTAAATGTCCATTAGTAGGTTAACAATAAAATATCCACATATTATAGATTTCATATCGAATATGTAATCCAGTAAATGCTCCAATTTTTCTAAAAACATAATATAAGAAAATGTCTACAGGATTTCGATGTCAACAGCAAATATTAAATCCAGTGAAAACATCTTTAACACCACTTATTTCAAAACATTCTACTATACATACAGCTTTAGCTAAAAGAATTAGGTACCTCTCTAAAACATAGATCTCTCAAAACGTATTTAAAAAACTGCTGCAAATGCTTTTAACAAAAGCCAAGCTAATGCCGCCGTCAAACGATTATGAAAACAATAGATAACACATTTCTATAGGCCAAACACCTGGTAGGTAACCCAAACAATGTATCAGTCCTAATCATAAATTTTATCAGTCCTCATTTGCCACCCATTCATAGTGTAAATAAGCTTATGTGTGTGATTTAGTGGTGAAATTGACATTCTCTTTTTTGAAAATGCCGACAAAAAGTGAAATGTCCTACGAAAAAACGTATAATCCAGTTGTTACATGAACAAGGAAAGTTCCAGGTAGAGATTGATAAACCCGTGAAGTATTTGCGGTGCATAGTGCAATTTCTTGTTTGCATGCAAATAAAATACGGCTTAGTAGACATTAGACTTATTCGCGAATTGAGTCTGTCATGGACTTATTCCCGATATATGCCTAATTTGAAAAATGCACTATTCGTGAAATAACCTATTCTACTTTGGACTCATTCGCAGAAATACTTATTCTTAAAAACACCTATTCTCGAAATGCACTACTTTTTTCCAAGTGTTCGTTATTGAAACTATGAATGTACTTACTATGTTCATGGAGCCATTAATTATTGAGTGTAGTTAGAGTTAGAGAGTAGGTATTTCAGAAAGGTATAATAATTCATATTTAAATGAAGCTATATGTATCTACAAATAAGAAAAAAACTTACATATGAATCGTCTTTTTTAATCAGGGACCGGCCGGGTACTCGTTGAAAGGGTTTTTGAACGGGTTTTTTTAAGCGCTTCAAAAATAAACCCTATGATACGTGTTACACTCTCGAACGGGTGTTGTGTAACCCCTTCCGAACGGCTTACCCTTTCAATACCCTGTAACTCTGTAACAGGGTAAGCCATTCGAACCCAACACATCGTAATATGCATTCTTCGAAATCGACATTAGTTTGAAAATTGCGTAACCACGACCGCATGTGACATCTTGTCGCCCGGCGCGCGCCATTGTTGCATGTACCGAGCGACTTGTAAACATGGAATAATAATCATTGTCCGTATGATCTTACAGTTCAATTTTCCTTGTCGCACAGGCTAAACATTGTAGGTAATGTTTCTTTTTCGTGTCTATTCTTGTTTATTCTCATCATTCGTCATTTAATTCGGAACACGGACGGAACTACGGAAGTAACTTAAATAAATTTAGCAGTGTTTTTGTTTACCTAAGTGTATGTTGTCGTCATCATTTCAGCTAATATCCGTCCACTGCTGAATGTAAGCCTCCCCCAAAGAGCGCCAACTATCCCGGTCTTGAGCAGTCTGCATCCATCCGCTGCCAGCCACCTTCTTTAAATCATCGATCCATCGTGCCGCAGGGCGTCCAACGCTACGTTTGCCCATATGCGGTCTCCACTCTAACACATGTCTGCTCCATCGACCGTATGTCCGTCTGCAGACATGGCCGGCCCACTTCCACTTCAGCATGCTGATCCTACGCGCAATGTCAGTAACTTTAGTTCTCTGGCGAATGACATCGTTGCGAATTCTATCCACCAGAGAAACATTGCATTGCTCTCTCTATTGCACGCTGAGCAACCTTGAATTTGTGGACCAGGCCTATGGCGAGTGTTGTCCACGTTTCGGCTCCGTAAGCTATTACGGGTAGGACGCACTGGTTATAGACCCAGTATTAATAGGATTGTGGGATCGACGATTCAAAGATATCACGCAGCTTCCCGAATGCCGCCTAGCCCAAGCGAATTCTTCTGGTCGCCTCCTTCTCAAAGTTGTGCCGCCCAGTTGTATAATTTGGCCTAGATATTTATGTATTCTTCTGCAAAGATTCCGCCTTGATTTCAATGTCATACGCAAATCGGAGGTATGAGATATACTGACCGTTGATATTTATGCCCCATCCTTTCCAATCAAGCATCTTGAAAACGTCCTCCAACGCGTTCGTCAACAGTTTCGGAGAGATGACGTCTCTCTGTCTTACACCTCGACGCAGTTGGATTGGTTTTGTGCTCTGTTCTTGTACTTGGACGGTAATTGTTGCGGCCTTGTACAGACATCTCATCACCTCTACGTAGTGGTAGTCGATAAGACATCTCTGCATGGCCTCCAGGACAGCCCAGGTCTCGACGGTGTCGAAGGCTTTCTCGTAGTCCACATACGCTAGGCACAGAGGTTGATTATATTCCTCGGTATTTTGAATTATTTGCCTGAATTGTAGTGTGATCTAGTGAGATATGAGTATGTGTTCTACGTTGCTGTAGCCTTTTTGAAACCCGGCCTGCTCCGACGGTTGGAAGTCATCGAACTTTTGTGCGAGACGATTCGAGATAACTCTCGAAAACAGCTTGTCGTGTTGACGTGGGTCAGGAGTGAAATGGGGCGGGAGTTCTTGTGGAGCGTGTTATCGCTCTTCTTGAAGAATAATACCACCACGCTGCTGTGCCGTTCCTCCGGTGTTATGCCAGTGTGGATGACGGAATTGAAGAACTTTACAAGCTCTGTCAAGACAGGTGTTCCTCCTGCCTTGAGCAGCTTTGTGGTTATCCCGTCATCCCCCGGAGCTTTGTTGTTATGAAGTTGTCCGAGAGCTATCCTAATCTCACCCATGTGAATGTGGGGTAGCTCGTCTTTGAGATGGCGTGTAAGCCTGGCCCGTGGATCATCCGCGCCGTGGGCCTGAGGTGTTTTTTGAGCATACAAGTCTCCGTAGAACTTTTCGACTTCAGCGAGTATCTCTGGCTTCGAGGTGACGGTGGTGCCCTGTGACGTTTTAAATTTCGGCAGGTGACAACGGGAGGTATGGGGCTTGGCAAATACCTTCGAGCCCTAATTCCGCGCTATGGCTTGCTCGATGTCTCGGGTATTTGGACTCTGAGTGTCGCGTCTGATTAGCTTCTTGATCTCCCTGTTAAGTAACTAACGCTCAGACGGTGTGGCATTCGGGAGTTCTCGTCGTTTCCTCATCAATTCCAGAGTCTCGCTAGTGAGTACTGATTTACGTCTATAACTCATTGGTCGAAAGTGTTTATTACCCACCTCGCGGATGATACGTAAGCAGGCTTTCGGTGGCATCGTTAATGTCCTCAGTGGTTTCCAACATGGCAAATCGGTTCTGTAGGTCCAACTGGAAGCTTTCGCAACCAGCTTCGACCTGGGGCAGCGTTGGTCTGACGGTCGACCTCGTTAGGCGCACTCTTTCGATTTTAACATTTATATTCAGAATGCCTTTAACCAGTCGGTGATAACTTCCGGTGTTGACCCTGTTGATCACAGAGACATCTCTTAATATATGGCGCTTATCAGACATAACGAAGTCGATCTCATTCTTTGTCACGTTATCGGGGTTTCGCCAGGTACACTTCCTTTGAGGATTCTTCTGGAAAAAAGAGTTAATCAGAAAAAGCCCCTGAGTCTCAAGGAAGTTTACCAGCATTCGCCCCCTGTGATTTCTGCGCCCATAGCCAAATGGACCTAATCTCGACTCACCACTCTCTTGTACTCCCACTTTAGCGTTGAAGTCACCCAAGACAACAGTGTAGAATGTTTTGTCGCCAGGTCAATTTTTCGAGATTGGTACCCTGCCATAGCCAGGGGATTCTTAGCACCTGCCACCGCACCGTTACCGTGGCCGATACCATGGCCAGGAATAGTGCAGCTACCGGGAACTGGGGGCCGTGAATCTGGGATTCTGGGTTGCTTCTCATAGTGAGGATTTGCCATAGTCACCACGCTTGGCAGGCGGATTGGTGACCGCAGTTCCTGGAATGCTTTCTCTTATAGTGTTGCTGCCCACTGTAAGGTTCGGCATTTGGGAGCATTCCAGCATGGTTCATGGATATACCGCCATGTTTCGGTTACCGGAGCCAAAAAACGGATGCGTTGTTGTCATTCAGGCTAATATCCCTTAGTCGCTTCATACGACACCCACGTGAGGAGATGGGTTGGTCTATTCTTTTTACTTGCCGGATACTACACGGCAAAGTGTATGTTGTAGTACTTCTCTATTAAGCAAGGAATTTAGAGAGGTATTCTATCTGTGACAATGTCACAGCCGAGGCGAGGTGCTGTTCACCGATATTATGTATACGATGCATCAATTGACACAAGCAAATGTAATGCCATAACATAACTTGTAAAAAACCAAGTCTCGCAACTCAGTTCTTCTACTGTAAAAAGTTGTGAGATCCATGTAATATCAAGTCGGTTAATTTATTCAGTCCCTACTTAAGGATCCTTCTGCCTTAAGTTATTACTTAATTAGCTAACCTAAAAACATCTCATATCAATGTTAAAAATCTTTTATGTTTTAAATAAAAAGATTGACTTGGCAATCCCACTATATATATTACTTGTGAGATACATTGTGTTTTCATGCCAAGTCAATCTATGTAGTGTGTGTATGTTTAGTGTTTTTTTTAGTGTGTTATACTTACTTAACTCTATTTAAATCAGCTATGATTCGTCATCATTCATTCACCATTATTGGCAAATGTGATTTCACTCTAGTGACAAAATAAGTGAAAGACTGATTAGTGTAACAAATTTTAATAAATCTTATTAAACAAATCATATTCAAAAAAAATAATCGAGCCTAGAGGTAGTTTTTGTCGGGTACATTAAGTGGACTGCCTTTGTAAGACGACTAAAATGGCACCGTGTTTATGCACGTTAAATCATGCGCCGCTACTTTGAAAAAAAAAAACTAAATGGCAGCGAGGGTGCTATGCCAGCAGAAAGACTAACCAAGTGCGAGTCGGACTCGCGTGCAATCGTGTGACATATCAAATGAAAGGGCTTACTGCGAGGGTTTTAATTATTTTTTTTTCATAATTTTAAAATAAATGGTCTTGAAGTTATTCAAGAAATTAGACGAAAAATTACCATGCCCCCACTTATCTCCGAAACTACTGAGCCTAAAATTTTGAAAAAATGGAGAATTGGAGATAATAGATTTTTGTCTATAGATTACAGAAAAACCTATAAAAAGTCTATAGTGTTAAAACAACATGTTACAAAAATGAAATTCGTACGGAACCCTCTGCACGCGAGTTTGACTCGCACTTGGCGAGTTTTTATTAAAATGAAAACATTGCGCGCGCGTCGTGTCGGTCGCCACTTTTTTTCACAACCGCCAGAGTTTGCATCGAACCAAATATGCTATACCTACGAGTACACAGTTTAAAACTATTCATACATATCATAGCCGCCTGTGCTAGTAATCGTCCTCGGGAATTCGTCTTGATTCTCTGTAAAAAGCGGCTGACTATATTCTTGAAATCGTACATTATCATCATCAGTATCGCTAGCGTCACCTGAAACACAATCAATCCTAATAATAATAAAAATATATCTTACTAAATAAATAAATAAGTAGGTACTTAAAAGTATTGTAGGTAACTTGTAACTTAACATAATAACAATAATTTTAAATAACAGATATAATTACACATCACAATATTAACATTAAGGTACCTAACTCAGTACTTTAAATAATAATCACTAACCTGTGTTACTCATCCTAATTATTAGCTCGCTTATCTGTCGACTTTCATCACTTGTTGTCAAATTCGTAATAACTCAATAAAAATAGTACGGCAATGAGGCCCCGATCGGGTGCAAGTATCCCGCACCTACATGCAGCTCAAGTGTATTAGGTAATTCAGGGTTACCCGAATAAAAGCTTTTCGTAAAGGTAACCTCTTCAAAGGCTTAAGCCATTGAAGGGGTTAACCCCTTCACGTGCTTACCATAATAAAGGTGGTAACCGTTTCGCTGGGTTTCGGAGATGTAACTCGATCAAAAGGTAACACTGCGATATGAGTTACCTCATGTACGGCTTACCCTATCAAAAGGCTTAACTCTTAAGCGGGGTTGTCCGGTCCCTGTTTTTAATTAAGATAATCAACAACATTTAAAGGAAAGATACTAATTTTTCTTTTTCATATTATTAGGTGTAATTATATGAATAATATCAATTATTAGCCATCATGGAATGCTTAAATTGAAATGTGCTTAGAGTAAATTTTACATTAAAAGTGGCTAATAAATATTTTCTTTAAGGAATTGTCCCACAGTAATCTCGTGTCTCTAATTCGGTATTTAATTTATTTCATATCAAATATGTTGTCTAAATTTATTCTATTTCGCCGTTGACTTTCAATATATATTGTGATACATCCTCCTTGGATGGCTCACCCTCCGGGAACCTCCGTCAATTTAATAATTAAAAAAGCTTTAGAAGAATTAGGAATTTAGAATAGGTTTAAATATTGACATATAATGATTGATTTGTTTTTACGACAGTTCTGTAAAAGTTTTTCTTGAGAGCACCAGCTCAATATAATAATCTCTTAAATCGCTTAAAGGCTGTTTTATTGAATCGATTCCGAGGGCGTTCAAGAAGCCCTAGTGGTGTGCCCTACATGTGGCGGCGGCGCCGGGTACTTAATAAATAGAAAAGTACGTTTTTCGCGTATACAGGACGTACACTGTATAAAGATAATTTCGCGTATGCACTGCGTAAAAAAAGTGCATGAAGACCCCCATTTTATAGTGATGCTCAGGCGAAATTTCTACGCCTGGATAAGTATAAAGATAAGTGGTTTTTATTAAATAAATATAATTTCGCAAGATGGCGAAAGTAGTATCCTTCACGGGTACGGGTTCCACCTGCTCGTTCGACGATTTCCTTACACAGTTTCGCCAAATCGCAGCCATTAATAGATGGCCGGAGAGTGATTTAGCCCTCATTATGGGTGCTTATTTGGACGGCCCGGCCCTAGCTTTTTTCAAATTTACGTACAAAGAAGGGGTGTCATTTAAGGTGATTTGCGACAGCCTGAAGTCTGAATTCCCATCAGGAATAGATTTTGTTGAGAAATTCTACAATGCGCGTCAAGACACTAAAGAAGACATAGTCGCATTTTTCTATAGACTGGCTGATTATGGATTACAGTCCGGAATTACCGACGAAAAGATATTCATTAAGATTTTCTTGAAGGGTATAAATATGCATTATAAATTAAAGCTGGGGACCCGATTATATAACTCAAAAGCTGAGTTGCGTGCCACCATTGACCAAATAAAAGAAATATTTGAGGAGACACAGCCCGACCGGGCAAATTTTTCGTTGCACCCTCCGCGGGTCAGTTTTGATCATTTTCCAGCCGGAAGTCAGAGATACCCAACTTCACCGAGACCAACGAGCCCGGGGCAGACTGCTGCAAGATCGACGCCAAACCTAGCCGGTGATACGGATACGTATCACACTCCGAGGTATAATTTGCGGCCGAGACGTCGGTTTGATAATAGAAATAACCGTTTTCCAATTACCCCCAGTTCAAGAAGCCCACGTTCTGATGGCTACCCACCCAAACGCGGAAGGGCACAGTCGATAAATAATGAAGTGGAGTTGCAGGCTGTGTCCGAAAGAGATCAACTCCTAAGGAAAAATAGCAAATGCGGTGACCTCAATCCATTTATTAACATTACAATAGATAATCAAGCCTGTTCTGCTCTGATAGACACCGGAGCATCAATTTCGTGTATATCAGATCAATATGCGTTGAATCTCAATCTAAATCATACCAGTGACAAGGCAAATCATTTTGTGAAGTCAATATCGGGATCATGCTTAGAAGTTGTCGGGAAAACGACGATAAGTTTTATAGTGGACTCTAGTGTCTTTGTGAATGATTTCCTGATTATTAAAAACATTAACCAGAAATTGGTCCTGGGACAGGATTTCTTTCGTAAATACGAAGCAGTTATCGATTTTTCTAATGGGTGTATTACTTTAATGGGAAGATGTTGTATAAATTTTCACAAATGTACTGAACAAAATGCTATGTCAGAATCGCAAGTGGTGTGCCATGACCATAATAGTGAAATAATTCCAAATAACAACATTATGAAGGTTCGTGGATCTAAGGGAGAAGGGAGTTTTAATTCTGTATCGGAAACTGATTATTTATATTTTTCGAATTTAGTTAAAAACTGTGATGATAATTTTTTATCGAAAGTAGCTAATGCTGATGTGGTTAATGAACTTGATGTTAATTTAGGTTTAAGCTCGGAGAAAAGAAACAGACTGAGAACCCTTCTTACCTTATACAGAGATAACTTCGCTTTTAAGGCCTCTGAATTAGGTAGTTGTAGCATAGAAGAAATTACTATTAGAACTGTAGATGATATACCAGTTCATCACCCACCATATAAGGTTTCACCCAAGCAGCGAGACATAATAAATACACAAGTCAAGGAAATGTTGGCTAATTAAGTTATTCGGGAATCCAGAAGTGCTTATGCATCCCCGGTAGTACTGGTGCAGAAGCCAGACCAGTCGTGGAGATTTTGTGTAGATTATAGGAAGTTGAATAAAAAGGTGATAACAGATAGCTATCCATTACCGATTATTGAGGATATTATGATATACTTATCGGGAGCCAAATATTTTGCAGATTTAGATCTAAATTCAGGTTATTGGCAACATAGATTGTGTGAAGAAGATAAGCATAAAACTGCATTTATTACTTCTTCAGGTTTATATGAATTCAATGTTTTACCTTTTGGACTTAAAACAAGTCAAGCTGTTTTCCAAAGAGTCATGGACAAAGTACTGGCTGGAATAAAATATAAAAAGGCCATTTGTTATGTAGATAATATTTTGGTTTGGGGAAATAATTTTAATGAATTTATTGAATCGTTAGAAGAGATTATGTTACGTTTAAAGAAAGCAAATCTTACCTTAAAACCAAGCAAGTGTAGTTTTGGGTATAATAAAATTACAGTCTTGGGACATGAGATATCAGGAGATGGTGTCAGACCCGATAATAAGAAATTACAATCTTTAAAAACTTTGAAAACACCAAAAAACGCAAAGCAAGTTAAATCCGTCTTAGGGTTGTTTTCATACTATAGAAAGTTTATTAGTGATTTTGCACAGATTGTATTACCACTAACAAAGCTTTTTAAAAAAAATAAAGCGTTTGTTTGGGGTAGTAAGGAAGAAGAAGCATTTCGAAAGATTATAAAGATAATGGAATCACCACCTATTCTGCATTTTTATTCAACTGATAAAAACATGGTCACTAGGTTGTATGTAGATGCCAGTGATGAAGCAGTTGGTTGTTGTCTCATGCAAGGTGAAGAGGTAATGTTTCCTATTTCATATGCATCAAGGAAGCTAAGCGATGGGGAAAAGAAATATTCAATCACGGAGAAAGAATGTCTTGCTTTGGTATGGGCATTGAATTATTTCAAACATTTTCTATGGGGTTTGACTTTTCAGGTGATGACTGACCACAAAGCCCTATGTTGGTTAAGGAGCAGAAAGGATATGAATGGAAGGTTAGCTAGGTGGTCGCTGTGTATCCAGGCATATGATTTCAACATAGTGCATTGTGCAGGGAAGGACAACGTCATAGCGGATTTTTTGAGTAGGAATCCCTTAGCCGAGGAAAAGGAGGAGGAGTCAAAGTTGTCCGAGAAAAAGTTAGAGGACGGCATGCAGTTGTATAGGATAGAGGTTGTGAGGATGCGAGATGAGCAGCTGCGAGATGAATTTTGTAGAGGTTGGTTTGATAAACTGGCAGCTAGTAGTGGAAGTACACTCAAAGGTTTTAGTGTCATAGATGGTGTATTATGTAAACAAGCAAGGAGATTGAATAGGGTTCGAGAGTTGATAGTGATCCCGGGTTGTTTGCTGAAGGAGATATTAAGGGAATTGCATGATGATCCATGGTCAGGTGGTCACTTAGGTCTAGCCAAGACGTTAGGTAAATTTCGAGCAGGATATTACATAAAGGATGCTGAGAGGAAGATAGATAAATATGTGAGAAGTTGTCGGTTATGTCAGGAGCGCAAGAAATGTAAGCAGTTGGCACAGTTACAGCCAGTCCAGGTGAACCATTTGATGGAGAAAGTAGGCATTGATGTTCTAGGGCCTTTTAGGAAGTCGATGAAAGGTAATCGGTATATTATCGTTAGTGTAGAATATGCTTCGAGATATGCAGTCTGCAAGGCGGTTCCTAGAGCGACGGCACAAAGAATTAGTGAGTTCCTAATTGAAGAAATCTTCTGTAGGTATGGTGGTGTAAAAGAAATAGTGTCGGATAGGGGGTCGGTTTTTACGTCACACTTGGTGAAGGACACTGTTGAATTCTTCGAGGCGAAGTCACGCTTCACCACAGCATTTCACCCCGCATCGAACGGTCTGGTCGAACGTTTTAACCAGACTTTAACCCAAATGTTGTCCATGTATGTTGCTACGGATCAGAGAAATTGGTGTAGCTATGTTCCTCTCGTGTGTTTCGCGTATAATACCAGTAAGCAGTCAAGCACCAAGATTTCACCTTACGTATTATTATATGCTAAGGAGCCATCATTTCTTACAGATTTAACGATAAATATTGGGGAACAGCATCAATCATTAGATTTTGTGGGACGTCATAGTCTGAAAAGTCGGCTGTCACGTTGTGCCATAGATAATATAAGGAAGGCGCAGGTCCGACAGAAAGCTATTTATGATAAGAAGGCGAAAGTCAGGAATTTTGTAGTAAATCAATTGGTAATGGTTTATACTCCTAGGCGACATATAGGTAGAAGCACGAAGCTTTGTAGGTTGTATAAAGGACCATACAAAATTGTTAGGCGGGTTTCAGAAGTAAATTATGTGATAAGTAAACCTAACAATAGGAGATTCAGAGATATTGTCCATGTGAATAGGTTGAAACCATTTTACGTAAGAATTAAAAAAAAAAACGGATCTATGGTAGGAAAAAGCAAGATGTCAAATCATTTATGTCATATTTATGTAAACAAAACATAATTTTAGTTTAGTATGTTGAATAGTTTATTAATCGGTTTTTCTTTTTCATGTGATGTTGGAATACGGATGATGATAGACTACTTCGATGATGCTGCCGGGTGGAGAAGAGAAGGTCGCGATTAATATCGATATTTAGCTAGGCTGAAGTTATTCCAGTTTTTTTATTTCTATTAAGGTTTCAGCGTCCACTGTAACGCAATTGAAGGACTCCATGGGCGGTGATACCAACTTTGCATACGGGGCATAGCCTTCGCAAGAGGTGGCAGGTTGTCACCATTGGTTGAGCTGTTCGATGGAGGCAAATAATTTCAGTCCATATATTTTCTAACAGACTTTGAATTACTGGAGTGAGTTCGATGTTAGGAGTTAATTTTTTGACAGAATAGACCTTCGCTTCTTAACCGTCTGGCTGCCGCGTAGACTAGTTAAGGTAGCTTTCGAGAGGTCAATCCCTTCTGGATGGATGTGATTTGTCACATCATTTTGTTTACGTTTGGCGGTGTGCTGCAGATTTTAGGGTAGTTTTACTGCAGCAGGGTTTCAGCATGTCTGCGTTTTTGTTCAGCGCAAATGGCGCATTAGAATTTAAAAGAATAATGCTTATCGCAGGACATGACTGAAGCTGCTTCTATAGAAGCATATGCAACCCTGTCTACGATCATTCTACCCATAGGCAGGAACTCCTGGTTAGGGATAGGTAGGTGCTTAACTCTTCCAAAGCTTGGAATAAAAGATTACAGGAAGACTTTCCTAGTATCTTCTATTCGTGAGGGCGTAGCTCATGTGATACATCCTCCTTGGATGGCTCACCCTCCGGGAACCTCCGTCAATTTAATAATTAAAAAAGCTTTAGAAGAATTAGGAATTTAGAATAGGTTTAAATATTGACATATAATGATTGATTTGTTTTTACGACAGTTCTGTAAAAGTTTTTCTTGAGAGCACCAGCTCAATATAATAATCTCTTAAATCGCTTAAAGGCTGTTTTATTGAATCGATTCCGAGGGCGTTCAAGAAGCCCTAGTGGTGTGCCCTACAATATTGTGTGTGAAGTGCAACAAGCTTGGGCGAATAGCAACGTTCAGCCGTCGGTGCGGTTTAGTAGATAAAGGAACTTATTGTCAAATAGATTAAGGCGAAAAAAAGAACCTGTTCTCGGAATGGCTTACTCTTCAAAAGACTTGTTCTCAAAATACCTCATTCTGCAAAAGACAATGAGTTGTGACAATGTCTCGTCTTTTGCATATTACGTATAATATCTAATTCGTGTAATGATCTATTCTTGGAAGGACTCATTTTTTATGAGCCCTGGCATTGTCCTGCATAAAAATGAACTCTTCGCCAGTAAAATGTGCATAGGGTGCCACATGATGATATCAGAGAGCCTAGCACTAGCACATGCCTAGCACGCAATGACATAAACTGTGTATGTCCCATAAAATTAAACCAAAATACTATGGGGTTGCAGTTTTTCACATTAAAAATCAGTCAGTTTTGCAAAAAAAAATATAAACATTTTATTTCTCTCTTATTTGCAAAATAGTTGAGCACTTCACACGCAATCATCTTAATCTATCCCAAATTTCAAGTTGATAGCATTGCAGTTCTTGAGATATCCAGCTGTGACAGACGGATAGACTTAGTCACACTATAAGAGTTACTTTTTACCATTTTGGTACGGAACCCTAATTAGTTAGAAGAACATACTATTCTTAATTCCCCGCTCAATGCCCGATCAGAAAGAACGTGTGTTCTGCGTAATTTTAGTAAATATTGAAATATCTATTAACCTATTATTAAATTGATAAGTTAAATTATATCAAAACTCGAACCCTCCTCCTTCTTCTTGGGGAAGTGTCCATAAGCCGCGGCGGACATATTGGTTGCTCACTTACTCACGGGTGAACGCAGAGTCTTCGGGGCTTCGCTGTTGGCTTCTGGTGAGTCAAGATCAAGATTTTTATAAATCTCGAAAAGACGACTTTGCTTGCTGAGATTCGAACTTGGGACAGCGAGCGACGAGACGCCGCACTCAGCGACAGCGCTAAATCAACATTGACGTCATCGCAGCAAACTGTGTCCTGGTGCTACGTTGCTACGGAGAGCGCGCTACGTCGCTATCGCGCATCGGCTACGCAGTTGGATGCTACGATCGCTACGAAGTTTTAACTGCTACGCACTTCTGCTACGAGTGTACTTGAACGCATTAACTGTGTGGATTATTTCTACAGCGTTTTTATTTCATTTTAATAACTGCGGTAACTACTGGAAGACAGATATGTTACGCACATCAAAAACACCTCCATCTGCGGCTGCCAGTGCCATAAGTGATGCGCATTTTGAACCGGATTTATCGTCAATGAGAGGTGACCACGATTTAGTAAACATAACGACTCGTAAACGAATGAGATCGGATGACCTGTGTCCTGACAACCAATTCGAACCACTAAAACCCATGCTGGAATCTTGGAAATCAGACCAGGCGGCGATCTTAAAAAAGTTAGTCTGTGATGTGAGTGAATTAAAAGCACAAAATCAACAAATAAAGGAGTCTAACCTTGAAATTGAAAAATCAATAAATTTCATAAATGAGGACTACAAAGAAATGAGAAATAAAATAAAAGTTCTGGCTTGAGAAAAAAGTACAAGATATGCAGTTTTCTTCACGCACCTCCTGTATTGAATTAAGAAATGTTTCAGCTCGGGAAAGGGAGTCAGTGGCCAATTTGACGAACCTAATTACTAAGGTTGGTAAGGCGGTCCAGTTTGATTTCAGCCCCAAAGACATAAGAGACGTATTCCGACTTCTTGGTAAGCCTAACACTAATAAAACTATTATTGCGGAATTCTCCACAGTTTACATGAAAAATGATCTGCGAGCAGCTACTCGCAATTATAACAAAAACCGTACTATAGAAAATAAACTGAATACGGAATCTTTAGGTCTACCTGGAGCGCGCCAGCCCATTTATGTAGCAGAGTATGTGGCACCATCTGCTAGAAAAACCTTCTTGATGGCGAGAGTTTGCAAAAACCCATAGATACACATTCTGCTGGTACTCAAATGGAAAAGTATTCCTGCGGAAGGAACAAGGTTCTAAACATATACTGGTGGAGTCGGAACTCTGTTTCAACTAATTGAAACCATCTGAAACCGTCGAGCAATGACTATTTCTCTTTCATATTACTTTTAAAATACCTAGTTTTTTAGCCATAATTCGTCCTCTATTATTTAATCAATACTTTTTCACAAAATCAAAACCAACCACTCATAACACACTCACAATCGATTCGTCCAACACTCACCTACACTGCATTTTCTTCTACCTATCACTTCATCATACATACATTCTGCATAGTTCGCACATAGTAAAATTAACGTACCTAAAACTATATAAAACAAAATACTCAAATACCAATATACTTCTCATGTGGTCTTACTACTACACAATTAAAAAAATAAAATCTCCTCATTTATGCTTACGCTTTTCGCCTTAAAAATTGTAAAATGACTATATATACAATTCTTAACTCTGACTGTGACACGACCTCCAGATATTTGCATGTAACTAAAAATGACGAATATAAATGAAATTTCTCAAAAATAAAGTAACAAAAACGTGTGGTTGCTAATGAGTTACATGAGTTACTTAAATAGGAAGTACAGCAGTTTCCAACAGTGGAGTAGCAATCTCACAAGGCAATAGATTGACACTTCGGTTTAACTTACGACCTTCTTTTAATAATTACCTTCAATACAGACACACAAAAAAAATAGTTATAAAAAATTAAGATTTTATAAGTATTTACAAAATGTTCAAAAGAACCGGAACCACAGCCGAAGCAACAACAAAGATAACGTCTATTAAAATAAACTTATAACTAAGTACGTTACCTACTAGTGCATTATAAACCAGATTGCTTTAGTAAGATAATCTGCCAGTGTGGCGGTATTTGTTCGAAAGAGTCACCGCGGCCCTGGAACGCAAAGGGCATTAGGAGGAACACGGACGGGTTTAGTCAGTAAGAGTCTGATATTCCCTTATGCTCCGCCCAGAGCGGGAGGAGTCATTTGAAGATTTCCCATCCTTAAAAAAAAGATAAGATATTTATATCAGAAAATTTTTTGATTGTTCGTCAAATCGGCCACTGACTCCGTTTCCCGAGCTGGAACATTTCTTAATTCAATACAGGAGGTGCGTGAAGAAAACTGCATATCTTGTGTTTTTTTCTCAAGCCTGGTAATGGAATTTCGGAAGTCTTGGCGGTCACTTTCCAGAACTTTCATTTTATTTCTCATTTCTTCGTAGTCCTTATTTATGAAATTTATGGATTTTTCAATTTCAAGGTTTGACTCCTTTATTTGTTGTTTTAAGATCGCCTCCTGGTCTGATTTTCAAGATTCCAGCATGGGTTTTAGTTGTTCGAATTGGTTGTCAGGACACAGGTCATCCGATCTCATTCGTTTACGAGTCGTTATGTTTACTAAATCGTGGTCACTTACTCTGATTGACGATAAATCCGGTTCAGAATGCGCATCACTTATGGCACTGGCAGCCGCAGATCGAGATGTTCTTGGTGTGCGTGGTATATCTGTCTTCCAGTAGTTACCGCAGTTATTAAAATGAAATAAAAACGCTGTGGAAATAATCCACACAGTTAATGCGTTCAAGTACACTCGTAGCAGAAGTGCGTAGCAGTTAAAACTTCGTAGCGATCGTAGCATCCAACTGCGTAGCCGATGCGCGATAGTGACGTAGCGCGCGCTCCGTAGCAACGTAGCACCAGGACACAGTTTGCTGCGATGACGTCAATGTTGATTTAGCGCTGTCGCTGAGTGCGGCGTCTCGTCGCTCGCTGTCCCAAGTTCGAATCTCAGCAAGCAAAGTCGTCTTTTCGAGATTTATAAAAATCTTGATCTTGACTCACCAGAAGCCAACAGCGAAGCCCCGAAGACTCTGCGTTCACCCGTGGTGAGTAAGTGAGCAACCAATATGTCCGCCGCGGCTTATGGACACTTCCCCAAGAAGAAGGAGGAGGGTCCGAGTTTCGATATAATTTAACTTATCAATTTAATATTAAAAGATATTTCAATATTTACTAAAATTACGCAGAACTCACGTTCGTTCTGATCGGGCATTGAGCGGGGAATTAAGAATAGTATGTTCTTCTAACTAATTAGGGTTCCGTACCAAAATGGTAAAAAGTAACTCTTATAGTGTGACTAAGTCTATCCGTCTGTCACAGCTGGATATCTCAAGAACTGCAATGCTATCAACTTGAAATTTGGAATAGATTTAGATGATAAGTGCTCAACTATTTTGCAAATAAGAACGAAATAAAATGTTTATATTTTTTTTTTTGCAACTGTGACTGAAGAGCCTAAGTAAATAATTCCGTGGCGTGATTTAGCATCACTCTCCCCGAGCGCACGGCACACTCTCCTCGTACTCCCGCATCGAACATTCAAAAAATCGAATATAGCGACACCCGGACAACTAATTCAAACCGCCAAATGATTCAGGGTTACTCGCAAGCAAACTATATTAACATATATCGATACTCTTATTAACAACCTTTTTAAAGATAGAATAAAATAAATATTCAAAGTAGACAAAAAGTAAAGTTATTCGTGTTATATCATCATCTGCCTAGCCTTATCCCAACTATATTCTGGTCGGCTTCCAGTCAAACCCGATTAAGCTGAATACGTATTTTATGTAGAGCGGCTGCCTACCAGACCTCCACGTCCACAACCCATTAACTGGGTAACACGGAACTTCTTGGCAAGCCAGGAGTCAAGTTTATTGGCTTCTGACTGCCAAAGATCTACAAATGACAGCCGAGACCAACGGCTTAAAGTGCTTTCCGAGGCATGGAGGACAATCGGTGTGTGAAGATGGGCACCCAACCACAGACTAACCTTGGCAAGCGTTGCCTTACCTTGAAGATTGACCCGTGCGGCTGTTATTCTTTAGCCACGAGCTCCTCCATTCGTGTTATATAAGGCGGTCAAATTGGATGGTCAACTTTATTTTGCCACCAAGCTAAGGCTAAGAAATGCAGTTCAAAGGCCGCCATTTTGTTTTCGAAAGTTTTCAAGACATTGATCATTATATTAACTTCATTCGAAAGTTCTAATACAATTGAAGAACTTCCAAATCATATTCATCGCTGATGGTATGTAATAATGTAAGAGCCTATGCACACGGCGTATTTTTACCGCGCCGACGACGCACGTTTTGCGAACGCGGGTCCACGGCGTTATAGGTTAAAGGAACAAAAAGCAAATCGTCGCATTTGCATCGATTCAAACGTGCGTACAAAGCGATACAAACGCGCGCGACAAGCG
Source organism: Lacanobia wlatinum (assembly GCA_947578705.1). NCBI lineage: Eukaryota > Metazoa > Arthropoda > Insecta > Lepidoptera > Noctuidae > Lacanobia > Lacanobia wlatinum. Next base: position 21,410,018 of record OX388039.1, read on the forward strand.
CAATCAAAGTACGTGTGTATCGAGTTTGTTTATTAAGAGGGGACTCTAGTCCCGAGGAATTTCAATTATAGGTATCAAAAATAGATATTTAAAGAAACTATTGCCGATGCGTCGCACTGTGCCCTGTCAAGTAAAGTGCGAAAACGACAACTGCATCAGAGGCTGATTTTAATTACCTAAAAAAACCTTGACCAAAAGACATTTTGAATTCCGCTGTTTTATTCTTCAAAACTGGACTGATCTCACTCAAGCGTCCACGGTGAGTGTAGTCACCACAAAAATTCTTGCCTATACCGTCCACAGTGACTACAATCACCAAACGACATCGTTCAATTTAAACGTGTACAGCGCTAAAATTAGCTCTTAATAATACAGTAAAAAAATTTTAGATGGCGCTACATGAAGTTTGTCCTCCGTGAGAGTGAATTTAATCCGTGCAATGGCAACAAAATATTGAGAAAAAAAATGTGGAAATGACAGTTCGCCATTTTTGTTTGTAAATTGTTAAAGTGTGTGGAGATGGAGCAAAGATATGCTAAGTTTTCTGTTTTTATAAGTTATTTCTAATGTTGTTGCATATCAAATTAATGGTGAAGACATATCCTTTACGAAATTTGTATCATTACGACAATTCCAAAACGTTTATATATAATAATTGAGCTGCAAAAGTTATATAGTTATATGATTCCTACGCGATCACCGTTTGATGATTAAACGTTGTTTAAAATGTTTTCTTATGGGTTAAATTTGTTATATAAATGCTACATATAAGAGAATACTTCACTATTATCACGTTAATAGCCATTTATAAACAAAATATGTTGAAATGTGTCTGGAAATGATTAAAACGCAACTCGTTATCCATCATTTGAGTGTTCAAGAGTGCAGTCCCCGTGGCTTTGTTTATATTTTTTTTCACTGAAAACTAACTATTTATATTAAATCATTTTAAAGGGTATATTATGTACTATTATAGTTTATACTAATTGTTCCCGGTAACAATTATACTTTTCTTGTAAAAGTCGAAACAAAAAATAAAAACGATATTAGCTTTCTGTGGGTATTTTTTAATCGAATGTAGCTATAGTATTTTAGTAGTAATCGATTTTGTAGAAAGAAATTCGCGCGGTCGTAAAAAAAAAGTGATATTTAATGCGCGGACAGGTGGGGCGAGAGTCGCTCGCGCGGCTGGACGCTTGAGTGGATAAAAAATATGTATCAAAATTTAGAAGAAGACTACATCTATGCTTCTATTATTTTCTATTTTGATAAAAACTTATCAAATTTGTCTGATAGTCGTCTGAACATGGCGGTAAAAACGGGCTGTTTTTTCGGGTTTTTAGATACTCATAATTCTTTAAGTAATTATGTTTTGGAAAAAAAATGATAGAGGCACGTACTAGTTCGATCTAGATTTTTTGGAAAAAAGATCATAGCTCTAGCAGCGGAATACGTTTGTATGGAGAAAGGCCCAAGAATAACCGACTAGAGTCTCCTCTTAATTGTCGGAGAAAGGTGTGGGGGAGAGGCACTGCATAGGTAATTTGTCACTCACACGATATCCGATAGCAGTTCGAATTTTTCCCACATCTTTTATGATTGGACAATGTTTTAAAAGTTGTATTAAAATGACCATCACTAATCTTCTTTCACTCGTGAATGGGTTAATCCAATAATGTCGCATATTTTTGCACTATCAGTAATAAAGCCAGCGTAAGCAGTGCTGTCTCGTCAGACTCCATTTTACTACTGTTGAGTAGTCTGGTTTCTGGAAAACACAGAGATTTCTGTATAAAAATACATACGCGCGACTGCAGCGCTTTTATACCGTCTATCGCCGTACCAGCGCGTTTGTATCGATACAAATAGGTCTACGATTACAGCGCCACAAAATTTTTGTATGCAAAAATTAACCATCGGCGCCTGAACTTCGTTTAAAGCGCATTAGCGCGCATCATCACGATCGATCGACGAGGCCTTACACATGATAGGCTTCATAAAATTAGTTCAGACAAAAATTGTAGATCAGATAAATAATTATCTATAAAAATGGCTAGATACTTTTTTCCTAAGAGCCACCGTTTCTGAGATATATCGATTCAAAAAGTTGGAAGAGTTGTAATCGTCATAATATGCACACGTTTCCACATCACCTTGAACGATCACTCAGGTCTCAAAGAGCTGAGAATCTACATTGACGGATCAAAGACAAGCACCGGAACCGGAGTTGGAGTTTACTCCAATGACCTTAACATCAGAATATCCAGACCGCTATGTTAACTCAACACCGTCTATCAGGCGGAATGCGTGGGTTTTATCCTGGCGGTCTATGCCAGGGGAGTCACGGACAGCGCCTCAGTCCCTCAATTCCTAAGGAAGCATCACACCACCTCGAAACTCATACAAGAATGCCACAATGCTCTAGAACGCATCACGGTGACCAACCGCTGGAGTGGATAAAAAGACACAGCTAATATTTTAATTCTGTACCGCAACAACATTATAAATCAAATAATAAACATCAAATCATCTAAATAAAGGCGTCAATGTCTACAGTAGCGTAGCGAGGGGGGGCGGCGCGCACCGAGTGACACCTGCTTAGGGGTGACACCCGACCGCTCGTTGACTGATTTTTGTCACTATCGGGTGGCATCCCTAAAAGTTTGACGCAATGAAACCTGTCGGGAGTAGGGTGCAAAAATTTTTGAGCTCGCTTCGCTCGCTCTTGCATTTTGCACTCTCTGGCTTCCCGAGTTTTTCTATATAAATCAACAAAAAACTTAAATTTCAGTATGAATGTTCAAAATACAATAAAACCCTTCCGAGATGAGATGCAAAAATTTCTTTAGTCCTTCAGGTTTTCTTCATGTAGGGGTGACTTCGTTCGTTCGTTGACTTTTTGTCACGGGTCGTGTTTCACCCCTTAACGGGCGACGTAATAAAACCCGTCCGTGGTGGGGTGTAAAAAATTTTGAGCTCGCTTCGCTCGCTCTTACTTTCTGCACTCTCTTTTTTCTCGAGCGTTTCTGTATGTCTCTATAAAATCACTATGTTTGTGTATGAAATGATCAAAAGAAAATGAAACCTTTCCGAGTTGGAGTGTATAAATTTTCGAGCTCGCTTCGCCCGCTCTTGTGTTCTGCCCTCTCTCAGTTAATGAGCTTTCTTGCATCACTCTATAAAGTTATTTCTATTTAAGTGTGACAGTTAAGAGTATGTATGTGATCATTCATATCACAAGAATATAAAACCTATCCAAGGTGGGATGCGAAAATTTTCGAGCTCGCTTCGCTCGCTCTTGTGTTCTGCACTCTTTTAGTTCTTGAGTTAACTTGCGTTACTCAACAAAGTTGGGTTTAGGTAATGATGAAAACTAATTCAAAATAATGTAATTTTCGAGATTTTGTTTGTAAGTAAGTATGATATAAGAACATTCTCGAAAATAAAAACCTGCAGTGCAAATGGCACACCTTCCCCCCTCCCATCCGAAAAATGGCTTGCGATTGCCGTCGTCAGACCGAAAGGCCGAAGGTGCAACTCATAATTATTTGGGGGGTTCATTTGTGGGGTGACACCACATTATCCGCCCCGGGTGTCACCCATGCTAGCTACGCTACTGAATGTCTAATAGAATCACGAGTAAGTATGTTTGGGGCTAGAATTATGAGCAGTAGAGACTACGAGGAGGTCAGAAACATGAGGGAGTAAAATTTTCGGGACTGACTACTATTTATCTGCCACTTTTAACTGCCCACCTCCTCCTGAGGAGAGTAGTATAGTGAAAGCTCATACAGGCACTAACCATAACAATTCTGATCCCAAATATTGTAACTGCCTCACAATCCCCTTTGTCCACAACGCTAAATACCTGGGTGTTCTCATTGATGAGCATCTAACCTGGCGAGCCCATACCGAAACACTGACCAGTCGTATCAGAAAACTAATTTATATTTTCAATCAGCTCAGATATTCGGCTGATCCTGAGACCCTGTTTCTTGTTTACAGAAGCCTCTGTGTTAGTGTCCTCACTTATTGCATTCCTGTCTGGGGAGGAACCCAAAAAACATTATTACTGCAGGTTGAACGAGCGCAGAGGGCTATATTAAAGGTGCGGTATTATGCGGTTCAAACGCAGAGACTACCCTACTGCTTTGCTCTATTCCGAGTCCCAAGTACTCACAGTCCGCCAACTCTTCGTTCTGCGAGCTATACTGCGTCGGCATTCCTCTCTTCCACTGGAAAAAAAAAATCAATCAAAACGTAAAGGACTCCCAGTCTGTGAACCTGTACGATGCCGGACGAAATTCGCAAGCCGTCATTACACTGCTCTAAGTGGACGTTTCTACAACAAAGTGAACAGCCAAATAGACATATATGCCTTGCCCAAACATAAGTTAAAATACAAACTCACTAGTTGGCTGCTAAACCTATCATACGAGGACACTGAAGACATTCTTGGCATTAAATCTTAACACGTTTTTACATTAATTTATTGGACTCAAACAGATAACATACAACCTTACACTCTATACAACAAACTCACACAATAAATCACACACACAACTCCTTTCAGAATTACTTATAAAAATTTACACCCATTCACATCATAGTATTCCTTGTTGTCTATTGTCACTAGTACGTAAGTAATTAGACATAGTAAAACGGTGTGGAGACCTGGTGACCTGAAACACAGGCCATGGGCCTAGCTTAGGCACCAGACCCCACAATATTTTCAGTGTTGTACCTACTACTTGGCAATTAATATATGTAAATTTTTCTGTAAATATTGTGGTGAAATAAATAAACGTAATAATAATAATAAAATAATACTAAAAATAATAATTTATTTACTCTTCATTTCTTTTAAAGTAGGTGTTAAGGCCTCTGACCTCATTTCCTCTGATACATTTTTTGAATTATTCTCACTTCCCTCTTGACCTAGTTCTGAAATTCACGCAGATGAAGTCGCGGGCAGAAGCCAGTTTAAAACTCATTTTTTTCGTAAACTGGCAAGTTTAATTACATGACATATTGATGTTTGACGTCTTTCAGAGCACGAAAGAAATAAATTGATTTATTTTAGCCTGTTTCTTAAGATAAATTTTGAGATAAAAGCTATAACCAGGTTTCAACCAGGTTTCAGACTGGCTAAAGTTGCCTCATCTTTTATGGGGTACTGTTTAAAATGTTATAATAAGATACCTCCCCATATATTAGATCTTAATGAGACAAAATTTAAATCTTGTATTAAACGCACACTATGCAGGCAAGCATATTATAAGTTGGGGGATTATATTGAAGATAAAAATGCTTGGCTGAATGCTGGTCCGGCTCCACAGCCACTAGGGCGCACAAAATAATCTGTTAGCATTTGGAAACATTGTTGGACCGGCTGAAGATTGTAAAAAAAAACAATATTTGCATTGTATAGACTCAATTTTATTTAGCAATGTATAATTTCATCCATTTTAACGGCACATGTGTGAGTACTGTGTACCTTAAACTTAAGCTATAGCTATCAGTTTTAGGTTTGTTTTTGACTTGAATGTACCCTGGCGGTTGGGAGTGTCATGCTCACACAAAAGTCTGGCTGATGGTGGCATATGCGTTGGATCATTTGGCTCCCTTCAAAATGGTTGAGCCGAATGGTGCTAGCGCATGCGTCATGTTCGTGAACGGGCGCTGTCAGTTGGGACTGGTCATTTCTCAGTTGCCATGGTTTATTTTAAATATTTCTTTGAATTGTTCCTTTTTTTCCCGGACGCTTTTATCCTGCTCGTCTTTTACATCGTTCTCACATGTTTGTATAATTTCAACTTGATGTAAACAAAAATTTGTAACAATTTATTATTTTTTAAAAGAGTGTCCGTGGAGTTTCTTGCACGTTCTTCTCCATAGAGATCTACGCTTTGGAACGTGCAAATAGCTTCATCTTGTTGGACTGACCGACCTTGACAATTCAAAAGTGCCTGTACATGGTTTATTTGAAATATACGATTTGATTTGATTTGATTTGATTTGATGAAAATAGACACTCCAGTCCAGAAAAAAAAATGCTATAGCTATATTACTTTTGTGACTGAAAAATAATGTTTGTGGATGTTCTATACACAGAAGTGAAAGTGATGATTTTATCATGATTTGCCGGTGTTATTAGCCCATTATTAGCCACTATTAATTTCCTGTGATATGAATCCTTTGTTGCGTTCAGGTATGTTCCCAAACGTTGTGCTTTATCCAGTTTCAGTCTTTTATTTCATACCATTTTATACATCATTTCAATGTTGGCACGAATAGAAAATAACTACGATTATATATTGTTCAAGGTCACAAAATTACAGTGAAAATAATTTCATAGCACGAATTTTAATAAATTACAACTGCTGAACTATGTCAAATATTGTGAAAAAAATATTTACATTACGAAAATCTGCAAAAAAGTGAAATAGGTGCTACGTTGACAAGGCCCACGGACCATCTAAATTGATCTGAATCAACAGTGATGCAAATGCTTTTAATAGGCAAAAGATGAGATGGCGATAGAATGAGGGCGGCTCGGAATAAATAACGTAAGTGCCAAAATTAATTTTCGGATTTTATAACATAAAAGTATAACGAAATCAAAATATGTTAAGAATTTAGCTAGATTAGATTATTTTCTATGTTTAAAAGTAGTTTTCATAAAATCAATACAATGCATTACGCCATGAAAATGAAAATAGCAAAAAGACAGACCGAACTTTGCATTTTTTTTCTATCGAGAAAATTTCTTCGTATCGTGTATTCCTTTAGAATTTAGCTAGATCATAAAGTCAAGAAACATGAACCGAAATATCAAATCCCTATTAAAGGTACTTTACGAGAAAAAACAATTCTCAACACGGCCTTATTATTCGCATAGCCCCTGAAAGAGCTTCTTAAAAATTCAAAGTCGGGATACTATGGCATGTGGGGTATCATATGAAAAAACGCTATTTGCACATTCTCAAACACTTTTTCTTTATTTTGTGGGCCGCATGGTTTTCGACTTCTGCCGAATTTTGACCGTTTCCCCCCCTGATCCCTTGATCTCAGATTTTTGCATAGACTGTCCCTCAATAAGTATAAAGTCCCCGCCACGAGAAGCTATAAAGATTGTAAACTCACATTCAAATGTTTGTTCCATGAGTCATACGCATTACAGTATCACAAAACATTAGATGACAGCGCTTTATATTGAAAAAATATAACCCGACCAAGTGAAATTGCTCGTTAAATTTGTCGCAAAGCGCCGCGCGGCAGCAGCGCGGCTGTAGCGCTCCTGGCTGTACTATTAAAGCGGCATTTAAATAAAAAAGAAGATAGAGGGCCTAGCACGAATATTTTGACGTATAGTAACGACTAGCTGACCCGCGCGGCTTCGCTCCCGCCAACTGACTACTCTACCTACCGACCCTAACCTACCTACCTACTTACCTACCTACCATAGCTACCCTACCTTACCTACCCTACCTACCCTACCTACCTACGCTACCTACCTGCCTACCTACCTACCCTTCCTACCTACATACTCATTTTTTTTGTATTTTAATTCTTATTATGCTATTCTGGACAAAGACTTATCCAAAAACAGAAAAACTATGAAAATCGCTCGAGTTAGAAAAGTGTTCGAACAAACCCGACTTTGTTTTACTCATATATTAAGAAGAAGAAAAAATATATTGTACTCCGTATCACCTAACCACTGAGAACTAATGATAACACGAATTGACAGTTACTGTGAAATCGTGTTGTCATTCATTCTCAGTTCGGGTTCGGGACTAATCGTGTCTGTAGTGTGATACCTACGGAGTAGAATACGCCCGCCCGCAACTAAGCCCGAAACTACGGACTTCGGACTTAGAGAGTAGCCCCCAAAATCGATCGTTCCCGTCACCGTGACCACCTTTGGTTCGGTACCTTATTATTATCAGCCTTGTTTCGCAAATCGAACCGTTCGTTGCTTCGCTCTAAACGGAATCAATCGCGGAGGCTTAGCAGTAGCGTCCCGTCAGCACAGCAACTTTGGTACGGAACCCTACAGGCCTGATCTGCCAGTCGAACCATCCAGTACTTCGCAAAACTACGATAAATGTACTTTAAACGAAACCAGCACAACTCGGAGATTTAAGCAATTTTGGTCCCTAACAGTTTAAGACCTTTTAGAGACCAAACCGAAATTCCTACGAACACGACTGTGTTTAAAAATCGTGTGAGGTCATTCTCCAGCGGAAAATCTTAACACTTGGCGCTCTGACTGTTCAGAATAAATTAGGAAGTTTCTTACTAAACTAAAAATTCAATATATTTTGATTTCCGGGATCGATTGTAACGATAAATAACGAAAAGGTATAAAAATGATCACTTTTGTTTTGCCACGTATTAAAAGTTTCACAAATAACTCAAAAATTTTGAATGCTTTCATACATTTTATTTTTTCTCAATAGGTGGCGCTCTGACTCATTAGAATACATTAGGAAGTTTCTTCCTAAACTTAAAAATTCAATATCTTTTGATTTTGTGGGTCGATTTTGATGAAATAAACGCTAAGTTTTCCTCGGGGTATCACTTAATATTTTTAAGTACTCAGATTTGCAATCTAATCTGTAGTTTTAGCGTGATGCTCCCACAAACGCACAGACAAACAGAAAAAAATTGCATTTTTGTGTTTTATACCTTTTTCCTGAGTTTTTTGTGTAATTTTCATGCAAAAATATTCAATGTACAGACACGGTTAGTCTACGATTTTATTATATGTATAGATTAAGAATTTTGCTATATTGTGAAAGATTCGACCTTTTTCTAGAAGACATTTTTATATTAGCGAGACAAAAATTAAACGCATAAACTGAAGGAAGACGGACAGTGGTGGCTTATTAAAAAAAGGGTTCCGTTAGCAAACTTGGTACGGAACCCTAAAAATCGACTGGGTTCGCACAAATGAAAATCGTACGCGAAGGCTTAAATAATAGGGTCCCATTAGCAACTTTGGCACGGAACCCTATAATTTGCCTTAGCTCGCAAATCGAACCGTTTGATACTTAGCACGAATTAAAACTTAGTTGCGGGCAACCTGGGAGTCTTTAAGACAAAAGTGAATAGGTTGCTTCTAGGCAAACGTGCTCCATCTTCAACCTCATCATCGCTTACCATCAGGTGAGATAGTGGTCAAACGTATGCCTATCTATTGTAAAAAAAAAATATTCCACTCCGTATCACCTAACCAATGAGAACTAATGATAACACGATTTGACAGTTACTATGAAATCGTGTTGTCATTCATTCTTAGTTCGGGTTCGGGACTAATCGTAAGTCTGTAGGTGATACGGAGTAGAATACGTCCGCAACTAAGCCCGAAACTACGGACTTCGGACTTAGAGAGTAGCCTCCCAAAATCGATCGCTCCCGTCACCGTGACCACCTTTGGTACGATACCTTATTATAAAAAACCAAACTACTAACCTAAACTAAACCTAAACCTAACTACTAACCAAAAAATGGACTCTGTCTGAAATATAAGATTTTTATTTATTATTATTAGCCTTGTTTCGCAAATCGAACCGTTCGTTGCTTTGCTCTAAACGGAATCAATCGCGGAGGCCTAGCAGTAGGGTCCCGTCAGCACAGCACCTTTGGTACGGAACCCTACAGGCCTGATCCGCAAGTCGAACCGTCCAGAACTTCGCAAAACTAAATCAGTTTAAGACTCTACGATAAATGCACTTTAAACGAAACCAGCACCAGAGATTTAACCAATTATGGTCCCTAACAGTTTAAGACCTTTCAGAGACCAAACCGAAATTCCTTCGAAACACGACTGTGTTTAGAAATTGTGTGAGGTCATTCTCCAGCGGAAAGTCTTAACACCGCAATTCAGAAAAACGCGTCATCAGTGCAACGCCATCTATCGGCCATGTAAACTGACAAATTATTTGGCAGCGGAAAACGTTAAATAAGAAGCCCGTATGTAACGGTAAATAACGATAAGGTATTAAAATGTTTACTTTTATTTTGCTACGTCTACGTATTAAAAGCTTCACAAATAAAATGTGTTTTGGTGTAACATTCATGCTCACATGCATTTTATGGTACCTCAATAGATGGTGCTCTGACTAATCAGAATATATTATAAGGAAGTTTCTTACTAAACTAAAAATTCAATATATTTTGATTTTGTGGATCGTTGGTATCGATCAATAACGAAAAGGTATAAAATGATCACTCTTATTTTGCCACGTATTAAAAGTTTCACAAATAACTCAACAATTTTGAATGCTTTCGTGCATTTTATTTTTCTCAATAGATGGCGCTCTGACTCATCAGAATACATTAGGAAGTTTCTTCCTAAACTTAAAAATTCAATATCTTTTGATTTTGTGGGTCGATTTTGATGAAATCAACGCTAAATGTTACTCGGGTTATCACTTAATATTTTTAAGTACTTAGATTTGCAATCTAATCTGTGGTTTAAGCGTGATGCTCCCACAAACGTACAGACAAACAGACAAACAGACAAAAATTTCAAAAATTGCATTTTTGTGTTTTCCTGAGTTTTCTGTGTAATTTTCATGCAAAAATATTCAATGTACAGACACGGTTAGTCTACGATTTTATTATATGTATAGATTTTATTATATGTATAGATAACGTAAGTGAATTTTTAATGTGAAAAACTGCAACCCCATAGTAATTTGGTTTAATTTTATGGGACATACACAATTTCTATCATTGCGTGCTAGGCATGTGCTAGTGCTAGGCTCTCAGATATCATTTAAAAATACCCTAAAAATAGCTGGCAGCTGAGTGTACACAATGGTGTACCACAGTTCCAAACCTAACCATAGCCTTTTTGCTGTCAATAAAGTGTATCACCGTTATCGGGATACTAAATAGTGTGTTTACTCGCCGTCCAGGATCTGGTAGATATCGAGTCACGTCTGAGCAGGATGACCTTATATTGCGTCAGTTTCTCTAAGAATTCGACACTTTTAACTCTATTTGATTATTACGATTGACTGTGAGGCATACGCGCCGATGGAAAAACCGAACTTGTTTTTATATCTGTACCTCGCTTTCTCGACCGTCATTAAATGGGTCACGTTATGTTACATCGAAGAGTGTCTCCAGCCTCATGTGGTACCCTACGCACATTTTATTGGAGAAGAGTTCATTTTTATGCAGGACAATGCCAGGGCTCATAAAAAATGGGTCCTTCCAAGAATAGATCATTACACGAATTAGATATTATACGTAATATGCAAAAGACAACGAGACATTGTCACAACTCATTTTCTTTTGCAGAATGAGGTATTTTGAGAACAAGTCCTTTGAAGAGTAAGCCATTCAGAGAACAGGTCCTTTTTTTCGCCGTAAGCTATTTTACGATAAGTTCCTTTATCTACTAAACCGCACCGACGGCTGAACGTTGCTATTCCAAAACGCCCAAGCTTGTTGCACTTCACACACAATATATACTGAAAGTCAACGGCGAAATAGAATAAATTTAGATATCATAATTGAAATGAAATAAAAAAATTGACCGAATTAGAGACACGAGATTACTTTGGGACAATTCCTTAGAGAAATTATTTATTAGCCACTTTTAATGTAAAATTTACTGTAAGCTTCAAGCTTCTAGCTGTACATTTCAATTTAAGCATTCTATGATGGCTCATAATTGATATTTTTCATATAATTACACCTAATAATATGATAAAGAATAATTAGTGTCTTTCATTTAAATTTTATTGATTATCTTAATTAAAAAAGACGATTCATATCTAAGTTTTTTTCTTATTTGTAGATACATATAGCTTCTTTTAAATATGAATTATTATACCTTTCTGAAATACCTACTCTGAATTAATGGCTCAATGGACAAAGTAAGTACATTCATAGTTTCAATAACGAACACTTGGAAAAAAGTAGTGCATATCGAGAATAGGTGTTTTTAAGAATAAGCATTTCTGCGAATGAGTCTTAGTAGAATAGGTGATTTCACGAATAGTGCATTTTCAGAATGAGGCATATATCGCGAATAAGTCCATGACAGACTCAATTCGCGAATAAGTCCTATGTCTACTAAGCAGTAAGCAATTCAATGCGAAATAAGTACCCAATTATTGTCATAAACAAAAGAGTTTTTAATAGTAAAAATAGTTCCCAATTCATACAGGGTATTCGCATTTCTCAAAACATTTCAAAAAGTATTCCAAAACAGTATGGAAAAAGGATTATAAAATAATCCTCACGGAAAAATGACAAAAAATAAATGACAGTTAAAGTGACACTTAACGTCAAGGAAGTTACATTCTTGGGTATACATATAGACAAACAGCTTAGTTGGAAAACATAATTAAATGCTATAAATGTGTCAGTATGCTCCACATGTTGTGCTATTAGAGCCCTTAGAACAGAAATTAACATTGAGCAATTGAAAATGGTGGAATTTGGTATATTTTGCGGTGGTATAATAAAAAAATAGATAAAGCATAATATTTTGGGGAAATAGTTACGACTGTTATATCGAAAGAACTATTGTGTTACAAAAACGCGTAATTCGTACATTAGTCCGTATCTCGCAAATGTTCACGGCAAGACAGTTGCCGTGAACATTTTAATAACCTGAATATACAGTGCCGAGCATTTATGTATTTGTACTTCTAAGTAACATGACCGAAAATATAAATGAATATGAGACAGCAAAAGAACGACAGATTAGAGAAGGCAAACGTAGACAAGATGTTATACGTTACAAGGTACCTACAGCTTTATTTGAATATTGTGAGGCACAGTCCCAGATGTCAATCAGTTATATTATTTTATTTTATTAGATGCTGATCTAGTTATAAAAATCACTATCTACTCAAGTTCTTACTCGTCTCAACTTAAAAGTATCCTGTTAAATTAGTGTCTTTATGCTGTTGAAGATCTATACCGAAATTCCTAGAAATGTTGTATTGTGTGTTGTATATTGTTTTATACCATGCAGATAATTTAAGAAATAATTTTTTGTTCAGGAATAAATGACTAATTAACATGTTCCTGTTATTTCGTTAAACTGATTCAAATTGTTTGGTTTGCTAATTAGCATACCAAACAAAAATTAATTAATTAATTATGGGAAGTATTTAGTGAATTCACTAACTAAAATACTGTGGGAAATTATTAACCGGGCGAATAAAGATTTAATGTGCCACTATTAATGGTTTACTTTATTAGTAAACCAAGTGGCGTAAAATTAAATTTACGAAAAAGTAACTTAACTGGCGATAATTATGTAGCTATAACGAAAAATAAGTTGCATGAGGGAAATAATTAATCTAAGCTTGCATTTAAAATTTCGGCTTAGTAGACATTGAACTTATTTGCGAAATGACCTGTAAGTAGTCGTTTATGGACCTATTCGCGATATGCCTCAGTCTGAAAATAGCCTATTCATGAAATAACCTATTCTAATTAAGACTCATTTGCAGAAAGACTTATTCTTAAAAAGACCTATTCTCTATATGCTCTATTTTTTCAAAATGTTCGTTAGTGAAACTATGAATGTACACAAAGCAAATCAGATGATTTTGCAGGGCACACCGACATAGATATTTGTGTGCGTAAAATCAACAAATTACTTCGCTTATTTTTTGTTGTTTGCTTCACACTATATGAACCAAAGATTATGAAGCATAAATATAACAATCATCTCCTTGGCGCATTAGTCGAGCGTGCGGTGTATAATATCTTACGCCCTGGCGCCGTAAGATCGAATCCGACTGCAGACGGCTAATGTTTTTGTATATTTTAATAAAATATTTTTCATTTGTTTCTTCAATGCATTGCTAAACTATTAGCAAGTCTTCTTTAAATTTGAGTTGGTATAAATTAATTGTCTACCCTCTAACAATGACAAATATTTAGGTTAGTAGTTTAAATTCATCGTCATAATGCTATTGACTCTCGGGCTTTCGTTACGTTTTTACATAACAGGTTCTGGACGACGATATGCTGTCGGACCACCAACCTGTTCTCGTCGTCCTCTCAGGAATGCCGACCTGACTCTCGCCGACAACGCTACGTCGAAAGACTGACTGGAGCTCCTTCCAGGAAGCGCTGCAGACCACCACACCGATTTGGCCCATAGCCACCGCCGCAGACGTGGATGTGATAGCTAGTGAGGTTTGCATTCAACGCGCCTATGAAGAGGCGACTACCACATTGACGCCCTCGCAGGGCCTGTTACCCAGGCCTCTGCCCCGCCACCTACGTGAAATGTTCGCCAAAACTAGGCGCCTACGCAAACAGTGGCTAGTCACGAAATGCCCAACAATGAAGACAGCTGAACCGTCTTGCGGAGAAGACGAGGGCCAAGCTCCAGGAGCACAACGCAGAGAGCTGGAAGTCTTAGATCGAGTCGACTGACGGTGACTGGCTGGTGAAACACAGATTGTGCCGGCAAGTCACGACTACCCCAGCTCCGGTGCACCCGCTCCTACACAGTGACGGGGCGCCCAGATACGCCACATCAGACCATGCGGAGATCTTTGCCGAGCACCTGGAGCGTCAATTCCAGCCAAACCCGACTGACGACCACGACCACGTCGCAGCAGTCGAGAGGCACCTAGTGTAGTACTTTGCGTCACCGATAGCGACCGATGAAGCACCAATTTTCTTTTCGCGTGGCACAGTGAGACGCGCCATCCGCCCCAGGGGCCTTTTTAGGCTTGGTCCTCAGACCAAGCCTAGAAAGGCCCCTGGGGCGGACGATATCACCAACACAGTGCTGCGCCTCCTGCCTTGCGAATGGTAACGGCGTTGGCGCACCTGTTCACGGGGATACTTCGCACGGGGGCCTTCCCAGGGTGTTGGAAGGAAGGGCGCGTCATAATGCTGCCAAAGGCGAACAAGAACGTGCTGAAGACGGACTGGCTGTCGAAGTGGCGTTTGTCGGTGAATGTGGGTAAGACTCAGGCGCTGCTCGTCGGGTGCGCTCTACCTCCCACCACCTCTCCGACTGCAAGGGGTCGACATCGATTGGGCGTCCCAGGTCAAGTACCTAGGGATAACCATCGATCGTCGGCTCACCATGGGTAGTCACGTTCGCCAGGTTGCCGCGAAAGGTAGAACGGCCCGCGCTCTGCTCCACCCAGTGTTCTCGTCCCGCCTCTCGCTGCGAGTCAAGTTGGGGTATAAAGCGTACATCCACCCGCTGCTCACCTACGCCCTAGCTTGGCTCGCCCTCACGAGCGAGACAAACAAGAAGCTCCTCCGCGCACAATAAAATCAAGCGCTGCGGAAAATTGTCGCCGCCCCTCGCTTCGTGATGAACAGCGTCATCATGCGGGACCTACATATAGAGAGCCTGGATGATTTTTGCGCCCGCCTCGCTATGTTCGTGCGAGCCGAAGCTTCCGCTTGGCCGCACGTCAAGCACATAGCACCCTGACACGCGCGGCCACCTAACGCGAGACACCTGCCGTGCGACCTTTTGCAGGAGGCTGAAGACGCCACCAAACCGAATTGTCGCAAATGAGTCGCAAACACCGACACGCGACTCTCTCCCTCAGAACAATTCCACAACATTACACGCACTCGGCGCGTGCTGTGTGCTAATTTAATATAAGCATAGTGCGCATCGAACCTCATACATGCACGACTCTCCAAGCGCGCAAACACACGCGATGAACGTACGGCGCAGACGTACGTTTCACTCGCTACATGAGACGGTGTCTCACAAATCATTGTCGCTTATATTCACACAACGGTCCCTCAGCCTGCAGCGTGACCGGCTCGCCCTGGAAGCGTGACAGGCGGGGGATCAGCACCTCGGCAGGGAGCGCCATAAAGTCGGCGCCTACGTACCCCAATGACGTGCCCGTATTTACGGGCACGAAACATGATCCTGCGGGATTAAAGGCTAAGCCTACGCCCGCCCGCCGCGCGTACTCTACTTAAACACTTCAGTTATCACAGCCTTTTCTGACTGAAAGGCTACATATTGTGGTAGCCCAATTTTCAAAGACAAAAAAAAACTTATTCATCGTCAAAAATGAGTTTAGTGAAGAAATATTTCTCTAATTACTGGTGTACAATGAATCGTGAAGTGGTTCTAACGAAGCTTAGGAAGAGACCTTAAAGGTATTCGATGTTTCAAGAAGACTTCGATACATCGGGAATGCCGGCGGATCTGAGAGATAACCCAAGTACTCGTTGGATGCAAAAACGAAATGTTGGAAGATGAGTCACTCACTTTTTCTAAGGTCAGTTTTTCTAGTTGTTTTATTTTATTTTAGTGAAGGTACATATTATAATATGAACTTATTAATTTTAAGGGGTATAAACCGAATAAAACACGTTTATTGTATTAATATTTATTGCCCCCTTTAATTTTTAATTTAATTCTTAATAATCTTGTTATTGTTGTTATATTCTTGCGTGCGACATCACCAACAAATTTTAATGTTTCCACGATGTGGTTCTGGACGCTTTCTGCGGCGCCGGCGGAAATACCATCCAGTTTGCGCACACCAGTAAAAAAGGTAAGGACAACTTAATATCCCGCCATTACTTGCAGGAGCAGGCAGGCATTTAAAGTGCACTAAGGCTGCGTTTCTACCAGCGATGTGCGAGGCTGCGTAGCGAAGGATGTGTTAGTTACAAATCATCAGAATCGCTGAGCTGAGCGAGACTAAGTAGATGAAGCGATTCTATTGGTTCTTAACAAACACATCCTTCGCCAAGCATCCTCGCACATCTCTCGTGGACACGCGGCCTTACAGTTCTCCAGCTATGTTTAAGTCCCAGTATTATGTGACTTTGTAGTTGTTTCCAAGTTTGGCTAGGACATTGCAGGCTTGAATCACCTGATTTTCTGATAAAAAGATGATTCCGTGCTTCGGAAGGCACGTATAAGCCGGTTGTCCCGGCCGCCAAATGGCGGTCGTTAAATAAACCATGACAGAGGCCCTTGAGGCGGTTTAGAAACTCTGCCACTAGGGTATGTGGGGTCGTTAGACCTTACTTCCCACTCGATAAGAAGAAGTATTATGTAAGGTTGGCCTACAGAAATATCTGAAGCCTTACTGTACAACGAGATTCGACAAAGGCACTGCGATGCTTTTCCCTTAGCCTTTCGCTTAAAATAACGATTTCCGAATTTTTAAATGCACTTAATGTGTCACCACAGTTTGGAAGTCATTATTTTTACCACTACTTTTTATGAAAATGTACCCGGGGGAATGCCATTGACAATTTTACCAGGAATAAAATTGTCACCTCACTTATTTGTATGAAAATGAACTCCTGTATGAAAATGAAAAGACATCCTTTATGTGACAACTATTTAATTTTTCCCTCTATTTTATAAATACCTTTTCTTTTTTTAAGTTTTTAATTATAAACATTTTGCAAAAGCATTTCGATATTTTATGGCTAATCGATTTTATATCGTTTCCAACAGTAATAACAATAGACATCGACCCTGAGAAGATATCGACCGCAATCCCCGCCGTTGATTTCCGCCCTCTGGTGGTCAAAAGAATAATTAATTTGAGAAATAAATAAAATTGTTTTTATCATCAAACTTTCGGCTTTCTAAAATATTTTTACTCTTTGTTTCAGATACTATACTAGCAAAAGATGTCGGCGGCTCAGTGGAGATCGAACAAAGCTTCATCGACAAAAGATTCGTAACGCTTAGTGGCTACGAATCGAAGTATCGAATTTTCTGATTTTTTTTTTATTTGTGATGGGTTTGCTCTTGACTCCAGTCTAGGTCAGAGATGACAGAGACAAAGTCTACGATGGAGCGAGCTTACCCAAAAGGAGCCTGTGCACTCTGACTTTGAAGAGATTATTCAGTTATTTCAGTGTGTAGTTAGTTTAGTTTATTTTATGCGTTTAATTATAGTACCTACATCAGTTAGAGGTGAGCGAGTTATAGAGTTCATCGACAAACAATCTAAATGTGACAAATAAGTGTTATGTGGACATCTCATACTCAAGTTAGTTTCGTTTGTAAATATTTTTAAAATTTTTTGATGCTTTATTTTAGTTTAGTTCATTTTATTTGCTTAGTTATAGTACCTACACTAAGTTTGTAAATACATTTTTTTTAATTTGTAAGTTTATCTCTCTAATAAGTGTATTAATAGACTATTTGGTACTGCATAAATTATGTTTAAGCCAAAATATGTTGTAACTTAATGTTCGAGTTCACCAACAAAACCTTACTAGAATCTTAGAATTCCCAGATATTTATTTTCACAAAAGACATGATAATTGCAAACCTAATTGTAAAAATGTAAGGCTTATTTCTCTTCGCCTGCTTCGAAAATAAATGAACAAATCCACTGGAAAACTGTTTGCTAAAGGTGCGACAATTCTAGTCTGCTTCCTGTTATGTATTTTCATTATAAATGATCTTAGGCTGTCGATGTAAATTTCATTATTACACTTCAATAAGTGTAATAATGAAATTTACATCGACTGCCTAGGACCATTTATTTTTTTCTAAAATGTTCTTACTCTTTGTGTCAAATACTATCCCTAGCAAAACAAGTCAGTGGCTCAAAGGAGATCGAACAAAGCTTTATCGAGAAAAGATTCGTAGCTATGACAGTCTATTTCTACTGAATTCATCATCAAACAATCCTGTGAAACAATCCTGGAAACCTATGAAAAATGTATTCGACATTAATATTATTGAAACAAATCTATTGTTGAATATTGATGTAAAGTTCTAACATTGTACATTGATTCATCATAAATTCTAGTTAAATATTGGTATTGTTATCTAACTCCTTACGAAAGCCGTTTCATATTTGAAATGCCTTAGTGCGAGTTTTATAATGTTCTCGATCGCGTTAGCGTAATCGCCAATTTGTATAGAAACTGAATAACCGCTCTCTAGTGACAATAAAGGAAAACATTTTTTCTATACAATTTGACATAAGGGAACGTTAACGCTATAGAGTACGTTAAAACACTCACACTCAGTCTTCTGAACACACGCCGCTACGCAGTAGGTAGCACACTCATGTGACAGCCGGGGGAGGGATGGGGTACTGTGTAACGCGATGCTAACTTCACAGATATCATTATGTTTGCATCGAAGAATTGCGAAGCGCGATGACTCTGTGTAGGTAACGAAAATGTAGTATCTGCTACTGTGTGGAGTAAATACCAAACACATAATACTCAATACAGACACACACCTCGACCGCTCACACACACATATGACGGCTCTGCAGTCCGGGCCGTGATCGGCTAGCTCTGAGATCGGTGCGGACGGGAGCCACATACCCACTGCAAGCTCGCCCCCAAAGTCGGCACCATCGCCGCTGGTCATCTTCGCTGGGCCTCCCCCAGGTCACTGGGGGTCTCACTCGGCGGGGACTGACCGCCGTAGGGGCCGTGAAGAGGCGGCGCTGACGTACAGCGCCGCGGTGCGTCTGCAGTCAACACACATGCAGTTCACTCACAGTCGTGCGTCTCGTTAATTTATTTTGGCAGGCGCACGCCACTCTCAGCCGTCGTCAATCATTGGCCACATCGGTCAACGGTCCCTGGTTACGGACCGCGGTAGGATTCCGCGGGCAGGGGACGTAAAGTCCCGGAACCGCTCGCCGCGCCGCGGTCACTACACGTCTAAACACTTCAGTTATCACAGCCCTTTCTGACTGTAAAGTTAAAAATGAGTTTAGTGAAAATGTATTTCCCTAATTACTGGCGTACAGTAAATAGTACAGTGGATCCGACGAAGCTCAGGAAGACACCTAAAAGGTATTCAATATTTGAAGAACATTTCGATACATCGGAAATGTCGGCGGAACTGAGAGGTGACCCAAATATATCCAAGTATTGGAAGAAGAGGCACTCACTTTTTCACAAGTCAGTTTTTCTAGTTGTTCTTTATTTTAGTGTAGGTACATATTATATGACTTATTTATTTTAAGGGTTCCGTACCATAAACCAAATACAACAACGTTCTTGTACGGGAGCAACCTTCAATTTTTAATTTTATATCGTTCTTGTTATGTATGTATGTATACTGAAAAGTTTGTTTGATTGTTTGTTTGTTGTTCCGCGATAATCTCAGGAACTATTGTCTCACATTTCAAAACTTGTTTAAGTGTTGGATAGCCCTTTTATCGAGGAACAATATGGGCTATATGACATCACTCTACCAACAAAAGGAGCGGAGTATTATGAAAAAATACAGCCCACTGGCAGACTGACGGACAGCGGAGGCTTAGTAATAGGCTTCCGTTGGTTACCCTTGGTACGGAATCCTAGAAACGGAACCCATATAGGGACACTTCATTGTCTGTCTGTCAAGCCTCTTTTTTAAGAAACTTCTTTTTGTTTTTAATCATCTATTCATAGATTCTATGTTCAAAACTGAACGTCGTAAACGCTCAACTTAACGCTTAATAATTGAACTTGAAAACAAAAGTCTAACAAAGCAATGATTGTCCCACAGATTCCACGAAGGTATAAAACTGGATCGCTAGAGTTCAGCGTGACGCCGGAAAAAATAGCGTGCGAAATCGCCAACAACTTTTTTTATTAGAAAGGGTGGAAGGTGGTCCCATATAAATTTGTAAAAAAAAATTGTATCCTAAGGGGGAAAAATAGGGGTGATTTATTGTTCACTCACAGATTTTAGTGCAGAGTTGTGTAGCATTTTTGTAGCTTTTTTATTTTGTTTTATTTTTATTATTATATTTTATACTAGTGGACGTCACGCGGTTTCACCCGCGTAGTTCCCGTTCCCGTGGGAGTACGGGAATAAAATATAGCCTATGTTACTCCCTGATAATGTAGCTATCCATTGCTGAAAGAATTTTTGAAATCGGTCCAGTTGTTTCGGAGCCTATTCAATTCAAACAAACATACAAACAAACAAACAAATCCTTCCTCTTTATAATATTAGTGTAGATTACCTCAGTTGATTTTTGTAGATGACAGTTTCTTTTCGTGCTCATCTGCCCTTTCTGACTGTAAGGTAGGTAGGTAGGTATTGTGGTAGCTTATCGGCCCAATTTTCAAAGACAAAAAAAAAATGTATTATTATTATCATCATCAAAAATCAGTTCAGTGAAGAACTATTTCCCTTATTACTGTACGTCTACCATGAGTTTTATCAATCTATACTCGCTAGCGTCTGTAGTCGAAAATTGTACGAAAACTTAAAAAAAACAAGTTCCTAATTTATTTTTTTAGTTGTTAACTAAAGTTTTACTTGCAACTTGCTTGCTTGTTAGTTAAAAACTTAAATAAATTGTAAAACTTGTTTTTTTTTAAGTTTTCGTACAGTTTTTTAACTACAGTCGCTAGCGAGTATAGATTGATAAAACTCATGGTAAACGTACTGGTCTACAGTGAATCGTGAAGTGTATCCGACGAAGCTTAGGAACTGACCAAAAAGGTATTCGATGTTTGAAGAAGACTTCGATACCTTGTTGTACCTTGTCAATACTAAGACTATTCTCATACTTTTAAGAACAAAATAACTGCTTTACCCTTTTTTACCACAACAATACTTAATGCTTTTAGTATTTTTTAAAAATTGGAACCGCTCGCCGCGCCGCGATCACTCCACGTCTAAACACTTCAGTTATCACAGCCCTTTCTGACTGTAAAGTTAAAAATGAGTTTTATGAAAATTTATTTCCCTAATTACTGGCGTACACTAAATAGTACAGTGGATCCGACGAAGCTCAGAAAGAGACCTAAAAGGTATTCGATGTTTGAAGAAGACTTCGATACCTTGTTGTACCTTGTCAATACTAAAACTATTCTGATACTTTTAAGAACAAAATAACTGCTTTACCCTTTTTTACCACAACAATACTTAATGCTTTAAGTATTTTTTAAAAATTGTGACCGCTCGCCGCGCCGCGATCACTCCACCAGTTATCACAGCCCTTTCTGACTGTAAAGTTAAAAATGAGTTTAGTGAAAATTTATTTCCCTAATTACTGGCGTATAGTAAATAGTACAGTGGATTCGACGAAGCTCAGGAAGAGACCTAAAAGGTATTCGATGTTTGAAGAAGACTTCGATACCTTGTTGTACCTTGTCAATACTAAAACTATTCTGATACTTTTAAGAACAAAATAACTGCTTTACCCTTTTTTACCACAACAATTCTTAATGCTTTTAGTATTTTTTAGAAATTGGAACCGCTCGCCGCGCCGCGATCACTCCACGTCTAAACACTTCAGTTATCACAGCCCTTTCTGACTGTAAAGTTAAAAATGAGTTTAGTGAAAATTTATTTCCCTAATTACTGGCGTACAGTAAATAGTACAGTGGATCAGACGAAGCTCTGGAAGAGACCTAAAAGGCATTCGATGTTTGAAGAAGACTTCGATACCTTGTTGTACCTTGTCAATACTAAAACTATTCTGATAATTTTAAGAACAAAATAACTGCTTTACCCTTTTTTACCACAACAATGCTTTTAGTATTTTTTAGAAATTGGAACCGCTCGCCGCGCCGCGATCACTCCACGTCTAAACACTTCAGTTATCACAGCCCTTTCTGACTGTAAAGTTAAAAATGAGTTTAGTGAAAATTTATTTCCCTAATTACTGGCGTACAGTAAATAGTACAGTGGATCCGACGAAGCTCAGGAAGACACCTAAAAGGTATTCAATATTTGAAGAACATTTCGATACATCGGAAATGCCGGCGGAACTGAGAGATGACCCAAATATGTCCAAGTATTGGAAGAAGAGGCACTCACTTTTTCACAAGTCAGTTTTTCTAGTTGTTCTTTATTTTAGAGTACATATACTTATTTATTTTAAGGGTTCCGTACCATAAACCTTATACAAAACGTTTCTTGTACGAGAGCAACCTTCAATTTTTAATTTTATATCATTGTTGTTATGTAAGCTGAAAAGTTTGTTTGATTGTTTGTTTGTTGTTCCACGGTAATCTCACGAACTATTGTCTCGCATTTCAAAACTTGTTTAAGTGTTGGATAGCCCTTTTATCGAGGAACGATATGGGCTATACAACATCACTCTACCAACAAAAGGAGCGGAGCATTATGAAAAAATACAGCCCACTGGCAGACTGACGGACAGCGGAGGCTTAGTAATAGGCTTCCGTTGGTTACCCTTGGTACGGAATCCTAGAAACGGAACCCATATAGGGTCACGTCATTCATAGATTCTATGTTCAAAACTGAACGTCGTAAACGCTCAACTTAACGCTTAATAATTGAACTTTAAAACTAAAGTCTAACAAAGCAATGATTGTCCCACAGATTCGACGAAGGTATAAAACTGGATCGCGAGAGTTGCTTCAGCGTGACGCCGGAAAAAGTAGCGTGCGAGATCGCCAACAACTTTTTTATTAGAAAGGGTATACCTCGAAGGTGGTCCCATATAAATTTGTAAAAAAAAATCGTATCCTAAGGGGGGAAAATAGGGGTGATTTATTGTTCACTCACAGATTTTAGTGCAGAGTTGTGTAGCATTCTTGTAGCTTTTTTATTTTGTTTTATTTTTATTATTATATTTTATACCTATTACCTCAGATGATGTTTTGTAGATGACAGTTTCTTTTCGTGCTCATCTGCCCTTTCTGACTGTAAGGTAGGTAGGTAGGTATTGTGGTAGCTCATCGGCCCAATTTTCAAAGACAAAAAAAATCGTATTATTATTATCATCATCAAAAATGAGTTTAGTGAAGAACTATCTACCTTATTACTGGTCTACAGTGAATCGTGAAGTGCATCCGACGAAGCTTAGGAAAAAACCTAAAAGGTATTCGATGTTTGAAGAAGACTTCGATACCTTGTTGTACCTTGTCAATACTAAAACTATTCTGATACTTTCAAGAACAAAATAACTGCTTTACCCTTTTTTACCACATCAATTTGTAATGCTATTAGTATTTTTTTTAAATTAAATTGGTGAATAGGTATTTTATTTATCCCGGGTCGATGGCGCGTTGTGTTCCACGAGCGCCTCAAAGAGATGTCAGCACAGTAGACGGGGCCCGCTAGTGTCAGTGTTGCGTGCCAGGGCTGCGGAATTTGTTCGAAAGAGTCACCGCGGCCCTGGAACGCAAAAGGCATTAGGAGGAACACGGATGGGTTTTAGTCAGTAAGAGTCTGACACTCTGCTCTGCCCAGGGCGGGAGGAGTCATTTGATGATTTCCCATCCTTAAAAATTTTGCGGCAATGTTTCAAAAACCATAAATATAATAAGTAACATGAGCTTTGTTATCACTTTTAGGGTTCCGAACAAAAAACGGAACCCTTATAAGATCACTCGGTTGTCTGTCTGTCTGTCCGTCTGTCATAGCCTGTTATCTCCGGATCCACTAGACCGATTCTGTTGAAATTTGATATACATATGGACTTCTGTGACCCAAATACGGACGCGGTACGTAAATCATTAAATTTTTAGTATGGAGGTCACTTTTGGGGGTCAAACCAGAAAATTTCAAAAATAAGTTTTTTGAACAGTATCGTGTGATTATATATCAAATGAAAGGGCTTACTGTGAGGGTTTTAATTATATTTTTTTCATAATTTTAAAACAATGACCATTCCCCTCCCCTTATCTCCGAAACTACCGAGCCTAAAATTTTGAAAAAAATCGAGATGATAGATCTTTACCTATAGATTACAGGAAAACCATATACCTACTATAAGAAGTCTATAGTGGTAAAACAACATGTTAAAAAATTAAATTCATTCGGAACCCTTTGCACGCGAATCCGACTCGCACTTGGCCAGTTTTAAAAACTTCGCTTACGAAGGATTAAATTCATTGTCGCCTTGTGTTGTTTCTAAATGTCTGGAGGTCAATGATGTGATTTCGAACTCAACTTGCAAACCAGCCACCTCTCTTCATGAGTTGCGAACAATTTTCTCGCAACAGGGGGGCTACTCTCTAACGAAATCCGTAGTTTCGGGCTTAGTTGCGGGCGGGCGTATTCTACTCCGTATCACCTACAGACTTACGATTAGTCCCGAACCCGAACTGAGAATGAATGACAACACGATTTCACAGTAACTGTCAAATCGTATTATCATTAGTTCTCAGTGGTTAGGTGATACGAAGTAGAAAATGCCCGCCCGAAACTAAGCCCGAAACTACAGATTTCGTTAGAGAGTAGCCCCCCAGGTGTGACAAGTAGAGCACCTATACTCCTCAGGGATAAAGGTGTCTTTGCCTTGGGCTAGATAGAATCCCTCGCTACATTCAAGATTCTTGCTTCAACTCCCTCGCTTTGCTCTTGAGTTAAACACTAAACTTAACTACTTAGAAAGTTAACATACTTCGAAAGTCAAGTTAACTTTCGAATCCTTATTATTTATAGTAGGGGAACTGGTTGAGGTTATAGCTGCCATTAATGATGACCTTAAAAATATCAAGAGGTGGGCTAAATCTTTTGGACTCTTACTGAACCGCGCGAATCTCAAGCGCTCATTATTGGTGGCAGAAAGCAGATACATGCTTAACCTATTAGATTACCAGACTCTGCCGCCAGTAGTATATGACTCGGTGCCCATTTTATATTCCAAGAGCGCTAAAACCCTAGGCGTCCATATTGACGCTAACCTCTCTGGGGAGGTTCATATTGGTGAGGTTAGTAAAAAGGTCTTCTACTTTTTCCAGTCTCTTAAACGTATCCAAAAATCCCTACCATTTCAAATTAAGATTAGCCTTGCGCATTATCTTCTTCTACCGCTCATGTATTGAGCTGATATCTGCTAGTCTATTCTGTAAACAACTAATTCGATATCGAGCTTCACTTGAGTGACAAAACTCACAAAATGAGCTTTATTGCACACAACATAAAGGTCTTAATTTGAAACTCACCTCGGATTCGACTGTCGAGATACGAAAATGTTGTTACAGAATAGCACTACTGCTTTCTGTATGTAACAGAGGTACTACTAAACAAACTCGAGCGGCTGCAAAACTTGAGCATTCTCTTTATTTTTGGCCTCCCCAAATGCGAAAATGTGTCGGAGTTTCGGACCAGATTTAAGTGGCTGCCAATTCGGCGTCAACGAGATACCCATATCCTATCCCTTCTCTATACTATTCTCCTCAATATCTTCGTGAACGCTTTGAGTAGGTACCTCATTCTAAAAGGTAAACCTTGTCGCACTGCCACTTCTCTTCTCCTTCGCACTCCGCGTCACACTTCCAGCCGCTATGATGACTCCTTCTCAGTTACTGCAGTGCATCTCTGGAACTCTCTTCCACACTCTCTACACGACGGCCCTTCTCATGATGCCTTCAAGAGGAAAATTAAAGAGCATTTTTTTTCGCAGTGACATAATGTTAGTAGATACGTATAATTATAAATATTTGTAGTTATGTATGTATGTAGCAAAATTTATGTATAGGTATTATTTGTACACTGGATCCTACCTACCCGCTATGCTGAACTCTCTCTACACTCAACGGTTTGCTGGGAGAAAACTCAACTTTGAGTTAAGCTCGCCTTTTTACGTGTATTTTATTATGACTGTATCAATATGTTGTTTTGATGTACACTAAAGAATTAAGTACGAAAGGGCTGCCTTTTCATTTTCATACAAACAAGTGAAGTGACAAGTTTTTCCTGCTAAGATATCAATGGCTTTCCCCCGGGTACATTTTCACAAAAAATTAGCGGTAAAAATAATGACTTCCGAATTGTGAAATGTACCTAAATGTGTCACATGTGACACATTAAGTGCATTGCACAATTCGGAAATCGTTATTTTAAGCGAAAGGCTAAGCAAAAGGTAGCAAAAGAATCGCAGTGCCTTTGTCGAAACTCGTTCTACAGTTAGGCTTTAGATTTTTTTGTGGATGAACCTCACATAATACTGGGACTTAAACATAGCTGGAGTACTGTAAGGCCGCGTGTCCACCAGAGATGTGCGAGGATGCGTGGCCAGGGATGTGTTTGTTAAGAACCAATAGAATCGCTTCATCTACTTAGTCTCGCGCAGCGATTCTGATGATTTTTAACAAACACATCCTTCGCTACGCAGCCTCGCACATCGCTGGTAGAAACGCGGCCTTAGTGCACTTTAAATGCCTGCCTGCTCCTGCAAGTAATTAATGGCGGGATATTAAGTTGTCCTTACCTTTTTTACTGGTGTGCGCAAACTGGATGGTATTTCCGCCGGCGCCGCAGAAAGCGTCCAGAACCACATCGTGCACACATTTGTTGGCGATGTCGCACGCTACCTTCTCCGGCGTCACGCTGAACCAACTCTCGCGATCCAGTTTTATACCTTCGTCGAATCTGTGGGACAATCATTGCTTTGTTAGACTTTTGTTTTCAAGTTCAATTATTAAGCGTTAAGTTGAGCGTTTACGACGTTCAGTTTTGAACATAGAATCTATGAATAGATGATTAAAAACAAAAAGAAGTTTCGTGAAAAAGAGGCTTGACAGACATACAATGAAGTGTCCCTATATGGGTTCCGTTTCTAGGATTCCGTACCAAGGGTAACCAACGGAAGCACAAAAACTTTTTTACAAAAACTGTAACCGAACCGGTGTTAAAAAACGAAATAACCAAAAACATCGACTTCTGAAATTAAAGTTATTTTATACTTTGTAGTGATTCGTTTTGGAAGTCGGTTATATTTTTTGTAAAAAGTTTTTTTATTTTCCCTTTTTTGTGGTACCTGCGTACCCATTCACAGCGTACCGGCGTGATGTTATGTTATGAAAATGCTTTCGGTGTAAGGTCAAACTCACTAAGTGCTTTCGGTGTAAAGGTCTCGTCTATACGAATAAAATAAGCCCAAACACTTGGTAATTCCTACATACCGATGTGGAGTTCCCTTGACTCTCTGTCGTCTCCATCATCAGGTCTGATCCAAACCTTCATTATTTTGTAGTATCATCCGATATACACACGAATATCAAGTTTTTACCAGATGCGTGCCTACAATTTTCGAGAGTTGCCCTCGATTTCTCAGGGTTTCCATCATCAGATCCTGACGTGGTGGCAATGGGACCGTCTCGGAAGCATACCCTTTCATATAAAAAAAAAATCATCGAAATGGGGTCATAAACGACGAAGTTATCCGCGAACACACATAAAAAATATAAATAGGTATATGTATATACGCTGTCGAATTGAGAACCTCCTTTTTTAGAAGCCGGTTAAAAACAAAAAGAAGTTTCTTGGAAAAGAGGCTTGACAGACAGACAATGAAGTGTCCCTACATGGGTTCCGTTTCTAGGATTCTGTACTAAGGGTAACCAACGGAAGCCCCGACAAGAAAAAAGTAAAAAAATAATAGTTATTGATCCTTTTAATTTAACGTAGGTACGATAATTTGGGTGTACTATGCCAAATCGAATGCCAAATAATCGAATACCAATTGATCGAACACTATAGATCGAACGCCTAATACTCGAACGTTCATAATATCGAATGGTTAATAAAACGAACATTCAATATATCGTACACTCAATACATCGAGTGTTCAAAATATCGAATGTTTGTTTGATCGAGCGTTCAACGTTATGTAGAATACAAGAAAAACATAAAATTAACTAATAAATCACATTTTAATCTGTAATTATTTATGTTGGCAACATTTCAAAATTAAAATGTGTTTTTTTAGTTAATTTCGTATTTTTCTTGTATTCTACATAACGTTATATGTAAAAAGGTATTTAAAATCTAATAAAAACAACAACACAAACAACAAGATTTATATATTTGAGTTTTTCCGTGCAAATTCACATACAATTTTGAAATGTTCCGATAAAAGATAAGTAATTACAGATTAAAATGTGATTTATCACTTAATTTTGTGTTTTTTGTTCAATTGATATTCGATTATTTGGCATTCGATTTGGCATAGTACACCCCGATTATTTGGACCAAGCGTCTTTGCCTCGGGAGATGGCAAAGTTTTGTATTTGTTAAGAACCTATATTATATTATTAGCGGTCCCCCGACGTGATGACGCTTGGCCCAAATAATCGTACCTACAATAAATTAAAAGGATCGATACTTATTAATTTTTTTACTTTTAATATTTTTGTCGGGGATTTTTTAAATTTTTAATTTGCTTTTTAAACTTAATTTACCTAATAGGTATGGCACTACATATCGGTAGAACGAGTGAAAGTAGCTTGACATCTCTCACCAATGTTGCTATGTCGGTACTCTGATAATAAATGTAACCAACCGGGTGGACCCAACTTTATAATAAACTAGCTTCTGCCAGCGGCTTCGCCCGCACGATCTCCAAGGAACAAATTCCCGGGATGAAAAGTAGCCTATGTCCTTTCTCAGGCACTAGACTATCTGTGTACTAAATTTCATTTAAATCGGTTCAGTAGTTTTGGCATGAAAGCGCGACAGACAGACAGAATTACTTTCGCATTTATAATATTAGTAAGGATCAGATCAGTACGTCTACCATGAGTTTTATCAATCTATACTCGCTAGCGACTGTAGTTAAAAAACTGTATGAAAACTTTGAAAAAACAAGTTTCTAATTTATTTGTTTAAGTTGTTAATGAACAAGTAAGCAAGTTGCAAGTAAAACTTTAGTAAACAACTAAAAAATAAATTAGAAACTTGTTTTTTAAAAGTTTTCATATTTTTTTTTTAACTACAGTCGCTAGCGAGTATAGATTGATAAAACTCATGGTAGACGTACTGCTAACGATCTCTGCTTTTTATTGACGTGAACATAACATTGGCGCAGTCGGTCTAGAAACGGTTACGTAATGTTTGGGTGGCCAAAAATAGTAATATTGAAACTAGAAAAACCATATTCTAATCGTAAGGAAAGTATTTGCGTAGATCAAGGTTGCTTGATTTGGGGTTACCGGGTAATAATTTCGAAATCAATACAAATGACAATTTTGAAAGAAATTTATGACGGCCACCCCGGTATAGTAAAAATGAAGCAAATAGCGCGGAATTATGTCTGGTGGGACACATTGGACTCAGATATTGAGCGGACAGTACGGGAGTGCGTCGCATGCCGCTCGC
Organism: Lacanobia wlatinum; assembly: GCA_947578705.1. Lineage (NCBI taxonomy): Eukaryota > Metazoa > Arthropoda > Insecta > Lepidoptera > Noctuidae > Lacanobia > Lacanobia wlatinum. Next base: position 21,440,037 of record OX388039.1, read on the forward strand.
AGCGCTCGGTTCTCGCCTCGGCTCCCCTACACTCCTGGCCGTGGCCGGAGAAACCATGGGCTCGGTTGAACATAGATTTTTTAGGGCCATTTAATAATAAGTGTTATTTACACAATCGCATTGTTGCTGATACTTGCACTTGTAGAATTGTTGTTTTATTCTATTTTTTTGTTTCGCCACTTTTTAGCTAACTTAGTTTTGCCGGTGCCGTGTAGCTCTGTAATTGGCTTAAGAGATGGTTGTCATCATCTCACTGTCACTGAGCAGTGTGTGCGGACTTTATGGAGGATGCTGGTATCAGTGGTAACTTTGACGAAACTGCACTGGGCTGCTCATTGATAGTGAGATGAATATTTATAATTTCATGTAAAATATATTATAAGCTGTTGAGTTACCAAATAAATAAATTAAAAAAAAAAATGGGAATTGTCGATGCTCTTACAAAATGGATTGAGGTTGGCAATGTTTCTGGTAAGTCCGCTCTGGTTGTAATTGATTGTTTACGAAACATATTTGCGCATTTTGGCTTAGTAAAAGAATTGTTAGCGACAATGGGCCGCCTTTTCCCTTGGCAGATTTAAAAAAATATTTAGATATGAATGGAATTCGTCATACCCTAGTTGCACCGTACCACCTATCGAGCAATTGCCTTATCTAACGAGTAATCCTTTTACGGGCAGGTCGACTTTAACATCCTTCGCACTGCTAGATACTGACGAGACTGAGGTAGAAAGTATGAACATGACTTTGAAAGACGACTGTGCAGTTGGTTGGGATAACATATCAAATAAAATTATTAAACAGTTCAGGAATATTTTAGTACCACCACCGGTTTATATTTTTCGCATGTGCTTAACTCTTGGTATTTTTCCGGAGTGCCTTAAAAAAGCAGTTGATGACCCTGTATATAAATCAGGCAGTAAAGATCAAGTAACAAATTACAGATCTATTTCTCTACTGCCTTCCTTCTCTAAAATATTGGAAAAAATTATAAACAAAAGGTTGTTCAAATATCTAGAGGACAAATCTATTTTATCAGAACGGCAATTTTGATTTAGACCTAAATTATCAACTGCCGATGCCGTTCATCATCTGACTGACTATCTAGCTCAAGAACTTGACAAGGGTAACCATACAGTTGGAATTTTCCTGGACCTCGCCAACGCTTTTGACACAGTTTCCATTCCTATTCTTTTGGCCAAGCTTGAAACAGTGGGCATAAGAGGTATTCAGCTAAAACTTTTCAAAAGCTACTTAGAAGACCGTACCCAGTGCGTGAAGATTGGCAGTGTTCTCAGCGCAGACCAAAAAAACCACGACTTTTGGTGTTCCCCAAGGAAATATTTTGGGGCCCACTTTATTTCTGATATACATAAATAACCTTTGCAATCTGAAACTAAAGCATGGCACAATAATATCTTACACGGATGACACTGCTCTTCTTTTTTTGGCTGAATCGGAACATGCCGTCTACAAGCTCGCGCAAGACGGCTTCAGTGTGGTAAATAAATGGCTTCAGCACAATTCGCTAACTCTAAATGCACACACATTACATAAAGTTTTCGATGAACAAACAAACATCTTATATATCTTCAAAGTTGTATGCCCATTGTTGTACAGTCCCTGCAGACTGCCCGTTTTTGTGTCCCAGTATTAATGAGACCAACAAAATAAAATACTTGGGTGTTATAATTGATGAAACCCTAACCTTCAAACATCATATGGAAGCATTAAATAACAAAATTCGTAAGCTGGTATTCGTATTCAAAAAGCTAAGATATCTTGCAGATAAAATACTAATAAGGCAAGTTTACTTTGCTTTATGTCAGTCAATTTTGACGTACTGCATTACCTCGTGGGGTGGAGCAGGTAAAACTTTATTACTGCTCATCGAAAGAGCTCAAAGAGCGATTCTAAAGGTGTCTACTTGCCGCCCTTTCCTCTTTCCCACTAACCTGCTATCATTTTTATATAACCTGATATCATAAAAAACTATAGATACGTTGTCCGCACTTTAAAATGACAACATGAAATGAAGCCAATTGGCCACATCGCGCTTAGTTACGCACCAACCTGTCGCGCGACACTACGTTTGTTTTTAATATTATATCGTGTGTGTAAACCTGTGCAAAACATAAAGAAAACATGCCGTCGTGTGTTTTCAGACGATGTACAATTTATACCCCAAAAGTTATAGACAAAAATGTGTCATTTCATGCGTAAGTTCACAAAACTACCTGTTTTTATTTCATTTTATTCGACGCCGCCGTCTAATGGCGGCCGGCGTATGAAGTTAGTAGTCACGTGCCGTTCCGGGGAGGTTGGGATACTATTACACTAGTGTTTTTTTTGATAGAATTTATAATATTGTTTGAATATAATATGTACTTGTTATGTTATGAATATTAATTATAGTTTTCCTTTTTATTTTAGATTGCCTAGAGATGGGCTAATAAAAGAAAAGTGGCTTAACATAATAAGGATTCAAAGACGTGAAAACGATTGGCTACCAACGCCCTATACTAAAGTTTGCTCAAAGCATTTCTCAGCTAGCGATATATATGTGACGAAGAAAAATTGTCGAAGAATAAAAAAGACTGCAGTTCCTATTATTATGGTAAAATTATACGTCATTCATTTTTAAACACATTATTTCAAAGTATTGGTTTTCATGAAATAACCGGATTGTTTTTTTTTTTTTAGCAAGAAGCACAAAATATTATTTCATCACCAACAAGTTTGGAACATGTTCAAGTGTCAGAAGAAGGTTCTATTTTTGAAACGCCAAGGAAAGCTATTTTGAAGAAAAAGATTAGTAACTTTCCTTAGAAAAACGCAAGTTACAGTTTAAAAATTATAATTTAGTAAGAAAAAGTAAAAGGCTAAAAGAAAAATGCAATAACTTAAAACAATTAGTTTCTGAGCTCCAAAAAAAAATTTTTTTACTTTTGACCAGATCAATGAACTGAATCTTAAAGCCGAAACAGTAGAATTTATAAATAGACTGACTCAAAAGAGCAAGATTAAGGGCTATCGCCAAAAATATACCCCAGCGTTAAGAAAATTTGCAGTCACCCTGCACTATTATTCCGTAGCTGCCTACAAATATGTAAGACAGATATTTAATGGATCTTTACCACATCCTCGTGTCATAGGGAAGTGGTACGAAAACAGCTCGGGTGATCCTGGGTTTAATAAACAAGCGTTTGATGTTTTAGAAAAGAAATATAAACACAGTGGCCAGCGAATATTGTGTACGTTAATTGCAGACGAGATGGCTCTTCGTCACCAAACTACGTGGACAGGGAAAAAGACAGCAGTAACGTGGACTTTGGTGCTGGATCAGCAAAATCGTGTGAAATAGCTCGACTCAGGCATATGTTTTTATATTAGCATGTATGAACGAAAGTTGGAAAATCCCAGTAGCATATTTTCTTGTTAATGGACTGTCGGCTGAAACTCGGGCCAATTTACTGAAAACATGTCTAAGTGAATGCTACCGTGTGGGAGTTGATATTGTAGCCATAACATTTGACGGCTGTGCATCTAATATAAATGCAGCTAACTTATTAGGTTGTGATCTTAAACAACCATCACAACTTAAAACAACATTCAGACACCCGGAATGTGATTTAGATGTTGCAATTATGTTTGACCCTTGTCATATGATTAAATTAGTAAGAAATTCATTTGAATCTAAAAGACAATTATTTGACGGGAGTGGAAGGAAGATTCGCTGGCAGTTATTAGAAAATTTAGTTAAGCTTCAAAAAAATGTTGGACTTAATTTTGCTAACAAAATCACCCCTCGTCACATTTATTTTAGAAATGAAGTGATGAAAGTCAAATTGGCAACACAAATCATGAGCATGAGTGTTGCAAATGCTCTCAAATTGTGTGACGAGATTTTAACATCTTCCCTTTTCGTGGACATTAAAGGGACGGTAGATTTTATAGAATTTTTTAATAATTTATTTGATGTTTTTAACTCTAAATCATCCGATTTGTACGGCATGAAAAAACCACTCTCTCAAAAAAACGCTAATAACATCTTAGCTTATCTAGAAAAAGCGAAACTTTATATATTAAATCTTTACTACTTATTAAATATAGACGCGAGGTTCGTAAACGAATCACCATAAAAATAATTAAGAAAAAAATTGTTGAATCTAAAAATAAAACAGGCTTTTTGGGCTTTCTTATTTGCATAGAAAGTTAAAAACATCTATACACAACGTTGGTCGAAGGACAACGTTTGCGATATATCGCAACTTACAGGTTGTCTCAAGATCACATTGAAATGTTGTTCGGTGCTATCAGGCGACATGGAGGTTATAACAATAATCCAAACGTTATCCAGTTTATGGGAATTTTCAAAAAAATCCTTCAACACCTGGAAATGAAATCTTCATTTTTAGGAAACTGCCTACCATTAGAAGACAACTGTATTAACGTGTTCGTCTGCCTTTCAAAGCGAACCAAGAGGAGATGATACTTACTGGTGTTGCTTCCGAGGCGGTGACAGGCTGTTATGTCCTTAAGGGCCACATTTTCCATCTGCAGATGCTCTGACAAAATCTTCAGCAAACTAGTAGTAGGATCAGCTTCAACTCTTGAAAACTCTAGGCACGCATCTGGTGTAAACTTGATATTCGTATGTATATCGGGTGATACTACAAAACAAGGAAGGTTTGGATCAGACCTGATGATGGAGACGACAGAGAGTCAAGGGAACTCCACATCGGTATGTAGGAACTACAAAGTGTTTGGGCTTATTTCATTCGTATTGACGAGACTTTTACACCGAAAGCACTTGGTAAGTTTACAATTTTCGAGATTTTCCCTCGATTTCTCAGGGTTTCCATCATCTGATCCTGACGTAGTGGCAATGGGACTTTCATATAAAAAAGATTCATCGAAATCGGATCATAAATGACGACGTTATCCGCGAACACACGCAAAAATATATATATATACGCTGTCGAAATGAGAACCTCCTTCTTTTTTAGAAGTCGGTTAAAAAGTGACGATCCATTGACAACACCGAGGAGTCGTACTTGTATGAAGGCTGCTTTACGCTGCATTAACAAATTAAAAAGGTTGTAATGACATATTTAATTGTTTATTTGAATACATCACACTCATCATTGCACAGTTATTAACGTAGGTGTAAAACATATGCTGCTACGATAAATATTTAATAAGATTTATTATTAGTACTAGCTGACCCGCGCGGCTTCGCTCCCGTCAACTGGATATTCTACCTACCGACCCTAACCTACCTACCTACTCTACCTACTTACCTATCCTACCTACCATAGCTACCCTACCTTATCTACCCTACCTACCTACCCTACCTACTTACCTACCCACCTACCTACCTACCCTACTTACCCTACCTACCCTACCTATCCTACCTACCTACCCTACCTACCTACTCTTTTTTTTTGTATTTTAATTCTTATTATGCTATTCCGGGCGAAGACTAATCCAAAAACACAAAAACTATGAAAATCGGTCGAGCCGTTCTCGAGTTAGAAAAGTGTTCGAATAAAACCGACTTTGTTTTAAATATATTAAGAAGATTAAGAATTTTGCTATATTGTGAAAGATTCGACCTTTTTCTAGAAGACATTTTTTATATTAGCGAGACAGAAATAAAACGCATTAACTGAAGGAAGACAGTGGTGGCTTATTAAAAAAAGGATTCCGTTTGCAAACTTGGTACGGAACCCTAAAAATCGACTGGGTTCGCACGAATCAAAATCGTACGCGAAGGCTTAAATAATAGGGTCCCATTAGCAACTTTGGCACGGAACCCTATAATTTGCCTTGGCTCGCAAATCGAACCGTTTGATACTTAGCACGAATTAAAAACTTAGCTGCGGGCAACCTGGGAGTCTTTAAGACAAAAGTGAATACGTTGCTTCTAGGCAAACGTGCTCCATCTTCGACCGCATCATCGCTTACCATCAGGTGAGATAGTGGTCAAACGTATGCCTATCTATTGTAAAAAAAAACCACTCCGTATCATCTAACCAATGAGAACTAATGATAACACGATTTGACAGTTACTGTGAAATCGTGTTGTCATTCATTCTTAGTTCGGTGTCGGGACTAATCGTAAGTCTGTAGGTGATACGGAGTAGAATACGTCCGCAACTAAGCCCGAAACTACGGACTTCGGACTTAGAGAGTAGCCTCCCAAAATCGATCGCTCCCGTCACCGTGACCACCTTTGGTACGATACCTTATTATAAAAAACCAAACTACTAACCTAAACTAAACCTAAACCTAACTACTAACCAAAAAATAGACTCTGTCTGAAATATAAGATTTTTATTTATATTATTAGCCTTGTTTCGCAAATCGAACCGTTCGTTGCTTCGCTCTAAACAGAATCAATCGCGGAGGCCTAGCAGTAGGGTCCCGTCAGCACAGCACCTTTGGTACGGGACCCTACAGGCCTGATCCGCAAGTCGAACCGTCCAGAACTTCGCAAAACTAAATCAGTTTAAGACTCTACGATAAATGCACTTTAAACGAAACCAGCACCAGAGATTTAACCAATTATGGTCCCTAACAGTTTAAGACCTTTCAGAGACCAAACCGAAATTTCTTCGAAACACGCCTGTGTTTAGAAATTGTGTGAGGTCATTCTCCAGCGGAAAATCTTAACACGGCAATTCAGAAAAACGCGTCATCAGTGCAACGCCATCTATCGACCATGTAAACTGACAAAGTATTTGGCAGCGGAAGATGTTAAATAAGAAGCCCGTATGTAACGGTAAATAACGATAAGGTATTAAAATGTTTACTTTTATTTTGCTACGTCTACTTATTAAAAGTTTAACAAATAACTCAATCAATGTGTTTTGGTGTAACATTGATGCTTTCATGCATTTTTTGGTTCCTCAATAGATGGCGCTCTGACTAATCAGAATATACAAGGAAGTTTCTTACTAAACTAAAAATTCAATATACGTAAAACTTGGTTAAGTGGGATCTGGATAAGTGAGAAACCTCCATAGCTGGAACTCATGCTTAGGTCCCGACACTTTAGTTCTTTATTACCTCTGCTAGTGGGACAAAACAAACCTCTATATCTGGGATAAGTTCTTTCGATTTTATCGTCATAACAACCTCTATAATTGAGACAGAGAGTATATTTTACCTCTGTTACTGAGACTATATTTTTTGTACTGTTCTCGTTAATTCTTATTCTATCTGCAAATTCCGCACTTGGCTAATTGTGTAAAACTGACCTCCAGTTTTAGTTTGGTTTAATCGTCCGGATGTTTATTTGAAAATGCCGAAGCGAAGGCTTAAGTCTTTATCAGTACAGTATATATGTTTATGAAAGTGGAAAGACGCGCGATGAAGTCCGTGTCGAATTTAAAGTGCCAAAATCTACTCTTTGTGGAATCATCCAGAAAAAAGATGTAATTTAGTCTCAATGTTCTCAAGGACAATAAAACTAAAACGTTTGTATTGTTTATAAAAAACGTGCTAATTAGTTTTGTTAAATAGCTTTTTGATTGATACTAAAGATTACAACTCGTATATAATGTTTAGAAAAAATACGCTATTTTATTTAATAATTGCACCTCTATAACTGAAATAACATATTTTCTCACCTCTAATAATGAAACCCTCTGTAAATGAGACAGATATTTATTTATACCTGGATATCTGAGACACTGGGTAAGTGGAATACCTCTTTAAGTGAGACAAATTTGCAGGTCCCTTAAGGTCCCAGTTATCCAGGTTTGACTGTATTTTGATTTTGTGGATCGATTGTATCGATCAATAACGAAAAGGTATAAAATGATCACTCTTATTTTGCCACGTATTAAAAGTTTCACAAATAACTCAACAATTTTGAATGCTTTCGTGCATTTTATTATTCTCAATAGATGGCGCTCTGACTCATCAGAATACATTAGGAAGTTTCTTCCTAAATTTAAAAATTCAATATCTTTTGATTTTGTGGGTCGATTTTGATGAAATAAACGCTAAATGTTACTCGGGTTATCACTTAATATTTTTAAGTACTAAGATTTGCAATCTAATCTGTGGTTTAAGCGTGATGCTCCCACAAACGCACATACAAACAGACAAAAACAAAAATTGCATTTTTGTGTTTTATACCTTTTTCCTGAGTTTTCTGTGTAATTTTCATGCAAAAATATTCAATGTACAGACACGGTTAGTCTACGATTTTATTATATGTATAGATTATGTTACCATCTCGCCCATATACATAATTATGTTAAAACTAGCTAATGTATGAATAACCATGATTATTGGATATCACTGTGTTACCTTTACACGTTGTTGTATCTACATTTTAGTATGTTTTTTTAATTGCAAAATATAGGGATGTCATTCGTTTGTATGTATGTTTAAGTTAGAGTATTTTAAAATATAGGAGGGAAGTGTTATGTCGGTACTCTGATAATAAATGTATGCGGGTTGACCCAACTTTATAATAAATCAGTCGTTACCAGATCTCTGCCTTTTATTGACGTGAACATAACAAATGTATTCACTCTTTTCTGCTTCATCATCAGACCCTGATCGCAATCTATTTGTAACCTATTCATTACGACAATTTAATTTTGAATGAATACGAAAACGGAAGGTAATTAAGTGAGGAGTTGGGTATCTTGCAGATTTCAGGACATGCTTCGGCATTAGGTTTAGGTTACTGATTTAAATATAATCTGTTCATTGAAACCATTCCAGTGAGTTCAAACACGATACTTCTGCTGTAACTTGGTGAGGAGTTGGGTATGGAGACCTCTGGTTATAAGAAACAGAATACCAAATTTCGCATCAACCAGACCCGTAAAAGTTGGTTAAATGCCTTCATGAACTAGAAAAGAGCTGATGATCTTCAAACGACTCAAACGATTTATATTATAGATAAAACTTGTCTAAGAACCACCGCTAGAAAACCACTTTCAAATAAAATAAAAACTTATCCAAATCGGTTCACCCGTTTAAGAGCTACGGTACCACAGACAGACAGACATCGACGTCAAACTAATAACACCCCTCTTTTTTGGTCGGGGGTTAACAAAAATGAAATAAAATTAAAAATTAAAGGCGGCTCACATACAAAAAACGTGTTTTATTCGGGTTATGGTACGGAACCCTTAAAATAAATAAGTATTATACTTAATATGTACTCTAAAATATTGAACAGCTAGAAAAACTGACCTGTGAAAAAGTGAGTGCCTCTTCTTCCAATACTTGTACATCTTTGGGTCATCTCTCAGTTCTACCGACATTCCCGATGTATCGAAGTCTTCTTCACACATCGAATACCTTTTAGGTATCTTCCTAAGCTTCATCGGATCCACTTCACGATTCACTGTAGACCAGTAATAAGGGAAATAGTTCATTACTAAACTCATTTTTGATGATGATAATAATAATAAGATTTTCTTTATCTTTGAAAGTTGGGCAATAATTTGATGATTGGATAAGCTACCACAATATGTAACCTTACAGTCAGAAAGGGCTGATGAGCACGAAAAGAAACTGTCATCTACAAAAATCATCTGAGATAATATAAAATATAATAAAATAAATAAAAATAAAACGCTAATAAAACAAAATAAAATAACTCAAACCTCGATGCACTCGCCCGCCGGTTACATAATGAGGGCTATCGCGTTTGAATTCGCCGCTACAGTAGTGCTATTCTGTAAGAACATTTTTGTGTCTCGACAGCGGAATCCGAAGTGAGTATCAAATTCGTATAAACATAAGACCTCTATGTTGTGTGCAATAAAGCTTACTTTGTGAGCTTTGTCACTCAGGTGAAGCTCGATATCGAAATGGTTATTTACAGAATAGACTAGCAGGCGCCATTGCAGCATGAGGTTTTAAATGTCAAATTTCACTGTTGGTTGGCTATTCATTTTAGTTTATATACTATTATTTGTTTTGATTTTATTTTTTATTTTCCTTCTAACTTTGTTCACATGCGCGTAATAACAACTTTAATGCTATGATTAAGAACCTTACTCGGCAGTGGCGCCAACTGGTGAGTACAAAAACGGGTTCCCCTCATTAAAAAAAATGCCAGTAAGCCAAACCAAACATAATACAATAATAATTTAATGCGTTTCCGAACGAGCTTCCTTGCCCTCAGATAGGCCATGCAAAAGGAATACCTTAGTACGGAATGCCGTATCCAGCCCCACCACAAACAAATCCATCTGGCATTTTAATGCACTTAGGGCCTTAACCTCGGCGAAGTCTTTGGATAGGCAGGCTATTGACTTGTGTGGAGCTCCACCGCTAGCATTCTCCAAGTCCTCCTCGTACTGTTTTCTGGAAGAAAATGTAGATGATAGTTCCTCCACACAGTTTGACAGTTTTGAGTACAAGTCCATGATAGAAAAGTGCAGTGCTGGCAGTGCACAGGATTATTGTACAGGAGAGTTGATGTACTGACTGAGTGCACTGGAGGTTAAAGTGTTACTTTAAATACTTTTTATCATTTAAAAACTATTTTAAATATTTTTTTAAAGATTTATAATTTATGAGCTCCGAAATTTGTGTGTGCTACTTGGGACTACCCTCAAAATTTTAATAATAAACTTGTTGCAAATGCATTTCGATATTATGTGTTCCGTTTGCCGTCCGAAGTCCACTATGAGAGAGTGCACGCTTCGATCCGTGAACAGCTGCTAGACGTCCTTAGTTTCCGCCCCGGAAACGCGTCACTAGGGACCCCCAACGTCAAACCTGTGAACTACTTTGAAAACCGCATACAAGCCGCCATGATGAAGTCTTTGGTCATTGTTGCGTCGTTTTCCGAACGGTGCGCAGCTATTTTAGATTGTCCTTTATATCAAATTAACTATATTCGTTATTTTTTAGAACTTTTGAGATTAAAGTAGAAAGTTCGTTATATTAGTATTTAAATTAATTTTCCGTCTCGTGAGTGTTTTTATTTAAAAATGGACGGGGAAGCTATCGCGCCAGATGTTACTTCGAGGAAAAGGACGCGGAGTTCGAGTTCTTCATCGTCATCGAAGGGAAGTAAAACGGTGTCATCGGAGAGCGATATAGGTGTCGCAGCGCCGCGCAAACGGGCCGTCAGGCACGCGGGCGTTCCCTCTCGCAAGATTCCGAATTGGATCGCAGGTTTGATCTACTATCCCATCAGTTGGTGAGTCATGTCAATAAAAAAAATAAAAAATATATGTTTTTATGGTTTTTCGAGGAATACTCAATAATCCACAAATATTGGAATCGTTGGGATTGCTCGTTCCAGACAGGAGGCTACGGTTGGGACCGAGGGAGGGGCTTTTTAAAGTTCCGGCAACCCGTACAAACCTATTAAAGTTTGCGCCAGTGATTCGTGCAGTAACTATACTAAATAGTGTCTCTCGGCGTTTGGACTTATTTTCTTGCACTTTGGCGGAATTCCAGAGGGTGACACTTAATATGTTGTCCACTGTATAACGTGTGCTCCTAATAGCAATGCATGACTACTTTTGTTAGCTTGGGTTGTACCTGTTAGAACAAATGTATGTGTTGATGAATATATAAATAAATAATAAATAATAATAATAATAAATATTTTAACAAATTGTATCATGGCAAATAGTGCTCCATTAGCACAGACTCTACCCGTCACGTAAAATTATATTGGCACCGCCTTGACTTCAACATCGACTGTTTCTACCCACAATTTGCAAGAAAATTTCTTACGTCCGCCGCAGCTTACCCCCTGTTTAGAAAATATTGCAAATCTTGACGTTTCCGTTAAAGAACCCAGTGTACCTAAAACAAATCCAGAACGTGTAACGAAAATAGCAGAAATGCAGAGGTTTGATTCCCCGGATTGGAATGCTGTACGTTACACAGAAGTGCAGAAAAAATATGTAGCTTTTCCCAGTTTTGTCGAATTGAAAGTTAACGAAGAATTGCGGCGTTTTGCAGATCCATTTGCACCATTAAGATGGTTTCAAATGGAACGCAGTTTTGCGGCGTTACCTAATGCCTTTTTAACTCAAAATGAGCATGTAAACGTGGCATTACAAAATCTGATTGATTGGTCTGCTATGTCTAACGCTAAATTATCTCCAACTACCCTCTTTGATAAACTAAAAGAGTTGTTCGGTGCTGAGTCATCGTATAAAACGGTATCACGTGACATTCTTCAAATTATTTTCGGTAAACGAGCTGAAGTTATAGAGACGCGGCGCCCATCGTTGTTAAAAAATATTAAGAGTAAATACGTACGCGACGACATAGAAAAAATTCCACCCTCAATCGAAAATATATATTCAATCCTCAAAATTTATCAAACTACCTACAAAAGATTGGGGCTATAGAAAAATCAGAATAATAGTGCGGGAACTAGTCGTCTGAATTCTTTAGAGCCTTCGACGTCTTTTCAACATTATACTTTTCGTTCGCGACAAAACAAACCGAAGCGTAATGACAAAAAAGATAACAAACGAAATTACGATTTTTCTTCAAAAAAGAAGGGGGGGGGCGAAAAGATAAGAACGGGAGGCGAGTAGGACAAAACCAAAAGCATAAATGACTATTTAAAACCGAGTTTTTGGGGCGGTAGTCTTCGGCATTATATAGAAATTTGGAATCGTTTCGACCCTCCAAGGACTATTTTAAAAATGATTTCGGGAGCTCGTATCCCCTTCAATCAAGCACCGCCCTTAATTTTACCAACTTTGGACAACCTGTCAAATTTTTAAACCCCTGTTTCGGAAAAAATTACATTAGAAATTCGGAAAATGGTTCAAGAACGAGTGTTAGAGCCTGCTCCTTTGACCCCGTCGTTCATTTGTCCTCTTTTCATGATCACAAAGAGCAATGGCAAAAATAGAGTGATTTTCAACTTGAAAGCACTAAATTTATACATGAAACCAAAACATTTCCATTTTTTCACCATCAACAAATGCCATCGTTTCTGCAACAAGGCGACTGGATGGTCAAGCTGGACCTCAGGCCTATTATCACCTTCCAATACGCGCAGAACACAGGCGTTTTTTGCGCATCAGCTACGATGGTCAACTTTTGCAGATGTCATGTCTACCATTCGGTCTGGCTGCGGCTCCCAGAATGTTTGCGACTGTTACAAACTGGACTGCAGAATACCTTCGCAAAAAAGGTCTGCGCCTTGTCGTGTATCTAGAAGACTATTTATTAGTCCATCAGAACAAGGAAGTACTCAGCACGCATCTAAACATAGCTGTACGCTTCTTGTCCAGTCTGGGCTGGTGTGTAAATCACGAGAAATCGATCACCAGGCCAACGAGGTCGATCGAATATCTCGGCATCGATTGGGACACCCAAACAAACTGCAAGTCCCTGCCACCAGAGAAGCTAAGAAAAATTCGACAGAACCTCTCGACCAGACTCGCAGCGGGCAGTTGGACCCTCAAGCAGGCGCAACGCCTCTTAGGGTTTCTCAACTTTGCGTCCTTCATCACCCACCGGGGAACGATGCATTGCCGTGCGCTGCAATGTCACATAAAAGTACTGCGTCAAAATCCTCTCGAAGCAGTACATCTGATACAAGACATTCGCCAAGAACTCGAGTGGTGGATGGAAAATGTAAGTCAAAAGACGGCAATTCATATAGATGTGCTACCCACAAACTTTGTCATCACGGACGCTTCCGATATTATGTGGGGTGCCCTGGTCAACAACAACAAGGTAAAAGGCGCATGGCAACCCTACCAGAAAAAATGGCATTGCAACCTCAAAGAAATGTATATGCTGTAATTGCTGTACTGTCGAAGGAATCCAGAGCCCTCCGGGACTCCAGGATCATTCTACAGACCGACAACAAGACAGTGGTCTCGTACATTCAGAAAGAAGGCGGCACAAAATCACACCGATTGTTGGAGTTGACGCGGGAATTGCTAGCTCTGACAGACGATCTCAATGTTGTACTGATCCCTCACCACCTACCAGGGGTGTACAACACCGAAGCCACCTGTCGCGAAATCGCGCCTGCAGCGAGTGGCACCTTCAGGTGGCAGCAACTTCAAAGATATTTCAGACTTGGGGAAAGCCGCAAATAGACTTGTTCGCGTCTGAAACCGCACACGTCGTGATAAATAACGATTCTCTAGATTCCTCAGACTCCAACGCCTATTATCACGACGCGTTCAGCAGGTACTGGCGATACGACCTCGCATGGGTGTTCCTACCACCAGCGCTGCTTCCACGAGTACTTCACCACGTCAACTCAGCATCAGGTCAGTACATCATAGTAGCACCCAAGTGGAAGAAACCCTTTTGGCGACCAGACCTGAAAAATTGAACCATGACACGGCCCCTGAAGATCAGAGACCTGAAGAAGACCTTGTTGGACACGGTGGCCGGCCTTCCACCAGCTCATGTCAACGATCTGCAGTCGGAAGCTTGGCTCATTTCGGCTGGGACACCATGACAAGAGATTGGTCTCCACAAGAGAAAGATCTTCTTTTATCTTGCTGGCGAACTTCAACTCTTAAAACTTTCACACCTATTTGGGGTAAGTGGTCTAGTTGGTGTAGTCAAAATAATGTAAATTTTCGTGCACCAACTCCGGCAGATGTTGCGAAATATCTAGCTATCTACATCTTAATCAAAAGTTAGCTTACAGAACTATTCTTGTGCACAAGTCCGTTATTGCATCTGTTTGTGAAACTACTTCAAATATTAAAATTTCTTCTAGTCACATTGTTAAGCACATTTAAAAGCAATTTCAATTGCAAAGCCTTTGCCACCTAAGATACCTACATGGGACGCCAGGGTATTAATTACTTATTTAAAAGACAATACTCCTTGCGTTAATAGTTTGTATGAGGTGTCTAAGCGAACGGCGACTATTTTATTATTATGTTCGGGACGTCGTGTACACGACCTCTCCCTCTTGCACATTGATTCAAATCATTTTGTAGATAGTGGGGATTCCATAATTTTACACCCAATGTTTGGGTCAAAGACAGATAGCGCGTCTTTCCAGCAATCAAGTTGGGTTTTATTGGCATCCCAAGACCAAAATACAAGTCCATTATTTTGGCTCCGCACTTAAAAAAATGCATCAAAGGAAAGACTGGGTTCATTAACAAATTTGTTCATATCTACTAGAGATCCCGTTAGAGCAGCTACACCAACTATAATCGGTGGATGGGTAAAACGGCTTCTATCTGATGCTGGAATACAAGCCTCTCCAGGTAGTTTTAGATCAGCTGTTTCATCATTAAATTGGTTAGAAAATTATCCTATAAATGACAAATTACCTAAGGCAAACTGGAGGCATGAATCAACATTCAGAAAATTTTACTGTAAAGAAATCAGATCTAATAACGAAATGTCCTCGGTGCATTCGTTATCAAGATTATTTCGAGTCCCCAATTGATTCTAACTTAAAAGTCAAATGATTTATGTTTCTAATTTAAATGTCATTTAATTACTCATGAAGATTTTGTATAGATTGCTAGTGATATACCTAATTTTTACCTCACCTAGATTACCACACAATATTTGTACGCCTCCTAGCATAACATAGCGCTCTGTTAATCAAACATAAGATCTGTAATTCTTTACCTATGTTAACAAAATACTGAATACTTTGTTTTTGCTTAATAAATATTGGCGATGCTTAAATGGCTAGATTTTGTTTCATAATTAAATCCTGTGTGTATTTAGGTAACTATTAACAATCGTTTATAATTCACATTGTTGCTTTTCATTCATACAATCCACCAGGAGATAACAAACACCTCTCTCATAATGGACATCGGACGTCAAACGGAACACATCATCATCATCAATCACCATCAATTCATGGTCTTCCTGGTGCATACCTAACTACCTTTGCATCATTATGAGCCGAACAATATCCAAAGACTTCATCATGGCGGCTTGTATGCGGTTTTGAAAGTAGTTCACAGGTTTGACGTTGGGGGTCGCTAGTGGCGCGTTTCCGAGGCGGAAACTAAGGACATCTAGCAGCTGTTCACGGATCGAAGCGTGCACTCTCATAATGGACTTCGGACGTCTTAGGAAATATAATACAAATTTTATTTGAAGGTAAAATTTTTGAATTTTGTGGCTAATCGATTTTATATCGTTTCCAACAGTAATAGCAATAGACATCGACCCTGAGAAAATATCGACTTTGGTGAAATCAATTCTAAGCTTAGTAATAGTGGCATTAATCGATTATATTGATGTATTGATTCTGAGCTTAATAATAGTGGCGTTTATCGATAATACAGGTAAGCGTAGTAAGAGTTGCATTTATCGATAAAATCGATTTAGATTATCTGACCGCTATCCCCGTCGCTGATTTCCGCCCTCTGGTGTTCAAAAGAATAATTAATTTGAAAAATAAATAAAATTGGTTATTTTTAAACTTAGTTTGTGGCTCAGTTCTAAGCTGGCATTGCCTAATCGTCGGTGCGCTTGCCAAATCTGATATGTGTTTTTCATCAAGTTGACAAGGGAGACAATAATCTGTTTTATTTAATGATTAATTGATGAGTTTTTAATGATTAATTGACTAATTCATAATTTCAAAATGCCGTATGAACTGAGATACACGTGAAAATGATAAAATGTATTGTTAATATACTTGATTTTAAAGGATATTAAGTAACAAGAAAGTATCATAGAAATGCACATATCAGATTTGGCAAGCGCACCGACGCTATCCCGTTGTAACAATTGCTACAGAAAAGCCACGAATGTTAAATTCTCATATTTATTTTGTTCTTCACAGCATCATAAGTACTACTTAGAAACGATGTTTGAGCCTCAGCCAGCAGCTAAACTGAAGAGGGTGGCGAGAACAAAATCACCGACCATTGCCAGTAACTCCAGGCTGGATCAGGTAAGAAACAGTTTCATGGCTAGACACAGCGTGGAACCCAATACAGAAATACGCTTGTACGATATGACTATATACAGAAAGCACAGTTAATAGAAATCTCTATTCCTAGACAGCACGTTTCGCCGAAAACTTTGTTGTTAGAAAACATTGTTTGTAGACATCTCGGTACATAGGAAGCACTGTTGAAAGAAATCTCTGTTCATAGATAGCACTTCTTGCCGTTAACTTTTTCATAGAAACCACTGTTTCCAGATACCTTGGCTCACAGAAAGCGCCTCTGGAGAAAAAACTATTAATATTTATTATATTATTAAATTTCGCTTTTCTGCCTCTCTATCCATAAAAAAAACACGTTTATTTCATACAAAAATGCCATTTTAATCAAAAAATTGTTTTCGAATTGATGGTTTTGACCATAGTTCAACAACATGGACATCACCCCGACTCAGACTACCCCGACTCGGATAGGTTAGGTTAGAAGGCTAAGGCGGGAGCGAAGCGGAGCGGAGCTCCCGCCTTAAGCCTTCGTGGTTATTTTTTTTTTTTAACCACCCATATCTATGGTGAAGTTTACGGCAAGAAGTGCTATCTATGAACAGAGATTTCTGTCAACAGTGCTTCCTATGTACCGAGATGTCTACAAACAATGTTTTCTAACAACAAAGTTTTCGGCGAAACGTGCTGTCTAGGAATAGAGATTTCTATTAACTGTGCTTTCTGTATATAGTCATATCGTACAAGCGTATTTCTGTATTGGGTTCCACACTCGGCTAGACATACTGTAACGAGTCTTTTTGCCTCGTCACATGTTCCGCAATTATTAGTCGATAATCGAACGTCACATCTCTAGTTTTTTTTATCTGTGGGGTGAGTGTCGTTTTGAAGGTCACTACGACCTTTTCTCGATAGACGAACGTTGAATTTAAATTAAATCGTCACCAGGATTTTAACTGAATCTTCAGTAATCCTTAGTGTCTTTGGGATTTCGTTGCCCTAAATACTTTAAGTACGCTACTCAGATTGACGTAATGGAGAGATTACCGTAATTTGTGGTAAGACAGCATTCTTTCCAACGAAATGTCTTCCTCAAATCATATCGGAAATTTTACGCATAAATTGATATTTTCAGATTTTGTTGCCTTTAAAACGGCCCACACTTATGGCGCCGCTATAAGGAGGCGCGTGACGATTGCCTGATGATTTTGTAGAGAAATGGTATGTTTTTGTCCAAAAGGCGCACGTAGCCACGTGTTCGTACATTGGAGTTATTTTTTTTTTGTTGAGATTAACCAGATGCATTTCATTTTCAGCCAGCACATTCGTTTAGCGTCTTTTTTTTTTCTTTTTAAGGCTTTAATTTCCTCATTTTATTGGATTATCAAGACATGAACGGAACCGTATTGTCTTGCTAACAGGAATCCGCCCATCATACTTCCTGTGGTTGCCTTGTTCATTTATTTTTAAAGCCGGCGATCTGGTAGGAAATTCGATCTATTTTAATAACACTCATAAACAAGATGCAATAATATCGATTAAAATAATATCATATAATTCAATAGTATCAGTGATCATTTGAATCCATGCTTTCACACCTTGTTAAATATTCTTAAACCTAAGGTTAGTCTTAAGACCCTTCAATTGTCTATTGCTACTTGCATTTAAATAGAAAAAGACAAAAAGGACTAAATTTTTTATTGTCTGTTTAGCTACACACTATTTTATTATTTCACTATTTTATTGATTAAAGGTTCAACTCTTCCAATAGATATTTTATTACATTGTGGACTCCAAGGCGCCCGAAATAGATTTTCGTTCATTAGGAGTATCACACAACCCTTTAAACATTCACACACACCTTATTTTGTTTCTTTTTATTCTACCTACAACAGGGGAAACATTTTTTATATTACCTTTTGCACCCAATAAGGGACATTTTTTTTTATGTGTATTACAATACTTAGATGTCAAAGTTAAAATAAAATGTAGATGAGGACACATAGTATAAACCTTATTGTAAAAATGCAAGGCTTATTTCCCTTCACCTGCTTCGAAAATAAATGAACAAATCCACTGGCATCTTAGAGGTGGTCGGCCCTCCTCTCTCAAGAGTGAGAAAAATTACTTAGTGCCGAAAGCGCTGGGCCTATGCCGAATTTTACTAAGTAGTCTGTGGCTCAGTTCTTAGCTGGCATTGGCTATCCTGCTGTAATAATTTCTACAAAAAAGCCACGAATGTTAAATTCTCATATTTGTTCTTCACAGCATTACGAGTAGGTACGACTTGAAACAATGTTGGAGCCTCAGCCAGCATCTATACTGATAAAGGTGGCGAGAACAATATCACGAACCATCGCCTTCGACCTTCCCAGGAATTCCAGCCTGGATCAGGTAAGAAACAGTTTCATGGCTATACATACTTAGATATCAAACTTAAAATGAAACATAGACGTGGACACATAATAATTATAAACCTTATTGTAAAAGTGTAAGGCTTATTTCTCTTCGCCTGCTTCGAAAATAAATGAAAAAATCCACTGGAAAACTGTTTGCAAACACCTGCTGCATTTCTAGTCTGCTTCCTGTTATGTATTTTCATTTATTTATTTATTTCGTAACAATTGCTTACTATACCAACAGTCTTCACCAAAGCGTATAGTAAGCCAAAAACATAAAATTTATCTTAACAACTAAAAAAATGAATACACGCTTGAATCATCGAACCTTGAGTCCAAGTAAATACGTCAACCTCCGGTTCGTGAGCAATCAGGGCGTTCATCAAACTAATCGCTTGGGCCGTTGGTGCATATCGAGCTGTAAGGGTACGTGACGGTGGAGCCGCGAACAAGCACCGCGAGGCACCGCGCGACACCCGCTGTCGGTCCGGAGCGAACAGTGCAAAGCGAGCTAGCGTGGTCGCGTCATCGATCTTATTGTTAAGTAATAAGTAGTAGTGCATCACCAGCGCACATTTACGTCGCAGTTCTAGCGTGTTGATGCCCACCATTCCCGCGACAAACAGAGACGGATACAAATAGGGATAGTACCCATATATTTTTTTATACAGATAGCGAGCAAATTTGCGTTGAACCCGTTCTATCATCAGCTTATATTTTTGCTCGTGCGGATCCCACACCAGCGAATTGTACACCAGTTTGCTGCGCACAAAGGAATAATACAAGACCATGATAGCATTCCTGTCCGTAAACCTACTTGCCTGCCTCATGACAAACCCAAGTGATTGGAAGGCCTTGGCACAAATATTATTAATATGTTGATTAAAAGTCAGGTTCACGTCCAATGTCAGTCCCAGATCCCTAATTTGCATTATAAATAATCTTAGGCAGTTGATGTAAATTCCATTATTACACTTATCGATCGATTATTATCAAACTTTCAGCAGCTTTCAGCTTTATAAAATGTTCTTACTCTTTGTTTCAGATACCATCCCACAGTGTTTTTTGAGACTCAAAAAAGTGACATCAACTTTTTATTGAATATTTTAATTCAATAGTTCATACATTTGTAGTGAACTATTGAGTTACGACCAAGTTGAACGTAATATTTTTGTGGGTAATAAACCTTAGTATCAGGAATCTATTAGCATCAGACACATCTATTAGGTTTTACATGCAAGAAAAAAAAGATTTTGGTAAAATATTTTTTTTTGACGTTGTGTTATCATTTTTGGTTAAATGAAAGCGAACAAAATATGCACCTAAACCTGCTTTATAAATGTACAATACAAACAAAACTCAATTATAAACAGTCTTTTTTTGACGAATTATTTTCTGTATTTTCACCTTGAAGGTCACAAGAACTTTAAGATTAATAAAAAAAAAAGTTTTCAAATTTGGCACATGGGAGTTCTTTTCGTACATTTGTAATGAACTATCGAGTTAAAATATTCAATAAAAAGCTGATTTCACTTTTTTTAGTCTCAAAAAACACTGTGCATCCCTGGCAAAAGAAGTCGGCGGCTCAGTGGAGATCGAACAAAGCTTCATCGACAAATGATTCGTAGCTATTACAGCCTATTATGTCTACTCAGTTCATCGTCAAACAACGAAACAACGGAGTTAGTTTATTTTAATTGTTTAATTATAGTGAAAAAATGGATTATGGAAGAGATTCTGAAAATAAATGTTTATTATTATTATAGTACCTACATTAAGTTTGTAATTTTGTTTTGTTTGTCAGTTTAGTTAGTTTAGTGTATTCATAGAATATTGGTACTGGATAAATTTAGTTTAAGCTAAAATATAGTTGTAAGTGAACCCTGTGAAAAATGTACTTGTCATTACATTAATATGATTGAAAATATCTGTATCGGACGGCAGGGACACGTCCAGTGTCCGCACTGTCGGCCTGGGACAATCTCCCACGTAGTTCGACGTACGCTCCTTGTGATTCCTTGCGCTGGTCACGTACGCCGCCACGCACCCCTGAATGCGTAAATTCTTCTAGGCACCGCGGGAGACAGAGACGAAGAACCGGGAGGGGCAAATGAAACGCTTCTTCCTGGGGTTTCTTGATCCGCAGGTTTCGGCTCTCTTCTTCTTCTTCAGATGTTGCCTCTTCAACGGCTATTCGACGACTGCTGTCGGGCCGAAAATCGGCTCCGCTTTTATACTGCCCGCCGTTACCTTGACGGGGACCGTGATTTTTGGACTCATTTCGCTTGCAATTTTCACTTTGAGCCGAAACCTTTGGAGCCTTTATTTATTGTTTTTATGTAAAAAACCCTTACAATATATACATTTTCGGATTCCTCAGACCTTACTCTACAACATGGAATTCAAATTTTATTGAAAACCTTACATAGTAAAAAGTTTCTAGAACAAAAACTTCTAAATTTACACCATAACAAACTTTCACTATACATTTTCCTTAATATCTCTAAAACTATAAGTCCTATCGACTTGATTCTTTTTGTAAAATAGGTTTTGGGTCGAGACCTTTATTTTGACACCAATTTCAAAACGATATCTCTACAAACAAAAAACCTCATTTTCAAGTTACGTAATTATTTACAACACAAAAATTCTACTTCAAAATTTCCTTATAAATTATCAAAATTCGTTCGTATTAGAGTCTTATTAGACATGGCATACACAAATAAACCTTATAAAACTAATTAGAAAGTGACAAAAACCTAATCTACTTAGTATCCTAATTAGTCCCCTTTCTTCATTAAAATTGTATCGGTTTTGAACCTTATCTAATCTAAAGTACAAAAATAAACCTTATATAACTAATTAGACATAAAATAAACCTAATTAAACCTAAAGTAATTAAAATCTAACAGAGTCTAATTGGTTTCCTTACAAAACATTAAGACAACATTTTTACGTTACATGGTCGCCCCTACCACTACTTGCGCCCTGGGGCGCTGAAGGGGTCTCGTCGCCGACAATATCTATTGTTTAATATTGATGTAAGGTTCTAACATTGTAAATAGATAAATAATAAATTCTAGTTAAATCATGCATTCGGTATTGTTTTCTAACTCCTTACTGCGGACCCGTCCGCGTACTGGCCCATTGTGCTGCTCGACGAGGTGGACGCCATCATGCGCATGAGAGCCCTCTCGACGGGGGATGCGGTGTCCCGGGGCGGGGGTCGCCTTGGCGATGTTCCTTGACGTCGCCAATGCCGTGTGCCCCAGCCATGGGATCCCAACACGAAGTAAAAAAATTTTGTTCTAATAAATAATAATAGATGGCGTGATATGTATCGATTTTTATTGAAGTTTGTGTATTTTTTTTTCTTTTTAATGACCTTAATAATAGTATGTTCTTATTTAATAACCTGCCCTAAGCACTAAATTATGGAATAATGGGCTTCTTACTCAAATTTGGAAGAATATTGGAACGAATTATTTAAAATCCGTGCCTTATGTGGCAATAGATGGCGCTGTTATAAAGTTAGGAGTTTGCTAATTGCTATTCAACTCATTCATTAAAATTAAAAACGGTTGTACGTTGTTTTATAGAAGACAGTTTCATAGAATTTCGTTTCACATATTTTTTTTCTCGTATTATCATTTCAAAGAAGAACCAATACGCAGACTACTTACTTTGAATAAATTTAAAACATAGATTTTTGTTTATATATAAAGTTACAAATAAACTTTGTTCATTATATCATACAATAATAAATCAAATATTCTCTATCCTCATATTGATTAGTTAATATAAAACTTGTTACGAAGAAAAACATTTTATCGAGTGACAGTTTCTAAACGTTTGACAAAATGCATATCCTCATTCGGACCCGCTCGACGGAACCCCGCTAAGCGGCAACGGTGGCAAAGCCATGGAAATAAAAGACAAAACTATGCAAACAAGTATCCACCATGAATGCAGCAAGCATGCAGCAAGAATGTGGCATGCAAGCAAGCAAGCATGCAGCACGTAAACGAGCATGCAACATGCAGAATGCAAGCAAGCATGCAGTATGCAGGCGAGCATGCAACATGAATGCAGCAAGCATACAGCAAACATGCAGTAAGCACGCGGCATGCAACATGTAGCATGCGGATTGCAACATGTAGCATGCGGCATGCAACATGGAGCATACAGCAAGCATGGGGCATGCAACATGCAGCATGCGAGCAAGCAAACATGCAGCATGCCAACGAACATGCAGAATGCAAGCAAGCATACGGTATGCAGGCGAGCATGCAACATGCAGCAGGCATGGTTTCTGTCACGGCTCCGGCATTGCGGGGCTCCGGCGATCCCACGCGAACTTATCGTCGCAGATGGTTTTAACGCTCACCATATATATAACACCTGCTCCTCAGCTCGCGAGCCGCCTTGCCCCTCCGCGCCTACGCGGGCTTAAATTACACTCTAGGGGTAGGGCAGACAAGACTACGTGGGTTCGGTTTTACAGCTATTCGTTTCTGTCACGAATTGTTTTAGCACACATGTTGATTTTTTAAAATCATATTTTAATTTAAGGTTAAAATGCTATTTCATAGAAATGGCAACATACGCAGCAAAAATTATTCGGAATAAAATTCTGGCATCTTATAAAACAATAATATTTAATTAAAATTACATTTTCACTGAAATATAAATACCATGGAAAAATACACCGGGCAAACAATATTCGTTAAACAATTATTCTGCTGTTTGATAAGTTTGTTAAATTAAAAAAATGTGATCATGAAATTCATTGAATTATTTTTCTGTGAAATAGGTTTCATTCAAGTAAATAGTCTTTGAAACAATAATATTCTACATAAAATTACAAGGATCAAATATTATGTGAAACATTTTCTGCAAAACGAAATTCTATGAAATTTCTTTCTGCAAAACAAGGGTACACCATTAAAAACTACTACTCGGGCGAGTTAGCTTGGTAACTGCCTGGGATAACGTTTGTGCAAAGTACAGTGTGCAAAAAAGTTTTTGTTACCATTTCTATTCATATTCTTTTACGAAAGTTATTTATATTTTTTTTTCAAACTTGTACATGTAGGTACCTACATAAGACGAAGGGAAAGACCGAATGGGTTTAGGAGAATGAGAAGTAGGCGAGTGAGGTAGCTGAGTAGATTATGGATGAGGGTAAAGAGGTACATAAGACGAAGGAGGAGATTGAATGGGTGGAAGAGAATGAGTAGAAACCTACAGGCAATTTACAATGTCTTAAAAAAAACAATAAAGGTAAATATGGTAATATCACATTTATTTCTTAAAAATTAACATTTAATATTTCATCTGCTAGACCTTCTATGAATAAAGGGGATGAAATTGTGACCATTTGGCCATCAGCATGGAGAGTGATTGAGTTAGAATTGTGAAGAGGGTGTGTAAATGCTCTACTCAGATTGTGAGGTTCATGAGACGAAGACGGAGAATGAATGGATTGGGGAGAATGAACAATGACTGAGTGAGGTAGCTAAGTAGATGATGGATGAGGGTTAAGAGGTACGTAAGACAAAGGAGGCGATTGTTTGGGTAGAGGAGAATTAAAAGTAGGTGAGTGAGGTACTTGCGTAGATGTTGAACGTGAGTTGTGAGCTCTGTGAGACGAAGGAGATTGAATGGGTGGAGGAGAATGAATAGCGGGGGTGTGGGGTACATGATGATGTGTAGATGTTGAGCGAGGGTTGTGAGGTCTGTGAGACGAAGGAGGAGATTGAATGGGTGGAGGAGAATGAGTAGTGGGTGTGTGCGGTACATGATGATGTGCAGATGTTGAACGAGGTTAGTAAGGTCTCCGCTTGGGAGGAGCCACGTCGTGCCCTCATTTCTGTGGTAGGCAGTGACCTCTCGCTGCCAGCCGTAGTCCGTGCTATGGCTGACGGCGAGGAGTCCTGGGACGCGGTGGTCTCCTTCTGCGAAACAGTTATCGCGCAGAAGGAGGCTGCGAAAAGGGAAAGGGAGATCTCGACCTCCCTCCCGGCCCGCAGCAGACGCACCGGGCGTCGGAGGAGGGCATACTGTATGAGGGGTGATCTCTACACTGTTAAACAGCACAGCTAACTAATGGCTGTATAATGAAGAAAAAACAACAAAATGCATTTTAGTAGAATTTGAAAGAACTATTGTCCAGCCTTTGGCTACGTATAATGCTACTAGCTGGGTAAGGAGACCAAAGCTTGTAAACGGCTGCTTAACGCGATAAAGTCACACCTCTTCTAAGCTGTATTAGAGAATTACATTTTGCCAGTTGCTTTTTTATACTAACACTTTATTTTGGTGTACACAAATTCAATTATTATGCTACCTCAATGAGCTTAATAGTAGCTGGTTAAAAGCATTTATGACTACTATGTCAGCTGTAAATTAGTGTAGCCTTACTCCACTTTAATTCCAAAGGGTTATAGAGGCTTCAAAATAGCTAATATTTACACTATAGTGTAAATATTAGCTTTTTTTAAGCGTCTAGAATTATTGAAGAGTAAACATAGGTTAATATAGTGCTATGACAAAGTCAATTTTGTCATAACCTCGCAACGTGACTTAACTAATTATCGTGCGAGAATAAATTACAATTTAAAATGGATACCAATGATCATAGTTCCGTACAATTATTAATGGATTTGGTCAGTGACCTTTCTAAAGAAAGTAGAAATAGTGAAAGTTTTGAATCAAACCAGACGTGTGAAGATGAGGGAGAAAACATTTATATGAAAAACATTTTATTCAAACAAAATATAAAAGAATATGCAATAAAGAGAAATATTGCTCAAGATGCACTGAAGGAATTAGTAACAATTATGAATAATAATTTCTAGATATTTTACCAAAAGATCCGAGAACAATTCTATGTACACACAGTTAAAAAAATTACTATTTAAAATAAATTAATCGAATAAAAAAAAACTCGGTAAATGTTTTAGAAAATATTAAGAGCATTAGTTTGAACATAAACATTGATGGCTTGCTTATAAATAAAAGTTCGAAATACGAGTTTTGCCCAATTTTATTTTTTTGTTTTTAATACCTAGTGCCCAACCATTTATCATTGGTATTTATTATGGTGTCGGAAAACCGAAGAATCTTGATATTTATCTAGAAGATTTTGTAGTAGAAATGAAACAGTTCACAAAATGGTCTGCTAAAGACACTTTTTTTTTCTTCTTTTTCAATGAATTGTTTCTTTAGTTCGTGAATAATGGTTTGGTTACCCATGATGGTTTTCTGATTATTTAAAATTTGGTTTTGGTTTTCAAGGAGTTTATTGTACTTGTTTAGTTCCATATAGCTGCCACTACTGCTTATCTCATTGACATTGTTTGATGATGTCGTTGCAATCTCCAGGATACTATCTTGACAAAGTATCTGCAATCACAAAATTACGTAGTGCAAATAAACTTCTGACAAAACATTGGAAAACCTTAAAAATCTCAATTTTATTGAACAGGTAAGGAAGCTCATCGCATAATAGTAGAGTTAGGCTAAATAAGATAAATACTCTTTATTACACTTAGGGTGTTTACACAGGCGGTCTTATTACTAAAATCGATATTTTACGGACAAACAACTCAAGTATGTGTCAATTTATTTACTTACATTATTTTCAACAAAAGGAGTCTCTGATATAAGATCTTCTTTCACACGTTCCTGTTGCTGTTGAAATGTCTGAAAGTAAAAGCATCAAATTAGGTAAAGTGATATTAATTAATGAGAAACCTGTATCTTTACAGGTTTTATATTAATAAGATATTTATAATTTAACTAAATAGAAAATCTCTGGAAGAAATCCATCTCTGATTGGCCTAAAATGGCGGCAAAATGGGTGCCAATGGCCGAAATGGTTTTCTATCAAGATCCCTGAGACGCCGTTGTATACTCCCACTTTACTCCTTTAACCAAGCGTTAGAATAACTGAAAACCATTGTACAGCTAGCGTACAGTTTTCAGCTGATTAATAGACTTAGTTATGTAGTATTGAACAGAAAAGAGAGGGCCAAGAGAATTTAGTAAGAATTATTGCTGGATAACAAATTAACGCCATTTTAATGTAAACAAGCCGATAACATATGAAAAAACTGGCCAAGTGCGAGTCGGACTCGCGTGCAAAGGGTTCCGAACGAATTTAATTTTTTTGACATGTTATTTTAACACTACAGACTTCTAATAGGTTTTCCTGTAAACTTTAGGTAAATATCTATTATCTCCATCTTTTTCAAAATTTTAGGCTCAGTAGTTTCGGAGATAAGGGGGGGGGGAATGGTCATTTTTCGTCTAATTTCTTGAATAACTTCAAAACCATTTATTTTAAAATTGTGAAAAAAATATAATTAAAACCCTCACAGTAAGTCCTTTCATTTGCTATGTCACACGATATTGTTCAAAATACTTTTTTTTTAAATTTTCTAGTTTGACCCCCAAAAGTGACCCCCATACTAAAAAAATAATAATTGACGTAACGCGTTCGTGTTTGGGTCACAGAAGTCCATATGCGTACCAAATTTCAACAGAATCGGTCCAGTGGATCCGGGGAAAACTGGCTGTGACAGACGGACAGACAGACAGACAGACAGACACCCGAGTGATCCTATAAGGGTTCCTTTTTTTTTCGGAACCCTAAAAATGACTGATTTTGTGTTAAATTTTCATACATAGTAAAAAAAAAACTATTTCATTGTTACAAATAGATATTAATGCCCATTAAATGGAAAATTCCACTTAACATCCATGAATAATTCGTACACCGTATATATAAACTATACTATTTATTATTACCATGTATATTAACAGTAAAGTGGCACCCGCAGTACAATTTACCAACAGAGAAACAAAACAAACGTGAAAAAAACTTACCTTAAATTAGAAATTATTATTTGTCCACAGAAAGAGATGACGCCGCGTAGCACTTGCAATGCACAAATAGTTTTTTGTTGCTATTTCTTTGTAGACTTTAGCGACAACCGATACTAAGCCATAAACCATCTTTTGGCTGTCTAGGAGAATTAAAGGAGCAGTGGCCTATTAATAGCTGTTTAAGCCATTGTACAGCTCTTAAAATGCTCTGGACAATTGTTAACAAGCTACTATAATGCTCAGGGCTGGTTAATATGGGGCCAAATTTAGAATTATAAGAACTGTGTAGCCGAATATACAGCCCTTGTACAAAAAGCATAACAGACTCGAGTTTTCAAAAATTCTGTTGTCCAGTGACTATACAGCTATGTGTGCTGCTTGGGATAAGACGAAGGGAGAGATTTAATGGGTAGAGAAGAATGTATAGCGGATGTGTGAGGTAGGTACATGATGTGTTGATCTTGAATGAGGGTTGTGTGGTCTGTGAGACGAAGGGTAAGATGATTTTCATGACAGGAATGTAAATGCGTGAAGTTATGAGGACTAAAGTTGTATTCAGGATAGGCATAATTCCTTGATTTGGCAGGGGTATATATTTTTGACTCGAGTGATAAATTATTCATTTTTGCTAAGAAATTTACTTCCGAAATTAATTTTTCTGCAATTTTTCTCTGGTCCCCCTGATCGAATTTTTCCCCTACATACAAGCTAAATGAATTTACATCTTTATTTTTTTGTTTAATCAGATCTTGAGTAGTATCTATTAATTTTTGTTTTTTCATTTCTAGTATGCGGTCTCTTGATTTTTTGTTTTTTTTTTCCTCTTGTACTGGCGGATCCTGAAAAAAAAAAGGTTTCGTTTAACTTTAAGCAATATTTTTTTATTTATACTTTACAGTTGCCTTCAACTGAAGAGGAATGGAAAACAAGTGCTAAAATGTTCGAAATACAATGGCAGTTCCATAATTGTGTCGGTTGCATGGATGGAAAACACATTTTAATACAGAAACCTCCTGGGTCGGGATCTCTATTTTATAACTACAAAGGTACATTTAGCGTGGTATTATTCGCTGTCGTAAATGCAAATGAATTCATATACGTTCATACAGGATCAAATGGAAGCATGTCTGATGGAGGGATTATAAAAAATACAAAGTTTTATGAAAAACTCATGAACAAAGAATTGGGTTTGCCTGAATCGTACTTGCTACCACCGACGTATATGTGCCTTATGTATTTTTGAGAGATAGTGCTTTTGCACTTGACACACATATTATGAAACCATTCCCCGAAAGGAACATAACGAGAGAAAAAAAGATATTTAATTACAGATTGTGTAGAGCTAGAAGAATTGTTGAAAACGCTTTTGGAATTCTTGCGTCCCGTTTCAGAGTATTTAGACATCCTATGAATTTAACACTTGAAAATGTGGATGCACTTGTTTTAGCAAGCTGTGCATTGCATAATTATTTAAAGAAAAAGTCAAGTCATCGAATGTGGATCATGAAGACACGGAAAACTTTACAATTATCAACGGTAGCTGGCGACAAGCTACTGACCAACTAATACCTCTTCAAAGAAACTTAGTGAGGCCCTCAAATGACGGGAAACAAATAAGAAATGTTCTGACTGAATACTTTAATGGCGTGGGAAGCGTCTCATTTCAAGATAGAATGCAAAATATCATAGCCTGTAACGATTGACCTTTTAAAATTAATAAGTTAAGTTTATCAGAGACACCTGTATTCCGTTTCAGTTAAATCCTTACTAATATTATAAATGCGAAAGTAACTCTGTCTGTCTGTCTGTCGCGCTTTCACGCCAAAACTACTGAACCGATTTAAATGGAATTTGGCACACAGATAGTCTAGAGCCTGAGAAAGGACATAGGCTACTTTTCATCCCGGGAATTATTATGCCACATATCACGACATACGTGTATGCATGCCTGGATACATCAACATCAAAATGAAGCATCACACTTACTTGTATATTGCCCGAAGGGTTAAGCAGCTACCTGTCACCTATTAGTAGACTTACCTATCATAATAATTATGATCTCTTATGAAATAAGTGTTTGTAAAAATTACCTAAATATAATATCTTCATTTATCCATACAATTAAGGTTACAATTTTTAGTGATGTACATAAAATTCAATAGATATATTATTTTATGGGGGCCATACAATAATAGTAGGGAAAAAAGCCTACTCCAACGTTTTCCATTTCTATTTGTCTTGGGCGGTGTTTTTCCCAACTGTTTTTACAATTTCATCGACCCATCATTATTTTTGTTTTGCTGGTATTCATTTCTAGTCCATATATATTTATACATTTTTTTTTTTTTTCAAATAGTATTCTGCAATTTACATTTTTAGCTGTTAGTATATCGAACAATACCTTTTGCTGTGCCCTAACAGGGTGTACCTTTTGGAAAGCAAATAAATGAATAGTATGAATATGAATTATGAATATTACCAGTTATGTTTATGTAAGTCTCACGTTGTAGAAGGCAAGCCCATTAGCCTAAACTGGGCACGAATATACACTCTGAGCCGCTAATGAGAAGTTTCCGATGACAAACCCCAATAATACTTTGCTACACTGTATGATAAAATATGTTGTATGAATAAAATATTATTATTATTTCATTTATTCATTTTTTTATACTTATTTATATATTTTTTATGATTTCTTAAAAAAAACATTTAAAAATATAAGAAACTAGTGGACGTCACGCGGTTTCACCCGCGTAGGTCCCGTTTCCGTGGGAGTACGGGGATAATATATAACCTATGTTACTCCCTGATAATGTAGCTATCCAATGCTAAAAGAATTTTTCAAATCGGTCCAGTAGTTTCGGAGCCTATTCAATTCAAACAAACAAATCTTTCCTCTTTATAATATTAGTGTAGGTGTTGATAGTAGTCCTCCGGTATCGGGAACAGGTTTATTATTATTTGCTCAAACCGGAAATCTAGCCCAGGACCACGCTTATTCACTCGTTTTTGAGGTACTTATCGGACGTTTATCTGTCTATTAACGACAATTGTCATAACCGCATTGGTGGGTTAGTGGTTAACGGATAGATAAATGACCGAGAAGGTACCTCAGAAACCGGGTATCAGTCAGGCTGGACTCTACAAAAAAAATATTCCTCTCTTAACTTTCATTTTACTTGCTTAGGTTATATTTTTCATTAACCCTTCATCTGTTTCACTGTCCTTTTTTTTATTTGTGATGGGTTTGCTCTTGACTCTAGTCTAGGTCAGAGATGACAGAGACAAAGTCTACGATGGAGCGAGCTTACCCAGTAGGACCCTGTTCACTCTTTGAAGAGATTAGGGTTGTAAGCGTTTGGAAACACGGACGCAGGTAGAGAGTTCCACTCCTTTGCTGTGCGCATTATGAAAGACGTTTGGAAACGCTTAGTGCGAATTGGTGGAATAGCAACAAGGTAGGAATGGTAAGATGCAGTGCGTCTGGATGTCCGATGGTAGAAGGGGGCCGGTGGAATGAGGTCGTGGAGTTCTTGGGCACACTCACCGAAGTACAATCTGTAGAAGACCGACAAGCAGGCAACCTTACGACGATGAACCAAGATATGTAGCTTAGCATCCACCAGTTTTACGTCACCGGTGAGCCTCTTAGCTCTGCATTCCATCGAGTCAAGCGCGGCAAGCTGATGGACAAACTGTCCAATTTTCGCGTCTGTCACGTCGCCCTGGAAGGGCCACTGGTCGCTGCCATTGTTTTTGTCATAAAGATGAGAAAAATTTGACAATTCGTCCTTAAGGACACAAACAGGGGGGCAAAAAGGCCACTTTAGAAGAATCATAATATAAATCACGCAACAATCTGTCAAATTTCATTTTCATCTTTATCGCTAACGAATTAG
Source organism: Lacanobia wlatinum (assembly GCA_947578705.1). NCBI lineage: Eukaryota > Metazoa > Arthropoda > Insecta > Lepidoptera > Noctuidae > Lacanobia > Lacanobia wlatinum. The sequence continues at coordinate 21,472,103 of OX388039.1, forward strand.
GTTCAAGGTTGATTGGGAAAATTTGATAGTGACGGGTAGCGTGACGTGCTTTACACCGCTTTTTTTATAATGCCCGTCCCTGACACAGGCTGGCAGTGGTTATACGGACGAATGTTTGTCTCTTATTTTGTTTTATAGTTGTTTTTATTTGTGTATTTTAAAAATAATTTCATGTTAATGTGCGTCTGTAATTTGGGCGGAATAAATATCAGATGCATTTTAATAAATGCATCTTATTACTTTCAAAATATATTCAACTAGCTAAAGCTCGTGACTTCGTACGCGTCTACTCCTATTTTCCCGTCCCCGTAGGATTTTCAAAAAATCCTCTTAGTGGTCCCCGACACTCCCCAAAGAACCTACATGGCAAATTTCATTCATTTTAGACCTAACCATTAAATATCTATTCGTTCTTAGTCTGTCTTATCATGAATTGTGGAACTTGTGGCAATCCTCCCACAAGGTGGACCGATGACCTGGTGAGGGTAGCGGGTAGCCGATGGATGCGAGACGCACAGGACCGGTTGTTGTGGCGACACTTGGGGGAGGCCTATGTCCAGCATTGGACGTCTTTCGGCTGATATGACGATGAAGATAATAATAATATTATACATACAAAAGTGAGTTTGTTTAGTTACTCTTTCAAGTCTGAACAAATTTGATTGAAATATGGCACACGTCCTGGATTAAGGTATAGGGTTTATCCCGAGAGCATGTTGCTCTCTTTATTAACACAGGGTGCAGCTGCGAGCGCCAGCTTTTATTTATTTATTTAAACTTTATGTACAGTAGTGGTACACAGGATTTGCCGTGCTTCACTCCATTTAAGTAACATTTATGGTGCACATAATAAAGAGTATTCTATTCTATCCTATATATGTATGTACTACTGAGTAATGACTTATATCCTCTAAATTATGGCTATAAAATAATGCCGGTAGGTGCCATACTTCCAAAATCTCGCGACCTTGCCATAACTTTCGTTACATACCCGAATATGTTTTTGTAAGAAATCCAATCCTGACCAAAAAGAAAGCAGTTTCACGTCAAAAGTCATTGAAATTATCTAACGAATGGTTAAAAGGTAACTAGTTGTTCAATTTTTATGCCAGAAATATGCACACTGCACTGATACGGACAAATTCGTATGACGCAGATAACACTAGTTTACAAAATTTAATTTTGTGTCTGTTGCCGCGGACTTGGTAGTTGAAAATGTTTACTTTTGCTATGTTTTTTTTCAAATCTGCTCTCAAAAAACATTGTGCAGCTCAAATTCTTTTCTTTAATTTTATAATTTACTAGCTTTTGACCGCGACTTCCTAAGGGCATATCCCGTTTTTTCCCGTTCCCGTAAGAATCTCGGGAAATTCTCTCGAAGTGCTCCCCTACACTCTTCAAGTAACCTACATGCCAAATTTCAGCTCTCTACAACCTGTAGTTTCAGCTGTGCGTTGCCTGTCAGTCAGTCCCTCAGTAACGGAAGACCTTGATTCGTTGATAACGTATATTACTGTGTTAAAAATAATATCTAAATGTTTGCGACGTAAATAGCATAAGGAGATGTTGTTTAACCAATCCAAATCGTTTTGCTATATTTGTGGAGAACATAATTATGTTAAAGCTGTATCGGAGTTCGTTAGAAATACCTCTGTATTTTGGCGAGAACCAGAAAATCTGAAACTCAAAAACCAGAGCTAAAAAAAAATCTACCTGTAAATTTGAACTTTTGAACTTAGCATACCATGTGGAGTCAGCAACAGCCAAATTTCTTCCGGCAACAGATTTACTGTAAACTAACACTAGTTTACAATAAATCTGTTGCCGGAAATATTTCATCAATATATATAATCATCCTAATATATAAAATTCTTCCGTTCCTAATGAGTGACTGACAGACAACGCACAGCCGAAACTGCTTGTCGTATAAAGCTAAAATTTGGCATGTAGGTTCCTTGGGAAGTGTAGGGGACTACGAAAGGATTTTCCGAAATTCCTACGGGAACGAGTAAAAATGAGATATGCGCCATACGAAGTCGCCGATAAAAGCCGCTCTTATCGGTGAGTCACTCTTATTATTGTTGCACATTTTAATTAATATTATATTATACCTATTTGTCGTTGTATGTGAGGAAATCCAGCATTTGCTGCAATATATCTTGAGCTGTTACTGGGGATAGACGTATCATAAATATAGGTACTATTTGTTCTCAAAAACTTATTCTTCAAGAGGTACAGAATGTGTAGAACGCAGCACTTGCTGGCGTTGTTAACGCTGTTCGTTGGCTTGGCGCATTCCTTTTCCTGGGGTAAGTGTAACTTTTTATTTAATTATTATACACTACTATTCAGGGTGTTTCAGTTTGTGGTCTTATTCAAGGGTACTGCCCTGTATCTGTTATACATTTAAAATAACAACAGACAATAAATGCCAACAATTACTTCATGACTGTGATTTTTTAGAAATTTTCGTTCTTTTTTTACCCGACTGCCAAGGAAGGGTAATGTTTTCGTGCGTATCTTATATGTATTTATGTTTGTTTGTAAATTTCTTTATTACCTCGTAACTTCCAAACGGCTGCACGGATTTTGACTATTACGGTATCGTTAGATTCATTTCAAAAACCCGTGTCTAAAAAAATAGGGGGTTTTGGATGCTAAATTGTTAGTCGTTATTTTTTTTTAACATTACCTATTGAGTAGTATCAAGGTATCAAAAAAAAGAAATTAAATAGTGATTAAAAAGATATATAAGTGTTTAAAATCGTTCATAAAAGTGTCCCGGATTCGGTGTTTTTTGTGCATTGCTCATAAGTTGACTGTTTTGCAGTCGGATTTTTTGATTTTTCAAATTATATGCCGCGGCGATTATTACTGTCGTGTTTTTCGTTAACTGAGGTTTTTTTCTAGCTATTGATTAATTATTATTTACTATGTGATAAATACAGTACATCAGCGTTACGCAATTCTGAATATTTATGTTTTAATTGAATTCATAACAATAAACTCGTCAGAAAATATTATGTCAAATGTTATATTTATTCAGTTAAACTTGTAAATTTTAGTTCCTTGACGCTTTTTTTTTAAATATTGCACCTGGAACCTGCCCTGGAACTTGAAATTTGAAAGAACGCAGGTGGGTTTTATATATGAGACTGACACTAGCTCCCAAGGAGAGCGCAATCATTTTTGATGATTGCCCATCACAAAAGAAAAGGATTGTTGATTTTAAACCAACGACGTATTTTATTCGTATATATACTATAGTAATTAGAGAACACAAAGCAATTCATATTTTTGTTATTATTAGAGAAGCTCGTTTCTAAGTAATAACCTGTAGATCCATGGCAACGCTTGCTGAAGTCAGACCGCAGATGGATGACGGGACTCCTCGGAAAGATCGACAACCTTTAGGTTCAAAACGAACACTTCCCAAAACGTTCACTTCCCAAAATGGTAATTCCCTAAATGTCTATTTCCCATTTCGTCCACTTTCCCAAAACGACCACAAATCTACAATAACCAAAAAGTCCACATCCCAAAACATCCACTTTCCAAGACAAGCTAGGACTAATGTCCTAGCTGTCAAATTTTGTGGCAGTAGGCAGTAGTATTTGAATAGTGTAGTTCAGACAGAAAGTCGATTAATGTAAAAAAGGCTGACCATCGTCTATTCGGATTTAGTCGTTTATCCATCTCGGCTGTTCCTCAGGGATCCCATTTAGCACCGGTCTTATTTTAGCTATTTATAATTGACTTGGGGCAGGTTATCAAAACCTGCAAATTCTTAATGTTTGCCGATGACCTTAAGATCTACATGCCAATCATGACACCAAATGACTCTGTGACGATACAACATGACTTAGATCAAATAGTAGATTGGTGCAATAAAAATGGCATGACCTTGAACGCTAAAAAATGCTTTCATATAAAATTTTCAATAAAGAAAAAAGCTAGCGTAACATCTTACAAAATTAATAACGTAACACTTACCAGGGTCAGTGACATTCGGGGTCTCGGAGTGATAATGAATGAGGGATTAACTTTTAGGCAACGTATAGATAGTTGTGTTAAAAAGTATGCCCAGCTACTAGGTTTTCTAAAAAGAAATACTCAAGGATTTAGATCTGTAAAATCGAAAATCGTTCTGTATAATGCGTTAATGCGCAGTAAGATGGAATACGCCAGCGTTGTTTGGAATCCGTTTTATGCTATACACTAGCTGACCCGCGCAACTTCGTCTACGTCACAATTTTCATTACTGCTCCGCTTCTATTGGTCTTAGCGTGATGATATATAGCCTATAGCCTTCCTCGATAAATGGGCTATCTAACACTGAAAGAATTTTTCAAATCGGACCAGTAGTTCCTGAGATTAGCGCGTTCAAGCAAACAAACAAACAAACTCTTCAGCTTTATATATTGGTATAGATTCCCAGCGTCTAGAGAGCATACAAAGGGCTTTCACCAAACACCTTGCTTTTATGGCCACCGGCATATCTCATAGGTGCCCATATCAACAACGTCTGACATTCTTCAATATAACTATATCAATTAAGAGTTATGCATAGCCTTTTGTTTCTATACAAGTTAGTCAACGGCCGTATTGATTGTAATGAACTACTGTCGCGCATTTATTAGTGTTCCGCACAACATTCCACGGTATCCCCTTACCAGATTGTTCCATCGCCCTTCTACCCGTACCAACATAGGTCGCAACTCCCCACTAGCAAAGATGTGTGACAACCTGAATTCACTTATTAAGTCCATTCCTGAGACAGATATATTTGGTGACTCCAAGGCGAAATTTAAATCGAGAATCCTGGCTTCCCTACGTGCTATCAAGTCTCCTGATCAAGTCAGTTGTCCAAAAAGTTAACTTTGTTTGTATCTGTATTCCCTGGTCTACTACTGTTATGTTTTCCATTTTATTGTATGTTATTGTTTTTTAAATCATGTCTCTTTGTAGTAGTATATAAATAATCTGGCGTGTTTTTGTCAATGCTGTGTTTGCCCGTAATTGGCATATATTTTAGAACTAGCTGACCCGCGCAACTTCGTTTGCGTCACAATTTTCATTACTGCTCCGCTCCTATTGGTCTTAGCGTGATGATATATAGCATATAGCCTTCCTCGATAAATGGGCTACCTAACACTGAAAGAATTTTTCAAATCGGATCAGTAGTTCCTGAGATTAGCGCGTTCAAGCAAACAAACAAACAAACAAACTCTTCAGCTTTATATATTAGTATAGATATAGATATTACCATAAGACTCAATGTATCTATGTCCATATATGTGCTGTGGGTGAACTTTATATAAATAAATAAATAGTCGTTTACGAAGCGAGTTAGTTGGTTTCTTTATGGAGTCCAACTGCCTTCTTCAGTTAATCTTACCCTGATTTTTTTGCGCTCATAATTTTATACATTATTCATAGTTGACACGTCTTACATACATATACTCACGTTTTTCCTCATGACAGTAGGCAGACATTATTGAGATCCTATGTTACTTTGAATGATCTGTGCAAGTCTTTCTTATGCTACGGCCACTCTACCGTAATATGACAATAATTATGGTCATACATGTTTCAGTAGATTTTGTTTCAATCATGGCCATTATTATTGCCATATTACGGTAGTGTAGTATTTGCATCTCGTTCCAGCGTTTAACTTGTTGCAACTCTCAAAATTGCACATTACTTCAGCGGCCAGCAAAAGATAGAAAAGAGGACTTACGTATGTGCAATGACGTATTAAATATAGACACGTCATGAACTAACATCGCGGCGCTTAAAAACGGCGAAAATACTAGATAGCTACTTATACGCGTGAAGAAAGGGAAAGAAAATATGACATCGTACGGCGGGATGCCTGTTGCTAGAGAGAGATAAATATACATCTTTAGTTACGTCACAGGATAAGTAATAGTCAACTTACATGCTCATTTAATTAAAAGAAAACGTAGTGTCGCGCGAAAGGATGGTGCGTAACTAAGCGAGATGTGGCCAATTGGTTTCATTTCATGTTGTCATTTTAGAGTGCGGACAACGTATCTATAGTTTTTTAATATCATTGCGTATGTGTGGCTCGGCTTCGCCTCGGTCCACATTTACACATTTGTCCATCAATGCTTAGTTGTGGCCAAGGCTTGTATAGAACTATTCTCAAATAATGCACGGAAATTAAAATACAATTACTTTTCAAAATCATTGACAAACAACAATAATTTTTATCGCGTTAAAGTGTTCATTTGTTTTTTCAATAAACAGCTTTTTATTTGCAAGCCAGTTCGAAATTTAAATAAAACCTTGTTAAATTACCTTCTTGGTTGCCATGTTTCGTAGTAAAAGATCGTTCCATTTTTTAAATTACACGACAGATAAGAGTTTACTACGTAATTAATTTTCATTTAATTGTTGCCGGTCGTGCTTGCATGTATTTGGCCAGTACAGCAATTTCAATTTATCTCGAAGAAGGTTGTCAAAATAATGCTCAAATTTCCGAGCATGTTTGAGAAAAAGTATTTTTCTTACTATCTTAATAATAATACCATATCTAACTAATATTGATTAGTCGGTTTTTTTACCTTCATCAATCACACCTCCAAGAGAACCAAGGTTACCGACATAGCCCGAAGGATCGCCAACCTCAAGTGGCAGTGGGCAGGGCACATTGCTCGCAGAACAGATGGTCGATGGGGCCGAAAAGTTCTGGAGTGGCGACCGCTTACCGGAAGGCGTAACGTTGGAAGGCCTCCCACATGGTGGACCAGGGTGGTAAAGGTCGCGGGTAGCTGATAGATGCGAGACGCACAGGACCGGTCGTTGTGGCGACGCTTGGGGGAGGCCTATGTCCAGCAGTGGACGTCTTTCGGCTCATATGATGATGATGATCATGAATCACACCTGAACGGCTTCACAGATTGAACAAAGGATACATCTATACTAATATAATAAAGCTGAAGAGTTTGTTTGATTGTTTGTTTGCTTGAACGCGCTAATCTCAGGAACTACTGGTCCGATTTGAAAAATTCTTTCAGTGTTAGATAGCCCATTTATCGAGGAAGGCTATAGGCTATATATCATCACGCTAAGACCAATAGGAGCGGAGCAGTAATGAAAATTGTGACGCAGACGAAGTTGCGCGGGTCAGCTAGTTAATTATATCTCGGAAATTCACTACCCGACAAATCTAGTGAACTATAACCTGGAAACCTATTATTGTTCCGTGTATTTATTATTATATACATAAAGATTAAATTTTCAAATATATATATATAAAGATTCATAAAAAAAATTGTAGTTCGCCGATGTCGGGAGCAGGGTCCAAGCTACCGGTGGTTAGGGCTCCAGAGAAAGGAACCTCCTTACAGTACGAGCCGTATCGAGGAGTACTGCCTTCTGTATCAGGCTCTTTACCCAACTGCGTAACGCCAGTTTCGACAGGTGGTCTTCGAAGCTTTTGGCCATCAGGCCATTGGACGTAATCGGCATAATGACAACTAAATCCACATTCCACATGTCGCCAACCTTGTGTGCTACTTCAAAGTCAAAGTCGAGATACTTGATTTGCTTCTCTTTCTCAGCCTTCACGAGGTAATACAGCTTACGTAACTATGTTAGTACTTATAATTAATTACAATTTTCTTAAAACTAATTTTAATTCATACACTTTCCTGCAGCATCAGACCCACAGTTATGCATACGGGTCCAATACTCCAGGATAATTCCGTCTGGTCTATCCATGATCACCTTCAGGATGCCATTGGCACTCCCTCGAATCCTACGTAACAATGATGCCGTTCTTTTTCGCATGATTGCTGAAAAATTACCGGTAGCCGATTAAGCAAACATGCCTGACGCGCTAAAGAACCGCGGTAGCAATAACAACATCCGGAAGGCGTTGTTATATTGACTGCGAAGAGCATTGTAGGCCCTCTGCGTATGTCTAACCCACAGGCTGCATGTGTAAAAAGACTGACAGTATGCCTTGAAAAGGGTGATAACAGCTGGTCTCGTACATCTTGCAAACCTACGGGCCAACATATTATTGCATCGGTCCGACAACGCCCTTCTTTCCCGTTCCATATCCTGGTCATCATTTAGATCTTCAGCTACTAAGTGGCCAAGGTACTTAAACTAAGGTACTCTACTTACAGCTACACCATATAAATAAATATACCGGCGGCACTGCTCTATGCTCTTTTTCACATTTTGCGAGAGACCGTGAGTCATGGCGTATATCGTATATCTCACAAACCTCAAACAATCGTCTGAGTCCCTATCGAGGGACTCCGCAGCATCATGTCGTCCGCGTAACAAATGCTGTTTATAATTTTACCATCTATCGAGCATCCATCCCCAGCGCTACTGAGTTCCCCGATCAACTGATTGACATACAAGCTGAACAGCGCTGAGGAGGTCAGACCTCCCTGCCTTACGCTAACTCCAGCTCATAAGTCTCAGACAATGCACCCGACCATCTGACCTGGTTATACCAATACTTGAGAGGCTTAACTATCTCCTCAGGTTGTTCCCGCTCACGTAACTTAGTCCATAGGACGTTATAACTAACCAGGTCAAATGCCTTCGAAAGGTCTAAAAATACAGCGTACATGGGTATATTCCTGCTAGTACAGTAACTGACCGTGTGTTTGAGCGCCAAAATAGAGCCAGTGTGCTTGAGCGTACTCAAGCACACTGTCAAACACTTTTGCAGTTATAGTCACCAATGATATCGGCCTACAGTTCTCCTTATCTGAGACAGCGCCTGTTTTATTTATCAATATAGGCACAACAATTGTCCTCATGAAGTTAGCAGGTAGGTAGGCGTGCCTAATGCAAAAGTTATACAACATGGATAAGACCCTAGAAAGATGCAGATTGTTGGAAGAGATCTATACTAAGGTTATCGTGACCCGGACATTTGCCCATAGTCATAATTTTTATAACCTGCCCTATCTCCTTTTATGAAATGTTAATCGGGCTAGACGACCCACGGTTCTCCACACCGCACCCCTCCTGCCCATTGACTTGCCCTTGACTGAGAAATGCCTTTTAAACATGTCCGCTATCTCCCCTGGTTCAGACATGCCATTGACGCTTAAAGGTACAGCAGGTCTGGTGTTTAACCTTCGGGTTGACTTCCAAAATTGACGGAACTGGGTTTTCTTAATTATGACGTGCCAATGTCATCATGATTTCGTTGTGAAAAGTGAAAGTGCTTATTAAATGCATCTTATATAGCTTCATCTTCATCTTCGTCTTTATCAAATAAGTAATTTACACTCTGTTCGCAAACTATATACTTATAATTAAAACTATTCTCAGGAAACATAAAACTCTTAATTTTGATCCCACCTTAACCTTGAAAAGAAAAAAAGATATAATAGTTGAAATTCCTAAAACTAAAACCAAGCTCGCCCGTATTCAATACGACAAAAGCTCATCTCAGCTTTACAATCGAGTAAACAAAGAGATCTACATATACAATAAACCATTAACTGCCTGTAAAAAAATATTAACTAATTGGATAAAACCACTCACTTATGACGACACGGAGAAGCTACTGGAATAAATAAAACCTTACACTTAATGCTCTTATCATTCGTATTTGTACGTACACAGTCTGTTTTCATTCATTGCCATTTACACTCACTCTGTCTTACATTAAATTTAACGAACCCTCACACTATCACCTAACTTTCACAAACACAAATGCTCACATTCAACATTCAAATTCACATTTACACACCTTTATACTCACAGTAACACACCTCAGTATTCACACTCACACACCTCCATTTTCACATTCACACACCTTCATAGTCATAGTCACATTCACACACCCTCATATTCACATTCACACACCCCTACTCTCACTCACGCATTTGCATGCTTCTTGTCTAGTTTTAATTTTCTCTTTTTATTTTAAATCGCCTGTTTTTATAACACTTAAAACAAGTAATCTTATGTTAATATTTTAAGTTTTGGAAGAGCGGAGTCTCCTAACACAGGCTTTTTTGCTTAAAAGGAGGCTCCAATCACTAGTTGTTAAGTTTACTTGTAAAACAAATAAAACATTTTTCATTTTCATTTTCATTTTTCATCTTCCTCTCACTCTGGAATAATAATGATTTTAAGACGTCGTTGTAAAGCAGTCCAGCAATTGAAGAAATATTTATTTATTTATGTACATACAAAACACTTAGAAGAGAAAATAATAAATACAGATATAAGAGCACAAAGGTGCTGCTTATTTCAAAAGAAATTTCTTCCAGTGGATCTACGACAGGGAAGTTGGATGGAAAATGTAGACAGTGTTTACAAATAGATTAAGAAACTTTAAAATAGACTAAACTTATTCTAAACTTTATAACTTATCTTTGTATTAGTAGCGAACAATATTTTCCTTGTAACTTGTTTTTCAATTTGTTATCTCCGGACTCATGTTCCGTTTGGGGTTAATTAATTCAAAACATCACACTTTATCTACTCAGTCTATTTTTGGTACCTAAATATGAATTCTAAATAAATAAGAAATAATTACCTCGGTCTAATTGGCTGTATTATCTGAAGATAGAACTAATTGGTGGTTCGTACAAAACAGGAAAGAGGATAAATATGCAGAAAACCGATTAATGTAGATTACTCAAAATTATTGTAATTACTCAAAAAAAACAACGAAAATTTTTCTTAATAAGAATAATAATAGAAACCCTTAGTAGCGCCATCAGGATGGAAGTTGGTTTGGTCAAATTTGCGGTCATGCATGTAAAGCGAGGGGAGATTATGGAATCCGTGGGAACCCAACACTCGGATTCCATACACCTTAGGTCCCTCTCCTGAAGGAGCGCTTCTTTGGCCGCCTGAACAAAATACTTAACAGTCTTTTATCAGGCGGAAACAAGGTGCGCGCCTTCAACGATTGGGTCATGCCGATTTTGATGTACTCTTTCGGCATACTCAAATGGACTCAGACGGAACTTGACGCCCTGGATAGAAGGGTACGCTCACTGCTTACCGCAAATCGGATGCATCACCCACGGTCATCGGTGATGAGGCTGTATATCCTGCGGAAGAGCCGGGGTCATGGCTTCTTAAATGCTAAGACCCTGCACAACCGCGAGGTAGGAACCCTAGGAGTGCTTCCTAGAGGCCGACGTGGGTATACATCGAGATGTGGTAGCGGTGGACAAAGGCCTTACCGCGCTCTCCTTGGCTAACGAGAACTGGCGCAAACCTGTGGTATTGGATACTAATGACTGCAGGGAGGTATGGCAGAGCAAGGAGCTTTACGGACGGTTTTATCGGGTCCTACATAGGCCCGATGTGGACTTCTTAGCATCCGTAGCCTGGCTCCGTTTTGGAGACCTATTCAGGGAAACCGAAGGTTTTGTCTATGCAATTATGGACGAAGTTATGATGACGAACAACTACCGGCAATACATCGTGAAGGACGGTATGGTTGACATATGTCGGGCATGTCACCGGCCCGGGGAATCCATACGCCACATTATTTCCGGTTGTTCAACTCTGGCTAACGAAGACTATTTGCACAGGCACAACCTTGTAGCCAGGATTATCCACCAGCAACTTGCTCTTAAATACAATCTTGTGGAATCGGAAGTACCGTACTATAGGTATGTGCCCGACCCAGTTCTCGAAAGTGGCAATTGCACATTGTATTGGGATCGGTCTATCATCACTGATAGGACTATTGTTGCCAATAGGCCTGATATAGTGGTGATAGACCGACTAGAGCGTCGCGCAATGATTGTTGATATAGCAGTCCCTCATGACGAGAACCTCGTGAAGTCTGAGAAAGATAAACAAACGAAGTATCTTGACTTGGCTCGCGAGGTTGTCGACATGTGGGATATGAACACAGCAGTCATTGTGCCGATAGTCGTGACGACCAATGGCATAATTGCCAAGAGCCTCGACCAACATCTCAAGAGGCTCTCGTTGGGCAGCTGGATCAAGGGAAGGATCCAGAAAGCAGTACTCCTGACACGGCGCGTGTAGTGACCACACCCTTAAAAAAAGGCGTAGGCGTAGCCTATACTACACAATAAGTTTGTATCTATTTAATAATGTCTCATTATGATTAGTGCACGACAGTTTGTGAAATTGCTATACAAACCCTAGACTAGCTACTTGGTAACACGTCACACATACATCAGTACAATTTACAATTAACAAACTTTATTTGCTGCATAGTGTCTCAAGACGAAAGTCTGTGACCAGTGCGTGTTGCCAGTGATGACATATGGAACTGAAACGTGGTCGCTCACAATGGGTCTCATCAGAAAACTTAAACTCACTCAAAGGGCAATGGAGAGGGCAATGCTTGGAGTTTCCTTGCGTTCTCGAATCAAGAATGATGATATCCGCAAGAGAACCAAGGTTATCGACATAGTCCGAAGGATCGCCAAGCTAAAGTGGCAGTGGGCAGGGCACATTACTCGCAGAACAGATGGTCGATGGGGCCGAAAAGTTCTGGAGTGGCGACCGCGTACCGGAAGACGCAACGTTGGCGCGGCCTCCCACAAGGTGGACCGATGACCTGGTGAAGGTCGCGGGTAGCCGATGGATGCGAAACGCACAGGACCGGTCGTTGTGGCGACGCTTGGGGGTGGCCTATGTCCAGCGTCTTTCGGCTGATATGATGATGACGAAACTTTATTTATTAATTCCAAATGAAGTGTCTAATTGTAACTAGGTAAAAAAAAATAACTTAATTAATATTGAGTCGAATATATAAAAATAGAACTGAACACAGTTTTTTACGTAACTCGTCATCAATAAGGTAGTTTTAAAACGTAAAAAAATAAAATAAATATTAAATTAATTCGGCACACCAGAAGTTTTCACTCTGACTGTACTTTAAGGTATGCTCATGACGTAATATCGACAAACATAGCTAATGTATATATGTATAGCGTTACCAAACGGCAATTACCCGTTTTACAGCGCTTCCATTTACACGGGTTGAAAGCGTTACAATGAAATCAGCCCTTACGCACTAATCAGTGATGATTCGACAGCTTTTGTTAATCCCATACATCCCACTCACATGCAAAAAACGTTTTGGGAACACATTAATTGTGCGTACAGCTAAGGAGTGGAATTCCCTGCCAGAGTCTGTGTTTCATAATAGCTACAACCTGAGAGTCTTTAAGTCAAGAGTGAATAGGTTACTTTTAGGCAAGCGTGCTCCATCTTCGTTCAACTATCGCTTACCATCAGGTGAGATAGTTGTCAAACGAATGACTATTAATAGTATTCAGTATTTAGTATTTATTTATTTGTTAATATAGGTTAAGAATTACAGATTTTATGTTTGATTAACAGAGCGCTATGTTATGCCAGGTGGCGTACAAATATTGTGTGCTAATCTAGGTGAGGTTTACAAATTTATTAAAAATCATGCATATTCATGGTGTACAATTACATGTTATTTAATACTCCAATTATGTCAGACCTAAATGAGGAATTATTAAAATGTCAAACGTATAAAATAAAAAAACTATGTCAAAATAATAAAAATGTCAAAAAAATAATAATATGTCAATAGTACTCGTATTAATCAATGTAATTCTAAATTAATCGGTCGTCAATAGTGTAGTAACATTTATTAATTAATAAAAAAAATCATTTTTTGCTTAAATTTTGCAAGATTTAATTCTTTTATGGCATCTGGAATTTTATTATAAATGCGTGGAGCCATACCCAGGACACTTTTGTTAAAACATTTTTGATATTTAGATAATCACCTTGGCCACGCTACCGAGCAAAGGATGTCACTTGCCTAGAGCTTCTTCTCACCGAATTATAGTCAATCATAAAAATTGTAGTCGATCATAAAAATTTATTTACCTTTTTGCTTTTCAGATATCGTCGTGGGAGCCCGAAATAAGCTAGAATTTTATAATAATAGTGCATTAGTACACTTGGAAGACTTCGGCGATGACCTACACATTGAATACTTAGCCTATGATATAGCACACAACAGACTGCTGCTGGTCGACGGAAACTGGACTCGGGATACCTTTATTTACACTTTCAACATCGCAACCAAAGAAAAACTGCCTTTAGTTAAAAGAAGACTTAACGAAATGTTCCATGAGGTCACACACAGTCTCGCTTATGATCCGGTCACGGAAATTCTCTTTTGGACGAACAGATTTACAATATATTGGTTTTCCTTAAAACCTGGATTTGTTAACAATGATTTCGGAAATGTTTTACTTGAGTTGGACTCTCTCCCTTGGGCTCTTGCCGTGGATAGCTGTAAAGGGTAGGTTAATAATTTATCAATAAAATACCGCCTAGGAATGAACGAATACATACTGGTATATTTATTTTGTCTTTAGGGTTCCGCTAATCACTCTCTGTCTGTACGTTTGTCACTGGCAATTTTCTCCGATTCTAGTGGACCGATCCAAACACAAACGCATTACGTAAAGAAATACAGTTTGCGAATAGGGGTCAGTTTTGGGGTGCAAATAAGAAATTTGAAAAATAAAGCTTATCATAATTTTTAACAGGTGAATTTTTAAAGTGTGCCTTCAGAGCCAAATCCGAAATTATGTGGAATATCGAATAACACTGAGCCCGATTTTGATGAAAAGTAAATCTGCATCATTGAATTTTTGACAAATCCGTTCAAAAATTAGCCATAAACAGTTTTGTAAATGAACATTTTTTTGAAATTATTCAAAACATTAGATCATAAATTGACATTCACCCTTCCCTTATCTCCAAAACGACCGAGTCTCAAATTTTGAAAAAAAAATGTGCACAGTGCACTGAGAGTGTGAGTGTGTGAGTGGGTGTGGATAAGTGTGTGTTCTTTTTACCTATAAAAATAAGATATCCTATTACAAGTTCATGGATTTTAATTAATATATTACAAAAATGAAATTCGTTCGGCACCCTTTCCACGCGAATCCCATTCGCACTTGGCCGGTTTTTTTACATCCAATTTAAAATTTGGACTTCATTACTCACTGAGGCAAAGCGGAATTAATTTTCCTTGTCGTTCAGGACCCTAAAAACATTTTGAATGATTACGGGTTCGAACTTTTTATATGGGAGCTGCCATAGCGCCCCTTCGCCATTATGATATTTTTTCAAAATCGCGGCGCATTATGTAACATGCATGTAGGTGCGGGTAGAGGATATTTAAACCAAAAAAAATGTCCGTAACATGGTGCCCTAAAGTGTCTCGTTGCCGAGATATTTGAAGGTAAAGTCACCATATGAGAACAATGAAAAACATTTAAAAAGAACTTATCACGCGCTTATATGCAGTAGATTGTATTCTAATAATACTTCTAGGCTTGATTTAACCATTTAACACTATTATTTTGCGAAGTTCTTAATATTAAGTGATTTTTACTTTCTTCCAAAAAGTGATTACTTAAATCAAACTGGGAACTGTTCCTTGAATTTGACGACACGGTTGGCGCAGTGGTTGAGCGATCGGCTGCTGCGCTGCGTGTCGCGGGCTCGATTCCCGCACGGAACTACTATTTGTATGGCTTACAGACAGTTGTTACGGGTCTGGCTGTTTGTGTATGTGAGTTTTATGTTTGTGAATGCACCCACGATGCAGGAGAAATTCCTAATGTGGGGCAACGTTTTTTCAAAAAAAGAATCTAATGTGTCTGAGTACATAATTAAATTAATTAATTTTTAATGATAGTCTTGATGTCACATGGTGACTACCTTGAAATATCTCGGCAACGTGACACTTTAGGCCACCATGTTCCTAACATTTTTGCTTTGTTGAAGTAGATCGTGCGCCACAACTTTGAAATAAAAATAAAATGGCGGCGGGGGGGCTATGCCACAATGGTTTCATGCCCTTTGATGGTTGTTTTTAAATTACAGATATATTTACTGGAGCAACATAAGGAACAGGGATTTTTCAACAATACAGAAGGCTCGATTGGATGGCTCTGACAGGGAAATTGTATTACGTGGTGGCATGCATTTCGTTCAAAACCTTGTCATTGACCAGCAAACAAAAAAAATGTACTGGACGCAAGATAAAATACGAGGAGACAGACCTGCTATAGCAACGCAATTTTCCATTCATAGTGCATATTTAAATGGTGAAAACAGAACAAGATTGTATTTTGAGAGAGAGAAGAACCAACCAAAAACACTGGCCGTATCAAAAGATTCCATCTACTGGATACCTTCGTTTGACCTTTCCAGTAAAATTTGGTATTTGCCAAAGAATCCATCGGAAGATACAAAACCCGAAGCAATTACAGTAACAGGATGGTACAGTAATGATATCGCCGCTAACTATAAGATTGAAGACCAGATACAAGGTATTGAGGATTGCGAACCACTTCGGAGTCTGATACCAAAAGGTACAGTGACCAACGAGTAATGACTTTGAATCTTTCAATAATCCTTCTAAAGACCCATTGACTTCATTTGACAATTTTTATTTTACTTTTTAATTTGATTTTATTACAATCTTGCTTTTATAATGATTCGATTTGTGTTAATAATAATAATCTATGTATTTGCACACTTTAATAGTTTATAATACAGTGCACCTACTTTTTATTTGTAATACCTTGTAACCTGTATTATGCTTATAAATAATTTGATTTTATTAAATTGTTCTTTTTTTTCTTTTTACGCCGTGCTCTTGATCACCTCGCTCTTATCTAGGTATTATTTCATTTTTAAAATCAAAATTTAGATATTATTATTTAGCTATTTATTGCCCGCGATTAAGTACACGCGTATTCCGTTTTTTCCTTTTCCAGTTGGAATTTAGGGAAATCCTCTCTTAATGCTCCCCTACACTCCAAAAGGAACCTACATGCCAAACAGCTTTCTACGATTAGAAGTTTCGGTAGTGCGTCGACCTACGTGCCAAATTTCAGCTTTCTACGAGCAGAAGTTTCGGTAGTGCGTTGACCTACGTGCCAAAATTCAGCTTTCTACGAGCAGAAGTTTCGGTAGTGCGTTGACCTACGTGCCAAAATTCAGCTTTCTACGACCAGAAGTTTCGGTAGTGCGTTGACCTACGTGCCAAATTTCAGCTTTCTACGACCAGAAGTTTCGGTAGTGCGTTGACCTACGTGCCAAATTTCAGCTTTCTACGACCAAAAGTTTCGGTAGTGCGTTGACCTACGTGCCAAAATTCAGCTTTCTACGACCAGAAGTTTCGGTAGTGCGTTGACCTACGTGCCAAATTTCAGCTTTCTACGACCAGAAGTTTCGGTAGTGCGTTGACCTACGTGCCAAAATTCAGCTTTCTACGATCAGAAGTTTCGGTAGTGCGTTGACCTACGTGCCAAAATTCAGCTTTCTACGAGCAGTAGTTTCTGCTGTGCGTTGTCTGTCAGTACCTCACTCACTGACTCAGTAACGGAAGATTTTTATATGTAGGATGATTAGAGTTATCAGATAATATAATGTGATTGTTTCCGTTATTTTCCGCGAGTCTCATGCACTCCGAATCGGATGACTGAAAGAATTCTAATGGAGATGACACACGAGTAGATCATCTCCTGGGCTAGAACTCGAAGTACTTTTAAACTGAATTGTTCTCTTTGGCAGAAGCGAGTACCTAATTATTGAAAATTAAGTAAAATAATATAATTATATAAAGTTTTGGTAGGAGTTTTACTGAAACAAGTTTAATTAGGAATATTTATTTAATTAACTAGGCGTCACGCAGTTTCACCCACGTAATTCCCGTTTCTCCCACGGAACGGGGACAAAATATAACCTATGTCACTCTCTGATAATGTAGCTATCCATTGCTGAAAGATTTTTTCAAATCGGTCCAGTTGTTTTTAAGTTTATTCGTTACATAAAAAATACAAATCTTTCCTTTGTGAAATGTTAGTTCTTAGTTACTTCTATTATTGATAAGTTATTGTAAAACCAATAAGGCACCTGCATGTCGATCTCAATATATCAACATTTTCAGGTTGTCCATCTGAATGTTAGTTGTTATTTTTTTACATAAAACGATGAATACTTATTTAAATAAGATAAAAAAGTATCCTCCTTTTGGGGCAGTCGGGAAAAAGTATTTGAAGTTGCTGTTTCATTTTATAATTACTTCGTAGACTGAGATCTCAGAGCTGCCAGATCTCTTTTATTTAATCACTAACAAAATATGTGGGATAGAGTAGTGTTTTATTGTAATTTTAACATACGTATACCTGCTAGCTTGGGCTGACGGCCATTTTTTTTTGTTGAAATGTATCAAAGGTATTTCAGTAGTCAAGGAGGTAAATTTGCATCTTCCCATATACTGATAGACTTTAGCTTTCGTTATGTGCACCTACTAAATGAACTATAGGCTGGGTGCGAAGTACTAATTGGGGTAATATAATTTATCGCAGAGCTCATGGTGGCCAAAAGTAGAAATAATGTAGGTTCTCTGTCAACGCCATAGCAATCTGTTTAGAATTATCTACCTAATTAACGGACTTCAAAAAAAGGAGAAGGTTCTCAATTCGACCGCGTATATATATAATTTTTTTTATGTGTGTTCGCGGATAACTTCGTCTTTTAAGAACCGATTTCGATTAATCTTTTTATACATGAAAGGGTATGCTGCCGAGGTGGTCCCATTGCCACCTCGTCAGGATCTGATGATGGAAACCCTGAGAAATCGAGGGCAACTCTCCAAAATTGTAGGCACGCATCTGGTAAAAACTGATATGATATTCGTGTGTATATCGGGAGATACTACAAAAGAATGAAGGTTTGAATCAGACCTGATGATGGAGACGACAGAGAGTCAAGGGAAGTGTTTGGGCTTATTTCATTCGTATTGACGAGACCTTTACACCGAAAGCACTAAGTAAGTTTTATTAAATAGGCCACAGTTCATAACAAAACATCATGCCGGTACGCTGTGAATGGGTGCGCAGGTACCACTAGAAAGTCGGTGTCAAAAAACTAGCCAAGTACGAGTCGGACTCGCGTGCAAAGGGTTCCGAACGAATTTAATTTTTTTAACATGTTATTTTAACACTAAAGACTTCTTATAATCGTTCATTTTCTTGTAATCTATAGATAAAGATGTATTATCTCCATTTTTTTTTCAAAATTTTAGGCTCATTAGTTTCGGATTTAAGGCAATTTTTCGTCTAATTTCTTGAATAACTTCAAAACCATTTATTTTAAAATTATGTAAAAAATATAATTAAAACCCTCATAGTAAGATCTTTTATTTGATATGTCAAACGATATTGTTCAAAAACTTTTTTTTAATTTTCTAGTTTGACCTCCAAAAGTGACCCCCATACTAAAAGTTTAATCATTTACGTACGCGTCCGTGTTTGGGTCACAGAAGTCCATATGTGTACCAAATTTCAACAGAATCGGTCCAGTGGATCCCGAGAAAAACTGGCTGTGACAGACGGACACACAGACAGACACCCGAGTGATCCTATAAGGGTTCCTTTTTTTTCGGAACCCTAATTATATTTTTTTCATAATTTTAAAGTAAATGGTTTCGAAGTTATTCAAGAAATTAGACGAAAAATGACCATTCCCCCCTTATCTCCGAAACTACTGGGCCTAAAATTTTGAAAAAAGATGGAGATAATAGATCTTTACCTAAAGATTACAGGAAAACCTATTAGAAGTCTGTTGTGTTAAAATAACATGTTAAAAAAAATAAAATTCGTTCGGAACCCTTTGCACGCGAATCCGACTCGCACTTGGCCAGTTTTTTTTTTCAGATATAAAAGATGAATTACGAGACATTTTAATTTAAAAAAAGGCCCCAAAACAGCTGAGCAGGCCTTCAAATAAATAAGAATGTGTGTCACAAGTGTTTAAGCTATTTCAAATTCTAATTTTAGCAGTTTCACGTTTTAAGTTCTGGAGTAGCGACTGCGTACTGGAAGACGCAGCGTTGAAAGTTCTCCCACAAGGTGGACCAATGACCAGCTAGTCTATTCTGTAAACAACTATTTCGATATCGAGCTTCATCTGAGTGATAAAACTCACAAAATGAGCTTTATTGCATACAACATAAAGGTCTTAATTTGAAACTCACCTAGGATTTCACTACTGCTAGTCTATTCTGTAAGAAACTATTTCGATATCGAGCTTCACCTGAGTGATAAAACTCACAAAGTGAACTTTATTGCACACAACATAAAGACCTTCATTTGAAACTCACCTCGAATTCTACTGTCGAGATACGAAAATGTTGTTAGAGAATAGCACTACTGGTGAGAGTCGCGGTTAGCCGATGGATATGAGACGCACAAGAACGGTTATTGTGGCGACATTTGTGGGAGGTGTATGTCCAGCAGTGGACGTCTTTCGGCTGATGATGAAGCTTGCAGTGAACTGTCATTCTACCTTAATTGAACGGATTGACAACTCACTTCATATTCATGAGATTTTGACATGAAATTAACACTGTTCCCTTGTAGAAAAAGATCATAACAAGCCAATCATGAAATAAAAAAAAATATTTTGAGACGAATGTTGTACCGTGATCACCCCAAACTTTAAAACAGAAACAATTTTTAGGGTTCCGAACGTCTGTTTGAAAAAACGGAGTACTTATAAGATCACTTGTGTGACTGTCAGACTATCCATCTGTCACAGCCAAATTTTCCGAATTTATTTTGTAACTAGCTGGTTCCCGCGACTTCGTCTGTTTAGGATTAGTAAGTACTTCGAGTAGCTAAATATCTTCTCAATATCTATCTATATACCAAAATTCATCAAAATTGGTTCTGCGGATTACTTGTGAATGCGTAACAGACAGACAGCATTACTTTGAGAGACCCTTGTTTTATATTGAGTAATGTATGTACGTACATTAAAACTAAGTATTTTATAATGATCTCACTGATCTCATGATCTCACAATAAAAGGTATTATAAACGCCATATTTTGTAAGGATCGATTTACGGATGTAATTAATAAAATTGGAGGTAATACTAAAGTTATAGGGAGCTAGTCTAATATACTCCTATAAACTATGTTAAACGATTTTTTTCGTTCAGCAGAGACATGCAGATTTTGCGATTTAGAAACGCGTGAGCAAGCTACGTAAAGCTGGCCATGGAAAAAACATGATGTGCCCAAATGTATGCCTGCTATTTTTAAGGTTTGACCCTGCGATTTGTTGATACCTAGTCATTGAAAATGCAACTTTTAATGGGAACTGCAGGCGTTAAAATTAAATGGTAAGTTATTGGGTATGATCGGGATGCGTGGTATAAGAACATTGTCTCCCTTGGCTTCTCCAGTTAAGATTGTGGCCTTCACAATATGCCTTCCTAATTCGGTGACTCGCAATCGAGTACCGTTGCATAATCCTGGCGCGTCCAAGTTACGCATTAACAAAACGGGTACTCCGACCTTTATTTCTAACTTATGTGATGGTATCCCAGATAACTTCAAAAAGTTTAGGAACTGCACGGGATAGCTCGTAGTGTCATCGGATGACATGACTGTGTCGATGGAATTATACACTGATGTTTCGCTGGTTATTTGGTGTAAGATTTTTTTACTTATTTTCGCAACAGTCTCATTTTTTGGTGTCAGTATGGTTTTTTCACACAACCAGTTTTCGTCGAGAATATTTTGTTGCAGATTCGGCAAAACTTAATCAATGAGTTCATCTTCCGACTCCACAACATGACAAAATTGGTTTGTGAAAAGAACCATAGGTACTTTAGGCGGCCTTCACTAATTTCTAGGAGTTTTTGGGCATATGCTCCTGACTCGACATCGCTGAATTACTGGACGTGAACTGGACTCGCATGTTAGTGGTAAGGTAAAGCTGTAAAACTTTGGTCCACAGATATGATCCTTGCAGACATGCATTAATTTCGTCTGCTGCAGTGCCTCTCTCGATAACAGGTAGTCTGTCTAAAATCCCCTGCTAATAACACTACCACACCACCCATCAGCTTTCGATAACTTTGAATGTCTTGTAGACAGGGCGCGTTTGTGTGACATATTGCATTCGTCCCACACAATCAACTTACATTGTTGCAACAGGGCGCCACTGGCACTGCTCTTACTGATGTTGCACGTTGGGGTTTCTTCGCTTACCAGATTAAGAGGTAATTTAAAAACTGAATGTGCTGTCCGTCCGCCGCTCAGTAACGTTGCAGCGATTCCAGAGGAAGCCATAGCTAATGCAACATTACGGTCCCTACGAATTTTTGCTAGAAGCAAATTAAGCAAAAATGTTTCACCTGTACCGCCCGGGGCATCAAGAAAAAAAGGCCACCTTCACCAAGCTCATTTTTGCTCGGGTGACAGGCGTGGCTCTGTATGACTGATCTGAGCATCTAATAAAGCGGTATCGTAGCTTAGCTCTTTGATCAAATCGGTCGACAGCTCTCCTCGACGTTGTGGTGTGGGCATGCCAAAATCGGACAATTTCTTTCCGAAAATTGTTAATATTTTGTCCTCTATAAGTCTTAGTGCTTCATTCAAACATAGTTCATTGTTGACTTGATCCATTCTTTCGAATCTGTGCAAGATATCCCCTGATAAAGCAGTTTCATACTTATCTCATAGTTGAAGAGGATTCGATATATGGCAAGTGCATAATAATATTGCAAACAGCTCTCTTATTTGCGAAGGAGAGCGACACAGCACGGCCTCTTCCATTGTGATATCCCAGTAGTTGTCATCTTCCAACAACCCCAACTTTTCACACGCTTGTCGAAAAGTTTCAAGTTCTTGGCCGTCAACTGTTTTTAGATCCAAAAAGTTTGTGGGGCCCCGGATTGCATTCAGCAGCATTCGTAAACAGTAACATTCAAAGTTACTAACGTGCACTGCTTCACACCTGGCCAGCCGTCGACAGGAGTTCCTTGCAAACAACGTTTCCATTCTTTTGACGACGCATTCCATGTATAGTAGCGGGGTGCCTCAACATAAAGTAATGTTTTTGCAAATGCGTCATTTTGGCAAAGCTGGAAAAATGCAGTTAGTGTCGTCCTAGGTGGTGCGGCCATTCTCTCTCTAAAATTGTTTTCAGTAAAGTAAATCCGCTCACCATTGGGCAGATGTACCGCAAGCTGAGTGACTGTTGGGTGTCTCTCTATCCAGTATGTTAAATATAGCCAGGTAAATATATTTACAAATATATTTTATCGCTTGTACCGTATTGCAGAACTCTACATTCATGTGGCAATTAAAAAATCAAAGGCCAGACTCTAGTATGATCAATTATTGTATTTATGGTTCACTGTTTTGGCGATAATGGCTTACTCATAAAAGATAGATATATGCTGTCGCGGATTTTTTTGTAGGACTAATTAAGATAAACATTTCTCTCATACATTATATACGTGTAAACTCTACAGTTTTTGCATCGTACGCCAGAATAGCTCGCAGATGGCAGATTTTTTCCGACTTACTTGACAATTATCGTTATATTTTGGACAATTCGCACACTATCTTTAAAAATTATAGCCTATGTGTTATTCTAATGTATAAGCTATATTATTGCAAACTTTCATGAAAATCCATTCGGTAGTTTTTGCGTGAAAGAGGAACAAACATCCATACATCTATACATCCATACATACAAACTTTCGCGTTTATAATATTAGTAGGATGTATTAGCTTATTTTTAATTTTGTTGTGTATTGTATTTGCATGGGCTACAGTTGCCTGAAATAAAGGAAAAATAATTGCCTTAGGTATTTAGGATTTTTATCATGTTTACAAGTTACAAACTGGAGGTGCCAAACATTAAAACACACATCCATTCATCCTCACAAACTTTCATATTTATTATAAAAAACTAAGATTGGATAGGCTGCTTGCGCTGAAACGGTCATTTAATAAAGGCACGTGTATATCGTCGGTGCGCTTGCCAAATCTGATATGTGTTTTTCATCAAGTTGACAAGGGAGACAATAATCTGTTTTATTTAATGATTAATTGATGATTTTTTAATGATTAATTGACTAATTCATAATTTCTAAATGCCGTATGAACTGAGATACAAGTGAAAATGATAAAATGTATTGTTAATATACTTGATTTTAAAGGATATTAAGTAACAAGAAAGTATCATCGAAATGCACATATCGGATTTGGCAAGCGCACCGACGATATGCGGTCGGGTCCGATTTATAAAACATATGTTTATAAATAATCATTAAAAAATCATCAATTAATCATTAAATAAAACAGATTATTGTCTCCCTTGTCAACTTGATGAAAAACACATATCAGATTTGGCAAGCGCACCGACGATATTTAAATGCGACCTCATAAAAAATTCCATGAGCCACAAACGCCAACATTTCAAAGCAATTTCTGTGTACAATTTGAATCTATTGAAACCCAAACAATAATAATACACACATGTGCAGTCGGCCTTACAGAAGCGACCGCAACAGAAAGCCAGCCCGAAGTGTGTACCAGCATACAGAAGGTAGTCATTTGCAAGCTCGCTCCGTTTACCCCGAAAAAGTCGGGCGGAAAGATACGAAAATATACGGAAATACCCGACTGGAAGTGTGTGTGTCTTTTAGTAATGACAGGTCCTTGATAACCTCTCTACTTATACTGTGATCGAGAGAGATCATTTAGATCTTCGTTTGATGGTGTGAATGGATTTAAACGTTGACTGGATTGTTTGGGCTGCTTTATGTACAATCTTTCCTTCTCGTTCTAAAATCTATTATGGTTGTCTTTAAAAATCGCTTTTGGCGATAAGGCCGCCCATTGTATCACCATATAATGTTTTCTTCGTCTATTTTTACACGACCGCCTAAAAAAGGAGTGTTATGTTTTCAGGGTTCATGTATGTATGTATGTATGTTTGTGAGTTTCTTTATTCCATCGTAACTCCGAAACGCCTTAACCGATTTCGATGCATGTGGTATCGTTAGAAACGTTGCGTTATCCCGGGTAACATCATCTAGAGCTTGCTTAGTACATAACAAAAATATATAACAGTAGTATTCCATATGCACTCGTTCGCTAATAATGAAAATTTAAAAAATAATTTTAGGACAGCCATGGTTCCAACAAATAATTGAAACTGAAAAACAACTTTTTTATTGCAGTCGGGGGACAGTAGGTACTCTGTAACTGTTCTTTAATGGTCATGTGTTAAGTCTCTCCATGTATTAAATCACCTCAGAAATTTTAATATCAATGTGGTACCAATCAAAAATCGATTTAGTTTAGCATTACTTATTCAATCAAAATATCGTTTTATCACTAAAAGGTATGAAATAAAAAACAAATAATTAAAAAATTTAAAAACACGCCTGCCATGTCCCAAAATGAACTAAAAAATTAAAAACAAGCATTGGCCCAAAAATTTAAAACTGAAAACCTGTTTTTCAGTTTAAAATTTTTGGGCCAATGCTGTTTTTCAGTTTAAAATTTTTGGGCCAATGCTTGTTTTTAATTAGGGTTCCGAAAAAAAAGGAACCCTTATAGGATCACTCGGGTGTCTGTCTGTCTGTCCGTCGGTCACAGCCAATTTTCTCCGGATCCACAAGACCGATTCTGTTGAAATTTGGTACACATATGGTCTTCTATGACCCAAACACGGGCGCGTTACGTAAATTATTATTTTTTTAGTATGGGGGTCACTTTTAGGGGCCAAACTAGAAAATTAAAAAAAACAGTTTTTTGAACAATATCGTGTGACGCATCAAATGAAAGGGCTTACTGTGAAGGTTTTAATTATATTTTTTTCATAATTTTAAAGTAAATGGTTTCGAAGTTATTCAAGAAATTAGACGAAAAATGACCATTCCCCCCCTTATCTCCGAAACTACTGAGCCTAAAATTTTGAAAAAAGATGGAGATAATAGATCTTTACCTAAAGATTACAGGAAAACCTATTAGAAGTCTGTTGTGTTAAAATAACATGTTAAAAAAAATAAAATTCGTTCGGAACCCTTTGCACGCGAATCCGACTCGCACTTGGCCAGTTTTTTTTTTTCAGATATAAAAGATGAATTACGAGACATTTTTTTTTTAAAAAGGCCCCAAAACAGCTGAGCAGGCCTTTAAATAAATAAGAATCTGTGTCACAAGTGTTTAAGCTATTTCAAATTCTAATTTTAGCAGTTTCACGTTTTAAGTTCTGGAGTAGCGACTGCGTACTGGAAGACGCAGCGTTGAAAGTTCTCCCACAAGGTGGACCAATGACCAGCTAGTCTATTCTGTAAACAACTATTTCGATATCGAGCTTCATCTGAGTGATAAAACTCACAAAATGAGCTTTATTGCATACAATATAAAGGTCTTAATTTGAAACTCACCTAGGATTTCACTACTGTAGTGCTATTCTCTAACAACATTTTCGTATCTCGACAGTAGAATTCGAAGTGAGTTTCAAATGAAGATCTTTATGTTGTGTGCAATAAAGCTCACTTTGTGAGTTTTATCACTCAGGTGAAGCTCGATATCGAAATAGTTTCTTACAGAATAGACTAGCTGGTGAGAGTCGCGGTTAGCCGATGGATATGAGACGCACAAGAACGGTTATTGTGGCGACATTTGTGGGAGGTGTATGTCCAGCAGTGGACGTCTTTCGGCTGATGATGAAGCTTGCAGTGAACTGTCATTCTACCTTAATTGAACGGATTGACAACTCACTTCATATTCATGAGATTTTGACATGAAATTAACACTGTTCCCTTGTAGAAAAAAATCATAACAAGCCAATCATGAAATAAAAAAAATATTTTGAGACGAATGTTGTACCGTGATCACCCCAAACTTTAAAACAGAAACAATTTTTAGGGTTCCGAACTTCTGTTTGAAAAAACGGAGTACTTATAAGATCACTTGTGTGACTGTCAGACTATCCATCTGTCACAGCCAAATTTTCCGAATTTATTTTGTAATAGTATTTACTCATTTGTAAGTAAAATTTTTTGTAAGTTGTGAAAATTATTATTTACTAGCTGGTTCCCGCGACTTCGTCTGTTTAGGATTAGTAAGTACTTCGAGTAGCTAAATATCTTCTCAATATCTATCTATATACCAAAATTCATCAAAATTGGTTCTGCGGATTACTTTTGAATGCGTAACAGACAGACAGCATTACTTTGAGAGACCCTTGTTGAAGTGAAAACTTCTTTAGCGGCGTTGAGCACTTTTCTGTAATGGGTATAAAATCTTAAACTCGCGTCAGGGTCACGTGACCTGATCGCAAAAAGCGTAAGACGGACTCGCGTCAGGGTCACGTGATGCGAAAAAGCGTACGATCGAGGGGAAGGGAGAGGAACTAGTATCTCCCACTCTTTCTACCGTGCCTGAGTGTGCTGCTCCGCTTAGGCGGCACAGGGCGCTTGCGCGAATGTCCGTCTGTGTTTATGTACAGCGTGCCACGCGTATCCAAGGATACGAAATTACGGAATTACGAAATTATGGATGAAAGTTGATTTTTCTAAGAGATAAAAATTAATGTAATATATAAATAAATAACGATATAATATTATGAATAATAACACGTAAATTGTCATATTTGTGTACGATAGCGCAATAAATAAACATTGTATTCTACCTCATAAATGATAGTATTTTTGTACTTATAATTAAACACGTTATTTTTTGTTGTTTTTATGGTTCGTTTTGTTTATGTCAGGAACTGTGTCAAGATTGACATCTGTCACTGACAGTCGCTGTCGCGGCCACACGTCAGTGTCTTTTTGTTTATTTTGTTGTCGGTGGTTTGTCTATGATGTGACCGCGACAGTAAGGATGTATTATTTACATGTTTTCACTTCTGCCGGCACTCCCGGAGTGCTACCGGTGTTTTTTTTATATTGAGTAATGTATGTACGTACATTAAAACTAAGTATTTTATAATGATCTCACTGATCTCATGATCTCACAATAAAAGGTATTATAAACACCATATTTTGTAAGGATCGATTTACGGATGTAATTAATAAAATTGGAGGTAATAGTAAAGTTATAGGGAGCTAGTCTAATATACCTACTCCTATAAACTATGTTAAACGATTTTTTTCGTTCAGCAGAGACATGCAGATTTTGCGATTTAGAAACGCGTGAGCAAGCTACGTAAAGCTGGCCATGGAAAAAACATGGTGTGCCCAAATGTATGCCTGCTATTTTTAAGGTTTGACCCTGCGACTTGTTGATACCTAGTCATTGAAAATGCAACTTTTAATGGGAACTGCAGGCGTTAAAATTAAATGGTAAGTTATTGGGTATGATCGGGATGCGTGGTATAAGAACATTGTCGCCCTTGGCTTCTCCAGTTAAGATTGTGGCCTTCACAATATGCCTTCCTAGTTCGGTGACTCGCAATCGAGTACCGTTGCATAATCCTGGCGCGTCCAAGTTACGCATTAACAAAACGGGTACACCGACCTTTATTTCTAACTTATGTGATGGTATCCCAGATAACTTCAAAGAGTTTAGGAACTGCACGGGATAGCTCGTAGTGTCATCGGATGACATGACTGTGTCGATAGAACTATACACTGATGTTTCGCTGGTTATTTGGTGTAAGATTTTTTTACTTATTTTCGCAACAGTCTCATTTTTTGGTGTCAGTATGGTTTTTTCACACAACCAGTTTTCGTCGAGAATATTTTGTTGCAGATTCGGCAAAACTTAATCAATGAGTTCATCTTCCGACTCCACAACATGACAAAATTGGTTTGTGAAAAGAACCATAGGTACTTTAGGCGGCCTTCACTAATTTCTAGGAGTTTTTGGGCATATGCTCCTGACTCGACATCGCTGAATTACTGGACGTGAACTGGACTCGCATGTTAGTGGTAAGGTAAAGCTGTAAAACTTTGGTCCACAGATATGATCCTTGCAGACATGCATTAATTTCGTCTGCTGCAGTGCCTCTCTCGATAACAGGTAGTCTGTCTAAAATCCCCTGCTAATAACACTACCACACCACCCATCAGCTTTCGATAACTTTGAATGTCTTGTAGACAGGGCGCGTTTGTGTGACATATTGCATTCGTCCCACACAATCAACTTACATTGTTGCAACAGGGCGCCACTGGCACTGCTCTTACTGATGTTGCACGTTGGGGTTTCTTCGCTTACCAGATTAAGAGGTAATTTAAAAACTGAATGTGCTGTCCGTCCACCGCTCAGTAACGTTGCAGCGATTCCAGAGGAAGCCATAGCTAATGCAACATTACGGTCCCTACGAATTTTTGCTAGAAGCAAATTAAGCAAAAATGTTTCACCTGTACCGCCCGGGGCATCAAGAAAAAAAGGCCACCTTCACCAAGCTCATTTTTGCTCGGGTGACAGGCGTGGCTCTGTTTGACTGATCTGAGCATCTAATAAAGCGGTATCGTAGCTTAGCTCTTTGATCAAATCGGTCGACAGCTCTCCTCGACGTTGTGGTGTGGGCATGCCAAAGTCGGACAATTTCTTTCCGAAAATTGTTAATATTTTGTCCTCTATAAGTCTTAGTGCTTCATTCAAACATAGTTCATTGTTGACTTGATCCATTCTTTCGAATCTGTGCAAGATATCCTCTGATAAAGCAGTTTCATACTTATCTCATAGTTGAAGAGGATTCGATATATGGCAAGTGCATAATAATATTGCAAACAGCTCTCTTATTTGCGAAGGAGAGCGACACAGCACGGCCTCTTCCATTGTGATATCCCAGTAGTTGTCATCTTCCAACAACCCCAACTTTTCACACGCTTGTCGAAAAGTTTCAAGTTCTTGGCCGTCAACTGTTTTTAGATCCAAAAAGTTTGTGGGGCCCCGGATTGCATTCAGCAGCATTCGTAAACAGTAACATTCAAAGTTACTAACGTGCACTGCTTCACACCTGGCCGGCCGTCGACAGGAGTTCCTTGCAAACAACGTTTCCATTCTTTTGACGACGCATTCCATGTATAGTAGCGGGGTGCTTCAACATAAAGTAATGTTTTTGCAAATGCGTCATTTTGGCAAAGCTGGAAAAATGCAGTTAGTGTCGTCCTAGGTGGTGCGGCCATTCTCTCTCTAAAATTGTTTTCAGTAAAGTAAATCCGCTCACCATTGGGCAGATGTACCGCAAGCTAAGTGACTGTTGGGTGTCTCTCTATCCGCCAGGCTGCTTCGTTACTACTAACATATCGACCGACTCGAAATGTTTGCACCTCATCTCTCAGGTTAATATTAACATTTCCTTGTTCTCGGATGTTAAATATAGCCAGGTAAATATATTTACAAATATATTTTATCGCTTGTGTGCTATTGCAGAACTCTACATTTATGTGGCAATTAAAAATTTTAGAGAGAAGAGGACAATATGGGACAATCCAGCGGTTATCAACCAATATTTCATGTATTCCACCTCGGATTTTTCGAGTTATCGTACGGCCGCCGTCTTCTGGTGCTCTACGCCTGTACAAAGGATAGCCTGTGTCGTTGGTTTGAGTATCTTTTAATAGCGCCCTTGGATACTTTTTAGTACATTTGCCTTCCTTCAAATGTAATTTCTTTCTTATTTTTAATTGTAACAGTATTTATGGCCAGACTCTAGTATGATTAATTATTGTATTTATGGTTCACTGTTTTGGCGATAATGGCTTACCTACTCATAAAAGATAGATATATGCTGTCGCGGATTTTTTTGTAGGACTAATTAAGATAAACATTTCTCTCATACATTATATACGTGTAAACTCTACAGTTTTTGCATCGTACGCCAGAATAGCTCGCAGATGGCAGATTTTTTCCGACTTACTTGACAATTATCGTTATCTTTTGGACAATTCGCACACTATCTTTAAAAATTATAGCCTATGTGTTATTCTAATGTATAAGCTATATTATTGTAAACTTTCATGAAAATCCATTCGGTAGTTTTTGCGTGAAAGAGGAACAAACATCCATACATCTATACATACAAACTTTCGCGTTTATAATATTAGTAGGATAAGCATAAGAAAACTGTTTTTGTTAAATAACTGCCTAATGATTGGATGCACAAATTCGTACTTACCATACACAATTACAGGACGTCATACACTAAATATCTGCTAAACTGAAATAAAAAAAACGACACTTTTCCGCTGGGACTACGAACACACATAAATGCTCTAAGCCTACATTGATATTTCCCTAATATCCCTTTGGGTTCCGTACCTCACAAGGAAAAAACGGAGCCCTTATAGGATCACCTTGTTGTCCGTCCGTTTGTCTGTCAAGACACTTTATCTCGGGAACGCGTGGAGGTATCGAGA
The DNA here is from genome assembly GCA_947578705.1 of Lacanobia wlatinum. Taxonomy (NCBI): domain Eukaryota; kingdom Metazoa; phylum Arthropoda; class Insecta; order Lepidoptera; family Noctuidae; genus Lacanobia; species Lacanobia wlatinum. Next base: position 21,503,329 of record OX388039.1, read on the forward strand.
TGAAATTAAACTCAGGTCTAGTCTTGAAGCTGAAAAAAAAATAAACTCCTAAATTAACTAAAAAAGATATGGCCGCAAAAAACGTAAGTACCTATATTTCAACACTCTCAAGGGAATCAAAATTTATATCCAAGGGTATTTCCCGTTGACCTAGAACTATGAAATTTGGCAAGTAATATCGTCTTATATTAAAAGTATAGCGAAAAGTCTGAAAACTATACATTTGCAATTAAATCATAAAAACAAAAGTTAGTCTTTATTTGAAGCAATCAATCTACAAATTTGTACGGAACCCTCGGTGGGCGAGTCCGACTCGCGCTTGTCCGGTTTTTCATTACCAGAGAACGTTTAGGATCACGATTGAAGTCGCTTCAGGACAGCTTTGTCATTATGTTTTTGTTATTAAGAAAGTTAATAAATCTATGTGGGTCAACGCGACCGTCAGGATGACTGGACCAAACGAGATATTTACATGAGACTATGTGCACTATTTTATACCTATTACACCTATACAGGTTAGCTGACCACTTCCAAGTTCTCATAGTACTTAAACCTTTGAGAACTTGGAAGTGGTCAGCCAAACTGACGTCAGAATGGCTGACCACTTTATTTCTTTGATATTTTTCTAAACGCAAAGGTAGCAAATATTTCATTATAGGTAGTAAATAGTAGCAAAAAGGTATTAAATAGTGCACATAGTCTCACGTACATATCTCGTTTGGTCCAGTCATCCTGACGGTCACTGGGTCAACGACCGTTATTGCACGGATACCTGACGTCATAGTACAGTACGTCTACCGTGTTTATCAATCTATACTCGCTAGCGACTGTAGTTAAAAAACTGTATGAAAACTTTGAAAAAACAAGTTTCTAATTCGCTAGCGAGTATAGATTGATAAAACTCATGGTAGACGTACTGTAGGTAATTCAAAACCTAGTCATTTATTCATTCGTTACGCTTTGGAATGTGAGATGAGCTTCATACCTTTCACCGAACTATCTTGACAAAATTTTGTCACAGAAAAAATAACTTAAGCATTGTATGCTTAAGTTATTTTTTCTGTGACAAAATTTTCAATCAGTAATTATACCTGCTAAATTGGTAGTAGTTGGTTGATCAAGTAACAGAAAATATAAATGCTAAGAAATAGCATAGATAAGTGGTACAGTGGCACCCAACTGATAAGGCGCGTCGTGAATCTTCGTTCGCACAGAAAAGTAAGTATGGTCGCGAAGAGTAACGAAAGAAAGCAAACTTACAATCAGCCTTACATCACTACTATTAGGTTCATAATACACTGCAGATGTTAGTTCCGTCTCACTCGCAAGTCACGTGCCGCGCGCTAACATGGCGGCAGCTGCCGACCAATAGCAGTACAGGAAAAAAAGCGCGTTGCGTGGAGCGTGCCGATGGGTCAATAGCATTTCCCGCGCTTTGAAAATTCATCTTCTACTGTAACTACTGTAACAAATAGCTGAAACAGAACATTGGTATGGGGAATGGGGTGAGAAAGCACAATAATAACATAAATATTTGAAAACCTTATTTATTAGGTTTTATTCTCAGACATGAGGCAATGCGATATTTGGTATGTACTGTATTTTTTAAATATCACACATACTTTACGAAGAAGTAAACATTTAATAACAAATTCTGGGACAGAAATTGTCAGAAAAATTTGCTGTTTGTTTGTAACCAAAATTTTTGTGATACAGAAATCTGTACATTTTTCATTGAACTTGTATAATATGGAAAACTTAATCTAATCCTTACACCTAAATTAGAAGTAACTAAATTATTCTCTCATTTCTCCTTCTTCATCTTCTTCCTCTGCTCCTCTCACATACAGTACATTGTTACATCTGATGAGGACTTCTCCGAGGTTACCTTGAAAATTAAAAAATAATGAGATCTGTTCCCTTTATGTCGAGCCATGAGGGTCATCTCGATTTTATTCCCTCTATGTCAAGCATGTCAAGCATATGATTTTATCCTCACTTTTATTCCCTTTATGTCAAGTGCTGCAAGTACAGTCAGAAATAAAAACGCAACACCGTTAATGATTTATTCAAAGAAGGATATATTACTAGTACCACAGCTATTACTTACGAGTCAGGTAAAATTTTGATAAAACCTCTCTTATGCAAATTGCAAATTGAAACGGGAATATGCACGAAAAAAATATTGATTATCTATACAGTTTATCTAAAAATATACACAAATATAATACTAACAGTGAAAATAGAATCAAAATTGCTCGAAAAACAAACGAGATAAAATTATTTTAAACAAATATATCTGTCCCTCTCGCGAAAACGCTGTTTTCTTTGGCAGCTGTATAGGCACCAAGAACTTTGACGTTACAATTCATATCGGACTTCTCTTTCTAATAAGTATTTCATTCTGCAAATAAAAAAATCGCATGCATATTCCCTATTGTGTGGTTGTCATTATCTTGACTGTACTTTTCTTCATGTAAAGGGAATAGATGTAAATATCAGATATAGAGGTGTAAATATCAGTATCTTTAACAATAGCCTTTAAGACTCAATGTAAAGGGAATAATTATATTTTTTTAAATAGTAATTGAGTATTTGGTCCTTGTGCAGCTATGGACATCAATCAGCCCAGACTTTAGCCCACCCTTACGTAATTCTATGTAGGGGTGGGCTCAAGTCTAACTAGTAACAGCCGTGTGGCATAGCACCCTTGTTAGGTTTCCTAGCTCCTGCCTATCCATAGCAACAGCCAGGGTCAATGGCTAAACTTGCTTTCCGAGGCAGGGAGGAGTATTGGCATGTTATGGATTGTCATCCACACTTCCGATATCCTACCTTGGCAAGCGCTGCAACCTTGGCAAGGTCGGACTATGTGGCTGTTATTATTTAGCCACGAGCTACTTGTGAAGATTTGGGATTTTAGATCTTATCTGGGTTGTATCTTCTAGGCACCTTAAATAGACTTTGCGAGTCTTCAGAAGGTAAGACAAGGCAGTAAACTATCGAGCAATGCTCTTGTATTTACACTGAATGTTATGAACAGCATGATTTAGTTTGGAAGTTTCTAGTTTGCTAATGTTTTGAGAACTGGTTGAGTAATTCACAAGACTTAAGACAAGAAGAGTGATTAAACTTGTATTTTTTACGTTCTTAGTCTCAAAAGAAAGTTTTTGTACCAATAGCCTCCTCATTAATTTCTGACAACATTGTTTTGTTACCATCACAAACAAACTAACCTGTACATGAGCCATCGACGATTTCTTCGGTATTAGCTAGTTGTAAGTTCATGTACCCGTCAGCAGACACAAGTAAACCTTTGTATTCATGGCCCCACTTTAGTTTAACAAGCACAGATTTGCCCGTTAGACTATTGAGGAAAGGTTTAGGGTTTATGGGCATAGCCGCCGCCATTTTAACAGGATTTTCTGCAAGAGGATTTATATATATAGTTTTTCACCAAACACATATAGTTTTGAAATCGAAACGAGTTTACTTTGAATAATTTAATACCTTTTTAGGTTGAAATGCAAAAAATATAACCTATACGCGATGCCGCAAAATGCTAGCCGCCACAACGAATAGAATAGACAATAGATAGAATAGAATCTGATACTGATAGAATTAGGAGTTATTATACTCTATGGAATTAGGGATGGGCAAAAAACATCGATTTATCGACAATAAAATTAACGAAGTCGTCGATATTTGTCTGAATGAATAAATTGATTGATTGATATTTTAATATCGATACATAATTTTAGAGTGTCAAATTTTTGTATCAATTTCGATGTAGTTTTAACGCAACTTTGATCTTGTATCGATCTTCAATATAAAATAAAATAAATAAATAGTGACCAACCGCATGATATGAAGTTAAAAAGGTGCGAAGTTTGGTTTCAATATAAAACTCTTTATAAAAGGTTCGGATATAGTGACTTGTTTAGTGACATGTCGCTTATTATGACGTATTTTTTTTTAAATATGTTTGGTTACATGGAGTGACATGATTCGTTTGGGCCCCTTATTTTGATTGATCTCTCGTTTTTGGTTTTTATTTATTGAAAGATACATACCATTTGTAGTATTTATCTCTACTACACCAAATACTTAAAAAAAATAGGAAGTTATTTATTTTTTAAGACTATGCTTTGAAATGAAATGAAATGATTTATTTTCCAGATTAATAGGTATAAATATGTACAGATAACAATCAATCAATCAATAAATAAATACATTTAGAAGCCGCGACTTATGTTATCGGTTTATGGTTGGACTGCCACTTTTGATGCAGAGGGCTGTTGTCCCAGTCTCGCACCGCGGCCTCCAAGGAGCTCTTTTTCTTTCTTTTTTATAAAAACGTTTCCCCACACTAGGAAGTTTTCCTGTATCGTGGGTGCGTTTACAAACATATAAATTCACATACACAAACAGCCAGACCCGGAACAACTATCTGTAGGCTATACATATATTTGTTCCGTGCGGGAATCGAACCCGCGACACGCAGCGCGGCAGTCAATCGCTTAATCACTGCGCCAACCGTGTCATCTTTGTTGTCGGAGTGATGTATGGCGGAGCGTGCGGCGGCCAAGCGGCTCCTCAGGAGCGCCGGCCAGCCGGGCGCGCGGCCCTCGCGGAACATGGCGCTCGCGCTGCACCACTGCGGGAGTCGAAACATGGCGCGCCACGCGTCGTTGTATTGCACTCGCAAGTCACTGAGTGCAGCCTTAGTGTAGTTAGCCCACAACTCCACTGTGTAAACGCTTGTGCAATGACTAATGAAGAGCTGCGATGCGCTTAGTATGACTTTTTTGTCACTTCCCTTCGATGTTATTTTAATTGGATTCTACTGTATATATGTGATGTTATTATGTTGTTATGTGTGTTGTTATTATTTATTAATTCTAACATTAGGTTAATTACATTTCTACTAACATTATATGGATGTTATCTGAAATAAAATATTTGAATTGAATTAAATTGACTGTATGAAGTATCATACCAAAACTGACTATGTCGTCAGCGAAAAATCAATATTATAGACACTCGATATATATCGATGTATATAGAAAATGTCGAAACGATAAAAATCGCCATATTTTTCACTTCCCCATCCCTAAATAGAGTACGAATAGCGTGCTCCACCTTGGACCACATCATAGAGATGTGTCGTACTAGGTAATTTTTGTACTAGGTGCACCTAGTCCTAGTCCGTACAAATACTCAATCCAAATACCTGTTCCACCTAGTCTGACCTAGTACGCATACTTTAAAGTTGGCTTGGGCTTTGCGCACCGGTACGAATTATTAATGAATTGTAATCTTCCCTTTTGTTGCCCTTTGTCCGTAAAATGATTCCAAGCGACACTATTACCTTTGGGGGCCATTTTTTAAGACAATAAATTAATATCGTAATACAAAATAAAATTATAAGTTTTTTAACCACATAGTAAAACTTCGTTACGAAAACCAATTGCAAAATGAGTCCCAAATTATCGCGTATCCGAGATCATATTCGCACGAGTCCGTACTGGTCCGCACTTGAGAGTTGACTGTACTAGACATGAGACGTATATACTGGAACAGATCCATGGACTAGGTATGGACTAGGAGACTAGTTCGCACCTATTACAATTATAAAAATACTCGATCCACCTAGTCTCTATAAAGTCTCAATGTGCGTACGCGGCGCACGGCACACGCGCGGCCCGCCCCATTCGAACAAACTGGCAGACAAAGATGGAAAGACTGCGGCATAGTGTAGTTAAAAAAGGACAGAATATATACTTGCAGAACACGATTGCATGTCTATTGAAAATATGGTTCAAATTCAAATGGCTGACACACGATTCACGAATGATTTTGGCAAACAAGTGTGAGCGGCAAAGTAGACTCATTTCGCTACGCCGCGTCGGTACCTACTTTGTTCGAAGCGGGCGGGCCGCGCGTGTGCCGTGTGCCGCGTACGCACAGACTTTGTAGAGACTAGGTGGATCGAGTATTTTTATAATTGGAATAGGTGCGACCTAGTCTCTTTAAAATACTTTAAATACCTAGTCCCTGGATCTGTTCCAGTATATACGCCTCATCTCTACCACATCATCGCTTACCAACAGCTGAGCTAGTGGTCAAACGCGTGCCTATCAATAGTAAAAAAAAAAACTGGTCAAGTGCGAGTCGGACTCGCGTGCAAAGGGTTCCGAACGAATTTCATTTTTTTAACAAGTTATTTTAACACTACAGACTTTCTCCATTTTTTTCAACATTTTATAGGCTCAATAGTTTCGGAGGTAAGGGGGGGAAAAGTCATTTTTCGTCTAATTTCTTGAATAACTTCAAATACAGTTATTTTAAAATTACAAAAAAATCCAGTGGATCGGGAGAAAACTGGCTGTGACAGACGGACAGACCGACAGACACCCGAGTGATCCTATAAGGATACCGAATCCTATAAGGGACCGTTTTATGTTCGGAACCCTAAAAAAGAATAGAAGACCAAAAAATTAATAAATTCAAATCAACCACGATACCATTGACAATCTGGTCTCTCCTCTTCTGCTAGCTAGAGGGAGAATAGAACTAGAAAGTTAACAGCGGGGCCGTTTCCACTTTCCATTCGAGTCGACCATTTAAGGCCCTGGGGTCCTAGGCACGTTAGGCGCGCCCTAATGGCAATAACAGAGGCCTCTTTATGTTGAAAATATGCAGGCCCGTTACGAATCTAAAGTTCGCGATTTTATTAGTTAGTGCAATTCAAAAGCTCGCTTCATAATAAAACCCCAAAAAGTTAAAAATCTTCGCTTGCTGCTGAAAATTAAACAAAACGTATCGTATCAACACGTCAGCGACGAACGAAACTCAAAGCAAACGTCAAGCAATCGTTGGATTCGTTGGGTCTTGTCTTACCTGTCAAATCATGTCAACAAGTTGTCAAGTATCGTCGCGAGGGACGTGTTGTCGTCGTCACGAATAAAATTGCGACCGCTCGCTGTTCTGATTTGATTTACGGATAAATACAGTATTTATATTGTGCAGTGCAGTGCATTATATGCAGTTATCATTGATGAGAAAAGGTGATCTAGTACTTGAACCATGTCTACATTCTCGGGTTTTAGTGAAGAGGAGTTGAAACGAATAAAATCCGGCGAAACTGGCGCAAAAAGCGGTAAATACATACATCCTATCCGTAGCTAATTTTAGTGAAGTTTGTACTGTAGGTTTATACCATGCGAAGTTAATTCATCAAGACTCTATCCGACATAGGTTGAGCAGCTACCTTCCTCTGTATTATTGTTATTTGTATATTAATTTTATACAGCTATTTAACAAAGAAAGAGAATGGAATAACTACTCAATATTTTTGATAACCAAATTGAATAGTGATACTCAGGGTACAAAACTAATAAGAAAATCCTTAGATGACCCTCTAACTAATGTGTTTATAGCAAAAAATCAGGTAATAGTGTATTGTTACTTGTATTTGCAGTAATTATCCAAACCATGACCTCACATTATGATGTAATTAAAATATCTCAAAAGAGTTAGAAGTGAACAAAAGAAATTGAACCAATTAGAGGAGCAATTCTTGTATTTGTAAAGAGTGTTCACATTCACATTGCCATAGAAAACTCAAAAAGACTTTTTCTAACTTTTCTTGAAACATTTTCAGTTTCTCTGCAATTCCCACAGATTAGAGATGGGTAACTAGCCGAAATTCCAATAGCTTATATAGCCGGCTATTTGTGGTGGAATAGCCAGCTATTTTGGCTACTTGGCTATTGAACAATAATGACTAGCGCTTGCTAGCAGTTCAGGGGTGTAACTAGGACTTGAATGAATAAGGATCAACTGCCCTGCAATTTGAAATCGATCCTCCCCGCGGCAACACGTCTAGATGTTAATAATAAGTTAGGGAATGTCATGATTTCGTTTTTCATTTACTTTTTATTTTATTATATAATCTTTTGAAAAGAAATGACTTCTCTTCTAGGTTGTATGTATTGTTACTAAAGAAAACGAAAATCTACAATAGCGTCATCTCTATTTATAGGTATGAACCAAAAGACTTTTACAGTACATGCAAGCACACACAGCTAGTCAGCTATTGGCTACTTCGGCTAGCCAGCTACCAAATACCGGCACAGCTGTAAAACAGTAGTTATATTATACTCTGTAGCGACTATCGGCTGTTCCGTATTCCTGCCAGCCAGTAGCTAGTTATCTTGTTGACGGATATCATAGCCATGGCAATTTGGTTAATAGCCACTTTTTGGCTAGTTATTGGAATAGCCACCCATCGCTACACTAAATATATGAGGTCATCAGATACTTCGACTGAAAATGCCAACGCATTCCATAACTTTCTTGGAAAAGGCCTGTCTGTGGAATGCATTGCCAGTTCTAGTAAGACGTGCTCAGTCATTACCTGCTTTTAGAAAACTTGTCAAATAACATTACCTGTCGCTGTAATTATGTCAATAGCGATCATTTATTTTTACTGACTGTATATTAAGTTACTAGTTGACATGCGCAACTTCGTCTGCTCCGCCCCATAGGTCTTAGCGTGATGATATATAGGCTATAGCCTTCCTCGATAAATGGGCTATCTAACACTGAAAAAATTCAAATCGGACCAGTAGTTCCTGAGATTAGCGCGTTCAAGCAAACAAATAAACAAACTCTTCTGGTTTATCTATACTAATATATAAAGCTGAAGTATGAAGCAGGGCAGTAATGAAAAATGTGACGCAAACGTAGTTGCGTGTGTCAGCTAGTATAATATACTAGTTGACCTGCGCAACTTCGTCTGCTCCGCTCCTATTGGTCTTAGCGTGATGATATATAGCCTTCCTCGATAAATGGGCTATCTAACACTGAAATAATGTTTCAAATCAGACCAGGAGTTCCATATAGATAGAAGTATAGACACATAATTTGTATCATACAAAAATGTGAATATAGCATCAAATTCAAACAAATATTTTGTGTGCAACGAGTATTAAAATTTTAAGTTACTATATCTCAAAAACAATCATGATGGGCCTTCTGTTGTCAGAAGGTTATTTTAGTGATGGGAATGAATGACAGAAGACAGAGGTTATATTCAATGATTATAAAGAGAAAATTTCAGATATTTAAACCGTGTACAATTTCAATACTTTTTTTCAAAATTTTCAAATATTTTTACGCGTTTTTGATACTGATTTTTGTCGAGATGGAATTGTGACTTAAATTTGAACATAAGTACCTTTGATTAGCCATTGCGTGGTTAGTCATAGACCATGATCACACAAGATCATGCATCTACGTCACAGGTCACCTTAAAGCACAGCTTTTAAACGACTTCTGTTGCAGAGATATCTCTGCAGCTAGGCTGATTATACAGAGTGAAACGACACAGTGGTGGCGATCGTCTTCGCCTCGGCTTACATTACTGAGGCGGAGGAACCACCCCCTCACAACCTTGTCCGCCTCTCCAAAGCTTTGAATCAACCAATGCATCAAGGACAGTGTGCTTTATGACTTATTTCGCAATCTACTGAAACGCATCAAGTTGATATTTGGAAGATCTGTCCCAGTTTTTGTTTTAAACATTGCCCCACACTTTTCTGCTGTACCGTGGGTGTATTACAAATAAACTCACATATACAAACAGCTAGACCCGTAACAACTATCTGCCAAACAAATATTTGTTCCATGCGGAAATCGAACCCGCGACACGCAGAGCGGCAGCCAATCGCTCAACCACTGCGCCAGCCAATCGCTCAACCACTACGCCAACCGTGTCGATATAGAAAGATGGGAAGATAAAGGCTGAAGATTAGTTGATAAAAAAAAAACCGGCAAGGTGCGAGTCGGACTCGCCCACCGAGGGTTCCGTACAAATTTGTAGCTACAAATTACTTTAAATAATGACTATTTTTATGATTTAATTACAAATGTATAGTTTTCAAACTTTTCTCTATACTTGTAGTATAAGACGCTATTACTTGCCAAATTTTATAGTTCTAGGTCAACGGGAAATACCATATAAATTTTGATTCTCTTGAGAGTGTCAAAATATACGTTTTTTGCGGCATAAACAAGCGTATCTTTTTTTTTCGTTAACTTAGAAGTTTAATTTTTCATAGCTGCATGGGGCCATAGACCTGAGTATGTGGTTTTAATTTCAAATCAATACCTCCACGCGTTCCCGAGATAAAGGGTCTTGGATCTTATAAGGGTTCCGTTTTTTCGTTTTGAGGTACGGAACCCTAAAAAGATCGAATTTCTGCTTGATAAAGTTTGAGCACATGTTCCAGTGTGAATTCTCACTTTTGCTAGGATTCCCAACTTTTGATGTGAAACCTCTAATGCAGCGGGTCAGACCAACTGTTGAGGAATTGATATTTAAAAAAATTAGTGCTTGATTAACTTGCTCCCAAGCTGCCTGATGCATCTCATCATGGCGCCATCCATGGCGGTGGATTTGTTTATGGAACTAGTTGATCTGAGCTCCATATTCAAGTCGACTCACCCCGCAGTGCACTAGCCAGCAATCAAGTCATGACGATGGCGGAGGAGCAGTCTTCTGCATTTGGTGGATTGGTATCTATACATATAATAAAACAGTAGAGACCATGATTTCTGTACATAAACAAAAATACCAAAAATCGAGTAGGGACGATAAAAAAAAGGTATAGAACACAAAAAGAGCATTTTTATTTTTTTTGTCTGTCTGTCCGTCTGTACACGCTAATCTCCGAAAATACTGAACTGGTTTTGTTGGGGTTTTCAAAGTTAGATTAGACTTATTTCTGAGCAACATTTAGTCTTTGTTTCATTCAAATTGGTAGCCGGAAATAAAAGTTATGGACATTTAAAGATTTTAAAATTACGTTTCAACGTTTTTCGACAAGTTTCGTTCAACTTTCAATTATTTCTTCAATTTAGCATAAAATTACCCTTTAAAAACATATCCTTAGAAATTGTAATTTTTAATAATTAGCTTTTGATTAACTTGCTCGCAATCTACCAGATGCACCTCATCATGGCGCTGTCAGGGCGGGTGGAGTTGGTTGAGGAACTAATTGATCTGAGCTCCACAAATAGCTGCTCTTACCCTGCAGTGCACTATGAGAGACGTCAGATACCCGTGCAATGACGATTATTTACCCACATACATTTATTGACTTTATAAATACCAAAAACAGAAATCTATATCTATATCTATACTAATATATAAAGCTAAAGAGTTTGTTTGTTTGCTTGAACGCGCTAATCTCAGGAACTACTGGTCCGATTTAACAAATTCTTTCGGTGTTAGAAAGCCCATTTATAGAGGAAGGCTATATATCATCACGCTAAGACCAATAGGTGCGGAGCAGACGAAGTTGCGCGGGTCATCAAGTAACGACGTAAAGCTATAATAATAATAATTAAATCTTTATTTCCACATTTACAATTTTCACAACAATTTGTAGAAACACGAGGAAAAAACATATTTGTTAAAAATTGCATGTAACAAAGGTCCTCTGGCACCCAAGCTAAGATTAAACTTGTGTTATGGATGCAAAGCTGTCCTGAATCGACTTCTATCGTGATCCTTTACGTTTTCTAGTAATGAAAAGTGATTCTTAATTTATTGTTCCAGTATCAGGGATATATGTATTAGGAAAAAAACAATGTACTTTATTGCATGTTTATCTGGCGACCATAGCTAGCTATGAAGTCCCGTCGATGGCGGAGGACCCGTCTTCTGCATTTGGTGGATTGGTATAGAATAGAATAGAATAGAATACTCTTTATTATGTACACCATATAAGTTACAGAAAAAAAAATCGATGAAGAAAACATTACATAGGGTTTACATAGGCTTTTGATTAACTTGCTCGCAAGCTGCCTGCTCTATCTTACCATTACTGATCTGGCACCAGCTGAACCTAAAGAATAGGGCTGTCATATTTGTCTTCTGTATTTAGAGTTATGCGGAACTGAGGGTAAAGTCCCGCAAACCTCCGTTGTAAAGGGAGGATCCTCTGACCGGACGGTTGTTGTGTCCGGTGTGGGCGACTGCCCGATAGTTGATATTCGGGCTGATATATATGTTCAAATCGCACGTTAAACTCTGCTTGCGCGATGCAGGTTTCCGACGTAGTAGTTCGCTGCTAGTTGGATACATGGCGTCGTGGTTCTTTTTTGTTGCGATGTAGATTTGCTCCGTTGGTTTTTCTGGTGGCGGCATTGATGCCGCTACATGTAGTTGTAAAATGCATTAATAATATCGTTTATTTATAAAAAGCACATTTACAATATAATATCTTACATTTTTTTAAGAACACAGTTGCTAATTTGCCATAACCAGGATGAACCTGCGCTTCAGGCTAGAAAGTGCTAATACATTTTAACTTAAAATAATAAATTAACAATAAATCAAATGACTATAATAAAAACTTAAATTAAGCATTTAATGATTCGTTTTACATAATTCTGTTCAGTTGATGAAGGTACCTAGGTACTGTTTTTTATTTTATTTATGTTGTTTGGATTGTTGTATAATTATTGATTTTATAATGTTGGTAATAGCAATCAGTAGTAATAAGAAATAAGTTTTAATAAGTTTCTGCACTTTTATAGTATAAGATTCAAGATTCATATTGCCTTGTCTTACATACTCGTACATAAGTAAACATAAACATTACACAAGGTAATATGTTGTATCTTTAACACTCACCCGAGTGATCCTATAAGGGTACCGGTTTTTTTTCGTAACCCTAAAAAATAAAAAGTTTTTGAACAATATCGTGTGACATATCAAATGAAAGGGCTTACTGTGAGTGTTTTAATTATGTTTTTTTCGTAATTTTAAAACAAATGGTTTTGAAGTTATTGAAGAAATTAGACGAAAAATGATCATTCCCCCCCTTATCTCCGAAACTACTGAGCCTAACATTTTGAAAAAAATGGAGATAATAGATCTTTACCTAAAAATTACAAGAAAACCTATAAGAAGTCTGTAGTGTTAAATAACATGTTAAAGAAAAATGAAATTCGTTCGGAACCCTTTGCACGCGAGTCCGACTCGCACTTGGCCAGTTTTTTTTCTGTGCCACCAGTAAATGGTAAGTCTCTGACCGAAAGGACCGGCCCGACATAGTGAAGGACAGAGTTGTGTGGACAAAAGAGGGAGGAGGCCTTTGCCCAGCCGTGGGAGAAAATAGGATAGACTAGTAAATGAAGTAAAATATGTTTTTCTATTGTTACAGCTCCTCAAATCAACGCAAATGTGAAGAAACTGGACAAGATTGGCTTTAAGCCGAAAAGAGCCACTAATCAATACAAACTGCCAATACTACAAAACCAAAGTTCAGATGACGCGATAGACAATATAGAATTCGACAAATGTAAACTTAGCTTAAGATCTCCTACGACGCCGATACGCGATATTGCTATGGAAAAGATTAATAAAAATAATAAGGAAAATGTTGATAAAAACGAAAACATTAACATAGAAGTCAATAAAGAACTAAATATAGACACAGAAATGGTTAAACAAATTGAAATTGATACAGAAAATACCTATAAAAGTTTTAAAGAAATAGATACGCCAGTTCTTGATAGGAAGAACAGTATGAATGAAGCGCCCGACATAGTCAGGGGCGTAGAAAATTATTCAGAGGATGAGTTGGAGAATCACAAGGCAAAGTTACAAGATTTGCAGCTGAGGCAGAAACTCATGGAAGAACAGAATAAAAGGAGGAAGGAGATGCTAGCAAAGGCACTGGCCGATAGGTATGTCTTAGTTGTTTTGCTGATAAAGCAGTAGGCAGTATTATCGTTATCAATATATGTACATATATTAAACACTTCCGTTACTGGCGACGGACAAACTACGCACAGCCGAAACTACTGGTCGTAGAAAACTGAAATTTGGCATGTAGGTTCCTTTGGGGAAAATAGGGGAGCACTTAGAGAGGATTTCGCGAAATTCCTACGAGAACGAAAAAAAAACGGCATATGCGCGTACGATATCGCGGGCAAAAGCTAGTTTTCATATTATTGATGTTACTGGGTTGAGTAACCGTGCTGCAACCGTAAACCAGTTCCAACAAATGTTATGAACTCGCTTTGATTAATTATAACTTTTTATTTGTAAGAAAGCATTGTTTAGAGCTTTAGCCTAACTTGTTATAAGAAGGTCAAACTTTCCAGCGGGGAGCGTGGCTATTTGCTGCATATTTATATGACTTCTTTGGCAGAGGAGGTGCTGTTTCAGAATATTTGTGCAGATTGTTCTCTGGTCCTTTTTGTAAATATGTAACCAAAAATAAATAAACTAAGAATACGCAACGCATGTATGGAATTGAAGAATAAAACGTAATGCGCCGAACCCAAGTATAACAGGAGAAGGGCACGGTGAATATTATGTAAGGAGTAGTTTGGAAATAGTTTGTAGGTCTCACAGGTTTGGTGTAATACAGGAACTAGGTCACAGTGTCATGCATTTAGCGGACTTGATATTTGAGATGAATTTTGTCATCAGAATCATCGCAGCTTAACTGCAGGTGTACTTCTCTTGACATTGTTTACATTTGCCCAGAAGGTGGTAATGTTTATAGCGGCATCAGTGATTCATTAAGTTCTTTAGGGTGCAGGTGGGGTACTAAATTACTGGCATTTAAGTCTTATTATTTTGATTGATTATCTTATCCTTTTGATGAATCATTCGTCCTTGGCCGATTTTCTTCATTTTTGAATGATGCAGTACCAAGAAATATTTAGGTGACTCATCCTATTTTCATAGACTGTTGGAAACATATCTGCTTATCTTCACAGCTCAAGAAATAGGCACTGTTTCTATTTCACCTTGACCTATTTCGAAATTTTCATTGTGTCCGAATGCAACACATATGTGATAAAGCCATGCAAAATCGTTATTCCATAGAATGAACTGACCATTTTAACCAGCTATCACGCGTTATCAATGCCTACTATCTATTCAAGTGGCTTCCAATTTTATCTCGGCCTATGATTCAGTATTCTGTATGTCGTTCAAATGTCCTGTCGTGATATTTATATGCCGTTTATAAATAAATTCATTTATAAAAATGGTTAATATGAATAAGTTTTATAATCTCGTCACTAAGACTATATGGTTAGTGTTTTGTGTTGGATGTAAAGTGATGTATCTTTCAGAGTTCTATAAATATTATACATGACATGTGGATGTAATAGTGAGCAAGTGATACATTTCAGCATCTCTTTTCCTGGTTAATTTTACGTGTGTAGCAGGATGAAAACTATTGGCTTCAAAAGGATCTGGTCTTAAGATTTTTTTTGCAAAAATGTTTCCTCCGTAAAGTTTTTGAGCGGGAAGCACGAATGCAAACACAAAAGCAGCTGAGATTTGTATTTTTTTTTTTTAAATCTCATCTACAAATTATTATATCATCATTCAAGAGCTATTTAAAACTCTTGGCGCCGACGGCAGGACTCAAACACTTTTAGGAAAAATAAGGAAGCTCTGCATTTTTACGCTTTAGTCTACTCTTATTAATGAGTTTCTTGCACGTTCTTCTCCATAGAGATCTACGCTTTGGAACGTGCAAATAGCTTCACGTTTGTGATTGACTGACTTTTGACCATTCAAAAGTGCCTGTAAATTGTTTATTTGAAATTTTTTTATTTTATATGTTTTGAGTTGAGTTTGAGAATGCAATGCGGATTGCGAATTTTGTGATTTTGTGTTTAAGCGGACGGTATTATCATTGGAACCACTGCATCTATATAAAAAAAAATACCATTTCAAAGAGTACATTATTTCAGTTAGACATAGGCATAATATAACCCAAGCAAAGCTCGTCCAGGCTGCTAGTCTTGTAATAAATTAAAAAATGCCGGTCTCACACAAATAAATATACTATATGAAATGTTTAACGTTTCAGGACCAAACAGACGTCTGAAGAGGTGTTGAGGTTGGAGAAAATCAAGAAGGAGCTACAAGTGCTGGACAGCCAGTTCTCGCAAGACGTTTCATTATTGAGGCAGAAGATCGACCAGGCTTGCTTGAGCTATGCTGACGCTGAGTAAGTTAAATAGACTTCTTTCTTCTTTTAATCTTCTAAAATAATGCATTCAGGCTGCTGATGGCCTTCTGCGAAGCAGTAATGCTAGCGAAGGAGGAGGCGGGTCGCGTGAGGGAGAGACAAATCTCACGCCTCAGCCGCCGCCACATAAAGAAACGCCCCGGGCGTCCAGAGTTGCAGGGCGATTCCCGGCCACCGTAGGCGCGGGCCTCCCGATGGCAAGCCTTAGGTGGCTTGCCGTGCGATGAGAACCAGGCCCGGGTCGACGGCGAGTTTTGTTCCACGCCTGCCTCAAAAACATGTCAGCATAGTAGATGGGGCCCGCTAAGGCCTGTGCCTGCCAGGGTACAGGAATTTGTTCGAAAGAGGTACCGCGGCTCTGGAATGCAAAAGGCATTAGGAGGAACACAGATGGGTTTAAGTCAGTAAGAGTCTGACACTCCCTTCCGCTCCGCCCAGAGCGGAGGGCGTCATTTGATGATTTCCCATCCTTAAAAAAGGGTGCTGATGAGGCTGCTCCGGTAATGCAACCAGGGATGTTCTCAGAATCTCACGTGGATTGTTTCTCGGTCGTGCGATGCGCATCTTTGGATCGTTTAGCCAGCGCAAACAGTGTCCTCGGCGTAATCGTATTAAGTGTTTCGGCAAAGGCTTCCTTTGCCTACGATTCCCATAAAATAACCACTTACGAATTGTGTAATGCATTTTTTAGGGTTCCGTACCTCAAAAGGAAAAAACGGAAACCTTATAGGATCACTTTCTGTCCGTCCGTCTGTCTCTCAATATCATTTATCTCGGGAACGCGTGGAGGTATCAAGTTGAAATTAAAACCACATACTCAGGTCTATGGTCCTACAGCTGTGAAAAAATCAGAACTTCTAAGTTAACGTAAAAAAAAGATACGGTCGTTTATGCCGCAAAAAACGTATATTTCGACACTCTCAAGGGAATCAAAAAGTATAGGGTATTTCCCGTTGACCTAGAACTATGAAATTTGGCAAGTAATACCGTCTTATACTACAATTATAGGGAAAGGTCTGAAACTATACATTTGTAATTAAATAATAAAGAACATCGTTTTTATTTAAAGTAATTTGTAGCTTCAAATTTGTACGGAACCCTCGGTGGGCGAGTCCGACTCGCACTTGTTTTGTTTGCCTACACTTGTGTCCAACTGCTGGGCAAAGGTTCTCCTCCCCTTTCTCTCTCCGTCTTGGGCGATCTCTGGCCAAGTTTGTTCCGCAAACATATCGTCACACTACCTTCGCCGCGGTCGACCACGACGACGACGACGACGTCCATGCATCACAAACACTACAAACAATAAAATAACCTTAATTTCGGAATTCGGTGTTTTTGGTTTTGTTTCGTTGTTTTTTAACGCCGACTTCCGAAATTAAGGTTATTTTATTGTTTGTAGTGTTTTGTTTGGAAGTCGGTTATTTTTTTTTTTGTTAAAGTTTTCTATTTTTCACTTTTGAGTGGTGATACTTGGACGACGTTTTCGTCAACGCAGAAATTGAAATAATCAAAAATGCTCATAAAATAAAAACTACTGAACCAAACTGAATCAAATTTTTATGGGACCAAATGGCAAGTATACTGTATCGAACTAAAAAAGAATCACAGAAATCGGATCAGAAACCTCGGAGTAATCGGTGTACATACATAAAAAAAATACCCACCGAATTGAGAACCTCCTCCTTTTTTGGAAGTCGGTTAAAAAAACTGAATTTTCTTTATCGCAATCCAGAACGTAGCCACACATACATGTGGTAAAGAGAAAATAATGGACCCTGTCTGGCACACCATTTTTCTAAACAAGTAGGAGAAAGCCTGTGACATGCTTATCATCATCATCGTCATCATATCACCCGAAAGACGTCCACTGCTGGGCATAGGTCTCCCCCAAGCGTCGCCACAACGACCGGTCCTGTGAGTCTCGCATTCATCGGCTACCCGCTACCCTTACCAGGTCATCGTTCCACCTTGTGGGAGGCCTTCCAACGCTGCATTCTTATCGCAAGTCTTAAATTATAAATGGGCGTAAAAATAAATAATAAGTAACAAAATACTTTTGAAGACATAGCTGTTTTTATTTTATGTTGAAGTCTTAAAGATACTGCTCAAAAAACTAACATAAACACAATTACTGATTCCAGGAAACACTACCTGAAAGTCGAAAAAGAGTTCCTGCAAGCGAAAATCCACCTACAAAAGGAGAAAGAGAAAAAAGAGTTATTAACAGAACACCTGTGTGCTCTTATCACTCACAACGAGACAAGAAAAGCTCAGAAGTTAGAAACTTTAATGTTAGAACTGGCCACTGATAAAAAGCAAGAGAAAGTAGAAGTTAGTGAGGTAAAAACAGTTGAAGACGAGAAACCAGTGATAGTTGATGGTGTTGATGAAAGAACTGGTAAGATTGTTGAAATGACATCTCAGAGTTAATGAGTTTCCTGAAATCACGAGCGCCAGGTGGCAGCACTGAGGCGTCAGGTCCGGGCACCTGTCAAAATGCTAGTGTTTTCTGGCATTTGTTCAATAGGGTTTTTGGCTGGATTTTTTTATTACATTTCTCATAACCTAGAGAGTAGATAAGACGCAATTAAAAAAGATTGCTTAAAAATCTCGAAAAATGGCGGATTTTCAGCGCTTTAAAATCTGTGATGGACATATACAGCAATAGTGGTGTCCAGTGCAAACGACATTTTGTGTAACAAGGATAGGAGGATAACTTCAAAAGCGTTTTGGAAGTATGCGTATCAAAGAGTAAAGTCCCGCAAACCTCCATTTAAAAGGGAGGATCCTTCGATCGGACGGTTATTATGTCCGGCAACTCCCCAATAGTTGATATTCGGGCTGATGTGTATGTTCAAATCGCACGGTTAACTCTGATTGCACGATGCAGGATTTCGACGTAGTAGTTCGCTGCTAGTTGGATAGATGGCGTTACGGTTCTTTTTGTTGCGATGTTGATTTGCTCCGTTGGTTTTCTTGTGGCGGCATTGATGCCGTTATAGCGTATTCTCTATTTTGCCACCAATCGTTCTGTTTCAACATCTATCAAATAAGTATTAATTCATGTATATTTTTCATAGTAGTCAAATACTCTATTGACATCAACGTCATGTAAATGTCAGTCACTTTTTCAAGGAAGAGGACTTCTCGCGTATGTGGCGCCAACTGGTGGCGTAAATTTTCCTGGAAGCGCTCATTTACTATAACACATTTTTTCTTGAATGGCCGGGACTGTAAACAAGTCTTAAACACAATTATTTCTATAAGTTTGGCAGTCTTTTGTCAAACAGAACACAATAGGCTCTTTGAAAAGTGGCGTGATGCGTGTATGTCTGAAATCATCACGGAATATTGGTTTATATTATGTGAATTGTTTTTGGCATTACCTAATGTAATGGAAACAAATAAGAGTAAACCAAAACAAATAATACGGTCTATGGTAGGCGCCAGATAAACTTGCAATAAAGTACATTGACCTTTCCCGAATATCCCGTCGTAGATGTATCTATATCGGGTATGCCCGAATAATAAATTATGAACCGTTTTTCATTCTCGAGAGCTTAAAGGATCACGATGGAAGTTGATTCAGGACAGCTTTATGTCGTTATTTCTGTTTTTGATAATTATTAAGAAAGCCAATAAATGTATGTGGGTCAATGACCGTTATTGCACATTTATCTGGCGCCTGCCATATGCAAACTCATTGAGTACGCAAATTTCGTTTCTCTACTATTGAATGTTGAAGAGTTGCATCATCTGATGCTAACTCTAAATAGAGAATTAGGTCAGATTCATAAAAATTGATTGTCATCAGAACTGAACAAACATGTAAATTATCTTTAGAATAAAAGGAAGTGGTTCTAATTCAGCTTAAAAGAAATGACCCATACAAAGTTATGTAAAAAAAACACTATGTACATTGTGGAATTGAAAAAATGGTAATCAAATGTTAGAATGTTTGGTAACACAAAAAAAATCGTGTGTATTAAAAAATGGTAATCAAATGTTAGAATGTTTGGCAACACAAAAAAATCGTGTGTATTAAAAAAAAATGGTGCATTTAAATACTATAATATATCCTCATAGACTGTATTGCTGTCTTTAAACTATTTAATTCTCTTGTCATAATAACTTTTTAATTATAAAAATAATAAGTAATAATTTATACTAACTTAAAATAATTAGTCAGTAGGAGTAAATAACAAACTAAATATATTTTTTATTAGTTTTCTTCTTGTAGCTATATGGCAACGAATTTTTAATGTAGGCAACTAAGTAAGAATTACCTATTCTCAGAAATAAGATTTATGTGCCTTATTTTTATGTACCTCTAGTTTGGGCTGTATTTTGGCTAATAAGTAATTACATTTAGGAATAAATTAATTAGAATTTGTACACGAATTCTATTGAATGTATCCGATAGCAAGTATTTTACTGGCTATTGACCTATTCGATTTCCCCTGTCGGACATAGAATAGAATAGAAAACATTTATTCGACACAGACACAACACATCAGCAAAAAACACATTGTAAAAAAAGAGAAACAAAAGCATAAAAAACGATAGGCATAGGCCTCTTTCAGCTTGTATCGAAAGACGCAGCGTTTTAAGTGGACCCCTGACCTAGTGTAGGCTGTAGGAATCTGCTAAATGTGAGCCGCTCAGGATCGGTAGATGTGGGGACACTTGGGGGACACCTATCCAGGGGGGACCAGCAGTGGACGACTGAAAAGGTGATGATTACGAAGTTGTACCAAGATTTTCCTCAGCGTCAATAGAGGTTTAATCATTGTTTTTACTCCCAAAACCAATTAAATAAATTACCAGTTAAGTCAGTTTAAACATGGTTTCTAGAATAACTTAAATACAGCTCAAATATACTTTAGTTATAGAATATTATCTAAGTAATTTAATAGTCGTGTAGAACATGACATAACTATTTTAAATAAAACAAACTATGTATTACTATTATCGTAAGGTTGAATTTTTTCGGCCAGTTATACTAAAGCCAAAAAAACAAAAGTAACTATTTTTATATCTGACATATTCTTAGTATATATACATACATATTTTTGTATATCATTAGTTGAGAAATTCTATCAGATTATGTTTATTTTATGAAAAGTATTGATATTAATAAAACAAATTAGAACTCAATAACTATGTAGTTTATTTTTAAAATATACAGTTGCCTTAACAAAACTATTTTTAGTGGTTGTACTTTATGCATTATCAAATTCGGAGTATGATCAAAATACTCTTTGAATGCATTTGTCTATTTGTGCACCAAATGCTATGCAGTTGAAAAAAGATTATTCCGTCGACCATGACTTAAAAATGTTCATTCTAAAACATATCACATTTTCTCAGGAATTCTCACACAACACAGAACGTAGCGAAATCATCATTTAGAATGACTAATAAAATATATTTTCTCAAATCACGCATTCATTAAAAATAGGCCTATGGACAATGACTATGAGATGAACATACAAATCTAGTATACTGACTCAAATTCCATTTAGTTCGTTTCAGAAAATACTGTTCGTTCCGTTTTTTATAGAAGGATGTTCACCGTCGCTTGGTGAAGAACATCCTTCTACCTGTATGCTATCCCCAATTCCAGTACGAATACTTCTTCCCGTTGTCTTTCAATATGGCTTTGATGTTACTATCGGCATTTTGTAGCTCTTTGCGATTGTCTCTTTCCATTTTGATAAGTTCTAAACCTCGTTTTGCTGCGCAGTGGTATCGTTGACTGAGCGATGCCTCAGATCCTTTGATTCGTGGGATGTGGCCAGTGTAGCCTGCTATCGGAGGAAACTCTGGCGATATTGTGTTTTCTGTAAAATAAAACAGTGAAATCAGGAGTGGACTTAAGTTAGAACCTTGTGGAACTCCTGATAGTTATAACAAAACTTAAGTCAAAACAGCTTTGAATTGCAATACTTCAGGGAATTATTGTTTCGTTATTTTTCTTTAATACCACTTTACTTTTACAATCGGATAATTTTTGAGTAATTTTCTTTCTTTCACTTTGCTATCCGTATCGTAGGCCTACGTCAGTTCCAAGAGCTTACCTTTATACTTGTTGATCTCTCTGAATCTGTTCAAATCCCGTCGGATTTCATCTCTGGAGTGTACAGTTTCCATCTTGGGCGCGCTTCTTGATCGGATATAGCTTCTATTCAGATCTGCTTTACGCCTTAGTTCCCTTTGCCTGTCCGTGAAATTCGCCATGCAGTCGTCCGCAGTTCGTCCGTATGATTTTCCATAACTGAAATATCGTAAATAATACGCATTGATTATATTCAATCTCGATTAGATCTTAGATTATCTTCTATTAGTGTTAATTCCATTACAATTTTCATATCAGTTTTGATTTGTTAAGTAAGTGATAAAATGTGTGTTATCAATTAAAATTTCTAGGTAGAATTTATAAGTGCCTGTTCGAATTGTGATAGACTGGATTTGGTTGAAACAGCTGTATTCGTATTCTTTTGCCGATTTGTTCTATTTTGGAAGTCATGAGACACACGACACAGTGGGAGCTAGAACATGGTAGTCGTCGTAGGAGGCCTAGAAAATGCTAGAGTGTCGACATAAGCGGCGTTTACGGGATATTGAACGAAGCAGGCAACACACCGGATGATTTTGTCAGCAGACGGATTGTCTGTCTGCTGACTTATCTGCCTAGTATCTGTCTAGTTTATCTTGTCCAACTGCTTGGAAATATAGGTTGAAAAAATATCTCAAGTTTGCTCGCCTAACAATCATCATATATAAATTATTAGAAGTTTCATACAAGTTTGTATGACTCTCATCTCATGGCTGTCAATTCACCATTATTCTTCAGAACACCGTGTTATACTACGCAAACACGATATTATTACATACAGTATAATACCTTTCTTTCCTGAGTATGACGCAAATACAGCACAGTAAAGAACGACAAATTATCATGTTAACGTTTTCCTATCACGCTCTGTTTCTTTGAACTTGATACCGAATTCGATCCTTTATGTCGCTCATAAACCTTAAACGCAATAATATAATCCTTGGCATTTGCGTAACAATTGATTTTGTGTCGGTTTTGTACCTCACGGTACAGCTAAATAAATATAAGTCGATAGCACAGCTGTATTATTGGATTCAGGACTGTCACAGCGGATATCTAAAGAAATAATAAGACTTTTCGTTGGACTGCTTTACCACGCCAGTGCGTGGTGGTAGGCAGTCGTGGATGCTTTCGAAACCGTAATAAAATAAAGCTAACCAATGTATATTAAGACTATTTTTGGAAGGTCGGTAAATACCTACTTGAAAGACGGAATTAACATAAACGGCGAGTACATCTCACACTTTAGATTTGCAGATTCGGCGATTCACCTGGTATGACAATGTCTGTCATACTAGATGAATCATTGCATTACTTGAATAGTTGTAAGAGATGCTAGAAGCCCTAATTGAATCTTCTGTATTCACGTCTCCGGATGAACTTAGTAAAAACTCAGGTTATGTTCAGGTTACATTTCCAGGGAAACTACTTCGATTCTTTTCGTTGCATACTCTCTGAGCTTAAAGACTAAAAAGTTTTTAATCAGTGCGTCTTTTCAGTTATGACTTGGGGGCCGAGACGTGGACACACACGGTACGGCTGGTCCATCAGTTCAAGGTCGCTCAGCGAGTTATACGAAGAGGTTCTTTTGGAGACTGAGGGATCGAATCCCGAATAAAATTATTCAACAGAGAACCAAAGTGGTCGACAAATCTCATAGAATTATCTGAAGCTGACAATGGGCATGGGCCGCAGAGCCGATGACCGTTGGAGTAGACGTTTTTGAGTGGAGACCGCATAGCTAAGGGCTACAGCTGCTGTAGCCCGCGGCTCCGCCCGCGTGAATAACGAAAAAAAAAACATTATCTACCTCTGTAACAAATTTCATGAAGATCCTTTCAGGCGTTATGACATGAAAGAGTAACAAAAATCCATCCATTCACACAAACTTTCGCATTTGTAATATTAGTAGGAAGTAGGATAGAATAAGAAGCGGAACAGAGTGTAAAGTCCCGCAAACCTCCATTGAAAACGGAACATCGTCCGACCCAATCCCGTCCCAAAGATTGGTGTCGGGCGCTTATTTAAGTTCAAATCGCGGAGAACTTTGACTCCAAGATGTACAATTTGTGTGACGTCAGGTCTTTTAGAGTTCGTTTATGGGGATATAGACCTCGCTACAGCCTTCTGACTAGGTGGAGCAACGACGTTAGCAGGGCGTCTGGCAGCAGATGGATGAGAGTTGCGGGCCGAGAATTGGTATTAATGGCGTGCGATAGGGCCTGCATATTTCCAGCAGTGGTTTAATGTAGGCTGATGAGGATCTCACCTAAAGTTCATCCCGGGCACGTATCCCGTGTACCCCGTCATGTGCGCGGTGGGCTTGTTGCGGATGCCGTCGTACACGTCTCGCTGTGGCCTCTCGAAGCGCGGCAGGTTGTTCAGTTCGTAGTTGTCTCGGGGGCGGTATTCTAGCGGCTTGCTGGAAAAGGCAATAAATGACTTAAATTAAAGAGCCGGGTTTCCTTGCTTGATCCAAGACGATTGATCTACTACTCGCCAGTGGACGCTATGGGCTACTGTTGTTTTTGTCGTTTAGGACTTGGAGCAGAAAAATAGTAAGGCTAGCATTCGTTTCCTTATTTTCGTATTAAATTATGACCTATTTTACAGCGGTATAAGTTACCTACTTTATGTGTCACATTATTTCATACAAACATGAGCTGTGTGTTTTGTCAAGTTAAGACTAGCAAAGTGGCAGGTTGAGAAGAAGAGGCGAAGAAGAGGTCGGAGAAGGCGGGGCCTTCTCCCTCCTCGTGGTGGTGATGGGCGGGCGACAGGCGCGGGGGCGCCTTCGCCCGCATTGCACCCTGCACCACCTTCGTCGGACATTCCCGGCCCTCCCCCCACGGGGAGGGCGTGAAGGGCCCGCCGTGAAGGCGGGCGGACGTCGGAGGGGGACTGGACGTAAAGGCTGTGCCGATCTCCCAGTCCCTCTCCACTCGGACGATGCGGGAATGCCGCTGGCTTATTTTAGTGGGTATACCGGGCTAGCCCGGGGAGTCCCACATAGCCCCCCATCCCCCGATGGGAGGGTATGCGTAATGCATTTTTTCCCAGCGCAAAAAAAAAAAAAGTGGAAGAAAAATACTCGTGTTTAGAATAATTTCTGACTGATATTTTTAGCATCCGCGCTCATTCTCCATCCACTATTGCTAACGTAAAGCTCAAAGCACAAAATATCGAGATCAACAAAATCATACGGAAAAACCCCGGTTACCGACAATAATGTAGGTAAGTAGGTAGATAAGTGTTGATATAATACTCGTATACACAACACAAGTGGGTTCGAATCACTGGTTCAAAGGTCAGGTTTATTTTTATTCGTTTTCAGAGGCTTTCGGAGGGAGTGGGAAGTGAAGTCTTTTATGTAAAAGCTCTTTGAATTAAGTAATCGAAATACATACTATACTCTGGAGATTTTCCATAACAGATCAAATTATTTTGCTTCCGTGAAGAAATACGCTTTTAATATTTTTGTAGTTTCATGATTGCTATAACAATCAGCAATAGAGCAGAGGAAGAAAAAAGAAATTATAAAATGGATTATGTTCAAAATGATAGATTTTATCAGAGAATATACCTATTTTCAGGGAGGTGTCTCACCGCCGGCGATCAGCGAGTAGCGAGTAAAGCTTCAAACTCGAAACGAGTTGGCGAGCAGCGAGTAGCGAGTGAAATGTTTCGATTGTTTTGACGCTCGGCTTTCAGCGAGTGCTTTAGTGCGACGGGCTTTTAGTTCCGACCGCCAAGCGAGAATCGCCGAGCGAGTGTCGCTGAGCGAGTACAATCTTTGATAGCTCTTGTCGCTGCGATCAACTAGAGGTAAGAGCCGCTTGCCGGCAGTGTGAACAGCCAGCTATCGACTATGAATGTATCTGTCTCTTTTACTCACACGAGATCTATATCTTTTGTCCCTTTCCTCAGCGAGAAAATGGTCGATAGCTACTCGCTTCCTCGCCGGCGGCGAGACAAGTGCCTAAAGAAGACGGAATACGAGGCCGAACGCTCTTTACTAGGTCTCTCTTACTACATTCCGCTTGTCTAATTTTTTTCAATATCTTCATGTTTTCGTATGTTTTCTTGAAAGCCAGGGGGAAGCGAGTGCACCCCCTTACACCCCCCTCCGGCTAGAAAGAGATTAACTATTCAGATAACGCCAAAAAGAGATGTATTGTCTTTATGTAGACCAGTAGTTTCGGCTGCGCGTTGTCTGCCAGTCAATCACTCAGTAACGGTAGAATTTTATATATTAGGTATTAGGAATGTTGATAGCTGACCGTGCCCACTTTGTTGGGCGGTATTTTTCGGGTTAAATAGCCTATGACACTCACAAATAACGTGGCTCTATTGGTTAAAGAATTTTCAAAATCGGTTCAGTTGGTCCAGAGATTACCCCCTACAAACTCAAATTTTACCTGTGTGCATTACCCCAGCAAAATGTTGTGCTTTAGAGAGGTGAGACTATAACAAACAATTAGTTCAACATGAGGAGCAATTTGTTCACTAAAAGCAAAATTTGTTCAAATGGTTGTTTTGAAGTTATTTGAGAAAAACAGATTTTGCTGGAGTAACGTTAGAAACGTTACCCTGGCAAAATCGTTTTCAAAAATTCATTTTTATTGTGTAGTAAATGTTTGTCAATAGCAAAATTTGTGTGTTATGTGTGGTTCTTAAGTTATTCAAGATTTTTCTGCGGTAACGTTTTGGGATTTCCCAGATCTGGAAAACGGCTCAACGCAAAAGATTGAAAAAAATACCAATAAGAGACCTTAATTTGTTCAAATTTGTTCAAACATTAGTTTTTTGATTTGGTTGACGTAAACCAACGTAATTAAATAGTTTCAAATATCAGAAAAAAACGGATAGTCTCACCTCTCTAAAGCACAACATTTTGCTGGGGTAACCTCTTTATAATATTAATATAGATATAGATTAATTTCAACTTGATACCTCCTGAGAAAAAAGGGTCTGACAGTCTCAGAGACAAACATACATACAGGCGGACGGACAACGAGATGAGTGATGACGAGTGATCCTGAAAGGGTTGCGTTTTTAGGGTTACGTACTCAAAGGCCATCGGGACCCTAATACTAATTCTCCGCTGTCCGTCCGTCCGTCTGTCAGTGGGCTGTATCCATAGAAATATAAAAAAAAAACAGTATCTATGGCTGTATCTCATGAACCGTAATAGGTAGACAGTTGACATAAGGTACGGAACCCAAAAAACGGTTATGTTGTATTGTAATTCTCGGGGGTGATTGATCAAACCTTATTTTTTTTTAAATGAAAGACTAAAGCCTCATTAATATTCAAGAGCGTATAAAGCTCAAGTTAATTAGGTACTGATTACGTGGGCGTATCTAATTAATAGAATAAGATAATGACATGTCTAAAGTAATTAAGATTGGGCCTTCTAAAGGTTGTGTTTGTACAATCTGGTTTATCTTCAAAGGATTTGAGCTAGGTAATTTCCTTTCTAGAAGTTACGTTTGGATTCATGGAAGAATTGTCTTATACTTATTTGATTTTGAAGGTAGGTATAGATACGGAGATACCTACCTATGTTATCTCAGGATAATTAGAAAAGCGGATCAATGCGAATCTTTAAAGAAATATAGGTACGTAACTGGGTGGAAAACTCCACTGAAAAGGCAGGATCCGCCGACAAGCTCAATTGTTGTGGTCGGGCTGTTGTCTTCTTTTAATCCATACTATAACTACTTATAATTATATAATTTAACTATAATATTATAATTATCTATATCTTCTATACATCCTTACTTCCTGACTTAATATTATAAATGCGAAAGTAACTCTGTCTGTCTGTCGCGCTTTCACGCCAAAATTACTGAACCGATTGAAATGAAATTTGGTACAGAGACAGTCTAGACCTAGAGCCTGAGAAAGGATATAGGCTACTTTTAAAACGAAAACAGGGTTTTAAGGGGTTGAAAGGGGGGATGAAAAGTTGTATGGAAGCATCGTCATTTTTAGAGCTAGAAGCTTGAAACTTATTTTTTAGGCTGTCGATTCGATATAAATAAATATGACATTCAAACTTTGTGAAAGTTTTACCCTCAAGGGTGTAAAATAACATTAGAGAATAGGGGATGAATGTTTGTATAGAAATATGTAAGGTTTATGTGAATGCAAATAGCTCATTAAAGCATACGTATGTGTCTTATTTGTAAAACAATTAGCCTAAATAATTAAAAATGCGGGGAGCATTTTTAATTATTTAGGCTAAAGACACTATTCCACGCGGACGAAGTCGCGGGCACAGCTAGTAATAAAATCATAGACATGCCGTGTCTGTATGTACATACATTGAATATTTTTGCATAAAAATTACAAAGAAATGTTAGAAAAAAATCGTAGAACACGAAAACGCAAATTTTTGAAATTTTTGCCCGTTTGTCTGCGTTTGTGAGAGCATCACGCATTAACCAATGATTGGATTCAAAATCTAGGTATTTAAAAATATTAAGTGTTATCCAGAGTAACATTTAGCATTTATTTCATCAAAATCGACTTACAAAATCAAAAGATATTGAATTTTTAAGTTCAGGAAGAATCTTCATCGAGCGCCAAAATAGGTAGTATTTATTGAGTCTTCAGATACTAGCAAAACCATCTATTGAGAAAAATAGTAGTAACAAAATGTGTAAAAAGAACACCAAAACATATTATTGAGTTATTTGTTAAACTTTTAATATGTAACAAAAGAAAAGTGAACATGTTAAATATCATTATTGATCGTATCATGTGAGCATAAGTTCGAACTTATATTTTGACAGTTCAACTGCATTGTCGATAGATGGCACTGTACTGATGACGCGTTTTTCTAAAAGTTAAGTATGGCTTCAGCCCATGTTTAGCTGACGACTACTTTTCCATTCTGTCCTGATAGTCGATAACTCGACATTACGAAAAATTCGGTCGCTTTCCGATTTGATTTTCAAGTTTACTTGTTTTTAGTCAAGTTTACTTGTATGTACGGATTTTTGCTGTGGATGGGTGACCATTTTAACATACCGTTTTTCCTGTGCTTTTTATGAGGTGTACAATAAAGTATACAGGGTGTAAAAGACATCGACGCACAAACGATTTCCATGGGTCCAGGACATGATTCTGGACACCCCCAAGTTGGAATTTTTCGTCGGCTTTTTCCTCATTTTTTCATTTTTTTCAGGAGTTTTTTTTACTTTAGACTGCTCATAATCGTTATTCTGACCTAACCCAATAAGATTTTTAATAAAAAAATCATTAATTCTCTATTTTCACCAAAAAAAGCAATGTAAATAAAACTACAAATAGGTATACGCTCAGCTGTGCAAAGTTCAAACGAAAGGTCAACGCATGCCTAGTACCTGCCTGCACACTAACGAGTGTGCATGTGTGTATAGCTCATCAAAAGCGCCGCTCAAACATACCGTCTAAAGACTGCCGTCATTAGAAAATAATACGTATCACAACAAAACGAAGTAAGCGATTTCCAACATTAAAGTAATTGCTTAAAGACGCAAATCGGTTACTTCGTTTTGTGTCGCTATGTCGTATTTTCGTATAGCAGCTCACGTCTTTTGCACATGCCGCCGATGCCGACAAAAGAGCCGATCTAGGTATTCTGTTGCTTTGATAGAAGAGAGCGCAAGGGGCGGCCTTAGATAGCCGACCGAGAAAATAAATCTTTTTTTTTACTATTAATAGGCACGCGTTACACAAACCATAATAAGGCTAAAGTTAAAATAAGTAATGTTACGCTTATCTCAATTGGCTCTTGCTATACCCAATTTACGCTTTGATACATCAAAAGACAGAATGTAAAATACGGCAGCACTAAATTATGTACATGGTGTTGAGACTTAATAATGACAAGTGATGACGCTAATTTGTTGGTTTTAATTAAATAAAATCATACTTCCATTCAGTGGCGAAACTTGTTCGCTTCGTTCGGTTTCTTGCAGCTTGGGTTCTCTTAGATCTTATCATTTTTGAAGGCGACCAAGAAACTAAATAGTTGAGTTTTTCAAAAAAAAAAAAACATTCAATAAATAAATAAAAACCAATGATAGATCCGCCACTGTACTGATGCACGTATGTCGGCGAAATCAAAGGAGAGTTCGAAAAGAACATTTCGTGATAGATTTTTGTTAGTATCTTGTTGATGTTGACCGCGAACGAGTGTTTTTTTTGCGAGATTTTGTTTTCGGAACGTTAGGAAAGATAAGTTTTCGTTTGATACCAAAACTTATTATTAATTTTCTCTGTGTTTGTGTGTGTTTTGTGTGTTTGATTTAAAAATGTCATCTGGACTTGTGGAATCGGTAGATTCGGTCTGGAGCCATGGCCAGTTCGCTCACCAGACTTGACATCATTAGATTTTTTTCTTTGGGGTTACGTCAAGGACAAGGTGTTTGTGTCCGAGTGTTTACGACGCTGCGTGAAGAGTGTGCTCAGGACCCAAATTTGGCAGCGGCCACTTCGAACCCAATCTGTAACCAGATTGGGGTGAGCGAGCTTAAGGTAATTTAGTAGTAGGCAGATACTTACATTATCGGATCGCAATGTACTTACAATTAACCAACGAATCCCCTTTACTGAGCCTCCTCTGTCCATCCATCCGTAGGACTAGGTAATTTAAGGCTCGCATACAAGAAACGTGTTTTTTTGGGTTATGGTACAGATCCCTTTGTTTTAGAATCCGACTCGAACATGGCCGGCTTTGTTATCAATCCTTATCGGAATCGTGTTCGTGATTTGAAAAGACTAAAGTTACTAAAGAGACTAAAGTAATGTTCCACACAATGTTCTACAAGGATCCAGCGACCCATCCAAGGTGACCTTGCTTGTTGCCGTCCGTGAAGACGGCAGATACAATCCAAATTCATACAAAATTCGCGGATGGAAACCAAGCTCCCACCAAGGTCACCTTGGATTGGACATTGGATTAGGTACATCCGTGTGGAACATGCTTAAGCTTATGGCTCCTTAACTTCTGCATAAACATGTCAGTTGTTGTTGGCGAAGGGCCGATATTCGTAGGAACTTAGGTACATTCAAAGTGAGTTAGGTAGTTCATTAGTTATCTACGTTACCGGATCTCAATGTACTTCCAGCTTATTTTTTTAAATCAATCCTTATTCGAATCGTTATTTTAAGAAACTAAGCTTATGGCTCCTCTTAACTTCTTCAAAAACAAGTTCTTACCATCAGTGGGTAAGTTTTTCTGTGATAGTGATACAAATGATTAATTTTATGTGATAGGCATTATTGTTGTTGGCGAAAGGCGATATTCGTAGGTTTCATTCAACTTCGTTCCTACATTCAAAGTGAGTTAGATAGTTCATTAGTTTATACCTACACGTTACGGGATCTCAATGGTAGGTACTTACAAGTTTCTTTTTTGTTATCTTATCAATCCTAATCGGAATCGTGATTTTAAGAGACTAAGCTTATGGATCCTTTTCTTCTCTTAAATTCTGCATAAACATTTTCATACCATCAGTAGGTACCGTAGGTATTTCTGAGTGATTAAAATGATTTTGTGTGATTTGTTGTCGGCGATATTCGTAGGTAAGCACCTACGAGTACATTTAAAGACCGCAGCGCGCGCGGCGTCGCAGCCTTGTGTATGTGTGTGTGCAAGTAGTGCAGGTACGTATTCCGTACAACGCTCTCGCGCGTTTAGATCGCGTTGTTCACAATACATTGCGTGCTCGAAAATGACAATTTTTGTAACCGATCATTAGCGAGATTAATGACTTCCATAATTTGGTTAGTGGCATTAGGTGTAGCCTTTTCGCGAAGTTTGCGTTACGATGTCCTTTACACCCTGTATAATAATAAATAAATACCTACCGAGATTCCTCCGTGCCTCGATATATAACACATGTTTTAAGTAAGATCCACACACCGACCTCGGCAAGAGTTGCTTAACCATGAAGATCGACCCGTGCGGCTGTTATAATTAAGCCGTGCAGCTGTTATATTCCGAGGCACTGAGGAATCTCGGTATGTTAAAATGGTCACCCATTCACAGACCGACCTCAACAAGCGTTGCTTAACCTTGAAGATCCACCCGTGCGGTTAATCAGTGTTCTATAATCTGCAATTGTCTGTCAAAATCAAAGAAAATGGTGTTTTTTGTTGGGCTGAACGAAATTGAGAATCAATTTGATTTATCAGTTTCTTTGTTTCGTAGTTTGAAGACTACCAGCAAATGTTCGATAGTCGGTTTTGTTGATTTTGATTCAAGGTACCAGGAGATATTTGACCCTCTTCCCATTTTCTTAATTCTGCGAGAGATCAGGATACGCAAGGTATCAACTGAACGTAGGTTTAAGCCATGTAACACATATTATTCCGACATCGACGCGAACGAAGTCGCGGGCTAACAGCTAGTTATAATAATAATATTGCGAGGAGGTTCTTTTGTCTGGAGCCCTAACCACCGGCAGCTTGGACCCTGCTCCCGACAACGGCGGACAACTATCTACACTAATATTATAAAGAGGAAAGATTTGTTTGTTTTTTTGTTTGAAATGAATAGGCTCCGAAACTACTGGACCGATTTGAAAAATTCTTTCAGCAATAGATAGCTAAATTATCAGGGAGTAACATAGGCTATATTTATCCCCGTACTCCCACGGGAACGGGAACTACGCGGGTGAAACCGTGTGACGTCCACTAGTTTTTTATAATTTAAATATGTTTTTTTAAGATATATTTAAAAATATAAATTTATATGTATATTAAGGTTTGGATGTATAGATGTTTGTTACACAATCACGTCAAATCAGCTGAACGTATCTTGATTAAATTTGGCACATAGATAGATTATAGTCTGGAATAGCACATAGGCTTCTTTTTAACCCGAGAGTATGTTCCCTTGGAATGATTTCCGACATTCACAAGAGAGAAGCTGCTGGAAGAAGTTAGTATTGTTTAAATTCTCAAATAGCTAAAACAGCTTTGTTGGCGCAATGTAAGATTTTGTGCAGTTAGATCTTATTTTAGTTCGTATTTCGCGGTAAAGATGTCGCTGCAAGTCTTCGGATGATTCTTTGAATAAAAAGTATTTTTCATTCTAGGATAGGTTGGAAATATTTGCTCGCATGTCTATCTAGCTAGGGTCCGGGTGCTACGTACCTAATATTTGTTTGGGTTCTTTGCATGTCAAACTTTTCTTGATTTATGAAAGGCTGTTGTTTGTGGAAAACATTGTTTGAGATAAGTTGAACAAGGGTGGAAAGCTACTTTTTCTGACAAGTGTTTCAAAAATCTGGAATATGCGAGCATTTCTGTACAATTTGACATGTCCACTTTTCTTCTACGGGTTTTGGTAAGATTTCCCACATAGACCTTAATTTTAGGAATCCGAACGTCTGTATAAAACAACGGATTTCTTATAGGAACATTCGTGTATCTGTTCGTCTGTTACAGCGAATTTGCATTTTGTTGGAGTTTAAAAAATCTGGAAGATGCGAGCATTTCTGTATCGTGACATTTCCACTTTTCTTCTACGGGTATTGGTAAGATTTCCTACATAGACCTTCGTTTTAGGGATCCGAACGTCTATGTGAATGAAAAAACGGAATTCTTATAGGAACAATCTTGTTTCTGTTGGTCTGCCACAGCTAATTTTCTCTAAATTTTCAGAAACGATTGAGTTTGTGCACACATGAAAATACGTGTCACGAAAAAAAAAATACATTTTGAGTATGAGGTCACTTCAAAATCATAGTTTTTAATTAACCGACTTCCAAAAAGGAGTTATTTTGAAAAACGACCATTCCCCGCCAATGCCCTTATCTCAAATAAAAATCCATGAAATCACAGCAACACTATGTAGCAACACCTCTTTTCTATACATAAGTATTTTTTTAGTTTAATCTACCAAGCAGGTATACAATCTCCTTTACTTACTTGAATAGTCCTTTAGAACGTATCTCTCTAAGTATTTGCCTTGTGTTGTCCCCGTAGCATTTCCCGAAGCGGAACTTCAGCATGGGACAGTGCCCAGTGTACCTGAAACAAAACGCAGTCATGTGAGATCGTCTTTTTAGAATAGGTACGTTTCTTTAGTACTGAAGCTCTTTACTTCTTTAGTAGTGATATGGAATTGCAAAATGTTTCGTAAGTTCAAATGTAGGATGGTAGGTAGGCTATCTACAGTACAGTGGGTACATCTCTGACCTAGACTAGAGTCAAGAGCAAACCCATCACAAATAAAAAAAAGGACTGAAATTGATTCTCAAGACCTCATTGTTATTATCTTAATTCGTGAAGTATTCGTGTCTTTTATTCTTTAATAGATATCTAAGGTCATCGGAAAACTTGAGACTAGAGATGCCTATGCATTCCACCAGCTTCTATGACAAATCTTTTACGATTCAAGCGGTGCGGTTATGCCTTGCTGCCGGTCGATTCTGTCGACATCTCACCGTGACCACATAAGTGGAGTGAACGACAAGTGAGTTGTCACGCCATCTTGGTTGTATGGTTTGATAGCTCACCTGTCGTTCACTTCGCCCAAGTGTTCACTTCGATATGTTTACAGAATCGCACTGCAGGTGTCGGTAAGGCGTGCTCAATCTTTGTCTACTTTTAAAACTATAGTAAAAAATCATTATCTCTCTCCTTAATCGTCTTTACTTGGGTTCTCTTCTATTATTGTGTTTTTTTTTACTATTGATAGGCACGCGTTTGACCACTGTCTCACCTGATGGTAAGCGATGATGTGGTCGAAGATGGAGCACGCTTGCCTAGACGTAACCTATTTACTCTTGACTTAGACTCCCAGGTTGTAGCTATCAGGAAACACAGACTCCGACAGGGAATTGCACTCCTTAGCTGTACGCACTATGAATGTGTTCCCAAAACGTTTAACGTTTGTATGTATTTATCTATTATGTACCTAATTATTGTATATATAAATAGTACACCTAAGACTACCTGCAGTACTGTCACTCCTCTCTTTAAAATCCATCCAAAGGTTGTCTTTAAAAGATCGCTTTTAGCGATAAAGCCGCCCATTGTAATGTTTTCTTCATATATTTTTATATGGTGTACATAATAAAGAGTTTTCTATTCTATCCTATTCTTAATTGTTCGTCTCTCTCACTAGATCAGCTGGCCTACTATGACGTCTTAAAACGATCGTGTATAAGGTGTGGGAAGGAGACAGAGTTATACAAGACGCATAACACTATCCCTTTTCCTCAGCTTAATCTTGATCGCATTGGCACGTCATAGTAGGGCCCGAGGTACCTAAAGAGGAAGGAATTCATCATAGGTGGATCGCATCACTCATCAGTTTGGATCACCTGTCCATAGCAGCTTTATGGATAGGTAAAAGGCTTACGTTTGTGTACGATGAACCCATTTTTTTTCACCGGGATTGTGTATATATAGCCATCTCATTTACCAGGTCTAACAGAATTAAGAATTCCGTCTATAAATTCCATTCCGCTCCGGCTTTTCAATTTAAAATTTCAGTCAAGAATTTTTTCGTTACATATCTATGTTCCTCGCCAATATCTCAAGGGGACGCTTCCAATTTCTATACTTAATATCAAAAGGGTGAATAAAAAATCAATCTGCTAAAAATCACAATTTATTTCTCATCGCACATCAACTCCCAAGTTGTAATTTTCCATACCAGTAACCATTGAAATTCCCTTATCGAATCACGGACAATCTTCAGCAGGTGTGGTAGGTACGAGGGGGAAGTGATGCTCATAGGAGATGATCATCATTTCAGCCAAATGCTGTCTACTGCTGACATTGCGTTGGTGATACTGCAATACCGCGTAACTAGCATTTTCTATAAGGTCTAATTTTCACTGTTGTTTCGTTCCAAGTTAGGGCAGGACAGGTCAGACAAGGACAAGCAAGGACAGGTCTCGCTTGGACTGATATAACTGAAAATTAGACCTTATGGAAAAAGCTAATTACGCACCAAAATACTGACCAAAGTATGGACTGTAGTCTGAAAATAAAGTTTTATTTAATAATTTTTAGGGTTCCGAAAAAAAACGGAACCTCTATAGGATCACTCGGGTGTCTGTCTGTCTGTTCGTCTGTCACAGCCAGTTTTCTCCGGATCCAATGGACCGATTCTGTTGGATGGAAATTTGGTACACATATGGACTTCTGTGACCCAAACACGAACGTGTTACGTAAATGATTAAATGTTTAGTATGGGGGTCACTTTTGGGGGCAAACCAAAAAATAAAAAAAAAACAGTTTTTTTAACAATATCGTGTGACATATCGAATGAAAAGACTTACTGTGAGGATTTTAATTATATTTTTTTTTTCATAATTTTAAAATAAATGGTTTTTAAGTTATCAAGGAATTAGACGAAAAATGACCATTCCCCCCTCTTATCTCAGAAACTACTGAGCCTAAAATTTTGAAAAAAATCTTTACCTAAAGATTACAAGAAAACCTATTAGAAGTCTGTAGTGTTAAAATAACATGTTAAAAAAAATTAAATTCGTTCGGAACCCTTTGCACGCGAGTCCGACTCGCACTCGGCCAGTTTTTTTTTTTTAAATTACAGTGCCTATCACCGACGATAGGCCGAACGAAACTCAGCGGTTGAATCGCCTACTAAGCCATCCATCGACCAGTCCTGTGCGTCTCGCATCCAACGTCATCCTTCGGCTGTCACCAGGGTAGCTGACCACCTTGTGGCAAGCTCTCCAACGATGCATCTCCTAGTATGCGCTCTCCTCTTGGCCCATCGACCATTTGCAGATGATGCACATTGTTATTGCGACTGGTTTTTCGCAAGTCCATTGCTATGGAGTCGACTAATAGGTGCCTACACTAATTTCAAGTTTGTAATTCGTCCTATCCCAAAAGGTATCAGACGACCCAATATCGTAAAAAACAATAGAGCCAGCACTTTTTGAACGTCAGTTTTCCATAAAGGAACCTCCTGGTGTTTTGACTGGGAAATAGAAGTAAAAAACAGTCTCCTCCAAAAAATCGCAATTTATTATCATAAACTCATTCCTAACTTCAAATTTTCCTCTCCAATAACAAATGTTCATCAGGATCACGGACAGTCTTCGCACAAGAAGCAATAATCCGATGACAGATGGACCAGCCGCAGATGATGCCCATGGCTATCACGACTGGCTCGTCGCAAGTACATTGCGATGGAGTCGACTGACACAGGTACACTACTTTTTTAATTTAAAATCTTAGACATGATCGTTATTCGTTGTCTCAAAACGTATCCCACAGCAAACAATATCCTAAAATCAAAATAAAAGTAATTTATTCAAATATATGGCTCAAAAGCATTGATATATAAAATTAAAAACCCAAGATACACACTCAGCATCTCAAAACGTCCGCATAAAACAAGCGCAAAATTTAAAATTGTGCGCTAGTTTCAAACACTCGCATCGCTCGCCATACTGCACTGCTTTGTAAAAACAACTTTAAGCGATCCGTGTAAGGTTGAATTTGCAAAAAAAATGTTTACAGTATAACTACACACAACTCACACATGACACTTGATACATGTCAGTTTTTGACAACATTTTCGAGTTTTGCATTTGTTCGACACTGCATCTTGGGTTTTTAATATACCAATGCTCAAAAGACACCATTTTTTGATCTTCAGTTTAACAAAAATACAGTTCCCCAAACGACGACCCGTCCTAGAGTTTTGACTGTGAAGAAGTAAATAAAAAAGGAATCTACTCAAAAAGTCGCAATTTATTTATCTTAAACTCATAAAGCTTAAATTCCTAACTTCTAATTTTCCTCTCCAATATCGAAAGGATCACGGACAGTCTTCGTACAAGAAGCAATAGCCCGATGACAGATGTAGTACGAGGGGGAAGTCACAATCGCACCGGGACCAGCCGCAGATGATGCCCATGGCCAGCGCGACTGGCTCGTCGCAAGTCCGCTGCGACGGAGTCGACCGACATTCGCTGTTCACTCTATGCATGGAGTCTGGGCATTGTTTGACACCTGTATTACAAGAAATCGGGTTAGTGATATGGTTTACACAGTTTTAATAATAATAATATAATTAAGTCTCACGTTCACTTTCTTCTCAGCCTTATCTTCTTTCACATGATTATTATCTATCCAGTTATTTTTTGGTAGTTAAAATAGAAAAAACGGTCGTCTATAGGGTTATTTGTAAATGTCACCGGAAAATAGCAAACTTCGTAAGATTATAAAATAACTTAGAGATTGTAAACTTTCGATAAATTGTCAACTGAACATTTGGAATACGTTTTTACGCATCAAAATTTAATAGTCTATAAATTCTCGAAATTATTCCGAGTACTTGTGAACTGAAATAAAATGGCGGCCAATCAGAGCACAAGTCTACAAGAAACTAAAGTGTCATCACATCTGAACAGACCAATGAGAGCCTGCTTCTTGTAGACTTGTGCTCTGATTGGTCGCCATTTTATTTCAGTTCACAAATTCTCTGAATAAATTCGAGAAATTATAAACCATCAAATTTTGATGCGTAAAAAAGCATTCCCAATGTTCAGTTGACAATTTATCGAAAGTTTACAATCTCTCAAGTTATTTTATACCTAATCTTACGGTGTTTGCCATATTCCGGTTACATAAACAAACAACACTAAATAACCTCTCAGGGAGTGAAAGTAGGTACACATGATTATAAACAACTTTTTCTTTGAGACCAACCCTGAAAACTAGAAAAAATAGCTCAGCTGTTTCATACAAAATGCAATATTTAGCCTATCAAAATGTATACAACAGTTGAGTTCGAGTTTTCAGGATTACAAAAACAAAAAAATACAAAATCCTTTATTTTAAATAGACCAGTTACAGGCACTTTTGAATAGTCAAGGTCTGTCAGTCAAATAGATGATGCTAATTCTGCCGCGCTAGTGACCAGAGCAGCAAGTTGCTCTGCAGCAAAAAATCCTCTCCGACCCTATCTCCAGCGCGACAGTTGCACGTTCCAAAGAGTTCCTATGGAGAAGAAGATTGGTCTCCTTTTGGAATTTGCTCTAGGTAAGCTCAAGCTTAGCCCAGAAATGACCAACAAAAACTTTTTACAAAAAAATATAACCGACTTCCAAACAAAACACTACAAAGTAAACCTTAATTTCGGAAGTCAGTGTTTTCGGTTTTGTTTTTTCGTTGTTTTTAACACCAACTTCCGAAATTAAGGTTATTTATACTTTGTAGTGTTTTGTTTGGAAGCCGGTTATATTTTTTTGTAAAAAGTTTTTTATTTTTCACTTTTAAGTGGCGATACTTGAACGAAGTCTTCGTCTACGAAGATATTGAAATAAACAAAAATGCTCATAAAATAAAAACTACTGAACCAAACTGAATCAAATTTTTACGGGACCAAATGGCAAGTATACCGCATAGAACTAAAAAAGAATCACAGAAATAGGATCAGAAACCTCGGAGTAATCGGTGACCATACATTAAAAAAAAATATATACCCACCGAATTGAGTACCTCCTCCTTTTTTGGAAGTCTGTTAAAAATAAAAAATATTAGAGCTACTTACAAGTCCCATTGAACATCAAGCAGCCAACGGTTCCAACTCTTCCGTAATACGCAGTCTCTATGACACGCAGGAAACACAGGATCACCAGAATTTGTTGCATTGCGTCTACACTACACACAGTCTTTAAAGAAAATGAAGACAAACCTAACATTGTTTGTTTTCCGTCTTCCGCCATTTGAATGGTTGTTGATTAATTGGTATACAATGCAGAGATCATTTTTGTAAATTCAGGTGAATCTTGGAAACTCTTTTTCAGAAGTCCAATAGAATTCATTCAATACAAATCTTTAAATTACACTTCAGGATACGCCGTATGGTGTCGGCCGGTGCCGTATGGTGCCGTAAAAGAATAATACCATCCCATCACTTCCCGTGCGTGTCGTAAGAGGCGACTAAGGGACTCACCAGAGAATGGGCATGAGTTCTCTGTAAAACGCAACACCATATACTGCGATCGCCAACCAGTTTGTCAAGCGTGGCGATTATGGCAAACCCCCCCTTTGGGGGAGGCCTATGTCCAGCAGTGGACGTCTATCGGCTGTTATGGTATGGTATGGTGATGCTGGCGACAGATACAATTGACGGAATATCATCCGAGAAAAAACCGGCTAAGTGCGAGTCGAACTCGGACACCGGGGAATTAGTAATAGGGTTCTGTTGGTTACCCTTCGGATACGGAACCCTAAAAAAGCTAAATGAAACAAAAATATTCATACGTTTTTTTACTATCAACCTAGTAACAATGTTTACCGGTCTACACTTTTCGACCTTATTGTTAAGGCCATATAAGGGCGAAAGGTGGTCAAACCATCTAAAGGACGTAAAGAACAATGGCCACTCGGCTAACATGCTTGGACTTGTAAAATCGAACAAAAAATAACTTGATGAAACATATGTCGTTTCATTCGCCTATATAAATATAACTAAGAACTGTCTTGAATATATTTTTAAAAGGCCGGAGAATTTTGAAAAACTATGAAATATGTTTTTGAGGTTATGTTTAAACAATTAATCTGTAGAATTTATGTTTTCTACTCTATGGTCCGTAAGCAAAGCAAGAAACAGAAAACAAGGAAAGGAACAGAAAATCGCACAGAACACAGTCGTCGCAGAAGCCATAATAATGTGGTCGGTCAGTGCTGACACCGTTATTGTTTGTTTAAATGTCAAAAATAGGGAGGGACGGTCAATAATCGTAATCGATCGATATATGACAGAATCGATTTTTAATGTCAATCATTAGTTTTTTATTTTATTCATGGATTTATTTACCACGAAGTATCATCAAATTATATTATTGGTTAAGCTAAGTATTTAACGTGATTTTATACGGTTGCTATTGCCTAGGATTTAATTTTGTTTAAAAAATAAAATCATCATAGACTATAAAAAGTATGGATATCTCTATTAATGTAAGTCGTTACGGATGCGTCCGAATATGGATATTTTATACTGCGTTCTGATAAATAAAAAGTAGTATTTTTTAAAAGATTATCTCGATTTCCCCAGCTTTTAAAAATAAACGAAGATATCCAATAATAACATTAACAAAGCACTACATATTGGTGATAGTTTGGTTTCGTTACTAATTTCTGTTTTATCCTAGTCCAAAGTAACCATTGTTCTTTATTTTCACACCTACTGCGAGAAAATTGTTCGCAACTCATGTAAAGAGATCGCTGACCGCGAGCGGTTCCCGTCGGTCTCCAAGTTGAATTTCAAATTCAAATCACATTATTCACCTCCGGGCAATAACATTGTACTGAATTTCATTATAACCCGCCGGGCAATAATGACTTACTTTAGGTTGAGTTTGCATGACACAATTTGACGTGTTCGTGCAGTTGGTGTGAAAAATTATTAAGATCAGCCTCTCGATTCTGATCGAATGAGCTCCATTGCCGGATCTGGCCTCAAGTCTTGGGGTTTAACTTTGGGCACTCGGTTGCTCATCTTCCTTCTTTTCCTTCTTCTCTTACGACGAGGCAATTCTTCGGGGCACTCGTTGGTATCGACGCAATAGTCGAGTTCTTCGTTTAGCGCTAGATTGCCGTTGCAGTCGCAGCGAGACCAACCGCACGTGTAGCCTGGAATTATATTACCTATGTATTTTTTTTATTTGTGGTGGGTTTGCTCTTGACTCTAGTCTAGCTCAAAGATGACAGAGACAAAGTCTACGATGGAGCGAGCTTACCCAGAAGGAGCCTGTGCACTCTAACTTTGAAGAGATTAGGGTTGTAAGCGTTTGGAAACACAGACGCAGGCAGAGAGTTCCAATCCTTTTCTGTGCGCATTATAAAAGACGTTTGGAAGCGCTTAGTGCGAATTGGTGGAATAGCAACAAGGTAGGGATGGTAAGACGCAGTGCGTCTGGATGTCCGATGGTAGAAGGGGGCCAGTGGGATGAGGTCGTGGAGTTCTTGGGCACACTCACCGAAGTACAATCTGTAGAAGACCGACAAGTAGGCAACCTTACGGCGATGAGCCAAGCTATGTAGCTTGGCATCCACCAGTTTTCGTCACCGATGAGCCTCTTAGCTCAATAATTAGTATGTACAATGTGTGTATTATACAACGTGAAAAGGAATAAACGCATTATCTCTTAAGGGGTTATTCTACCTACTCATCATTATGAACAACTTTTACGATGGGACCAACACTGAAAATGCGAAAAAAAACAATTATTTTTGAGGACGTAAAATGGCACCAAAAATCGGCCATTTTGATTTGTATGTGATATACCAATGTCACTACTCACTCTTACAATCAAGACGAATCTAACGACACCTCTCAAGTTAAAATCCATCAAGCCGTTTGGGCTATAGAGTGTGAAAAGAAATAAACATATGTACATACATACACTCGAAAAACATAACCCTCCTCCTGGCGCAGTCAAGTAAAAATCAACTGCCCCATATATTTATGTGAGCATAAATCGACAAAAGGTACTGAACAGCTGATATTTTTGAAGAAGAAAGGGTTAGTCCCTTAGTAAAAGTTGTTCATAATGATGAGTAGAATGACCCTTAAGAGGTAGTGTTTATTTTGATACACAGCAAAAATTAACTTTAGGTAATTTCGGAAGTCGGTGTTAAAATACGAAGAAACAATCAAAAACACCGACTTCCGAAATTACCTGAAATTACTTTTTGTAAAAAGGTTTATTATTTTTTGCTTCTCAGTTTTTTCGGAGGTTTAATTTTTTGTTAAAAAGTTTTTTTCTCCTACAAAAAATCCGTCGCCGATTATCGAACGTGGACGGGCAGCCTAAGGAGTGTGCGAATGTGCGAGGATGCGAGAACCAATAGAATCTCTTCATCTACCTAGCCTCGCTCAGCGCAGCAATAGGGAATTTGCATGCGATTTTTTATTTGCAAAATGAAATACTTATTAGCTCTAGTAAACAAACATGAAATTATTTTTTAAATACTTTCATCAGCGATGAAGTTATAAAGCTTCAAAGATTACAATTAGAAAGAGAAGTCCGATTTGAACTTTGACGTCAAAGTCCAGGACGTCTATATAGCTGCCATAGAAAACAGCGTTTTTGCAAGAGGGATATATATATTTGTTTAAAATAATTGTATCTCGTTTGGTTTTCGAGTAATTTTGATTCTATTTTCACTGTTAGTATTATATTTTTGTATATTTTTAGATAATTTATGTTAAAAATGATAAATATCTTTTTCATGCATTTTCCTTATTCTATTGGTTACAATACAAACACATCCCGTCACGTATTTTCTCACACCTCTGGTGGAAACGCAGACTAAGAATTCGTAACGTCCGCACGGGTCAAACTTCAAGGTTAAGCAACGCTGGCCGAGGTATGTCTTTGGATGGGTGACCATCTGTTCCCTGGTAAAGCGCGTTGAGCTGTTGCCAGCCGCAGTAATGGGTAGTCAGAAGCTGAATCTGACACTAGTCTCAAGGGGTATCCTTTCACCCAGTTACTGGGTTATGGAGGTCATTTAGGCACTTGTCTACCGAGGAAGCGAGTAGCTATCGACTATTTGCTCGCTGAGGAAAGGGACAAAAGATATAGATCTCGTGTGAGTAAAAGAGACATACATTCATAGTCGATAGCTGGCTGTTTACAATGCCGGCGAGTGGCTCTTACCTCTAGTTGATCGCAGCGACAAGAGCTATCAAAAATTGTACTCGCTCAGCGACAGTCGCTCGGCGATGCTCGCTTGGCGGTCAGAGCTCACCAAACAGTGGTAATTTCTACCTATGGTGCAGGCCGGAGCGAGCATCGCGAGTAGGTAAAAGCCCGTCGCACAAAAGCACTCGCTGAAAGCCGAGCGTCAAAACTATCGAAACTTTTCACTCGCTACTCGCTGCTCGCCAACTCGTTTCGAGTTTGAAGCTTTACTCGCTACTACTCACTGAGAGCCGGCGGTGAGACAAGTATCTTAGGCTGTCGCTCCATATAAAAAACAACCGGTTTTTCAGTTGCATTTTAGACATGAAGCCATACAATATAGGTGAGACAAGGCTAAGTACAGACACACATCAAGCTACAACATTCAGTCAATAATTTTTAATT
Source organism: Lacanobia wlatinum (assembly GCA_947578705.1). Taxonomy (NCBI): domain Eukaryota; kingdom Metazoa; phylum Arthropoda; class Insecta; order Lepidoptera; family Noctuidae; genus Lacanobia; species Lacanobia wlatinum. Next base: position 21,547,626 of record OX388039.1, read on the forward strand.
GATTTTCAACTTTATCGCTAAAGCGATTAGGTTCAAGGTTGATTGGGAAAGTTTGTCAGTTTCGGGTAGCTTGATGTGCTGTCGTCTGTACATTGAGTTTTTTGAGTGTGTAAATTAGTACCTAAAACGTAAGGTTGAGGGCTGCTACAAGTTCTTTGGGACATCGTCACTCCGTCGCACCGCGTGTGGTAGGGGTGCATGTTTCGAGGACAGTGGTCCACGCCTGCAACACCAGTAGAAATAAACAAATGAATGAATGAATGAATATAAAATAATAGTAATAGATCCAGACCTTGCTATAGTCCTAAAGCTTTGCTGAGGTGGCTGCTTGAGGCGGGAGAGTGTGGTGATATGATGCGAGAGCTATAGGGTCCTACTACGTACGTTCAGACGGCGGATCAGAACCAGGCCCGGGTCGACGGCGCGTTGTGTTCCACGCGCGCCTCAAAGAAATGTCAGCACAGAAGAAGGGGTCCGCTAGAGCCTGTGCCTGCCAGGGTAGCGGAATTTGTTCAAAAGAGTCACCGCGGCCCTGGAACGCAAAGGGCACTAGGAGGAACACGGATGAGTTTTAGTCAGTAAGAGCCTGACACTCGCTTTCGCTTCGCCCAGCGCGTATGAATGCGTTTGCTCTACTTCGCCCAGAGCGGGAGGAGTCATTTGATGATATACCATCCTAAAAAAAGGGTCCTACTACGTTGCAAAATTGTTCTAAAGAGCAACCGCGGCCTTGGAACGCAAAGGGCACTAGGAGGAACACGGATGGGTTTTAGTCAGTAAGAGTCTGGTACTCGCTTTCGCTTCGCACAGCACGTATGAATGCGTTTCATTATTTAAAAATAAAACAAGGGCCTTCTTAATGAGCCGAATAGCGAATGCCATTATGATTCCGTTTAAAAGGGAAAGTACAGACGCCAGCACAGCAAACTATCCGAAACTAATAAAAATCCCAATCAACCTTGAACCTAATGCTTTAGTGATAAAGTTGAAAAATCTATTAAAGAAATTTGTCAGATTGTTGTAGCTAGATATGCTAGCGTCTGTACTATGCGACTTCTATCCGTTCACTCCGTCTTCCTCCCACACTGGAATCATGATAGTTTTAAGACGTCATAATAGGGCTCCTCACATTGGCCAACTGAGCCTGCTACCTCAGGTCCCGTCTCAATGAAACAGTATTCCAAGAGTTGTGGAAACATGTCTCTATCTATTTACACTCTGTTTATTTTTTCTCTTTGTACATTATCCCAAACTTTTAGTACTGGCTGATTAGTTGAATGGGGATGTTGTCGGCTTTCGAAGACGAGATAGTCTTCTAAGCGGATAGATAAAGGAGCATTAAAAAGGGTAACTTGTAATACAGTACAAAAAAATGATTGATTTATATTTTTTCCGTGTGGATCTTGCCCTGACGCGGCCCAACATATTCCCCTGCGGGACGCCATATTCGTAGACCACTTTCGCTATCATTCCTTGACGGTTAAAAGCGACATTATCTACACATATAATTGGCTGATAAATTGACACCTAGACAACTAAATCACATTCAAATAGAGTTAAAACTTAGCGTGGGTTAGCAACAGCTCATATTTTCACTCAAAACACAGCACTTTGCTACTCAACCTATCTGCGATTCTTGGCGACGCATTTTGTACGTTTGATTTCTCAGTCTATAATAATAACCATAATATCATTATTACTTACAATGTTTGTTGTGGTAGAGACACCGCCGCGTGCTAAAAGCATCCACTGAACCCATAAAACATATCGTCGAAAGTAGAATAAGTACCGAGGCGACCATTGTTTGTCGACCATAATACCAACGAGGAAAAATCACAAGTCGTTCTCACGCCGTGCTTCGTCCACTTTTATCACCATCGCTGTTTACATTAACACCGTGTTTTGGAAATATTGCCAAGGCGTAAGGTGCTTCAGCTGTTGATTGTGACGCAATGTCATCATGTAATTTCATATTATCTCACGGTCAGCGTTATTTAGTTCTGTTTTCCGCATTTTGACGATTCCGCTGTTGCGTTGTTCTAGAATGTAGTCTGCGTGTCACTGCGGCTGGTGTATCTTTAACTTGGTCCCTTAGTGGTTTTGTAGTTTGAAGAGAACGTTTTCAAATAATCGTCATGCACTGCATAACTGTCACTGCTGGTACTCAAGACACCTCTTTGTCAAGGGAAATGGCCATGTAATCCACCAGTCTGGATTATTTCAGGTCAGTGGAAATAAAATCCTCGTAATTTTGATTCTAGTTCTTGTCGGTTTTCTCACGACGTTTCCCTGATCAATACAGTAGACTGTACTTTAGCCGCAATTAAAGCAAACTAGGTTAATTTCTCTCATTGTATTGGCCACTTACCTAGGCGATCCAGTTACTCTTACATACCTATGGCTATAGTTACTGACTGGTGTCAGGCACTCAGGTTCTAACTACCAATCAAGGCAGTACCAATCAAATTGATTGCACCTACAAACCGGTGCTTTATCAGAAACTTTAAAAGTGTTTATTAAAACTTTCCCAGTAAAGTGGTATCAAAAGTAAAACAGCTGTTAGCGAATTCTAACAAACGAGCTTTGAGCACGAAACTATGACCTGTTTAGTGCTATAAAATATAGGTGAGTAGGTGGTGTATACCAGTATACGTATATACCAGTAGTCAAGATATCATAATGTGCCTGGTACGAGGGCAAACGGCGTGCGGCCTTCCTACGTCGAACGGATTCTGATAATACCGTAACTGGTACATTAAAGTAAGCTGATATTGTGATAATTTCGCTGGTATTGTCTTTAATTACTGTGTTGATTGTATCATGATTAAAGATGGGCATTGGTTTTCAGTTAGCTGTGACGGTAGTTTCTTTGTTGAGACTTGCATGGCACTGTGTCATATAAATTGATTATTCGATGGGTGCTTTTCTACCATGACTGGTTTCATGACTTCCGTGTTACTTATTTAGATTTACGAAGGTACTTTAGCGGGTGATTCTTCTAGATAATTTTCTCGTTTATCCAAAAGCGTCCTCAGATGAATTAGTCTGCATGGCACACATGTATAGGAGACACTTAATCCTACGGGAAAACAGAAGTTGGAACACAAGGCTATTTTGTATCTTCATGTATAGATATACAGTCAGTGAGCTTACGCAACAGTAGTGATGGATCAAGTATCACACTATTAATTCTGCTTAAGAACTAGGTGTAATTTTGCTATACAACGCAATAACTAGGGCTTCTGATATTCGTTTAAAAAACTGTTTTAGAAAATACAGCACTCTGAGTTTTAAAATTCCATTTCAGTCTACAGTGCGCCATTAACCACAAACAAAACCAAAGAATTTTAGTTATGGCTTTACCACTTGCGTGCTTCAAAATGGAAGTTCCAAATGAACTTATTACGTAATAATCTTCATAATTCACATACATCAAATAACATGGTGTTGAGTGTTCAATCGAAGGTCCGTGGAAAATCGATTTCCTGATTTGAGTTATTGTTTTCAAGGTTGGATCGATTAACTAATTTAATGAAATCAAAATCCGAATATTTCTTTTTTAGGGTGGAACAAAAGAGTTTTGTTACAAATGAGTTCTGACATGCACAGGTAACTGTCAGCTGGTTTGTGGTGAGCAAGGGTTGGTCTATGGTAGGTCAAACCTAGGTCAGGTTAGTGACCATGACCCAAATACCACCCCATGGTGATATGAAAGCGTTGGTTTGTGGTCAGACCGTATTATTACATGTGTTCACGCTTCACCTTGATTTACCACTTTAAAGATTGGAGAAAGGGTTAGGCGTTGATGCTCAATCCATGAAAGGAGACTCATGTTCGATGTGACTTCAGGGTCGTTGGAAATAATTGCTGCAGTCAATCGATGTCTGACTTGCAAAAGTAGATACCTAATGCATGGCAGAGATACGAGCAATTTTTTTATTTTATCTGTAATTGTGCTGTGTCAGCTTATAACAATGCCAATGAACAGATCCATTTCATGTCCAGGCAACTACTGTCTATTCCAGGGTTGCCTGGAAGAGATCGCGGACATGCGAAAAGGACGCCCCTTTGTATCTTTTTAGTTTCCTTTTTCATGTATATTTTGATGTACACTAAAGCACTCCTATATACCTCTGATCACTGCAATATTTGAAGTCATGATAAATCATAAGTGATTTATTTCTTAACAATTATACATTGTGTGCAAAAATAATTACTACTAGTGGACGTCACGCGGTGTCACCCGCGTAGTTTCCGTTCCCGTAGGAGTACGGGGATAATATATAGCCTATGTTACTCCCTGATAATGTAGCTATCCAATGCTAAAAGATTTTTTCAAATCGCTCCAGTAGTTTCGGAGCCTATTCAATTCAAACAAACAAACAAATCTTTCCTCTTTATAATATTAGTGTAGATAATAGAAAAAAAAAACAAAAAAAAACACCGGTAGCACTCCGGGAGTGCCGGCAGAAGTGAAAACATGTAAATAATACATCCTTACTGTCGCGGTCACATCATAGACAAACCACCGACAACAAAATAAACAAAAAGACACTGACGTGTGGCCGCGACAGCGACTGTCAGTGACAGATGTCAATCTGAGATACTAGTTCCTCTCCCTTCCCCTCGATCTTACGCTTTTTCGCATCACGTGACCCTGACGCGAGTCCGTCTTACGCTTTTTGCGATCAGGTCACGTGTCCTGACGCGAGTTTAAGATTTTATACCCATTACAGAAAAAGTGCTCAACGCCGCTAAAGGAGTTTTCACTTCAAAAACATCCAATAAAAAAAAGCCAAATAAAATGAAAAAATAAACATAAAAAGATCAATAACACATTAAGCAATAATAAATATATATAATACAAACATAATTTTAAAACAAAGTACCCCGCCACTACTGTCTGTCTGTAGATACGCGAAAAACATAAAAACTACCGAACGGATTTTCATATAATATTCAGTAGGTAATGGCGGAAGAGATTCATGAGGAAAGTTTAGGTGTATAATTAATTATGGTTTTGTGTTAATTGGCTAAAATAATGTCCTACTTATATACATATGTATGCTTTGCTACCCTTGCCAAGTCGACGGTGCAGGTTGATAGTGTGGCGTCACATATTGTGCATATGTGAACGCACCTTAGATTTATCGGATTGCATGTTTTAATATTTTAGGGATGAACGCACCCTTGTTAATTGGCAACACAAAAGACTATTACGGGGCGCTATTCTTAGCGTCGTCGCTTGCTCCCCAGCCAACCCGCTACGCGACACGGAAAATGTTGGTCCATTCAATCAGATTTTACAGTTTTTAAATACCTAGTTAGAAATACATAGTTATTAGTGTTCCTAACTGCTACTATTTTATAATATACATATTATATTATTTACTGCAAGTTGGACTTCAACTTCGTCTCCGACCTTCAACCTCATTGTAAGACGCACAAAGGGGACAGATAGAATACCTTCCATCTGCGTCCCCAAAATAGTAAATAAATAAATAAATAGACCAACTACTAGCACACTGCAGTTACCTAACATCTTTGATTTTGAGATACTGTTAATTTCACACTTTTGACACTATTTGTATAGAATCGATGTCAATTTAACGATTCGTTTCGATTCAGAACTCCAGGAATCGAATTAAATGAAGCGATGCACCTGCAGTTTATAATCTTATGGCATTATAAACCTTGCCTTACTTAGAACCAGTTCGGGGAACTTAACCGTGAATAATGAATCCACTGCTCAGCTATGTCTGTCAATCAGACGATAGGTGCACTAAAGCGGTGCGGTGCGTTAGTGTTTAGGTATTAGATAGCAACACTGACCAACAGTCGCAGGAGTATTTGTTTGTTATCATGGTGTTAGAAATCACGGCATTTGCTTTATCCTTTTCTTTTTTTAATCAGCCTTAACTATCCCGTTCCTGGAAGTCCTGGGCAAAGTAAATAGTTCACTTTTTCTGTCACTACTTCTACGTTATGCTCTTTCACAATAATTCACATCGATTGTCGAGGAAGCCGCCTTGGATAGGCGTCACGCTTCTTCTAGTTCTACACTACTACCACGATCCTTTCTAACTGTACCAGGGCCTGGCTTTCTCACTTCGGCGTACGGCAGACACGGCCCGCCTAGTTCCAATTCAGTCTTGCAACTATTTTAGCTGCGAGCTTAGGACTGTCAAATTATATTTTTTTGCTAACCGACTTCAAAAAAAAGGAGGTTGGAAGTCGGTTATATTTTTTGTAAAAAAGTTTTTTGATTCATACGATTAACTCAATAAGGTATAGTTGGTATGCGACACAAATACAACTCACACCTTCTGTTCCTTTTTCCAAAGAGGTTGGGTAGTTACAGAAAATCGAGAGGCATTTCGCTCTACTGATTTAAAATCAAGCCCTAAATCCATCTTCAGAAGAACATGTTTGAGTAAGAATATTTTTCGTTGGAAATAATTTTTTCTTCGTAGAATATAGACTTAGTTTTCATATCAATCATGTTAGATTGGCTAAATCTAGTCTAAGCACGTAGGGCACACGGCGGGGATACAAGAGTTCTTGAAACCTGGCATTTGGAAAGTTCACCCTTGTAGACACGTGCCACGGACCCACGGCACTAATTTTGGTAGCGAAATTAAACTTGAGATTGGCTACAGAACGCAGGGAGTAGTGGAATGCTAATACTGAGAACTTTGGCAAGCAGTGGTATAATAGGGTAGATGATAAAAAAAATCGAATTAGTCCGTTACATAGATTTCCAAAAAATATTGAACACGTTTTTTTTCTTTTTTCACGTACCTAAACAAAAATTAAGACGATACAATGTGTTTTAAACTCGTGTGACGTCACATATCAGTCAGTACTTTTTACCGAATAGTGATGTTACAAGCCCTAAGTGTAGGGGCACTCCAGGGGGGCTACTCTCTAAGCCCGAAGTACGTAGTTTCGGGCTTAGTTGCGGGCGTATTCTACTCCGTGTCCCGAACCCGAACTAAGAATGAATGACAACACGATTTGACAGTTACTGTCAAATCTCATTAATTCTGATTAATTGGGTGATACTGAGTAGAATACGCCCGCAAATAAGCCTGAAACTACGGACTTAGGGCTTAGAGAGTAGCCCCCCAGATCTATGATGTGTTTTATCTTCTTAATTTTTTATAGATTTGATAAAGCAAAAAATAAATGTCCAATATTTTTCGATAATAAATCTAACTGACGGACTAATTCGATTTTTTTAGTTACCTATCTTCCGGGGGAAGCCGACCTTAACACGTAGGATAATTTAGGAAAAACGAAAATTGTATCAGCCTAGATGGTTATTTAGAAACAGTCATGGGTAAAACTAATCAAAGCTCCAATCGCCGTAAGCACATGATGTCAAGTCAACAGTTAATTGGCTATGTACATTAACCATCCTTCGAACCACCAACCTCTAAAAAAACACTGCAAGCTCAACTAACCCCTATTTCAAACTACACAAGATTGAAAATCACTTGCATGGATTTGTGCCACATTCACAGAAGAATCGTGTTAAAACAATTCGTGCGAAACAACTCGAGAACAATGCTATCGAGTTTTCACTATCATCGAAAAGTATCGAACAAGTAGAATATTGTTTGAGATTTCGTCGTTTGATCGTTTGATATCGCTTTTCGTTGTTGGACTTCACTTTCTCTAGGTATAATATAACTTTGTTTAAATTTAAATTAATATTATATTTGCATATTGGACAGGCTGACTCTGATTAAATATTGGCATTTTAGGGTTCCCTACCTCAAACGGAAAAAACGGAACCCTTATAAGAACACTTTGTTGTCTGTCCGTCTGTCTGTCAAGACCCATCATCTCGGGAACGCGTAGAGGTATCGAGTTGAAATTAAAATTATATACTCAAGTATACGGTCCCTTGAAATCAAAATCAAATCAAAAGTCATTTATTCAAATTAGGCTGAGTACCAGCACTTTTTGAACGTCAACTTTTACAAATAGACAGTCCCCCAAAACGCCCGCCCGTCACCACTTCCTAGTGTTTTAGCTGTGGAGAAGAAGTGGCCAACAAACTCCCCAGCAACACATCTGTCTGTTGAGTTAGAAGAACTCGCATTTAAACAATAGTATGCAAAGCTTTATAACAAAGAAAATAATAGACTCTGGGTAACACGTACAACCTAAAAACTAAATCATTTGCCAATTGTAAGCTAGCACACTCCATTACGCCATCATAATCAGACAACTCAATGAAGCTGCGAAAAAATCAAAGTTCTAAGTTATTAAACGCATATTTCGAGACACTCTCTAGGGAATCAAAATATATAGGGTATTTCCCGTTGACCTAGAACTATGAAATTTGGCAATTAATACCGTCTTACACTACAAGTAGGTAAGTTTAGGAAAAAGTCTGAAAACTATACATTTGTAATCAAATCATAAAAAATATAGTCTTTATAGTAATATGTATAAAATAAAAAGTAAAAGTCCGACTCGCACTTTTTTATACAAGATCAGGGTTAAAAAAACCGCGAACGAATAAAAAGTAAAAATAAATAAATAAAAGTTTTATGTCTTCGAGTAAGTTTCTTTAAGGCTGCTCTCTCGAGATATGCTTAAAGACAGCGTGCAGATGAAGCATCTTTTCGTCGGTATTTACTGAGAAATTAAATCTGAAAAAAATAAGTAGTAACCTACATGATATGATACGTAATTTGGTTTAGCCAGAATTTATGTACCGGTATCACATAATAAGAAAAAAAATCACCAAATCACCTCCAAATCGTTGAGATGAAACCATTTTACTCCTTAATTTTTTAACATAAGTTTAAAATTTGGTTTTGTTATTTTTTTTAATATGTGGTAATTTTTTACAATAAATTGAAAATGCGGGTAGCAGAGTGGCGCGTAGAGGAGTAGTTAGCTCCGTTTATATGCACAAGGCCATTGGCATGTATACAAGCCTTAAACACGTCGTTTGATGCACATGGGCATTTTTCATTGGTATTGTTACGCGCCAGAATTAATGTTGGGTACATGGCGGCATTTGCGTACTGCTAACGCCATCTAGTTTCAACCAACCAAACATTAACGTGCTGCCATCTAGTATCGAGTAGCAGATACTGGCATACTGCTGGTGCCATCTAGTATCCAGTAGCTGACATTTACGTGCTAGAACATTCTCGATGTTTTGACGGGACCTGTGTGTGCCCGAACTTTCCAGAGGTTTCCATACAGGAGGGTTCTGGAAATGACTGTCGGTATATAAAGGGCGGACATCCGGCGACGGCAGTCAGTATTGAATTGGCGATACAAACGATAACTTCGAGAGCGATCTTCGACTGCGAATTATAGTGAAGTGAAGTGTTCAGTAGTGCGATTGTGTTTTATAATTAGTGTGTTTTAAAGTGATAATTAGTGTTGTGGATTAAAGTGTCAGTTTTGGTTGTTTAATCGGCTGTTTTTATTGTAACGAACCCCAAGCTCGTAACAATTGGTGTCAGAATAGTGGATAATCATGCCGATTCTGCCAAAGGACGACACGGAGGGTATCCGTACCTGTAGTCAACGCCAGCAGGAGACGGACCAGAGGCGTTTTGGTGGTGCAACGCCGCAGACGTCGGCAGGTCAGCTACCGACCATGGAGGCCGGCCCGTCCACAGTAGCTCCGGCATCACCACCACCAGACTTTGCTGCTCTGATGATGATGCTGCAGGAGCAGGCTCGCCGACAGGAGGAACAGGCCCGCCGACAGGAGGAACAGGCCCGCCGACAGGAGGAACAGACCCGCCGACAGGAGGAACAGGCCCGTCGGTTGGAAGAACAGTTGCAGCACGACAAGGCGGAGAAGGCCCGACGACAGGAGGAGCAGGCCCGACGACAGGAGGAGCAGGCCCGACGACAGGAGGAACAGGCCCGTCGTTTGGAAGAGCAGCTCAAGCTTGACAAGGAGGAGCAGGCGCGCCGCCAGGAAGAACAGATGCTCCTCATGAAGGAACTTCACGCGTCCTTCAGGAAAGACATGAAGGAGGTGAAGGATAAGGTTGCTCAGCATGACAACCGCTTGTCAGACGCTGAAACCAGGATCAGCAAGTTTGATGACGTCATTGCTGATATGAAGAAGGAGTTGGGCAACCTTAAACTTGGAGATGGGATTGCTACTTCAGCAGCCACTACACCTTCGCCACGTGGGTTCAAAGTGCCGCCGTTCGATGGGACGTCTTCTTGGTCGGCCTACAAGATTCAGTTTGAGGCTGTCATGAGGGCGAACGGGTGGAGTAAAAATCAGGCCATGACTGCCCTCACCCTAGGCCTGCGCGACCAGGCCTTAACTGTCCTGGAAGCTCTCGGTAAGGAGGTGACTTACGAGCAGCTGCTTGAGGCGTTGGAAGCTAGGTATGGCGACGCCCATCTGGAGCACGTGTTTCGTGCGCAGTTAAGGGATCGCGTGCAACGCAGCGGTGAGAACCTGCAGCAGTGGGCCCTGGAAGTGGAGAAGCTGGTGCGAAAAGCATACCAGTCTGCACCAGCGCTCATTGAAGGGAACCTGGTGCAGGCATTCATCGACGGCATCCGCGACCTTGAGGTTAGGGCTGCAGTGAGGCTCGGGCACCACGGGACGCTTAAGGACGCCTTGGCCCATGCACTGGAGGTGGAAGCTGTGCGGCAAGATCATCGTTCCCACCGCGTCAGGGAGGTTGCAGCGGTTACAGTTCGCGATCGTGTTAAAGGATACAGCCCTAGGTGCTACGGCTGTGGTGAAAGGGGCCACCTTCGATCCAGTTGCCCTAAGCGAACTGCAGAAGGGGAAGGTAGCCGATCTCCAGAGGGCAGGGCGGCTAATAGCACCGCCCAGCAACAGCAGGGAAACGAGTAAAAGCCAGGACTGCGGGGCGGGTGCTGGCTGATGTTCAAGGAGCCCCAAAGATTTCGATCTCACAAACCCGTGACGGGAACAGCCTTATCATCAAGGGCGAGGTCAACGGGACACCATGTAAGCTGACGATAGACACTGGAGCTTCTCACACGGTTGTCAGTTCCCAAATTATAAGTCGGCTCCTTGGGGACTCTGCATACAACCGAGAGCGTATAAATTTGGTAACAGCCACCGGTCAGCGCATACCCGTCCTAGGAGAAAGAGAGATGGAGTTGAAGCTAGGCAACAAAAGCTACCTGCATAATGTTGTTGTGGCCGATATAATGGACGATTGCATCCTGGGCTTAGACTTTATGAGGAAGAATCGTTGTGAGATCGACGTTAATCAAGGAGTTATGAAATGTGGACAAGAGGAACTTTTCATGGAAGGGGCTTTACCTGGAAATGTGTACAACCTAAAGAAGATTGTTCTTCCTCCGAGATCAGAAACGACTGTACCGGTTAGTCTTCCTCGCAATCCTGGGCAAACTCATCGTTGCGTACTCGTGGAAAGGGTAGACAATGACCTTCCATGGAAAGTGGCACGAACATTGGTCAGAGCCACCGACATCTCAGGAGTACGTGTGCTGAACCTTTGTGACAAGGAGCAGGTGATAGAAAAGGGCACACTGATGGGTACCTGCGAGGAAGTGGATTGGTTGCGTCGATGCCAATATCTATCAACTGGGACCCTCAGCAAGGATGCACAAACGAGAGTGACCACACTTTTAGAAGACTGTCGCAGCGCTCTGTCTCAAAATGAAATGGTCATGGCGAAGAGGATGTTACTTAAGTACACCGATGTTTTCTCTTCGAACGATGCTGACATTGGGAAGACTGGCTTAGTTCAACACAAAATAAACACAGGAGAAGAATTGCCTATCCGTCAACGGCCAAGGAGATTACCGGTAGCACGTGAAAAGGAAGTGGAAACCATGATCGAGGGAATGGTGAAGGATGGTGTTATAGAACCTTCATCCAGTCCATGGTGTTCACCGGTAGTGCTGGTAAGGAAGAAGGACGGCAGCATGCGGTTTTGTGTTGATTATCGTCGTCTGAACGACGTTACGAAGAAAGACAGCTATCCCTTGCCAAGAATTGATGACACGCTGGACATGCTTACTGGAGTAAAGTGGTTTAGCACGTTAGATCTAAAAAGTGGCTACTGGCAAGTAGAAATTGACCCGAAAGACAAGGAGAAAACTGCATTTTCGACAGGAAAGGGTCTATGGCAATTTAAAGTTATGCCATTTGGATTGTGTAACGCTCCGGCAACGTTTGAAAGATTGATGGAACTGGTACTAACCGGGTTGATTGGTGATGCCTGCCTTGTCTACTTGGATGACATCATCATCGTAGGCCGTACGTTTGAAGAACATCTTCAAAACCTGGAACGCGTGCTCATGAAGATCCAGAGTGCCAACCTCAAGTTGAGTCCGAAAAAGTGTTCATTTTTCAAACGGCAAGTTAGCTTTTTGGGTTATGTTGTGTCGGAAGAAGGTATCCGCACGGATCCAGAGAAAATCGCCGCTGTCAAGGATTGGCCAATTCCAAAAGACAAGACGCAGGTCAGAGCATTTTTAGGTTTGTGCTCCTATTATCGGCGTTTTGTCAAGAACTTTGCAGATATAGCCAAACCCCTGCACAAGCTAACTGAGGAAAAGCGACATTTCTGTTGGGATGCAAGTTGCGACATCGCTTTCCTGCTAAAGGACCGTCTGTGCAAAACACCTATTTTGGGGTATCCTGATATCAGCAAGGAATTTATAGTTGACACAGACGCAAGTGATATCGGACTTGGCGGTGTGTTATCTCAGCGGAATGGCGACCAAGAGGTTGTGATTGCGTACTTCAGCAAGTCATTGTCGAAACCAGAGAGGAATTATTGTGTCACGAGACGGGAATTGCTTGCTGTGGTAAAGTCATTGCAACATTTTAGCAAATATCTACTGGGGCGGAAATTTCACCTACGAACTGACCATGCTGCGCTGAAATGGCTATTACAGTTCAAAAATCCAGAAGGACAAGTTGCGAGATGGATTGAACTACTGCAGGAATACGACTTTGTGGTAGAACATCGCAGCGGAAAATCTCATGGCAACGCTGATGCACTGTCAAGAAGACCTTGCCCTGAAGACTGCAAGCATTGTACTAGGCAAGAGGGTAAAGAAGTCATACCTGTGAGGATGCTCAAGACAGACCTCAGCAACGAGTGGAAGGAAAGCCTACAACATGCTCAGCACGAAGATGCAGACATCAAGCCGATTCTGGAGTGGATGAAGGCCAGTGCTCCTAAGCCCACGTGGAGTGATGTCTCAGCGATGAGTTCGATCACAAAAAGTTATTGGGCCCAATGGGACAGCTTAGTGATTCAGGATAGAGTACTGTGCCGTAAATGGGAAAATGCTCGAGGAGACAGCTGTCATTTGCAAATGGTTGTCCCTAAAGCTAAAGTACCGGATGTTCTACAGCTGTACCATGATGGCTGTTCAGGAGGCCATATGGGAGTCAAACGGACTCTACTGAAGATACGGGAACGGTTTTACTGGGTCCATTGTCGTGACGATGTCGAGGACTGGTGTCGGAAATGTACAAGTTGTGCGGCTGTAAAAGGACCTCAGACTCGTAGCATAGGTGCATTGCAATTGTACAACGTTGGTGCACCATGGGAAAGGATAGCTCTGGATGTTGCGGGACCGTTTCCGGAAAGTGAAAGTGGTAACAAGTACTTCATGGTTGTAATGGATTACTTCACTAAGTGGCCGGAAGTCTTCGCCATTCCAAATCAAGAAGCTTCAACAGTTGCAGATAAACTGGTTCATGAAGTCTTCTGTCGTTTTGGAGTACCTTTGGAAATAATAATAATAATAATAATATTTATTGGAACTAAAACACGAATTACAGTAAGATTATGTACGATAATGACTGCATTAGTTATAAACTGTGTCGCAGCCATTAACGCCCATACAAAAAGGATTATGCGTTAGTGCTCCAGCGAATAAAAATTATTACCAACTTATAAATAAATTACAGACGAAAATAATAATAATAAAAAAAAAGTAATAAACAAAGAAAATAAAACCAAAACGAAAATGTATGGTAATCAAAATAAAGGCAAGTGTGTGTGTGATGTGTCGTGCGTGTGATGTATTGTATTCTGTTGTGCTGTGCGTGTGTGTGGTGTCGTGTTGTGAGCGTGTGTTTACGTGTATTTACGCTTTAACTAGGTTTTCTAGCTCTTCATAGGTAAGAGTATGAAGCCACTTGTCAACGGTGACACGACACTGTCTCAGATTAAGTGAATATATGTTACATACACTATTCACTCGATTGTAAAGAATAGAGCTTAGGTATCTATATTGACGTCTAACTACTTCGGTGCCGACTGGCTCGATTAAACAGACTCTAACAGACCTTCGTCTGTGCTTAATGAGGTCAGCATCGAAAGTCAGTTCGGAGTGCTTGCGTAGTACGGTGCTAAGTGTAAATGAGTGCCTCACTCTTGGGACCCCGCATAGTGCGTAGAGTTCATTTGTGGGGAAGCGGATTGGTTTGTGGGCCATAACTTTTAAAACTGCCCTCTGCGCCCTTTCCACTCGCAGTAACGAGGATTTAACAGAACCGCCCCAGGCCGTTATACAGTAAGTTATGATTGAGTGAGCTAGAGCATAGTATACCGTTTTTAATGTAGGGAAGTCAGCAGAAGCTCTCAGGTTCTTAAACACATATATTAATTTTCTGACTCTACCCACCAGTGACTTGATATGTTCATTCCATGACAGAGTACTATCAATATGGACACCAAGATACTTCATACAATGAGTACGGACAATTTGAGTACAATTACAGTCCTGGTTTGTGCTAGGGCTACATTTATGAGCTGTTAGTGTATAGGTAGAGGCCGGCTGTGATGTTCTACGAGGGGAAAAGGTCATAAATTTAGTCTTATCTAAGTTGAGGGTCAGCAGATTGTTTCTTAGCCAGGTCATGGTAGTCTTTAGAGCAGATTCAGCATGAGCGAGCGTATCGGACCAATCATTACCATGTACTACTATTGCAGTATCGTCTGCGTATGTTATAATTTTACAGTTAGGTAAAGGGAGGTTGCAGAGGTCGTTTATATAAATTAAAAATAAGGTGGGTCCAAGAACGCTACCCTGTGGCACACCGTGACTTATATATTTGGGTCCACTTGTGTGAGTTCCTATTCTAGTAGTCTGAGAGCGACCTATTAAGTAGCTTGTGAAAATATTTAGGGGCAAACCTCTGATTCCAAGTCGTTCTAGTTTATTAAGTAGGAGTGGGATGGAGACAGTGTCGAAGGCTTTAGAGAGATCTAGGAAAATTGTCAATGTTTTTAACTTATTGTTTAGGTTTTTAGCAATAGTATTAGTTAATTCCAAAACTGCATCTTCAGTATTTTTGCCGGATCTAAAACCGTATTGGTTGTCAGCGATAATATTTTGAGCTTGTAAGTAACTGAGGAGCCTACTGTTAATGATTTTCTCTAATATTTTGGATAAAGTAGTTAGTACAGAAATTGGCCTATAGTTATCGACACTGCCTCTGGCACCACTCTTGTATATAGGATGAACCAAACCCGTCTTGAACACCGAGGGAAAAACTCCTGTAGCGAAGACAAGACAGAAGATATGACACATAATTGGGATGAGAGTATGTCTTGCAGTTTTGATAAGTATGGTAGAAATGCCATCACACCCAACCGCACTCGCGGAGCTTAGACTGAGAATAATTTTTTCAATTTCCTCGTTGTCAGTTTCGAAAATAGCCATTGAATTTGAATAGGTACTAGTTGCATGGGCGCCCAAGACACATGCAGAGTCAGTATGATTCGAATCAATTTTAGATGCTAGATTCTTGCCTACATTTACAAAAAAGTCATTAACAACGTCAACAGCACGCGTGGGGTCACTCATCAGAGACAGCAGCTCATTAGAATTCGATCTGCTAGTGTTAAGATTTGTAATTGTTTAAAATTCACAGCGATCAAGGAAGGAATTTTGAGTCACAGATATTCCTGGAAACTTGCCGAGTTATGGGTACTCATAAAACGAGAACCACTTCTTACCACCCACAATCGGATGGAATGGTGGAACGATTCAATCAAACATTGGAGAGATACCTGGCAAAAGTTGTGGAAAACCGGCAACGCGATTGGGACAAGCATATACAACCATTTTTGCTGTCATACCGAAGTGCTGTTCACGAAAGCACATCGGTGACACCAGCTTTCGCAAACTTTGGTAGAGAACTACGGCTGCCTGCAGACTTAATCACCGGAATACCACCTGATGCCCCACGCAGTATAACCGATTATGCGAATGACTTGCGGAACAAAATGAATGACATTTATGAGCACGTCAGAGAATCGGGCCAGCAAATGTCTGACAAGATGAAAACCCGTTATGACCGCAAAATGAACAATAAAGGGTTCGATGAAGGTTCACTAGTGTGGTTGCACAATCCAGTTCGAAGTAAAGGGAAATCTCCTAAGCTTCAAGCTAAATGGGACGGGCCGTACCGGATTGTGACAAAAATCAATGACGTGACCTACCGTATACAAAAAGGTACAAGAAGTGCTCCTAAAATCGTCCACGTGGATCGACTGGCGCGTTATTATGGGGCCGATAATGCTCGGGACGAGCATGTCTTAGGAGGGGGCAGTGTTACGCGCCAGAATTAATGTTGGGTACATGGCGGCATTTGCGTACTGCTAACGCCATCTAGTTTCAACCAACCAAACATTAACGTGCTGCCATCTAGTATCGAGTAGCAGATACTGGCATACTGCTGGTGCCATCTAGTATCCAGTAGCTGACATTTACGTGCTAGAACATTCTCGATGTTTTGACGGGACCTGTGTGTGCCCGAACTTTCCAGAGGTTTCCATACAGGAGGGTTCTGGAAATGACTGTCGGTATGTAAAGGGCGGACATCCGGCGACGGCAGTCAGTATTGAATTGGCGATACAAACGATAACTTCGAGAGCGATCTTCGACTGCGAATTATAGTGAGGTGAAGTGTTCAGTAGTGCGATTGTGTTTTATAATTAGTGTGTTTTAAAGTGATAATTAGTGTTGTGGATTAAAGTGTCAGTTTTGGTTGTTTAATCGGCTGTTTTTATTGTAACGAACCCCAAGCTCGTAACAGTATCTATTATTACAGACTTGATATCCAGCAGTTCCGCCCCAGGAACCGTGAATAATCCGAAATGAAAAAGCAGCCTATGGCAAAGTTACTCAGCTAAGCTAACTAACACTGTCTGTTCAGGTCACTTAACCTACCTACAATCATCATTAAATATCTATTGTACTTGTAAGTTGGAAAACTTCCATAATCGGATAAAGGCCTCTTAGATTTCCGCAACGATAACTTCTGGGCTGAAGCCGCTTGCAACCGACGTGACGGCAGCGGCTACCCATAATCGGCACGTGTCCATGTGGTGGGTAGTGTGGGTACAGTCACGTGAAGCAATGTGAGGGTAGTTACATAAACGATAGCTAGGTATACCTGGCAGTTACAGGCTCGTAAAGATGTGCTAACTATCACTGTCTGTTTAGGTCATTTAACCTACCTACAATCATCATTAGATATCTATTGTACTTGTAAGTTGGAAAACGTCTATTATCGGATAAAGAATCCGCAACGATAACTTCTGGGCTGAAGCCGCTTGCAACCGACGTGACGGCAGCGGCTACCCGTAATCGGCACGTGTCCATGTGGTGGGTAGTGTGGGTACAATCACGTGAAGCAATGTGAGGATAGTTACATAAACGATAGCTAGGTATACCTGGCAGTTACAGGCTCGTAAAAATGTGAAACAAGTACCTACTGAAATTCGGGACCAAGCATGTTTCTGGATGAAACTAGTTAATTGATTACTAGCTTTTGCACGCAGCTTCTCACGCGTTTATGTAGCACAATCATAACCGTCTCTAGGGTCTATCTCTCTCCTGCCAGGGTTGCGGAATTTGTTCGAAAGAGTCACCGCGGCCCAAGGGGGCTACTCTCTAAGCCCGAAGTCCGTAGTTTCGGGCTTAGTTGCTACTCCGTATCACCTATGGACTTACCATTAGTCCCGAACCCGAATTAAGAATGAATGACAACACGATTTGACAGTAACTACCTAATCGTATTGTCATTATTTATTAGTGGTTAGGTGATACGGAGTAGAAAACGCCCGAAACTAAGCACGAAACTATGGACTTCGGGCTTAGAGAGTAGCCCCCCTGGACCGCAAAGGGAAGGAGGAACACGGATGGGTTTTAGTCAGTAAGAGTCAGACACTCCCTTCCGCTCCAACCAGAGCGGGTGGAGTCATTTGATGATTTCCCATCCCTAAAAAAGGGTCTACCTCTGTACCAAAAACATCAAAATCGGTTCATCAATTTAGGCGGGAAAGTGTAAAAAACAAACTAACTTTGGCATTTATAATACCTACCTATTAAATACTTCTTACTAAGGAGTTCAACCCATATTTAACATTTCTTCTGGCAATAAAGAAATAATTTATTAAAAAAAACTCGTAGAATGATTTCTAAAGAAATCGGCTACAACTTCGCATACCTATTCGATATATCTTTAAGGAATGTAAATAAATACCTAATAATTAGGGTTCGAAGTTTGGGAAATATGTGCTCATGGAATATAAGTCAGTGCTTTAGGGAATACAAAAATGAATATGCAAGTAATGAAGGACAAAACCTTTTTCTAACCGTTAACGACGTCGTCCGTATTTTTTCGGTAACACAATATTGCCAGCACAAAAATCTCGCAGATAACATTACCACATACGAAAATTAAGTAGAAGCGAGGCGAAACTCGATAGCACTATCATATTTTCCCATCGGACATTTCCATTTTCCGCTTAGTAAGCACTGATTCCGGAAATGAGCGGAGCGGAGCAAAGCGAGCCTATTAACTTAAATGCCTTGTTTTTGTTGCCCGTAATAACTTAAGTAAAGTAAATTCGATCGTCAATCATGGCTAAGAAATTAATCTTTGATAGTTTGAGAATGTTCGAAGTAGCCACTTTATCCTTCGTGTATAATAATAGTGGGAAATTGTTCTAGCAAATGTTAATAGTCCTTGTCTATAGAACGAGTTTCTGAAGATAATTTTATAATTTCTTGTTAAAGTTCTTGTTAATGATTTATGTTCTGGAAAACTTTTCAAAGCTTCATAGGCTCGTGTAACTAGGTAGGTATCTTATAATTTTAATATTTTCTCCCGTTTCGCCATTTATAGGTCTGTCTGCCGGTTGGCTGGTTTTTTTTTAATTTTCTTGGGAAATTTTTGCTTGCGGATTGCGGAGGAGTTTTTTGACGTTAAGTTTTAAGGTTTTCCAACTAAAGTGATAAGGAGGTTTTATATTAAGTGTATTTAGTGAGATAAATATTGAAAAGAGAAAAAATATTGTAGTATACTTTTTAAAATAAAAAAAATCTTACCTACATTTTAACGGAACCAATTCAAGTATTTTTACTAGTAGGTTCCTAAGCGTTAACCGTAAACCCGTAAAAATGAATTAAAAGCTTATGTAAAAGAAATAAATCCCTGTAGCATCACGTGTTAATTAACAGTATTAGTACCGAAACCTTTCCAAAATATAGGTTTAACTAGATTAGATAGTGGTTCACTGAAATCCGGTAAGTAGTTTTGGAGATTAGCCAACTACTCCACCAGAACGCGGAGTAGAGATTGTACACAACGTGGTTTTAACAAACCTATTTCCCGACGTAGGTATGTACCTGCATAGGTCTGCCTTTTCTTTTTTTAACCAACGAAAAAACGGAGGAGCTTCTCATATCGCAGCATAAGCTGAGACAGGGACCTTTTTGGCCTCGCACAAATTAATTTTAAGATGCCGCTTATACGTATTGATTGATATATATGTCTTGTGCGAGTCCCAAATAAACATTTTTCTTTCTTTCTTTCTTTCATAACTTTTTACAGTATAGTCCGATTTTGATCATTCTTTTTTAGTGGATAGGATGTACCTCGAGTTGTTCCCATATAAATTTGAAAAACAAAAATCCTACCCTAAGGGTGGGAAAATAGGGGTGATTTATTGTTCACTCACAGATTTTAATGCTGAGTTGAGTAACCTGTAACCTAACCTAACCATGTTTTGCCAAAGCCTGTTTTTTTTTTAAAGTATTTATATTATAAAGCAAATGACAGTTAAAGTAGAATTATAATATAACAGTTACAGAATAGCTAAAGTAAGGAAGGTAGCTATTTTAAAAGTAATCAAAAATTAAGCATTTAGTAATAAAATTAGTAGATTAAAGCCACAAAAAATTACAAAATATAAACTTTTTAACACAAAAATTAAACATCCGAAAATACCGAAAAACAAAAATTAATAAACCTCTTAAAAATAAAATAACTTTCGTTACGGAAGTCGGTGTTAAAATACGAAGAAATAATCAAAAACACCGACCTCCGTAACTAAAGATTTATTATTTTTTGCTTTTCAGTTTTTTCGGAGGTTTTTGGATGTGAAATCATCCAATGACTCCTTTCGCTCTGAGCGGAAGGGAGTGTCAGACTGACTAAAACCCATCCGTGTTCCTCCTTTGCGTTCCAGAGCCGCGATAGTTCTTTCGAACAAATTCCGCAAGCATAGGTCTACTCTACCTTGCTTTTGCCCTAGGGTTTTGCCCCAAGGATGGGAAATCATCAAATGACTCCTCCCGCTCTGGGCGGAGCAGAAGGGAGTGTCAGACTCTTACTGACTAAATCCCATCCGTGTTCCTACTAATGCCCTTTGCGTTCCAGGGCTGCGGTCACTCTTTCGAACAAATTCCGCCACCCTGGCAGGCACTGACCCTAGCGGGTCCCCACCTACCTAGTATACTAACGTAGTTGGTGAAACCAAGGTAAAACTGCTTTGTTAGATTTGATACCCTGACTATAAAAGATGTCTGTGTTTTCGGGTAAAAATAAATACAAGACTGACTAAGCCTCAGTGAAGATTTTTGGCATTTTTGAAATTAATCTGACCCACAGATCATTAAAATATCCCGAAATTAATCTGACCTCTCTTCATAGGTATAAGAAGATAGCGCTAACTTGCACTAATTTGTACTATCTTCTTGAAAACTAACAAAATAACTTGAAGTTAGCTTTGAAAACGTAGTCACGATTTAGTCAAGTTTCATTTTTAGGGTTCCGTACCAAAATGGTAAAAAGGAACCCTTATGGTGTGACTAAATCTGTCCGTCTGTCACAGCTGGATATCTCAAGAACTACATATGCTATCAACTTGAACTTTGGAATAGTTTTAGATGACTTTCTCAGCTATTTTGCAAATAAGAAAGAAATAAAAATTCATTTTTTTTTGCAACAGCGACTAAATGGGTTTCTTAAAAATTCGAGGTGGGGCTACTATGGCATCTGGGGAAGCATATGAAAGAGCGCTATTTGCACATTCTCAAACATTTTTTCTTTTAGGCCGCATGGTTTTCGAGTTTTGATGAAAAATGATAAAATTTTGACCGTTCCCCGCCATCTCCGAAGTTTGCATAGAGAAAATCTGAAAATATTCATTGGGATAGAAGTTTATGTAAAAATTACAGGAAGACAAAACGATGTCTCTAAAAAGCACACTTTTTCAGAAATCATCAGCAACAATTACATTAGTTCCACTAGCGGTCAAGAGATGGCGCTGATCTAAAACTTCAATATACGTCGCAGTCTTAAAATTCTCTGACGAATATAGGCTTCGCCGATAAATATTTAAGAACATTTCACGTTTTATATGAGGATACAGAACCCTCGGTGCGCGAGTCCGACTCGCTTTTGACTGGTTTTTAGGGTTCCGTAGCCAAATGGCAAAAAATGGAACCCTTATGGATTCGTCATGTCAGCCTGTCCGTCCTGTCACAGCCACTTTATTCCGAAACTATAAGAACTATACTGTTGAAACTTGGAAAGTAGATGTATTCTGTGAACCGCATTAAGATTTCACACAAAAATAGAAGAAAAAAAAACTTTTTGGGGTTCTTAGAACTGATACTCAATTTTTTTTTTCATCGAACCCATACGTGTGGGGTATCTATAAATAGGTCTTCAAAAATGATATTGAGGTTTCTAATATCATTTTTTTCTAAACTGAGTAGTTTGCGCGAGAGACACTTCCAAAGTGGTAAAATGTGTGTAACTTCTAAAATAAGAGAACAAATGATAAAACTAAAAAAAAATATATGATGTACATTACCATACAAACTTCCACCGAAAATTGGTTTGAACGAGATCTAGTAAGTAGTTTTTTTTTTAATACGTCATAAATCGTAAACCGCAATTTACCTTTAATTCAATCAACTCAAATATAAAAAAAAAACATTTAATTTCATAAACATAAACCTTATGCATAAACCGTGAACCATTATTTTCTAATAATAAATCTGTAATAGGTGCCAAGTAAATAATAATTATAAAGTTACAACGAACCACAAGAACTTTTATATTATGTTACTTGCTGCTACCCTGGAACCCTTCATGGGCGAGTCCGACTCGCACTTGGCCGCTTTTTTTTAAATACATGGTAAGTAAGTCCATACCTACTTAATATTCATTGCATGGACCTCAATTGGCAAACCACAATTCAATTTCAATAAATATAAGTAGCCACAAACCTAGTCACCCACTCTGAATTGGAGATGGTCTTCGTTTGCAAATAATATAGTAATTGAACCAAACTGCAAAGCGAACAATGTAATGATAAATGATAGCCGTTTTAGTTTAAGTTAAACAAATATGTAAATAATTGAATTAATTTTCTGCAATAAAAACTGTATATAATTCTCTGAAGATTTATAGACTCTGATCTGACTCCTGGCATTCCACCAATATTCCCTTTCTTTCAAGGAAACATCAGTAATGCTATTCTGTAACAACATTTTCGTATCTCGACATTCGAATCCGAGGTGAGTTTTAAATTAAGACCTTTATGCTGTGTGCAATAAAGCTCATTTTGTGAGTTTTGTCACTCAGGTGAAGCTCGATATCGAAATAGTTGCTAACAGAATAGACTAGCAGTACCTAGATACTCCTGTAAACGTTCCATACGTTTCAACTTCGTCAACTCATGAACGAAATCGTTTGGATAGCCATCTAAAGTTTTCTCTGCTCGGTTAAGTTCGGAGTGCCGACGATATATCAGCGAGAAGGTCATAAATATTCACATGTTAAATACTGCAGAAGTATTTAAATTAACGCTTGGAGATATCCTTTTAAGCTGTCCTAATGTGCAACCACCCTTCGTGGATGTAGATTCCCACATAATGATGTTGCTACCATCACAGACTGGCGATTCTTTTGGCCTCAAAAATAATTAGGACTATTGAACTTATCTCCTGAAGCCAAAGGTCGCCAGAACCAAGAATATCTCGGGGCAATAAGTAACTCGACAAGCAGACTCTGATATTCAAAAGCGAGTCAAACTCAAGGAAAATTGGAAAACCGATGACCACTAAGTTTAGCATTTATAAGTACCAATAGTAGATCATCGCTGATTTTTCCCTCGACTACCTGAATCAATAAACAGTCTTTTTGGATAGGGAGTAAGAGTCTGACACTCCCTTACGCTCCGCCCAGAGAGGAAGGAGTCATTTGCTGATTTCCTATCCTTCATAAAACTGGCCAAGTGCGAGTCGGACTCGCGTGCAAAGGGTTCCGATTTTTTTTTTAATACCACATACTTCTTATAGGTTTTCCTGTAATTTTTAGGTATAGAACCTGCATTTTTCTCAAAATGTTTGACTCAGCAGTTTCGGAGATAAGGGTCTTTTTTGGTCTAATATCTTGAATAACTTCAAAACTGTTTATTTTAAAAGTATGAAAAAAATATTATTAAAACCCTGACAGTAAGTACTTTCATTTGATATGTCACACGATACAGTTTGAAAAACTTTGTTTTTTAGTTTTCTAGTTTGACCCCCAATTTTTATTTACGTAACGCGTTCGTGTTTGAGTCACAGAAGTCCATATGTATACCAAAATATCAACAGAATCGGTCCAGTAGATCCGAAGAAAACTGGCTGTGACAGACGGACAGACCGACACCCGAGTGATTCTATATGGGTTCCGTTTTTACGGATGTTCGGAACCCTAAAAATGCAGCAGCTAAACGATACATGCTTGCCAATGCTTGCTCTTTAGCAAGCATTGGCAAGCATGATGATCCCTAATCAGAATCAATGTTAACAAAACACCATCGTTGGTTTGACTGTACAGAGGGCTTAGTGTAAGTTTTTTAACGCACTCGATCGCGTTAACAAAATGTATAGAAAATAAGTACAAAAATACTATCATTTATGAGGTAGAATACAATGTTTTTTTATTGCGCTATCGTACACAAATATGACAATTTACATGTTATTATTCATAATATTATATCGTTATTTATTTATATATTACATTAATTTTTATCTCTTAGAAAAAATCAACTTTCATCCATAATTTCGTAATTCCGTAATTTCGTATCCTTGGATACGCGTGGCACGCTGTACATAAACACAGACGGACATTCGCGCAAGCGCCCTGTGCCGCCTAAGCGGAGCAGCACACTCAGGCACGGTAGAAAGAGTGGGAGATACTAGTTCCTCTCCCTTCCCCTCGATCTTACGCTTTTTCGATCAGCATCACGTGACCCTGACGCGAGTCCGTCTTACGCTTTTTCGATCAGCATCACGTGACCCTGACGCGAGTCCGTCTTACGCTTTTTCGTTCAGGTCACGTGTCCTGACGCGAGTTTAAGATTTTATACCCATTACAGAAAAAGTGCTCAACGCCGCTAAAGAAGTTTTCACTTAAAAAAAAAGTATTTCCGTTATCGTCACCAGACGGCGCTTATTCAGTTTCAATTCAAATAGACGTTTACGCTAACACGATCGAGAACGTTAAAAAACTCGCACTAAGGCCACAGTTTTCCCTGTCAAATAAAACACGTCAGATCACAGCAAAAGAATTCGAATTACCATGTTTAGCCGCCGGCTCATCAGTATGTCGCATTGGTAAACACCGTGACGGCAATATATACGAGTGTGTTTCTACTTTCTCCGCTGAGAAAACATTTCCTGATCAATACAATGAGTTTAGCGCAATTCTCTGATAGGCTGAGCAGTATTCAGATGCAAAATATCACGATTAGGTACGATTTGGAAATAAATATTGTTCTAAGGTCTTGAAGCTCATCTTTCTTAAAATATATAAATCTCGTGTCACAGTGTTTGTTATCGAATTCCTCCGAAACGGGTTGACATATTTTATGAAATTTTTTGTGTATATTTAGTAGATACGAGAAAAGGTCGTAGGTTATTTTTTATACCCCTAGGTGATAACGGTGGCCCTAATTTATATGGCAAAACAGCCTTTGCCGGGTCAGCTAGTATCCATATAAGATAGATTTACTCTCAGGTCCATCCACTCTTTCAGGGTTTACAGTTAGGGCCTTACAGAATCGATGATATCCAAGCTTGCTCTCAAACATTTTCTATAGGTACCACTTATGTATGTAAATCGGGCTGGTTTCCGCAACTCCACGACTAAGCGCGTATTTTGCGTGCAGGTGGGACAAATGTGTCATTCGATCCACCCCAGCTCCCCAAGGAAGGCCAGCAACGCCTTGGTGTCACCAACTATCTCACAGGGTGTCCCTGGGTTACCGAAGTACTTGGCCCTGTAATCCGCGACTACCGGGCAGCCCAGAAGCAGGTGTGCTGCTGTCTCATTCTCCTCCATGCAGGCTCTGCATAGCGGGCTATAGGTACCACACAGGAACACAGTTTTCGAGTTATGGGCCATAAAAATGATAATGATAAATGACATGTAAATAAGTTAAAAATTATACACGTTTTTTTGGTCCAAATGAAGCTGGTGTTGCCTAGCTGACTACTGTGAGAAGGGCAGTATCTTTTAAAGTGTATTGGTCAGATTGAGAACAATGTTTGTTAAATAATTTCTGAGGTGGTCTTTTTACGAAAGCACCACACTTTTGTAAGTGCTGTGAGTGGCCCAGAACTCCAGACAGGTTGGTGCGGTCCGTCAGTCCACATATGTAGGTGCGGTCCGTCAGTGTTTTATACACCTTATGTCCATCATAACACATAATTATCCGAAAAGCCCTGACATGGCAAGACCCTGATCTATAGCTATGTTGGCCTTTAAAAAGGATTAGATAAACCTATTCATGTCGACCAAGACTCCAGATGAGTCTAGCTCAAGGGTTAAGGTCGAGCGGATGGGCACTGGTATCCTCCTCCTACGCGCTAGTGTGATTGTCAATTTACCCATTCTCACAATCTGACTGCAGCAGACACAATGGAAAATTATTGCTCTTTTGTCATTTAAGATGATTGTAGTTATTATCGGCACTGTAATGGTAATTGAGATGCCCTAGTTCTGAAAAGGACCTAAATAAAGCGAACTTTTTTATTTCGCAAGAGTCTCGCGCAATGTTTTGGCCGACCACGAAGGGTCGGGTGACTTAAATGTCCTTAAGAATTGATAAAAAGTGGCAAAAAACCGTTGCCCAGCAGTGGGACAGTTCAGGCTAGATCTATACCAATATTTAAAACTGAAGAGTTGGTTTGTTTGCTGTGTTTGCTTGAACGCGCTAATCTCAGGAACAACTGGTCCGATTAGAAAAATTATTTCAGTGTTAGATAGTCCATTTATTGAGGAAGGCTATAGGCTATATATCATCACGCTGAGATCAACAGGAGCAGAGCAAACGAATTTGCGCGGGTCAACTAGTAAAATAATAATTGTGAACACGTTTTGATCTCGATCTGCGGGTCTGAAAAGGCCACTTAGCAGAATCATCACGCTACCCGTCACTATCAAATTTTTCCAATCAACCTTGTACCTAATGCTATAGCGATAAAGATGAAAATGAAATTTGACAGATTGTAATGTCGTTTTTCACTTTCTCGGGTCCCTGGAGACCCGGTCCTTTGATAGGCGTACGAGGAGCTGGAGGCTTAGCACGAATATTTTTGACGTCTTGTAACGTAACGTAAAATTTTACTATAGCTAAAATACTCGTTTCGCGCATAATATTTATTTGAATTTGATACTATATTCATATTTTTAAATGAAACAAATTGTGTATGTCGTATAAAATTAAACCAAAATATTTTGGGGTTGCAGTTTTTATATACTCAAATTTCACTTACGTTGACGTTACTATACGTCAAAATATTCGTGCTAGGACCTCAGAAGCCAACTCGCAGAGGCCCTGTTAGACATTTCAAATGGAATGGGGCACCAACCGACGATTATCCCTGTATGCACTGTGAAAGTATACCCAAGGATAATCCCCGGTTGGAGCAGAACTATTGCAGAATATAGAATATAATATATAATATTGTAGTGTCGTTATTATTAAGATTCTAATAAAGTGCCCATTTCAGACCCGCTGGCCTGATGGATAGCGATGGATAAGGTCTACGATGGAATAAGCTTGTCCAGCTTTGGGTCTCATGCAGTCTTACTTTAAATGCGTTTTAGTCGGTCGAGCTTACAATACACGCTGGCAGAGTTTCATGCTTTGACCGTAAAAAATGCGACTGTGTCCCATCCAGAGATTTAGATATATTAGATGCTTGTAAATCCTGATTGCAGTCCTTGGTTTAGTTAACTCTCAGTCTTGATAATCTTAACGTGTTGTTATAAAACTGCAATTTATCTTGCAATTAACACCCACATTGTTCTTCTCAGTTATTTGAATGCATTAGCACTCGTTAAGAAAATATGGCATGTTGCGTGACTAGAAATAGATGTCTTCTTTATTGTAAGAAAATATAACTGCCAGCCATTGTTTAGTCGGAGAATAGTAAAATATTACGATTTTATTAGCTCTTTTATGTAGGTTGAAACATCTTGTAACTGTCTTCTTTGTGTTTATGGCACTTGTCTCACCGCCGAAGTGCGATTAGCTAGCGACTATTTTCTCGCAGAGGAAACAGAAAAAATATATGGATCCCGTGAGTAACTGAGACATACATTTATAGTCGATAGCTGGCTGATCAAACTGCCGACGAGAACTCTGTTACTAATAGACTGTCGCAGCGTCAAGACCAAGACCTATTAAAGATAATACTCGCTCGTTTGGCGATCAGAAGTCAGGGGGGCTACTCTCTAACGAAATCCGTAGTTTCGGGCTTAGTTGCGGGCGGGCGTACTCTACTCCGTATCATCTATAGACTTACGATTAGTCCCGAACCCGAACTGAGAATGAATGACAAAACGATTTCACAGTTACTGTCAAATCGTGTTATCATTAGTTCTCAGTGGTTAGGTGATACGGAGTAGAAAATGCCCGCCCGCAACTAAGGCCGAAACTACGGATTTCGTTAGAGAGTAGCCCCCCAGAACAGAACTCACGCCGAGAGACCAAACAGCGATCATTTCTTCCTACAGTGCGGGCCGAACGGAGTGGTGCGAGTAATCGCCTATCGCACAAGAGCACTTGCTTATAGCCGAGCGACAAAACTTACGGAACTACACACTCGCTCCTCGCTGCTCGCCAACTCGTTTCTAGTATCAGCTTTACTCGCTTCACGCTGATCGTCGTCGGTGAAACAAGTGCCTATATCTATAGCAGACGGATAAGAATTCTTTCGTTTTGTCTGATGGCCAGTAAAAGTCCAAAAAGTCTTTACAGTACCTATTTCTTGTCTTAAAGCATATCCAAAACTACTGAAAAGGAAACATGCAAATGTACGTTATAGAGTCACTTTAATTTTTTTTTACTTGTGATGGGTTTGCTCTTGACTCTAGTCTAGGTCAGAGATGACAGAGACAAAGTCTACGATGGACCGAGCTTACCCAGAAGGAGCCGGTTAATTTTTCCTAGGTTGGCTTAATTAGGTAAACGCACCTTGTCGCTGCCAATTTACATAGGGTTCAGAATCTTCTCCGTTTCGATGCTGCAGTGCTATTCTCTAACAACATTTTCGTATCTCGACAGTAGAATTCGAGGTGAGTTTCAAATGAAGACCTTTATGTTGTGTGCAATAAAGCTCACTTTGTGAGTTTGATCACTCGGGTGAAGCTCGATATCGAAATAGTTTCTTACAGAATAGACTAGCTGATCTTAACTCCTCCAACAGCAAACCACTTGCACACACATCCAGAAGCACACTTATAGTCATGTCAAAATATATCTATCCTTACCTAACGCGAAATCATTACTCATTTGTCAATCCACCCGAATGTCATGCTATTTGGCTTCCCGATCGTGTGATACCAGATTATAAAGAAAACCTTGAAGTTCTGAAAGTCACCCTCGTCGAATACCAGCCTGTCATGATACTTACCAAGTTTATTTTCATGACAAAATGCGAATCCTAACGATAAGCATGACCTTTGTGTTTCTTCCGCAATCGGCTAAAAGGCCCTCTCTATCTGAGGTCATATCCGTACCCAAAATAGGACTTATTTTAATGTTAATTTTAAATGTCCGGCTGTTAATGTAAACAAGGTTTTTATAAAAGTAAAACAATAATTTCAATAAAATCAAGGACGTGGGTAAAACCTTTGCAGAGTGCAAGTGTAATCGGCAATTTCAGCGGTGTTTACGGCGTACTTATGATATTTTTTAATTCCGGAGGATGTATAACTTATTCTGTCGATTGTGGCACTGTTATCCTCAATATTAACTAGGTACCATATTAAAGATTGTGGATCTACCAATGGACTAGGAATAGGCTAGGCTCGTTGCTGCTCAGTTCTTGCGTTTTGGGCCCATAACCTAAGTGTCCCTGCCATTCCTTCCATTGTTCTCTGTTCTGTGCCACTTTTTGTTATTTTCCAAGTAAGACATCCAAGTCGTCCGCCAGCATCTTCGTGGTCTGCCGCGAGTTCAGGGCATCAATTTTGTAGTTCACGGGCCTACCACTAGATGGGCTTGCTGCTGATATGTCCAGTCCCATTTAAGTTGGGTAGCCTTAGATATGTAATACTAGGACATTAATGTTTTTGTAATCAACTACGTACCTAGCTGAACTCCCTAGCAAACCTCATATTCTAATATTTTATTAGGTACACAAGCCTAGCTAATTAACGTAGTGCCTAGAACTAGTAGACTTTTCAAAGTTTCTGATTATTTTATGATATCCCATTCTTTCTAATTTAGCCATACATTCAAGTTTCGCGAACAATTTGTTAGTTAGTTAAATTTTTCTTTCATACTTTAGCAAAGAAACTTAGAATGGCATTTGTACAGAATTTCATAGTTTTTCTTTATTAATAGACATTCTAGGCACGCAACAGACTTTACTTAATGTCGGAGGAAAAATTATTGTTTCGTTTTGCTTGTACATAAATGATATTTTATGTTTATGTAAGCCTAGCTTATAAATAAATTAATCATTGCCAAGCGCGACTGGCGTGGGTGTCTCGGGACTTGTTGACTTTTATCGTCGGTATTGAGGCCCCTGTAGACAGGCGCGACGTGACAATGCGACAACGACATTATCATTATGTCGCCACATCGACCGGTCTATATTATGTGCTTCTCGCATCCAGCAGACTTCATTCTCACATTGTTGGAGGCCATCCACCGCTTTTATGTCAACGCGTTATCGAATTGTTGAGTCGCGCTTGTCTGCGCGATTCTTTAGCCCGAATCTACCAATCTAGCCTCCAGTTGAATACGAGCATCCTAATAACTGCTAAGTACTTACTACATTATTACCTACCTATTACCTACGTCTCATCTGAAATCCCACATGTGATTTTCTAAGTAGTTAACATAGATTTATCTACACTAAGTAGGGACCTACCTACCTACTATTAGGTACTTGTGGGGATTTTGGCGAAGCTGTTAATAGTCAGGTACCTATAGATACTTAAGGTAATGCTGGCTAACAACACACGTTGTTTGTTTACATAAACGAGCCTTACCGTGACAAATGGAGTGAATGGTAAGTGTTGGGCAACCATGGCAGCCATGCAGAATTTTTTGGAAAAAATATATTTTACATTAGACTAATCTATACTAATATTATAAAGAAGAAAGATTTATTTGTTTGTTTGATTGAATTGAATAGACTCCGAAACTACTGGACAAATTATAGTTGAAAAATTATACAACTATCACAGCAGCTAACACGCGTTTGACAGTTTGTCACATTCATTACTTATACGAAAATTTTCGTTCTAGCACATGGGTCTAAGATCTTACATAAGAAATCTAGTTAAGTATTTTTTTTTCTATGGCTTCGAATTAAGTACTTAGTTGCAGTGCTTACCAGCTAAAGTGCACTAAGGAGTAGGTAGGTAGGTACCTACTCATTAAAGGACGGAAAAACTACGGAAACTTTCATCCCTGTTTGTGATTTCCAAGAAAACTGCGGTCAACATGAAACCTTTGCCTTATTTTTATTTCCTTTCTTGGAATCATGAGAAATATTGATCAGACATGTAGATACCTAATAGTAATATTTAAGAAATTTGAAGAAATAAATAGGTACTCACCTACCTACTATACTACTAACTATTATATATTTTTTTTTATTTAACTTATTTAGGTAGGTATTCACATAAGTAATTATAAGATTAATGTCTGGAATAAAATGGTGTTTACCCAGCAGTGGGACATAATAAAAATATGCTAATAAATTAGATTAAAATTACTTACCTCATTAATAATCTACGACGGCTACGCAATAATAATTTTAATGTCGTAGGTAGTTTATTCAAGACAATGATCGTAAATTTCACGCCAATTTTTTGGCACACGATTGGTTTCTTGTCTAAAAAAGGAATGTGATTAACGACTAATCATAGACTATTAGCCCAAAGGATTGAGCAATGTTTGAAGAGGTTTTCGGGTCGTTGAAACGGCTTGATTGATGCAAAATAACACTGGAATAGTCAGCTCACTGAAATGCAGCTTGGAAGTGCTTGTTTGGCAACACTTACATGTTTTTTTTAATGGGACTAAGGATTGTTTTTTTTTTTAAAGGCACACACAAAAGTACTAAATAAAATAAAACAAAAAGAATAAAATACTTAAAAAATATGTAGGTACTTATTCCTTTGATTGCGCAAATAGTGCAAAGTATTTTCAAACAATATCCTACATAATAAATAGATTTGGCAGGTATCCTACATCCTGTACCTACCTACTTATTTAGACTACCTACTGACACGCTTGTGTAGTTTTCATATCCTACTTTTAAGATCAGCGCGAAAACTCAATTATGTTTTGGCTGTGTAACCTAGATACAACACGGTAAATACGGCATATAAACATATGGCATACATGTTAACATCACAATTACTACCTTAAAGACTACAACAACAACAACAATAAAAATGTTGACGTCAGACTGACTTAATTTTTACTACACACGATACTATTTTTATGGGCCGTGCTTTAACAAAGATCACACGCTTTCCCTCTAATATTTTCCTTAACAAACAAACAAAATTTAAACTACAAACATCTACTTACCCTGGTATAAAAGATCCATTGGTTTGTGTGGTGTAATTTTGTTTTTCGCGCGCACTAACGTCTACCCACATTTTTAATTCAGTTTATTTATGTTTCACGAAAATAAGCCATGGCGAATTTCTCGCGGCGTTTGTCCACCAGGCGATCTCTGTCGTGACTACCGAGTGCCGCTTGTTATGAATGAAAGTTTCTGCGATACCCAGTTACCCACGGTGTTAAGGGCTTGCTTATAAAATACAATGCGCGCGCAAGGGGAAATCCAAGATTGTTGAAGTACGTGGGAACGGTAGACAGTAATGGCCAATAAATCTCATACTTTAAAATATGAGAGGGGATCTCGAGCATGCCTGTGAATAATATATGAGCAAGATGGATTGTTTCCGTGTGAAAGTAAAATTGATCACATTTTTGCTAGGCGTAGTTGTTTCGGAAAATCATTTTTTTGTTATCTCTTCTAAAAATAAATATTTATAATACTTTACAAAAATATAGAAGAAATGCAAAGCAGCTGAATATAATATGATTTTATTATGGAAATGTTTATTGTAATAAAAATGTTCAATCAGTTTGTTTTTTTTTTATATATGGCAACACCTCATCCTTGCTGTCACAAAGTTCAAAAACCTTTTCAGGTTTTTAATCTGTGACAAAAATTGTTGTGAGTCAGGCGATTTATCGGCGTTTTATTTTGCTTTTTTCCTACAATTCGGCTTCTTTATTTCGCGTAGGAGTTAGTACAAATAATGTAAAATGGCCATAAATTTAGATAAACACAAGCAGGCGTTAATCGCTGGGTGGAAGGACGTATTAGATGAGAAAACTGAAACCAACTGGTGAGTCCAAATCTTCGTATCGTCGACCTACTTGCTAGGGAAATTAAATAAACAGCCGCCGTTGATTAAAATTATGAATTGAATTCATTAGCGTGGCGTTTACAGTGGTCCTTATATGTGATGACAATAGATTGGAGTAATAAGCAGTGCATTCACTTGTGCTTGCATTCCATTTACCAAAAGCGGTCGTAATGAAACTACTTTTGTGAATACGATCAAGTCGAAAAAGTTGTTAGTTTGGTTGTGCCCTGATTTTTTCAATTAGCATGTAACCCTTCCACAAGCAGGTACCACTCCTTTATTTGCAATCAAGTGTTGGGTGTAAATGATTTGCAATTAAATTATTCAACAGCTTTATTACTACTTAGGACTTATAAATTTGAATTTAAATCTGTACAAGTCTGCTCAACATTTCCTTAAAGATTGTGTCCACAAAATATAAAAAAATGATCTTTCATATACTGCCTAAAATAAATAAGTTGTACTATTAGAGTTGTAGGTATGAGTAAAAATATTTCAGTATCATATCCTTCCTCAATCAACACCAAAATTAGTATATATTAACTCAGATAAAAAGAATTATAGTACATATCTCAATCCATGTAGTATGCAGGAGGACTAAATGGCCTATTTACATCAAAATTATCTAATCATGACATAATCCTTTAATAATCATCTGTATCTTGACTCACACTCATAACATTCAGTGTTATAATGAATGAAAACTGAGATTATTACAAAACATAGGATATCTTATAGTCCTATCTAAGGTTGGTTTTCTAAACATCAAGTTGGAAGTACGTGCCTTTTCCTATTGTGTTGGCATGGGCTATGCCATAACAGCTGTATATTGTAGTGAAATGATCAGCTAGGCAGCAAATTTTTCACAGGTTTGACTCCCTAAAGTCTATAGGACATATCATTGCTTAGCTAATAATACCTCTCAAGTTATTTGACTAATTTTACAGTAGAGTGGAAAAACTGATAAGTTGAGTTATTTATTTATTAAGAGTACTGCCACATCACATACATATAACATTAAAAATATTATAAAAATTATCTTATAAGTGGTCTGATGCACGTGACAATAACGGCGTACATAACATTGTCAATTTTTCGGCTCGGTGATAAAACACAATTATTTGAAAAAAATATATAGTACTATGAAAATTGATTTAAAGTTCTACGACGAATACAATATAAATGGCCAATATTATATCCTAGAAATGTCCAATACAATTTAATAGAAATGTCAAATAAAATTTAATAGAAATGTTCAATACATGTTTATTGTAACAAATGTTCTGGGGCACTGTGACAACTATTTGAAGTTTGGCCTAAGTTTGGTTGATTGCCAAGTGTAATACTGTCAGTTCGATCCGTGACAAAGAGTTATCCAATGACATTAAAAAGTAGAAATAGCAAAAATCTATTTGAGGGGCATTGTTAGCTAAATAACCAGATGTGTAGTAAGTAGTCATCATCATCTTCCTGCCCTTGTGTTTCATTCTTCCTGTTAATTTCATAATTAATTTCATTTCAGGCATACTTTCATTCACTCCTTTTTCTTGTCACACAATCCAACCATTATTTTTATGCCTACCTTAATGTGTTGTATTGTTTAGTCATAACAATAACTTTAGTCCTCATTTCAGGGCCTTATTCGGCTATGATGGTCAATCAAACGATCTAAAATTCATCGACAAAGGTGACGGCGGCATAGACGAACTTCTAAATGAGTTCAACAGTGGCAAAATACAGTATGCATTCCTCAAAGTGGACCAAACAAATGGAAGCATATCTAAATATGTGCTTATCAACTGGCAAGTAAGTAAATAACATAGAGTACTGAGACGCCATAGCGGCCACAGCTGGAGATGGAATTGTCAAAACCATGCCCAGTTGTGGAGGGTACTTAATCACTTATTCTTCTTCAAATTCTTCAAAAGCCTTTTTTGCTGATGGTAATTTACAACTAGTACCCGCGCAACTTCGTCTGTCTGCTCCTATTGGTCTTAGCGCGATAATATATAGCCTATAGCCTTCCTCCATAAATGGGCTGTCTAACACTGAAATATTTTTTTAAATCGGACCAGTAGTTCCTGAGATTAGTGTGATCAAGCAAACAAACAAACTCTTCAGCTTTATATATTAGTATAGATATGGTTTAGCAAATCATTTCCGTATCTCATCAGTGTGTCCTCCCGACACAGGCCTCCTCCAGCTCATTCCTTTCTGCTTGGTTACTGGCCACCCTGACCCAGAGCGCTCCAGCCACCTTTCGTATGTCATCTGACTACCTCTTGAGTGGTCCTCCTCGCTTTCATTTTGTATTGACCCTAGGGGTCCACTTAGTGATCCTTTTGGTACATTTCTCCCTTTGCTCTCTTATGTAGCCTGCCATAATCATTTATTACACTAATAAATTTATAGGATATTTAAATTGTATACAATTTAGGAATAAGTCCGGTCGGGACCTTCCAGTTGGAATCTAACTGTCCTAACTTCAATTACATCTTTAGATTTCCGTTTCGTAATAAGCGCTTCAGTTGTATACAGTAAGACTATAAGCCAACCCCAGTGAAGTTAGGAAAACCCCATGTTTAATCAGTGTCACCATTTACTCCTTGGATGTTATGCTTTTTGACAATTATGTTCATGGCTATAATAGACATGATCATAATAGGGAATACACATGAAAAAAAAAATATTTATTTTCTATACAGTTTATCTGAAAATATACAAAAATTTAATAACTAACAGTGGAAATAGAATCAAAATTACTCGAAAAACAATTGAGATATAATTATTTTAAACAAATATATCTGTCCCTCTCGCGAAAACGCTGTTTTCTACGGCAGCTGTATAGGCGTCGTGGACTTTGACGTCAAAGTCCATATCGGACTTCACTTTCTAATTGTAATCTTTGAAGCTTTATAAATTCACCGCTGATGATGGTATTTCAAATATAATTTGATGATTGTTTACAAGAAATCATAAATATTTCATTTTGCAAATAATTAAATCGCATGCATATTCCCTATTGTTGTGTAACTGTAACTGTAAAATATAACTGTTGAGTTTTACCAAAATTACTGACATTAAATTACTAATACTGTGTCAAGTCGCTGCAGGCGCCATGATTTCGTGCTCTGTAGCAGATAAGATTATAACTTTACTGATAGTAGTGTTTTGTTTTCTCAAGATAAAACATGTTTTTCAATGTAAACCTTGTTTTTTGTCTGAGTAATATGTTACATTTGAATATCTTGATAGGTGTGGTCTTCTTATCTAACGGTGAATGTTATCTCTCAAGGGTTTCATGACTAAGATAGATTGGTATTGATAACTGTTAATGAAGTTATTTGTATTAATTTATTTGTGTTCTATAATCAATCTGTGCCGACTTTACCAACTACATTGGGGTCAGCTTCCAGTCAAACTGGATGCAGCTGACTATGGTAGGCATCAGATAAATTGGGCACGCCACAATCCAGGCGATAAGTCCCCTCTTTGAGGAGAGGCTAGAGCGGCGCCACGGCGTCCTCACCTTCCCCTTGACGCAGGCACTCACCGGATATAGTTGTTTCGGGAGATACCTGTTTCGAATTCGGCGGGAGGATACGCCCGGGTGTCAACACTGCGAGGAAAGCCCGAAGGACACGGTGGAGCATACGGTGGAGGTCTACCCTGCTTGGGCGGAGCACTGCCGTGTCCTCGTCAAGGCAATCGGCGGCGGCGACCTTTCGCGTCCGGCCCTGATGCAATCTATTTGAAGCGGTCACCTCTTTCTGCGAAGCAAAATGCGAAGGAGGATACCGAACGCGTGAGAGAGAGGGAAACCTCACGCTCCAGCCGCCGCAACAGAAGAAGACGCCAGGCGTCGGGAGTCGCAGGGCGATTCCCGGCCTGCGGACGGCGAGCATTGGGTGGCTCGCCATCCGATCAGATCGACGGCGCGCTGTGTTTCACGCGCGCCTTAAAGAGCAGTCAACATAGAAGACGGATCCCGCTAGGGCCAGTGCCTGCCGGGGTTGCGGAATTTGTTCGAAAGAGTCACTGCGGCCCTAGAACACAAAGGGCATTAGGAGGAACACGGATGGGTTTTAGTCAGTAAGAGTCTGACGCTCCCTTCTGCTTCGCCCAGAGCGGGAGTCATTTGATGATATCCCATCCGTAAAAAAAGGCACCAGATAAATGTGCAATAACGGTTATTGACTCACATAAGGGTGAATAGGTTACTTCTAGACATGCATGCTCCATCTTCAACTACATCATCGCTTACCATCAGTTGAGATAGTAAAAAACATTTATTGACTTCCTTAATATCAAAAACAGAAATATAGACTTAATTAAAGCTATCCTGAATCCACTTTTATCGTGATTCTTTACATTCTAGTAATGAGAAACGGTTCATAATTTATTGTTCGGGTATCTACGAGGGGATATTAGGGCGCTACCATATCAGTGTATCAGTGTATTACATATTAACCAAATAAACCATGTCAGAGGCCCTTGAAGCGGTTTAGAAACTCTGACACTAGGGTGTGTGCTACCAACACGATATGAAGAAGAAGAAGTATATTACATGGAGTGACAGCCCTTCTGACCACTACAACCCAATAGTATTTACCTATTTGCTTTCTACAATACAATTTAAATAAAAGATGGTCACTTCCCGTGGTTGTCGTAAGAGGCGACTAAGGGACTCGCCAGAGAATGGGCAGCAGCGTTCTCTGTAAAAATCAATTCCATACACTGCGATCGCCAACCCGCCTGCCAAGCATGGCGATTTTGGCAACCCCCCCCCCCCCCTTTTTGGGGGAGGCCGATGTCCAGTAGTGGAAGTCTTACGGCTGATATGATGATGATGAAAAGATGGTAAAAATAATAATAGTCGTCCGTTGGTACCCCATTCCATTTGAAATGTCCAACCAGAAGCCAGGCCTCGTACGCCTATCAAAGGACCGGGTCTCCAGAGACCCGAGAACGTCAAAAACATAAATAATAATCATTTTGTTATCAGGCGACTGTGCCCATAAATAAAATACACAAAATTAAATTAAATATACAAATTTATCTTAAAAAATAATAAACCAATACATATTGATAACTAAAACCTTATTAACACTATAACTATACACGTAATGTTGTCGTTGTTGTGTTGAAAAAAAAGGCGTCAAATTAGAAACAAATATGTATAGGCCTTGTTAGGGTGGACCAAGTTTGCAACAGTTCTGTGTATTGTTATCGAAACCGGTCTGTTTAATTTGTAAATGTTTCTACATTTTCAGTTTTGTGGGTTGTTGTAATAACCCACTTAATTTACCCTCTAAAAATAGCTACAAATAAATTAATACTTTACCTTATTGATATTTCTCTTTTAGATATTTTCACATCTGAGCCATGTTTGTATACTAAATACTTAACTCATTTTAATTACTATACATTAGTTAAAGGAAAATGTCTATAGAAATAAGTGTTATTGTAACTAAGCACCATTAATTATATAAATAGCATAAAATAAAATTCTGTTCAGCTGTGAATAGTACCTACGTACATAAAATCATCCAACTAAGCCTTTATCATACAGGCTACTAAGCTAGGCTACTTTGTCGGAGATCAAATCATTAGGGATGATTCCCGAGTAAAAGAAATAATTATAATTCTATTTCGTCCGTCAGTTAGATTATGTAGAGAAGGTTCTCAATTCGGTGGGATTTTTTTAACCGACTTCCAAAAATGGCGGTGGTTCTCAATTCGGTGGGTATTTTTTTTTAATGTATGTACCCCGATTACTCCGCGGTTTCCGTGATTCTTTTTCAGTTCGATGCAGTATACTTGTCATTTGGTCCCGTAAAAATTTGATTCAGTTTGGTTCAGTAGTTTTATTTTATGAGTATTTTTGCTTATTAAAACTTCTGCGTTGACGAAGACGTCGTCCAAGTATCACCAATTAAAAGTGAAAAATAAAAAACTTTTTACAAAAAAATATAACCGACTTCCAAACAAAACACTACAAGTATAAAATAACCTTAATTTTTGCTTTATCTATACTAATATATAAAGCTGAAGAGTTTGTTTGTTTGTTCGCTTGAACGCGCTAATCTCAGGACCTACTGGTCCGACTTGAAAAATTCTTTCAGTGTTAGATAGCCTATTTATCGAGGAAGGCTATAAGGCTATTTATCATCACGCTAAGACCAATAGGAGCAGAGCAGACGAAGTTGCGCGGGTCAACTAGTCAAATAAATAAAAATTGACGAAGATTTCCATTCCTGATTTTTTATGCGTTTTGCATAAAAAATCAGGGGGGGTTTGACTTGTGACGTTACTATTCGGTGAAAAGTGTACTGAATTGTGACGACACACGAGTTTTCAACGCACTGTATCGCCTTAAATGTTTTGTTAACGAAAAAAAATACGTGTTCAATATTTTTTGGAAATTAATCTGACGGAATTATTTGTTTTTTTTTGTCATCTACCCTACTAGCCCGTTATGTCCCACTGCTGGGCATAAGTATCCCTCTCCCTTTTCCACACACGTCTGTCCTCTGCCATTGCGGACCAGTCCTTCCGGTACGAGTCAAGTTCGTCTCCACACCTTCGGCTTAGTCTGCCGTGATGTATTCAATGTGACCCTGTTCGGAGATCGAAAACCAATAAATTTCACAAAATATAAAATGAGGTATTTTCAAAATTTGACAGGTTTTGTGGTCAGATTTTGTCGCATTCATCATCACGCTTGGCAAATCAAGAAAGATGATGTTGATTTTTATACTTTTTAAAGATTGCCTCATTGGTTTAGCACTACGTTCGATTCCCGGATCAAGTCAATGACTTGTTTTTTTTTTCCAAATGGAGTTTCTCAGTAGCATTCCGAGACTCCTCCTTGTCTCGGAAAGCATGTTAAGCTGTTGGTCCCCTCTGTAGTTTATAGAACTTTGGCAGTCGTTACGGATTGTCAGCCAGAAAATTGATGCGAGTCTTACCAAGAAGTACTGTCTTACCCAGTTACTGGGATGTGGAGGTCAGGTCGGTAGTCGCTCCACGTAAAATGCTGGTATTCAGCTGAATCTGGTTTTACTGGACCCCGACCCATAGTTGGGAAAAAGGCTAGGCAGATGATAATGAGTTTCTCAGTAGCAGCTGGAAATCTAGATTAGTGCCCGATAGTGGCAAGAGACTTAAACATAAAGCTGGTGAAATACTATTACAAACTAGCTCTTCGCCCGCGACTTAGTTCGCGCTACAATTTTCTTAAGGATCCCTATTTTTTTCTAAACAAATTATATTCTAAAACCTTCCTCGAAAACCACTCTATCCATTGGTGAAAACAGCATGAAAATCGGTGCAATTGTTTTTGAGTTTATCGCGAACAGACGCGCTGGAGGACTTTGTTTTATAATATGTAGTGACAGTGATACACCAATGTCTTACTCTACTCAATTAGGGAAAACAAGTGTTATAGAGCCAGCCTGTAAATATTTGTTATTGTTATGACAACAACAACCAACTGGTAACACAGGGAAATAATTTACTTATTGTTGTATTTACATTATGAAATATTATGGCAGCAAAAAGGAAAATCGAGTTAATTGCGATAGGTGCAGGAAACAGTTTTGAAATGGAGTTATTTTTACACAATAGTTCACTCGTGTGCCCTGCAACCTTGATCGGTAATAACGCCTGGCAGCTGACTAATGATACGAAGCGCAGTCGAACTAGAAAATGTATTAATGATTTGTGGTTTATTCCGCTTCATTATGCAGGCATAGGATTAAAATTATTACCAAAAGACATTCAAACTTCTCTAGTAGGAATACGACATAAATGCTAATGTTATAAATTGATTCCGTGACATCGAAAGGGATTGCTTGACACGGCATTGGAGAGCGCGCTAAGGGATCCCGCGGTGGGATCTAAGTGGCTAGTGTGCGCTGGTGGCAAAATCCGGTGCCATTCCGTCCCGGGTGTGCGTAGGCTCTTAGAAACCTGTGACTGGTGCCGCTTTAATGTGTCGTTGGATTGTCACGAAAAAGTCCTCGTCTACGCGAGGCTTCCACCATGCCAGCACTGGCGACTGACTGACAAAAACCAAGGATTCAGCCCCATTCCCCTTCCCCACAAATATTAGTCTGGCGATTCCCGCATCTAGCGATCCCCGCATCTAGCGTGTCCCGCATCTAGCGTGTCCCGCATCTAGCGTGTCCCGCATCTAGCGTGTCCCGCATCTAGCGATTCCCGCATCTAGCGTGTCCCGCATCTAGCGATTTTCACATATAGCGATTCCCGTATCTAGCGAAATTCCCCGACTTTCACCCGCCGTCTAATTGTGTAACGTGCGCCGGCAAAGGCACTGCATCTACGAGCCGCTTAAAATAACGATTTCCGAATGGTGGAACATGGGTGGAACCAAATGTGTCAAATCAAATTCACAGTTTAATGAAACATTTAAGTGAATTACAATAGGGAACGAGCACGGCGTCGACTATGCCATCTAGTAAAAATCCGAAACTTACAAGTGAAATATACTTGACATTGACGCTTCTGTGCTGCTACCTTGTTACGCTCCGTTTAAGGGAACGTGTAAAAAGTAGACTGCAATTTAGCATTGCAAATTCGAAACTATACTATATAAGTAAAATATACTTGCCAATCACACTTTTGTTGTGCTACCATAGTTCCTGCACGTTCCCTATTCGGATGTAAAACGTAATACTGTAACTTTTCGCGCAGTTCGTCTGCCAAGGTCTTCCTAACCAATAATTTAAAAAAAATGTATATTATTATAAAGTAGAAAATAAATAATAATAATTCCCACAATTTTTTCGTACACGTATTAATTTTTTGGAAGTTCAGTTTCCAGACGTCATCACAAATCTTAATTATGTAGTTATACCTTTCGATGTTATATGACCCTACAGCATAATCAAGAGGTGCCATTGCACTCACGCAGTATCTCATAAAGTTCCGTTCATTAGGGATGAACGCACCGATAAATAAGTTAGTTGACACTGTGACGACAGCGAGATAAGAAGTCGTTATGAGATCGTTTTCATTTACGTTTAGCCCTAGGCTTATTGGCTTAGTATACCCGGTATTATCACTTAACTACGTCAAATGTGTATGAAGATCATATCAGGTGGAAAAG
Source organism: Lacanobia wlatinum (assembly GCA_947578705.1). Classification (NCBI taxonomy): domain Eukaryota; kingdom Metazoa; phylum Arthropoda; class Insecta; order Lepidoptera; family Noctuidae; genus Lacanobia; species Lacanobia wlatinum. The sequence continues at coordinate 21,590,015 of OX388039.1, forward strand.
TACTTTCTCTTTTGTGATGTCAACACACGATTCCTGGATATAAAATGACTGGCGCGTCATAACAACCGACTTACTGAAGACCCGGATGGCTGTTATTATTTTGTGTAGTTATTAATCAATAGCTAACATGCGATTTATTACATTTTGGCACTTATATTTTGGGATGAAAGTTCCAAAAACTGGATTCGAATCCGTAACTAGCGGGATTGGTCCTGCTTAATTACATCCGGCCGGCCACAGCAGGGATCGCCGGATGTAATTGAGTGTTGTCAACCATGGAGACTCTTTCATTGCAGTGTTTAAATTAATATCTTGATATAGTCATCTGTCATTCTCATTATGGACATAGGTTTTACATTTGAAGATACACATAGTTATAGAGGATTGAAAATGTATATAAAACTAGCTTCAGCTCTGGCGTTGTTTGTTTTATCCGAAAGGAGCGTACTTCCAGACAAAAAGTACCTATGCATGTCTCCATTCACGGTCCGGTAATCCAAATCCACTCGGTTGAGATATGATTAACGAACATTCAAACTTGGTTTTCCACATTTATAGCAGCTGAGTAACCGACTTGTGTAACTCATAAAAGCGCATATTCTTCTACAAACAAAAGAAGTTCTAGGTTCATTATTTAAAAACATTTCGTCGGCTCGAAAACGTAAAACACGCAATTAATACTTAATTTATTAACCAAAATAATGAAAACGTATGCATTAAATGCCGTATAGTGTCGGCCGGTCCCGTATGGTGCCATAAAAGAATAATACCATCCCATTACTTCCCGTGGGTGTCGTAAGAGGCGACTAAGGGACTCACCAAATGCAACACCGTACACTGCGATCGCCAACCCGCCTGCCAAGCGTGGCGATTATGGCATACCCCTCCTTTTGGGGGAGGCCTATGTCCAGCAGTGGACGTTTTTCGGCTGTTATGATGATGATTATGCATTAAATTGTGTACTATTAAGTTCTTTTTTTGCATGCTGAAAATGAGTATGCAAAATATTATGTGGAACTATTTTTATTTAAGACCATTTACCATATTTTATGCAAATAAATTATACTCTGCTACGGAATAAGGCTGCTAGTGTTAGTGATAAGACAGCATCAAGCAACAACGCCTTTCCATGTTCCCTTGTTATCCTTTGCCAAATTACGTCGAAATCCATTAATGTTAATAAGTTATCTCATGTTATATGAATACCATGAATAATATAATAGCCTGTGGAATAACCCCGTCTTACAAAGCGCACAACTTAAAACCAGATACTCAACCAAACCCTCTTAACTCTTCAGGGAGAAGGTGCCCCGACAGTTCGCAAAGGCACCTGCGCGAACCACATAAAACATGTGGCGAACTTCTTCACCGGCTTCCACCTGACCATGCACGCGAGGACTGAAGATGACCTAGATGAGAAGGTCATCCAAGACAAGCTGGCGAAGGCCGGTTCAGCGTTCAACTTCAAGACCAGTCGTCCAGAGGAATTGCCGCCCAGTGGACCGGTTGGGACAGCTTATCATAAGGTTAATCCAGGTGAGGATAATGGAATAGTGAAAGGTCTTTCATTGGGATGTTAAGGGTTGTGTCAATATCATAAGAAAGTTTACTCCTCTTGATGTTTCATACAAACTTTCAAGTCTTAAAAAGTTAGTTAAGAACTTTTCCGCAAGAGCTCAGAGGGAAAAAGAGAGCAATTTTAAGCTATATATGATCATTTCAGCCCATTTCCATCCACTGCTGAGTCTCCCCCAAAGAGCGCCAACCATCCCGGTCTTGAGCAGTCCGAATCCTTAACTAGAACTCACTGCTCAAGTTATCTATAGAAAGTGAAAAATCACTTGTTTGTGTCATGTATTAATTACTTAGCATACTTTTATATAGATTCAAGTTCTTAAAACGTAACAGACAGATGTGTTGCTGGGGAGTTTGTTGGCCACTTCTTCTCCACAGCTAAAACACTAGGAAGTGGTGACGGGCGGGCGTTTTGGGGGACTGTCTTTTGTAAAACTTGACGTTCAAATAGTGCTGGCTCTCAGCCTAATTTGAATAAACGAGTTTTGATTTTGACTCTAAATAATAGAGGTAGGCGATACAGAGAGTAAAGTCCCGCAAACCTCCGTTGTAAAGGGAGGATCCTCCGACCGGACGGTTATTGTGTCCGGTGTGGGCAACTGCCCATTAGTTAATATTCGGGCTGATGTATATGTTCAAATCGCACGGTAAACTCTGCTTGCGCGATGCAAGATTCTGACGTAGTAGTTCGCTGCGAGTTGGATAGATGGCGTAGCGGTTCTTTTTTTTTATTGCGATGTAGATGTTGCTCCGTTGGTTTTTTAAATGACCTCAATCCGGTTTAGTCTCAAAACATTCAAGTTGCAAAATAACTTATGGTGGCAAAACGTTCAAATTTCAAAAGATACAAGTCTCAAAACCTCCAAATTGCAAAATATCTACATCTCAAAACGTTCAAGATGCAAAATAATCAAGTCTCAAAACATCCATGTCTCAGAATATGTAATTTTTTAGGGTTCGGAAAAAAAAGGAACCCTTTTAGGATCACTCGGGTGTCTGTCTGTCTGTCTGTCCGTCTGTCACAGCCAGTTTTCTCCGGATCCACTGGACCGATTCTGTTGAAATTTAGTACACATATGGACTTCTATGACCCAAACACGGACTCGTTACGTAAATTATAAAATTTTTAGTATGTGGGTCACTTTTGGGGGTCAAACTAGAAAATTAAAAGGCTTACTGTGAGGGTTTAAATTACATTTCTTTCATAATTTTAAAATAAATGATTTAAAAGTTATTCAAGAAATTAGACGAAAAATGACCATTCCCCCCTTATCTCCGAAACTACTGAGCTTAAAATTTTGAAAAAAATGGAGATAATAGATATTTACCTAAAGATTACAGAAAAACATATTAGAAGTCTGTAGTGTTAAAATAACATGTTAAAAAAATTAAATTCGTTCGGAACCCTTTGCACGCGAGTCCGACTCGCACTTGGCCAGTTTTGTATGAGTGGATGTGTAAGTGCAATTTTATATTAAAAGTCACAAATTTTAACTTTTTAAGTAACTACATGTATTTTTTCTTATTTTTCTCAGAATATTTTGAAATGCTAACTTGCTTTTTATAAACTTCTAGCTTCTGCCTGCGACTTCGTCTGCTTAGACTTTAAAGCTGGCGCGCAACTTCTTTGTCTCATCCTCATGTCATATTCTCATCTTCGGAAATACATCTTCATTGTTCTGGTATCCTGATAGTTTGTGAGTCGTTACTGTTCGCACTTTGAGCTTCGGAATTACTTCGTACATGTTTTCTGTTCTCCTGTTAGGTACGAGTGAGAGTCTTAACCGTTCACAATTTCAGCCCAGCAAATACTTCGACATGTTTCTAGTCTCCCGGTACTTGTGAATCTTTAGCGTTTACAATTATATCCCAAAAAATACATTTGTCATGTTTGGAGGTATGCGGAACAGAGAGTTAAGTCCCGCACATCTCCGTTGTAAAGGGAGGATCCTACGACCAAACAGTTGTTGTGCCTGGCGGGCTACTGCCCGATAGTTGATATTCGGGCTGATGTATATGTTCAAATCGCACGGTAAACTCTGCTTGCGCGATGCAGAATTTCAAGCTAGTAGTTCGCTGCTAGTTGGATAGGTGGTGTCGCGGTTCGTTTTGTTACGATGTAGATTTGCTCCGTTGGTTTTTCTTGTGGCGGCATTGATGCCGCTACATCACTCCCCTCCGGAGACCGGAGGTCGATAGTAGATGAGTCGTCCAAACATCTTGAGATGCTTGCCAGGCCAGTGGAAGGTTGGTTCCAGTGAGTCGGAACCAGAAGTCGCAGAGTTCTCGGTGAGTCAGAACTGTCTGCGGTGCCCCAGTGAGTCGGGGTGATGAGATCCCAGTGAGTCGGGATGATGCTGCTATGCTCCAGTTGCTGGATCTGGCACAGCGGTGTCTTATGCTCCAGTGAGTCGGACGTGGTACAGTGCTGCGTTTTTGCACCAGGGCGTCGGATTTGGGGCAGCGTTGCTGTGCGATGTAGTGGCGTGGATTTAGTGACTCCTCATGTGACTGGACGAAGGTGCAGTGTGCTTGCCAAGGACGCTAATGAGGATGATAGCGGCTGAGGATGCTGACCAGGAATGCGCGGCTGCTGCATGCTGGTGGTCAGGATACCCGTAGAAACCGTGGGTACTAGCTGGCTGTATGACTCGCTGCTCGAGAGCTTGAGGTCACGATGAGGAGAAGTGATGATGACGTCATGCTGAAGTAGTTGCACCAAGGCTGCGCTGACGTTCAATGTCGAGGGTCACTAGTTTGGAGGTAAGCGGTACAGAGAGTAAAGTCCCGCAAACCCCCATTGTAAAGGGAGGATCCTCCGACCTGACAGTTTTTGTGCCTGGCGGGCTACTGCCCGATAGTTGATATTCGGGCTGATGTATATGTTCAAATCGCACGGTAAACTCTGCTTGCGCGATGCAGGATTTCAAGCTAGTAGTCCGTTGCTAGTTGGATAGGTGGCGTCGCGGTTCTTTTTGTTGCGATGTAGATTTGCTCCGTTGGTTTTTCTTGTGGCGGCATCGATGCCGCTACAGTGGTTTGGGTAGTTTTAGGAAGAGTATTTTCTCGAAGTGGTCTGTTTTAATTTGGTGAAGATCTGATGAAGAACTTCGGAGATAGACCGGGATTGCTGAATGTGAATATCAATTTAGTGGTGGAGAAACACAACTAAAAAGTGGAAATTAAAAAACATTTTTTCGTTTTGTTTCTTCGTTTTTTTGACACCGACTTCCGAAATTAAAGTTAATTTTTACTTTGTAGTGTTTTTTTTTTTGGAAGTCGGTTGTATTTTTATCGATCCGCTTATGGTCAAATTATATAAAATAAAATGGTTTTCCGTTACTGTCACCAGACGGCGCTTATTCAGTATCAATACAAATTGACGTTATGCTAACGCGATACAGAACGATAAAAAATTCGCACTTAGGCCGCTGGAAAAATCTGTCCAATTTTACTGTACACCATAGACCGTGATCGTCGGGGTCTCTCAGGCGTCCATTAGAAGACATTTCACAAAGATCCTCGCTCCCTCTGACCTGAATGTATTGCTGTAAAATGAATAGCCATTCAACATTGACTGCTGAAAATATTGCCTTTACGTTAACCGGACAATAGCCATATTATGCTCATGCATTCTGTTCATATACTGAAATCACCCGTACTAGAGTCATAACGATTATGACTGTCCCTGCGTTTTTAGGGTTCCGAACTAAAAACGGAACCCGTATACCAGGATCACCTGTCTGTCTGTCTGTCCGTCCGTCTGTCACAGTCAGTTTTCTCCGGATCCACTGGACCGATTCTGTTGAAATTTGGTACACATATGGACTTCTGTGACCCAAACACGGACGCGTTACGTGAATTATTATATTTTTATTATGGGGGTCAAAAACGGAAATTAAAAAAAAGTTTTTTGTACAATATCGTGACATCAAATGAAGGGGCTTACTGTGAGAGTTTAATTATATTTTTTCATAATTTTAAAATAAATGGTTTTGAAGTTATTCAAGAAATTAGACGAAAAATTACCATTTCCCCCACCTTATCTCCGAAACTACTGAGCCTAAAATTTTGAAAAAAAAATGGAGATAAATAGATCTTTACCTATAGATTACAGGAAAACCTATAAGAAGTATATGGAGTTAAAATAACATGTTAAAAAAACAAAATTCGTTCGGAACCCTTTGCACGCGAGTCCGACTCGCACTTGGCCAGTTTTTATAAGTGGTTGTATTCTAGCTTGACCTAGGCTGCTCGTATCAGACTAGCTCATTCAGTACTGGTTTAGAGTTTCTCAAAGAACAGTTTGTCGCCATGTATATGCCCAGTCTTAATGACCAAGTGAAATTGCCTAAATTGATTCGGTCGTTAACCTCTCAGATAAGAGTAATCCTCAGGACGTTTTTTGTAGCATCCTTTACGCCTTACAAATGGTTAGTTCCGCTGTACAGATTAAACGTATCCATTTTACTCATTAAGACAAATATTCCACGTAAACATGAATTTCACTTATTAAAATCGTCTTCAAATTCTTGACATAACATCATATTGTCATATTGGAACCCATGTTTACGATAAATTCAATAACAATATCAGTCTACAAAGGATTCATTTACCATTCTGCATCAGTTTTCAAGTGTAAATATAAACAAGCGACGCGCGGCATTTGTAACAGTTAGGTGTGCGCGTACGCAAGATGCGGGGTTATTTAATACTTTAGTGGGGGAAAAGTGGATTTTTCAAGAAAATGACTAGGAAGGGCGCGGAGGAAATTATAAGGAGGAAGCATAGTTTGCGGAGAGGTATTGTGTCAATATGTTTTTTGTTTATGTAAACTTATAGGTTACTTCTAGACAACTTGCTCCATCATCGACCACGTCATCGCTTTCCATCATGTGAGATAGTGGTCAAACGCGAGCCTATTTTTTAGGGTTCCGTACCTCGAAAGGAAAAAACGGAACCCTTATAGAATCACTTTATTGTCCGTTCGTCCGTACGTCTGTCTGTCAAGACCATTTATCTCGGGAACGCGTGGAATAAACTTAGGTCTACAGTCCTTTGAAGCTGTGAAAATAATCAAACTTCTAAGTTAATGCGAAAAACGATACGGCCGTTTATTCCGCAAAAAATGTATATTTCAACACTCTCCAAGGGAATCAAAATGTATAGGATATTTCCCGTTGACCTAGAACTATAGAAGGCAAGTAATATCGTCTTATATTACAAGTGTAGGGGAAAAATCTAAAAACTATACATTTGTAATTAAATCATAAAAAATATAGTCTTTATTTAAAGTAATATGTAGCTACAAATTTGTACGGAACCCTCGCCTCGGTGGGCGATTCCGAATCGCACTTGTCCGGGGTTTTTTTTTACGGTGTGATTTTTCGGTTTAGTGGGAAAGCATTTTTTTTTTTTTGCTAAATAAAATACGTATTAGCTCTTGTAAACATTTATGAAAGATTTTTTTAAACACCTTCATCCGCGACGAAGTTAATAAGCCTAAAAGTTGGTAATTAGAATGAGAAGTCCGACGTGGCCTCTGACATAAAAACCGTGGCGCCTATACTGCAATAGAAACCCGTGTTATCGCGAAAGGGATAGATATATTCATTTAGAATTCTTATTTTCATTAGTTTTTTTTTATCAATTTTGTTATTATTACAGCCAAATCCTGTACGTCTACCATAAGTTTTATCAATCTACACTCGCTAGCGACTGTAGTTTAAAAAACCGGTCAGGGGTTCCGAACGATTTTTTTTACATGTTATTTTAACACTATAAACTTCCTATAGGTTTTCCTGTAATCTATTGGTAAAGATCTATTATCTACATTTCTTTTTTAAAAATTTTAGGCTCAGTAGTTTCGGATATAAGGGCAATGGTCATTTTTCGTGTAATTTCTTGAATAACTTTAAAATTATGAAAAAAATATAGTTAAAACCCTCACAGTAAGCCCTTTCATTTAATATGTCACACAATATTGTTATAAACACTTTTTTGAAATTTTACTCTTTGACTAAAAATTAAATCATTTACGTAATACGTCCGTGTTTGGGCCACAGAAGTTCATATGTGTACCAAATTTAACAGAATCGGTCCAGTAGAACCGGAGAAAACTGGCTGTGACAGACAGACAGACAGACACCCGAGTAATCCTATAAAGACTCCGTTTTTTGTTCGGAACCCTAAAAATGTATGAAAACTTAAAAAAGTTTCTAATGTATTTGTTTAAGTTGTTATCTAACAAGTAAGCACGTTGCAAGTAAAACTTTAGTTAACAACTAAACAAATAAACTAGAACCTGTTTTTTATAAAGTTTTCATATTTTTTTTTTTAACTACACTCGCTAGCGAGTATAGATTGATAAAACTCATGGTAGACGCACTGTTTAGATCACGCAATCGACTAGCTATGTAACAGCGATGTGATCTAGGCATTGTAAATAAGAGTTCTCTTATCTACTTTGCAAATCAATATACAATATAATTTAAATACAATATAATATAAAATATATATGTATAAAATTCTTCCGTTACTGACTGATTGAGTGGCTGGCAGACAACGCACAGCCGAAACTACTTTTTGGCATGTAGATTCCCTGCACTCCGTAGGGGAGCACTAAGAGAGGATCTCCCGAAATTCCTACGGGAACGGAAAAAAACGGGATATACACGTTCGAAGTCGCGGACAATAGCTATTGACTTCATAAATTTCTTTACCCCTATTAAAATAAAATCTATACTAATATATAAAGCTGAAGAGTTTGTTTGTTTGCTTGAACGCGCAAATCTCAGGAACTACTGGTCCGATTTGAAAAATTCTTTCAGGGTTAGACAGCCCATTTATCGAGGAAGGCTATAGGCTATATATCATCACGCTAATACCAATAGGAGCGGAGCAGAATTGAAAATTGTGACGCAGACTACGTTGCGCGGGTCACCTATTAGCCTATAATATTAATCCTTTCATTTATACAGGACTCTTATTTCTGTTACTAGCTGACCCGCGCAACTTCGTCTGCGTCACAAATTTCTCTTCTGCTCTGCTCCTATTGGTCTTAGCGTGATGATATATATAGCCTATAGCCTTCCTCGATAAATGGGCTATCTAACACTGAAAGAATTTTTCAAATCGGACCAGTAGTTCCTGAGATTAGCGCGTTCAAGCAAACAAACAAACTCTTGAGCTTTATATATTAGTATAGATTTCAGTTATTTGTTAAAAATAAGTATTTGAAATCCGTTGTTTCAGTGCAAGAAATAAATTCTAAAGAAAGGGACCAGTTCTGGTTGAAAGAGGAACAGGAAGAGAAGAAGCGAGTGGAAGCCGAGAGGAAAAGAAAAGATGAGGTATGTAGCAATCCTATCTCCCTAACGTACTTGTAGGAATTTTATTATTTACTAGTGGACGTCACGCGGTTTCACCCGCGTAGTTCCCGTTCCCGTGGGATTACTGGGATAAAATGTAGCCTATGTTACTCCCTGATAATGTGGCTATCCATTGCTGAAAGAATTTTTCAGATCGGTCCAGTAGTTTCGGAGCCCATTCATTTCAAACAAACAAATCTTTCCTCTTTATAATATTAGTGTAGAAAAAGGCCAATTCAGACCCATACTAAAAAGGTTTTGGTAGTTAAATAAAGGTGTTCAATCTTTATGTGTCTTTTTAGGGTTCCGTACCCAAAGGGTTAACAACGGAACCCTATTACTAAGCCTCCGCTGTCCGTCCGTCTGTCAGCGGGCTGTATCTCAAGAACCGTAATAGGTAAACAGTTGAAATTTTCATAGATTGTGTATTTCTATTGCCGCTATGACAACAAATAATAAAAACTAAGGTTTATGGTACGGAACCCTTCATGTGAGAGTCCGACTTGGCCAGTTTTTTATTTAAAAACTCAGTTTAAAAATAAAATGCAACTAAAAACCACTTTAAATACAACAATAACGATGACTTAATCAATTGAATCATTAGTTGAAGCAGTAGTTTATTTTTCTATACTAATATTATAAAGAAGAAAGATTTGTTTGTTTGTTTGAATTGAATAGGCACCGAAACTACTGGACCGATTTGAAAAATTCTTTCAGCAATGTATTGCTACGTTATCAGGGAGTAACATAGGCTATATTTTATCCCCGTGCTCCCACGGGAACGGGAACTACGTGGGTGAAACCGCGTGACGTCCACTATTATTTATAAAGGCCAATTCAGACCTATACTAGAAAGCTGTAGGTAGTTAAATAATGGTTAACAATCTTGATGTGACTTGTTACAAATAAACACAAATACAAATAAATATAAACTATTTCTTTTTTTTTATTTATTTATTTATGTACACACAATATACTTATAAAGAAAATTTTGAACATAGAAAAGAGCACAAAGGTACTGCTTATTTCCACAGAAATTTCTTCCAGCAGACCTGCGACAGAAGAATTTGATTAGAAAAGTAGACACAGTGTGCAAAGAAAGAGAGAAGGAAACTTAAAATAAACTATACTAGCTTAACTAAAACATTATTATCTTATAATAAATACAAATCTAATTACAATAAACATACAAACAAATATACACAAATAGATTTACGAATATATATTTATAATATATTAATACATACCCATAATATATACCAACAGGATCACATTATTGACAGATAATGCTCTTTGACTTCTCTTTTGAAGAGGTTAATATTTTTACAGTCACTTATGTTAGGCGGGAGTGAGTTCCACAAACGTACTGCGTGAAAAGAGAAGGATTGGGAATATAAATGGGTTTTATGGGATGGGAAGTTAAGATGATGTTTGAGGTGGGATCTACACAGCGCATCGGTAGGGCGAGTGAACGAGAAACGATCGCGCATGTAGCTAGGGTATGCAGGATTAAACAAGATGTTATAAAGGAGACATAATATTCGAGTGTTCCTGTGAAGACTGATAGGGAGCCACTTGAGATCCTTGCGGAACTGAGACACATGGTCGTATTTTCTCAGGCCAAAAACAAATCGAATGCACAAGTTTTGCAAGCGCTCAAGCTTATTTAAAAGCTCCTCAGTGGCATCCAGGTAGCAGGCATCAGCGTAATCAATGATCTGCCGAATTAAGGTTTGAGCTAGATAAATTTTAGTTTTAAAGGGCAAGAAGGATTGAAGCGTTTTTAAAGAGTGGAAGGAAAAGTGCACAGTGAGAGAGAGTTCAAGCAAAGTAGAAGTTTTTACGTTAGGTTCCAGAGAGACAGGAGGAAGACAAAAGTGCTTGTTGAGAGCAGACAAGTCGATATCTGCGCTAGTGGCACTAGGAGATTTGCCAATACCAACTGACTTCAGAAATGTCCAGATATCAGAAGCCTTGCGGTCAACAAGAGATTCATGGAAATAGCGTCTCTTAGCACCTCGACACAGACTATTACAGCTGTTACGCAGAGCTTTGAAGTGAGCAAGATTCTGCTCCGTGGGTCTACGCCTATACCTGCTCTTCGCCTTGTCCTTACGGGCAATAGCAATTTTTATTTCAGAAGTCATCCACGGAGCAGGATTATGCCTAATTTTAATTCTCCGCCGCGGTGCATGTTTGTCATATAGACTCAACAGCTGGGAGGCAGCTGTTCACTTTTTCGAAATTCTTTATACAAATAAACTAAAGCTTAAACTAAGTTCGATTGATTTAGTAATCGTTATTGTTGTATTTACGTTGGTTTTTAGTTGTATTTTATTTTTAAATTGAATTTAAAAAAAAAGATCAAAAAGAAACATCAAGATTGTTTACCTTTATTTTACTACCTAAATATTTCTAGTATAAGTGGTATTCGCTACCAGAGCGGTAACTGAAGCCGAGTAGGTATGCGGTAATCCTACTGTTGAAACCTTAGCGGATAGTGCTATCACTATACAACGTGTAACATAATAAACGTAATACCTCTTAAGGGGTCATTGTACTCATCATTATGAACAACTTTTACTATGGGACCAATACCGAAATCGCGAAAAAAAAAATTTGCTGTTCAGTACATTTTGTCGAATTATGCGCACATAAATGTATGGGGGATTCCATTTTTTTTCGCGATTCAGTGGTGTGGACCCATAGTGAAAGTTGTTCATAATGATGAATTCAATGACCCCTTAAGAGGTATTGCGTTTAATTTGTTACAGGTTGTAGATAGCGAAACTCACCTGCGAAACCCCCTGTGAGGATGTTATGACTGCATCAGCGAACGAAGTTTGCGTGACTGAATTTTGGACTAACATGAACTTGTATCTTGTGAACGCCAGTTACGCTTGCATATTAACTTTCGTTTTAATATTTTAGGAGAAGAGGAAAGCAGAAGAACTCGCCAGGAGAAGAGATGAACTTGAAGCGGAAAGGAGAGCTAAAGCGGAAAAAGAGAAGTGAGTGAACTGACCTCATTCGTTTTTGTGTTCTGAGGGCTTAGTGCTAGTTTTTTACCGTATTCGATCGCGTTAAAGTAAACATTCGCTTATGGCAAATTGCAGGAAAAAAAAGGTTTTATCGTTGTTGTCACCAGATGGCGCTTATTCAGTTTCGATACAATTTGACATTTAAGCTAAAGCAATCGAGAACGTTAACAAACTCGCACTAAGCCCTCTGTACGAACTTACAGGATCGTACAGCCAAAATCCTTACTAATATTATAAATGCGAATGTATCTCTGTCTGTCGCGCTTTCACGCCAAAACTACTAAACCGATTTAAATGAAATTTGGTACACAGATAGTTTAGAGCCTGAGAAAGGACATACTTTTTATACAGAGAGTATGCTCCCTAGGGACCACGCGGGCGAAGCCGCTGGCAGAAGCTAGTCATAAATAAATCATCATGCCTATTAATGAAGGCACAATTTTATTATATGCTTTTATAGAAATGCAGTCTGGTTTTCAATTTAATGTTGGTTTTCAACTGAAACTTAAGTTGAGTGTACGAATGTTCCTTAATCTCGGTTAAAACCATTCTGGCATAGCCCCCCGCCGCCACCTTGATTTTTTTTCCAAGTTGCGGCGCACGATCTAACATGCGTATTATGTGGGTGGAGAACACTTCAATAAACAAAAATTGTTAGCAACATGGTGCCCTAAAGTGTCACGTTGAAAAAAAAAAACAAAATGGCGGAGGGGGCATAGAAAAAAAATCGAGTGAGTCCAGATTCGCATGAAGTCTGTGTCTGTTAACTTTTGAAAATAGATTAGCAGTTTCAGTCACTCACTCAGTCATTCAAACATCAGTAACAGAAGAGTTTTATTTATATTGATTAGATTAAGAATATAAGTTTTTTTTTCTATAACATCGTTGTATCTCCGCAGGCCCCTCAGCCCAGAGGCGCCTGCGTCGGGCGGAGGCGTGAGTGCCAGCGAGGCGCTCCGGCGACAGCGCTCAGCGGAGGCGAGGCAGCTCATCGGGGCCTCCACCGCCGCCGCCAGGGCACTGTTCCAGCAGAACTTGGCGCAGGGACAGATTGGGGTTACCAGGTAAGTTTTTTTTTACTATTAATAGGCACGCGTTTGACCAATAATTCACCTGATGGTAAGCGATGATGTGGTCGAAGATGGTGCACGCTTGCCTAGAAGTAAACTGTTCACTCTTGTCTTAAATATTTCCAGGTTGTAGCTATCAGGAGGGCTCTCTAAACCCGAAGTCCGCAGTTTCGGGCTTACTTGCGGGCGTATTTGACGCCGTATCACCTAAACACTAAGAATGAATGGTAACAATGATAATTATGATTTGAAAGTAAGTGTCAAATCGTGTTGTCATTCATTCTTAGTTCGGGTTCGGGACTAATCGTAAGCCCGTAGGTGATACGGAGTAGAATACGCCCGCAGCTAAGCCCGAAACTACGGACTTCGGGGTTAGAGAAGTAGCCCCCCAGGAAACAAAGACTTTGGCAGGGAATTCCACTCCTTAGCTATATATCTACAAACTATGTATCGTCATCATTTCAGCCGATAGACGTCCACTGCTGGACAAAGACCTCCCCCAAGTGTCGCCACAACAACCGGTCCTGTGTGTCTCGCATCCATCGGCTAAATTACGTAAAGCTAACTAAACTTTGTATACATAGAGATATTCTTGGCTAATATTATAACGACCACTTGAGTCAATTAATCGATCCATCATAGGTGACCACCAACGCCTCCGTGCCTCGGAAAGCGCACTAAGCAATTGGCCCTCGCTGTCAAATTTTGTAAATCTTTGACAGTCGTCTCGAGTAGTCAGCCAAAAGGTATCGTGAAACCTAGTATAGGGAGCGTGCAGAAACTATAGGTGGCAGCACAGAAATGTCACTCGCAAGTATGTTTCAAGTTTAAAATTCGAAATAGCTACTCTAGATGGCACAGTCTACTTAACGCACGTTCCCCTAAACTGTACGTGCAGGAACCGCAGGTGGCAGCACAGAAGCGTCAATGTCAAGTATTCTGACCCTTAAAGTTTCGAATATGCGACACTAGATGGCATAGTCAACGCCGTGCACGGTCCCTATAATAACCAGAACGAGTCGTGAGCACACTCTCCGTTGGTCGGTTTGACAACGACAGCTCTGACGCTTCATGTTATTGGTTCGTCAGTCAATGCTCATCTACTATTACGCTTGCAAGTTTCGTTCGCCCACCGTACATTGGCGAGATCAGCCCGCTGCGTTCATCTGTGCTCACGACTCATGCCGGCAACGATATCTGGGTTTTGGAGATCGCATAGGCAGTCGCTCTATAGTATTCAGTTGCATTCGTTTAGAATGGAAGCCAACACCATCACCCCACTGAAAAGGCTAGGCAGATCAATCTACAAATATAGTTATGTCCAATGACTAATCCTAGTCTGATGTTGAACTGCTTTATACTTGACTAGCTTCTGTCCACGACTTCGTACGCACATATCCCGTTTTTGTCCCGTTCCCATCAGAATTTCGGGAAATCCTCTCTTAGTGCTCCCCTACACTCCCCAAGGAACCTACATGTCAAATTTCAGCTTTCTACGACCAGTAGTTTCGTCTGTGCGCTGTCTATCAGTCAGTAACGGTAGAATTTTACATATTAGGATTTGAACTGTAATGAACTTATTAACTGATAACAAGACATGATGCCATATTCACAAAAATCCTAATCCACAGATCAAACTCAAACACACCAGAGAAGCCGATCCGCAGTTCCGTCATAGCGCAACGTATAAACACATTCACGCAAAATCAATCCCCACAAGCCTCCCCAATCAAGTCGCCAACGAAACTGGAACCGAAACCGATACCGATACCAGAGGCCGAAGAACAGCCTAAAACCAGCCCGCTAAAGAACATAGACAAGATAAAGATGAGTCTAGAGAGTCCGTCACAGATACAATATGAACCGATCATAGACCCAGCAGACTTGAGTCCGTCGACAGAGAACGAAGCTAGTTCGTTCAGTGCCATTAACTATGTTGAGACCAAACAGGAGAATTCTTACAGAGATATAGAACCTTTGAAACAAAGTGAGCCGATGATCAAACAGAATATTCTAGAGAATGACATGTTTGACGCGTCGTATTCGAGTTCAAATGAGAATGATGACGATGATAGTGACAATAAGTTCAGTACGATTAAGCGGTCGCCGTATAGTAAGAATAATATTGCTGATGAGAATGATAGGACGGAGCTGACGAGGCAGAATACGGTCATAGAGAATGTTAATTTTAAGAAGGAGACTAATGGCACTACGCTCGATGGTGAGTATTGTTGTTTTTATTTTTACTTGATTGCCTAGAAGGGCTACGTTTATCATATAGTAAAGTTGGGTTACTTTGGCCCTAACTCGTTAACCAATAGGAACACATCCAGAGGCGGATCTTGGATTATCATTATCAATGCTTGACTCCGCTGAAGGTAGGTTTTAGCAAAGTCACTAAAAATCACATAACATTTTATTTTGCTTAACGCAATACAACAATCCTTGGATTACTTTTCGTAAATTTCTCATTGACTTTGTTAGTTAGTAGACTACCAAAGATATCTCGGACTTTCGGGGGGCCTTGGGCCGCTTAGCCCCTCCCTCCGTGTATCCACCCCTAAACGTATCACACTGTGGTTATGTCCCCTTTGGTTAAAAGTTTGGGCCAGAGTAACCTGGTTTAGACTTGCTTATAGTTTGTATGTCGGGGGCACCTCCCCACAGTAGAATTTGTTTGAACTGTTTTTGTTATAATATTGTTAATTAAAAATTTTATATCCTTCTTATAGGTTTTTATAGGTAAAGAACCATCTGTTATTTTTTCAAAACTTTATGCTCAATTGGTCTTTTTTCATCTAATTTCTTGAATAACTTCAAAACCTCAATAGAGACATATTTAATAAAATTCATAATTCAAGATAATTTTAATCCTTTGTCACCGACTTACAGACTTCATAATTAATTTTGAGTTTTTGTATTGTTTTTTTTTTATTATTTAAAACAGCTATCTGTATTCTGTTTTTTAATCTCGGAGACTAAATTGACAAGTGTAAATGTCAAAAATGACTTAAATGTCAAAAATGAATGTTGTAATGAATGAAAAATGTCAGTTTGCCATTTGCACATGTCAATTTAGTCTCCGGGATTAAAAATCAGACTTTACTTCTGAATCAAAACAAAATGACCAAAAAAAACTTATTCACGAAAAAATATAACCAACTTCCAAAAAAAAAACACTACAAAGTATAAAATAACATTAATTTCGGAAGTCGCTGTTTTCGGTTTTGTTTCTTTGTTTTTTAACACTGACTTCCAAAATTAATGTTATTTTATACTTTGTAGTGTTTTGTTTGGAAGTCGGTTACATTTTTTTGTCAAAAAGGTTTTTATATTTCACTTTTTAAGTGGTGATACTTGGACGACGTCATCGGCTTCGCATAAATTTAAATAAGCTTAAATGCTCATAAAATAAAACTACTGATCCAAACTAAATTAATTTTTTACGGGACCAAATGGCAAGTTCATCGAACTAAAAAAAAACACAGAAATCTGATCAGAAACCTCGGAGTAATCGGTGTACATCATCATCATATCAGCCGAAAGACGTTCACTGCTGGACATAAGCCTCCCCAAGCGTCGCCACAATGACCGGTCCTGTGCGTCTCGCATCCATCGGCTACCCGCGACCTTCACCAGGTCATCGGTCCACCTTGTGGGAGGCCGCGCCAACGTTACGTCTTCCGGTACGCGGTCGCCACTCCAGAACTTTTCGGCCCCATCGACCATCTGTTCTGCGAGCAATGTGCCCTGCCCACTGCCACTTTAGTTTGGCGATTCTTCGGGCTATGTCGGTAACCTTGGTTCTCTCTCGGTGTACATACATTAAAAAAAATACCCACCGAATTGAGAACCTCCTCCTTTTTTGGAAGTCGGTTAATGACAGTGGTCCACTCTATGCTCACATACTTTTACGAATAATAGGAGACCGAGAGTTGTTAATGAGCTCGATAGATGGCGTTGTGTCGTCCGACGCGAATCCTGAATCGCGGTATGGTTTCGTTACACAACGCAGTACTTAGCCAGACATTTATAGCACGACTGATAATATAAGAAGTTGTACAAATATTATACATATTAATTATAGAAATAGTATTTTTGAAAAATCAGTCTTTATAGGTGTTGTAAAAAGACTGATTTTATTATATTAACAATGTATGATCCTTAACGTTCACGGATTGTTTGTAGTCATTGTCACCATCATATTGGCAAGGTATTTAAAAAAAATACATAAGCCTACTGCTAAATAAAAACATGATTCCCAATTTAAACCTATGCCTTCTGATTGCGAACAAACATTCAGATGGCTTATTATTATTATTTATTTAATTCGTTCAAAAATGATGCATATTGTTGTTAGTAACACTTATAAAACTATATTAGTAAACATTAATCGTCATAATAAATAAAACAAAACTAAAAACTAATTCAAATACCTATAACCATCTCCGCTTCCTGCTGCACCGGACCTGCAGCTGTGCATACGGGTCAACTGTTCCAGGAACGATGATCAGGCTTATTCACTATCACCTTTAAAATGCTGTTAGTGGTCCCCCGAATCCTCCGCATCAGGGATCCTGTTCTTTTTCGAACAATAGCTTGAAAGCTATCTGTATCTGTTTCAGCATACATGCCCGATGTTTAGGTTTAAATTGGGAATCATGTGTAGCTTGTTCCACAAATCTTCTATTAGTCCAGTAACTTTATACATCAGAGTTTGCGTCAACTTCGGTGGTTCTGAATTTTTGCAGACTTGTTATTTGATTTGTGATGTTGGCCCAATGAATAATCCAAGTTTGTGACCTCGAGCGTTGAATGCAGCATTGACAAAAATCTTTCAGATTTTTGTGATTATAACACTAAAAGACTAGTTTTTAGAGTTCCGTACCTAAAACGTAAATAAAGGAACCCTTATAAGATCACTCTCTTGTCCGTCTGTCTGTCCGTGTGTCACCACCGATTTTCTCAGGAACGGGTGGACGTAGCAAGTTGAAATTTATACCAGATGCTGAGGTCTCTGAGATTTTTATACACCTAATAGGGAATTAGGTGTATAAAAATCAAGGTCCTGAGTAAACACGATAATAAGATATGAAAAAAAAATTACCTTAATTATCAATTTCTTTTATTTTTCGGAATTTTCCCTTTACTTGTGCTGTAACACCTTGCTTTTAACCAAAATTGACAATTCTAGGTCAACCGGAAGTAACCCTATAATATGGTAGTTCCCGTTGACCTAGAATCACGAAGTTTGGCAAAAGCAAGGTCTTGTATGTAAATCGGGCTGGTTTCCGCAACTCCACGACTAAGCGCGTATTTTGTGAAAATATGTATGCAAGGTCTTACAGCATAAATAAAGGAAAAACTACAAGAAATAAAAAAGGTGAAAATAAAAGGGCGTCCCCATACATACATAGTTGACGCCAATTAAGATAGTCCTCTTTTTTAGGCCGCATGGTTTTCGACTTTTGATGGGAATGTCTCTAAATAACAAATCATAAAAAAACATTACATTAGTTCCACTATCAGACAAGAGATGGCGCTGATCTAAAACTGCAATATACACTGCAGTGTTAAAATTCTCTGACGAAAGGGCTCGCCGATGAAAATTTAGAAACAATTCACGTTTTATATGATGGTACGGAACCCTCGGTGCGCGAGTCCGACTCGCTCTTGACCGGTTTTTTGATACCTTTAGTCTCAAAACATTCAAGTTGCAAAATAACAATGTTGCAAAACGTTCAAATCTCATTAGACTGAAATCTCGAAACCTCCAAGTTGCAAAATAATCAATTCTCAAAACATCCATGCCATAATATTCAATTTTTTTTTTGAGTGGATGTGTAAATTTAATATTATATTAAAAGTCGCATTTTTTTTTAAGCATTGATATATAAAAAAAACCAAGATGCACAGTCTCGAACAAATGCAACACTCGAAACTGTCGTCAAAAACTGACATGTATCAAGTGTCATGTGTGAGTTGTGTGTAGTTATACTATAAACAATTTTTTTTGCAAATTCAACCTTACACGGATCGCTTAAAGTTGTTTTTACGAAGCAGTGCAGTATGGCGAGCGATGCGAGACTGTTTGAAACTTGCGCACAATTATACATTATGCACTTGTTTTTTGCGGACGTTTTTGAGATACTGAGTATGTATCTTGGGTTTTTTATATATCAATGTTTTTAAGTAAGTAAACGTATTATTTTTCTCAGAATATTTTGAAACGTTAACTTGCTTTTTAGGGTTCCGTACCAAAATCGTAAAAAAGAAAGGTCAAGGTTACTAAGGACTATGTTGTAATCTTTGTTGTATTTGTTTGGTATAAGCTGGTGGCTAAAGAATAACAGTCGCACGCATCGATCTTCAAGGTTAACCAACACTTGCCACGGTTGGTCCGTGGATAGGTGGCTATCTTAACATACCGAGTCTCCTCCGTGCCTCGGAAAGCACGTTATGCCGTTGGTCCCAGCTGTCATTTGTAGATCTGTGGCAGTCGTTGCTGATTGCCAATAGCCAGTAAATCGGACTTCAGTCTTACCAAGAACAATCGTGTTACCCAGTTAATGGGTTGTGGAGGTCTGGTAGGCAGCCGCTCCACGTAAAATACTGGTATTCTGCGGAATCAAACTCAAACTCTCAAAATATTTATTTCAAAGAAACCATTTACAGGCACTTTTGAATTGGCAAGGTCGGTCGGTCCAAAAAGATGAAGCTATTTTCACAAACTCCACGGACACTCTTTTAAAAATAATAATTTGTTACAAAGTTTTGTTTACATCAAGTTGAAATTATACATACATGTGAGAACGGTGTAAAAGCAAGCAGGATAAAAGCGTCCGGAAAAAAAAGGAACAATTCAAAGAAATATTTAAAATAAACCATGGCAACTAAGTAATGACCAGTCCCAACTCACAGCGCCCGAATACAGTTTGACTGGAAGCCGACCCCAATATAGTTGGAAAAAGGCTAGGCAGATGATGATTAATTAAATCCATATGTCCTGTATTTCAGATGTATCACCCGAAGGCCTGGAAGACGAAGGCGCGATATACGAAGATTTAGACGATGACCCCGGTCTCACCGCGCGGGCCTTGTATGACTACCAAGCCGGTGAGTTTATACAACCTGTAACAGAATAAACGCAATACCTCGAGGTCATTGAACTCATCGTTATGATCAACTTTTACTATGGGACCAACACTGAAATCGCAAAAAATGATCGACTGCTCCATACATTTTTGTGCGCATAACTCGACAAAATGTACTGAACAGTTGATTTTTTCCCGATTTCGGGGTTGGTCCCATAGTAAAAGTTTTCCCGCGTCAGTGTCGAAAAGTAACCTAAAAGAACACACTTTTTTTTTTAAATGAGAACTTGCCTTTAGTTTTCCATGACTTATTACGTCTCAGAATTTAATCCTTATTAGCGACACTTTCGGATGGTCATCCGGTTTGATTCTTGGGTAGGAATATAATAATAGTAATAATAACTGAATAAATAAATAAAAAATATCGATTTTTCAAAAATCCAATAAAGTAGTTTTAGTTTTTATTAAAATCGGAATCCAGACTCCTTTCAGTATGTTTCTATATTAATCATAGTTTCGGATTTAGATATCCAGGCACACTTTAAATTCACCCTGTGTATCCATATCCAGGACATGGCCAATCCGTACATCAAAATCAAAATTAAGATCAAAAGCAAACAACTAGACATTCAAAATAAGTTTCGCATTTATAATATTAGTATATAACTATAGTAAACATTTGCCATAATAGTGTGTTGTATAATTTTGTTGTGATACAAATATGATGATGTATTCTGGCTGCGTGGAAATATAAATATTGATGTACACAAATAGTACTCGTAGTATGTATATGTTTACTATGGAATGCGGTTGAAATGAAGGAATTTATAAATTAATCTAGTTGAGACATGGGGACCGAGTCACCCGCGTCCTTAGGAGAATACCCAATGTTAGACCCTACACGTGGTCCCTGGGTGGTGCTAATCAGGTGACACTAACTGGTGGTAAGTTTCGGCCGATGGCTTGCGACCACCCACTGGGCAAAGACATACCGCCAAGTGGCCTAGGCGCGTTCCGGTACGATGCCCAGTGTTCAGAGGAGTTGGGTAGAAATATTTGTTCCAATGCGGGCAGACCAACCTGGCTTGCGCTGACATGGGCGTATCGGGAGACAAGTCACGGAGGGTAGCGGGATCCGAGGCACGGTGCGCCGCTGGCCGACCGCAGGCCCAAGTAGTGTGCTAGCCACACATGAAAGGCGGCCGAAAAAATCCCGGAATGCACCATCGTACTGGTTGGCGACCAGATGAGAGGGCCCGATGAACATTTCCGGGGGGGCTCGGGCGTCCCCGCAGTCTCCAGCCTAGTCCCCCAATGATGCCGTCCTTTCAGAGCGTGCCTGAAGGTTAGCAGCATGGAACCTCATTTCACTTCCTTCTCCTCTCCTTCCTTCACTCAATCTCTAACCTACCCATTTTATTTTGCTTTTAAACCTTCCCTGTGTTTTGGTGAATCCAACAAAAAAAGAATTATTAAAATCGGTCCAGCCGTTCTCGAGTTTTAGCGAGACTAACGAACAGCAATTCATTTATATATATATATATATATATATAGATAAAGAACAAGAATTAATGGTTTAATGGTGTATTGTAATGTCGACAGCGTACTTAAGAAAAAGTCCTCATATGTATACTAATCTTAGCACCTTTAATACAAGTTGTCTTGTCAACTTAGCAAGGGTGCTAGAGTCTCCAAGCATATTAATGTATAACGTCTCCATCTGTTTGTTTGTAACCTAATGTTGTTTAAGTGTACACCTTTTATTGCAAATAAATTATTATTATTATTATTACTAATACTAGCTGACCGGGCAAACGTTGTTTTGCTAAATAAAATAAAAATACCTACCACCTATTCTCATACTTACCGAATATACACACAAAAGTTCATGAAAATCGGTCGAGCCGTTTCGGAGGAGTTCAGTGCAGAGCATTAATGAAGAATGTGACGCAGACGAAGTTTCGCGGGTCAGCTAGTCTGTTGCGCTTATTACACTACACGGTATTCAGGACCCGGTGGCAAGGGTGGGCGGGGCCCCTAACTAGGGAGCGGCTTATTACACTAGCCAGTCGATTCGGCCCTAACTCACTTGTGAAGTGACCAGCGTTGTCAACGTGTCGGGAATTCCCCAAACTATGGGGAATCTCAAGTTGATTGGGGATTTATTGGGGTTGGCTAGATATGAGGAAAATACGGGGATTCTAAATATCGATTTTGTTCTTCTGATATTATTCTAAATATCGAATTTGTGGGGAATCAGTAGATTTTTCGTCCCCAAATTGGGGAATTTGTCTTGCATTTTCAAGTTGTGTTTGTGTTGCTCTCTAACTCCCTAAACGCTATTACACTGCCCGGTAGTAAGGGTGTTAGGAAGCTAACTAGACCGGGCCGCTCTGGTCACCCTAATTAGGGTCCCTAACTCTTTTTACACCACCCTAAATCGGGACTTAGGGCCCTGAATACCGTGTAGTGTAATAAGCGCTTATACTAATATTATAAAGAGAAAATATTGTTTGTTTGTACCGAATAGGCTCCGAAACTACTGGACCGATTTTAACCATTTTCTCATCAATAGAAAGCTACATTATCAGGAAGTAACATACTTAATACTTAGGCTATAATTTATTTCAGAAAAAAATAGAGATCCCTATGAAAATTGTAATACTAAACTCCGGAACGAAGCCGCGGGCGAAGTGCCAGTAAATAAATAAATTGTCTATTCCCTTTCAGCCGACGAATCCGAGATCACGTTCGACCCGGGCGACATAATAACGCACATAGAGCAGATAGACGCGGGCTGGTGGCAGGGGCTGGGCCCGCACGGCATGTTCGGCCTCTTTCCCGCCAACTACGTCGAGCTGCTGCCCTGTCAGCCGCGCTAGGGGGCGGGGGGGAGGGACTTGGTGGACTGGCTGTGGGCTTGGAGTCACTATGTTATGCTTGATAGATGATCTGGTAAGCTTTTGATTGTATCTATATTCGTGATAATCTAATGCTGCGTACAGACTGATGACAGGTAACATGAAATGAAAGAATTTGCCGTCCAAATTAGTGAGATAAGATAAGATTAGATCATTTATTTGTCTAAAACATGAGTATACACACACATGGCATGCAAGATGTAACGCAACGCAACGCATCATGCAATGTAACATACTTTGTAACAAATGTGGACGGCAAATTCTTTCATTTCATGATCCTAATCATCAGTCTGTACGCAGCATAAGAAGTAAGATAGCAATATTGTATCCTGCTGTGAAATCCGACTTCTTAGATTGTCACGTGTTTTGGGTTGGAATATAGGGAATGTGCAGGGCGTAGACTGCGACATCTATTGTTGTAATTCAGAACTTTTACCTAATAAATATTTGACATCGACACTTCTGTGCTGCCACCTATAGTTCCTGTTCCTGCACTCTCCCTATTGACAGAAATATTTTGTAATCTTATGAATTCATTCATAAAATTACTTATTATTTTTGTCTTTTAGCTGTATTGATTATTTACATTGATGATTGACTATTGAATTCAAAATTCGAAATGATTAAAATCCATCGCCACCAACTTCGACTTTAGTATTGAGTATTTAAAGTTGATTTTCAAGTGAACAGTATTAAAAATACTATGCAATGAATTTTGAACTTTGTCATGTGTGACATAGAATTTGCAGTTGCAAGTTTATTAATTATCTTGAATTCTGAATTCAAATATTGGTTGAAATACTGCCCGAAATCTTATTTAATCATAAAAAAATAAATGCTGTTTTCGATTATTTCTCGGAATTAATCAATCGCTACAAGACGAATGTCATCATGGTTGGTCATAGAAGCTTTAGTTTTTCAGGCCAACAGGTATTTCCACCAAGTAGTAGGTATGTAAAATGTGTACCACTAACTTGTATTACCATTCAGTAATCTTAATTGAATACTGTAAGGAGGCTTTTCCACCAAAGATGGGCGAGAATGCTGAGCGAGGGATGTTTTTGTTAAGAACCAATAGAATCGTTTGCGCTGAGCGAGGCTAGGTAAATGAAGCTGGTGGAAACGCACCCTTAATCCACTATTACGTGATTTTACAGAGATTGAATGGTTTTAAAACTTGGTGGTAAGATATCTGTGTATGTATATGTGCAACGTACACATGAATGGGTAGCTTGGTTATGTTTTGATGTATTCATACACAAATTGAAGATAAAAAATACTTAACTCTCAGTTTGTGAATTTAGTTTTCTTTTAGGGGCTAATTTTTCAATAGTCATTACCTGAGGAATTAAAATGGCAATTTCACAGCTTTTGTATAGGAAATATGTCAATCGGCCATATTTATTCGTTACTACCACTTCGCCCGCGACTTCGTCCGCGCTGCAATTTTCTTAAGGATCCCTATTTTTTTCTAGACAAATTCTATACTAAAACCCTCCTCGAGAACCACTCTATCCATTGGTGAAAACAGCATGAAAATCAGTGCAGTAGTTTTTAAGTTTTTCGCGAACAAACAGACAGACAGACGCGGCGGAGGACTTTGCTTTATAATATGTAGTGATGAGTCATTTTACATAACGTTATTAGACTTGAATAATCACCTCTAAATCCCAAAAGTTACCATAATAATTATCTCAATCTTTCAAAATTTGTAGTTTCCAAAATAAATATTACAGAATGTATCAGAATATGATGTATGACTATAACCGAATAAAAAATAGTACAGTACCAAACTACCCACAAATGTGTACAATACGATAATATTCTAATGTAGGTAAGCTATGAAAATGCGAGTTAAATGACATGTAACAGAATGTTACTAACTTAAAATTAACGAGGACTGATGATTGCACTTTATGAAGTTTAATCGATCAAAATGCGTAAGAACGGTCCCGGATATAATAGGACACTTTTATACTCGCTTACAATAACTTGTATACTTTGTTAAGCAGAACTTGCTTTGACAAATCGTCTATTTAGAATAATTGTCGTTGATAGACGGGCTGAACCGCGCGACAAAGTTATGTCGTCGCAATATTTCGCGCCAAAAGACAAAACTATGAATAATATAATTGATTATATCTCGTGTAGGTCACAATTCGTTTTAACCTTCTGTATTTGAAATTTGCTAAAGATTCCATGTGTGAAACCTCCTTGAACGCGAACTCAAACATTTAGCATACTTCTGGGACCGAGGAGAATGCAAAAAAACTGTGTATTGTCTTTGGACCGTATTAAATAGTCTGAATGGGTAAAAAATGATTTAAAGGATTAGTCAAGTGTAACATAGCATTCAATAGGCTATCAATAGATTCCACTAAAATTAATTTCGATTCGAATTCAAGACGATTTTTAACAATTTCAATAGAATTTAAAATGAATAAAAATAACGTAATTAGCAATTTGAAATAGTCCAATTTCTAACTTCGGATTCAAGTTTTTTATAATGGCAACATTAAACAGTAGGTTTGGAAGCAATTTTAGACTGTGATGAGAAAGAATTTTTAGTCGACTTCGAGTTTTCAAAATTTTTGATCGGATGAATTTTATAGATTTAGATTTTTTTATAAAAAAAACTAACTTTTAGATTTAGCACGTATAGTGCCGTCTCTTGAAATTATAAAAAAAATACAGTAGTCGACTAATGAACAATGAAATTCTTACTTAATTTCGAAATCAAGTATTTAATAGTTGTTGCCTTTCAATAAATTAAGAATGCATTTTCCTTCTTGTTTAGATAAGGATAATATAATATTCAGAGAGAATTTCGATATAAAAACGAACGAGGCCTACCGGGCACTAAAATTATGTCTGTCGCTTTTATAATGATAACTTTCCTGGCCCAAGAATGCGAGTTATAAAGATCAAAGAATTTGTGAGGTTAAAATTTTTTAATGACGAAATTATGTAGGAATCGGTTTTTATTACTCTATTCAGTAAATACTGATTAAAATTGAAAATATTATTATTATCGCTTTATCGATCGTTTGTTTGAATATGAAGCAATAATTTGAATTTATGTAGTTAAGTTATTAATTTTAAAGAGCTTATTATGAACTGCGTTAGTAATTTTCTAGCTTAGTTTCTAAGTTCATTTTATTAGACTTATTATTGAGTCATTAGACTGCCATTTATTTATGAAAATTTTATATTTTAGGCTTTAACATTATTTGAATAAAGACTATTCTGCATTTGTATTTTTAAAGCGTACTAGTTTATTATATTTAATTGGCAACACAAAAATCGGAGTCGCCAACATTTCGGCCAAAGTGAAGAATGAATAAATATTTTGATGTAATCCTTATTACGTACTAGTGTTTAATGTAGGCTTCAATTTAATTTTGACTGCTTTAATTATACCTTTGACTGCATTTTTATTAAAGCTTTTTAGCTATGTTTAGAAAATGTTAAACGTTTTGTGAGAGAAGCCACGGTAGTGAATTAAATAAATAGAAAATTGACGAAGATAAAACGTATCAAAGATCAGGCGCATCAGTGGGGGCTCACGAGCCTTCAACGCACTGTAGCATCTTAATTTTTTATTTACGCGAGAAAAAAATTACGTGTCCAATATTTTTTTGGAAGTCTTTCTGACGTCAAATGGGATTTTTTTAGTCATCTACCCTATTGACTGTAAAAAAATGAAATTATGTATTTTGAATCCTTTTGGTACAAATCGACTAAGTAGTGCCAAAACGTTTTAACTAAAAACTATTTTGAACACAAAGATACTCTTGTCACAAATATACGCTCACTATGTTTTGTACTTTACACTGCATTTTTGATTAATCAATTTAGTATTATAGTTGCAGAGGTTCCTTTTCTCTTAGGTAATAAAATCGGTCACAATTTGTTAGTATTTGCATTATTCTATGTTAAGCTTATTATGTAGAATTTAGGGCGCTTACAGATGATGACTATTAGGCTTAGAGCGCACAGGTGACTTGTCACCGTAACAGTAGCAAAATTGTCACTATAGCGCGCTATGGCTTAGTAAATGTGAACAGTTTTTTTATGGGTCGCCTCTTCTATTTCAACCTAGGACGTTGTCGTCTGCTTAATCGGACTTGCCTGTGGCTCCCTTAATTGAAATTAATTTCTGCAGCCAGGAATATAAACCAAAGGCTAGGCTTGGGCAAGAAATATCGATATACCGATATTTTTTCATAAAGTGAATCGATGTTTATCGTCTATTTAATTTAATCGCGATATATCTATATTGATTTTAGAGTATCGAATTCGTATCAAATTCGATATATTTTTAACGCAACTCTGGTTTCGAATTTGATGTTATTAGCTTAAATGCTGCCCGCTGCGGGTTGACCACAAAGGTATATAATTGTTTAAAATCAAGCATCATTAAAAATACTATTTTCTTTATGTGGTATTTACTTTATACTTATTTTGTAAATTTTGGGAATATTTATGAATAACTAGCTAACCCGCGCAACTCCGTTTGCGTCACATTTTTCATCACTGCTCCGCTCCTATTGGTCTTAGCGTGATGATATATAGCCTTCCTCGATAAATGGGCTATCTAACACTGAAAGAATTTTTTAAATCGGACCAGTAGTTCCTGAGATTAGCGCGTTCAAGCAAACAAACAAACAAACAAACTCTTCAGCTTTATATATTAGTATTGATACATACGAAAACTGAAGATATATCGATTTTTTCACTCGATTACTGTCGATACTGTTTAAAAATATAGATACGATACATATCGATATATTTTTTTCACTTGCCCTTCCCTATGAAGGGACCTTCCCTGAGGGGGACAGACCTCGCCTTAGGGCGTCGCTGGGAGAGAATGGCTAATACCTGGCTGGTGAGAACTTTTTGCGGTCACTTAAAGAAGGCGATTGCATTTAAACTCAGTGGCGCCATCTGTAAGCGTCTTATAACTTTACGCTTCGTAAAATCACAATAGTATTCAAATGTACAGGATGACAGATGGTTATTTTTAGACACAAACAAAATTATATGTACACGAATTTTTATTGTATGTACAGATAACTTAGCAATGTTATTGTATTAGTATCGCACATTGCACTGTTATATGGCTCCTGCATAACGAGGGCGAAGGAAAAGATTTACGAAAGTTTTTTATCATTTATCAACGGTTATAAATTTCACAGAAGGACGTAATCTTTCATATCCAAAATACCTGTTACAAAAAGTAACTTGACTTCCACAAAGTTTTAAATATTAATGACTATTATTATTCCTGTTTGAATTATGTTTTGATCTGCTACATAATATTATGATATACTCTTATTTACTAACTATAATGAGGGTTATTGAAACGAAATACACCAGGTGGCAGCACTGGCGTCAGATCTAGGCACCTGTCAAAATGCTTATGTTTTCCGGCATTAATTAAATTTGATGTCAACGTCTTTTTTCCGTCAAAGTAGCGATTTCATAGAGGACCTTTGGCCTAAGCGTGTATTTTCCTGAAAACCCTCATTATACGAGTTTACATTTGTTTTTTTTTTCTAATGAATATCCAGCCTTGCAATATTGATATACCTATGTATTTGTAAGGAATGTTAGAGTCAATGTGCCCCAATTAGGTGATTAACTAAGACTAAGCTTCGCCTTTCCCCCTTCTATACATAATAGTCGTAAGTCATGTAAGTGAGATGTGTATTTTTTGTATTACGTTGAAACATGTTCTCTGTACGTACAGACGCCAGCACATCAAGCTACATCAGTCTGTCAAATTTCTTTAATAGATTTTCAACTTTATCGCCAAATCATTAGGTTCAAAGTTGATTGGGAAAATTGACAGTTTCGGGAACCTTGATGTGCTGGCGACCGTACCTATATTATTGCAATATAATTTTATGTGTATGGTGCTCCATTGTATTGTAATTTGTAACATAGGTTTACATTTGTATCCTAATATTTTCAAAATAAACAAGTCCTAGATTCCGGATTTTTTGTTTTATTTACTGTCTATATTACTACGCCTTCGGTATTTCGTCGATCCCTAAACATTGTTTTGTTTACGCAAATTGTGCACGACTATTGCGCTATAGAAGCTGTTTTCACTGTTGTTTCCAAACGAACATGGGATTTCCGGAGTGGGTGATAGACGTACGAGCAAGTAAGTACGCGTACTTTTGGCTCGACGACCTTTTCCGCTCGTGTGTCACCCTAAGTACGCGTACTTAAAAACAAGACGCGTAGAGAAAAATTTCGTCGAGCTATAAGAACGCGTACTTGCTCGTACGTCTATCATCCACTTAAAAAACAGTTAAGTGTTATCTTCAAACATGTAATTTTTAATAAAAATTAATTAATTATTAATTAACAATAGTCATTATCTTTAAATACTGTTATCCATGTACTGTGTTTCCTCTCAGGATATCAGAGAATACGCCGTGCCGAAGGAGAGAGATATTTTGCTTACGATGTCCGGAACAACCTGAAACAAAAAGTAATATTTTTAAAGAGAATCAACCGAGTCTATGGTGCCTGACCATTACAGTGGAGCGAGGCAGCGGAGTAGAGAAACGGAGAAATATTAACCAATCATGTCCGTCGGTCAAAATGTCAGTGAGTCACGTGATGCGGAGATTTTAAGCAATTCCATTGGTTAAAATTTCTCCGTTTCTCCTTTCCGCTGCCTCGCTCCGCTGTAATCGACAGGCACCCTAAAGCTGCCTGTCCATTGACGCTCTGAATAAAAAACGAACTCTGGTTAAAAAATGGTATTGTATGTCTGTGCAGACTTTGTAAGTCTGTGCAGACATTTTATTTTGGTTCAGAGTTCAAAATTTGCACAGACATAAGTCTGTATCGTGTGGACGCACTATAAGAACGATCCATGTGACGACAACTGTGGGAAGGCCTACGTCCAGCCGTGGACGTCTTTCGGCTGGCATCATGATGATGGTATTTATAATGTCATCATCACACTGCAATGCCTAGTGATTTTAAATAAACGAGAAACTGTCGACAGTTATTTGGTGGATGAACGTGAATATCGGAAATGATCCCAAGGGAAACACTTCCGAGATAAAAAAGCGTGTGATATTCCTAACTTTGCCAAATTTCATCCAAATCCGTTCAGCCGTTCTGGCGAGATTGAGGAACAAATATTTATCCATCCAAACTTTCGTATTAATAATAGTAAAAAGCTTTACCACAGTCCACAAGCTGTTCTATGTTGCAAAATATTCAGCATTGCACTTCAACAGCCAATGTTTTTTTTAGGGTGAGAAATCATTAAATGACTCCTTCCGCTCTAGGCGAAGCAGAAAGGAGAGTCACTCTAACTGACTAAAACCCATTCGTGTTCCCCCTTTGCGTTCCAGTAACCGTCAAATCATGTTGTCATTAATTCTTTGTACTTAAGTGATACGGAGTAGAATACGCCCGTAACTACGGACTTCGGACTTAGAGAATAGCCCCCCAGGGCCGCGGTGACTCTTTCGAATAAATTCCGCAACAACACCTGGATGCTTGAAAATATGTCTGTAGGTAGGAATGCCTAAAGCGTGAATGGAATGAATTTGTAGCAGTAAAACTTCAATCATTGCTAGGAAGATCCTTAGAATAACTGTTTTCATCATTTTACGTAGGTTCCAATTTAGTCTCCAAGAACTTTTACAGCCGCTTAGTGATCCAGGACGCGTTGGTCGGTTGGAACCTCTTCAGAGGCTTATACTTCATGTCTTCAATCACCTCTGAAGGTAGCTCTCCGAAGGGGGTGATAGATTTTAACTGTTTCTTAGGTTTATTCTGTGGAGGCTTGGGTCGGCGCGGGGCCGGCTTGTTGGGTAATTTGAAAAGACTCAGTGAGTCTGCATCAGGGCCTTGCAAAGAGTTCCTTACTGCTGCTTCCTGTAATGTTGAAGAAGAAAATAATATTAATTGGATTTGCAAAAAGTAACATTTTTACGGGAAATAGTGCTTCGCGCAAAAAGCAGCCAAGCCAAAATGAGACTGGGGCAGATACATGGGCTAAATAAACTATGTGGGTCCCAAAAAATGTCCAGATGGCGACAGAAATTTCGGGCCAAGATAGTGGCACGAGAGCCACGCCTAACGACAGGATTGGTCCTCAAATGCCTAAAACCGGGAGGAATTGGAAGGAGAAAGGGAGTTCTTTGCCCTGATTGAGAAGGACTATGCTGAAAATAAATAAACAGGATTGTAACTCTGTAAGCGAATTTTGTCTACACGGATGCAATCCAGCAAGGTCACCTTGGATAGGATTGTATGGAACGCTAGATTAAACGTGTTCTACACGGAGGTAATCCAATGTCCAATCCAAGGTGACCTTGGTGGGAGCTTGGTTTCCATCCGCGAATTTTGTATGAATTTGGTTTGAATCTGCCGTCTACACGGATGCAATCCATCAAGGTCACCTTGGATTGGATTGAACACCTAGATTACATCCCCTTACCCTTTAGGTACGGAACCCTAAAAATGGAAAAATGTTTGAGAATGTGCAAATGGCGCTCTTTCATATGATACCCACATGCCCTAGTAGAATTCTAAGAATCCTCTCAGTCGCTGTTGCAAGAAAAAAAACACCGGTAGCACTCCGGGAGTGCCGGCAGAAGTGAAAACATGTAAATAATACATCCTTACTGTCGCGGTCACATCATAGACAAACCACCGACAACAAAATAAACAAAAAGACACTGACGTGTGGCCGCGACAGCGACTGTCAGTGACAGATGTCAATCTTGACACAGTTCCTGACATAAACAAAACGAACCATAAAAACAACAAAAAATAACGTTGTGTTTAATTATAAGTACAAAAGTACTATCATTTATGAGGTAGAATACAATGTTTATTTATTGCGCTATCGTACACAAATATGACAATTTACATGTTATTATTCATAATATTATATCGTTATTTATTTATATATTACTGTTAGGTTTTGATTTGTGTAATTACACTAAATTAAGACTGTCTGTCTACAGTAAAAAGGTTTTTATTGTTAATTTGTACTCGATTAATTATTGGAATTTACTTATTGTGCTTGCAATACTGAAACGATTCAATTTATGTCATTGTCTTTGGTTTTGGCGGGAGTTTTGGGGAATTAAAAAAAAAAACGGATTGGTTGTTGGCGCTCGTGGAGTGCTGAAATAAAATAAAATTGTTTAGCAGTAATTACTATTTCGTTTAATAGCTATTTAGTATTCGAACTATTAGTAAAGAAATAAATACTATTCATTGAAGTGAGGAGTTTTATTACAATTCAGAAGTGGTAAGTACACGCCTATTTATACATATGTAAGTGCATGAAAAGTTTTCCACACATGATTTTAGATTATGATTTTATTAGATTGGAATTGATATTTGAGCGGTAAATCTAAATGATATGTTATGTGGCAATAATGAAATGTGAGTGTCGGATCGAACATTAAGAATTATATTTTTTTTTATGTAAGTACTTAGGATTGTTTTCCATCCTATTGGGCATTTAAAAAGGGGTGAAAATTTTATTATTTTTGAGCTCAGACGCACTTTTTCGAGATATTTTCAATAGAGCCTGCAAAAATTTTCATCACGTTTTTGTCTAGTTTAATTTACTTCGACTAGTTCTAAAACTATTTGTATTTCTGTTTTATGGACTCCAAAATGCCATGCGATCAAGAGACTAGCTCGCGGCGTTTATCAACGCCAATGAGGGGTCGATCGCGCCACACAGATGGGGCCCGATCGGGAGCGCGGAGCCGCGCCAGTGCGAGGCAAAGCAGTCACAGGCGCCTTCGAAGTCGAAGTCGCAGTCGAAGCCACCACACAGCCGAAGCCAGATCGACAGCGCGTAGTGGCGGCAGTGCGAGGCAAAGCGGTCACAGGTGCCCTCGAAGTCGAAGTCTTCGCCGGAGCCCTACTTCCTCGAGTCTACGCGAGAAGGAGAAAAAGCTGGAACGAGAGCGAGAGCGTCTCAGTGCTATGGAAGAGGAGGTGAGCAGAGCACGTAGTCACTTATCGTCAAAACGCCGGTATAGTCCGCGTTCTCGTGAAATATCCGTAAATCGCGGAAATCATGCGAAGCCAACTTGTCGTCGTACGAATAGTCGTTACGGTAATAATAATGTTTCTAATAAGGCAGAACAACCTGTAAGATCAAGCAGCGTTTCCTTTAGTACAAAAGATGTAACTCTTTTGTTAAGTACCATCAAACAACTTACGTCCCAGCCATCAACGGTGCCTACCCCGACGAACCGAAGCAACGATTCTAAAAACATTTTGCCCGAGTTTAACCCTTCGTTGAAAAATCAACGCATTGACGTGTGGATAAAGAAGGTTAACGAGTGTGCTTCTGTTTATGGATGGGATGAAAGAACAACTATCCATTACGCGATGCAAAAACTCCAAGGGTTGGCCAAAACCTGGTATGAAAGTTTAAATTCTATATTGTTTACGTGGTCTGAGTGGCAAGAAAAATTACTAAGTGCATTTCCATTCGAACAAAATTATGGCCAAACCTTGGAGGAGATGCTAAAGCGAAAAAGTAGATACAGTGAACCCATTGAAAACTATTTTTACGATAAACTAGCTCTCTTAAATCAGTGCGACATTTATGATAAACGTGCGGTTGATTGCATTATTTATGATATTAGTGATAAGTCGGTAAAGTCCGCGGCTTTGGCTCTAAGATGCAGTCATCCAGACCAGTTGCTACAGTATCTGATGAGTAGCAAGGAGAGTATTATTGTAAGCGAACGTGTAGGTAATCCTCGGTTTAAATCAGGGAACGATTCAAATATATCAAACAGTAAGCCAGCAAACAAATCCAATGGTCCCCTCAGTTTCAACTGCTTCAACTGTAAGGAAAAGGGACATATTTTCTCTAGTTGCCCAAAGCCGCTCATAACATGTTCTAAGTGTAGTAAAGTTGGCCATAGTGCTGACAAATGTTATTCTAATTCTTATAAGAACTAAGCTAAAGATCCAAGCAAAACCATGCTTATTTCGGCCTCTAAACTGAATTCTAAATTTATGAAAACAATAAAAATTAATGGTAGGCATGTTAAGTCCTTCATAGATTTTGGGAGCGAAGTCTCGCTGATCACCGAGTCTCTCGGAGTGGAACTAGGACTTCAGCATGACGGTGTAGAAACGGTTTTGAAAGGTTTTGGTAACGAGTTAGTAAAATCTGTGGGAAAAGTTAATGTTGAACTCTCTGTAGACGATGTACCCGCTAACATTTCATGCCGCATAGTGAGTGACAAATACTTGGATGTGCCAGTGTTAGTTGGTCAGACTTTCACAGAACATTTGCACAACGTTGTTGTGCATAAAACTGCCACAGATTTGAAATTTATGAACATTGATAACGATGTGCCATTTTCAGAAATGCATTCAGATAGAGATAATGTAGTCAAAGTTAGTGTGCCCAGCAGCGTGATTTTGTGTGGAAATGCTTCGGTGAGAGTTTCGGTAGAGCCGCGTTGCGAAGGGTACATCTTATTAGATGGCAAATTGATCGGTAGGCCGCGTCAGCAGTGTGTGGTGACGGGTGGATTATACTTAGTCAAACATGGTAAGACATTCGTCGATTTGACAGCTCTTAGTTCAGAATTTTCGTTACCTTTAGGGTCAAAACTAGGCCGGGCAGTAGTCGTTAAGGTTGTAAATCGAATCCTGACACTTTAACTTCCTCAAGCCTCCCTAACAATCTTGATACTAGCCAGATTCGTGTAGGAGAGTCTATAAATGAATCGGACAAGTATAAGCTATTCGATCTATTGCAAAAGTATAGGCATTGTTTTGCTTCTTCGTTCGAAGAACTAGGATGCACCGATGTTGTAGAGATGAGCATCGAGTTGAACAGCAAAACACCGGTCGTTTACCGTCCATATCGATTATCACATAGTGAGCGACAAAAGGTCCGTGAAATGGTGGATGACATGCTCGGCGCCGGTATTATCAGAGAGTCGGCATCCGAGTATGCAAGTCCCATCGTATTGATTCGCAAGAATGATGGTAAGCTCCGGTTATGCGTTGATTATAGGATGCTCAACTCTATAACGATAAAAGAACGTTACCCCATGCCAATAATAGAAGATGAAATTGCTAGGTTATCCGGACAAGCTTGTTTTATCTCCCTGGATTTGGCGTCCAGTTACTATCAGGTGCCCATCTCTGAGAATTCAAAACAGCTGACTTCTTTTGTGACGCCGGACGGTCAGTACGAATTTAATCGTATGCCGTTCGGCTTGGCAAATGCACATGCAGTCTTTCAGCGCATGATGAACAAGGTTTTGGGTTCCGCGCGATTTAATGAAGGTGCAGCTTACCTTGATGATCTGCTTATTTATGGAACAAGCGTAGACAACTGTCTAAGTAAACTAGAACACATATTAAAGTTGCTTGAGAAGGCTAACTTAACACTTAACTTGACCAAATGCGAATTTTGAAAGATAAGTTGGATTATCTAGGCTACGAAATTAGTTCTGCGGGCGTAAGACCTGGCACAAAAAAGTTACAGGCGGTAACAGATTTTCCTCGCCCCTCGAATCAGCATGGTGTGCGTCAGTTTTTGGGATTAACGAGCTACTTTCGCAAATTTATTCAGGGTTTCGCTCTGGCCGCATACCCTCTGAGTAAATTGCTGAAGAAAGACTTTCCCTGGGTGTGGTCGGGTGAACAAGAGCAGGCATTCAATATCCTCAAAGAAAAACTGGTCGTAAGACCAGTGCTAGCGATCTATGATCCGTCTGCTGAAACTGAGCTGCATACTGACGCAAGCAGAGTTGGAATCGGTGGAATTCTCATGCAGCGTCCGTTTGATTCAAAGTCTTTTAGTCCCGTGGCTTTTTACAGTCGCCAAACTTCCCCGGAAGAGAAAAACTTCCACTCATATGAGTTGGAAACTCTGGCAGTCATCTGTTCTCTAAAGAAATTTAGAGTATACTTATTAGGGCAAAAATTTAAAATCGTATCAGACTGCGGGGAACTACCTTTACCAAGCGCGATTTAATCCCTCGAATCGCAAGATGGTGGCTCTTAATGCAGGAGTTTAAATGCACAATCGAGTACCGTCCTGGTGTCAAGATGTCGCATGTTGACGCTTTGTCTAGGAACCCTCTAACTGAAAATCGATGGCAGTTATGTCGTCTGAACCACGATGACATAGGTCATCTTGGCGTTGAAAAGACTTTGGAGCGTATAAAAGGAGCTTATTGGTTTCCCCGTATGGCAAAGTTCGTAAAAAAATATGTGAATGCGTGTCTTGAATGTGCGTATTCTAAAAAGGGGCCTAGCAGGTCTGAGGGCCTATTACATCCTACACCCAAAATAGAAATCCCCTTTCACACGCTCCACATAGACCATCTTGGTCCATTCGTTAAGTCCAAGAAAGGCAATTCTTACTTGTTGATCGTAGTCGATGCCTTTTCTAAATTTGTTTTGTTTGGAAGTAATGTTCGGTACTCAAATGAGTAGTGAAGTAGACCCACGTTTGAATGAAATACGTCAATCTACTGGGGATGCGACTGATCTTGTAACTATTCGCGAGCAGATAAAAGATAAAATTGATGAAGAGCAAACTAAACAAAAACATCGCTATGATAAGAATAGACGTCCAGCTCGTACGTACGCAGTAGTAGAATTAGTAAAAATTACAAAAACTTCATTTGGTAATGACGGTAAAAGTAAAAAACTCCTTTCGGCTTATGTAGGACCTTATCGCGTAGTTACGTCACTCGGAAATGATCGATACCAGTTAGCTGCGATTCCCGGATTAAGTAGCACGAAAAACAAACGTAGAACGGTAGTAGCCGCTAGTACCATGGGTTCATGTAGCTGCTTTAAAACTAAATGAAAGTAGTACTGAAAGTACTGGTGATGATGAAACTGATCATTTGTAAAGATACGAGTACTTAGAATTTTTATTAAATACGTTATTTGTACAATTAAAATACTTTATTATAATTTACATTGCTAAGGTAAGATGATGTCACATATTAATTTGTATTGAGTTTTATGGGAAGAACTAAAAGTTGAAGGAGCTTAGGGAACTCCAAAAGTTGGAGGACTCCAAAAGTTGGAGACGTTTGGGGAAAACTTTAAGTTGGAAGAGCTTAGGGAACTCCAAAAGTTGGAGGACTCCAAAAGTTGGAGACGTTTGGGGAAAACTAAGTTGAAGGAGCTTAGGGAACTCCAAAAGTTGGAGACGTTTGGGGAAAACTAAGTTGAAGGAGCTTAGGGAACTCCAAAAGTTGGAGGACTCCAAAAGTTGGAGACGTTGGGGAAAACTTGAAGTTGGAAGAGCTTAGGGAACTCCAAAAGTTGGAGGACTCCAAAAGTTGGAGACGTATGGGGAACTCCAAAAGTTGGAGAAGTTTATGGAACTCCAAAAAGTCGGAGAAGTTTGGGGAACTCCAAAAGGTTTGAGAAGTTTGGGGAACTCTAAAAGTTGGAGTACCTGTTCCAAAAGTAAATAAGTTCAAGAAATAACTTTTTTTTTTTAAGTTGTGTAATAATTAACCTCTTAGATAGATAGCCACTGTTTTGTACATTAAATTTATATTGAAGCCGAGTGTTAGGTTTTAGTCTTTACTTGAGACCGTGTATGAGGACATACACGCTGTCAGGATGGACGAGTGTTAGGTTTTGATTTGTGTAATTACACTAAATTAAGACTGTCTGTCTACAGTAAAAAGGTTTTTATTGTTAATTTGTACTCGATTAATTATTGGAATTTACTTATTGTGCTTGCAATACTGAAACGATTCAATTTATGTCATTGTCTTTGGTTTTGGCGGGAGTTTTGGGGAATTAAAAAAAAAAAACGGATTGGTTGTTGGCGCTCGTGGAGTGCTGAAATAAAATAAAATTGTTTAGCAGTAATTACTATTTCGTTTAATAGCTATTTAGTATTCGAACTATTAGTAAAGAAATAAATACTATTCATTGAAGTGAGGAGTTTTATTACATTACATTAATTTTTATCTCTTAGAAAAATCAACTTTCATCCATAATTTTGTAATTCCGTAATTTCGTATCCTTGGATACGCGTGGCACGCTGTACATAAACACAGACGGACATTCGCGCAAGCGCCCTGTGCCGCCTAAGCGGAGCAGGTACGGTAGAAAGAGTGGGAGATACTAGTTCCTCTCCCTTCCCCTCGATCTTACGCTTTTTCGCATCACGTGACCCTGACGCGAGCCGTCTTACGCTTTTTGCGATTAGGTCACGTGACCCTGACGCGAGTTTAAGATTTTATACCCATTACAGAAAAAGTGCTCAACGCCGCTAAAGAAGTTTTCACTTCAAAATTATACATTTTTATTTCTTTCGTATTTGCAAAATAGTTGAACAATTCGTCCGACGCTTATGTACCGTACCTACTTCAGTAGGTTTTGCTGCCTGAAATCAGAGAGCAAAATGCGATTTTGCTCACTGAGTGAGACAAAGTAACCTTTTTTTTTTAGAAAGTCGCGTATATCTTGTTCAGCTTTGGGTTAATTATACAATTCGAAACATTCACACTCTCTTTCCCGCCATTAAAAAGAGAGAGAGACAAAGACCAGCCCTTTCGAAGTTCCGATTTTGAATTCGACTTCAAAACATGTTCGGAATTTCGTACTAATTAAAGAAATTTTGCAAAAAGATAATTGTCTTTTAATTTAATTTATTGAATTTTTAAGTTATTGTTGTATTTAAACGAAAATAAGTATTTACTGCAAATAAAACTGTTATTTAACCTGTAAATATTTATTTCTAGTTTCAATAATGTTACTTAATATATTTTGAATAATAAAATAGCATGGGTGCTATTTCCGAATACGCCTTAATTTAAATAAAAGAGCGGGAATAAAATTTTGGTGGCTGGCGTAAAGAGTTGAATAAAATAAGTTAAAAAATATTAAAATAATCGTAAAGTATGAGTGAAACTAGCGACGAGAACAGTATTTTAACACCGGAAGAGTTAAAATAACAAGTAAGTAGTGGTGAGATAGGCTCCGGAATCAGCCAAGAGCGTTGCCGAAGTTCTCAGAAAGCAGTGACCCGTGTATAGCTGAGGCTCTTCCAGTTTTAAGAAAGTGGCAATTTCTCGCGGTCTTGAGCATTTATTACTGTGGTATTGTGTGAAAAATCGGTCGGTTTTTATATTGGCTGCACGTAAATTTTGATATTTTTCTACAATAGTTACATATTCTTCGCGTACGACAAAAGACCTGTCAAGGTTTGTCTTCGTATTTTTCAATTTTACTAACAGTAATTTATCTGAATGCTTTTCGATATTATTAACTGTTAGCTGTAATAGCTTGTTATTGCGACACGCTCCACTAATTGCTATGATCAGTACAACCTGTAATGAAAATATTACATAACTAATATGCATAATTTAACATTTACAGCATCTTTTACATATCGTAATAAATATTTTAACAGTATTGCTAAGCCAGACTGGGATTCATTGCGCCTCCAAATTAGTAGTAGGCAGTAAGTACCTTTATACATAACAGTCTACACACAAATTTGAATAACTAACAACATAGATTCATAGGTACCACTTACTTTAGCGCCAAGAAAATTGCAGTCCGGAGCTTCATTAAGAAATTTTTCTATGTAAAGGGCCGTGAAAATTTTGGACTTTTTAGCCTTATGCCCAACTGACATTCTTTTTAGAAAAAATACGAGTTTTGCGTATGTTTCAATATGCACGTTATGTTTTGTTTTTAAAGTAGCTTTCAAAATTGAGTAAATACTCCACATTGTAGATGTCTGTGATAGATCTAAAAAATAAGATAGCAACATCGTCTCCGAAAAACTGCTTGCGCCCTTTGTAAGTTTCCATTCATTGAAGACATGGTATGGTTTCAGATACCTATTTCTCGCGAGACTTCTCAGGTAGGAAACTTAATTCTGCATTAATAACTTGTTGTTTTAACTCTTCCGGTGTTAAAATACTGTTATCGTCGCTAGTTTCACTCATATTTTACGATTATTTAATATCTTATTACTTATTCAACTCTTTACGCTAGCCACGAAAATTTATTCCCGCTCTTTTATTTAAATTAAGGCGTATTCGGGAATAGCACCCATGATAAGTATTTTATTATTCAAAATATATTACGTAACGTTATTGAAACTAGAACTAAATATTTACAGGTTAAATAACAGTTTTATTTGCAGTAAATACTTATTTTCGTTTAAATACAACAATAAGTTAAAAATTCAATAAATTACATTAAAAGACATAATTATCTTTTTGCAAAATTCCTTTAGTTAGTACGAAATTCCGAACGTGTTTGTGTTTGAGGTCGAATTCAAAATCGGAACTTCGGAAGGGCTGGTCTTTGTCTCTCTTTCTAATGGCGGGAAAGAGTAATTAATAAAAAAAATAGTGTGAATGTTTCGAATTGTATAATTAACCCAAAGCTGAATAAGATATTTGCGACTTTCTGAAAAAAAAGTTACTTTATCTCACTCAGTGAGCAAAATCGCATTTTGCTCTCTGATTTCAGGCAGCAAAACCTACATGTTTGAGCTACTGAAGTGAAAATAACTATTTCAGCAATTATTTTTTCCTACTATGTCAGCTTATTTCAGCAATTTTTTTTTACTACTATGTCAGCTATTATAAAGTAGCCCAATGATTAAATACTAGCTGAACCGCGCAGCTTCGTCTGCGTCACATTTTTCATTACTGCTCCGCTCCTATTGGTCTTATATATATGGGCTATCTTACACTGAAAGAATTTTTCAAATCGGACCAGTAGTTCCTGAGATTAGCGCGTTCAAGCAAACAAACAAACTCTTCAGCTTTATAATATTAGCATAGATTTATTAGTATAGTATTGAAAAAGGAGCAGATAAATTATAATGAAAGGTAATGCGTACTAGAGATGGGCGTTGAATGAACGAGCTGGTTAATTCGACCGTCTACGTACAATGAACGATTCGACGGTTCACCGTTAATCAACGGACTAGTTGAATTCGTAGACGGTTAAACTGAGACTCCACTACGTTCATGTCGACTTAACGCGACGATCGACGCGAGAACTTAGTCAAGTAATACAAGTTCATTCACCAAAAAAGTAAGAACTATGGACGAACAACGAGCAAACTAATTTGACCTCAACTATAGCCTCAAAGAATTGATATTTCTATGGGCTAAATGCCATTTTGAAATAAAAATGCATTGTGTTCTAAGAAGAAGCCAAGTTCAAATATTGACTGTAAAACTTATTTACCTACTTACAAAATAAGTTTAGTATTCCAAGTATACACAATTTTTTTTTAATGAAAGTTACGAGACGCTACGCTAGTCCACCTACAAAAGTACAAACTGTATTAAATCGTCGAGCCGTCCAGCGGCAGCGTAGACGTCGCGCGTCTCGTCGCAAGGTTAACAAAGTTTACGTCGTGGACTAGTCGACAAGTTCAACTAGTTGATCGACGCGTCGATGAACGGAAGTGGACGGCCTAGTTTCGTTCACAATAAATACCTACTTACGTCGACGACCCATCTCTAATAATCACCATTTTTAAAAAGTTGTTAGCCGTAATAACATGTTCCGTTCCATTACACGTTCCTGTTCAGCTGTTATTTCCTATCCAAATTATTTCATTCATTAATAATAAATAAAAACAAAAACAAAAATAATAATAATTCATATTCCATTACATTTTTATATATGGCAAGCAAAGCCGATGTCGACTATTCTGCCAATGTCCAAAGTGAATTGGAGAGCAAATTATAATTCATACTTTTTTTAAATAATAGGCATTACACTGACATGATACATTTTATTCAATTTTTAAATATTTATATCTACTGGCGTGAACACAGCACGTGTAACGGAACGTGACATTTTTAAAAGTTCGGACGGAAACGGTTTTGATTGATGGAAGTTTGTTTTGTTTTCTTGTGATAAATTTTAAAAGACGACTATTGACTTAATTATGTGCATTGTGTAGTGGATTTAATACTGTTTGCGAACAACTTATCTTATCTTCATTAGGTGAAAATATTCATTTTTTCAACGTTCGTAAATGTTCACTTTCGCATCTGACACTAAGCTATTAGTTTCTTGTTTTATTCTTGATATTTTTAACCGTTTACCAGATTTTGTGAAGTCGTAAATTCTCATTAACTTATATTTATTTACGGTACAATACATTTTGACCTAATTGAAACTAATAAGGGAATAGTGTGACACATAACAAAATCGTCTCATCGCCCGTATGTATACCATGTGTATACGGACTCTGCTGCAATAACAAGTTTTATACTTGCCGTGTATCCATTATTTCATATTAAACTCCGTAAATAAGCATCCATTACAATTTCAGGTAAGAAAAAGTAGTGAAAATGCCAAAAACCAAAGCTGTGTCTCCTGCGCGTTCCCAAGGCGGTATTACCATACCAAAGCGCAAGACAACCCGTGGCAGCCGTAGTTTATGCTCCCCAGCTCTGTCTACGGCGTCTGGCAGGCTCACATCGCTCATAGACCAGTTCAAAGACAAGAATATGGAGTCTTTCGCACTGTCCCCGTTGAACGGCAGATCTGTGTTGAATGATAATACTGAAATTGAGGAGCCTAGACGTGAGTACATTGGTTTCTTAGAATTTTACTATGTTTGTTTTTATACAAGACTGTACTTGTTGTTTATAAAGTGGGTCAGCATGAAGGGCTTCATGTATAAAGAAATAAACCTAGTTGCAACCGCAGTCATGAATTTTGGAGTCATGTCATGATAATAAATTACCTTCAGTAGCAACTCTGTTATTAGTTTAATCCTAAATTGGATAAAATAAGCACTTTACTACCAGCTTTTAGATTGGATGTGTAAACAGTTTGTGAACTTTGTTAACACTTTAAAAAATTATTGATTTTTCATTATAACTTTAAAGTTTTTCAGTAATTTCAAGTGTTACAGTTCCCGTGACCAGGTTGATGTGATTTTATTTTTGGATTTTAGTTGATTGTTGCTATTAAAAAAAAAATATTCAGAGGTTGTTTCCGTAGTGTTCAAAAGCAGATGAGCACAAACCCACTTCTCAATTAATCTGCCGAGTCTTTTCCTAGCTATGTTGGCATCAGATTCTAGTCCAACTGGATGCAGAGCTGAGTACCAGTATTTTACTTTGAGCAACTGCTTATCTGGGTCCGTGGACTGGAAGAAGTGTGGGTTGTCTGGCGAAAAGATGGGGAGATGACATTGTTGCCATGGCGGGTGGAACCTGGATGAGGCTGGCTCAGGAATGTGGGGGTTGGTACATGAAAAGAAAGGTCTATGCTAAGCAGTGGGCGAGATCAGGCTGTGGATGATGATGATGATGAACTGCCGATCTGACCTACCCGACCCACAACACAGTTACTCGGTATCACAATACGCCTCGTCAAGACTGGTGTAAGATTTCTTGGGTTCTGAGTGTCCCAGTCTCTAATGATAAATCTTAATATATATAAATCACGTGTCACGTTGTTTGTCCGCGATGGACTCCTAAACTACTGAACTGATTTTGATCAAACTTCGTAACTATTTGTTATT
Organism: Lacanobia wlatinum; assembly: GCA_947578705.1. Taxonomy (NCBI): domain Eukaryota; kingdom Metazoa; phylum Arthropoda; class Insecta; order Lepidoptera; family Noctuidae; genus Lacanobia; species Lacanobia wlatinum. The sequence continues at coordinate 21,633,643 of OX388039.1, forward strand.
TGATCCAACTTAAAAGGTAGGATAGTTTATGGAACGGGGAAAAAACGGGAAACGGGATATGCGCGTACGAAGTCGCGGGCAAAAGCTAGTCTTAATATATATAAATCACGTGTCACGTTGTTTGTCCGCGATGGACATCCTAAACTACTGAACCGATTTTGATCAAACTTCGTAACTATCTGTTATTTGATCCAACTTAAAAGATAGAATAGGGACGGGAAAAAGCGGGATACGGGAAAAACGGGATATGCGCGTACGAAGTCGCGGGCAAAAGCTAGTATGTATAAAATATATATCTGGGACCAATGGCTTAACATGCTTTCTGAAGCATAGAGGAGTCTCAACATGCAACAGATGGTCACCCAACCACAGGCCGACCTCAACAAGCACTGCTTAACCTTGGTGATCAACCAATTATTATAATGCAAAATGAATTAATTTTCAGGTAAAAGTTGGTGGAAGAAATTGGATGAGAACTCCCAAGATGTGATGGAAGTGTTAGAAGATAATAAGTTAACAGAAAACAATCCTATTGAGGAGTTAATTGATGTTGAAGTCTTGAGGTAACTTTTCTTATTCTACTCTGCAACTTAATATTATAAATTAGTGATCCAACCCCGGGGTTGCACCCATGCAAAGCCGGCTATGCATGGGTGCAATTTAGAGTTGTGATTAATATAATCAAAGTACAACCCCTACTACTGTATTTTTTATAAAGCATTATATTGAATGTTAGTTACATCGCTGACCCATGCCCACTTCGTTGGGCGGTATTTTTCGGGTTAATATTTAGCCTGACACTCACAAGTAACATGGCTTTCTATTGGTAAAAGAATTATCGGAATCGATTCAGTAGATCCAGACATTACCCCCTACAACCTCACAAACTTTACCTCTTTTATTAGTATAGATAAACAGTATAATTATAATAATTACAAACTAATTAAATCAACAATAATCAACTTCATATGTCAGCCAATTTATGTAAAACCTTAACAAATTATACACCTAAATCTTTCTCATGAATAACCATCCATTGGTAAAAACCGCCTGATAATCCGTTCAGTAGTTTTTGAGTTTATCGAAAACAGACAGATGCGGCCGGGGACTTTGTTTTATAATATGTAGTAATGTGTAGGTCGGTTAATTTGAATGTTTTTTATCTAATCATGCCTGGCTCAATTGATTCAAATGAAATAAATATGGTTAGAGTGTGACCTAGATTAGAATATTTTTTGCTTACCCAACACTGTCTCAACAGGACAAAGACTGTTCCCAATTTCTATCAATCATTGGTTTTCTGTTTGCTCGACTGCCTGAGAAGCAGGGTAATGTTCTCAGGAAGTACTGGTTCGATTTATAGAGGCAGGTTGTCTACATACATACACTAATATTATAAAGAGGAAAGATTAGTTTGTTTGTTTGTATTAAATAGGCTCCGAAACTACTGGACCGATTTGAAAAATTATTTCACCATTAGAATTCTACATTATCCCTGATGAACATGGGCTATAGAGTATTTTCAAAAAAGTTAGGGATCCGTATGAAAACTTCGATAATGTAACCCAAGGTGTGAAAAAAAATCCTTATATCGCGTACGCTGCGGAAACTATTGACAATAGAGCGAAGTGATGTACTACAGTTTTGTAGAGGACATCAATATCCACAAAAAAGTTCGCGAACGAGTATGTAACAATTATGGTTAAGTCACAATAACCGCTTTTTGTTCAAATTATTCGATCAAAATCCGGGTGGTGATTTTAGTATCATGATATTAAACCTTATCCATTTAAATGGTTTGGTAATTTAGGTTGGTTATGTATACGTAAATTACACTTTAAATTATGCAAGTCGGACCTTTCGTTTAAAAGTTACGACGGTTATAAAAATAGTAAGAAAAATGTCGCGGTTTGAACGTTTATTCTATTAATAAGTAATAGGGAATATGCATGCGATTTTTTTATTTGCAAAATGAAATACTTATTAGCTCTAATAAACAATTATGAAATTATTTTTTAAATACCTTCATCAGCGATGAAGTTATAAAGCTTCAAAGTTTACAATTAGAAAGAGAAGTCCGATAATAATTGTGACGTCAAAGTTCTTGACGCCTATACAGCTGCCATAGAAAACAGCGTTTTCGCGAGAGGGACAGATATATTTATTTAAAATATTTATATCTCGTTTGTTTTTCGAGCAATTTTGATTCTATTTTCTCTGTTAGTATTATATTTGTGTATATTTTTAGATAAACTGTATAGATAATAAATATTTTTTTCGTGCATATTCCCTATTTTCACGTTAGCGTTTATAGAGGGAGGACATATAGGAGATGAAGTTCGTGGAGTACCTACTAAACCCGCGCGAACGAAGTCGCGGGCGAAGAGCTAGTAGGCTATATAACATCGCGCTACGACCAATAGGAGCGGAGCATTAAGGGGATATATTTAGTATAAGTCCGTTTTTCGTTTTAGCGTATCTTGTTAGGTACCTGGAATAGGTATGTGAGATTACGGTATATGCTTTTTGACTGTATGATCCAACCCTCCTGTTTGATGATGTATCCAACTGAAGGAATACACGATACGAAGAAATTTTCTGCATAGAAAAAAATCACAAAGTTCTAAATATTGTTTTACTTTTTAGGGTTCCGAAAAAAAAACGGAACCCTTATAGGATCACTCGGGTGTCTGTCTGTCTGTCTGTCTGTCTGTCCGTCTGTCACAGCTAGTTTTCTCCGGATCCACTGGACCGATTCTGTAGAAATTTGGTACACATATGAAATTCTATGACCCAAACACGGACGCGTTACGTAAATTATAAAATTTTATAATAGTTGCGAAGTTGATAATGTACCCGTTAAAAGAAAAGAATCCGTGTGCTACCTCGGTATGCTACTAGAAAGGAACTTTTCGTTTATTGATCATATAAAAACAGTAGGTGAAAAAGCAAAAAAGAACTTCTACGCCTTGACGAGAATATCCAAAGCTACTTGGGGTCTCTCATTTCAAACCTTAAAAACTATTTATGGGGCTACTTACTTGGGTTGTATGTGCTACGGGGCACCTGTCTGGGCTGACAGGGCCACCATAGGGGCGGTACGCCGTAAATTGCTGCAAAGCCAGCGTTTGGCTTTGATATTCTTATGCAAGGCGTATAGGACGGTTAGTACTGAAGCCTTACCGGTGCTGGCGGGTGTTCTCCCAATCGATCTAGAGGTGCAGCGGCGTGCTGCAATGTACTACTACGCTAGAAAGATCACGGACCCAGAGTTTTTACCGCAACGCGACCGTGCTAAGATCTGTAGATTACTAAAACCCCAGACTGACGTCTGGGAGGAACTTTTATCCGAATGGCAATGTAGGTGGGAAAATTCCATTAAAGGCCGACACCTCCACCAGTTTTTTCCATCCGTTCGTGAGCGGCTGGATAGGAAATGGCTGGAACTGGATCATTGTGTTGCCCAATTTCTCACAGGTCATGGCAACTTTAAGAGTAAATTATTTTCCTTTAGGCTTGTGGCCTCGCCTTTATGTCAATGTTCTACAGCCGACTATGAATACGAACAATCCGCACACCACATCTTATGGGAGTGTATTCTTTGGCAAACTGAACGCAATATTATGTTAGATAGTATTCAGGTTACATCTGGAGTAGTTTACTACACGGACCTTGTAGAAACCAGAACAAATTTCCGTGCTTTCAGGCGATTTTGCCATACCTATTACTGGAATCAAAAGTAGCTCACAATTTAGGACCCATTAGTTTTTAATTAATATATAATCCGTGGTGCTTGACAACTGGGCTTAACCCAGTTGTATATGTCCCTTGGTGCCTATTGGCCTAGCTCTATTCTGTCTCCTGCTTGAAAAGGAGGGAAGTGGAAATTATACATATATTTATTTTCCTACTCCTCCGCTGTACTTTTCTGATTAAATTCGTTGCAGGATCCAAGACAGTTAAATCGTTTCTCCGGGACTCGTCGGGCTTCATTGGCTCGGCGCTTTTCTGGTGGTCGCCACTGTTGATTCTGGCTTTCAGGAGTTGCAGTGGTTGGGAAAGTGTGGCGGGCTTGTCCCATAAAAAAAAAGACGAAGTTGCGCGGATCAGCTAGTAGTTTAATAAATTGAAATAAAAGTTTGATCATTTGTTTTAGCAGGTATATAAAACTAACCACATATTTTCTTCTATTTTCAGCCAGGAAAAAAAGAACTACACTCTTGACCTACCAGAGAGCAGCGACAATGAATCAATCAACAGCATAGTACTCCCACAAAGAAGGCTCTTCACACAAAAGGAGAACCAACCTCAAAAGAAGTATGGCCACCTAATAGACAACAGAGAATCATTGGCCAAGCTCCACAAGACCAACACAAACATTGATAAGACAGTAAACGTTGGAACAAGAGAACTATTTCAAAATGCAAAGAGATCGAAGCCCATTTTTCCAGCTGGCTTACTTAATATATCCCCAAATAAAACAGCTGCTGACAAAACTAGAGAAAATACGCTAGCAGATCCTAAACCGCAAGTTAGAAACATCTTTGGTAACAGACCAGCAAACAAAAGAAAGAATATGTTTGCCGACTTTATTGTATCTGAAAGTGAGGATGAAATATCCGATATTCAACCGAAAGTATTTGGTTTTCAAAAGAAAGTGGAACAGCGGCGAGTTAGTTCTGTATCTAGGGGCAGGGAAGGATCCCCTGCGTCAAGCATTACTACTGATATTGAAATGGATTTCAGGATGATGCTACCATCCTCGACTATGGTTGAGAATCAACTTGAAGATATGGTGGCAAGCACACCTGTAAAGCGAGCTAGACTCAGCAAACTAACGGAAGGTAAGGAATCTGAAGCAGGAACTCTACAAACAACAACTTCTGATAAAACAAAGCAATCCAATAAATCTGCTTCTTCTAAAAATAAGTCCAAAGCTTCACCTGAAATGAAAGACAGTTTGTTAAATAGTTCTAGGACCACTAGAAGTATGTTGAAGAATGCTTCGAAACTTGAAGAAAACATCAATACTTCTGTACATGGTAAAGAAGACAAGACGGGGTCAAACAATGTTGAAGAAAATGAACAAGAGGATGATGAAAATAATTTCACTCTAGAATATGAAAATGATGAAGAAATCTTCAATGAAAACCAAAAAGATGAAACTATAAAGCATAATACTGTTGTATTAGAAAAAGATAGCCAAGAAACTGAAATCAATAAATCAAAGAGTAACAAAACTAGTTTGACTAACAAATCAATACAGAAATTACAAAAATCAGCGAAAACTGTTGAAGAATCTGTAGAATCTCAAGCTGAACAATTTTCTGCAGATGATAATGTTGACGGCAATCACAAATTGGGAACAGAGAATGTACAAAATCAAGAGAGTAAAGACGAAGAGATGGTCGATCAAGAAATTGATGAAGTAGCTAATAATTCCCGCAAAAAAATAAATGAAGAGGTGGAACAAAAAAATGTTGCAGAAGTGAACGTAAGTCAAGAAAATGAAGACGAAGCAAATGAAAGTGTAGTTAACCAAGACGAACACAACGCTTCCCATGAAAATGAAGATGAACACAATGAAAGTCACGAAGTAGCAAATGAGAGCCAAGAAATTGAAAATCAAAGCGAGGAAGAGGAGGAAGAAGGTAATGAAAGTGAGAAGGAGGAGGATGAAGTTAGTGAAAGTGAGCAAGAGGTTGAAGCTAATGAGAGTCAAGAAGTTGCCGATGAGAGTCAAGAAGTTACCAATGAGAGCCAAGAAGTTGAAAATGAGTACGAGGAAGAACAGGATGAAGGCAATCAAAGCCAAGAAGTCGAGGCCGAAGCAAATGACAGCCAAGAAGTAGCTAATGAGAACCAAGGAGTAGCTAATGAGAACCAAGGAGTTGAAAATGACGAAAATGAGATCAAAGAAGATGAAGACCAAGCCAATGACAGTCAAGAAGTCGAGGCCGAAGTAAATGACAACCAAGAAGTAGCTGATGAAAGCCAAGTAGTTGAAAATGACGAAAATGATATCAAGGAAGATGAGGACCAAGCCAATGAAAGCCAAGAAGTCGAAGCCGAAGTAAATGACAGCCAAGGAGTAGCTAATGAGAGTCAAGGAGTTGAAAATGACGAAAATGAGATCAAGGAAGATGAGGACCAAGCCAATGAAAGCCAAGAAGTCGAGGCCGAAGTAAATGACAGCCAAGAAGTAGCTAAGGAGAGCCAAGAAGTTGAAAATGACGAAAATAAGAATAAGGAAGACCCAGCCAATGAAAGCCGAGAAGTCGAGGCTGAAGTAAATGAGAGCCATGAAATCGACGAGGAAGCAAACGAAAGCCAAGAAATCGAAGAAGAGGCAAACGAAAGTCAAGAAATTGACGAGGATGCACATGAAAGCCATATAGTGGAAGATGATGAAGCTGCCGACCAGGACAGTGACGAAGAAATGGAAGAAGATGAAGAGGAAGCAGTCAATGAGAGCGAAGTCCATGAAGCTTCAGCAAACGAAAGTCAAGAAGTTGAGAATGACATGGAGGAAAGTCACGTAGAAAGTGAAGCCGAAGTTAACGAAAGCGCAGAGGTCGAAGACGATGAACAAATGGACGACAGTGATGAGGCTGACAAAGCAATCGCTACTGATGCAGAGATATCTGATCAAGATGACAATCAAACTGATGAAATGGAAGTAGACAATGATGAACAAGAATCAGACAACGCTGAAGAAAGTGAACACCACGAACACGACAGTCACGAAGAAAGACAGATGGAAGAACAGAACGAAATAGAACCAAGTGAAGAGATTGATGAATCGCCAAACGTAACACATGACACTACAGGCAGACATAGAAAGAAAGATCTAAACAAGTCACCTGAAGTGATCCTACACAATAAGACGAACCAAAATGACTCTTTCTTTGCCAAAGGGCGCAATACCAGTGTCAGGAAAACCAAAAGCATGATTAAAAATCTCAGTATCAAACCAAGCTTAGCCCCACCTAGGGACAGTACAGGCTTTTCCGATGGCACCAGAAACTCAAGCGCCGAAGGATCAGGCTGGGATTCCCATAGAACTACCCGCAAAACGTTAAGACAGACTTTCGGCAAAGACTTCACTCCAAGAAAGTCCTTACGGGCTATGGTTATGGAGAAATCGGCGAAAAGGCAAACTGAACATATGGAGATGCATTCAGAAACTGTAAAGATTCCTTTAGCAAACTCGACGGAGATGCCAGAGGATTCAAGTTTTCATGTTGAAGATGTAGAGTCTGATCATGAATTGTCGAAGAGAGCGAGACAGACTACGCTAGAACAGTATTTGCTGAAGATTAAGGAGCAGAATATTGATAAAAAACTTAAGATGGTAAGTGTCTAGATACTCCATTGTATTTCTCACTGTTCATCTCTAATTAGTATAAAACACAGTCACTGTTTGTTTCCCCACTTACTTTTATGCCACGCAACGGATTTGATATGGTTAACGGTCGTTAAGCATCGTGGTCGTGCCGCCATCTTCAGTTGGCTGCCACGATATCGCCTGACATCATCCGGGACCAACATTGTGCAAACACAACGGCTGGGCTAAATCAAAATTTAGCCCATGAACCGATCGACATGCGGCAAACCTGTCTGGCCGTCTCATTTTGGCTCGGCTCCTTTTTGCGCGAAGCTCTATTTCACGTAAAAACATCACTTTTACAAATCCAATTAATTTTATTTCCTTTTTCAACATTACAGGAAGCAGCAGTAAGGAACTCATTGAAAGCCCCTGTTACAGACTCACTGAGTCTTTTCAAATTACCCAACAAGCCGGCCCCGCGCCGACCCAAGCCTACACAGAATAAACCTAAGAAACAGTTGAAATCTATCACCCCCTTCGGAGAGCTACCTTCAGAGGTGATTGAAGACATGAAGTATAAGCCTCCGAAGAGGTTCCAACCGACCAACGCGTCCTGGATCACTAAGCGGCTGTATAAGTTCCTGGAGAATAAATTGGAACCTACGTAAGTAAAATCCTGACAACAGTTATTCTATGGATCTTCCTAGCAATGATTGAAGTTTTACTGCTACAAATTCATTCCATTCACACTTTAGGCATACAGACATATTTGCAAGCATTTGAAAGAGTCACCGCGGCCTTGGAATGCAAAGGGCATTAGGAGGAACACGGATGGGTTTTAGTCAGTTGAAGTCTGACTCTCCCTTCCGCTTCGCCCAGAGCGGATCGAGTTATTTTATGATTTCTCAACCTAAAAAAAAATCATTGACTGTTGAAGTGCAATGCTGAATATTTTGCAACATAGAACAGCTTGTGGTAAAGCTTTTTACTATTATTAACGCGAAAGTTTGGATGGATAGATATTCGTTCCTCAATCACGCCAGAACGGCTGAACGGATTGGATGAAATTTGGCACAAAGATAGGAATATTACACGCTTTTATATCTCGGGAGTGTTTCTGTTGGGATCATTTCCGATATTCACGTTCATCCACCAAATAACTGTCGACAGTTTCTTGTTTATTTAAAATCTCTAGGCATTGCAGTGTGATGATGTCATGATAAATATCATCATCATCATGCCAGCCGAAAGACGTCCACTGCTGGACGTAGGCCTTCCCACAGTTGTCGTCACATGGATCGGTCTTATAGTGCGTCCGCACGGTACAGACTTATGTCTGTGCAGACTTTGAACTCTGAACCAAAATGTCTTTACAGACTTACAACAAAGTCTGAACAGACATACAATACCATTTTTTATTTAGAGTTCCAAGTTTGCGCATACAAAAGTCGGTGTTGTGTGGACCTACTATTGTAGTTGATACTATAGTTGGTCCCCACCATCCTTCACTGTATAGGGAACGTGCAAAAACTAGTAGTGCACAGAATTGTCAATGTCAACTGTATTTATGATAAAGTTCCGAATTTGCAATATTAGATGGCACTGTCCTCGCTGTTCACGTTCCCTATTCTACAAATTACATTTTTGTTCAAAAAACTCACAGATACGACTACAAAGCGCGCGTTCGGGCGGAGAAGCTGGTAGAAACGATCTACTTGTTCGCTAAAGACTTGCGTCGCCACGACGTAGCGCCTGCAGCCGCTGTCGACCAACTGAAGCATGAGCTCGCCAGACTCAACATTGTGCAAACACACTTCGACTTCTACGACTTCTTTCACGAATTTATGCCCAGAGAAGTTCGTATTAAGGTTAGTTTTTCAGAGAAATCAATATATATAAATTTCAACCGTAATTGACTGACTGAGTGACGGGCAGGTACCTTGGGGAGTGTAAGGGAGCACTAAGAGAGGATTTCCCGAAATCCCTATGGGAACGGGAAAAGACGTGATATGCGCGTACGAAGTTGCGGGCAGAAGCTAGTATAAGATATGCTTAGGTGTCTGTCGAGAGGCTATGGGGAAGTTTTATTGTGAGGAGAGAGCATTTCCTCTTTCATGCTGGCATTTCAGGAACGCGCATCAATCATTTCAATTTATGCCTTAAAGCACGTTATAAGGGCGACGTTCAATTGAAATTTGGTTAGGCTGCCAAACGAACAGACGTAACTTCAGTTACTGTGTGTGTAGTCCCAGCGGAAAAATGTCGTTTTTTTTTCATTTCAGTTTAGCAGATATTTCGTGTATGACGTCTTGTAATTGTGTATGGTAAGCATCCAACCATTAGGGAGTTATTCAACAAAAACTGTTTCCGCTGGAACTACGTCATCCTAGCGGTACATTTTTTTTCCTATGGACGTACAAAAAAAAAAAAAAACATTAAATAGTGTGTATTTGTGTGTATAAATGGACCAAAGAGTAAAGTTGCCGGGCCATAGAAAACTTCGCATGTATTACGATAGTACATCAATACCTTAACAATTCTAATTTGACGTTATCTGAGTCACTACATAAGGTTAAAATATTCTATTTCAGTCAAAACTAAACAAGAATTTATAAGTGAAAAACATGTGTCAAACGATACTTACTACTATTGTTTAAAAGGCAGAGATGGTGTTTTCAATTGATTTCATAGAGAAGAAGCCGTTTTTATTTTGGATCGCGGCTTTAGAGATGCAATTTCTACGATGAATTCGTATGGCTACAATACCAAAATGCCCGAAACAAAGTATCTAGGAGAAACACAGTTGGCTACCGAATGAGCGAGCAAGTCTAGACGGTACAGAAAGACCTCGAAAAACTGCAACGACTTGCCTGTGTGGCAATCACTAGCAGTATGAGGACTGCACCCACTGCGACCCTGCAGGCCATGCTGGGCTGGGCCTACCACTACTGCACCTTATAGTGCGAGAGGTAGCGGCCCTAGCGGTTTTCAGAGTCAGCATATCTGGAACCTTAGGAACAGACTAGAATCTAGCACACGCGCATCATGGAAGATGCTGTTAAACGGCAACCCATGATGACATCACCCAACGAAAAAGCTCATAAGACGCACCATTTCCAGAAGCACTACAACAGTCCTAGCGCAAGAATTGGAAGACTATTCAGGTCCCAAAGTGCTCAGAATTTACACTGACGTATCAAAGACAAGCGCCGGAACGGGAGTTGGATTTTACTTCAATGACTTCAAAATCAGAATATCCAGACCGCTAGGTAAGCTCAACAACGTCTACCAGGCGGAATGCGTGGGTATCATCCTAGCGATCCATGCCATAGAAGCCAGGAGAGTCACGGATACCCACATTCGTATACTCTCCGACAGCGCCTCAGTTCTCCAATCCCTAAGGAAGAATTTCACTACTTCGAAACTAATACAAGAATGTCACAATGCACTAGAACGCCTCACGGTGACCAACCGCAACACTGTGACGCTGCAGTGGATAAAACAGTGGATCACTGGGAAATGACGCGGCGGATGAGCTGGCAAGGAGGGGATCTGATGCTGTGGCAGTTGGACCCAAAACTATAGTACCACTCCCTTTCATCCAGCTACGCACATGGTCGCACAAAATACACTCACAAACAAGCGGAACGCTGGTGGGCCTTGACACCAGGTTGCAGGAAGTCCAAGGAGGCTTGGCATAAGCCGAGACAGGAGACTGACAAGGCGCCTCCTGCGACTGAATAGGGGCAGCCTGCGAATAGTGGGGACCATCACCGGGCACTGCTCATTGAACAAACCTTACACACGATAGGTATTACGGACAGTCCTCTGAGGAGAGCGTCCTTGGAGGAGGAGGAAACGGTATCGCACGTACTCCTTGAGTGTGCAGGTGTCACCGAAATACGGAGGGACACGGAATTCGTCACAGATGTCCTGAACACGCTTTAATTCTTTAATTTTTTAGCCTTATGTAGTGACTCAGATGTTAGACCTCGAGGAATGACGTGGTAATAAAAAATGTTTAGGTAGTCATGTACAGTAGTACCCAACTCATATGGCTTACCGATGTACCTGCGCAGATGACGAATTTTCAAAGCTGAAAAAGCGGGAAATGCTATTGACCAATCGGCACGCTCCACGCAATGCGCTTTTTGTTCCTGTGTCGCTATTGGTCGGCAGCTGCCGCCATGTTAGCGCGCGCCGCGTGGCATGCACGTGACTTGGGAGTGAAACGGAACTATAATCCAACCGGGACCGCTGTACCGCGCCTTAGGAAGGTGAGGTAAGGCGGGGGAACAAAACACTACCCGCGCTCGCGTTGACGGCTGACTTACAGATAAATCGGCCTGCACTACCCCCTCGTCTCACCGCGCACATACCTAAGGCGCTATTATGAACCTTATAGTAGTGATCTAAGTATGTAAGTTTGCTTTCTTTCGTTAATCTTCGGGGCCATACTTTCTTTTCTGTGCGAACGAAGATTCACGACACGCCTTATCAGTTGGGTACCACTGTACTATCATAATAATAATATGTATTTACTTTTCTTTGGCCGGCTACTTTGGATTTTGGTCCACAAATGTATGAAGCTTGTCAGGTCTCCTTTGTGTATCATGAAACTGCGGACATACCAGGCACTCTTAGACTCGGTTGATTATTTTTTAAAATATTAAATTTTGTTTCAGGTTGTTCCCGACATCGTAAACAAAATATCTCTCCCCCGGCACGGCGTATTCTCTGATATCCTGAGAGGAAACACAGTACATGGATAACAGTATTTTAAGATAATGACTTTGTTAATTAATAATGAATTGATTTTATTAAAAATGACCTGTTTGGAGATAAAACTTATTTGTTCTTTAAGTGGGTGATAGACGTACGAGCAAGTACGCGTACTTATGGCTCGACGACCTTTTTATCTACGCGTCTTGTTTTTAAGTATGCGTTTTGTTTTTAAGTACGCTTACTTAGGGTGATACACGAGCGAAAAAGGTGCTCAATGTGCGTAAATAAAACACTGTTTAGAAATCGACTAAATACCGAAGGGGTAGTAATTTAAGACAATAAATAAAACCAAAAAGCCCGGAATGTAGGACTTGTTTATTTTGAAAATACTAGGTTACAAATGTAAAACTATGTTACAAATTACAATACAATGGAGCATCATACAAAAAATTATATTGCAATAATATAGCTACAGACACCTGCACTTCAAGGTATCCGAATCTGTCAAATTTTCCCAATCAACTTTGAACTTAATGATTTGGTGATAAATTAGAAATCAATTAAAAAAAGAAATTTGACTGATGTAGCTTGATGTGCTGGCGTCTGTACATACAGAGAACATGTGTCAACGTAATACAAAAAATACACATCTCACTTACATGACTTACGACTATTATGTATAGAAGGGGGGGTAACAGGAGAGTCACGGATACCCACATTCGTATACTCTCCAACAGCGCCTCAGTTCTCCAATCCCTAAGGAAGTATTTCACTACTTCGAAACTAATGCAAAAATGCCACAATGCACTTGGTGATAAATTAAAAATCAATTTAAAAAAGAAATTTGACAGACTGATGTAGCTTGATGTGCTGGCGTCTGTACATACAGAGAACATGTGTCAACGTAATACAAAAAATACACATCTCACTTACATGACTTACGACTATTATGTATAGAAGGGGGAAAGGCGAAGCGTAGTCTTAGTTAATCACCTAATTGGGACGGGCACATTGACTCTAACATTCCTTATAAATACATAGTTATTTCAATATTTCAAGGCTGGATCATCATCATATCAGCCGAAAGACGTCCACTGCTGGACATAGGCCTCTCCCAAAGGGTGCGGGGGAGGGGGGGGTGCCATAATCGCCACGCTTGGCTGGTTGGCGATCGCAGTGTATGGTGATGAGTTTTACAGAGAACGCTGCTGCCCATTCTCTGGCGAGTCCCTTAGTCGCCTCTTACGATACTCACGGGAAGTGATGGGATGGTATTATTCTTTTACGGCACCATACGGCACCGGCCGACACCATACGGCAAGCACCGGCCGACACCATACGGCAAGGCTGGATATTCGTTAGAAAAAATAAAACAATTGTAAACTCGTATAATGAAGGTTAAGTGGCTTAAGCCTAAGGTCCTCTATGAAAACGCTGCTTTGACATAAACCATGACGTTGACGACAATTTAACTCATGTCGGAAAACATAAGCGTTTTGACAGGTGCCTAGACCTAACGCCAGTGCTGCCACATGGTGTGAATCGTTTCAAAAACCCTCATTAGGTGTAGTTAGTATATAAGAGTAGTATATCGATGCCTTAGTTCACAATTGCACTAACTACAAAATTGACAATTTGGAGGAGAGAGCTTTAAAGTTTAGACAAGCGGGTCCAAAAAGGCCACTAGCACAATCGGAAAGCACATCACGCTACCCGTCACTGTCAAATTTTCCCGATCAACCTTGAACCTAATGCGTTAACGGTAAAGATGAAAATTAAATGTGACAGATTTTTGTGTGATTAATATTATGATTCTAATATGATCCTCCTAAAGTGGCTTTTTGAGCCCCCCAGAACAGTACATAAACCAAGTAAAATAATTCATAAGACTAGTCCTTTATCTCCATCATATCTCAATATTTTAATATTAGTATATTATGTAACCTTTTCAAAATGGCTGAATAAACATAACACCTCCATTTAATACATTTGTGCACTTAGATTGATTATGTTGACAGGTATTAAGTGAAAAACTCAAATATATTTAACAGCATTATCAGGCTGGTTCAAGGTCCAAGAACAAAGATAATAATAATATGTATGGGTATCGCATTAAATAGACTCAATGTAGGGCAGTTCGCTCTAACCGCAACATTTTTCTTAGTTAGAGCATTTTATATCCGTCGTAACTTTTAAAACGAAAGTTGAGATTTGAATAATTCGGTTGGCGCAGTGGTTGAGCAATTGACTGCTGCGCTGCGTGGCGCAGGTTCGATTCCCGCACGGAACAAATATTTGTATAGCCTACAGATAATTGTTCCGGATCTGGCTGTTTGTGTATGTGTATATGTTTGTAAACGCACCCACGATATACGAGAAATTCCTAGTGTGGGGAAACTTTTACTTTGAGAAAACCCCGAAATCCCAAAAAAAAATATCAGCCGTTTCATACATTTTCATTGGCTAATTATTGCGTTTTATATGAAACAGCTGATATTTTTTTTGAGATTTCGGGGTTTTCTCAAAGTAAAAGTTGTTTATAATCATGTGTACTTTCACTGCCTAAGAGGTTGCTGGTGTTTTACAAATAACCCTGTAGATGTTTATTTTTATTATAAAACACAAGTAGTTTTTCAAACTACGATCAAATAAAATATTTTTCGAACTCACAATAAAAAAATTAAAAGGACTAAAGCCATGGGCATCTTTAGTTATTTCCCAAAACAATTAGTTTCTGAATCATTACGGAAAATTAATAAATTCAGCTTTCAGTTTCAGGTAACAATGATTAATTATCACTAACTAGCTTCTGCCCGCAACTTCGTCTGCGTAAACTTTAGAGCTAGCTCCAGAAATAAATTACAAATGTTCGTACTGCTTGTACTGGCATCTCAGCAGCTCGCTAGGACACCACATAGTGAGCGTGTTGTTGTTGTCGATAATCCGCCTGCTCCGACGTTTCAGTAACTCTCTAGCTGGCCGCCGCTGAGTTTATTCTTTCTGTTACTTGTTATGACCGCTTACAATTCCAGCCCCGAAAATAGTTTGACATGTTTCTTATCTCCTAGTACTTCTCAAACTTTAGGGCTCTTAATTCCAGCCCAAAAATACTTTGACATGTTTCTAGTCTCCTGGTACTTGTGAATCTTTAGCGCTCATAATTCTAACTCCAGAAAGGTACTTGTGAATCTTTAACGCTCACTATTTCAGCCCAAAAATACTTTCACATGTTTCTGGTCTTCTGGTATCTACTTGTGAATCTTTAGCGTTCATAATTCCAGCCCCGAAAATGCTTTGACATGTTTCTGGTCTCCTGGTACTTTTAAATCCTAACCGCTCACAATTCCAGCGCCGGAAATATTTCGACATGTTTCTGGTCTTCTGGTACTTGCGAATTTTTAGTGCTGACACCTGACAATTCCCGAAGAAATACTTTGACATGTTTCTGGTCTCTTACCTGGTCCTAACTAGTACAATAATCTGGTGTGAACAACTTAGGGGAAGGTATGGCTTAAAGTGAATAAAAAAAAGTATAAATAAATTCACTTTGAATCTATTTTATCCGACCTAGGCACCGGCTTTACACGCAAGCTGCTTACGAAATTTTGTCTGGGATAGCTCATAAAATAGATCCAGGATGAAGTGGTTTAGTTTAAAGCTCAGGGCTCATGTCACGTAAAAACGTCAACCTTTTTGGATGCCAAGATTTTGTTGTAATTTGTGACAGCCAAAGACAACATAATCTAAGAGACGGTGGAACATCACCTTTTACCCACGTGATAACCAGATGAGACTGTATATTTTTTATCAAATGTTGAATTATATACACGCATGATAGCTTGTCAATCGAAAATTGTTCATGGATACTTCTTTTTAATAGTTATTTTTCCAGGCAAGCCTATACGTTAATTTTTGTTACTAGCTGACCCGCGCAACTTCGTCTGCGCCGCAATTTTGATGACTGCTCCGCTCCTATTGGTCTTAGCGTGATGATATATAGCCTATAGCCTTCCTCGATAATTGGGCTATCCAAAACTGAAAGAATTTTTTAAATCGGACCAGTAGTTCCTGAGATTAGCGCGTTCAAGCAAACAAACAAACAAACAAACTCTTCAGCTGTATATATTATCTTCGGTTATCAAAAGAGCGACGGTTATGATTTTTTTATTAAAATAATGTAGTTAAAAATAGCCAGAAACAATTTTCGATAGGCAAGCCATCATAGGCGTGTTTATAAATCAATAAAATTTGATATAAAATTCGTCTCATCTAGTTATAACGTGAGTGAAGGTCGATGTTCCACCGTCTTCTAGATTAACATAAAAATATTTCTTGCATAATTGGAGCACGTTGTGTAGAACATGAGCTATGATTTCATTACTGGGCCTGCTAATACTAGAGTTCAAGTATTTGAAAAACAAATGGCAGATTTAGCCCAACAACTATTTATTACAAGCGAAAAACGAGATAATATTTCTTAATTATGGAAGAGATTCTGAGAATAAATGTTTATTATTATTATTATTATTATTATTAATAAAGAAATAAATGCCTTGGAGCTAGCAAAAAATAACAGTGGTTCCTCATCTCAATTCAACAATACGACTTCTATAGAAATATCCAAACGCACGAAGACCAAATTATGCATGCTGACCAACAGTAATTCATGCGGCACCTTGCGAGCTGTAGAACACACATTAATCGCTCTGTGTCAGTCGGTCATTGGCTATTGTATTGTTATTGTTATTCTGGGCGGTCCAGCAAAGGCCAATCTACTTAGAGTTGAGTTGACTCCCCCGTGGGGTAAGATTGAAAATTGTAAAAAAAAACATATGTCTTTAACTAAAGGTATTTTGGCACTACAAGCTGAGTTTACAAGGCACTTCAAACTTTAGATTAGTGACCATCAACAACGTGTAATATCCATTTGAACGATTTTAGAAGCTATTTCGATCTTTCCCCATCATCACCTACCCCATAACCTTTCGTCTTTCCCCTGTAAGTCCCTGTTTCATTTGCGTGATAAAATAATTTTTTAATGCTTTGAGACTGATTTAGCACGATGTCATCAATATTCTAGAAAAATATACTCTTTGCTCTTTACTTACAACAAAATAATTTTAACATAAGCTAATATGGTACTGTTCTACGAGGATTCAAATACAACACTGCTCATCTAATCAAAAAACCGTTCGATCTTCCCCCCACTTACCCTATTAGAAGTAGTAAAAGTAGATTGTAATATTTTATCTAAAACTGCGACTGCAAAACTTGTCTCAGTTAAAATCCATTAGGTACCGCCTCACTCGCAGGCTATTTCTCTCTTTGTTCTTTTAAGAGAACATTGAGAATGCAATTAAGTACGTCGCAAGTAGAATGGACGACTGAGCAGGCGTAGTAGTATGCATCGTGAGCCCTTTGTGCTCTTATTGTCATATGTAACGGGTAGGTTACATTGCAACTGGTTGGGGGGTTGGGTCTTGTCCGTTTGGGTACCTAACGTAGGTACCTGATAGAAAAGTTTTAACTTAATCAGTCCAGAGCAAATTGGTTGTGACAGACAGACACACGAGTTGTCCTATATGGGGTCCGTTTTTGTATACCGCCGTTAACTGGAACCTTAAAAATTGACAACTGACAGGACAAAGACAAACTCTTGCTAACTGACTGCAATAATAACAGCCGGTTAAAAACATTGCAGAAAATAATCATCAAAAATAAAATTCGACTTCGACTCACACTTGGCCGGTTTTTTTTTTGTGTTTCATTACCTATACGTTGGTAGTTTTGCAGACACACTAGAATGATACCCAATCTTGTACAGGTTAGGGGAATCTCCGAAATGCAACCCACCTCACAAACCAAAATACCGGTGTATCTGAAACGAATGGCCGTCGTATGTGGAGGAGAACATTCTCCGTATTATTGTGAAAGACAGTTTCTTTTAAATGTAATTACATCTACCATGTTCTGGCACCACCATAAGGTCGACTGGTAAAAAAACGCACATTGTAGTGTTTTGCTAGTAGAACAACGGGGTAAATAAAAACGCAGGGTTGAATAGAATCAACACTTTAAAAGGGATATTCACTTTATTTAAATTCTGCTTGCAGCATTTAAGAACTTAAATTTCTAAATCAATATTAGTTTTAAAAGATTTATATTTTTTTAGAAACCAATAATGTGGCATTTAAGTGAAAATACCATTCTAAATTTTATTTCTATTTACCCCGTTTTACCGATACCTACATAAAGTTTTTAATAAATTGTAGAAAGGAGAATAGCCTAGAAGAATCTAAGTTACCTGTTCAGGACTTCACTTTCAACTGCAACATCAAATACAAAAGCCCGATTGGCTTTGTAAAGTTCCTTTGTAGCTACCGCTGCAGTGCACTTAAAATTTTAATCAAGGGTAGTTCCATACGGTTAGGTAAATTCTTTGGATATTGAATTTTTAATAGAATTGAAATATTTTGTGCAGCGTTTCTTGTTCGTGCTTTATTTGCTACGAGTATGTTGGTCAGATATTGTGCATACCCATTTATTATTTACTAGCTGTTGCCCGCGACTTCATTTCGCGCGTGTTTTAGATAAGTAAAATTATGTCGCTATGTAAGATCGCTAAGGTAAGATATACAAACAGTCAATATCTAACATTGCTAGACCCTCTTAGAATTAGGAATTTGGAAGACTGTTATGCGAGGCACTGGCCTAGTAATTTTTCGTAATTTTCGTAATGAGAAATTTCTGTACACGATGTTGAAGAAAGTTGTTAGGGTTGTCAACACGCGATAGAGCTACATAAAGTTGGCCACAGATATACCAACCAGAAAAGAAGTCTACCCCCGCAACGGATGAAGTAGAGACTCCATAATTGCGCTAAAGTGTTCTGGCTAAGTTAGCCAGCCTAGCTTCATCCAAATACACAGAAGTCTCCTGGGTGCTCCACAGGTTTCACGGAGCGACTCAACTCACCGTTCCAAGGATTTGTTCACGTCTCCATCTTCTACCGCATCATCGCTTACCATCAGGTGAAATTGTGGTCAAACGTATGCCTATATATAGTAAATAATATAAACGGCCTCATTTCCAGGATGAAGTGGGTGACTGATTTGTCGGCGTTGAAGCAACCTCTACAAATTGGGCTGTCTATGGCGCCTTTTTTGTGAAAATGTCTTTTTTAGAGAGCAATGACCCGTGGTTATACCTATTATTATTCTCCGGAAGGTATTTCTACTAAGGCTGAGAAGCAGTTAAGTTAGTCACCATTTTTGACTGTATACACCATAGTTGATCTCTGGCAAATTCATGTACGAAACTGTGAGAAAGGTAGCAGAAAGAATAGGTATGGGTCCAGCACTACCATCTTGGAACCTCTTCGCAAGTTCGTCTGTGGCGTCATTGCCTAGGGATCTACAGTTCCCCATGATCCACTGGAGGATGAAGCCCGCAACGGATAATTTCTGGCCCTGAGCTGGTCATGACGTAACTATCATAGGCTCACTGGGAATTAACCAGTTTTGAAAATAAATGGAAAACAATTGGGAATGAGGGGGATTCTGGGAATGATCACATCGTCACCGGAGCAATCAGCCTAAATCTTATTTGAGTTACTATAACAGTTTGGTGTGTATGTGTGACT
Source organism: Lacanobia wlatinum (assembly GCA_947578705.1). Taxonomy (NCBI): domain Eukaryota; kingdom Metazoa; phylum Arthropoda; class Insecta; order Lepidoptera; family Noctuidae; genus Lacanobia; species Lacanobia wlatinum. Next base: position 21,653,340 of record OX388039.1, read on the forward strand.
TTCAGCCGAGTGCTTTTGCAATATTTAATCGAAATTTAATATATAAATAAAATTCATAGAACTTAATAGGATGATGTGTACCATTTCTTCCATGCCTGTTTTCATAGAAATTTTTCCCCAAAAACATTTATCAATATTATGCATATTGATGGTTGCTGCTTGGTCGGTGGTTCCCCGTACATAGAATAAATGAATTAATGCTGAAGCAACGGGACAACAAAGGCGTTCTTCTAAAATAACCTAACCACCTTCTTGATTGTGGTATACGCCGTCAGAAATTTTTAACAGTATTCGTAAAATTATGCGCATTTGAGTGGCCTTCTTCTTCAACGTCGTTTCCTCACTGCTGAAGACCACGACCACATACGTCGCGTCTCCAAGCCATTCGGTCTTCTTCAGTGTGGATCACTACAAAAATAAGCGCACGCAAAATGACGACTATTGTAATCTTAGCACCGCGAAGATGAGATCAAATGCAGAACGCCATCTATGGAATATGAAGTTGAACTATCAGAAGATGAGTTATGACATTTTAAATGTACCACTAATAACTATATAAACATATGTTTTGGTGTAATCTCATGCCGTCGAAAGTACTATTTGGGTCAATAGATGGCATTGCAGGTATCTTTTTTACGTAGTTCATTTCATTTACATTGCTACAAATTATCTGGTTTATGTGTAAAAGTTATCTTCTTTGGTTTTGTACTCTTTATCGTAATGCGATTGATGCGAACAAAAAAGATTACAGAAAAACAGAAAATAGGTTCTGTTAATTATCCTACTAATCCGGAATTTCAGTACTTCGTCACATCAAATTCCACACATTTTTAAACGTACAGGCATACCAAGTCGCGGCCAACGTGAATATTAGAGCAGGAACATGAAAAAGTAAAAATTAAACAACAATAATTTTAAAAAAATGTTGCGAAAACTGGGATTCGAAATTACACCAATTTATTCGTAAGTCAGTCATTGTACCGCCGGGTCTATGAATTCAGTTGACTGTCGATTTAAATAACCGATATTATAATAATTTATGGTTATTAACAGCTTAGCCCCATAACTTTTTTTCCCGGCCACCAATTTGAATGAAACAAAGACTAAATGTCGCCCAGAAACTGCTTAATCTAACTTTGAAAACAAAATCTGTTCAGTATTTTCGGAGATTACCGTGTACAGACAGACAGACAGACAAAAAAAATAACAATGCTCTTTTTGTGTTCTATACCTTTTTTTATCACCCCTACTCGATTTTTGGTATTTTTGTTTAATGTACAGAAATCATGGTCTCTACTGTTTTATTATATGTATAGACTAGCTTTTACCCGCGAATATCGTGTTTTTTCCCGTTCCTGTAGGAATTTTGTGAAACTCTCTTAGTGCTCCCCTACACTCCCCAAGGAAACTACATGCCTTTCGGCTTTCTACGACCAGTAGTTTTGGCTGTGCGTTGTCTGTCAGTCAGTGACTTAGTAACGGAATAAATTTCATATGTTATCATTTAGTTATTTAATACATAGATATTTTATTGTACACCTCATAACAAGCACAGGAATTATTTATAAAAACAAGTGTATCTACAATGGGCGGTCAAGAGTAAAATCATTGTTGGTACCTATATGTATTGTTGAAATAATAGATACCCCGGGTTTGACACATTGAGATTTACAAAAGAGACTGCGTGACCGACCGAGACGATATGCGACGAAAATAGTTCCTAGAGCTTACATACATTAACCCGATGTATGGAACATCGGAACACTTAAGCTAGGAGCTCTTAACCACCCATACTTATGAAGAAGTAACTTCCTTGACTTATACAGTTATACCCGCTTTACGCGAGGGATACGTTCCGAAAAAAAACGCGTCAACTGAAATTCGCGTATATCGAGGTTTATGATTAAACATAGTCAAAATTTAATACAAAAAGAGAATCATTTTAATCAATCACTTTAATTCTAAGAACACTTAAATTATGTATCATGTATCTCCAATAAATGTAAAAAAAACACGACTGCCAGCCGAGCTAAGCACGACGGAACAAACGAAACGAACGAGGGAATCCCCATAGAACAGTCGTAGGACAGGGAATCCCCAATTCTTCAATCAGAATGTTCAGAGGAAGCGAGGATTCCCGTGACCAAAGAGACGTTAATGCCTAAATTATGTTTATACACATTCTTTCGCGTAATGCGAGGCATTTGAACGCTAAATTTGAAATTCGCGTTATAGTGAAATCGCGCCTAATGGGGTCGTAAAGCGGGGTATTACTGTACAGGAAAACTCTAGACATTAGAAAGTGTAAAATGCAAGAGCGAGCGAATTTATTTCACGGGGCAGGCGTCTCGCGTCGGGGGCATGACATGGAGCCAACCTGATGCGTTCGCACGCGCGAACATTCCCTTCGCAAGGCGCAAACTCATCGAGGTTCTCAATCCCGAGGTCACGCTGAATGATGTCATTGGCGTCCATGATGCTCCACAGCGCAAGATGTTGTTGCGTGCAGAGTTTATTCCGGTTTCCTCACAAGGGAGGGCGAACCATGCAGGTGCAGCTGTCGTCAATATTGTGCGAATGTACAACTTTACTCGTCCAGCTTGACGCGCGTCGGGAGTCAGGATGAGAGCACTGATTTGAGGCGGACGCAGCGAACCGACGGACGTGCGGCCCCATGGTTAATAGTTTTCGTTTATTATAGATTTCGTTAATTATAGATTTCGTTATTAAATTAGTTTGACATGAACGAGCGTGGCAGTTGAGAGCTTGTCATGCTCACACAAATGTTTTGCTGATGGTGGCGCGTGTTTTGGATCATTTGATTCCCTTCAAAATGGTTGAGTTAGATGGTGCTGATGCACGCGTCATGTTCGTGAACGGGCGCCGTCGGTTGAAACTGGTCATCTCTTACCTGCCACTGGCTTATTTTAATCTGTACCTGCATTTTGAATTGTTTATATATTTTCTTGTTCTTTGCATTGTCCTCACATATAGAAGCAATCAATGTTAATGTTAACAAGATTTTTGTAACACATCACATGGTTTAAAAGAGTGTCCGTGGAGTTTCTTGCACGTTCTTCTCCATAGAGATCTACGCTTTGGAACGTGCAAATAGCTTCATGTTTTTGACTGACCGACTTTGACAATTCAAAAGTGCCTGTAAATGGTTTATTTGAAATATACGATTTGATTTGATTTGATTTGATTTGAGTTGACGGTCGATGGTGACCCCCAGGTACTTGGCCCTGGGTGATCAACCGAGTTCTGGTACATGATGCTTCAGGCGGGGTGGATGTCCAATGGGGCGGTTATATACGTACAATTCGCGCGGAGGACATTGATGTATGGTCTTGAGTTCGTATGTGGCTGTACGTATTCATCATACATTTTGATTTAAATAAGAACTCAGCAGAAAACTTTCCAAGTTCTAGCTTAGGTAGGTACAGTATCCTGCAACAAAGGGGATGACAAACGTTACTCCGATCATTCTAGCTGATTGCGTTGAATCCAGTCCCCATATGAGACATACGCGACTGGCTCCATATTCCCGAAAAGAAACGCTTCCATATGAGATTACTTTTCATCTCTATTTCCACAACTCTAAGGTTGATTTTCCGTAACCTTAGCAGTGAAGTCTTAAAAATTTAAAACAATTTGCGACCCGCTGCCGTTGCTCGGTGTATTTCGAAACAATAAGATGTTGAGAAGCGAGTGAAGCGTTAAAAATGTATATTTATTACTTGTTCTGTACTTTAATGGTTTTCATTTATACTTGGCTGGATTCTGGTGGTGATCTATCAGTGGAGAAATTGGATTTTAAGATGAGAGTTCCATTGAGGTCGTTTTGGTATTCAGTTTGATAGATTGCGCTTTTCTTGAGATATACATGGCGCCATTTTAGTGTTCTTACAACGGCAGCCCACTTCATCTATCTAATGACAACTACACATTCGTTAAAAAAATATTTATGAACATTTAAATTATTAAAAAAAAATAAAGATTATTTTTCATTATCATGACGCATGGCGTGGTTTGAAACATCCAGGAGCGAGCGCAGTCCGATCCGTGTTTCAAGGACGGCGCGGAATAGAACGGGACTTGGTTTTAATACGCAAACATTATTCTATATTCATACTCTTACTTATGAAGAACTAGAAAACCTAGTTAAAGCGTAAAATACACGTAAACACACGCTCACAACACGACACCACACACACGCACAGCATACACAACAATACATCACACGCATGACACACACACACACTTGCCTTTATTTTGATTACCATATATTTTCGTTTTAGTTTTATTTTCTTTGTTTATCTATTTTTTTTTTATTATTATTTTCCGTCTGTAAATTAGTTATAAGTTAGTAATATTTTTTCTACGCTGGAGCACTAACGCATAACCCTTTTTGTATGGGCGTTAATGGCTGCGACACAGTTTATAACTAATGCAGTCAATATCATACATCATTTTATTGACATTCGTGTTTTTAGTTCCATTAAAAAATATTATTAACAGGGTGTTTCATAACTCTAAAGTATTATTTATTTTATTACACTTATTATTTTAATGATTTAATTTAAAAAAATAAACGCGTCTAGAGGTCGTTTTTGTCGGGTACATTAAGTGGGCCGCTTTTGTAAGACGACTAATGGCACCGTGTATAAGTTTGGCTGACGCCCAGACTAACCAAACTTGGGCTGGTTATTTTAATACCTTGTTTAAAAAGGCTTAATTTATTTAGGTAGTCGAGACTGCTCTCTCGAACAATCCTAATTTTTAAAACAAAATCCTCGAAGCCCTAATTAATTACAATCCTATTAGAGACCTTTATAACGGTCTTGTCCACAGAGTACCGAAACGCCTTCGCGGTCACTGCTAGACACAGCATCGTCAAAAATATCACTATAACCAGCTTATGGTTATTTTACCTCTGACAGCAGTCTAAGCAGCAAAACAGTAGCAAAATTTTTGCTAAGAGAATAAAAACCATTAGGACTTTGATGGTGATTTTACCTCGAAATATCTCGGCAACGAGACACATCATTAGGGTTTCGTACCTCAAAAGGAAAAAACGGAACCCTTGTAGGATCACTTTATTGTCCGTCCGTCTGCCTGTCGCAGACCCTTGATCTCAGGAACGTGTGGAGGTATCAGATTGAAATTAAAATCATACATTCAGATCTACAGTCCCTTGAAGCTGTGAAAAAAAATCAAACTTTTAAGTTGACGCAAAAAAAATACGGTCGTTTATATTGCAAAAAAACGTATATTTCGACACTCTCAAGGGAATCAAAATTTGTAGGGTTTTTCCCGTTGACCTAGAACCACGAAATTTGGCAATTACCTAATATCTTCTTATAATACAAGTATAGGGAAAAGTCTGAAAACTACAAATTTGTAATTCAATCATAAAAAATATAGTCTTTATTTTAAAGTAACTTGTACCTACAAAGTACGGAACCTTCGGTGGGCGAGTTTTTTTTTTGTTTGTTGAACTGTCTTCTACCCATACCTACCATATTCATGTCAGATCGTGAGCCGCAACTTAAAAAAAAAACAGAATACGGCTGAGGAGCTATTCCATAATAGTTCTATGCCCTTTTACGTGTAGCAAGACCATGAAAACACTCATATTTTTTTGTTTCACCATGTTTTGAAAAGTACACATTTTTTTTTTCGTGATTTATGTTCTAATACCGAAACTAATTGCGTGGAAGAAGAATGCGCACTGTCGTCGAAGTAATTCTATATAGTTAACTAAGGCTGATGATATTTCTGGACATGCCTAAGACAGCCGAAGCTTTAGTTCAGCGCAATTACCCGGAAAAAAACATAAGCAATACCGTCTCTAGCCACTGCCAACGTTTCGAGCTCTATGGTCTTTCCATACAAACTCGCTGGTACAATTTTGTTCATTAGGCACTCAAATTCGGTGATTGATGATACAGCTGGCCAGTACACATATATTTCTATCATTAATCTCGATAACCTGTCTGTAGATAAGACACGTGTGTAATGAATATGTATGTGAAAACGGGGATCGATTTTCGGCCCCCTTCTACCATCGGACATCCAGACGCACTGCATCTTACCATCCCTACCTTGTTACTATTCCACCAATTCGCACTAAGCGATTCCAAACGTCTTTTATGATGCGCACAGCAAAGGAGTGGAACTTTCTGCCTGCGGCTGTGTTTCCAAACGCTTACAACCCTAACCTCTTCAAAGTTAGAGTGAACAGGCTCCTTCTGGGTAAGCTCGCTCCATCGTAGACTTTGTCTCTGTCATCTCTGACCTAGACTAGAGTCAAGAGCAAACCCATAACAAATAAAAAAAAAAACAAACAAAAACTTGTTATTGGCGTGAGCGGATGATGAGCACTACCTACTTTGTGAGCCAGTCAGAGAGACAGCAAAAGAAGTTGAGAGGTAGTACATTAGTTGAATTTTTAGGTTCAAAGGTTTTACAATGTACAACATCCTTTTTGTTGCGTGGGTTTTTTTAAATGTGGTGAAGGTGATCACAAATTGTTGTGAATGAGCTCTGTCTTTCTGGTTTTTAAAGTTGCTCAGAGGACGTCTCCCTGCCTCACACCCCGCTGCAGGAGGATAGGTTTCAAGGTCTGCTCCTGAAGTCGGACTGACATGGTGGCGTTTTTGTACAAACATTTCAGCACCTCGATGTACCGATAGTCGATCTGGCACCGTTGGAGAGACTACAACACAGCCCAAGTCTTGCTCGAATCAAAGGCTTTCTCGTAGTCCACAAACGCTAAGCAGAGGGGCAGATTATACTCTTCGGTCTTCTGTATAACCTGACGGAGCGTATGTATGTGGTCTACGGTGCTGAAGCCTTTTCGGAATCCGACTTGTTCGGGAGGCTGGAAGTCGTCAACCCGACTTTGGAAAATAGCTTGTAGACGTGGCTCAGAAGTGAGATGGGCCTATAGTTCTTAAGCAGGGCATTGTCGCCCTTCTTAAAGAAGAGTACCATCACACCTCTGCTCCATGCTTGTGGCGTTTTCCTCTCGAGTATGACGGAATCGAACAGTTCCTGAAGGACCTTGAGGACCGGTTTTCCACCCGCCTTCAGGAGTTCGGCTGTAATTCCGTCCTCACCCGACGCCTTGTTGTTTTTAAGCTGCTTCAGAGCCATCCTAATCTCATACAGGCTGACGTCTGGGATGTCCTCGGTATAGTGCCGGGTCAATTTAGCTCTTGGGTCGTTAGCTAGATTCGTATTGGGTTAGTCATTGACGTTATAACTCCGTAGAACGTCTCGATCTCTCTCAGAAGCTCCGATTTGGCGGATATGGTTCTGCCATCAGCGCTCTTTAGTTTCGTGAGCTGGCTCTGCCAAATAGACAGATCTCTAGCAAAGACCCTGGAGCCCTTATTCCGCTGTATCGCGTCTTTGATCTTTTCAGTATTAAAGCGGCGGAGGTCGCTTTTCAAGGACTTGGAGATCCGTCAAATCAAATCAAATCAAATCAAATCGTATATTTCAAATAAACCATTTACAGGCACTTTTGAATTGTCAAAGTCGGTCAGTCAAAAACATGAAGCTATTTGCACGTTCCAAAGCGTAGATCTCTATGGAGAAGAACGTGCAAGAAACTCCACGGACACTCTTTTAAACCATGTGATGTGTTACAAAAATCTTGTTAACATTAACATTGATTGCTTCTATATGTGAGGACAATGCAAAGAACAAGAAAAACATATAAACAATTCAAAATGCAGGTACAGATTAAAATAAGCCAGTGGCAGGTAAGAGATGACCAGTTTCAACTGACGGCGCCCGTTCACGAACATGACGCGTGCATCAGCACCATCTAACTCAACCATTTTGAAGGGAATCAAATGATCCAAAACACGCGCCACCATCAGCAAAACATTTGTGTGAGCATGACAAGCTCTCAACTGCCACGCTCGTTCATGTCAAACTAATTTAATAACGAAATCTATAATTACATATGTAAATGGCTCCATAGTGCTCACATTTACAAAAAATTGAAAATATGCTTCTACGTTATACAAAACTATGGTTTCAAGTAAATAAGAAAAGAAAAAAAAAAGAAGGCTGCTTTATTGTGTATACTTTGCTAATACAATAATGCAAAGAAATGATAAATAAATGATTGTATAGGAGAACAAAAAAAGGGTAAGCATTTCTTCCAATTATCGAAAACCTAACAAGTGGACCCATGCTGCTGTGGCTGTGGAGCAGGACCGGCATTTAGCCAAGCATTTTTATCAAGGACATAATCTTCCAGTTTATAATATGCTTGTCTACATAATGTGCGTTTTATACATGTTTTAAATTTTCTCTCATTCAGTTCGAGAATATTAAGTGGTATTTTATTATAAAATTTAACACAGTACCCCATAAAAGAAGTGTGTACTTTAGCTAATCTGAATCGGGGTTGATCTAATTTGTTCCGATTTCTAGTATTAAAATTATGCCTATCACTAATTTTACTAAAAAGATGAAGATTTTTCCGAACATACATAATGTTTTCATATATGTATTGACAAGGTACCGTCATGATGTTAATATCCTTAAACAGTTCCCTTAGGGAATCGCGCCGGCGGATATTGTAAATGGCTCTGATAGCTCTTTTCTGCAGAATAAATATAGACTCGATGTCTGCAGCACGTCCCCATAATAAGATACCGTAAGACATGATACTATGAAAGTAACTAAAACAGACCAGCCTCGCGGTATCTATATCAGTAAATTGACGGATTTTTCTGACAGCATATGCTGCTGAACTTAGCCGTCCCGCAAGAGATGTTAAATGAGGACCCCATTGAAGCCTTGAGTCAAGCGTGATCCCCAAGAAAACTGTGTCATCGACGAATTCAAGTTTCTCTTGGTTCAATACTATGTCACAATTAATACTTTTCACGTTCGGTAATGCAAATCTGATACACTTTGTTTTTTTCTCATTTAAAACTAAATTATTAGCAGTAAACCAATTTTGGACCTGCTGAAGGGCGTTATTTACATCGTCAAGACTTGTGGCACGCCTATCTATCTTAAAAATTAAGGACGTATCGTCTGCAAATAACACCATTTGAGTTTGATTTTTTAAAAGATGGGGAAGATCATTAATGTATACCAGAAAGAGGAACGGACCCAATATTGAGCCTTGTGGTACCCCCATTTTAACTTTCAGACCCCGTGAATTGACACCATTTATTTGAACTTGCTGCTGTCTGTCATTTAAATAAGACCTCACTAAACTGAGTGCAAGTTTACCCAGTCCGTAATGTTCTAGTTTTAGGAGCAAGGTTTCGTGATTTACACAATCAAATGCCTTGGAGAGGTCACAAAAAATTCCTATGGCATCTTGCGCCTCTTCCCACGCTGTATAAATGTGTTTTAACAACGTGACTCCAGCGTCAGTCATACAACGACCTTTGGTAAAACCATACTGTTGTTCGTGTAAGATTTTATTGGTGTTAAAATGATTGAGCATTTGATTGAGCATTACTTTTTCAAACACTTTGCTGAAAACCGGCAATACAGATACAGGTCTATAATTATTAGTATCTTTATTATCTCCAGATTTAAAAAGTGGTATCACCCTACTATATTTCATTATATCCGGAAAGACCCCTTGGTCAACACATAAATTAAATATTAGTGCCAAGTATGGTGCTATGGTCTCAAATATGGACGTGCACACTTTAATAGACATTCCCCATATGTCTTCAGTCAATTTAATTTTGATTTGCCGGAAAGCTTTAATAACTGTCATAGGGTTGATATGTTTGAATTGGAATTCAACCGTACAACCTGGAATGTTTGCTCTTAATAAATCAAATGAGACCTCGGGTGAAGAATTTAAAGCTTCAGTTGTTTTTGATGGTATATCAGTGAAAAATTTTACAAATTCTTGAGCTACTTCTAAATTAGAGCTTATGGCACCATGCGCAGTCTCTAGTAAATAGTCAGTGTTTCGTACTTTATTTCTGTTAGTTTCATTATTGATAACTTTCCAAACTGTCTTTATTTTATTATCTGCCAATTTGATCTTGTTGCTTATGAACAGGGCTTTAGCTACTTTACAAGTATTTCTGAAAACCTTAGAATATTTGTTTACATACTTATTAAAGGATTCAGTGTTAATGAAAGACTTAAGGCCGTATAGATCATATAGTCTTTCCCTACTTATCCTAATGCCTTTAGTCGCCCAATCACTAAATATAAACTTAGGGAAAGTATCTTTGGACTTCTTTTCAAAAGTTGCATTGAATTCTTTTAGTACCACTGAAAAGAAACCATCATAAAATTTATTCGCATCCTCAATATTGTGGCCTAGAGCATTTAACTTATTTTGTAAGGTCCCATTAAATTTTGCTAGTTTGCCAGTTGTTATTGGCCTAAATTGTATTTGAACTTTTTGCAAGGCTGCTTTATACTTAAATGTTACCAGTTGACCACTGTGATCAGATTGAAGGTAATTAACTATAGCTTTATCTAAATAATCACAATCGCAGAATACATTATCAATACATGTTGCAGAAGTTGGAGTTATTCTAGTTGGTTCTGTAAAAACATTAGACAGATTGAACGATTTAAAAAGACTTAAAAATCTGCTGCTATTTGAATTATTTTCTAAAATATTAATATTAAAATCTCCACAAATAATCACGGATTTGTTACCTGCTGCAAGTTTCGCAAGGACATCTTCCATTGTTGTTTCAAATAACGTAAAGTTTTGAGGGTTAGGGGGTCTATACACGCACACTATAACATGCTTATCTAGCTCAACACAGGACAGTTCGATGCAATGTTCCACTGACAAGCTAACAATGTCATTACGTTGCTTAAATTTTAAACATTTTTTAACTAAGATGAGGGAACCACCGCGCGACTTAGATTTGCGGTTAAAACAACTGCCCACACTATAATTTTCATAACTAATTAGCATCTGGTAATCCTTCAACCAGTGCTCACTAAAACATACAATGTCATTCATTGTTTTCTCTAAAAACATTTCAATTTCTAATATTTTGGAAGGCATGCTGCTTACCCCCTTTCTGACATCTACTTAACAGAGAGCAAGAAGATACATTGTTTTTGGTAGGCATAACTATTCTGTCATTGGTATCCTCTGTTGTCTTAAGACTTAGTTTAAAAGATTATCCGGAGATTGCCCCAAGAACTCAGTATCATCACTTGGCAGTGAGTTGCAACTACTTGTGGCCCCCACGTTAAACAATGAGACTTCCATAGTGATACATGGAACCTCCTTCCTACAATTTGTAAAAGAATTTGTAGCAATAGTGCTACAGTTATTTAAGCCCTCCACCTGATTCTTAGTATAATTACTAAACATTGTGGATTTAATTACACAAGACTTCGACATACTACTTATGTCTGAGTTAATATAATAAGCTAATAGCCTTGCTATTGTGTGTCTAAAACTAATTGGCAAATACACAGTATCCCTAGTCGATTTTAAATGTTCCACAAAAATATTTGTGTCAAAAAACATAAACTTGTCACTATAATGACAAACTAAAAAATGCATGTGTTTATTTAACCTATGAATATAATTATTTTGTCTAATTGACATCTTATCAAAATATGGAAAAGCACACAATATTATTTTATTACAATTTAACTTTAACATCTCAGTTAGATTGTCTGTGATATCTGCTTTTCTTACATTTAAACTATTCCCTATAAACACCGTAATGTTGGTATCAGAATTATATTTATTATTTATTAATGATGCCATAATATGTTTGTATGATGAACCTGGCATACAATAATTTTGTGTAGAATAACTCAGGTTGTTACTAACTAATTTCCCTAAACCTCTTCCTATACTGTCTAAAAACATAACTGAATGATAACCACTATTCGCAAAAAAATAACCACCAATCTCAAGCTGATCAATTTGAGTTAAATCCTGTTCAGAATCAATTAAGTTTTGTTCAATGACACAGTCTTGAGACAAAATCTGTACCCGGGACGGGACCACTGTTACCTCAGGCTGGACGGCATCAAGGTTTGATGCTGTCTGGCAAGTACACTGACACATAACTAACTCATTTGCAGCAAGAATATGTTCTTTTATTTGATTCTGAGATTGAATATATTTACAGTTAAGTGAACTCAGTGAAGCCTCGAGTACCTGTATTTCAGACTGTAAGTGCTGTGTATCAATTTCATATATTTTTATGCTGTCCTCAAGTTTAATTTGATAATTGAGCTGCCGGTTTCTGCACGCATCCTCTGAAGACTGCAGAATCATCTCCCGCCTCTTCTTCATGAACTTCATAGTAGGATCAGAGAGCCTCTTGTTCCTATCTGTACAGCGAGTCTTGAAAAACTTAGACCCAACCGTATGGACAGTTTCCACGAACCCATCGTTACGTTCGTCCACGGAGCACTCGAAACGGTTCTGAAGTTCGAGCTGAAAGCTCTCGGAGTTTTGGATCTGGATCTGTGCTGGACGGAGCGTAGACCTCATCAGTCGAGACCTTTCGACCTTAATATTAAAAATAATATTATATGAAATTTATATTTAAAAAAAAAAAAAAAAAAAGGTATAAAAATTCTTCAAATTGGAATTTTAATAGAAAAAAACAAACAAAATACCAAAACGCCAATGAAATACATAGCATAAAATTTTTGCGCTGTTATTATGTTTCTGGGAAACGATCGCATGTCCGCAAAAATACAACGAAAACACAATCATCTAAAACCCCCCGATCTCATCACCCCGACTCACTGGGGCACTGCATATAGTTTCGATTCACCGTGAACTCAGCGACTTCTGGTTCCGACTCACTGGAGTCTGCAGCATCATCCCGACTCACTGGTATCTCGTCACCCCGACTCACCGGGGCATCGCATATAGTTTCGACTCACCGTGAACACTCGACTTCCGGTTCCGACCCACTAGAACCAACCTACCACTGGCCTGACAAGCATCTCAAGATGTATGGACGAATCATCCACTATCCTAACCTCCGGTCACCGGAGGGGAGTGATGTAGCGGCCGCCACAAGAAAAACCAACGGAGCAAATCAACATCGCAACAAAAAGAACCGCGACGCCATCTATCCAACTAGCAGCGAACTACTACGTCGAAATCCTGCATTACGCAATCAGAGTTTACCGTGCGATTTGAACATACATCAGCCCGAATATCAACTATCGGGCAGTTGCCCACACCGGACACAACAACCGTCTGGTTGGAGGATCCTCCCTTTTCAATGGAGGTTTGCGGGACTCTGTACCACATAACCTTCAAACAGTGATTCCAAGAATTTCAATTCCATCTATCACTGTCAAAATTTTAATAGCAATCCTGAAATATTGACCTATATTAAAGCTTAATATAACTGTGATAACGTTTTTATTCAAAACCTGAAGGCCAATTCGCGTTTGCATGTTAGTTGCAATCTGTAAAATATGTATGGAAGTTACGAAAGTTGCTTGAAGATTAGTAGAATTGGCACTCAGAGTACGATTCTCGTATTTTTAAGGAGTATTAGTATTCGATATGAGTGTGATATGGATTTTAATGTGGATCTCGTTGCTGCGTGACACACTGCTGTTCATTCAATGTCCACCACTCCACCGCGCACAGGATGTTGGAAAACAGCAGATTCTTAAATTATTTATGCTCTATTGGTGTAATTAAGTACAAGGCGTTTCAGTGTAAGGATGGTGAACAAGCAAACAAACAACACCTCACCGTTTCACCTCAAATGTTTCTGTCATTGATTGTCGATGAGATGTTTTTTAGGGTGTCGAACAAAAAACGGAACCTTTATAGGATCACTCGGGTGTCTGTCTGTCTGTCACAGCCAGTTTTCTCCGTATCCACTGCACCGATTCTGTTGAAATTTGGTACACATATGGACTTTTAGAACCCAAACACGGACGCGTTACGTAAGTTATTAAATTTTTAGTATAGGGGTCACTTTTGGGGGTCAAACTAGAAAATTTTAAAAAAAATTGAACAATATCGTGTGACATATCAAATGAAAGGGCTTACTATGAGGGTTTGATTTTTTTTTTTTATTTAAAAATAAATGGTTTTGAAGTTATTCAAGAAATTAGACGAAAAATGACCATTCCGCCCTTACCTCCGAAACTAAAGAGCATAAAATTTTGAAAAAAATATGGAGTTAATACATCTTTACCTATAGATTACAGGACTATAAGAAGTTTATAGTTTTAAAATAACATGTTTAAAAAAATGAAATTCGTTCGGAACCCTTTGCACGCGAGTCCGACTCGCACTTGGCCAGTTTTTTTTATTGGTAATCATCAAATGACTCCTTCGCAGAAGGGAGTGTGAGACTCTTGCTGACTAAAACCCATCCTTGTTCCTCCAAATGCCCTTCGCGTTCCAGGGTCGCGGTATCTCACATTACATGTATTTGCCCTGAATTTCAGGAGATTCAGTTCAGGGCAATAAGGATTAATGAGATAGATTATGTTACGCTTATACTGTCAGGCGTAATATGCTTCGTGCTTCACGTGTAAATTATCTACACGTGGCCCTCAAGATCAAGGAACCTTTACCTCTACCTTATCACAATTCTGAGCAGATAATGCATTCGCCATGGGACCTCGGAGAATTTCCAGTTTTCTTGATTTATGTCTCAGTTAGATTAACTAGATATCTCATTCAATATTCTGAATAATTCAGTTCTTGAAACCAATTTCTGTTTGCTGACCAGAAATTTATAGGTTACCTAGCTGACCCGCGCAACTTCGCCTGCGTCACAATTTTCAATACTGCTCCGCTCCTATTGGTCTTAGCGTGATGATATATAGCCTATAGCCTTCCTCGATAAATGGGCTATCTAACACTGAAAGAATTTTTCAAATCGGACCAGTAGTTCCTGAGATTAGCGCGTTCAAGCAAACAAACAAACAAACAAACTGTTCAGCTTTATATATTAGTATAGATTATAGAGAATTGGTTAAAGTTGAAACTGAGGCCCATGGCTAAACAATAGCCGCACGGGTCGATTTTCAAGGTTAAGCAACGCTTGCCGTGGTCGGTCTGTGGATGGGTGACCATGTTAACAAATCAAGATTCCTTTTCTGGTCCCGGCTGTCATTTGTAGTTTGAACCCAGAAAACGCGAGCCTATAAATAGTAAAAAAATAAATAAAAAAAAAGTCTGCTACCAGTCTTGCTAAGAAGTAGGTACCGTATCACTCAGTTAATGGGTTGTGGAGGTAGGTAGGCAGCCGCTCCACGTAGGTAAAGTACTGGTATTCAGCTGAATCCGGTTTGACTGGTAGCCGACCCCAATATAGTTGAGAAAAGGCTACGCAAATGATGGTGATGGTTAAAGTTGAAACCCAATAACACTATGGACTCGAAGGTCGAACCGAGAGTCACTCTCAGCCATCATAATTATTTGCGATCACAACACCCGTGCCTCAATCTGACTGGGCCTCATCAGAAGGCTTAAAGTCACTCAAAGGGTAATGGAGAGGGCAATGCTTGAAGTTTCCTTGCGTGATCGAATCAGGAATGATGATATCCACAAAAGAACCAAGGTTACCGACATAGCCCGAAGGATCGCCAAACTAAAGTGGCAGCGGGCAGGGTACATTTCTCGCAGAACAGATAGTCGATGGGGCCGAAAAGTTCTAGAGTGGCGACCGCGTACCGGAAGACGTAACGTTGGAAGGCCTTCCACAAGGTGGACCGATGACTTGGTGAAGGTCGCGGGTAGCCGATGGATGCGAGACGCGCAGGACCGGTCGTTGTGGCTATGCTTTCGGCTGATATGATGATGATGATGACTACACCCATTATAATGACTTGCTAATAGGGTATTTTTTACTATTGATAGGCAAACGTTTGACCACTATCTCACCTGATGGTAAGCGACGATGCGGTCGAAGATGGAGCACGCTTGTCTAGAAGTAACCTATTTACTCTTGAGTTAAAGACTCTCAGGTTGTAGCTAACTGGAAACAGAGGCTCTGGGAATTCCACTCCATAGCTGAACGCACAATGAAGAGTTAGTGAAAAAAGAAATAAAATTATTTATTATGACATACATGCTTATGAACTTGTTCTTCTAACCTGAGGCCATCATCCCAAAATCTACGTCCACCATCTAATATCCTGCCCTCTTGGTTCGTGATGTCCAAAAGCCAATTCTACTTATTTTTAAACAACGTTCGCATTCGCATTTCAGTCGCAATTTGTCAAAAAAGCCTCAATTTCCATCAATAACAAACCCAAGATGCACAGTCTCGAACAAATGCAACACTCGAAACTGTCGTCAAAAATTGACATGTATCAAGTGTCATGTGTGAGTTGTGTGTAGTTATACTATAAACATTTTTTTTTGCAAATTCAACCTTACACGGATCGCTTAAAGTTGTTTTTACAAAGCAGTTCAGTATGGCGAGTGATGCGCATTTTTTTTTTGCAAATTCTACCTTACACGGATCGCTTAAAGTTGTTTTTACGAAGCAGTGCAGTATAGCGAGCGATGCGAGACTGTTTGAAACTTGCGCACAATTATACATTATGCGCTTGTTTTTTGCGGACGTTTTAGAGATGCTGAGTGTGTAGTGTATCTTGGGTTTTTTATATATCAATGATTTTCATACATTTTTGACAGATTGCGACTGACATGCGACTGCGAACGTTGCTTTAAAATGATTAGAATTGGTTCTCTGCCGGTCGATTCTGTAAGCTTCACTTCGACATGTTTACAGAATCAATCGGCTGTAAGCATGTCGAAGTGATGGGTTGGGTTAAGTGATCACGCTGTGAGCTGTCATTCCATCTTGATTACTTGGATTGACAGCTCACTTATTGATCACTTCACCCAAGCCTTCACTTCGACTTGTGTACAGCCGGTCTATTCTGACGACATCTCACCGTGTACACTTAGGTGGAGTGAACGACAAGTGAGCTGTCATTCCAGCTTGTTTCTATGGTTTGACAGCTCACTTCGTGATCACTTCTCCCACGCCTTCACTTCGACATGTTTACAGAATCGACCGGCTGAATCGCACTGCTGGTGTTTTATAGTTCAATCGCCATTCGTGTAATCAATCCAGCAACAAGAATTGACAATGTTTTTACGTGATCTTTATCAGAGCGACGAAAAGAAAACAAATTGTCTGTAATGCTTTATTATCTTTGAATATTGTTCAGTCCAGACTGAATCGAAAAACAACTAAAAGTTTAAATTACTCCTCTGGGGTATTATTTTTACATTATTTATCAATTTACTTGGAAATTCACGATCCGATAGTTCGATGTCTGATTGGTGGCAAACGAAAAAGATTTTCTGCTAAAGAAATTTTTTGATAAAAAGTTTATAGCATGTTATTTCTTGACGCAAAACTCATGACGGTACAAAATATTTTAAATTTGAATTGATAATAGTTCATCATCACCATCTACTGCCCGAATGACTGCTGGGCATAGGATTCTCTAATTCTGTGCCAATCCTTACGCTCTTGTGCCAGCCTCAGCCAACTTCTACAGACTGGCGATGGTAACAATGTCTTCTACCTATCTCGCTGCCTGACCCGTTCAAATACTGAATAGCAGATTCCAATTCAACTTCTCTATAGAAAATTTGAATAAAGGACACATAAATGTGGATTCTGCTACTCAAATTCAGATGAAGAATCTTCTGATCAATATTTAAAGTAATCAATCATATGGATGAGTGACTGAGAGACAACGTAAAGCTGAAAATGCTGGTCGTAGAAAACTGAAAGACATGTAGCTGACTCTACACTCCGTAGGGGAGCACTTAAGAAAGGATTTCCCGAAATTTTTACGGGAATGAAAAAAAACGGGATATGCGTAAATGAAGTCGCAGGCAAAAGTTACCTAATCTATACTATATATATAATATTATAAAGAGGAAAGATTTGTTTGTTTGTTTGTTTGAAATGAATAGGCTCCGAAACTACTGGACCGATTTGAAAAATTCTTTCAGCAATGGATAGCTACATTATCAGGGAGTAACATAGGCTATATTTTATCCCCGTACTCCCACGGGATCGGGAACTACGCGGGTGAAACCGCGTGACGTCCACTAGTATTTTATAAAACAGTTTATGGTTCTGAACATTCTATAAAAATAAAACTTTAAGTAAAAATAACTTAGGAATAATCGCTAAAGCGAAGTTACTCTAATTAACGAAGAAGTACCTCAAACGTGTCTAATAAAAGACAGGTTATTTTAAAACCGCTTTACCCTCTTTTGTCTCGACCGTTAACACTTTTTTAATTAAGGTTCCGTGCCCTCTGGCCAGATCTGACACTGATAGGTAAGTTAAATCGGCCTCATCCTTAATTAATGCTTGCGGCCATTTTGCAAAAAATCGCAACTCTTTTTTGATCATGGCTATAAATTACCGCATTTATTTTTCTGAAATGCTTTTCGGAGGAGGAGCTCGTGGCTTTATAATAACAACAGCACCGCACGGGTAGATTTCAAAGCTAAGCAACTCTTGCCAAGGTTGGTCTGTGGATGGTTGACCATCTTAATATACCGAGACTCATCCGTGCTTCGGAAAACACGTTAAGGCTGCCATTTGTAGATCTTTGGCAGTCGTTACGGATAGTCAGAAGTCAGAGTATTGGACACCAGTTTTGGGAGTGCCGTGTTGCCCAGTTAATGGGTGTGGAGGTCTGGTAGGCAGCCGCTTTACGTGAAATACTAGTATTCAGCTGAATCCGGTTAGACTGGAAGCCTACTTCATAATAAACTAGCTTCTGCCAGCGGCTTCGCCCGCGTGGTCCCTAGGGAACATACTCCCGGGATAAAAAGTAGCCTATGTCCTTTCTCAGGCTCTAGAATATCTCTGTCCGGAGTTGGGGTGAGTTTAAGATAAACTAGGATTAAAGATTATAAAGATAACTATATTTCAGTAATACGAATAATACAAATGGGATATATAACGATTAAAACTAATGAGGTGAATGAGATGAGATTGAGTCGCGCCCGATATGCTATCCGAAAGCGTACTGACTGTTTTACTTAGGTAATACATAAAATAACCAAGGCATAGAGCGCGGTGCCGTAATTACGCTGACATGTTCATTATTGTTCGGTGATCGACCCGAACAATCTCTGTACCTTTCATTTAAATCGGTTCAGTAGTTTTGACGTGAAAGCGCGACAGACAGATAGACAGAGTTACTTTCGCATTTATAATATTAATATTCTTAGCGAAACCACCCTCTCCAACTCCTGGCCCAAGTAGTGCGCTATAAAAGGCGGCACGCGCTTAGCAACGGGTTCATTCGGTTTCCGGTCGGCAACGGTTGAACATCGCTACCCTCGCATTTACGTTATATTCGTATTTTCGTAATTATTTTAGATACTTGCAGTAATTAGTGTTTCGGAGGTCATAGTTTTCAATTTCCATTTGGTGATATTTTGGTAATTAAGTTTTTGGTTGTTAATAAAATAATTTTAGGAATACTTGTGCGTATTTTTTTAAAAACTGCCTTCACCTCTGGTTTATAAGATCAGAAGTGGGATAGACCACGTGCTTAGTGCTGTTTGTGCCATCTGTTTTAAATTAACTAAATGTCAGTTAGTGTTTGAATTTGACCTAATTACTGCAAGTTTGGTTTGTTGTGGTTTTGTACGTATCGGCGGGTGTTTCACATTACATTCAATTTCTGAGATATGCCGGACGTTCGCCAAGTGTTGAAAAACTAGGCGATTCGCGTCGATCGCATCGTAATCGTTCTCGAACGTTGAGAAATAGATCGCGTAATCGTAGCCATGGTTCCAGAAGGAGCAATTACACGCCTTCACCGCGTAGATACCGTGAACGTTCTCATCATCGTGAACGTACCTCTTCGAGATACCGAAATGTGTCTCGTTGTCCACGTAATGCTCATAGACGTCGTGATACCTCATATAGCCGCCGTGATTCTCCGCGTGATCAGGCCTTAGGTCAAATATTAGCTCGCTTGAACTCTATTGAGAGCCGTTTGCCGACCTCGATAACGTGTCACGTGTCTACGCCTGTTGAGGAGCATAGCCCACGGGGGCAGGAAACTGTTACTAGGCAGAAGTCGCGAACGCTCGACCGGGATAGTGACGTGACAGATAAGCTCGTTGGCGCATTGTCTTGCTTAGTTCAGGCGAAATCGCATAATTTCTATATTTCTCCATTCGATCCTAACCTGCATGACTTTGACGTTTGGTGTTCAGAGGTAGACCGCGCCCGTGATTTAAATAAATGGGACGATCGCGAGTGTCTAGGGCGCATAGGAAGTTGTTTGCGTGGTGACGCGAAGTCATGGCTTAACGATTGGGTAACGAATGATCGTTCGTGGAGTAATTTTAAGTTAGAATTTCGATCACTGTGCCCACGTAATGTAGATGTCGCTACAATTTTATTTGAAGTTATGTGTAACAATTCAAATAAATTCCCGACATACGCCGAATATGCTCGCAAGTCTCTTTTGCGTCTTAATATTGTAAAGGGCTTGTCTGACGAGTTGAAAGTTGCAATAATTGTGCGAGGTATTACTGATGCTCAAATAAAGGCGGCGGTAACGAATGCAAAACTTCAAATAAAAGATTTAGTCGAATTCTTGTCCGTATATATAAAACCAAAAACCGAGATGCGCAGTTTAAACAATACTTCCCACTCAAACAATGTAGGTCCGTCATCATCGCGTAAACGCGAAGCAACCAAATCGGGAGATGGTAAAATTGTGTGTCATTATTGTCATAAAGCTGGTCATACGAAATATGACTGCAGGAAAAAACCTAAACTTGATACTAATGTGCCATCGTCAGCAGATACCGCAACGTCAAAGCCTCCAACATCGGGTGATAAATCAGTCAAGTTTTGCACATATTGTAAACGTAACGGTCACTTAATTGATACGTGCTTTTCGAAACAAAAAACTGAAACAGAACGTAATCAAAATAAATCGGCCAAGATAAATTTTTGCTCAAGTGTCAATCGAAACGAGACAACATAATGTCTGCTGTTATTCAAAAGGTTCATGTAGACACTTTGATAGATAGCGGGTCTGATATCTCGTTGATTTTAGAGTCTGTTCTTAAATATTTTAATTTCAATCGAATCCCAACGTATCGTTCAATGAGAGGTATAGGCAGCCAGGAGATTGAATCAACGTCATATGTTACAACGATGATTGAATTTCCTGAAGTGTCTTTGGAAGTCGATTTGTATGTGGTCCCAGTTGGGTGCATTACGGCGCCGATTTTGATTGGCACTGACGTATTAGATAGAGAGGGAATTACCTACACGCGTAGTAATAACCTACAGCGGCTCACGAGATTGGATAGTGTGCCCTCCGTGCTGCACGTATCCACAGTTGAGTATGAGAACATTAAAACGCCGTTAGTTGGCAATGACAAGAATCTTTTGCTTGATATCATCCGCGAGTTCTCGAGTTCTTTCATTACGGGGACTGCCACCTCAACGGTCAATACGGGTAGCATGGAAATAAAATTAACAGCGAGTGCCCCGGTGGTTCATAGGCCATATAAACTTTCTTGTGATGAGAAAAATAGAGTTCGGGATATTATTAATGACCTACTCTCAAAGGGAATCATTCGTGAGTCACAGTCAGACTACGCCAGTCCTATCATCCTCGTCAAGAAGAAGGACGGGAGTGATAGGATGTGCGTTGATTATAGGGCACTTAATGCTATAACGATCAAAGAACGATTTCCTTTACCCTTGATCGATGACCACATCGATAGGCTTGGTTGTTTCAAGTTCTTTACCAGTTTAGACATGGCAACTGGATTTCATCAGGTGCCATTAAAGGATGACGATTCAATTTCCAAAACTGCCTTCGTAACGCCCGAAGGGCATTTCGAATACTTGAAAATGCCCTATGGGTTAGCTAATGCCCCGATAGTTTATCAAAGAATTATATCGAAAACCTTAAAACCCCATATTGAAGGTGGGCGAGTTTTGACCTATATTGACGATGTGCTCCTTATGTCAAACGGAATTCCTGAAGGACTAGACTTGCTACGTCAAGTTTTGAGTACTCTCACGAATGCTGGTTTTTCTGTTAATTTAAAAAAATGTACCTTCTTAGCTACCGAAATAGAATACTTAGGACGGGTAGTTGGTAATGGTCAGGTGCGGCCGAGCCCAAGAAAAATAGAGGCGCTGGTAAATTCTCCAAAACCTACTAATGTTAAGGGGGTTCGCCAATTTTTGGGTCTGGCAGGGTATTTTAGGCGTTATGTCGCGGGGTACGCTTCTAAAACAGCCTGCATTGCCAGATTGTTAAGAAAGGGAGAACCTTTCAAATGGGGTTCAGAACAAGATGTGGCTCGTGATTATATTATTCATTGTTTGACCCATGAACCAGTCTTAGCGATCTTTGACCCAAGTTTGCCCACGGAGCTTCACACCGATGCCAGCTCTATCGGTCTTGGTGCGGTGTTGTTGCAGGAGCATGCCGGTAAACGAAAGAGAGTAGTTAGTTACTATAGTAGATCCACACAGGGCGCAGAGAGTCGCTATCACAGTTACGAGCTGGAAACCCTAGCCATTGTACGTGCACTTCAGAACTTCCGTCATTATTTAATTGGCATCAACTTCAAAATAGTGACGGATTGTAATTCGCTGAAGTTAACTGAAACAAAAAAAGATTTGTTACCTCGTGTCGCGCGTTGGTGGGTTTACCTGCAAGATTTTACCTTTACCTTGGAATATAGAAAAGGTTCCATGATGCAGCACGCTGATTTTCTAAGCCGGCATCCTCCTGAAACCGTAAATGTATCACACATTCGCAATCCTAATAATTGGGCAAAGGTCGCTCAGACTGCGGATGAGGAAACCCAAAGTTTAATTGTTAAATTAAGAGAGGGTCAATTAGATTCTTCAAGGTATTTAATAAAAAATGAACTCTTGTATTACAAATATACGCCAACCGGGGAAGAACCACGCTTGTTGTGTTACATTCCAAAAGGTTACCGGCTTAGCCTTTTAAGAGCTTTCCATGATGAGCATGATCACGTTGGAGCCGACAAAACGACAGATCTAATATTACGTCACTTTTGGTTTCCGAGTGTTAGGCAATTTGTTAGAAAATACGTTAGTCATTGCCTTGTATGTTTAGCTCATAAGAAAGTACCTAAAGCACCCGAACAACCAATTCAGTCCTGGTCGAAGCCTGATGACCCATTCTGTGTTATTCATGCCGATGTGTTGGGCCCGCTTCCAGAATCTAACGGGTTTAAGTACGTTTTGATAGTAGTTGACAGCTTTTCAAAATTTTGTCTGTTGTACTCCATGTATCGTCAAGACTCAGACGAATTAAAACGGGTGTTCGCTAATGTGATATCTTTGTTTGGGTCTCCAAGTACTATAATATGTGACAGAGGGAGAATGTTTGAAAGCGTAGCCTTCCGAGACTGGGTTAGTAGCTTGGGTTGCTTCGTTCATTTCATCACACCTGGAATGCATCGAGAAAACGGTCAAGTAGAGAGGTACTGTAGAACTGTCTTAAATATGTTACGTATAGAGGTGGGACATAAAGGTTCTCAGTGGGCTGACGCTCTATGGAAGGTGCAGCTCAATCTAAATGTCACCAGACAGGCTACTACACAAGCCTCACCATTGCAACTCCTCGTTGGGATTGATGCTGCTACCCCAGTAATAAGATCTCTAGTGCGTGACGTCGCACTAGAAAACCGTAACCCTAACCGAGAAGCACTTATGACGCTCAGGAGACAGCGTGCCTCAGACTTACTTACAGCTAATCAGCAGCGTCAAGACGAATACACCAACCAGAACCGGCGACAACCACGAGCCTACGCTGTGGGGGACTATGTCTTTGTCAACAAGGCATCGCAGAGCACCGGAAAGCTCGACTCTGGCATGCGAGGGCCCTATAAGGTCCTGCGTGTACTGCCACATCATCGCTACGAGCTGGAACTATTGGCTGGTTCGTATGGCAAAAAAACCCAGGCAGCTGCCGAGCATATGGTGCTTTGGCGCGGCGAGTGGACGCCTGACGCATGCTCCGCCTTCTTCGAGGCTGGTAAGCAATCCGAAGACTCCTGTTTATGACTTCCGTAAGGTCTGAGCTTCTGGTTTATGTCTTCCGTAAGGTCTGAGCCCCCTGGCTTATGACTTCCGTAAGGTCTGAGCCCCTGGCTTATGACTTCCGTAAGGTCTGAGCCCCTGGCTTATGACTTCCGTAAGGTCTGAGCCCCTGGCTTATGACTTCCGTAAGGTCTGAGCCCCTGGCTTATGACTTCCGTAAGGACTGAGCTTATGGATTATGACTTCCGTAAGGTCTGAGCTTCTGGCTTATGACTTCTGTTTGGCCTGAACCTATGGTTCCTGGCTTCTGTTCTGGTTGAGTATCTGCTTCGCTTGCTTTGTATACTTATCTTGACTAGTATTCTACCCAATGGAAGTCCGGAATTCCATTGCTTGGAATGCTATTTAGTCCCATTTTACTGCTTATAATCACTGATTTTGTAACATTTTTTTTGTAATCTGAAGCATTTTAATTTATAGTTCAATTACCAAAACCTTGCTGTTTAGTTGGGTGCCTGGTGGTGAGAGTGCACGCTCACCATCGCGTACTTAACAACATTAGTTCAAATACTCACTATTCTTTGGCTTCAGACACATAAGTAATGCAAGAAAACAAATGTATAATAATGTGTTACTTTGCAGATGATTATGGCCAGTCTGGTGATGGTGGACCTAGTGATGGTGCTAGGCCAGATGCGGTCGAGGACGCCTCGCTGTCAGGAAAGGTTGGTCTGTGGATGGTTGACCATCTTAATATACCGAGACTCATCCGTGCTTCGGAAAACACGTTAAGGCTGCCATTTGTAGATCTTTGGCAGTCGTTACGGATAGTCAGAAGTCGGAGTATTGGACACCAGTTTTGGGAGTGCCGTGTTGCCCAGTTAATGGGTGTGGAGGTCTGGTAGGCAGCCGCTTTACGTGAAATACTAGTATTCAGCTGAATCCGGTTAGACTGGAAGGTTTATAAGAATATATTATTATATAAAATAATATATATAGTAAGGATGGGAAAAGACTAGGCAGATTGTTTGATAGGTATTTATTTTTTAATCCAGCTGTTGCTGTCCCACTCCTGGGCAAAGGCCTTCCCTCAGTTCTTCCAGGCATTCCTCTCTCATTTTATTTCAATCATTGTCTTTTGTAAGTGCACTCTCAGTCAAAACGCATTTGCATCAGCCAATCAGCCACCAAACACCGAAAGGCATCAAAATGTTCGAAATCATTTCTATTAACTCCAGCAAAAATATACCTACCAGCCATTGTTTCTAAATAATGAGTGTTTCCTCTAAAACATTGCTTAACACAGCACGTTAACGTGAAATATATTCAAGTCACGATTCCGAACGATGCTGAAATTATATCTCCTTTCATCCGAGCAATTTGTCGTGCGTACAGACTCAGACGTGTGAAATATCGACTGTCTCTCGGCTCAAGGATGAGCGGAAGATGGTTATTTGTCAACGACAAGTCTTAGGGGGAGGGGGGCGGGGGTCGATTGAAATTAGTATTTCTTATTTTTAGGGTTCGATTCAGCGATTTTGGATAGAGGAGGCAACTTGCGCCCTTTCATTTTACATGTCACACAGTTTGAAAATCTTTTTTAACCCTTTTTTTTTAGGATGGGAAATCATCAAACGACTCCTCCCGCTCTGGGTGAAGCAGAAGGGAGTGTCAGACTCTTACTGACTAATACCCATCCGTGTTCCTCCTAATGCCCTTTGCGTTCCAGGGCCGCGGTGACTCTTTCGAATAAATCCCGCAAGCCATGCATTGGCCCTAGCGGGCCCCGTCTTTAATGCTGACAGCTCTTTGAGGCGCGCGTGGAGCACAGCGCGCCGTCGACCCGGGCCTGGTCCTGATCAGACGGCGAGCCACCCAATGCTCGCCGTCGGCAGGCCCGCGCCTACGGTGGCCGAGAATCGCCCTGCGACTCTCGACGCCCGGGGCGTCTTCTTCTGTTGCGGCGGCTGGGGCGTGAGGTTTCCCTCTCCCTCACGCGTTCGGCTAGCATTACTGCTTCGCAGAAGGAGGTGACCGCTTCCCAAGTCTCCTCGCTCTGGACCATGGCTTGAAACAGGGCCGACCGCGACAGGTCGCCGCCGCCGATCGCCTAGACGAGGACACGGCGGTGCTTCGCCCAAGCATCTTTTTTAACCCTTATAGGATCACTCGGGTGCCTGTCTGTCTGTCTGTCTGTCCGTCCGTCTGTCACAGCCAGTTTTCTCCGGATCCACTAGACGGATTCTGTTGAAATTTGGTACACATAAGGACTTCTGTGACCCAAACACGGAAGCGTTACGTAAATTATTAAATTTTTGGTTTGGGGGTCACTTTTGGGGGTCAAACTAGAAAATAAATAAAAAAAGATTTTCGAACTGTATTGTGTGACATATCAAATGAAAGGGCTTACTGTGAGAGTTTTAATTATATTTTTTTCATAATCTATACATATAATAAAATCGTAGACTAACCGTGTCTGTACATTGAATATTTTTCCATGAAAATTACACAGAAAACTCAGGAAAAAGGTATAAAACACAGAAATACAATTTTTGAAATTTTTGTCTGTTTGTCTGTTTGTCTGTGCGTTTGTGGGAGCATCACGCATAAACCACAGATTGGATTGCAAATCTAAGTACTTAAAAATATTAAGTGATAACCCGAGTAACATTTAGCGTTTATTTCATCAAAATCGACCCACAAAATCAAAAGATATTGAATTTTTAAGTTTAGGAAGAAACTTCCTAATGTATTCTGATGAGTCAGAGCGCCATCTATTGAGAAAAAATAAAATTCACGAAAGCATTCAAAATTGTTGTGTTATTCGTGAAACTTTTAATACGTGGCAAAATAAAAGTGACCATTTTTATACCTTTTCGTTATTTATCGTTACAATCGATCCACAAAATCAAAATATATTGAATTTTTAGCTTAGTAAGAAACTTCCTACTGTGTTCTGATCAGTCAGAGCGCCATCTATTGAGGAACCAAAAAATGCATGAAAGCGTGAATGTTACACCAAAACACATTCATTGAGTTATTTGTGAAACTTTTAATACGTAGACGTAGCAAAATAAAAGTAAACATTTTAATACCTTATCGTTATTTATCGTTACATATGGGCTTCTTATTTAACGTCTTCTGCTGCCAAATATTTTGTCAGTTTACATGGTCGATAGATGGCGTTGCACTGATGACGCGTTTTTCTGAATTGCGATGTTAAGATTTTCCGCTGGAGAATGACCTCACACGATTATTAAACACTGTCGTAGTTCGTGGGAATTTCGGTTTGGTCTCTGGAAGGTCTTAAACAAATAGGGGCCAAAATTGCTTAAATCTCTGAGTTGTGCTGGTTTCGTTTAAAGTGCTTTTATCGTAGAGTCTTAAACTGATTTAGAACTCAGTAGATTTGTGAAGTACTGGACGGTTCGACTTGCGGATCAGGCCTGTAGGGTTCCGTACCAAAGGTGCTGACAGGACCCTACTTCTAAGGCCTCCGCGATTGATTCCGTTTAGAGCGAAGCAACGAACGGTTCGATTTGCGAAACAAGACTAATAATAATAAGGTACTGTACCAAAGGTGGTCACGGTGACGGAAGCGATCGATTTTGGTGGGGCTACTCTCTAAGTCCGAAGTCCGTAGTTTCGGGCTTAGTTGCGGACGTATTCTACTCCGTATCACCTACAGACTTACGATTAATCCCGAACCCGAACTAAGAATGAATGACAACACGATTTCACAGTAACTGTCAAATCGAGTTATCATTAGTTCTCTGTGGTTAGGTGATACGGAGTAGATTTTTTTTACTATAGATAGGCATACGTTTGACCACTATCTCACCTGATGGTAAGCGATGATGAGGTTGAAGATGGAGCACGTTTGCCTAGAAGCAACCTATTCACTTTTGTCTTAAAGACTCCCAGGTTGCCCGCAACTAAGTTTTTAATTCGTGCTAAGTATCAGACGGTTCGATTTGCGAGCCAAGGCAAATTATAGGGTTCCGTGCCAAAGTTGCTAATGGGACCCTATTATAAGCCTTCGCGTACGATCTTGATTCGTGCGGACCGAATCGATTTTTAGGGTTCCGTACCAAGGTTGCTAACGGAACCCTATTTATTAATAAGCCACCGCTGTCCGTCTTCCTTCAGTTTATTCACCGACTTCAAAAAAAGAAGGAGGTTATTAATTCGACTGTATTTTTTTTTATGTTTGTTACCTCATATTAACCGACTGGATGAACCGATTTTCATGATTTTTTTTTTTTACTTGAAAGCTGGTGCTTCACGTGTGGTCCCATTGCCACCACGTCAGGATCTGATGATGGAAACCCTGAGAAATCGAGGGCAACTCTCGAAAATTGTAGGCACGTATTTGGTAAAAACTTGATATTCGTGTGTATATCGGGTGATACTACAAAAGAATGAAAGTTTGGATCAGGAATGATGGAGACGACAGAGAGTCAAGGGAACTCCACATCGGTATGTAGGAACTACCAAGTGTTTGGGCTTATTTCATTCGTATTGACGAGACCTTTACACCGAAAGCACTTAGTAAGTTTTATTTTCATAACATAACATCACGCTGGTACGCTGTGAATGGGTACGCAGGTACCACTAAAAAGTGAAAAAAAAAAAACTTTTTTACAAAAAATGTAACCGACTGTCAAAAAGCGAAAAACCTAAAAACACCGACTTCCGAAATTAAAGTTATTTTATACTTTGTAGTGTTTTGTTTTGGAAGTCGGTTACATTTTTTGTGAAAAAGATTTTTTCGTTTTATTTCTGTCTCGCTGATATAAAAATGTGTTCTAGAAAAAGGTCGAATCTTTCACAATATAGCAAAATTCTCAAAGTCGGGTTTGTTCGAACACTATTCTAACTAACTCGAGAACGGCTCGACCGATTTTCATAGTTTTTGTGTTTTATTCGGGACGAAGACTAATTCCTTCGTCCGGAATAGCATAATAAGAATTAAAATACAAAAAAGAAATGAGTATGTAGGTAGGGTAGGTAGGCAGGTAGGTAGGGTAGGTAGACAGGTAGGTAGGGTAGGTAGGCAGGTAGGTAGGGTAGGTAGGCAGGTAGGTAGGGTAGGTAGGTAAGGTAGGTGAGGTAGGGTAGCTATGGTAGGTAGGTATGGTAGGTAGGTAGGGTAGGTAGGTTAGGGTCGGTAGGTAGAGTAGCCAGTTGACGGGAGCGAAGCCGCGCGGGTCAGCTAGTTTTAAAATAAAAAGTTTTGAAGTTATTCAAGAAATTAGACGAAAATGACCATTCTATTTTCTCCGAAACTACTGAGCCTAAAATTTTGAAAAAAAAAATGGAGATACTAGATCTTTACCTATACATTACAGGAAAACCTATTAGAAGTCGATAGTGTTAAAATAACATGTGAAAAAAAAAATTCGTTCGGAACCATTTGCACGCGAGTCCGACTCGTACTTGGCCAGTTTTTTAGGGTTCGATTCAGTGATTTGGGATAGAGGAGTCAACCTGCGCCCTTTCGTTTTACATATCACACACTTTGAAAATGTTTATTTTCTAATTTATTTTCAAACCAAAAGTGACCCCATTCCCTATATAGCTCTCTAGATAGAATATCTTTTTCGCTCAGTATTTTCCTCCACCTAATCTCCAGATACTACATAACATCCTACAATGCGTTATAATACAATGTTACATACTTAGGTAGATCTTCTTAGTGTACGATACACTCGTAGACTACGCTAGGAGTGTACGACTAAGAAGATGTAAGACCACGACTGAATGATCCATGACCACTTCTTCTTTTCGAGTCGATGGCTAACTCCATACCTATATTAAATGACCCGCGCAACTTCGTCTGCGTCACAATTTTCGTTACTGCTCCGCTCCTATTGGTCTTAGCGTGATGATATATAGCCTATAGCCTTCCTCGATAAATGGGCTGTCTAACACTGAAAGAATTTTTCAAATAGAACCAGCAGTTCCTGAGATTAGCGCGTTCAAGCAAACAAACAAACTCTTCAGCTTTATATATTAGTATAGATTAGTATTGCTATTCCAGTCCACGACGGTCATGGATCATTTGATAGGTAAGTTGCGGCTTTTGCGAGATTCCTCCATCTCTCTCTCTATTTGTGGCACTGTATGTACATTCAGTAAGGGAACACTTCGTTGACAGTTTCATGAGGTCTGTCTTTACGGTGGGTACCTAATTTGACTTAAAACAACAAATGGAAAGGCCTGATAATGTTCGACTAAGTGTAAAAGAGTGGGCCGTGAAAGTACTTTGGATGCGAGGAGCACTATTCCAGTCGAGTGTACAGGTCATAGCACATTTTAACGGCACGGCAATGGCACAGCAGCAGCAGCGGCACCAGCGCGCTAACTACGCGCCGGCCGCTTGGTGCAAGCTCGACGTTCGCGCGCCGGCCGCGAGGTGCAAGCTCGCAGTCCTACGTTGTTTCGCTGGCGACTCGGTGTCGCCGAGCTGTAAGCACGCGATTGGCGCGCTGTTAGCTCGCGGTCGGCTCGTTTACAGCGCGCTGACTGCCCGCCGTTGGCTTTTCCATATTGACATTATGAAATATATTTTACGACCCACGATTTAATGCTCTAATTTGAATGACAAGTAAATTGCCGTGCTGCTGTGCCTTTATAATGAGCCATGACTTTAACGCCGGTTTGGGAGAGGGAAGCCTGTGGCAGTAGACATTTCGGCTAATTTGATCATGATATAAACGATTTGGCATTACAATGCTAATTGTAACTGCTGTTTTACTTACAAATCTAAAACGATTCGCCTTCGGATAACGACATGGTTCCAGAGCAATGAAGACATTTCAGTCGCAATAACCATTGTCCTTATTAGAATGGAGCAAACACAATGTTTCTACTACCATCAAAATTCAAGTAAGAAAAAGGTATTAAATTCTAACCTTACATTAAAGTCTTAAAGTACAATAAAAATCGCACGCACGTACGATCCGCTACATTTGTCGTTCTCAAGTGTAACATAAAATAGATTTAATTTTCTACTAGATAAAGTTGAGATTCGTTTACTTTGTACGTGAAATGACTTCATAAGGGGAAAAAAGATTTTCTCTAATAGATTTCTTTGGATTCAGCTGTGACGTGGACATTATTTTTGCTCGTCTTTCTTTAGGAGATTACCTGCCTGTCTCTTGCCTATTATTCTTAGTGAAAATGATGGGTGTTCATCTATCTTCACTGAGGTGAGCGTCTGCACCGTTTAGGTTTAATCTTAGGAGTCTATTTCTACTATAACCAGAGTCGATAATTTTTGAAAACAAAAAAAATAATAGTAGGATGAAACCCATTGGAATAGTAAGAGAATATAACAAAAATGAAAAGAAAAATAATTTACGGGCAATCTGAGGTCGGGAAGTGGATGAGTGTGAGTGCGTGTGAGTTTTTAAGGAAAAAAAAAACGGTTTATCTCGATTTCCGGCAAAACTACAAGCCCTGCGGGAAAAAGTTAATGACAAAGTTGTAGGTAATAAAAAGATCTACAACTTTTGCATTAACACTTTTTTCACATTACTTACCTTAACTTAACTTATATAACTTACCTTTTTATGTCCCAAACACACTGTAATGTTTTTGAGTTAAAATATTTTTGTTTTTTCCTTTTTGACTTAATATCGAAAAAGCATCCTAATTTTCAATCGAAAATTCTCCCGTCAAAATATTTGCTTTTTTAAAAAAGTCGATATGTTTTTTTCTTTGAAATCTTTATTTTCTGATGGTGTAAAAAAATATACCGAAAATCGAGTTAAACCGTTTTTACCCTTAAAAACTCACCCCCATCCACTTCCCGACCTCAGATCGCCCGTAAATTATTTTTCCTTTCATTTTTGTAATATTCTCTTCCTTTTCCAATGGTTTTCATCCTACTATTATTTTTTTCACTTTTAACCATTTTCAAAGGCCCCAGTCTATAAGTGTTGACAGATAAAACTGCCTGCGGATTTTTTATTCTCATGTTTTTCCTACCTAGTATTTTAGGGTTCCGTACCAAAATGGTAAAAAAGGAACCCTTATAGTGTGACTAAATCTGTCCGTCTGTCACAGCTGGATATCTGAAGAACTACTATGCTCTCAACTTGAAATTTGGAATAGTTTTAGGTGACGTATGCTTAACTATTTTGCAACTAAGAAGGAACTAAAAATGTTTATATTTTTTTTGCAACAGCGACTAAAGTAGATTCTTAAAAATTCGAAGTGGGACTACTAGGAAAGAGCGCTATTTGTACATTCTCAAAAAATTTTCCATTTTTTTTAAGCCGCATAGTTTTCGACTTTTGACAAAAAATGTAAAAAAATACAGGGGGTATTTTTAAAAAAAAATTGTCATCTCCGAAGTTTGTATAGAGAAAAATCAGAAATTATAAATAAATAAATAAGATAAAAGTTTATGTAAAGATTACAGGAAAAATAAAACAATATTTCTAAATAGCACACTTTTTCAGAACTCATCGACAAAAATTAAATTAGTTCCACTATAGGTCAATAGATAGCGCTGCAATATACATCGCAGTATTTAAATTCTATGGCGAAAATGGGTCTCGCCGATGAAAATTTAAAAACATTCCACGTCCAACTTGCTCTTGACCGGTTTTTTTTTACTTGGTTGGTGATTCTATTTTCGATTGGATGAGAATTGAGAGTGAAGTAGGAGTGTCAATTCCACTATTTTTTAAGCAATGTTCGAAATCGCATCTGTCAAAAATGTATGGTAAGGGAAGCTTCCTTGACAGATTGCGACTGAGATGCGAATGCGAACGTTTAGGCACATTTTTGTTACATGACAGAGAAGACAGACATACATGACAAAGATGAATTCTTTCTTGAAACTAACTTTTTTCATTAAAAAGTCAAACTCAAAACGTTTATTCCAATTAGGCCATTAAACGGAACTTTTGAACGTCATTCACATTTGAAATAATATAAAAATACTAAAGTGACTCTACTGTCCATTCGGAAAGGTAGATTCTTATGGAGAAGAACGGACAGGAAACTCCATAGTTACTCTTTTCAAATAAACATTTTACAATGTTTGGTATGTATGTACAAAAATTTAGTTACCATATGTGAGGACCATGCACCTAGGGTATGCAGAAGTAGACTTATTCTTTTTCTAAATCAGTACTGATACTACAAATATTGTAATCACACATTAATCTCATTTCCAAGAACAAGGAATTGTGAGTGTATATGAAATACCGTGCACCGTACCGTTTTTGGCTAATGCGTACCATGCGTTTCATTAAGTTGACAGCAAAATCAACAACTTCTGAATCTTTACACACGGTCCACGTTCCATCAAAAGACAGTCTATTCCTGTCTATTCATACTCAGATCACACAGACTTTATTCCACCTAATAACTATTGTTGTGGACCGCTAATATTCTTTAGTCGCTTTATACTCGCCGCATCATCGTTACCATAGAGCACAGAGATGTCTTGCTGGCCAGTGCTAAAGACAGCTTTGTCAAAACTTTCCATAAAAAGTAAGCATGTCGTTGTCTCAGTGAGTCCAAGGTTGCTCCCTTTTGCTCCGCCCAGAGCGGTAGAAGCACTAGCATAGCAAGGGGGGCGGTGAGTGCGAACATGCAAATCTGCATCTTCCGAAAAATGGCTTGCGACTTCACCAGAACGAAAGGCGCAACTCATAATTATTTAGGGGGGGTTATAGGGTGACAACACTTTGTTCGCCTCGGGTGTCACCCATGCTAGCTACGCCACTGAGGAGGAGTCATTTGATGATTTCCCACCCTCAAAAAAAGTCGTCTCAGTGAGTGTCACTGTTTACTCATAGAAATTGTCGGGCCGTGACAATTTGGAATTATAAATTAAATGCATATTATTATTAATATTTTTTCACGCGCAGCACGCTATTTTTTAGGGTTCCGAACAAAACACGGAACCCTTATAGGATCACTCGGGTGTTTGTCTGTCCGTCTGTCACAGCCAGATTTCTCCGGATCTACTAGACCGAGTCTGTTGAAATTTGGTACACATATGGATTTTTGTGACCTAAACACGGACGCGTTATGTAAATTATAAAATTATTAGTATGTGGTCACTTTTCGGGGTCAAACTAAATAAAATCGAAAAAATGTTTTTTTCACAATATTGTGTGACATATCAAATGAAAGGGCTTACTGTGAGGGTTTTAATTATACTTTTTTCATAATTTTAAAATAAATGGTTTTGAAGTTATTCAAGAACTACTGAGCCTAAAAATTTTGACAAAAAATGGAGATAATAGATCTTTACCTATAGATTACAGAAAAACCTATAAAATTCTATAGTTTTAAAATAACATGTTAAAAAAAAGTTCGTTCGGAACCTTTTGTACGCGAATCCGACTCGCACTTGTTTAGCACAACCTTGAGAATTTTTAGTAGCAGGCAAATATCCTATTGCGGCACCACGAATATTTATTAGAAATGAGTACCTACTGTTTATATACTACCGGGTCGATCCCCAGGGTAAAACCCAGGGATTAGCGGGGTTAGGCTTGTTGTTCCTCACCATGACCTCGCGGAGCTGTGACCGACGCAACTCGATCTTGCGCTGCATCGATTCACCACCCCGCGTCCGCACCTCCTCGTGCCACCGGTACAGCGAGGCGAGAACTCTCGCCTCTAAGTCCCAGTGCGGTGATCCGGCCAGTGCACAACCCGCCTCGTAGGAGATCGTGCGATACCCCCTAATAGCCCTGACGGCCATCGCCCTCTGCGGTCTTCGCAGTATCGCGATGCTGCCGGCGGTCTGGTCAGAAGCTCACACCGGGGCCCCGTAAAGGGCCATGGATCGCACGATCCCTAAGTATAACCATCTACAGACGGTGCTCGGGCCGCTCAGATTGGGAAGCAGCGTTGCGAGCGCGCCCGCGGCGCCCATTAACCTGGGCGTCAGCCGCCGAAAGTGGGGGCTAAAGTTCCACTGGCTGTCGAGCACCAATCCTAGGTACTTCATGGTAGATTCGACAGCAATTTCGACCCCCCCGACCACGACGCGTGACCCTGGTGGTGGCGCCCGTCGGGGGCCGTGAAAGACCATGCCCACCGACTTTTCCAAGGCTACCTCCAGACCCAGGCGTCGTATGCGACCCACCACCTGTGAGACCGCAGCCGTCACAAGCAACGCTGCCTCCCTGTACGAGCTCCACCGGGCCGTGACCAGCATGTCGTCTGCATAACATGTCAGGTCCACTCCCGGTAGGAGCTTGCCCCTCAGCACCCAGTCGTAACCGATGTTCCACAGAGGTGGGCCCAAGACTGAGCCCTGTGGAACACCGCACAACATATCACGATGGCCCTCGCCATCACGTCCCCTGTAGGTGGCACACCTTTCAGCCAAATAAGCCCCAATGATGCGGCGGAGGTAGCGGGGCACCCTGTGGTACATCAGTGCCTCCCGAATGCTCCAGGGCAGGGTGTTGAATGCGTTGGAGATGTCCAAGGACACCGCCAGCATAACCCCGCCCCGAGATACCGCTTCCTCCACCAGGACTCTCACCCGCACTATGGCGTCGATAGTGGAGTCAAGAGCAACCCTATCTCAAGTAAAACAAAAATATATCCTTGGTAAACTTGGAGTCAGATATTCCGGCTTCTAACTAGAAGCCAGAAAAACTGACAGCAGTCTTGCCAAAGAGTATCATGTACCCTGTTACCGAGGTTTTGGAGGTTAGAAAAGCAGTAACTCCATGTAAAATACTGGTACTCAGCTGTATATGGTTAAACTGGAAGCCGAATCCAACATAGAAAAAAGCTAGGCAGATTATACAGTGTAAGTCTTTATAATGTGCACATATGAAAATGAGGGAACCTATGTTTAAGTTTATCAACGTAAAACCCTCATTTTCATATGTGTACATTATAAAGACTCACACTTTATTTAGTCGTTGCCAATGCACCATTCCAAGCTCTATGATAGCTACTAATTTTTCATATCTCTTTGAAGTTTTATCAAAAGCTGCTTTAAGATTAAACCACGCTCTTAAGCCGCAGGAACCGCAATATAATTTTATTTAAGAAGATTACTGGCTAGTACTAAATATTGGCGGTCTTTTGAAAGATATTGTTCATTTTTGTTACAAAGGGATTGGGTTGTCTCTGCTTTTAGGATTAGTTGGGCTTCAATTGGTTGCTACAAGTTTGTGTGTCCACGTCCAAAGAATATTAGGAAAGGAGATTGTTTATTTTTATAGTTTTCAATCAAACAAAGAAGTACGTCAAAATTCCGCGGCCAAAGTTATAAGTGTGTCATCATGAAATAAAGAGCTCAACGCTGAAGATCAGGGAAAAGCGAGTAAACCTAGAAACTGGATACGAGTTGGCGAGGAGCGAGTGTGTAGTTTCAATAGTTTTGTCGCTCGGCGATTAGCGAGTGCTCCTGTGCGACGGGCAATTACTCGCAGCAATCGCTCCGGCACGCTCTGTAGAGCACGCTAGGTAGGAATTACGGCTAGTTGGTCTCTCGGCGTCAGTTCTGACTTCTGACCGCCAAGCGAACATCGCTGAGCAAGTATCGCTAAGCGAGTATATCTTTGATAGATCTTGTTGCTGCGACAAACTAGTGGTTAGAGAGTTTTCGCCGGCAGTGTGAACAGCCGGCTACCGACTATAAATGTATGTGTCTCTGTTACTCACACGGGATCTATATCTTTTGTCCTTTTCTTCAGCGAGAAAATAGTCGATAGCTAATCGCTTCCTAGTCGGTAGTGAGACAAATGACTAAGGCTGTCTATATTCTAACTGAAAAAATAAAATACCCACCGAATTGAGAACCTCCTCCTTTTTTGGAAGTCGGTTAAAATCCAAAGGGGTCATGAGCGCGACGTTTTGTTAAACGAGGTGGTGTATTAAAGTGTTTCCACACTTAACTACTCTTGTGGTAAGAAAAGCAATTTATTTTAATATTAGATATTGATGGAAAGAAACTTGGGAAAATATGCGTCACTTCCACGCAAAAAGATCGAATAATGCCCTGAATAATGCTGCTGGTTTTTGTTGAATCAATGACGTCGTCCGGAGCACATGCATTTATTTATTTATTTTATTTGGCTCTTCAACTAACACTATAACATTTACAAAAAATAATTCTAGACTTAAATTTAAGTGCCTCATCACTTAAAGAAGAGCACTACATGCACTAAACTGTACGCATAAATTGCTATAGAAACAATGAAAAAGTAAATATAAATATGATGAAAAATTACAACAAAAAATTATGAAAAACGACAATCAAGAATATTACACAATTACACATTAAGTTAGATAGGTCAAACAGTGACAGTAACAGTATTCACAACAGTTCATTATTTTACGAAACACACTTAATGCACTGCTGGTGCATATGCAACATAATATGCAAAAATAATAAATAGAGCCTAGTCACTGTTGCCGAACTCACGTCCTTTCCCATTCACGATATTCCCTTTCCCAGCATCTCAGTCAACCGCTGCTACTTAATATGTATCTTCCTTTTCATTAAACAAACTCGTCCGCATTCCTCATCCCATCCATTGTAACACCACACGCATTATTATGTTTATGAGCACCGTTAGAATGAAATATTACGCCATTTTAGCCTCAAGCCGTGTTTATAATCGGACGAGCTAATCAGAATAATAATAATCTTCCGCTGAAAGCAAGTCTAAAGTCGAGGTAAATTGTGTACGGTATATATTCCCACATGTTACGCTTAAATTAATTCATCGGATAACCAAACAGCTAGTTTTGGAGATAATGTTTCTAAGATATTGTGTAATAATATAAACTTGGGGTTTTATGTAGAGGTAAGGTTTATAACTAAAATGTAATACAGGATAGAAACACAAGTAAATTTTTAATGTAGATTGAGCAAATCAATTAACTAGGTATTGATAATTAGATACCACGCGCGCCTCAAAGAGCTGTCAGCATTAAAGACGGGGCCCGCTAGGGCCCAATGCCTGCCGGGGTTGCGGGATTTATTCGAAAGAGTCACCGCGGCCCTGGAACGCAAAGGGCATTAGGAGGAACACGGATGGGTTTTAGTCTATAGAGTCTGACACTCCCTTCTACTTCACCCAGAGCGGAAGGAGTCATTTGAGGTATTGATAATTGAATAGTAGTTATAATTTATTGGTTCGCGTTAGACAACAATCTTACCTGATGGTAAGCGATGATGTGGTCGACCTAACCTACTCACTCAACTTATAGACTAGACACCCTGGTTGTAGCTATCAGAGGACTGAGTGCCAGTTTTTGACGTCCTCGATCACGTTTACGTAAATCATGAGCGCCGGGAGGGGGGTGCAAGGGGGTACTTGTGGGTACTGTAGCGGCATCAATGCCGCCACAAGTAAAACCAACGGAGCAAATCTACATCGCAACAAAAAGAACCGCGACGCCATCTATCCAACTAGCTGCGAACTACTAGGTTGAAATCCTGTATCGCGCAAGAACATATAAATCAGCCTGAATATTAACTATCGGGCAGTTGCCCGCCAGACACTACAACTGTCTGGTAGGAGGATCCTCCCTTTTCAATTGAGGTGTGCGGGACTTTACTCTCTGTATCCTACAAAGTACAAGTATCCCCTTGCAACCCCCTCCCGGCGCTCATGGATTACGTTAATGTGACCTGGCTTTCAATTACACATACGAAAGCATGAAGATATAAAAAATAGACAAGCGGAATGTTGTAAAGGAGACCTAGCAAATCCGAGGCGAGGTAAGTACTTCGAAATCCTCGCGTACGGCCTGGTATACGTCTTCTTTAGTTCTGGGCAAAAGAAAACTATCTTAATCTAGGCAGAATTTTGAAGATGCAGCCCCCTGAAAATGGTTCTGCCGGCGCCCATGACGTAAACGTTCGTTTATGTTAAATAGTGGAAAAAAAAGGTTTTCCTTTATTGTCACGAGACTGCGCTTATTCAGTTACAATACAAATTGACGTACGCTAACGCGATCGAAAATGTTTAAAAAGTAGCACTAAGGCCATAGGAAACAGAGACTCCGGCAGGGAATTCCACTCCTTAGCTGTATATGAAAGCTATAGATAAACTTTTATACCAATGTTCTAATAATCTAACCAAACTTAAATAACCTGACATAATGGATTATTTATTTATTTATATAAACTACTATATTTTTTACACTATTACATTTGTTTTTACACTTTTTTTTTATTATATTGTTCGAAAACGTCGGCTAACAAAATGTATTTGCCACCAATATCCATTATAAATCAATCTCAATCAGAATTGAGCCCCAATTATAATTAACGATCAATCAAATTAATTTGATGTTTATTTTTCATTTTTATTAATGAAATATTCGGAATCAATATTGTAGGGATATTTCCGCACTTGCTCAGGGTGTTTGTGCCCTTTTGATGGCAATAAGGATTTTCAGACAAAATCACACCACTAGTTGGCGCCACTGACGCGAAAGGTCCTCTACTTTAAAATAGTTATTTATGACGTAATCATGACGTTGACGTCAATTTAACTAATATTGGAAAACAGAAGCGTTTTGACAGGTGCCTGGACCGTACGCTTCAGTGCTGCCACCAGCCTGTCTATTCTGTAAATACCTCATCGTGTAAATAGGAGTACTACTACTAACTAGGCTCATTTCACCCTAGTTATCCACAGTGCGACGTGATGGCGTACATCATTTCATAAAACCCTCATTGACTCACCTACTTTTGCAAGAGACTTGCTTTTGTGTCACCCTTCGAAAATGCAAGCGTTATATTGTAAAAAAAAAAGTTTATTTTCAGTCGTCGAAGGCCCATAGCGTGTTAGGATACCAAAAAAAAAACGCTAAAATAGCATTCAATTATATAGAGGAAGATTTATCAAGTCCCGTGTCTGACACGTATCTTGATAAACCGATGCCACTTTTTTGCGCATGACCGGGAAATAATCGTCCTTGTGCGCGTCAGCAAACATCCTTGACGCACTATAGTAAGGCAGAAGCCTCAATAGCGCCCCGAAGGCATTGTTGTATTGAATGCGCAGTGCGCAATCTGCTTTTTGGGTATGAGTAGCCCATAGACTGCTGATGTAAAATATTTGACAAAACGCACTAAAAAGTGTTATATTAACCGGTACTGAACAATCAGCAAAAATATGCCATAGTGCGATGCTATGAAATGTTCATTACTGATAAACTCTGATAATTCGGAATGCAATACCTATTAATTTTAACCCTAATGCCCAGTTAATGAGTTGTGGAGGTTTGGTAGGCATCAAATCCGGTTTGACTGGAAGCCGACCCCAATAAAGTTGGGAAAAGGCTAGGCAGATGATGATGTAGTGATTCATGTTAACCCACCAGCTATCCATCTACAGCTCAGCACAGCTTGTGGTGACATTACATATGTAAAAAGATCCTTGGGGATTTGATCAAATCCCCGTTTTCATCATTTCCCAGCGATACTCCATCTAGCTCTGGGCAACCCTATAAACGTCTAGTGCCTACAGAAAAAAACCTAGTTTTTTTTTTTAAAGTTGGCATTGCATTTTTCCGTCATGAATAATTCACGTCATTCATATTTAACGAGAAATCTGTATAATCCTCTTGTTGGCGCGCTTGGAATTGCTAATGGGCCCTGACACTACTTGTTCTATGAATTTCAGAAGCATTTACAGGGGAGCCGTTTCTCGCCTCGAATAGCGAACGTGTACGGCGTAGACTGTGCCACCTAGCGTTGCAAATTCGGAAGTTTGACCTTATAAATGCTTGACATAGACACTTCTGTGCTGACACTTATAGATAGTTCTTTCACGTTCATTTTAGGTGGTTTTCGAAAGGTCTTTTTTTCGTTAGATGCACGTTTTGAAACGTGAAAATAAAACGAGAGACACATTGGTCCTACGCACACACTTACCGTAAGCAACACAACATACGATAAGTGTGTCTCTATTGCATAGTTTTTCATATAAAATCAAGAGTCTAGGTATCATATTGCGTTGCATACGTTGGGTACATGGGACCAGTTTGTCTCTCGCTTTACTTCATCATTCTTACTAACTGGCCGACACCCAAAAATTCAAAAGTGCCTGAAGGTAAATGGTTAAGTTGAAGGAAATGCTTTGCGTTTGGCTTTAGATAAATGTTGACACACATAAACAGCCAGTCTACCTTGTTAAAATGCCACCCTGAAGGCTTCGGTGAAGTGAACTGTCATGCAACTTGCTTGCATGGTTTTACAGCTCGTCTATTTTGTCAACATCTCACGGGCGAGAATCTCTCCTCGTGTGAACGGACATTTTTCTTTTAAAATAACGGTATCAGGTTATCACTTAGTGTCTACAATATTTAAATAGAGTGAGAAACTTCAATCTTTATTTAAGGGGGTGACTCTTTTGTTTTAGTTATAAGAATAGAAGAATAACACATTGGAATTGGAGAAATGTTTAAAAGTAGCTTTTTTCATTATTTGTGAATTGTAGGCAGTTAAAGACCATGACGTCCACTTAATTTTTATTGAATTATTCTTAAGGCTTTTCCCGACTGGTGCGATGCGACAACGATGCGGCGATCTTTTATAGAAATTTTTTCTACAGATATAACCGTGGAACGATTATCCTGTCTAGCTTTTTCCCAACCTAATATACTATCAAATAACCGTAGAGAAAATTCTAGATAGTTGTCTTCGCATCGTTGTCTCTTAAGCAGGTATAGAGATATGCGGTACAAGATGTAAGTTCCCGTAAACCTCCATTGAAAAGGGAGGATCCTCCGACCGGACGGGCAACTACCCAATAGTTGATATTCGGACTGTGGTATATGTTCAAACCGCACGGAGAACTCTGATACCACGCACGATTTCGTTAATAGTTCGTTGCTGGCGGGATAGATGACGTGACAGTTCTTCTTGTTGCCGTACTTTGAATTCGTTAGTTTTTCTTGTGGCGGCATTAATGCCGCAACACAGGTATAAGTACCCACAATAAACAATACTAAATCATAATTTTTGACTAGATATTAAACTGTAAGTCTGTAAAGTAATTAAATAGTCTCATTGAAGCGTGCTCATTCGGTCCAAACGACGCTAAAGGGTAAAAAGTAATTATACCAGGAACATGGAAGAGGCGTCTAGTGAAAAATAAACAAAGAGAAAAGGGTAACTGTATCTGTTGGCTGTAACATAAAACAATCAATTTACCTAGTATTTTATATTGTGGTCGGTTTCCAGTCAAACCGGCTCCAGCTTAATACCAGTATATTACAAGGAGCGACTGCCTATAAAACTCAAACTCAAAATATTTACATATTTCAAATAAAACATTCACAGGCACTTTCGAATTGTCAAGGTCGGTCGGTCCAAAAAGATGAAGCTATTTGCACGTTCCAAAGCGTAGATCTCTATGGAGAAGAACGTGCAAGAAACTCCACGAACACTCTTTTAAAAATAAAAAAATGTTACAATGTTTTGTTTACATCAAGTTGATCTTATACATACACGTGAGAACGATGTAGAAGACGAGCAGGATAAAAGCGTCCGGAAAAAAAGGAACATTTCAAAGAAATATTTAAAATAAACCATGGCAGCTGAGAAATGACCAGTCCCAGCTGACAGCGCCCGTTCCTGACGCATGTGCTAGCATCATTCGGCTCAACCATTTTGAAGGGAGCCAAATGATCCAACGCATCCGCCACCATCAGCTAGACTTTTGAGTGAGCATGCCACTCCCAACCGCCAGGGTACATTCAAGTCAAAAAATCCCCTATATCCCCAATATCTGACCCCCACAACCCTGTTAGGGTAAAACTATACCCCTTGGCAAGACTAGAATCAGATTACAGGGTAAAGAATACTCGTAATTACAGTCAAAGATTTGAAGAGGACATCTGCGATGAATTTAAACGTTATCAATCTCATAGAGTCGTAGGTACATACATGGTTTGGTGCGTAGCTGAAACGTTTTTCTTTTTTTGAATCACAAATGTTTACCAATGTGGCACTGACATTGTCACACATTACGACAAAGAAAGTTGGTAAATTCAGGGTTTTTGGGAAAATGCAAATCAACAGTTTTTACTTATGCGAGAAATCCTCTACTTTGAAAACGTGACTTATGACGCTGACATCATAATTCGACATATGTCGGAAAACATAAGCATTTTGGTAGGTGCTTAGGCCTGAAGCCTCAGTGGTGCCACTTGGTGCATTTCAAAAAACCCTCATTGGCCTGATTAAATTAAATATTAACTTTGTAAAAGTTCAAAGCCTGCATAAGGAAAAACTAAATGAACTGTCAACGTATACTATGGGGGCAATGTATAACTAAAGTTCGAATATTCCGAATATTCGGGAAAGTCCTTCTAATTTTAAAAGGAATAAAAAAACTAAACCAGGAAAGGAGTCTTCTAATTTTAAAAGTAAGAATAACTGGCTACAAACAAAAATTTTGTTACAAAAGTATGATTAATTTAAACTTGACTTTATGATTGAATACCTTTTCTTCTATTACTGATAAAAAACGAATTTTAGAGGGTAATTTTTACACTTTGTAAAACTTTCGTAGATATTTTAAATTAAATGAAAAGGTTTTGTCGTTTTTAATTAAATTAAGGAAAATGGTATTTCATCTTTGACTTTCTGAACCTGAAAATACGCATCTCAGAGAGATTGTTAATTAAATATTTGGGATACTTAAGTCATTTTCGATCATAGGGTAGACTGGCATAGGGGCGACGCAATTAACATTGCGATAGTATTGCGACGTTCATTTAGCACAAAAAAAAGATAAAGCTTTATTCACTTGCTTAGTCACGTGACGTTTCTTCTGATTTTATTTTAAAAATAGACTTCAACCCTCTAAATTCGAATTAAAATAAGTTACCAAACACAAAAAATATTAAGCTACCTAGAACTGGAAAAACAAAGTACGAAAGTCAACAGAAGTGACAAATTTTATATTATTCCTAGCTCGAATGTCTTTTAGGAGCAAGAATCCAGTCGAGCTTTTAAGAATCGACTCGACGCGTTCATGATATTATTTAAAGGATTCAGGGGGGGGGGTCTAAGGGGCTCAGCCCCTCCCCCAAATTACTCAGGTTTCTTTATTAATTTTCAACCTAACGAAGTAATTGCGGAATTTAGGAAAGTAATCCAAGGGAGCTTGTTAGGCGTTCAGCAAAATAAATTGATATGTGCTTCTTTTCACTTTTCGCTAAAATGAATGTCGTTGAACCCTTAGCGGGTTCAACGACAATCCTGGATCCGCCCCTGATATTACTGGAAAACGTGATAGGGATAGGATTTCCATTTTGATATTTGAAAAGTTCTTATGAAAACTAGTCCATTCGTAAACGTTTATGAAGAAGTTAAAAAAGACAGGCAATAAAAAACTGACAAAGCAAGAAAAAACGAAAATAGGCCCAACTCATACATACAAATCCAAACAAATAATAATTATAAAAGTTTAAAAAAGAACCAAAACTTTCGGCTGGATGGTAAGTAACCCTATACGTATTTTAAAAAGGAACCCAGGTACCCCAGGTATAATAAAATATCACGGCAAAAAGGCGCTACATTTCATGTAAATTAGCTACCATGCTAATTAAATACTACATAAGTACGTCTTACAACATAAGTATGTCTCAGAAAACTATCCAGTTTTAAAAAGAAAATCCAGCATAATCAATCTCGAATGTAACCTAAAACCTACAAAATATTTTCCCGCTCACACAAGCTTAAACTTCAAGCCGCCAGCCATCTTTAATTCTTCGGGGCAGCATTAGGTGGTACATTTGTTACTCCGAACCTCTTTGGAAGCGATCC
Organism: Lacanobia wlatinum; assembly: GCA_947578705.1. Lineage (NCBI taxonomy): Eukaryota > Metazoa > Arthropoda > Insecta > Lepidoptera > Noctuidae > Lacanobia > Lacanobia wlatinum. Next base: position 21,698,205 of record OX388039.1, read on the forward strand.
AAAATGCTGTCGATTCTCTGATTCCGTAAGAAATAAGTTTGGAGTCAAAGCTATCGGAGTTCTGATTGCAGTCAAATTTACTTGAAAATTTTATTTGAATAGAATGGTGTGTGAGAATATGCTTTATTATTCTATTTATTTTAGAACAATGGCGCAGTGTTATCTAAGAAAAGTAGTAGTGGGTGTGTGAGAATTTTTTATTATTTTGAACGAAGTGCCCATTATTTTGGATGTTTTATCAGAATCAATTTATTTGTTAAAGTAATATAGATAAAAATAATAAGCTTATGGATAAAAAAATATGATTGCTCGGACGAGCGACGCATAGATCAACTTATTTAGTTACTGAGTGAGTGAGTGACTGACAGACAACGCATAGCCAAAACTACTGGTCGTATAAAGTAAAATTTGGCATGTACGAGTAGCTTCCCTATACTCCGTAGGGGAGCACTAAGAGTTGATTTCCCGAAAATCCCACGGGAACGGGAAAAAATGGGATATGCGCATACGAAGTCGCGGGAAAAAGTAAGTAAAAATTTAAACTACAAAATTGCATCACATTATTACCGACGTCGAATAGATTACTCACTCAGGAGCTCAGTAACTTGAGGGCCGGCTTGTTGATACAGCAAGTTGTCAGCAAGTGTCGCTGAGTCCAAGACATTTATTGCAATCTCTGTAGAATAGTTGTTCCTGGATTCCATGTCAAAGAGATTACATTGAAAAGATTCAAGACTGTTCGTTCTGCGCGTTTGACCACAATCTCACCGATAATCTGGTCGACGTTAGTTCACGCTTCCCAAGAAGTAACCTATTCAATCTTTACTTAAAGACCCTCAGGTTGTGGCTACCAGGAAACACAGATTCCGGCATACATACATTAGCAAAAGTTACTGTGAGAAGGAATGAATCCTACCATACCTTCGTTCATGAAACTCGGTTCGGTGTTTTGCTCTTTTACTTACTGTACAGTAATTATTGGTAAAAAAAAACAGTAAAATAATTGTTTGCTATTCGTTACCAGTTTGATAGAGAGTATCAATTAGCGTTGAGGTAAAACCATTTGCATTACCGACGAGTAAACTGCCAATGTGGTGTACCCATTTTTTTTAAGGATGATAAATCATCAAACGATTCCGCTTTGGGCGGAGCGGGAGTGTCAGACTCTTACTGACTAAAACCGGTGACTCTTTCGAAAAAAATCCGCAACCCTGAATAATGTGTATCCTAGCGTCATCATTATTTTGCACATATCATTATTAATATGACCTCTTTTTACCCGACTGCCAGGGAAAGGTTATGTTTTTCGCGCGTATCTTGTATATATGCTTGTTTGTTTGTTTGTTTGTAAATTTCTTTATTACCTCGTACCTTTCAAACGGCTCAATAAATTTCGACTGTTAAGGTGTCGTTAGATTCAATTCAAAAACCCAAGTGTGTTTAGATAGGTGATTAAAAAAAAAGCAATATGGCGGATTTTGTGCGCTAAATTGTAAGTTGTTAATAAAAAAATTTAACCTAACCTATCGAGTAGGGAGGGTATCATATTGAAGGAAATTAAATGAAGGTTACAAAAATGTAAAGGTTACAATAAGCTATATGTTTAAATTCAATTAGGAAACAGTTTTCGTTCATAAAAGTGTCCCGATTGACTCATTTGCATTCGGGTTTTTAAATTATTCTAATTTGCGACTTGTTCTATGTTTCCTTATTAGTCATCTCAGCAGTTACCTCCATTCTAGACATTGTATACTTCACAAATTCCATCCACTATTTCTTGGTCCTCCTCTACTCTAACGGCCCTGGTCCTTGCAAAAGATTCAAATTATCAAACAAGGCATAGCACTGCATTGGTCCTATATTTTCGAACAAAGGGTATCGAATAAATCCCATTTTTGTTGTGTTAATGTTAAACCATAGGCTTCTTATGGGTTTTCCTGTAACCTTAAATAACGCACACATGCAAATGAACTATGAAAGGGAATGAATCCAACCATGCCGTCATTCATGAAGCTCTGTTGGGCCTTATCAAATAATTAAAAACTATTATCCAAATGATTTTTACATTTGAGGCTCAGTAGTTTCGAAGATAAGGGGGGGAATGTTCATTATTCATCTAATTTTGTGAATAACTTCAAAACCATTTACTGTAAAATTATGGAAAAAAGTATTTGAAACCTTCACAATAAGCCCTTTTATTTCATTTGCCGCACGATACAGTTTAAAAACCTTTTTTTTTATTTTCTAATTTGTCCCCCAGAAGTATCTCCCATACTAATTTTTTTTTACTTAACGCGTCCGTGTTTGGGGAGAAGTCAATATATGTACCAAATTTCAGAGAATATTGACTGTGCCAGACGGACAGGCAGACAGCCAGACAGCTGAGTGATTCTATTAGGGATCCGTTTTTAAGGATGTTCGGAACCCTGAAAATCACCATTAGGGCAAGGAAATAGAGAAGCTAACGATCAAACGGAGTAGATTCCTATAAGAATCTCCATCAGCACACGTAATACAAGTTCACAAGTCCTCAGACAGGATATTGGAAATTGTTAGTGAACTGAGAGTCAATAAGTATTTATGACCGGTGCGCGGCGGTGTGACTTCGTTGGTACTTGTTACTGGTTTGCCCAATGTCCGAGAGTTAGCAAGTTGGGACTTCGATTTAATTGATGGGTTAAGCTGGACTATGAAGTAGGTCGAATAACTCCCTAGGGCTGAAATAATCTCGTACACGAGTTTGCTAATCTTTAAAGACAATTGTTGCATTGTCCTGTTGAGCCATAAATCGGTTTGTGAAATGCTGGAATTCAATGTTTTAAATAGGTATCTGAGGTAAGGTATTTGTTGCGGAATTTGTTCGAAAGAGTTACCGCGGCTCTGGGGGGCTACTCTCTAACGAAATCCGTAGTTTCGGGCTTAGTTGCGGGCGGGAGTATTCTACTCCGTATCACCTACAGACTTACGATTAGTCCCGAACTCGAACTGAGAATGAATGACAACACGATTTCACAGTAACTGTCAAATCGTGTTATCATTAGTTCTCAGTGGTTAGGTGATACGGAGTAGAATACTCCCGCCCGCAACTAAGCCCGAAACTACGGATTTCGTTAGAGAGTAGCCCCCCTGGAACGCAAAGGGCATTAGGAGGAATACAGCTGGGTTTTAGTCAGTAAGAGTCTGACACTGCCTTTTGCTCCGCCCAGAGCGGCAGGAGTCATTTGATGATTTCCCATCCATAAAAAAGGTAAGGTATTAGTTAGCAGGTGGATTAAGTAGCACCAGTGCCGTAAATAGACTATTCTGCGCCCTGTGCGAGCTTCTAAAAGTGCGCCCTTATTATTTTTAGATATTATAGGTACCCTAGCTAGGACGGGACCTTGGTGTTGGTGGACCAATTAGGGGCGCAGTGGGAACTTATCAGGAGCAAACCGAAAAAATAATAGTCCTACCTGGTCTGGCCATTTTGCGCCACCCAGAGTCTACGCCCTGTGCCTGGGCACCGGTGGCACCGCCCTATTTACGGCACTAAGTAGCAAGTGGGTTTTCGAGGTTAAGCAGCTCTTGCGGAGAATGGTTCGTGAATGGGCCATCCATTACACCATACATTATATATCGGGACTCTTCCGGGCCTTGGAAAATAGTTACGTTAAGTCCCGGCTGTCATTCGTCATATTTGACAGTTCTTACTGATAGTACAAAATCTGACACGAGTCTAGCCAAGGGGTTGTGGAAGTCCTCTCCATTAAAGTATTTTATCATATCTACAAACTCTTATCTAAATATATAAAAATGAATCCGTATTTCCTTTGGTCACGGCATCACGCGTGAACGGCTGGACCGATTTCACTGATTCTTTATTGTTGTGTTTGTTATTGCCAGGAGAACGTTCTTATGAAAAAAAAATAAGAAAGTTGCCATCTGACGGGAGCGAAGCTGCGGGGGACAGCTGCATGCGGCAGTTATTATATAGCAAACAGTTTATTATTATATTTCTCCATATAAACTCAGCTGCTTGCGGTTAGAGCGGACGCCGATTGCGACGTAATTGGGAAAAGGTAAGTAAAATTTAATTATTTAATTAATAAATAATTAAACAAATGAATCTAGCTAAATGCAATTATTTTGCTCATCTTTACGTAAACAGTGGCATAGAAATTTGTTGGTACTGAAACGAAGTCTAACTACAAATGTATTCATTTCATGCTGGAAGAAATGAATTCGCTGATCATTATTTGTCAGCTCATCAAATGTCTTGTGACTCCATTGGGAATATATGCAATATGTCCGTCGCAAATGCCATTCCATCTCTCACCAGCAGCTTCATAAAACAAAGACCTCGTTATTTCTTAATCCACAGAAATAAGCACCAGATTCATCTTGTAAAATATAATCTGTGGAATCTTCGACTTTCTATTGTGTTGAAAATATTAAAATAAGAACTGCAAATGAAAGCTTGGTAGGTATTGTTTCTCAGATTTCCAAGTAATCTTGGTCTCTTGATTATTTCACTTGAAATCTGTGGTGGTTATTTTTTAAATAATATTTAGTACCTATTATTTCGTCAAGTCTTTTGTTAGTTTCTTTTGTTTTTTAGATAAAAGAGATATTTATATTTTGGTCATTGGAATTGGTTTATAAGGATGGTTAGGACAAGATGAAAAATTTGCGTAGAATATAACCTGTAATAGAATAAACGCAACACCTCTTAAGGGGTCATGGAACTCATCATTATGAACAACTTTCACTATGGGACCAATGAAATCGTGAAAAACAAAAATCGACTTCTCCATACATTTCTGTGCGCATATCTCGACAAAATGTACAATGTGTGTGTATGTGTGATGCATGAATGTCTTATCTAACTGGAGAAATGTAGCGATACTACCGTCTTCTGGTTAAACTAAACTAACATTACGCTTCTACGTAACGGAGCAAATATTTGTATGGCCTTTGGGTAGTTGTTCCGGGTCTGGCTGTTTTGTTAACACACAAAATGTTTGTTAACACAACCACGATGCAGGGGAAAGTCCCAGAGTGGGGGAACTTTAAAAGAAATAGTTTTGGGGTTTTGAACAATTTGAATGGATTCGAACGGATTTCAACTTCGCAAGAAACACATTTTGCGGCCGTTTCTCGTACAGAAGAAACTTTAAAATTCAAATCGAAATTTTATCTCAGTAACTAAAAATGCCAAAATATAAGGTGTTCTAAAAGTGTCTTGTCAAAATCATTGAGAGGTATGTTTGACAGAATGCGACTACCTAGCAATAGGTCCTTACCTATTGCTAAACGAGTCCGTATCTATTGCTTTACGATATGAAAAATGTGTGTACTTACTCCACTTGCAGCTAACTTCTACTATAGTTAGTCCCCACACCTGGCATCCCGCACTTGTACGTGCCAGACAGTAATATAAAATAATAAATTATTCGCTATCTCTCGCCTGCTGCGTTGCACGCGAGGTGGAACTGTCACACGTTGTGTTCTTAGCCTTAGATGCAGAAGTGTAAGTCTTTACGGGTTTATGTTAATTTAGAATGGGTTATGTGTAATGAAGATGCGTGGAATGTGGAAGTTTTAGGTAGCGTTCTAGTCTAGTTGTAGCACGAAGTATACCAGCTGGTCGGTTCTGTAGTAAGGTTCTGTGAACATCTCACTGTGAAAACTGCACACACACATGCAGGAATGCTCACAAACCGTAAAGTAATATTACTTAGGTAGCCTATCAATAAACAAAAACAAAGTTAATTCTATCGTCAGTCGAATTTTATAAGATTGTACTATGAATGGTTAACTATTTTCTCGACACCGCGCCACATCGCTCAGTTCCCCGCGCGCCCGCGCCACCGCTGATACCAGTCAACATCGCCTCGCTTGCACAGCGCAGTCGAAGTTACCAGTTCGTTGTTGTGAATTTCTTGTGAAATTGAAAATCTATTCACTGATGCATATTTTGTTTTTCATTTTGAACGTAACCTGTCCCATTGCTCATGCAGCGTTTACAATAGATATATTCTTGTCTACGCCTGCCCCTCCTTAACAAAATCCTAGCTACGCCCTTGGAAGTGAGCATGAACTCATTCATTGCACCTTGATTGAATGGATAGACTGCACACTGCATGTTCACTTCACCTAACTTTACACGGTAAAGTTTTGATGTTTTGTTTTGGTGAGTTTTGTTTTGTTTGAATGATTGCGAAGCAATTCAGCGAGACTATCCGCCGTGATTCAAAGGTTAGGATCTATTTTCCAAACATTACTTTAAGATTGAATTACGTGAAGACAATGTACGATTTTTGGTATGGTCAATGGACTCAAATATGAACCGTTATTTTTTCATCCCTTATGAAGAAAAAACCGTACAGATTTGAGTTGACCTGTTACAATGCAGGTTTTAGTAGGAATTATATCGGTTTTACTTTTGAATTGACTTCAATACATATTTTGAATCGGGATTAACAAAGTTCAGAATAAACTGAAATGCTATTTACGTACTTTCCGGTATTCCGAGTTTTATATTTGGCGTGCATAAAGGCAACCTTTTACTCACAAACAAATAATTCTTCACGTAGATAAATGGGCACAAAATATACTGAAACAGTTTCAGGAGAATGTTTCACCTGTTTGTGTCACAAAACGTGAATACAGGAATAAGCGATGGGGAAATACGTTCTACACAGTCGTAAATATCCTGACGTTTGTCTAGGACATGTTTATCGCTTGACATAGCACCTAAAGGTTGGTACAGACATAGTCCGATGCTTGCCGACTCCTCCATGCCTCGGAATAGACGCTAAGCCGTTGGTTCCGGCTGTAACTTGTAGATCTTTGGCAGTTATTACGGATTGTCAGAAGCTAGAAAATCTTGAAACCAATTATACCTAGGCAGGCAGATTGGGTAGGCTAGAGTTATCGTGTTATTCAGTTACTGGGTAGTGGTGAGTAAGTAAGATAGACAGTCCACGTAAAATACTGTTAATCAGCTGGATTCGGTTTGACAGGAAGCCGGCCCTAATATAGTTGGAAAAACGCAAGGCAAGGATGATGATGCTGTAACAGTGAGTATTGCCTTAGGTGTGTGCGAGGCCTAGGAAGGTCATTTTGCTGCTAAATAGCGATAAATGTATGTAGGAGTTGGTAAATTTATGAAGACTGAAGTAGGAAATAATAAATTAGTCAATCTTACTTGTAGTGGCGCCCAGCACGGGACACTTGCGATTTGAATATTCAGGTGCGATTCAGGATTTATTAGCAGAGCCGTGCTTTGTTAACGCATTACGCATACGCATTCATTTTATAATGAACATGTGCGTAAATTGCGCCCAACACGGGACACTTGTAATGTGAATATTCAGTTGCAATTTTGGATTTGTTAGCAAAGATTTTCGATTATTTTACACGTATATTTTGTAATGAACGTATTCGTGAAGATTTTTGATAAAATGAGCTTCTTAGCGAGTAAGAATGGCGCCCAGCATGGGGCTCTTATTATGTTAATCGATCTGTCTAGGATTTATCAACTTTGTTTGGGTCAGATTCTAGGCAAACTAGATTCAGCTGATTACCAGCATAGAACAATTTCTCATCAGATCTCCATAGCCCAGTCATTGAATAACACGCTGCCCCTGGCGAAGACCGGTGTCAGATCAGCGGTTTTTTATATTAATTTTAAAACAAGGTAGGCACCCAATGTGCTTCGCTACTTGCGATGTCAATAAATCAGTCAGAACTGATTATTAAAATTGTGTTTGAAAGCGTTAAATTGTACTTAACTTGAAAATTCTTTGAAATTGTTTTTTGTATTGAATAAATCTGTTAAAACACAAAAACGAATAAGCTTGAATAAAAATAACCTTTGAATGGGAAAAGCGACTAAAATCCCACTAGAGCTTCGAACATCTGAAGTTGCGTGATGCACTTAGTTTCGAAAGTCGTAAGTTAAAGTAAGTATCCGATATCTTACTACAAGAAAACACGGATAAGATACATTTTCAGTTTAATGTTCTAAATTTATCGCCGGCTGTATCTCTTTACGAGAAATTCGTTTAAGAAGTTTATTGATTCTATTCCCGAGCATGGAGAATGACTTTTCCTATTTTTGCAACAAAAGTCGGCGACATATAGCGCAGTGGAAGTGAGCTCTCAATCCATCCAGTCAAGGTGGTGTGGCATCAATGCTGCAAAAAAACCGCAGTGCCATCTACGAAGCCAGTGATGAACTACTGAATTGAATCCTGCATCGCAGGGTGAGATTTTTCCCTGTGTTTTGATCATAAACAACAGTCTGAATATCAACTACCGAGCAGTTGCGCACCGGACACAACAACCGTCCGGTCGGAGGATCCTTCCTTTTTAATGGAGATTTGCGGGACTTTACACTCTGGTCCGCATACCTCTATACTGGTAACCGACTGGTGTAAAAGTATTGAGTACCTCACACACGTAACTAAAGTGGAATAATAGTTCACTTCGAGTTTACACCACTCAAGCTTACATGGAGATGTTTAAAGAATTTTCCGGCCGTTATTTCATGCAAATGAGATGGACTGACGGTTCACTTCGAGCTCACTAAGTTTTCTTGATAAGATGTTAACAGAATAGACCGGATGATCAACATCATCCTAATATATAAAATTCTTCCGTTACTGAGTGACTGACAGATAACGCACAGCCGATACTACTGGTCGTAGGAAGCTGAAATTTGACATGTAGGTTCCTTGGGGAGTGTAAGGGACGACTTTTCCAAATTCCTACGGGAACAGGAAAAAACGGGATATGCAAGTATGAAGTCACGGGCAAAAGCTAGTTGTAAATATGAGGGCTTTGGCAACTTTTGCGTATCTGATACTTCTTCTGGGTTTCCAAGATTAGGATAGGAAGGTAGGCAACACTCGTATGTCTGTTTGTTTAGAAGCTTCCTGTTCATTTGGTTGGCAAATGTACATGCCACCTTTGGGTCGTGGGGCTTTTGGGACCCTCGACCCCCACCTATAACAATCAAATACACTTTTTTTAATTTGTACGCATTTTTATGTGTAAAAATGTGTACAAATTACAAAAAGAGCATAAGACAAAGTAAACAACCCATGCATTTGACACAATAACCCTGTTTGCCCACAAATAATTGGTTATTATCGGAAATGGCGGCGATGTATCAACATTTCGTTAAGTTATGTGCTGCAAACATCGGATAATGTTTGTAGAAAGCATTCAGAGGGTAATAAAATTGACCATTTAGTTAGCAACTTTGTAATTGGTGATTGTTTGTTTTGATTGTTAAAATGTTAATGGTAGAACTTGGTTGTAAGTTGAGTGGAGAGAAGAAGCATTTATAAGTACCATTTATAAACCAATTCCAAGGTTCCATCTATATCTTTATCGGTTTGGCAATTCAGAAGGAAAAGCGTAACAAATAAATGAAAAAAATTACATTCGCGTTCATAGTATTAGTAAGTAAGTATTATAAAGTAAGGATTAGGATGTTTATAAGTGAGTCATTTTGTACAGGCAACCTTATTGACCTTGCCATTGTACCTACGTTCAGTAGGTGGTCATCAGAATTGCAGGTGTTATGGCGAAATGGGTAATATATACTTCACTAAGCCCAAGGAACACCTGCCTCTTGCCTCTTCTCGTCAACTGCAGTGGCCTATATGGAAAGCTCTCAATCGATTGCGTACCTAAGTCGGCCGCTGCAAATATAACCTGGCGAAATAGGGTATCATTAATCCATTAAACACCCTTTGTGAGTGTGATGCAGTTCAAACTATGCCCCATTTGCTGGAGTGTCCCAAATGTCCGTACACCTGCATTCTAGATGACTTGAACCGCTCTCCCTCTCTTGCCTCTATGGTAGCAATAAACGTGGTTACCTACTTGGTCCTAACATTATTATCTGATAAACCGTCAACACGATAAGATTTCGCTATTGTGCTATAGCCATAATATCTTAGCTGTAGTCATAACACGCTCTCCTTCCAAGCCATATAATCATGGATGAAGACTCTTAATCTCACTATTCATACTCTTACTCCTCAAGAACAGTAAAATTATGTTAATAGGCCCGAAGCTGTTAGGACGAAACATTATGCATAATGTTAAGACGCACAACATAATGTTAATTGTTATGTTATGTTTATACACGAGGATTCAAGATTTTGCATAATTTGTAGTTATGTAGGCGTGCAATGTACGTGATTAGGTATCTTTACTTCTAAAGGTCATGGCACATTATAACGGCACAGCAGCAGCACGACAACTTACTTGTCATTCAAATTAGAGCATTAAATCGTGTGTCGTAAAATATATTTTAAAAGAAAGAAAAAGCGTTTATTTGCGCCAAGCATGACGCATACAAAAAAATAAAAATTAAATAAAACAAAATTACAATTTTATAACAATTGCGAAGATATGCGTCACATTTGCGCAAAACGGCCATCGCTCAGCATAATGCTGCAGCAGCTAACTCGTGTGCGAGACAGAGCCACAGCGCTGGTTTTCAGCGACAGCCGGGGTTGAGTATGACGTCGATCGGAGCAGCATAAAAAGTAATTAAACGGGACAAATAAACAGAAAAATGTCAATATGAAAAAGCCAACGAGCGGGCAGTCAGCGCGCTGTAAACGAGCCGACTGCGAGTTTACAGCGCGCCGATACCTAGTCGCCAGCGAAACAACGTCGGACTGCGAGTTAGCACCTCGCGGCCGGCGCGGCTAGCCGTTGCTGTGCTGCTGCTGTGCCCTTGCGGTGCTGTTATAATGTGCCAGGACCTCAGGGTTTGTTTGTATTCGTTAACCATCCATGATAAGATAATCTGTCTAGCCTGTATTTAACTACAGAACATGTAACAGAATAAACGCAATACAAAGAAAGAAAATAAGAAAAATCGTTTATTTGCGCCAAGCATGACGCATACCAAAAAAAACAAAAACAAAGGAGATAAAATACCTATAAAGGCCTATTTTGTGTGTCTTATGCGAGTCCCGAATAAACATATTTCTTTCTTTTTTTCTTTAAAGGGGTCATTGCACTCATTATTATAAACAACTTTTATTTTGGGACTAACAATTAAATCGGGATACAAAAATTGCCTGCCCCATACATTTCTGTACGCTTAACTCGACAAAATGTACCTACTGAACAGATGATTTTTGAAGCGAATACTTCTTTAGGCGCGTTGAGCACTTTTTTGATGAACAAAAATCATGTAACTCGCGTCATCGTCACCGAACGCTTCCCATGAGCGAAATGTATACTGTGTATATATGTGTACTTTTTGGGTGAAAAAAAAGCGTGAAACTAGCGTCATCGTCACCGCACAATTTTCATGAGCTATATTGCACAAGTTACATAGTTTTCATTTCTATCGGCAGTCCCAAAGACTGCCCCGCATGTATTTTTTTTCGCGATTTCCTTGTTGGTCCCATAGTAAAAGTTGTTCATACTGACTCATCATTACAAGGCCCCTATATTGCATAATTCACAAGTTACTTAGTTTTAATTTCTATCGGCAGTCCCCAAAGACTGCCCCGCATCTATTTTTTTCGCGATTTCGTTGTTGGTCTCATAGTAAAAGTTGTTCATAATGAATGACTCATCATTATAATGGCCGCTTTCAAGGTATTGCTGTTATTTTGTTACACGTATTGGGGTCGACTTCCAGTCTTGCCGAATGCAGCTGGAAGCGCATGCCTATCTGACCTAAACATACCCAGGGAATGGGTAACATGAGGCAAGACTTGTTTCAGATTTCTTAGCTCCTGACAACCCGTAACAACTGTCAAAGATGTAACACATGACAGCCGGAAACAACGGCTTAACGTGCTTCTGAGGCGCAGAATCGGAATAGACGGAGGATTCTCGGTATGTTAACATGGTCAATTATCAAATATAAATATAAAATCCTGGATTTCAAATAGACCAGTAACAGGCACTTTTGAATAGTCAAGGTCTGTCAGTCAAATAGATGAAGCTAATTCTGCTGCGCTAGCGACAAGAGCAGCAAGTTGCTCTGCAGCAAAACGCACTCACCGAGTCTATCTCCAGCGCGGCAATTGCACGTTCCAAACGGTAGATCCTATGGAGAAGAACGTGCAAGAAACTTCATGGACACTGTTATAAATCAGTGTTTACAAAATCATGGTTACAATCGTTATGAAATAATTGATGACTGGAATTATACAATAAAAAAGAGATTGAGTCTATACAAAGCAAAGATAATCTTACGATCTTCAGCAGGTCCAACAATGTTTTCATATCTTAAAACGGCCGACCTCGGCAAGTGTTGCTTTACCTATATGATTGACCCGTACGGCTGTTTTTATTTAGCCACGATCTCCTCCTGTTCTTACTAATATTTTTAATTTAAGGGCCTACCTCTGCTTCAGAGCCGTCAAAAGGCTACTTTGTAAAGGATATTCCCCATTAACGGCTGGGTCAAAAGATTGGAAAAAAATATATGTATAAGGTAGATTCATAACCAACAATATGAACAATTTTTGTTTTCGTATGACATATAGTTTTGCTGTAAAAATATTTAATAACACGCTATTTTTTGGATATTTCTTCCAAACGGCTTCGAAGTTTAAAAATATTTTTACATGGAAAAATTGCTGGTAAAGTGTACCACAAAGTGAACATTGCTCATGTAAATCAATCAATATTTTGCAAAGAAAATGTTCAATATTGAGTCTCCCATATTATTAAAGCTCTGTTTGGGCGAAGGCGGCAGTCGTGCGTTAGCACTGAGACGGGGAGGCTGTGTCGCTCGTTGTTCCGCTCGCGCTATCGACCGACTACGCTTATATTTATTTATTTATATTAAGTACAGCCACATCACATACATTGCACAATAATTACAAAAAAGATCCATAACAATATTTCTAATGCACATGACAATTAAGGCGTACATAGCGCTCACCAGAACTATAGTGCTTGCTGCCTTGAAATAATAAGATTTATTACAAGTTTTTAACAAAGCTTTCTATTATAACTAAAAATACAATTTGTTATAAGAGTTATTGCAAAAAAAAGAGTAAATTATACAAATGAAAAAAATATGTTAAAAAGTATCAAAATTAAAAATGTCAAAATATTAAATATAAAAATTAAAATTGAATTCATAACATGTCAACGTAATGAAAATTAAAATTAAAATTAAAACAGAATTATAACATGTCAAACAATTAAATTAGAATTAAAATTAAAATCATTATCATATAAAATAAAATAAAATAAATTAAATTAAATCATCAAATAATAATCGAAGCTTTGGGTAGAAATAAATGTCAATAAAATAAATTAAAATAAAACAAAATCAAATCAACAAAATACTATCAACAAAATACTATCAACAAATTACTGAGAACAACCTGGCAAGGATAGTGTGATCTTTTTCCGAAACCGCGGTAGCTTGTCACTGAATATGTCTAACTCAGGCATGTTCAAGACTGCATTATTATATTCATTGCACATTCTTACAATGGGAGACTGCAAGCCTAGGTTGGTTTTGACACACGACGTGTCAAAAACCTGTTTAATTTTTTTGGCCCGTGGGTAAGTTCTTGGAACCGTTAAGGAAACGCTTTGCAAAAGGTAACTGCATTGAACATTCCCATTAATAACTTTATGGAGGAAGCATAAATCTAAGAGACGTCTACGATCGCGAAGGGCAATCATTTTAAATTTTTTCAAACGTTCTGTGTAAGGTTTTCTGTGTGAAAAATTCATTGTAGAGAAAGCAAGGTGTCTTGTGAAGGCTCTTTGTATGCTTTCCACACGTTGTGAGTGGACTGCATAAAAAGGGCTCCACACACTGCTTGCATATTCAAGATTGCTGCGTACTAGGGCATTATAAAGTAACACTTTGGTCTTCTCGAGTTTAAAACCTCTGGAGTTAAGCCTTAAAAATCCAAGCATCTGGGCGGACCTTGTCACTGCCTTATCGATGTGCGAGGTAAACTTCAGCCTGCTGTCAACAATCACACCGAGATCTCGAATTTCATTTACTTGGTCCAGTATTACGCCATCAATGTCATACTTTGTGTGAACTGGTGTTTTTTTCCTAGTGAATGATATGTGATGACATTTTTTAACATTTAGACTCATACCGTTAATGTCACACCAACGCTGAATATTATCCAAGTCATCTTGAATTAAATCAGCGTCAGTTTGGGAGTTTATCACTTTATATATTTTAAGATCATCAGCAAACAGGGAAATTCTACTATATCGTATGTGATTGGTTAAATCGTTGATGAAGATGAGGAACAACAACGGCCCTAAGTGAGATCCCTGCGGAACTCCTGAGTGCGCGTAATATACCTCAGATCTAAAGCTGCCTATCACTACATATTGAGGTCTTTTTGATAAATATGATTTGAACCACTCCAGCAATTCACCTCCGATACCAAACCATCTCAGTTTTTCAACTAGTATGGGGTGATTTACTTTGTCAAAGGCGCTGCTGAAGTCGGTGTATATCGCGTCTGTCTGCATACCCTTGTCAACCTCACGTGATACTTCAGAAACAAAGAGTACCAGATTAGTCACCGTTGAACGCCTACGTCTGAAGCCATGCTGATAATCCGAGATGCTGGAATCCACCATTTGTGAGATAATGGGGCATAACATTGATTCAAACAGTTTGGAAAAACATGAAAGGATCGAAATGGGGCGGTAATTAACTGCGCTGCCCGGATCACCCTTCTTAAATATGGGAACTATACGAGCTTTCTTCCATTCTTCAGGGAATTTGCCCTCCTTCAAGGACCAGTTGAATATCAGCATTAAAGGAAGCGCAAGAGCCGAACTGCATCTTTTAACAAATACTGGTGGGATAAGATCAGGTCCAGCACCCTTAGTTGGATCAATTTTTCTAATTGCCCTGAAAACATCGGATTCATCAAATTTTACACTTGAAACAAAGTTAGAAGTTCCACATTGGGATTCATAGCTAAACGATTGCGAACAATGAGTATGTGAATGTGTGGGCTGCGAGGTATTTGCCGTGTATACAGATGAAAATTGAGTTGCAAATAGGTTAGCGATTTCAGGACCAGTTTTAGCGATTTCGTCTCCTAGCGTCACTCTTGCAGGAATCGATGATTTACCACCGCGTTTGCCATTGATAAATTTCCAAAAGGCTTTTGGGTTTTTAGGGATGTCATTTTCTATTTTGGTTTTGTATCTGGAATAGCATTCATCATAAAGCTCGTGAGAGCGAGAGCGTAGCAATTGATACTCGATCTCATCTCTAGGATTACCAAATCTCTTATATCTCTTTCGAATTTTTTCCTTTTCAGATAAAAGTCTAATTAACGAATGACTAAACCACGAAGGGAATTTAGATCTAACAGTTGCCGTTTTAGGGACTAACTTATCGATGACAGTTCCAAGAATACTGTAAAACTCCCCGACCATACTATCAACATCGTTGCAGCTGAGAATTCGTTCTTGCCATTCTACACTCTTTAGCTCACCGACGATATCTTTATAGTTGGCTTTGAAGAAGTTGTTTTTTTGTCAGGTCTCGAACGCAGGTAAGTGAGATTGTTGTATGGAATGTTAAGCAATAAATTAGGATGGTTCGAGTAGCATTTGCTAAGAACATTCAAAGGTCTTGTAACATAGGCGCCAGGCAAACTTGTAATAGTCAAATCCAGAAATTTGTTGTCACAGTTATTAATACAATTCACCTGATACAGGTTGTTTATACTTAAGAAATCTACAAAAGAATGTCCAAGAGAATTATCATAATTGGAGGGAGTAAGGTAATTACAGTCCGCACTGGCGTTCCAGGCAATGAAGCCCAGGTTAAAATCACCCAGAATTACCAGGTCATCTGTGAATTCTGGGTGATTTTAACCTGGGCTGTCATCTGTGTGACTAGTAACATAGTCCACCTTTCCAAGAAACATAGACAAAGCTTCCAACTTTACAGGTGGGGGCAAACAGACAACGCAGATTGCTAGTTTTCTTACTTTAGTTCTTATGTTTAGCTCCAACATAACCCACAAGTCTTCCGCCCCACTTTCCCAGCCAGTGACTCTAGCTGAAGGTATGTCTCTAGAGACGGCCAACATTACTCCACCACCATCTTTTTTTTTGTTAAGGGTGCTGTGGCGGTCTCTACGATAGAGTGTGTATCGATCATCTATCAATTCACTGTCACAAATTTTGGGATTAAGCCATGTTTCTGTAAGTGCAATTACACTATAATTGGATGTTTGTATACTTTTTAAAAGATCATTGGTTTTTGTTCTCAGTCCTTGAACATTTTGGTAATAAATATCAAGCATTACGACTTTAAGTGGTACCAATACATTTAAACAATATCTGAATCAAGAACTTTAACTACATTTAGACTACAAGGTTCAAGCTGTCAAGATTTTTGATGAGAATAGACTGAAACTCAACTTCTTTCCGGACAAAAATACGTCCATTACGGACCCAAACGAATTTTATATGACATTTCTTTGGCTTTTTTCCGTGTAGCGGCGTGCAATGACTTGTTTGCTGGAGTAAGGTGTTCAGACACAAAAACTGGCTTTCTTGGACCTCCTATACCAAGATGCTGGGTAGACAGTTTTCCATCTGGATTTTTCTTATTGAACTTGGTAGTTGCGGCAAGAATAGTATCACGATGGCGTGCGGTTCGCAGTTTGACAATAATTGGTCGAGGCCTGTCATTATCATTCGACATTTTAGCAACTCGCGTTGCATACTGAATGTCACCATCCGAAAGGGGACTCTCCACAACCTTTGACAGTTGTAAAACTGTGTTTACTAAATTTCCAGAGCGATGCTCTGGAACACCATTAATTTCTACATTAGAATCACGCATGTGTAGTTCTACTGTATTCAATCTTACGGACAGGTCTCGAACTGTAGATTTCAGCAATTCATTTTCACGCTTGAGGTCATTAATGATAGCTGTTTTTTCTTTAAAGCCCGCTTTAATTTCCTCAAATTTGACGTTGATGAATTCTAGCGACTCCTGAAAGGAATCTATCTTCTTGTGAATTGTACTGAATTCAGTCTTCACAAGTTTTTCATGGCTGAACTTTAGAGCAATGGTTATCTCCTGCTGCAAAATCTCACGCAGACTTGCCTTATATGAATGTGTTAGTGCAAATTTTTACGAACTTTTGGATTAGTGTGCGTTCATAGACTAGCTCTTTGCAGATTGAGCGCGTGGGCGCATTGTACAGTTTCATACAGCAACTTTTAACAAAATACTTTCGTCGTCGCTCGAGTTTTATTTTTGTCTGCTTTTTTTCAAACGTAGCCGACGTTAATTCTTAATTTCTTTTATTACCAACACATTAAAAAAGAAAAATAAAAAATCATATAAGTTTATTTATTCACTTAAACTTCATGAACAATAGTGGTACATAGGCGGACTTAATGCTACGAGGAGTTTTCTTTTAGTCAACCTTTGGGTTAAAAGAAATACACTGTGGTAGGTGTACAGCTCTTCAACACAAACATAAACAAATACAAGTTCATAAACAAACATTTATTTTCATTATTCGGTCGGTATATGCGGCGTGTTAGTCGCGTCTGTGGGGGACCGTTTGGCTAAATTAAATCGTTTTGATAAAATTATGATATCTTTCGAATGTTTGATTTGAGTAATTCAAAAAAATAAGTGAATAAATCGTACTAAAGTACGATTTATTTTGATAAAACTGAAACCAAGGTGCGAATAACGTGGTCTGCTTTGGTCTGTCATGTCGTATCTATTAATTTTTAAATAAAAAAAGTGACATACAACAATAGTTGTGCATTTGGTCAAACTGTTACCAGTACACTGGTAACAGTTTGACCTCGAGTTTCGAGTATGCAGTGTACCTACTACTTTTTGTTTCTGCCTATACTACTTTATAGTCTCGAAAAAAGATTTCAAATAAAAAAAGTACATTCTAAAGTAAATGAAATTAATAATTTTGTAGCAATTTCATTAACTCAAAAACTTCAGATTCCGTGATTCCTGTGAAAGTTTTAGGTGTTTAATTGATAACGTTTTTATATCGGTTTATTTTGTAAACTGGAAATACGACGATGATTGTTGAAAAACCCGACCAAGTGACAGTGAAGACACACTGGAGAAATGTCTCTGAAAAGAATTACCGATGTAAATCCTTATTTAACTACGGAACCCTGCAAATTACCTCCCTTTGCGTGCGCTGCGAAAATTATTGATGATATAATAAAATAATAAACTCGAATTTTAGAGGACCCATCAATATCTACAAACAGAAAAGGCAGTGATACCAAATGCACAACTATTGTTGTATGTCACTTTTTTTATTTAAAAATTAATAGAAATGACATGACAGACCAAAGCAGACCACGTTATTCGCACCTTGGTATCAGTTTTATCAAAATAAATCGTACTTTAGTACGATTTATTCACTTATTTTTTTGAATTACTCAAATCAAACATTCGAAAGATATCATAATTTTATCAAAACGATTTAATTTAGCCAAACGGTCCCCCACAGACGCGACTAACACGCCGCATATACCGACCGAATAATGAAAATAAATGTTTGTTTATGAACTTGTGTTTGTTTATGTTTGTGTTGAAGAGCTGTACACCTACCACAGTGTATTTCTTTTAACCCAAAGGTTGACTAAAAGAAAACTCCTCGTAGCATTAAGTCCGCCTATGTACCACTATTGTTCATGAAGTTTAAGTGAATAAATAAACTTATATGATTTTTTATTTTTCTTTTTTAATGTGTTGGTAATAAAAGAAATTAAGAATTAACGTCGGCTACGTTTGAAAAAAAGCAGACAAAAAATAAAACCCGAGCGACGACGAAAGTATTTTGTTAAAAGTTGCTGTATGAAACTGTACAATGCGCCCACGCGCTCAATCTGCAAAGAGCTTTTTTTTTTTTTTTTTTTTTAGGATGGGAAATCATCAAATGACTCCTCCCGCTCTGGGTGAAGCAGGAGGGAGTGTCAGACTCTTACTGACTAAAACCCATCCGTGTTCCTCCCAATGCCCTTTGCGTTCCAGGGCCGCGGTGTCTCTTTCAAACAGTTTCCACAACCCCGGCAGGCACTGGCCCTAGCGGGCCCCATCTTCTATGCTGACAGCTCTTTGAGGCGCGCGTGGAACACAGCGCGCCGTCGACCCAGGACTGGTTCTGATCGGACGGCGAACCACCCAATGCTCGCCGTCCACAGACCCGCGCCTACGGTGGCCGAGAATCGCCCTGCGACTCCCGACGCCCGGGGCGTCTTCTTCTGTTGCGGCGGCTGGGGCGTGAGGTTTCCCTCTCTCTCACGCGTTCGGCCTCCTCCTTTGCTAGCATTACTGCTTCGCAGAAGGAGGTGACCGCTTCCCATGCCTCCTCGCTCCGGACCATGGATTGGACCAGGGCCGGACGCGAGAGGTCGCCGCCGCCGATCGCCTCGACGAGGACACGACGGTGCTCCACCCAAGCAGGGCAGACCTCCACCGTATGCTCCACCGTGTCCTCCGGCCGATCATCGCAATGTTGACACCCAGGCGTGTCCTCCCGCCGAATCCGAAACAGGTACCTCCCGAAACATCCATGTCCGGTGAGTACCTGCGTCAGGCGGAAGGTGAGGACGCCGTGGCGCCGCTCTAGCCACTCCTCAAAGAGGGGACTTATCGCCGCAATTGTGGCGTGCCCAGCGCTGGGTTGCGACAGTCGTTGTCTCCATACTGCCATGAGATCCTGCCGGAGCTCCGTCCGCCGTGCTACGATTTGCCGCGGCAGAGGAGTCTCGCCCCGGCGTAGCGCCTCCACGCGCCATTCGTAAATGAGCGCGAGGGCTCTCGCCTCCAGATCCCATGGCGGCAGTCCGGCAAGGAGGCTCGCCGCCTCGCCAGAGACCGTGCGGTATCCCCGGGCCAGCCGGATGGCCATGACCCTTTGGGACGCGTTGAGGTAACGGGCAGGACGCTTCCTCAAAGTAGCCGCCCACACCGGCGCCCCGTAAAGGGCCATGGACCGCACGACCCCCGCGTAGAGCCTCCGGCAGGAGGCGTTTGGGCCCCCTAGATTGGGCAGAAGCCGCTTGAAGGCAGCCCCGGCCCGCCCCAGTCTGGGAGCCAAACGTCGGAAATGCTCGACGAAGTTCCAACGGCTGTCGAGGACGAGACCCAGGTACGTCATCGTCGACCCGACGCCGATGTGAACCCCTCCCACCGTTATTTGGGATCCCGATGGTGGCCTGTTCCGAGATCCATGAAAGCACATGGCTTCGGACTTGTGTAAGGCCACCTCAAGACCCAACTGCCGGATCCTTTCAACGACTATCGCAACCCCGCGTGTCATAGCGTCAACTGCCGCCTGGTGCGACCCCCCCTGCGCCAGGACCAGCGTGTCGTCAGCATAGCAAACTACGCTGACGCCATTAGGGAGGAATCTGCAAAGAGCTAGTCTATGAACGCACACTAATCCAAAAGTTCGTAAAAATTTGCACTAACACATTCATATAAGGCAAGTCTGCGTGAGATTTTGCAGCAGGAGATAACCATTGCTCTAAAGTTCAGCCATGAAAAACTTGTGAAGACTGAATTCAGTACAATTCACAAGAAGATAGATTCCTTTCAGGAGTCGCTAGAATTCATCAACGTCAAATTTGAGGAAATTAAAGCGGGCTTTAAAGAAAAAACAGCTATCATTAATGACCTCAAGCGTGAAAATGAATTGCTGAAATCTACAGTTCGAGACCTGTCCGTAAGATTGAATACAGTAGAACTACACATGCGTGATTCTAATGTAGAAATTAATGGTGTTCCAGAGCATCGCTCTGGAAATTTAGTAAACACAGTTTTACAACTGTCAAAGGTTGTGGAGAGTCCCCTTTCGGATGGTGACATTCAGTATGCAACGCGAGTTGCTAAAATGTCGAATGATAATGACAGGCCTCGACCAATTATTGTCAAACTGCGAACCGCACGCCATCGTGATACTATTCTTGCCGCAACTACCAAGTTCAATAAGAAAAATCCAGATGGAAAACTGTCTACCCAGCATCTTGGTATAGGAGGTCCAAGAAAGCCAGTTTTTGTGTCTGAACACCTTACTCCAGCAAACAAGTCATTGCACGCCGCTACACGGAAAAAAGCCAAAGAAATGTCATATAAAATTCGTTTGGGTCCGTAATGGACGTATTTTTGTCCGGAAAGAAGTTGAGTTTCAGTCTATTCTCATCAAAAATCTTGACAGCTTGAACCTTGTAGTCTAAATGTAGTTAAAGTTCTTGATTCAGATATTGTTTAAATGTATTGGTACCACTTAAAGTCGTAATGCTTGATATTTATTACCAAAATGTTCAAGGACTGAGAACAAAAACCAATGATCTTTTAAAAAGTATACAAACATCCAATTATAGTGTAATTGCACTTACAGAAACATGGCTTAATCCCAAAATTTGTGACAGTGAATTGATAGATGATCGATACACACTCTATCGTAGAGACCGCCACAGCACCCTTAACAAAAAAAAAGATGGTGGTGGAGTAATGTTGGCCGTCTCTAGAGACATACCTTCAGCTAGAGTCACTGGCAGGGAAAGTTTATTATTTTATTATATCATCAATAATTTTCGCAGCGCACGCAAAGGGAGGTAATTTGCAGGGTTCCGTAGTTAAATAAGGATTTACATCGGTAATTATTTCCAGAGACATTTCTCCAGTGTGTCTTCACTGTCACTTGGTCGGGTTTTTCAACAATCATCGTCGTATTTCCAGTTTACAAAATAAACCGATATAAAAACGTTATCAATTAAACACCTAAAACTTTCACAGGAATCACGGAATCTGAAGTTTTTGAGTTAATGAAATTGCTACAAAATTATTAATTTCATTTACTTTAGAATGTACTTTTTTTATTTGAAATCTTTTTACGAGACTATAAAGTAGTATAGGCAGAAACAAAAAGTAGTAGGTACACTGCATACTCGAAACTCAAGGTCAAACTGTTACCAGTACACTGGTAACAGTTTGACCTCGAGTTTCGAGTATCTTTATATAGATCGTAAGCAGAAAAGACGAAACTGCTTCACAAAATTGTTTTTATTTGACCTATATTGTTTTACTTCTATTTAACCACATTCGTATAAAAAATGAGACCAGTGAATAAAAATATGCGTAACGTATGTATCTATCTAAACTAAAAATTAGCCGTGCAATCGCCATACTCTTGTGTAGTCGTAGGCAAAAAAGCCGGCTTGGCGCGCATGTCTGCGACCTCGCATAATGTTTGATAATACTTTTGAGGTAGCGCGTGCGCTACGGAAATGTTTGTGTGTGCTGCGCAGATATGAATGTGTGGCCCCGATGCTCAAGGTTATTGAGCCTACTATACACCTTAAGTGTATCCCAACAAAACTCATCACGCTTTAAAACACAACTACATAGTTCTAGTACTAAAACTTATTAAGTAAACAAGGTAGGATGAACTAAGTTTGTTTGCAACAAATTGAGGCACAACGTGCAACAAGCAAGCAAGAAAAGTTAATCGTTAAACTAGAGTGCAACAAGTTTTATATGAAACAATGTTTCATGTTACTAGAAAAGATCGAGTACCTTTTTTAGGGTTCCGAACAAAAAAACCCTTATAAGATCACTCGGGTGTCTGTCTGTCTGTCACAGCCAGTTTTCTCCGGATCAACTGGACTGATTCTGTTGAAATTTGGTACACATATGGACTTCTATGACCAAAACTCGGACGCATTACGTAAATCATTAAATTTTTAGTATGGGGGTCACTTTTGGGGGTCAAACTAGAAAATTAAAAAAAAAAGTTTTTTGAACAATATCGTGTGACATATAAAAAAAAAATGGCTTACTGTGAGGATTAAAATATCTTTTTTTTTCATCATTTTAAAATAAATGATTTAGAAGTTATTCAAGAAATTAGGTTAAAAATGACCATTCTCGCCTTATCTCCGAAACTATTGAGCTTAACATTTTGAAAAAAAGTGGAAATAATAGATCTTTACCTAAACATTACAGGAAATCTATAAGAAGTCTGTAGTATTAAAATAACATGTAAAAAATGAAATTCGTTCGGAACCCTTTGCACGCGAGTCCGACTCGCACTTGGCCAGTGTTTGTTTAAGTATGGGAAATTATGGGAAATTATCAAATGACTCCTTCCGCTCTGGACGGAGTGGAAGGGAGTGTCAGACTCCTACTGACTTAAACCCGCCGCGGTGACTTCCTCTCACTCAACCCTGGTGGGACTGGCCCTAGCAGGCCCTGTCTACTATGCTGACATCTCTTTGGGGCGCGCTTGGAACACAACGCGCAACGATCGGACGGCGCCACCCAACGCTCGCCGTCCGCAAGATCTTGTACCTACGCTGATTTGTAGGATAAATTATTGAAGTTTAGTTAGAGTAGGACCTAGGTACTACAACTGAAAGTTTTTAGCAGTTATGATTGGTTGAATACCAATATCGGATCATTACCGCACCGTGTGCCTGGTCTCTCCCGCAGGACCGCGCAATTTAGGGTTATTTTTATATAAAACTTTGCCCCACACTAGGAATTTCTGTATTAAAAAGCTCGCAGAACAGATGATTGATGGGGCCGAAAACTTCTGGAGTGGCAACCGCGTACCGGAAGACGCAGCGTTGGAAGGCCTCCCACAAGGTGAACCGATGAACTGGCGAGGGTCGCGAGTAGCCAATGGATGCGAGACGCATAGGACCGGTTGTTGTGGCGACACTTGGGGGAGGCTTATGTCCAGCAGTGGACGTCTTTCTTCTGATATGATGTTGATGATGGTGACTCAAAAGCTCTATTTCAGCTCATCCGTCCGTTTGTTTCTCTGTCACAAGGGTCTAGCGGCTAAACCGTTAAAACGTTGGGTACTAAACTGCAGTACAGTTGTTTTATCTCACGAGTGCGGGCGAGCCATAGTTAAAATGTACGTGCACATTGTCTTAGTGTGCGTAAGCTTGGGAGCGAACAGTTAAGCTTACGCACACTAAGACAATGTGCACGTACATTTACCTACACAACTATGGCTCGCCCGCGCTCGTGAGATAAAACAACTGTACCTATTTATGTTTCTTTCTGCCCCAAAGCCAAATAATTTATTAAAAAATGAAATTTCCGCAATCGGATTAGTATTTCTAATCAGAAAATACCTTTACCATGGCTTTTTACAAACATAAAACAACCATTTTTACCTCTTTCTATAAAAGTTAAGATTGTCTAGATGAAAGTTGACATTCAGAGCTAAATAATAACAACAAACAACAACAGAAAAACAATAAAATCACACAAAACAGAAACAAGAACAGAACAAAAAAAAAACAACAAAGCAAAAACAACAACAAAAATAAACAACAACAACAACGATTATTATTATTATAGCCTCTTTATTTCCATAATGAGTGACAAAATATTTCATTAGATTATTATAACAAAAAGTGCATGCATAAAATTTCAAAATATTACAGTTCATATTATAATTATAAATCTCATAATAATTTCTAAATAAATAAATTAATTGTCTTATGAATTTCTAGATGTTAATTAAATTCAATGTATTCTTATAATAATTCAATATGGACCCCTAAACGGGTAAAGGCCTCCTCCATTTTGTTCCACGTCTGTCTGTCCTTTGCTTTTGCGATCCAATTATCACCAGCTTTTCTTATTATCTCATCGACCCATTTTTCCCTCGGTCTACCTCTTTTCCTTTTGCCTGTTGGCCCTTGCCAGGTAGTTACTCTTTGTGTCCATTTTTCCTGGTCCATACGCGCAATATGACCCGCCCATTTCCATTTTAATTTTTGAGAATGTTCCAAAGCATCTATTATTTTTGTTGTTCTTCTTATTTCTGTGTTTCTTTTTCTGTGTTATCTTTGTATGTTTAGTATGCTCCGTTCCATCGACCTCTGGCACACTTGTATTTTTTGTTTAGTGTTATTATTGTATATCCATGTTTGGCAGCCATACGTAAGACAGGGTAGTAAACATGAGTCCATTACTTTTTTCTTAAGTTTTATAGGGAGTTTTGATTTTAGGGTTTCTTTGTTACTCCAGAACTTATTCCAGGTTATGTTAACTCGTCTTTTAACCTCATCTTCGTGTCTTGTCTTGGAGAAAGATACTTGTTGTCCCAGGTAAACATAGCTTTGAACGTATTCTAATGTATTGTTACTGACCCTTATTGGTATAGTGTGGTGGTTCGTCATAACTTTAGTTTTGGTAGCATTTAGTTCTAGGCCGATCGTATTGCTTACGTCATTAAGTTCAGTGATCATATTCTGTAATTGAGAAGCCGTTTCTGAGAAGAGTATGATGTCATCTGCAAATCGAAGATTACTGAGGACTTTGAAGATTACGATAACAACAACGATAATAACAACAAACAATATAACATACCAAACACAACAACAAAACATAACATTTTGATTAGGTTTCCTTAGTACAAAGCCATCGCAACAGCAAATCAATACAAAATATAGCAAATTCAAGATAAACATTGATATTTCACGAAAATCCTGACCAAATCCTTAGTCGTAACTTTCAATTTAAATGTCCTTTTGTGTTCACGTGAAATGATGATATTATCGGTGTGATAAGCCAATACGTGACACTCGACCGCATCACGTTTTGCAATAAATCGGGTCCAAATGTTTTTCCTACGTTTTCGTATGTTTTTGCTTTCAACACGCGAGGCAAAAGGTATACAGAAAATCGTAGCGAATGAATTAAAACGAACAAGCTTTTTTATTTTGTCTTTTTTTACGTTCGATTTTTGTTTTGGCTCGTCAGCCAGCATTCAGTACTGTGAAGAGACTGGTTGGATTTTTGGCGGGAAAAGGAATATTTTAGCAGTATCTATTACTTTTTACCTTTTTTCTTTAAAACCACTCATGCCTTCATGGTTTTTGAGGTATTTTATCGGTCGTTTGTGTCTGTTAACGGCATTTGTCAAGACGCTATAGGTTGGTTATTGGTTAACGGACAGAAAACGATCGAATAGTACCTCAAAAACCGGGCATTAACATAATAAAGAACAAATGATAATGTGGGCTGGTTTTTAGCATTTCTCCTTTTTATACATATTTCATTTCATCAATATTTCCTGAAGGAAACCGCACAGCTGATAACAATAGTGCTCCTATCATGCGGAAAATTTAATCAGATTAAACTTGTTCGAAAATGTCTGCAGCTGCGGCACTGCTTTGAACGGAAATAAAGTTTTTCTCTGCACATAATAAAACCTTCCCTTGCTGTGATAAATCATGCTACCGACTGACATTACTGATAGAATTTAAGTTAAAAAAAAGTGTTTTGTTTTTCACAAAAAATAACCGCGTCGCTGTGACTTTTATTAGGTCCCAACTATCCTGTGTTCCTGCCAGGTTTGCGGTTTTTGTTCAAAAGAGTCACCGCGCCCCTGGAACGCAAAGGGCATTAGGAGGGAAACAAATTGGTTAGAGTCAGTGAGAGTCTGACACTCCCTTCCCATCCTTAAAAAGAAACTATGAATCTTAGTGTCGGCTAGTCTTACTACTACACCTACATTATAACAGTATTATAACCGGTACGTCTCGTGAGCGCACTCCATCAACAACGGCAGCTCTGACGGTTCACGTTATTGGTTCGTCAGTCAATGCTCATAGACTATTAGGCTTGCAAGTTTCGTTCGCCCACCGGACATTGGTGAGATCACCCTGCTGCATTCATCTGCTGCTCATGACTCGTGCCAGCTACTATACATAGTTGGAACATTGTGAGCTTACGACCAACGACCACAATAGGTAGTGTCCAGTAAATTGACAACTGTGGGATGAGGATTTTACGGTTATTCGGAACCCTAAAAACGGTTCATAATTTATTGTTTGGGTATCTAAGAAGTGATATAAGGGAAAGGTCTTCATTGCAAGTTTATCTGGCGCCTAACACTTCAATTATACTAGTAGAAAGTTGGAAATTAGTGTCGTTGTGAGCTTACGGCCAACGACCATAATAGCGTCCAGTAAATTGACAACTCTGCGCTAATCTATCATCCCGTATGAGGTGATATGATCATCAATTTTATCTTGCGCTCATCAATAGTTTTTGATTAACGACATGTATGACGAAAGCACAAAACCTTAATAATAATGATGAATGTGGAAGTCTGTAGGTTTGTACGTTTATTCCTACATCGTATACCAAAATATCATATCGGTAGAACGAGTGAAAGTAGCTTAGCATCTCTCACCAATGTATTCACTCATTTCTCTTTTCTGTTTCATCATCAGGCTCTGATTACAATCTGTTTATAACGTACTAGCTTCACCCGCGTGGTCCCTAAGGAACATACTCCCGAGATAAAAAGTACCCTATGTCCTTTCTCAGGCTCTAGACTATCTGTGTACCAAATTTCATTTCAATCGGTTCAGTAGTTTTGGCGTGAAAGCGCGACAGACAGGCAGAGTTACTTTCGCATTTATAAAATGAGTAAGGATTTGAAAGAAGAAAAATATCACTCAAAGGTTTGGTGAGAGAAAACTTCAAGGAGTAAACTTTTTTGCTTTTGAGGTCAGTTTCCTCGCGTATCGCCTGTATAGTAATTAAACGCATATTGAGTTGTTCCGAATGGTCTCTAGATTAGCAGTAATATTTTTTACCTTTCAAACAGGAAAAAAAGACTCCACGCGATCAAAAGTTCATACCAGCGGGTTTAAAAAGGCAACTTTAGTAGAACCATATTAGGATCCTAATAGTAATCATACAAAAATCTGTCAAATTTAATTTTCATCTTTATCGCTAAATCATTAGGTTCAAAGTTGGTTGGAAAAATTTGACAGTTTGGGGTAGCGTTATGTGCGGGGTGATTCTCCTAAAGAGGACTTTTTAGACTCGCAGAGCACAAAATTTCCACCGTCTCGGTCACCGTTTTCGATGACATCTGGATTTACAATTTATTTCACACCTTTCTGGTTTAAGTGCTTTCCTTGAAATTGTCATATTCTAGTAAGTGAATATGGCATTTTCAAGGAAAGTCCTTTAAATAAACACAAAAAACAATATTTGGTTGTCTACACTAGTATTATAAAGAAGACAGATTTGTTTGTTTGAATTGAATAGGCTCCGAAACTAATGGACTGATTTGAAAAATTCTTTTAGCATTGGATAACTAAATTATCAGGGAGTAACATAGGCTATATATCATCCCCGTACTCCCACGGGAACGGGAACTGCGCGTGTGAAACCGCTACCACTAGTTTATTAATAAATCGCTGAACGAATTCAGATGTAATTTGGAACACAGGTACACCGTGACATGTATTACTTGCATTTATAATACTTTTTATACCGTTAGCGCATTCCCGTGAGTTAATTTTCAACATGATTGCAGGCGAAGTCGCCGTCAAAGGCTAGTACTTTCATACCATAGCTGTAATTCAAACAAACATTGCTTTGTAAGATGGTCAGCGATGTTCAATAGATGGTTTTTGAACGCGAGCCAAGTTCGTCCATTATGTAGATAAGAATTCTTACCTCTTGTTTGTTATAGAGTAGAGACACGTGCAGGAGTAGACAGGAGTAGTGGATATTTTCATTAAAGAACTAGATGACCCGCGCAACTTCGTCTGCGTCACAATTTTCATCTATAATATAACTCCTACCCTACTCCAACCCTACTCCTACCCTACTCCTACCCTACTCCTACCCTACTCCTACCCTACTCCTACCCTACTCCTACCCTACTCCTACCCTACTCCTACCCTACTCCTACCCTACTCCTACCCTACTCCTACCCTACTCCTACCCTACTCCTACCCTACTCCTACCCTACTCCTACCCTACTCCTACCCTACTCCTACCCTACTCCTACCCTACTCCTACCCTACTCCTACCCTACTCCTACCCTACTCCTACCCTACTCCTACCCTACTCCTACCCTACTCCTACCCTACTCCTACCCTACTCCTACCCTACTCCTACCCTACTCCTACCCTACTCCTACCCTACTCCTACCCTACTCCTACCCTACTCCTACCCTACTCCTACCCTACTCCTACCCTACTCCTACCCTACTCCTACCCTACTCCTACCCTACTCCTACCCTACTCCTACCCTACTCCTACCCTACTCCTACCCTACTCCTACCCTACTCCTACCCTACTCCTACCCTACTCCTACCCTACTCCTACCCTACTCCTACCCTACTCCTACCCTACTCCTACCCTACTCCTACCCTACTCCTACCCTACTCCTACCCTACTCCTACCCTACTCCTACCCTACGCCTACCCTACTCCTATCCTACTCCTATCCTACTCCTATCCTACTCCTACCCTACTCCTACCCTACTCCTACCCTACTCCTACCCTACTCCTACCCTACTCCTACTCTACTCCTACCCTACTCCTACCCTACTCCTACCCTACCTACCTACCTACCCTACCTACCTACCTACCCTACCTACCTACCTACCCTACCTACCTACCTACCCTACCTACCTACTCTA
Source organism: Lacanobia wlatinum (assembly GCA_947578705.1). Classification (NCBI taxonomy): domain Eukaryota; kingdom Metazoa; phylum Arthropoda; class Insecta; order Lepidoptera; family Noctuidae; genus Lacanobia; species Lacanobia wlatinum. Next base: position 21,727,690 of record OX388039.1, read on the forward strand.
TCTACCTACCTACCCTATCTACCTACCCATTTTTTTTGCTTTTAAACCTTCCCTGTATTTTGGCGAATCCAACAAAAAAAGAATTATTAAAATCGGTCCAGCCGTTCTCGAGTTTTAGCGAGACTAACGAACAGCAATTCATTTTTATATATATAGATACATTTAATAATTTTGAGTAATAGTTGTTACCTAATTATAATGATAGCTAGTTCAATACAACAACACTACCGTCTACATCCATCTATACTGCATAGGACAGTCTAGGAGGTTAGCAATCATCTTCAGTATCTAGGTATGCCGTTGCTACTACCTCTTACGAGGTGGAAAATAGAGGCGACCATCTTGAGTATAATTGCATGATATCCATCGATCCGCGCCTCTGCGAACATTCTGGATGCACTACAGTCTCGAGGTAGACGCACCAACATCCTGAAGATGTTGCTGTATTGAACTCGTAAGACGAAATAATCTCCACCTATAGTTCGTTTTTTAATCCCAGAGACTACTATGACATTTCAAGTGATTGTTCTTTCTTCACTCGATCACTCGGGTGTCTGTCTGTCCGTCTGTCACAGCCAGTTTTCTCCGGATCCACTAGACTTATTCTGTTGAAATTTGGTACACATATGGACTTCTGTGACCCAAACACGGACGCGTTACGTAAATCATTAAAGTTTTAGTATGGGGGTCACTTTTGGGGGTCAAACTAGAAAATTAAAAAAAAAAGTTTTTGAATAATATCGTGTTACACATCAAATGAAAGGGCTTACTGTGAGGTTTTAATATTTTTTTTTCATAATTTTAAAATAAAAGGTTTTGAAGTTATTCAAGAAATTAGACGAAAAATGACCATTCCCTCCCCTTATCTCCGAAACTACTGCGCCTAAAATTTAAAAAAAAAATGGAGATAATAGATCTTTACCTATAGATTACTATAAAAAGTCTATAGTGTTAAAATAACATGTTAAAAAAATGAAATTCGTTCGGAACCGAACGCACGCGAGTTCGACTCGTACTTCGCCAGTTTTTTTTAATTTGGAGTTTGACATTTGCACCTGTCAAATTAGTCTCTGGTATTAAAAAACAAACTTTAATAAGTCCAATATCTTTTATATTAAACTGAAGAAGACTAGGAAAATGAAAACAATTCGTGTCTCCCACAACGACATAGATTTATTACGATGACACCGACAAATTAAATGATTGATCATCTGATTAATATTTGTAACACAAATGTAGGGCGTTAGGATGAACTGGGTATTTTACTGAATATAATTTGTTCGAGTTTTTCACGCTGGTAAACACTTTGGCATTCGGGATACATATGACAAATACTCGAAACAGCACACTTGTGGCAATTATATGCTACCGCTCTCCTCCGCTATTCTGTTCTCATTAATAAAAAACTGCATAATTTGTGTTGTCACCATTAACATATTAAAAAACGCCGCGCCTTCTAAAACAGTTTTGACATTAATTTCCATGTGTTGCCATATGTAATAATGATTACCGTATTCAAGATGGCAACCATACGGTGTAATTACACTGTCAGCCTGTCTGGCTTATCTGATGTCGTGAGAGACGAGGGTTGGAGTCCCGACGTCATAATATACGGAGGATATGTTGGTAGACACATGATTTATTATTTCAATTAATGCCATCTAACTTTCCTTTTAAACTTTTGTATTTAGCATTAATATTTTTGTTCTTGTGAAGGTTACCCTTATATTGTTATCACCACAAGTTAGGTTTTGATTTACGGAAAATATGATCATCGTAATAATAATTTAGAAAAAATTTTGACTGCTCTTTGGAGACCTAAGGCTCTAGACAAAGACATTCTCTCAACAATAACGATTGTCAAAAGTCCAAAATTATTTCGGATCCACTTCGGAATAGCTCGAGACAATCCCGTTTTTTATTTATCTATACTTATGGGTAATATAATATTATAAAGAGGAAAGATTTGTGTTTTTGTATGTACCGAATAAACTTAAAAACTACTGGACCGATTTGAAAAATTCTTTCAGCAGTAAATAGCTATATTATCAGCAAGTAACATAGGCTATATTTTATCCCCGTACTCCAACGGGAACGGGAACTACGCGGGTGAAACCACGTGACGTCCGCTAGTTTATATATTCGTTATCGCTGATAGAATGGCTTTAGACCACATATCGAGCATATGCAGCTCGCATGCAAGTAGCTTTACATTGCGAGCTACCAAGTTATAATATGAACAATCGCTCGATCGTGGTCCGTAATGTAGTTAAACTTGCATGCGAGTTTAACACGGGCCAAGTCTAAGGCTCTCTGTAGCCATAAACAATTTCGAAATAAATATCACAAAGAACGATTCAAAAGTCGAAAGACAAAGCCAGAAAGATTTAAAAATGGAACGTATTTTCTCAAACCGACTAATTCAGCCAGCACGTTCCATAACTAGAATCTCGACCACAATAAAGGGAATTCCACATAAGCTATGCAAATTCCGATCTTGGTATGCAGATTTTTCTCATTAACTTTTAAATGGGCACGCGGCCGAATCTTATTTTTTCTAAAACGATTTTTTGAGCTCTTTTTCAAGTTTCATGCACGTTTTTATAGCTTTTGGTGTTATCTTTTGTAGGTTTTTGGACCATTAGCTTTGACTTACATTGAAAATGGGGCTCAGATAAGGCTAAGGTCACAGTACATAATGGTAACTAATTTAGGGTGCGCCAGACGAAGGATGTCGCTTTTAATAACGGGATTTTTTTTTTTCCGTCTCGTTCGACTCAACTAAAGTCTAAGATCCATATTCCAAGTAAAACTGGCAACTGTAGCTTGTTATTTATTAATATTAATCGCGGTGTTTTTCTGTTGCCATGACGACAGAGTCCAAAGGAACTCCTTTATGCTGACTTGGAAAATGGGCCTTAGTCTCTTGTAATAAGGACAATGAAACATTTGAGACATTTATTTTCCTCTTAAATGTCAATGTTGTTCCATTTAATCAGAATTAGCTTTTCAATTTGCGTGAAAGTATAACAGAGTTTTCTTTATATTTTCGAATCAGTACGTAAATATTTTTATTTACATATTATTCGTATTATTAACAATCATGGCGGTGTCCCTCGGGAAGGGATTATTTTTTCCTTATTCTGTTAGTTTCGTTTATGTATTTTCGAGAGTCATGTTTTGTTTACGTAAAATTGTGTTGGGAATAGGGAGTTAAGGGACAATGGATGTTTTTCAGGCCAAACCCGGCAAATGATCACCCACCGTCGTCAATTTAAATCAGCTGTCAATTTCCCTTTGTAGTCGTGACCTGTTACTTAACAGACAAACAAATCTATGATATAACTAGCGTTTTATTGTGGCTGTGCTCCTGCTTTCTGTCAGTGAAAAAGTTTGGTATTATTATGACCTACTTCCAGAGATTAACTCAAATAAATTATTTGAGTTTCAGTTCAAACAGTCCTACCTCTTTTTAATATTAGTCATGATTAAATAAGAAAACTACTCTCCACTGAACCATTTTCCGTAAACTGCAGCCATTTGAATAGTTTTCATTTGAACAAACCGGGTAACACCAATTTCCATTTGTGAATTTTTCACGACAGCTGTAGAAGTAGGAACAATGGCCTCTAATGGAACCTCGGGCCACAGTCAAAATCTGAAACAGTAGCTCAACTCAACTCAGCTCAACTTGTCTTAACGTGCGATCACTGAAAATCAACGCAATCCCACCCATGATGTGGGTTTACTGTGGCACAGCATTATACTAAGCAGAAACCTCCTTGCAACAGGCATGACGTGAATCTGCTTAGTTTCTGTTCCTTACTCTTTCTTTCTTTTGTTTTTAGTTAAATGTTTATCACAATATTTGTCTTTACTTGCATAGTTTAAGCCAAATCTTTTATTAATATTTTAGTGTATCGCTGGCAACTGGTGGTGGTCGTGAGCTTAAGGAGGGTTACAAAGCTAATGTTGGCACCGCTTAATTTAAATAAGTTGCGGTCTGCAAACAAGTATAAAAATATCTTAGTTATTCGTTTCTCGATAGTAGTCAACAACTTCTTTTTTTATAACGTAATTTCATGACTCGATGCGCTAACCACCGACAAACAAAAACAAAACAACATTCGACATTAATTGTGTATAGTGTCTGAGGTTGGGTTTGAGCGTTTGTTTGCAGTTGTTCTACTGTTTTGAATGCACCCTGAGCTCTGGGGGAAACTATTTTACACTACTACGACAGCCAGCTGGTCTAAAAGGCGCCATGAAAGTAAGACAGGTATTGTTTCATAGCGAACGTCTGGAAGCTTCTGAAATGCTATTATTAAGATGAAATGAGGTTTGTTTTAGAATGTATAATGTATTCTTATATCTTGAGACAGTTCACTAGCTTTTAATTGTTTTTTCGAGATCCTAGCTTTACCTAGGTGTGTAATATTTGAAGATAAAAGTTTAATAAGAAAGTCTTTATGGTTTAGTTAAAATTTTGAACTCGCTAACGTATTAAGTTATTCTACTCATAAGGTCTCGCATCCATTGGCTACCCGCGACCTTCACCAGGTCATCGGTTCACCTTGTGGGAGGCTTTCCAACGTTGCGTCTTCCAGTACGCGGTCGCCACTCCAGAATTGTGAAACGGATACGGTTACGGATATATTTTTATTTCGGATATCCGATAGTTTCGGTTACGGAGCTCCATAACATCCCTGATAAAAACTGTAACTTGGCTTGTGCGTTGTTATGCAGGCATGTTATAAGTATGACATAAAGATAAAAGATAACATGTATGTAAAAACTAGCCAAGTCAAATCTTGAACCTTAATTTGTCTTATGAACCTTAATTTATATTATTAACATTCAACTTTGGCTCCCATTTTCAAATTAAGTTTTTGATAGGATGAAGTATATTTGAAACTAGTGCAGAAAACTGGCCAAATTTTGATTGCAGTCATTCGGCTATAAAGGCCTCTACTTCAGCTCGGTCGTCTTTTCCTCCTCGGTTGCAATGACAAACTTTGCCCACTTATATCAAGATATACTATTTTCACATAGATTTTGTAACTACAAAAGGCAAAGCTCTTGGTTTAATTTTCTATCGATACTCTTTAAGGTACACCTGATAGCGATACCTAAGCAGTAGTTATTCTCAGATACTGTAATTCTGAGAGCAGGTAGGCGTACGGAGCCACAGCAGGGTGCTGTCTCATGCTGCGATTATCAATCAAGTACCACATGACGTGGAGATTATTACCTTTCAGCGCCAGATTTGTGTACTTAGTTGTTTTGACGAAGCTGATATTTAGGAGTGATGTACTGGTTGATTGCTAGTGGAAATGATGATTTTGTTTACATTGGTTTGCCATTAATATTTTCCTCAGTATGAATCATCATGAGTAAACCCGATGGACACATGACAAAAAAAGTGCTACAGCTTGACTCAGGACCAAAAAACTGCGGCCACCGCGGCAGTGTTAGACGGATGGGGTCGGCTTCCAGTCAAACCGTATTCAGCTGAATACCAGTATTTTACGTGGAGTTGCTGCCTAACAGACTTCTACAACCCATTAAGGGGATATATTCAGTATAAGGCCGTTTTTCGTTTTATCGTATCTTGTGTAGCGAAATAAAAGATGCGGGCTTCGCTAGTCATACGTATATAATTTTTAAATAAAAACAAAACCTAATAGTGAATATAAAAAAAGATATAAAAAACAGATAAATTAAAAAAACTTTAAAAATGCTATCGGTGAGTCGGTGAATTTTTAGTTGGTTATAAATGATTTAAATGCAAAAAAAACTTAGGCACGTTTTCCAAATTTGTTAATGAAGCCTTTCCAGAACAAACTGCTTCTAAACCAGATAGTGATTGCAATCAATAAAACACGGTCTAGGAGCGTCTCCAACAGCTAAATTGCATGAAAGATGCGGCTCTAAGTGGATTTCGCAACTCCTAGACAATATTCAAACAGAAAAATAAGGAAACTAACTACCAGCTCAGAAGGAGCAGCACGTTATGCTAACAACATAAAACAATTTAAAAAGTCTATGATTAAATATTTAGGTCCATAAACAGCACAAATCCTGGGAGTCCGGCGGCTGCGACGATTACACGATCACACTTCGTGATCGCGCTTAAGTACTCCAAGAGAACTCGGAAAGATTAAATAATTATGCTCGCGGATACCATCTAGCCTTCACAGATATAGTATGTGGTCCGTGGACCGATACCTTCGTCAGCTCCGATCGGTATCTACACCAATAAACGAAATATGAGTGACATAATTCTCAAATAGAATTTCTAAGAAAGGAAAGAAAGTGAAAATATTTACGTACCGGTATTTTATAACATTAAGCTAGTTGCCTTTGGATTATATCATTATACTTCACATTTAACACATGCTACTTGATTGATTTATTTTTACTTTCTTCCAATTTATTTGTATTAATTCATATTAACAATCTATGAAAATTCACCATACCATATTTTCTTGAAATTTGTCAAGTGTCATTTTGATGGAATCTCAATTTAAAGTATGATCAGAAAAAGAAAATTGTGTCTAAACGAATGAGGTTGAGGTTAAATTTGGAAAAAATGATTACATTACCAAAATGCAGAACACAATGCTGCACTTGGTAGGTACCTGGAATATGTATGTGAGATTACGGCATATGCTTTTTGACTATATGATCTAGTATCCAACGGAAGGAATATACGATACGAAGAAATTTTCTCGATAGAAAAAAATCACAAAGTTCGAAATATCTTTTTACTTTTTTAACTACAAGACGCAACGCTTTAGATTGATCCTATGAAAAATACTTTAGAACGTATAAAATAGCCTTATCGAGGTTTTAACTGAACAGATTTCGATTTAATAATACTTGTTTGTTATCACTTACGTTTTTTTATTCCGAGCTAAACTCTTAGTATCCTCATCTCATCTTTTGCCTTGTAAAAGTATTTGCATTTCTCTCATTTGTTCAGTTCTTCAGATGCTCCGTGGAGCTCTTGCAGGCAGGACCTGAGTCACTTTTTTGCAAATCGGAGCTGTCAGATTGTCGTAATTTAAATATTTTTTTAGCAGCAAATGCTAATAGTTTAGCCGTTTAAAATTAAATTTAGTATTAATAAAAAATGTCTGCACCATGTGAATGTGTATTCTTATGACCTTGAACAATATAAAACGCAATATTTTTCTATCCGCGCTAACTTTTGAATGATGTATAAAATTACTATGAAATAAAAGAGCAAAACTAAATAAATTATAACATCGTTGGGAGTTCCTACCTGAAGGCGACAATGGACTCGTTTTCCAGGAAATGAATAGCAACGGCTTGAAGAAAATAACGTCTACAAGTCATCACCTTTACGTAATACACCATTATGTAAGTACTGGATCCTTCAATCTTTTCATCTCACAAAGCAATATTAGGTAAACATTATATTTTCTATATTGGAGTATCTGTTTATACAGCGTTACACACACATTTTAACTCAAGACACACGCTAAAATAAATGTTTTCATTTTATGATTGAAATACGTCAGACATCAATGTGTTAAATGTCAAAGGCAACAAGCCTAGGAATGATAAAGGAGTTGCATTTGAATTGTGAAAAAATATGTGTTAAGTAAATACTAGCTTTTTACCCCGACTTGTCTGCGTGGTTTTTGAAGTTCCAGAAATAAATGAAAAATATTTAATCCTACTAATGTTATTAATCTAAATCAGTATTATGTTGTAATAGTTGTAAGCCCAATTTTAGTTTATCATAATAATAGCAGCGGCGCTCATGTATACCTCTGATGGAACTTATACTGCAAGGGTCATTGCATTACATTTAGTTAAGTAGGTTTTGAACTGAACTAATATGATAAAGAGTTTAAAATATATGTTTATAGGATGTACGATTTATTTTTCAGTGATACAAAACCACCGGCAGAAAATGCACGGTTTATGTAAAAAGGCTACGTGAGTAAAGCCACCCAAAAAAAAATGACTACTTATCATTTCATTCGTTTTCATAATGTATTTCAATTATAATTAAAATACTTTTTTTAATCAACTGGTCTACTCCATACCTTCCGTATGCTCAAAGGTCTCTAGTGCTATCTCTATCGCACAATTATGGCCATGTTCTTAAATTGTCAACTGAGTTAGTAGTTTTCAAAATAATTTGGAGCCATACAAAACTTGAAATAATTTACCAACGACAAAAAAAATAATATTAAAACAAATATTTATTTTTCTGCGTTCAATATTTTATTTTATTTTATTTTATCTACGTCTAAAATCGCTGTTTATAAGAGTGCTGATTTGTGTTATTATTTTGACAGAAGGAGTTTGCGAGCGAGCAACACTGAATCGGTAGGCGGTTTGAATTAATTTGATGTTGTGGCGCTAGGTTCGATATTTCGAACTTTCCGCGTGGAAGCATGCGGGGACTGCGCGTTGTCGGGAGGTGAAATCGGTGCTTTCGAGCAATCATTTATTTCAGAGATACGGCCTTAACTGGGTAACACGGTACTTCTTAGCAAGACTGGAGTTAGATTTTCTGGCTTCTCTCAATCCGTAACGACTGCTAAAGATCTACCAATAAAAGCTCAGTAGCAAAGTATCTTGGTACCTGCCTGTTTTTAAGTTAGATTCGATTTTCAATAGTACATTGTTATCTTAGGGCTGAAAGTAACTGATTTAGTCCCGAGATTTCGGGCGCCAATTTTCGCCAAGATTACGGGTTCGAAGGACTAAATAAGTCTTTCACCCGAGGTATACACTGTGATTTTCATTACGAATACAAGGAAAGTAAAAATAAAAACACGAATTGGCTAAAGAAAAATCCATAATTATCTACAAAACAAATCTCTACTATGCGTTAAAAGTATGAACAAAACTTTACAGGTCGAAAAAACAAATGAAGATCGGACTGCCGGTTTCCCGCCTATTCGTTTTTTTTTTCTGTGACCGGACTGTGTTTAAAGAAATATTTGAAAGTAAATTAAAATAAAGTCATTTAAAATATAATATTTAGTCAACTCATGTTTATTTTATTTCAATTTTACAGCGCGCTTTAATTGACTGGTTGTAAAGAAAGTTGGGACATGGTTCAATAGAAATGTTCAACAAGTTTTTTTATATAATTTGACGGCTGTCAATTGAAAACGATTCTCTCTAGGGCTGAAAACTAATACTTTCAACCCGCTTCTCAGGCAACTTCAGGCCTACTTTCCGAGTATGAGTAGTGAAAAGTCATATAATGTCGGCTTCACAGAATTTTCATATGAAGATCCCGCTCTTATTTCCCCCTTTTAAGTTAAACGTTCCAAAGAACCTTCTCAGAGAATGCTAACGTTATAAAATAAACCAACAATTTAAATTTCAGATTTCTAGACTTAGTACTTTAGGCTATGCATTGGTATTCAGTCAGAAATAACGATTATACCTCCACAAGTCTACATAGAAAAATTGCAATGGCTGGGTTCACTCAAGACCCTCGCCGCTTTACTATAAATAGCTTTATATTTTAGGTATGAACTTAAATGTAGCTCTATTTTCCCTACAGTAAAACTTACTTAAAGATAATTTACCTACCTCTGCTCTTTTCGGTTCAAGAAACACGTAAAGGCCAAGCGCATTGGACTGGAAACTTGCTTGAAAAATAAAGCAGGATAACTTCGACAGATACATCACTAGTTGACAAGTTTATCCCAAGCATCCAACACTAAATTGTTCGGGGCTCTAGTACTTTTTGTGATTGAACTGTAAGTAGTTGAGTTCAGCTAGTTGGTCCTGTAAAAATATCACTGTAAAAATTACCATTGGACTGACTACTTGCTTCACCTGAGATATCACGGTGAGATTGTTACAGTATCATCATCATCATCATCATATCAGCCGAAAGACGTCCACTGCTGGACACAGGCCTCCCCCAAGCGTCGCCACAACGACCGGTCCTGTGTGTCTCGCATTCATCGGCTACCCGCGACCTTCACCAGGTCATACAATATAGTTAGCAGTATAGTACAGGTATTAGAGTATAGCAGTACAGTTTTAGTTTATTAAACAGAAGTAAAGAATAAATATGGTGTTCAATGAATCTATGTAGGCTTTTCCCATCTGTGTTTGGGTCGGCTTAAAGTCTAACCGGTTTTATCTTTCAACTGAATATCTCCACAATTTATTGTTCAGACCATTGCAATCCTTCAATTTCACTACAGACTGACTGATTTGGATAATCATCATCATCATCATTATCATACCAGCCGAAAGACGTCCACTGCTGGACATAGGCCTCCCCCAAAGGGGATTTGCCATAATCGCCACACTTGGCAGGCGGGTTGGCAATTGCAGTGTTTGCCGTAAAAGAATAATACCATCCCATCACTTCCCGTGGGTGTCGTAAGAGGCGACTAAGGGACTCACCAGAGAATGGGCAGCAGCGTTCTCTGTAAAACGCAACACCATACACTGCGATTTGGATAATGATTATAATTAAATATTTATTTTTACTATCACGTAGGTACTCTGCTGCTGCTAGGCAAAGGCCTACCCCATTCCTTCCAAAAGTCACGATCTAGCGCTTCTTCCTTTGAACTGAAGAAAGAAAATCACCTAGGTCGTGTAGTTTTATAGAACAACATAAAATGCACCGATACCATTGTAATAGTAATAATATAGGCTCATCGGTGACGTAAAACTGGTGGATGCCAAGCTACATAGCATGGCTCATCGCCCTAAGGTTGTCTACTTGTCGGTCTTCTGCAGATTGTACTTCGCCGGCCCCCTTCTACCATCGGACATCCAGACGCACTGCATCTTACCATCCCTAAGTTGTTGCTTTTCCACCAATTCGCACTAAGCGTTTCCAAGCGTCTTTTATAATACGCACAGCAAAGGAGTGGAACTCTCTGCCTGCGTCTGTGTTTCAGTCTGTGTGTACGCGAGTGAACAGGCTCCTTCTGGGTAAGCTCGCTCCATCGTAGACTTTGTCTCTGTCTTCTCTGACCCAGACCTAGAGTCAAGAGCAAACTCATCACAAATAAAAAAAATATATATATATTTGCTAACACCTTAGTGATAGTGATCATCAAAAACATTTTTATTTCTGCACCCCAAAATGTTCGAACGATGAAAATATTTGTAAGTATTCCTATATCACCTGCTACTTTCTCACGCTAAGACTTGGGAATATCTTGTATTGATACGTGAGACAGCTTAGCGGGGCTTCGGTGACATCGCTGTATTGATTGAGGCTGACGGTAAAGCCTCTTTGGGTGTGGAAGAAAAACATGTTTTATTGGTGCCTATAGAAAAATGTGAAGTAGAAATTATTTATTATGTTTATCGTAACGATTTAACTTTATTTAAATTTTGCTTAGGTACAGCATTAAAGTACTAAATATATAGGTACACTTAAAATAAAATATCCTAACTAAGATAAGGCGTCAAAAAATTCGTCCGCATCGCTGTCCACTGGAAGTGAGCCCAAAAGACTGGCGGCATTGCCACGTTGTATGGCAATGCTTATCCTCGGTCCGAGGTAAAAGCCAGCCCTTGGGTCACGCGAAGTGTCAACTAAGCGTTTAGAAAGATCTTTAAATAAGGCATGAGCACTCGGACCCCACGGTCCAAGAGTTTCAACCCCAAACGGCTCAAAAATATAATTGCCAACAAGGTTATTATATTTCCGCCGCTTGAGGTTCTCAGCAGCCGCAGCGGCAGTACCAGCACAGCACGACGATCTAGGAAGATGGGATGGCGCAAGAGTATCGACACAAGTAGCGTCCTACGATTTTTAATTAATTTTGAAGCCTCCAGCGTCTGAATTACGAGATATACCCTATCATTTTAACCGGTGATTTTTCACTGGCACACGTGCGTGCCATTGGGCGTCAACTGAAATTGACGCATAATGGCATCCCACATGCCATACCTAATCACGCGGTTTAAACTTTAAAAAAAAAAACGCATTGTTTAATATCCTATGGCCCCCGATCGACCAAAAAACATGGCGGCCGCCGATTTTTTTACAGTAAATTATTCAATTGTTGTTGCGTCGCGACGGCTATTGCGACCGGGTGCTCACAGGTACCAATACTGTAATTTGTTATATCGTACAAAAAAAAAAAAAACTATCTATGCTTTGTATATCACAGGGAAATTATGATTCAAATATAGGGTAGAGACGATCAATTCGTGCAGCCCGCCCTGTCCTTACTAAATCATTCAGTTTTCATTTAAAAATACACCATACATAAATCAAATCCCCAACTACAATAGATTCTAGGCGCAATTCATTTTGCAATATCTACAGGGGGAAGCAGTTTGTCGCTATATCCGTAGACGTCGGAAGTACGACAACTCGTACAATAGGATGCCGCGTCGTGCGCCTAGCGGGGTACCCGGCGAACTTCGATAGCGAAAACTTTAGAAATGGTCGAAAGACGAATTTAATTATCTTTTCTTTAAGTTTGCGTAGCTCTTTCGAATTACGTTTCGCGTTTTGGGGTAGGTAGGTAGGTGTAAGTTTAATGAGTTTGTTACTAGTTTTTAACCGACTTCCAAAAAAGGAGGAGGTTCTCAATTCGGTGGGTATTTTTTTTTATGTATGTACACCGATTACTCCGAGGTTTCTGGTCCGATTTCTGTGATTCTCTTTTAGTTCGATGCGGTATTCCATTGCCATTTGGTCCCGTAAAAGTTTAATTCAGTTGGGTTCGGTAGTTTTTATTTTATGAGCATTTTTGGCTATTTAAATTTTTGCGTAGACGAAGACGTCCAAGTATCACCACTTAAAAGTGAAAAATAAAAATCTTTTTTACAAAGTCGGAAGTTGTTTTTTTTTTTTGTAAAAAATTTTTATACTCGGGTATGGTAAAGGAGCTTGTAAATAATAACAGCCACATCGGTCGGTTTTCACGGTTAAACCGTGCTTGGTGAGGTCAGCCCGTGGATGGGTGAGCACCAAGATTACTCCGTGCCTCAGAAAGTACGTTAAGCTGTCTTTGATATTCGTTATGGATAGTCAGTAGCTAGTCTTACCCAAAAACTGGGTTGCACGATACAGGGTGTAGTTTTTGGGTTGTGGAGATCAGTAGGCAGTCGCTTCATGGAAAATACTGATACTCAGCTGCATCCGGATTGACTGAGAGGCTCTCAGTGAGAGTTGACCTCACAATTGTTGGTAAAAGGCTTGATTGTAATGGCTGTTTAGAATTTGTGAGAAGGTATGTGTAGCTATGATGTGTAATGAAAATGTCGATTTTACTCTAAAATAAAAGTATTCCTCAATAAAAATCGCCAAGTGGCCAAGTACCTATCATTACACCGAATTAAATCTTTTTACGTCAAAACGTTTATAATCTAATTTTCCCCTGACGCACCCCAGTGTATAAACTAAACGTCTATTAATCAAACCGTGTCATTTTAGCGAAAAAATGGCAGTCACGATTACCTGTCAAAACTTCGCTTTGACGAGACCGACACGGCAAGCCCTAAAAATTTCCGATACAGGCAAAACGGAAATTTCACAAGAAATAATTGCCTGAGCTGAGCGGAGCAGTACTGCGCATGCGCGAAACAAACCCGCGCATGTCATCATGTCGAGTGAACCTCTCAATCCTGCCAAAAACAAATGCATTTCGAGTGTTCCTTTTTCAAAATTAGCAATTCAAACGTTGTTCTTTTCTTTTTTGTTGACATCTAGCTTGTCTGTGCTTGTGTGCCCGTACGCGTTCGATTTTCGTAAGTAAAAACACCCGTTTGACCTTTAGAAAAAAATAACCTTAAAATTTTTTGGTTACTGTCAATTCGTAATTGATTTCGTTATACTAATTTGATCCTTTAGACGACAAAAGCTTTTTAGAGGCCTGTTTTATTTTATTAAAGTCCTTTTTCGTGATGTTTTGTGTGAAAACCCGTATTTTAAAGCCCTAATGAACAAGCTCTTCCACGTGTCCTCAAAAGATTAATGAAGAGCTCAAAGTTCATTGTGGTGGTTTTGTCTATGAAAACAGAAAGAGGTCAACATAATAGGCCGTATTTGTTCATTCATGTGATCTATCCTTTACAATAATCGTGTCAAAAATAATCTGCAAATAAGTAAATAAATAAACCGCATGCCTTATTCAGCATCGATTTTTGAAAGCAAGACTAAACGTAACTACAAAGCTTAGATTACAGACCGAAAAACGTGTCATAGGAAAACCATTTCCCTTTAAGCTTTTTATTTAATACAAGAAACTCTTAAATTGTTTGTTATTGTTACCCAAATGTCTCCACGTGGGTCACACTATCGTCCATCGCTCCTTTACTATATTCGATAAGCCATCAGTGGGCGTCAAAGCTGGGCCATTACCTCCATTGTGTGTACGGCCACGTTTTGCTGATGTTTGTTTGCGTACATGACAAGGTCATGTAAACATGTACGCCGAAGGCAGTGTGTATTAATTTGTTAAGTGACTTGACATTTAATGGCGGTAGCGATGAGATGGGGTGTACCGTATAAAATCATATTAAGCATAGCGACGTGCTATTGGAATATTGGTAGATGATTAATAGAATTTCTAGTCTTTATTTTACTTATTCTTCTTCTTTTCGGGTCGATGTGCAACTCTGTATATTGTTTTGGCCTAGTAGATGGCCTCGCCAATTGCAGCATCGGCGAAATTCATTGAATCCTCCAAAGCACAAGAGAATGGGCACTTGGGGCACTGTTACATGTGGCTCATGCTCTGAACAGGGGCACCGCACCTTATATGGTAGATATCACTGCTCTGACAGTGACGATCCTGGCTCTACTGTCTTAGTTTAATAGGTCATTGGGTTGGGTTGCAATAAAAAGAATATCGTCGAACTACGTTCCGGTAGATTGGGTTGTGGACTCCAAGAAACTTTTTTTTTCCTATTGATAGGCACTATCTCACTTGATGGTAAGCGATGATGTGGTCGAAGAAGGAGCACGCTTGCATAGAAGTAAACTATTCACTCTTGATTAAAAGACTCCCAAGTTTTAGCTATCAGGAAACAGACTTTGGCAGGGAATTCCACTTCATAGCTGTACGCACAATGAATGTGTTCCCAAAACGTTCTGTGCGTCTTGGGAAGAGAATTTCTTTTTGCTGAAAAATCAGTATCTTTGTCCTAATTCGCTCTCGACGTTACAACCACTAATGCGTATACCTAAATGTACATAGGTATATTCACATACACCACTTTTCCTCAACGACATCCAATCAGTTGGTCTGACGTCACGTCTACATAAGTACAAGGTATAAGTATAGGTGAATGTGAGTTATCTCCCGGGTAGTTTTTGATGGCGTTCACACTTTTGTCGTAAAACAGCAGGGAAGAAACTGCTTTATTGCTCTAGGTTTACGGTATTGTTTTGTGAAAGAAATACATCAGGTAAATAAGTGTTATATCAGCCTGCAGTTGACTTATTGATGGGTTAATTATTCTGCAGAGAAGGAATGAACTTCGATGAACTTTTAACGATATCTCCGATTCATGATTGTGATTTTAGGCCATTAATCCTTATTTGCTTACTATGTTTTAGCGTTATAATTTACACAAATATAATTGAATAATTATTCAATTCAAGTAAATTAATTTTAAAATTCTTAACATCTGTTTCACATGAGCACTTTCATATAACTCGTCAGAAGCTAATACACGGCTATTACCTACACAAGAACCTGCAAGGAACTTCACAGTTATCTACCCAACCCCAAAAAAAAAAAGATTTTTTCAATCTGTACTTAATATTATAAAGCTGAAAAGTTTGTTTGTTTGGTTGAACGCGCTAATCTCAGGGACTACTAGTTTGAATTTAAAAAAAATATTTTAGTGTTGAATAGCCCTTTTATCGAGTAAAGTTATATATAGGCTATATAAAATCACGCTACGACTAATAGGAGCGGAGCAGTAATGAAAAATGTGACGCAAACGAAGTTGCGCGGGTCAGCTAGTGTTTTCATATTACAGCAATAATAGGTACCTACCTACTTATGAAAGCTGCTGCTATTCAAAACATAAAAGACGTAGATAGCTCATTAACTTCAAAATGATAAACCTAATTCTTCCTTTCAGTAAATAAATCAAAAACAAATTAAGAATATCAGTTCAACGACAATTATCTTCACAAAAACCATAAACAAGTCTTAATCAATTACCATCGACAAACATTCAGTGTTGCCAACACTTAAAATAATTGCTGCTTAAGCACGTCCTTACTAAGTACTTTTGAGAACCCATCGAGAGATACTTGGATTAAAAATTGAGATGAACGGGAAATTTGGATTGACTGTAAAAATTTTGAAGGGCTGAACCTTTTCAATTGTCTCTACAGGATTTAAATAAGTATTAAGTTATTTAAGTCGAGTTTTGTAACACTTCTAAGATATTTTAACGACTGGCTGACCCGTGCCTACTTCGCTGGGCGGTGTTTTTCGGGTTAAATATAGCCTATGACACTTACAAACAACCTGGCTTTCTATTGGTAAAAGAATTTTCAAAATAGAATTACTGAATAATTCCAGAGATTACCCCCTACAACCTCAAAAACTCACAAACTTTACTTCCTTATAATAATACTAGTTGACCCGCGCAACTTCGTCTGCTCCTCTCCTATTGGTCTTAGCGTGATGATATATAACTTATAGCCTTCCTCGAAATGGGCTATCTAACAATGGAAGAATTTTTTAAATCGGACCAGCAGTTCCTGAGATAAGCGCGTTCAAGCAAACAAACAAACCAACTCTTCAGCTTTATATCTTCTTCTTATCGTGTGGGCAGTAAGGTGTACCGACCCCCTAGCCCTAGCTTTATATATTAACATAGATTAATATAGACAAATTGTGCTTTTGTAAATCGGTTCCTGACTTGATCAATCCGCCTAGCTTTTTCCCGACTGTGTTTGGGACAGCTTCCAATCTAATCTACCCGACCTTCAAAACCCAGTAACTGGGAAGCAGGAAATCTGATACTACTCTTGCCGAACGGTATCTACCGTTCGGCAAGACTAGTATCAGATTTCCTGGTTACTGAACCCGTAAAGTCTGTCAAAGATCTAAAAATAACAGCGGCACCATTAGTTTATTGTGCTTTTCGAGGCACGGAGAAATATTGGTACTTTAAAATGTCTCTCAATTTAATCGATAGAAAAACTGACAAGCTAGCAACTCGGTTACAAAGAAAGAGTCTAATAAAAACACATGGTAACTTGAACTAACAATAAAATTGATGTCATTTGAGAGAAGTTAGTACCTTCTCCATACAATACAGGCTGACACCAAACATGCATCAACAGCATCAATAAGTTCCCATAAAACTGCATCTCACGTGTATATGGCCCCATTCCACGCTGGCCCATTCCGGCGTTCCACGCTGGCCCATTAAGTGATGCACTTCTATTAGTTATGTCATCTACGTCGCCATTTTGAATTTATGTGCCAATAAACTTGAGTTTGAGACCGTTTGAGCATTTGATAGGTTCCGAGGTCGTTACCGTTAGGCAATAAAACTGTTTGCCTTTAACTTTGAGTTACGTTAAAATAAAGAACGCCTGTTTGAAAGTCTTTTGGGTGTTCGATTGATTCATGTATTTTCTCAGTATCATTATCTGTTTAGCCTTTCCCCAACTATATTGGGGTCGGCTTCCAGTCAAAACGGATTCAGCTGAATACCAGGATTTTACGTGGAACGGCTGCCTTCCAGACCTCCACAACCCATTAACTGGGTAACACCGTACTTCTTGGCAAGATTGGAGTCAGATTTTCTGGCTCACGACAATCCGTAACGACTGCCAAAAACTGTATTTTCCGCTGGATCGATGGATGAATTTAATTATCTTGCGATTCTGTAATTCAGTTTCATCATCATCATCATCATATCAGCTGCAAGACGTCCACTGCTGGACATAGGCCTCCCCCAAGTGTCGCCACAACAACCGGTCCTGTGCGTCTCTGTCAATTTTGTTTATTTTAATTGATATGTCGCTGGTAAAATATTTTGTTTAAAATTTTCAAATAACGTTAATTGGCAGAATCTTGTAAAAATTATACCTCCTCTTTGCGTCGTTTCCCTAATCCTGGAGGGTTGTGATCACGTCATGGTTTCATTTGTTTACTTGAGATGGGTTTGCTCTTGACTCTAGTCTAGGTCAGAGGTGTCAGAGACATGGTTGACGATGTCGCGATGGAGAGAGTTTGCCCAGAAGAAGCCTATTGACTCTAACTTTGAAGAGATTATGGTTGAATGCGGTCGGAAACACAGACGCAGGCAGAGAGTTCCACTCCTTTGCTATGCGCATTATAAACGACGTTTGAAAACGCTTAGTACAAATTGGTTTAGCTGACTTAAAATTAGGTAACAATGAACACATATATATCCCAGTTACTAATTATAGCCTAAAGGTTTCATGAAGGGTGTAAAATTACATCAATGAACTTTATTATATTTCACCGCTCGATGGGGATTAATTAGCTCAATGAACTTTATTATTAGAAAGATGGAAATAACAATGTAGCCTTAACCTAAAACTCAATCCTAAAAATATCTTCTATTTCAGTCTTTTTAATGTCAGGAGACTCTAGAAATAAACACCTTGCTCATTAGCGCTCAAAATAACTCATACCTGTCCATCGACCTACTGAATTCTAAAGGTACTCATCACAAGTAACATCACGCTATACACACCCTGAAGGGGTCTGCAGAGAAGACAAAAAAAGAAAGAAAAAGAGTGAATTTGCGCCAATTTGCCATACTATAAAAAATCTCACCACCTTAGCATGCGTTTTTCGTTTAATATTTAGTTTGACCAATGGTCAAATTAATACTATTTTTAAAAAAGTAACAATAGGTCGAAAAACGCATTTTAACGAAGTTTTTATCACAACTTTAACCCTTAGTCCTCACCTCAATATTCATCTCTTCTTTAGAAAATGTTATCGAGATTGACTGAGCGCAAACTCAGATTCCGGGCAGCTTCTGAAAAATCCAGATAATAAAAACTGCAACAGAATAGAATAGAATACACTCTATTATGTACACCGTATAAGTTACAGAAAAAATAGTAGGTTAAAGAAAATTACATAGGGAGACACAATGGGCCCCACTATGTAATGTTTTCAGCTATTACTAAAAGAAATCTTTTAAAGAAAGCCTTTGGATAGTTTCAACAGAGAGAAGGACAGCTCTGCAACCCACGCCAATAGCACTGCATCTTTTTTTTCATTATGGGAAATCATCAAATGACTTCTTCCACTCTGGGCGGAGCGGAACAGAGTGCCAGACTCTTACTGACCACCACCATCCGTGTTCCTCTTAATGCCCTTTGCGTTCGACTCTTTCGAACAAATTCCGCAACCGTGGCGCAGAATATCACTGCACCTGGGAATCGACCCCAATAAGATCACTTCAAATAAAATTACACAAATTCAAAAAGAAGAAAAATACAAAGCACAAAATGGTGTTTTCTAACAAAGAAACCTCTCGGGGAATAATCTGCGACGATCGGTACGGACCGCGACTCGGTTTGCATACCATAATGTTACCCCGATAGATCTATTAAGTGTTCTCTGGAGATTTTAAATCGCTTCTTCAGAGATAGGAATACAAATTGTATGAGGAACCTCTTGTGAATTTTAAGAGTTACATTATATAGACATATATTTTAAGTTGAAATTTATTTTGTTCTAACACAGTATTGATTTTTGTGTCCTAGATTTAATTATATTTTTTTCGGCTCCATAACGGTCTGGCCTTCGACTCAGGCTCCGCCTGGATTCCGCCTGGGCTGCAAATCAAAAGTTGCCCACTTGAATAAAACTTACTATTTCAATAAACTTACTCGAACACTGGAAAGTGCGAGATATGCAATAAAGCGTGTCTCACACTCGAGCGGAAAAGTGCAAAGTCTCCGCGAATACAGACTTAAGCGGACAAAAAAAAACTCGAGCTATTTGCCACAATTTCTGCGAGCAATGTGACCTGCCTACAGGCACTTCAGTTTGGCGATCCTTCGGACTCTGACGACAACCTTGGTCTTATTCTTTTCGAATCCCTAGACCGTTGGGGCCCAGTAGGTGGCTACGTTAGTTGCAGCATCGGTGGCATTCATCAAATTGCCCAACGTGCAGTTGTATGGGCACTTGGGGCACTCTAACATGTGGCTCATAAGGGGCACCGCATTCACATCGAGCATCCAACGGGTCCAAGCCCCATTTCGCCAAGTTGTGTTTGCAGTGGCCTACCTGGGTGCGCAAACGGTTCAAAGCTTTTCAAACAGGCCACTCCAACTCACTACCTGGAGGCAACTGCTCTTTGGGTTTCATAAAATTGTAAGGTGGTGGATATTTGTCTTCCCACAGTTTGCCTCTCTCTTTACATGGCCTATCCTGGATTGCCTCTGCGTGTCGAAGGAAGCTTTTATGATTTTTAAGTCTACGAGAGGTTGACGTGTGGCTGTCGAGAGGGGATGTCGGGTACCGGTTTCCAGGTCTTTTTTTGTTCCGCGCATGCAACATCCGTTCGTACGGCAGGTGTTGCGATGCCTGCAAGCGGGAAGAGTTTATTGAGTGACTTTAAGCGTTCTGATGAGGCTCATTGTGAGCGACTACGTTTTGGTTCCATAAGTCATTTATTTATTTATTTAAACTTTATATACAGTAGTGGTACATGGGTGGACTTAAAGCAACAAGGCATTCTCTATCAGTCAACCTTTGGGTTAAAAAGATTACACTGTGGTAGGTGTACAACAGAAAAATAAAAATAAATGGAATCTTTTGGGGAACATTATACAAATAATATATTTAATACTAATAAAATACATATTTAAGCTAAAATAATAAACTAGTAAATATGATGTTTTATAATTATCCTTCTGATCAAGAGAACTCACAATAATCATGACAAAACTAAGAAAGAGAGGCTTTTAAGTAGCGTTTTCGAACTTTACGCTTAAAAAAAAATTCGACGCAGCCTTCTTGATGTCAAGGGGTAGTATATTCCAGAGTTTAATGGTGGAAATAGCGTAAGAGTTAGACAAGAACCCGGTACGGTGAGAAGGAATATGAAGAATTAAGTTTTTAGACGCTCGGAGGTGACTGTGAGAACTGCCCAACACTTTAAAATATTGTTTTAGATAATCAGGAGCACAAGGATCGTTCAAAATAGTGAAGAGCATGCAGTGGGATCTGAGGGATCTCCTTTGACGGATAACTTCACTCCTCCTCCTTTGACTTAACTTTCACATAGCAGACTCGTCTTGAGACACTGTGGTATGTGATATTTAGCAAAATGTTCAGTTTCTACCACAGATATAATAAACAACTGTTTTTTTTTATATTTCTATGGTTTCTACGGTAAACTAAATATCCAATACGTGCAAATATTTTGATATCGTAAACGGTTGGGTACATTTTGAAATAGACTGAGCTGTTTCCATTGGAATTATCATTTTGTAGTTTAGTTTAATAAGTTTGGTATTATTATTGCCTTACCTAGTTGGTGGCCTGACTTTTAACAGAAATAAACTTTTGCTGTCTTAAGAATTGTTCCTTGCTGGGCTGTTTGAAAATACAAATCATTTGAAAAGCCTCTAACAATTAACAACCTCATTGGGAGTTATATATTTTGAGTCGTTAGGGGTTGAAACATTAGGCCCATGGGGTCCGAGTGCTCATAGAGTCTTTCGGGACATCAGCTAAAACTTGTCGACTGTTCACATGACCAGAGGGCTGGGATTTTCTTCGGTGAAAGAATCATTGCATTCAACGCGGCAACGCTGCCAGTGTTAAAATGCCACTTAAGTAGAATCATATTAGAATCATGATATTAACCACACAACGATCTGTCATATTTCATTTTTATCTTTATCGCTAACGCATTAGGTTCAAGGTTGATTGGGAAAAGACAGTAACAGGTAGCGTGATGCGCTTTCTGATTCTGTTAAAGTGGCCTTTTTAAGCCCTTGGATGAATTTTTTGATGCCCACTGATTTATTTTGTCTACACATGTTGTTTTCTAGTCAAACAACATAGACACAAATGAACATCACGAATGGATTACTAGGCGCGGTGAATAAGGCAATTTGCCTTTGTTCGTCTAAATTGAACGCATTGTAGCGGTCGTTGTGTGACCCAGGATCTGACCCCCACAACCCAATTACTGAATACCTAATACTGGTATTTCAAAGTTAGATTATAATGCAAGCAAAAGTCATTTTTGAAAAACGAATAATGTTGAGACTTACTTTAAAAACAAATGACACACTTTCTTGTCATCTCGAAAGAAAGAAAATGATCATTTGAACGTAATGTTTGAGCGGTATTTCTATATTGGCGTACCATTCGAATTTTGAAATTGGTGTCTGTATAGCCTTATTTATAAAAAAACAAAGAAGGTTAATTTTTTTAAAGGCTACGAAATGCGAACTCACTTGTTTTTTTCGGAATCATAATCGAATTATTTTAATTTTTTAGAAGTGAAGTTAGGCAAACATTTGTCAGATAGGTTTTAGATATCCCTAGCTATTCCACTAGCCTACAGCGCTACCGAGGCAGTATTTACAAATGCCTATAAATGCAAACTATGATTCTAGGATAGGATACTATAGAGTAGGATTGTAGCGGCATCAATATCGCCACAAGAAAAACCAACGGAGCAAATCTACATCGCAACAAAAAGAACCACGTTGCCATCTATCCAATTAGCAGCGAACCACTACGTCGAAATCCTGCATCGCGCAAGCAGAGTTTACCGTGCGATTTGAACATATACATCAGCCGAATATCAACTATCGGGCAGTTGCCCGCCAGGCACAACAACCACCTGGTCGGAGAAGCCTCTCTTTTCAATGGAGGTTTGTGGGACTTTAATCTCTGTACCGCATACCTCTATAGGATAACATAACATAACGCCTGACTAAATAATAAACCCATATTTCTCATATTGTAATCCTAATTCCTCATCGGAACAGTTTACGAACAAAACCTTTAATTCATCAAGCTTCTTATCCGTCAATGATTACGAAATCGAAACTCACAAAAACACCCCGCATAATTTCTCTTGGGCTACTAAGTAACCCCTATCAGCTTCAAAGCTGGGGTTTGTTGGCAGCCCGCCAATTTATTCGGGTTGGATTAGCGGTTACAGTTGTAAACTCTACTAGCGGGATTATCTTGTATTCTTGTTTATTGTGGAAAGAAAAATAACGTTATTTATTCAGAAGTTTCTTTGTATTGTAACGATAAAGGAGTCTTTGTGAAAAACCTCATCGAGAGAAGTTCTACAAGTATATTTTCTTCTAGGTAACATTTAAAAACAAAATTAAAATCCGACTTCAGGAACGAGAAACTCTTTGTGATTTAAATGATTGCTGGATTGTGTTGACTGGTTGTACCTTTAGCGAATTTAGTGTCCTGAAAATCAACTTTATAAATTACTAGTGGACGTCACGCGGTTTCACCCGCGTAGTTCCCGTTCCCGTGGGAGTACGGGGATAATATAAAGCCTATGTTACTCCCTGATAATGTAGCTATCCAATGCTAAAAGGATTTTTCAAATCGGTCCAGTAGTTTCGGAGGCTATTCAATTCAAACAAACATACAAACAAATTTTATAATATTAGTGTAGATGTTTTAAATTTAGCATAATAAAGCATAATGTATTATTTTTAGCATAATAAAGCAAAATTATTATAAAAAAAATGAAAATCTATTGAATTCAAATCAATGAATAGGCTGTGGGTGCTTGCGTTCTAACCAATCTATGTGCCGATATGAATTCAGTAAAATCTATCTGGCCGCATGGTGTCGGCCGGTGCCGTATCACCATACGGCACCGGCCGACACGGCCGGCTGTAAAAGAATAATACCATCCCATCACTTCCCGTGGGTGTCGTAAGAGGCGACTAAGGGACTCACCAGAGAATGGGCAGCAACGTTTTCTGTATAACGTAACACCATACACTGCGATCGCCAACCCGCCTGCCAAGCGTGGCGATTATGGCAAATCTCCCCTTTGGGGGAGACCTATATCCAGCAGTGGACGTCTTTCGGCTGATATGATGATGATAAAAGTCTATCTAGTCTCTAGAACACTGAAATCACTACCAAAACCATTTCCGGAATTTCTAGTCACGAATAGTTTAGTTTCTTTCAGTAGCGGCCTTATGAACAACTTCAACTATGGGACTGAAATCGAAAAAAAATCGACTTCCCCGTACACATAAATGCGCTTAACACAAAAAAATGCACAGCTGAATTTTTTTTTGCGATTACGGCATTTTTCCATGGTAAATTCAACTAAACTGTTCAGTACATTTTGTCGAGTTATGCACACATAAATGTAGGGGCAGTCGGTTTTTTTTTCGCGATTTCATAACACTAGTCGGGAACCAAATAGGGGCTACAACCGAACCTGTCAAAACAAGCTAATGTAAACGATTCATCACTTTTTATTAAAATGACAACGCAATTCTGAAACATCCTGCAGACTCCTGAAGAGTCAAACCTAAGAACGACAAACATCCTAAAAGTCTCTCCCCACTGATTGGCTTATTCCCTTCCGCAGTAAAAGTTATCCAAAAATTGTTACTCGTGCGGAAACAAGATAAAATGAAGGGTCCATCTTGGGGTCTATTTTGGGTCCAACTTATACCAAAATGGAGAACATTACCGGAATTGAGGCATTATGCGTAGTGTTGCTTTGCATTGTTCTAGTAATCGCTTGCCATTTAGGCTGGGGGTTCATAGGTCACTGGGTACGGATGTTGTTCTTCTATGTTGTAAATGTGTATGGTAGGCACTAGATAAATTTGCAATAAAGTACAATAAATTATGAACCGTTTTTTATTACTAGAGAACGTAAAGGATAACGATAGAAGTCAATTCAGGACAGCTGTATGTCTGTATATCTGTTTTTCATACTAAGACAGTTAATAAATGTATGTGGTTTAATGACCGTTATTGCACGTTCATCTGGTGCCTACCATATAAATGTGTAGTGCAGTAGTGTCTGTATAAATGTGTACATGGTGGTCCAGTGAACTACGGTCTGTTTTGTCTTAATAAGAAGAGAATAGTACGATGTACCTTCATCTAAAGAAAGTAATGAAGCGAAAATAGTGTTACTATCACTACACACATATTGTAAGAAAAAATCCCTCCGCCACGTCTGTCTGTATGTATGTACGCTATAAACTCAAAAGCTACCAAACGGACTTTCGTACGGTTTTCACTGATGGCTGAAGTTGTTCACGAGGAAGGTTTAGGTGTATAATTTGTTAAGATTTTATGTAAATTGGCAAAAATATGACAATGATTGTTGAAAATGTCGTAAAAATCATGCCATATAGGCCCTGTTTAATGGCATATAATTGTAGTGCGACATATTTGTCAAAAACTGACATAATTGTCACAATTTCGCGACAGGTGATGTTTAATATAACAGAGAATCATTGATATATAAAAAACCCAAGATACACACTCAGCATCTCAAAAACGTCCGCAAAAAACAAGCGCACACTGTATAATTGTGCACTAGTTTCAAACAGTCTCGCATCGTTCGCCATACTGCACTGTTTTTTATATATCAATGCAGAGAATGTATGAAATAAACGAACAAAATTGAAGAACTGTCAAACTGTCGCTTGTCACTTATCACCAGTTAGTTTTATTAAATAGGCCACTGGGAGCTTGTAAACAACTAGCCGACTCGTGCCCACTTAATTGGGCGGTATTTTTCGGGTTAACTAGCTTCTGCCAGCGGCTTCGCCCGCGTGATCCCTAGGGAACATACTGCCGGAATAAAAAGCCTATGTGCTATTCCAGACTATAATCTATCTCTGTTCAAAATTTCATCCAGATTCGTGCAGCTGTTCTGGCGTGATTGAGTAACAATCCATCAAAACTTTCGCATTTATAATATTAGATAGAAGTCACTCACACATAACGTGGCTTTCTATTGGTAAAAGAATTTTCAAAATCGGTTCCGTAGATCCAGAGATTACTCCCTACAACCGCACAAACTCACAAATTTTACCTCTTTATAATATTAGTATATATATATATATACATATATTCCTCTACCCGTGCGAAGCTGGGGAGGTTTTGCTAGTCTATACTTAATATCATAAAGAAGAAAGTTTTGTTTGTTTGAATTGGATAGCTACATTATCAGGGAGTAACATAGGCTATATATTATCCCCGTACTCCCACGGGAACGGGAACTACGCGGGTGAAACCACTAGTATTAGATAAAGTCAAGACCGAAGTGAAATGAAAGCATTTCGCTCTCAAAAAGCTTGTCAGGTGTCAGTGTTGCAAAGTTAAAAACAATTAACATTTTTGTCGCAATTGGAGCGAACTGCTTAACTACATTTAAGCTGACTAAACTCGAGTGGATTGCCCAGAATTTTCACAAAGAACTTTACTGGGACCAAAATACTTTGTTATATACAAAATACCTGTGTATTTGTGTGAACCCAAGTTACCAGAAGCCTTTTGCTGATACAAACTCGAAAACAACAATATTATATTCGTCTGAGTCGTTCCATTGTGAGGCAATATGGCTTCTTCTCAACTTTTGGTTTTCAAATCTAATTTCAGAAAGCTATGTTCAGATTTTCTTTCGCTCTGGGCTCTGTTGTTATTGTTATAAAAGGCTAGTGCACGTGCTTTGGTTAGGCACGTTATTTTATTTGAAGGTATTGTGCGTTTGTAAAAGTTTTATTTTGATAGTGACAAAAATAATTAATAACATTGAATAATTAAAATTTTATTATATTGAATTCCTTGAAATGCTACTTAAGAGGAAATGCTGGCAACAAGACTGTATGTAAAAAGTCATAATTCGAGGTTTGACTCTCGACTGTTTTCTCCTCCAATATTGGACCGATTTAAGAGATATTTCAAAAACTGAATAAGAAGGATATACAATAGTAAAAGTTGTTCATAATGATGAGTACAATGACCCCTTAAGATGTTTTGCGTTTATTCTGTTACAGGTTGTATAGAGAGAGAGAAATTTTCACTTTTGAATTGTCAAGGAACAAAATATTTAGAGGTATTATGAAAAAGTACGTTAGGTTAATGACACAGTAATGATCAAAACGCCTCGTTATAAGAGACATCCTAAAAGGTCTGTAAATCCTCAGACGTTTACTGGGTGGCACCATTAAAAAGAAATCAACAAATGTTTTTCAGACCATTATCGGAAAAACTATAATTGTTTACAGCCTTCTCAGTGTTAATTGAAACAAAGATGTTAAATAAAGCTTTGTTTTGTTACAGGTTTCGACACAGATAAAACTTCGGGGAGCGTCGATGCCATAAAATTGACGTTTTAAAGCCAAAATAAATTGGTATCCGCACTTTACGGGAAAACACGGTACGATGAACGGAACTGCTATAAATTATACAGAACTGTATATAACGGAAAAATCTAACAACCTGACGCCAGACGGTCTGCCTCCTGTGCACAGCGGATATGAGAACATCATTGACAACAAATGGATCCAGTCTAGTTTCTGCGTCATATACACCGTGATCTTTGTTCTTGGATTGCTCGGTAACATCCTAGTATGCTTCGTGGTCATCAGAAACAAAGCTATGCAGACCGTCACCAACCTCTTCATCAGCAACTTGGCTCTCTCTGACATCTTACTGTGCGTGTTCGCCGTCCCCTTCACCCCGCTCTACACGTTCCGCGGCGCTTGGAGCTGGGGCTCCCTCCTATGTCACATAATGCCTTTCGCACAAGGATGCAGCGTATACATATCCACGTTGACGCTTATGTCTATAGCTATCGATAGGTTCTTTGTAATCATTTACCCATTCAGACCACGGATGAAGATTGAAACGTGTTTGATCGTCATCGTCATGATTTGGACTTTTTCTGTGACCGTGACGATGCCATACGCCATTTTCATGACGTACTACGATCTAGATATAGGCAGGTTCTGTGAAGAGACGTGGCCGTCGGAGCGGTTGCGGCGAGTATTCGGCTCAGTGACTTCAGTATTGCAATTCGTGCTACCTTTTATTGTGATTGCTTTCTGTTACACGTGCGTCAGTTTTAAATTGAATGACAGAGCCAAAGCGAAGGCCGCCAGCAAAAATTCTCGCAAAGAGGAGATCGATAAAAATAGAAAGCGCCGAACGAACCAGATGTTGATAGCTATGGTCACTATATTCGGATTGTCGTGGCTACCTCTGAACGTTATAAACTTGTGCAATGACTACTACATGTACGCTATACACTTGAAGTATTACTATTTGGTATTCTTTATGGGGCATGTGATCGCAATGTCCTCAACTTGCTATAATCCTTTCATTTACGCATGGATGAACGAGAACTTCCGTAAGGAGTTCAAGCAACTGATTCCTTGTATCGATTCCTCTGCTAACTTGAGGGGAAACATTCCATTAGATCAGTTGGGAGTTGGTCCGTCTGAGAAAACTTTCAATGGGAATACGACGACTGATAGTTACTTGGGCTCTAGTTCCCAGAGGGCGACGTCGTTCAGACATAAAAGAAAGCCTAGTGCTGCCGCGGACGTAGAAAAAAGCGGCGTGGAATTGAATGAAGACTTACTGAACGTAGACGTGAAACATTGCCATATTTCTACAAGCTATAACCTAAGAAGGGAGTCGGTGAAACTGAGGCTTATCAATGAGGAGTCATTTGACGGGACGCCGACGCAAAGTCAATTCTAACAGTTGATGTCACGGGTAAGCGTTTTTCCTTGTTAATTTTGTTCGGGCGTCGACAAAAAAAGTAATTCGATCCCTTGTAACTGCCTTACTAAAGCCTTATTCTCGCAAACTCGTAATTCTCACCAGCCATTTTCTTGTACCAGGCTTTGTTAAGCTATTAGGACCTCCATCTCTTTACGTCCAAAGTAAATATTAACAAGGTTAAATGTCAAAATGTTTTGACATTATGCAAATCTCGCTCGACCTTTTTTCATGTTTTTTTTCCTTTTATTACATTGACATAAATATTTTTCGTTGCTCTTTTATTATAGTCTACCTTGAACCTTTATTGCCGAAATGCTAAAATGAAAATGATATGTGTTCCCGGGTATCAGCGAGTTTTGTTTTATTCGCAGTAACAGTTCTTCTCCGGTTTACAACCCTTAGGGGAATTGGTATTTTGCTGTATCACGTAAAATAACAAGATGTAGTTTGACTGGATAATGGTGTCTATTTCCTTGATATTTTGATCCTTATATTGTAGTCCCAGAGACAGTATAAATCTCACAAATATAAATGCGGCGAAACAAATAGGTTGTTTTAGCTGGTGGAACTATTAAAAAAATATTGGCCGCGTAGACAGCAACATAAGTACATTCTTATACGAAGTAAGATAAATACTGTCACGTTGGTCTTGTGGTACCAATCGCTGAGCATGAGGTTTCAATTGCCGAGTCGGGCAAAAGGTTTTGTGTTTTGCTATTTGGAAGTTTCTTAGTGGGCAGCCCAGAGTTTGAATTTGAAGAATGAGAAGTGGCTAAATGTTATGTGGTAGTGCGACACTTCTGCCGATACCCTTCGAGGACTACTGGCGTGATGTTTTGTAATAGTATCTTTCTTTCTTTCTCAGGTGCGACGATGGAAGCGTTCCCAACTTTGAAAAAGAAATGAGAACTGTAGATAGACATAAGAGTACCCGATATTTTTGGAGTGAATTTATTTTTTACTGAAAATATCTTTACTATTGCACAATCGACTACTGAATTACGCTTATCAAATTTACTAACCATTAGATAAATTAATAACAAATAATTAATTATTATTTGAAATCAATTACCTTATTCTTGATCAACATGGTGTGTTGACCACGAAATATTTTGACGAAGATACGGAAATTTATGAAAATTTTCATAATTTCGTAAATAGTCCCCCAATGCCTTTAAATACTGCCACGATGGTGTCCCTAGATTTTGCTTAGAGATAATAAAATGATCTTTCTAAAAAACAAGTGCTTATCGACAAGGATTTTTGAATTACGAATGTGGTCAGGCTATTTCGTAAGAAACTTAGAGCATGCACATGGCGTATTTTTAACGCGCCGACGACCGCGCCGCACGTTTTACGAGCGCTCACGGCGCTGTAGATGACCTAAAAGCAGTAAATAGCTGTACATTTCGTTTAAAGCGCGTTAGCACGCGTCATCTGCACG
This sequence comes from Lacanobia wlatinum, assembly GCA_947578705.1. NCBI lineage: Eukaryota > Metazoa > Arthropoda > Insecta > Lepidoptera > Noctuidae > Lacanobia > Lacanobia wlatinum. The sequence goes on from OX388039.1 coordinate 21,757,876, forward strand.
TCTTCAGCGCGTTAAAAATCACCGTGTGTAAAGGCCCTTACAGGCGAACAGAGGATCTAGACCAGTGGTTCTTAACCGGTGTCCCGCGGACCAATGGTGGTCCCTTGTAGCTCCCACAGTGGTCCGCGATGATCCTAATATATGCAATTTTCGCACAGCAGCGCATACTACGCGAGTAAGGCTTTTCGGCGTTTCTGATAATTTTTAAAACAAGCACCAAAATCGGTTTGATATCAGCGCCGACATGTATTTGACTTTGAGAAGCGCTAAACCGGATTCATAAGTTAGTAAAGAGTAAAAAGTCACAAAAAAGTCTGTACTCCTAATGCCTCCAAAAAGTTGGTGGTCGATGCTAAGACAGAAATTTTGTCAAATGGTCCTTCATAATAAAAAGTTTAAGAACCACTGCTCTAGACAATGTGTCATTATATCAGTCAATGTGATAGTTCGAAAGCGTTTGCCAATCCCATACACTTTTGACATATTGAAAATAGCCTCTGAAAATTGTATGTATGCTGCGGAATAAACATGCATAATTATGAAAAATTTATACACGAGCCACTGACTAAAAATTGTCACTACACCCTGAGAAAAGAAAATTGTGTCGAGGTATAAATGCGAGTAAAAACTTAAAAACAAAATGCGTTCGCTTTCGAATTGTGAGCTATTCATGCCTAGCACGAATATTTTGGCGGTTAGTAACGTTACAATATCGTTAACGTAAGTGAATTTTCAATATAAAAACAACCCCTATAGTATTTTAGTTTAATTTTATGCGACATCACAATGTGTATCATACAAAAATATGAATATAGTATCCAATTTAAATAAATATTATGTACGAAACGAGTATTATAATTATCACTCACTTTTCTAAGATCCTTTGTTAAATAAGTACTTGTTTTTCAGATCTGACATTAGATTCGTACTAATAGATAATACCTAGATCCGTAGCCTTATCGTAGTCATTCTAAGCAAGGGCCCCAGTCCTCTAGAATAGGTTAGACTCTATGGTTAGACTAACGAGTTTTCATTTGTTGTACCTAAAGGCACAAGTTTGTAATATTTAGAGTATGATCCTTGTCTTAATATATTGTATTTAATGTTTAACTCATATTGTAAATGGTGTGGACTATGACGCTCTTTGTTTTATGCTAAATGAACGCCTAAATACTTGGGTTATGGTATTCTACTTTTAATATTATGTTTGTATGTTGGATGCTTGTTAATTAATCATGCCCCAGCGGCTTTACGGATTTGGATCACGTGCAGAGGCTTTTGTGATTTTTAAACGTACTCGATAGGGTTGACGTAAACGTTCACTATGTCAATTTGTGTAGAAATATGATTTTTTCCGTTATTTTCGCCAGACGGCGATAATCCAGTTTCAATACCAAAAGTCGCTCACGTTAAACCCGTCGAGTACATTTAGAATCTCGCACTAAGGCCACAGAACAGGGCCTGAGGAAATGAATACTTTTTTCTGTGTAGAACTTCCCCGTTGCGGCAGCGACCTTTCGTGTCCGGCCCCTTTTTTTTTTTAACGGGGGGAAATATCTCATGGATGTCCTCCGCCCTGGGGCGGGCGGAGGGGTCTGTCAGACTCTTGCTGACTAAAACCACCCCGGTGTTCCATCTCTCACCTACGCCAGAGATCGCGGGGGCTTACGACTTCCGTAATCCCCGGCTGGTGCCGGCCACCTCAGGTCAGCGGGGGGAGTGAGGTGTTTGACTCCCCCCGCGACGTCAGAGAGGGGCGCACGGGAACACCACGCGCCGCCACCTCGGGTCCAGATGAATGGGAGGCGACGGACATCCCCAAGTCTGCCGCCCCTGGACCTAGTTAGGGGGGCCGGAAGAGGGCAGCGTATGCCCTCCTCCGACGCCCGGTGCGTTTGCTGCGGGCCGGGAGGGAGGTCGAGATCTCCCTCTCCCTTTCCGCAGCCTCCTTCTGCGCGATAACTGTTTCGCAGAAGGAGACCACCGCGTCCCAGGACTCCTTGCCGTCAACCATAGCACGGACTACGGCTGGCAGCGAGAGGTCACTGCCTACCACAGAAATGAGGGCACGACGCGGCTCCTCCCAAGCGGCACACTCTGCCAGCGTATGACGCGCCGTGTCTTCCCGACAGTCGTTCGTGTCCGGCCCTGGTCTAACCAATGGCGGACCATTGGTTAGACGAGGTTAGCGAGAGGGCATGGGAAGCAGTCACCTGCGTCTGCGAAGCAGTAATACAAGCGAAGGAGGAGGCAGAATACGTTGGGGGAGAGGCAAACCTCACGCCCCAGCCACCGCAGTACACCCTGGGGTTCGCAGAGCGATTCCCGGCTACCGTAGCCGTGGCGACCAAAGGGTAGCTCGTCGGCCGATAAGGACCAGGGGGGCTACTCTCTAAGACCGAAGTCCGTAGTTTCGGGCTTAGTTGCGGACGTATTCTACTCTGTATCACCTACGGACTTACGATAAGTCCCGAACCCGAACTAAGAATTAATGACAACACCATTTGCCAGTATCTGTTAATTCGTGTTGTCATTAATTCTTAGTGGTTAGGTGATACGGAGCAGAATACGTCCGCAACTAAGCCCGAAACTACGGACTTCAGGCTTAGAGAGTCCCCCCTGGCCCGGGTTGACGGCGCGTTGTGTTCCATGACGACCTTACAGAGATTTTAGCATACTTAAAAGGTCTTGCTAGGGTCAGTGCCTGCCAGGGTTACATTGATTTGATAGAGTTTCCGCGGCCCTGGAACGCAAAGAGCATTTTGAAGGAACACGTGTCTGTGTTATTCGCTCGGAGCGGGAGGAGTTATTTAAGTTATTTTTCTCTGTGGGATTATTCTACTTCACGCGAGAGAAGCCTGTAGCAAAAGTTAGTCGTAAATAATTTAGTGTATTTATTTAGATTTTAGGGTTTGAAGCAAGGTAGAATTTACAGCACGAACTTTAAAGTCCCTTAAGTTAGTGTTTATTTAGCATATTATTAAGAGCGTGTAACTTCGTGTTAAATCTTATGAATTTTCTTAGTGTCTATGTATTATAAAGTTGTGATTACATTGACGTAATTTACATGGTTTTTCTGAGCTAGGAATAAAAAATCGACATGTTATTTTTTTTTAAAAGCAATATTTTCGTGTATACTTGTTATTTTTTTTAAAGCATTATTTATATTCTTAAAACTAAGCTTACTTTAAGTAATTTAGTATTTTATAATGGCAATATTCTAGATGTTTATTTCTACTTGAGCGTTATATTTTATTTTCTAGTTAGATAATTATCGTCATAGTTTGTATTTGTGAATGAACACCATCTATCACTATGTCTATTTACATATTTATGTCAATGATGAAAACAGGGATTTCTAAAATATTGACGCAATGGTTTTTTCAAATTAATTTACGGATTCTTATGGTATTGCACATAATCCCAGGTTGAAAATGAACAAGTGATATAAAGAAAGTTAATGTCAAAGTTGACAGCTGTCAAAAATGACACATGATGTTACACGACGGCAAAAATGAAGCCAGTATCTTAATGTTTTCTTAAAGGAGTAACATTGATCTTAAAATGTAACATTGATCTTAAGATAACTTGTCAATAAAGTATGTGTGCGATTCTAGAGAGTACAGTGTCAAATGTTAATGTGAGTCAATGTTAAGCAATATGACTAGATTTAAGGTAGTTGATTGTTAGAATTTTTATATATTTTATGTCGATCAAAGCACAAATTTTTAACAATTCCTACTGAAGATTGTATTTGGATAATAATCAACAAATAAAAATTGTTTCCTTGCGTGGATCGAATCAGGAATGATGATATCCGTAAGAGAACCAAGGTTACCGACATAGCCTGAAGGATCGCCAAACTAAAGTGGCAGTGGGCAGGGCACATTGCTCGCAGAACAGATGGTCGATGGGGCCGAAAAGTTCTGGAGTGGCGACCGCGTACCGGAAGACGTAACGTTGGAAGGCCTCCCACAAGGTGGACCGATGACCTGGTGAAGGTCGCGGGTAGCCGATGGATGCGAGACGCACAGGACCGGTCGTTGTGGCGACGCTTGGGGAGGCCTATGTCCAGCAGTGGACGTCTTTCGGCTGATATGATGATGATGTTAAAAAATTGTTTTCATTATTTACATTAATGTTTCGAAATCCTTCAAGAATTATTTATAACATTTTTTTGATGATAGAGTTTTGAATGAATGCGAGAATCCATAAATTAGGTAACTAAGATTGAAAATTGGTAGAAAAAAAATAAGAGTTTTAATATCACCTGTTAATTATTAAAATTGAATATTATGGACTCCAATATTAAATAAAAAATCCTTAGACTGAATTTAAAAAGTGATTTAAATGAGGATTTGTATTTTCGTTTTTTTTTTGGAGATAATTTGTAATACAAATCGCATTCGTAGTCGCCCATGATAGAATTTAGAAGTAGATACCCAATATAAATTCCAAGAGTCACAGCACGTGTAAATTATTCTTGGGTAAAACACATTACTTCTATTTTAGCATCGCCGTAGTAATAATATTTTATTTGTACAAATTGCATAAAAATGTTTTAGAATATAGAGCTGCACCAACCGATAGTTTCTAAAAATAAATAAGAAATTTTCTAATTCATAAAAGAATTTTTCAAACGGTGATATAATATCAAAATTATCAATCAGCCTTACAAAGCTGCTGTAATTCTATAGTTCCTAAATTATCTACAAATGAGAATATTTAATAAACATGACTTACGAGAGAGAATAGAAATGGTAGTTTAATATTGTTTGTTACTAAAGAATTACTATTTGATTTTGTTTCTTCATAGCAAATTAATAGATATGTTTTCTATTTACCGATGGAAAAAAAATATACTAATGTCTTAACACTTTTTTATGCAGAGACTTTTAGTTTGAATGGGTTATTGCAATTGCTATTTAATATAGACAGCAAGCCCTAAAACTTCATATTTTAGTTAAAATTGTTAAAACTAATTATATTATCCTATGTCCCAGTTTTTATATACTCCGTCTTGCAAAGTATGCCTTACACCAAAAACTAAATACATTATTTATGTATAATGTATTTAGTTTTTGGTGTAAGGCACACTACACTAATATTATAAAGAGGAAAGATTTGTTTGTTTGAAATGAATAGGCTCCGAAACTACTAGACCGATTCGAAAAGTTCTTTGAGCAATGGATAGCTACATTATCAGGGAGTAACATAGAATATATTTTATCCCCGTACTCCCACGGGAACGGGAACTACGCTGGTGAAACCGCGTGACGTCCACTAGTTATACATAAACTAGGATTTCTTTTTTTCTGTTATATTTAAGGCAACTGAAATAGTAAAAAGATTTATATAATACACACCTAAAATTTTAAGTCACGCTCTGCTTGCAAACTGTCCAACCAAACATTTATAAAATAAAACACTCCATATGTAGACATCTACAAATTAATTTTCTATTTCATAAAAAAAAACTGCCAGTCTTTTTACACGTGCAGTCTGGTCGGGTCAGGTATACGCTGAGGGCATACAATGCCTTGCGTGTCCAGATAACAATGTATTCAGGATGCTGTTGGGTCTACCACGTTTTTGTAGCGCTTCTGGGATGTTCACCGAGGCCGGTGTTGATGGTTGATGCTGGTTCGGCTCCACAGCCACTAGGGCGCACAAAATAATCTGTTAGCATTTGGAAACATTGTTGGACCGGCTGAAGATTGTAAAAAAAAACAATATTTGCATTGTATAGACTCAATTTTATTTAGCAATGTATAATTTCATCCATTTTAACGGCACATGTGTGAGTACTGTGTACCTTAAACTTAAGCTATAGCTATCAGTTTTAGGTCTGTTTTTGACTTGAATGTACCCTGGCGGTTGGGAGTGTCATGCTCACACAAAAGTCTGGCTGATGGTGGCGTATGCGTTGAATCATTTGGCTCCCTTCAAACTGGTTGAGCCGAATGGTGCTAGCGCATGCGTCATGTTCGTGAACGGGCGCTGTCAGTTGGGACTGGTCATTTCTCAGTTGCCATGGTTTATTTTAAATATTTCTTTGAATTGTTCCTTTTTTTCCCGGACGCTTTTATCCTGCTCGTCTTTTACATCGTTCTCACACGTTTGTATAATTTCAACTTGATGTAAACAAAAATTTGTAACAATTTATTATTTTCAAAAGAGTGTCCGTGGAGTTTCTTGCATGTTCTTCTCCATAGAGATCTACGCTTTGGAACGTGCAAATAGCTTCATCTTGTTGGACTGACCGACCTTGACAATTCAAAAGTGCCTGTAAATGGTTTATTTGAAATATACGATTTGATTTTGATTTGATTTGATTTCATACCATTATACGGAAAAGGTGCGCTTCTGTTCTCAGTAGAGTACGTGCTAGCTCCCACAGCATCCTGAGTGTATTGTGTGATAAGTGGGACAGCCCCATGCTGGCTCACTGGATACGGTTGCACACGTAGGTGTCAGTTGTTTCAATTTTGTATTTTGTTGTTTTGTACTTACATTAGGTTAAGACTTTTACTAACAAGCTATGGATAATTTTATCTGCAATAAATCTTTATTATTATAAAAAGAAAACTTGAATTGCATATTTCACAATTCATTTATTTCAAACTCGATTGACTCAAACTTGAAAACAACACCCTGCACATGAATATGTTTTTGTTAAAATAGCTATTTACAATACAATTAAACATACTGCTACGTCCAATAAATAGCTAATTTCCCACAGTTAAATTTCGGCATAATTAAGTTCAGAGTTAATAAACTTGTGATTAATATTTGGCTCCGTTTGTGTTTGAGCAATAATCTCACGTCAAATATAATGTTTGTGATTGTATGTTGTTGATTTGACATATATTAATACAATATGTATTTCATTTTGATGTAAATCCCGTACGCGTTAACTTGACACCTGGCTCGACACATATCGAATGTTTTTTTGAGGTTTTAATTAAAATTGAAAAACTCGATTTCGTCGAAAACTATATAAACGCGTTAGCATCACTGTTACCTTTGCGTTTATATTATTTTCATCGAAATCGAATTGTTCAATTTCAATTAAAACGTAATTCGAGGTAAGTGCAAAGTTATCGCGTACGTGTAGTAGGTATGTGAGAAAGGAACCAACAAGATTTATGTTTTGAGTGTTTATTTTTACATTTTTCTACGTGGTGGTTATATACTTAGTAACCACTATCAGTTTGTTGTTACCATTAATTATTATTAAATGAATCATATAATAAGTACATGTAAGCTTACATTATTTGAAGAATTTCTGTATTTGTATAACACTGTCGACCAAATACGTTTCATAATCATAACAAATATTTGATAACAGAGAGAAAAACACGCTTAATAATATTTATATAATTCGATATTTTTGTATTTATCAGTAAATAGAGATCTTAATAGTGATATTTACTCATTATTGTCAATATTTAAAGGGTTAGCGCGCACCATGGTACACAAGATAGTTATCAATGAGGAGAAATATTAAATTTTTGGGACGATCACTAAAAGGAATTTTTCTACAGTAGGTTTTGGTCCTAGTTATATCTGTTCCGTTTTAAAAGGGCAAACGGTCATTGATCCACCTACATTTTACTGATATATTTAATTTCAAAATCGGATATGAAGCTGATTCGGTCTCTCCAAAACGAAACAACTAAAATAAGGTCCTGTAGTGTGCAAATGTATAAAATACTGAAGGAATTTTTGAAGACAGTACTTAGATACATTTGCATGTGTATTTTTCGTTTCAATACTTAATACAAATTACTATTTTCACATACCTGTCAGAAAAGTACCTATGGAGATGGACCAAAAAATCTTGATGAATATCCCAACATTTACCAAAGCCTTTCTTAAATAATATGCTCAAATACAATGTTTTCACAAACAGAACAATAAAACCAATAAGTCTTACTTAGAAAAATATTTAAAAAAAACTCAACCTTTTCTTATGCACGGGTGGAACTTCAGAATAATTAATTTACCGATAATTACTGTGCAAACTACTAGCTTAGTTTTTCATAGTGCACGTTTTTTCCATGTTAATTCTGGCTTGCGGCCAACTTAAAAGCAATTATACCCAAGCGGTAGAATATTTTCTCCATTTTAATAATTTATGTACGGACTAAGTTTCTGTTCTTGGCTGCTGTAGTGTGCGTCAACCTTAATAGATAATTAATTAAGTAGCCACCCATCCTTTGTATAAAGAACAAAATAAATTTATGTCTTATGGAACGTGGTTTCTTTTTCTCGGCCCGCTTTTGAAATTAACCATTTTAATATTATAAAGAGGTAAATACATAGTTTATTTCGCCTCTTCACAAGCACAACGTGACATCTCATAAAAACGTTTTTTTTATTATTATTGGATATTCAAAACAGCGATGTCGAATTTTATTTTCTACAAAAACGCACTTCACTTTTTTAAATTCACTTTTAAAATACCGCGTTTTTCAAATAATAAAAAAAAAAACGTTTTTATGAGATGTCACGTTGTTCTTGTAAAGAGGCAATTTGTTTATTGTGTATAGAATCGAACGCAGCTTAAAAAATAAGGAAGTGTCAGGCGTGTGAAAGAGAGGGAGTGAGGTAAATGGAAGAAAGATGTTATTATGACAACTAAGATTGTACCCGGATGAATAATAATATGATAAATAATAATAAATTAATTCTTTTTTGTATCAATACAAAAGTGTGCTCATAATTATATAAGACGGTAGTTAAACTGTTACATAATATTTACCATTTCAAATGCATCTCATTTTAATATTCTTTCAAGAAAAATAAAGTATCACTTATTTTATGTATTCGCTACACCGTCCATGTCAACATGAAGAATAGTCGTTCTTTCCAACAAGACTCCTGCATACATGTCCCATAATGCACTGAACACAAAGCTGGTACAAAAACTATGAGTAATATACCCGTATATCCCTTGGATACTGAATGATATATGTTCCTAGGACACACTGTTTGTCTCTTAATGTCCCGTGACGAATGTTCAGCTAAGCGTTGTCCAAGACAACATTTATTTCAATTATGTAGACATATCTTTTCTTACTAGGGAGATTATTTACAAAACAGACGGGTAAAGAAAAACACTATCTTTGCGTAGGCTTAATAAAAAAAGTATTACTGTATGTATGCGTACAACGTGTAACAAAATAAACGCAATACCTCTTAAGGGGTAATCGTACTCATCATTATGAACAACTTTCAAAATGGGACCAACGCTGAAGTCACGAAAACAAGTCGACTGCTCTATATATTTATGTGTGCAAAACTCGACAAAATGTACTGAACGGCAGATATTTTTTTTTTCGTCTTTTTGTCCCGCGGCGGGCGTTGGAACCATCTGCTCCTCAGCTCGCGGGCCGCCTTGCCCCTCCACGCCTACGCGATTCTAAATTACACTCTAGGGGTAGGGCAGACAAGACTTCGTGGAGTCAGTTTTGCAGCGATTCGTTTCTGTCAATAACTTTTGTAGTACAACATATTGACTTTCTTGTCTGACTTGAGACAATATTTTAATTTAAAGAGCTAAATAATACCTTCACGATTGACCTACGCTTGTTCACTGGAAACTGATTTTCATGAATAAAATAGGTCGAAATGGTTCCAAAACCGAATCGGGGCACCCCGACTTTACGTAGTCTTTTGGCTGTTACTCCTAGAGTGTATATAAAAATCTGGAGGCGCGAAGGGAGGGCAACCCCCGCCTGCTGTAACCTACACAGTTTCAGCTTGCTGGTCGCCTCCGGCGACTAGCCTCAGCCGCTCCGGCTCGCACGTGTGCCTATCCTTTGTTACGCAAGGGTGAAGGGGTTGCACTTCCCGTTGCACCGGAGACTTTGCAGAAGCAACTTTTTTTTCACTCATACTACTTATGTACTTATATCAAAATTTGTCCGATATTTTAACTTGTATATATTTTTTAACGTAAATAATAATTGTATTAAATGATGAAAACTAACCCATTTTATACGCAAGTATTTTAATTTTCGACGTTCAAATATGTACCCATCGATATTTAGGACGTTCGATACTCTGTACTTCGATATTTAGGACATTCGATGTAACTTTTGTAGATATTTCGATTTTAGATCTATTGGACGTAGGTTATTTACCCATTCGATGATATGAACATTCGTTATTTTAATTTTCGGTATTATGGTCGTTCGATATTTCAACTATCGATGTTTTGAACATTGAAATTTTAAGCGTAGGTATTTTAATTTTCGATATTCAAATACGTACCCTAACCCTTCCTTTTGCTTTTAGTTGGGTAAAAAATAACCTCACGATTAGTTCAAAAATGCTGATTAGTTTAGTTTCTAAATTCCCTATAGTGTTAACACAGCATCGTATCAGTGAGTTTTCTTTTTGTAAATCGGCCTGTAAGTGTCTTAGACAAAATAGGGCGACCTTTGTACCCGTTTACATTTTGATTAAATCTTATAATTATTTATTTTGTTTTTGTTATTTGAGATGAGTTTGCTCTTGACGTCAAGATGACAGAGACAAAGTCGACGATGGAGCGAGCTTACCCAGAAGAAGCTTGTTCACTCTAACTTTGAAGAGATTAGGGTTGTAAGCGTTTGGAAACACAAACGCAGGCAGAGAGTTCCACTCCTTTGTTGTGCGCATTATAAAAGACGTTTGGAAACTCTTAGTGCGAATTGGTGGAATAGCAACAAGGTAAGGATGGTAACTTGCAGTGCGTCTAGATGTCCGATGGTAGAAGGGGGCCGGTGGAATGAGGTCGTGGAGTTCTTGGGCACACTCACTGAAGTACAATCTGTAGAAGATTGATAAGCAGGCAACCATGTGGCGGAGGTGGCAATTAATTTAAAATTGTTGCCTTCATGTAACTAAGTGCATGCCAGCAACTCCTAAAGTTTTACCTGTGACAGTACCTACCATAGTGTAGCACCGCCTTACTAAACTTTAAAAAGAAGTGTTGCTCTCTTTGGTCTCAGCGCGTTAAATGTAAATATTCTGATGAATAAAAGTTCTAGTGATGAATATTAATTCCGTTTAAGTAACAACCTTGAAAATTAGAACAAAAGGAACAAAGGCACTCGGATTTGTTTCACCTTAAAGAATTTATTTGTAACAAATACAATCAGGCCTAAACAGATGGGCGTTCCGTCTCATTGTTTTTGTCAAACAAACCTTTTTGTTGCTTGATTTTAAGATCAGCGGAACGAGCAAAATATGTTGACGTTAGTGTTCTTTACGAATGTGATTACTACGAAGTTATATTCTAAATGAAAAAAATAAATAAAAAAACATCTGAAATGAATTTTATTAAATATCAGTTGAATTATTGGTAGCACCTATCTAATGTATGTGGTAGGTGCTGTTATAACATTATTCAAATCATCCTTTATGTAAGAACGAATCACATCAGCAAAGTTGAAGTCCACAGTAAACCCAAGTTTCAGGGCGCGGCTGTTATCAAAATTGATGGGAAAAGATGCTACCATGCGGGCAATGGTTTCATTGTACTCGAAGCGGACAAGAGAAGCGACTTGATCACCAGCAACTGAACGCAGTGCTGCTAACATGTCTCCCACGGACACGCACAATCCTGGCAGGTTTATCGCTCGCCATTTGCCAAACGCACTGGCATCCAAGGTCGCTGCATACACGATGTTACGCACCACAGTCGCAGGGCTCGTCAACCACAGTTCCTGCTCCTTCGCCACAGGACAAACCGACGTCTTCCCGTTCAAAGGCTCGCGGACTATCCCACTGGCGAATGACGTCACCGCAGCGTTCGCGACTCCTGCCCGCACGCTCACTGTCGGCAGTCTCACAATTCGACCATCCACGTAGCCACGACGAGAGTAATCATTCACTAGCAACTCGGACATAGCTTTAGCTGTTCCGTACGAGGTCTGAGGCATCACAGCAGTCAGGTCATCGACGACCGGTGGCAGATCTCCGCCGAAAACACCAACTGTGCTGGCAAAAACGAATTTTGCTTTAGGTGTTTTTCTTCTTACTGCGTCTAAGAGCAGCCTTGTTGCGTCCAAGTTTGCCTTTAATCCGAAGTCGAATTCTGCTTCAGCTTGACCGCTGACGACCGCAGCCAGGTGGAAGACCACATCGCAGTTTTCGTCAATGAGTTCTTCGGCAGCTGATGGCTTCGTCAGGTCGAGAGCTAGTACTTTGACACGGTCGTCTTGTCTTGGCTGCGGTGTGATGACGTCAGTGAGTATCAATTCTGTCACATTTAGAGGACACGGAGGCTGTTTGCTTAGCAAAGCATCAGCCACTCGAGAGCCAAGGAACCCTGCAGCGCCAGTAACTACGACCTTCATGGTTCACGTTTACAGATTCACTGAAGCTAGAAATAGTACCTTATCACAGTCAGATGTTTTGATTTTAATAAACAAATATTTGAACTCTGCCATTTTATGTAGATAACCGTGTGAGTAGTTAACCACTGTTGGAGATAACACTGTTAAATAACAAATTATATAATTATTTGTTCGGTTTACATGCTTATATTTTTACTTAAATATTTATATTCTAATTAGTGTAGGTATGAAAATTTCGGTAAATGTCACATGTTGCCTTCACATGTGTATAAAATACATAATTAGGGTTTAATTATTTTGTAAAACACACATGATTATAAAAATGTTTAGCCGATGAAAATGTATGAAACAGCTGATAATTTTTCGAGTTTTCAGGGTTGGTCTCTCAGTAAAAGTAGTTCATGTGTATTTTCACACCCTAAGAGGTTTTTAGTGTTTTAAAAATAAACCTGTATAAGTAAAGATTTCATCGTCATCATCATCATTAGAGCCAAAAGACTTCCAATGATGGCCATAGGCCTCACCCTAGCGTCATCACATCGACTGGTCTTGTGTGTCTATCATGCATCGGATCCGCGCTGTCTTTGTCAATGGTCCACCTTAAGGGAGTCCTACCAAAGCGCAGAATCTACCAGTGGTTGCCACTCCTACCGCTCCTTTCGGCCCAACTAACATATATGTTTCTCGAACAAGATGGGTACTCTCATTTAAGTTTGGCAATTCTTCGAGTAAAGACTTCAATCTTTGGTTCGCTATCGTTAAGTTACTCACTAAATACTTGTATCTTTCAAGACGCTTAATTGACACTTCGCATGACCCAAGGGCTGGCTTTTACCTCGGACAAAAGTTAAGCATTGCTAAACAACGTGGAAATGATGCCAGCCTTTTGGGCATATTACCAGTGGCCAGCGATGTGGAGGAATTTTTCGACGCCATATTTTAGATTATTTTTGGTTTTAGTAAGCTGAAAGTTATTTATTTAAGTGTATATGTCACTGGACAATGGCAAACTTCATTCCTAGAAATAGTGAATTGAAATAAAATGACGACCAATCAGAGCACAACTCTATGGCGTACATGTGACGTCACATCTGAACAAACCAATGAGAGCCTGTTTCTTGTAGACTTGTGCTCTGGATTGGTCGCCATTGTATTTCAGTTCACAATAGGGTATTTTACTAAAAAAATCTAATTAGCCCATCAGATAGATATTCAAAAAATATTAAACACGTATTTTTTCTTTTTTCGCGTAAACAAAAGATGAAGATGATATAGTGCCACGATGAGATGATAAAACACGCGTGACGTCACTATGCGGGTACAATTTTACCAAGCCACATGACGTCACGCGTGTCTTCAACGCGCAGTATCGTCTTCATATTTTGTTTACGTGAAAAAAGTAAAAATACGTGTTCAATATTTTTTTTAAATCTATCTGACGGACTTATTAGATTTTTTTAGTAAAATACCCTATTCTCGGAATGAAATCGAGAAATTATAAACTATCAAAGTTTGATGCGTAAAAAGCATTCCCAAATGTTCAGTTGACAATTTATCGAAAGTTTAAAATCTCTCAAGTTATTTTATAATCTTACGAAGTTTGCCATTTTCCGGTCTCTATATTTCTCTTATCGTGTGGGCAGTAATGTTTAACGACCCCACACACCCTAGTGTCAGAGTTTCTAAACCGCCTCAAGGGCCTCTGACATGGTTTATTTGACGACCGCCATTTGGCGGCCGGGACCACCGGCTTATACGTGCCTTCCGAAGCATGGAATTATCTTTTTATCAGACAATCAGGTGATTCAAGCCTGCATTGTCCTAGCCAAACTGGAAAACAACTTTACAAAGTATCTGTCTTCCCGTGGGAATCGAACCCACGACCACCGGGTCACAAGGCAGACGCCTAAACCACTCGACCACGGAGGCATTTTCCGGTGATTTATACATATTTAGTAGTAGTTACGAGTTTCAACTTAATACAACGTATTATTATTACTTTTTATATTAACTGTTTTCTTAATAAAACTCACAAATCTATTCAGCACAATAGAACTTATTTCCTTACCTATACAAACCAGTGCCACTGCTCCCCTTCCCACCCTCATCAATCATACGGGGAACAGTGAGTCAGCACTTGGCATGTTTACATTCGTTCATATTGTGACCTGGAAAGGGTGGAGTGGGACAAATGAACTACGAATAGGTCCGGAGATGACAGTGCTGGTATTGTGCATTGTGGTTGGATTACTAAAATGAAGTACTGATGTACTGAGAGAGAAATTCGTGGCTAAAATAAATATTAACAGCTGCATGAGTTGATCTTTCAGGTAATGCAACGCTTGCCGCGGTCGGTCTACCCTACTGGCGAATGACGTCACAGCAGCGTTCGCGACTCCTGCGCACACGCTCACTGTCGGCAGTCTCACAATTCGACCATCCACGTAGCCACGACGAGAGTAATCATTCACAAGCAACTCGGACATAGCTTTGGCTGTTCCTGAGGAGGTCTGAGGCATCACAGCAGTCAGCTCATCGACGACTGGCGGCTGATCTCCGCCGAAAACACCAACTGTGCTGGCAAAAACGAATTTTGCTTTAGGTGTTTTTCTACTTACTGCGTCTAAGAGCAGCCTTGTTGCGTCTAAGTTTGCTTTTAAACCGACGTCCAATTCTGCTTCAGCTTGACCGCTGACGACCGCAGCCAGGTGGAAGACGACATCGCAGTTTTGAGCTGTATGGGTTGATCTTTAGGGTTATGCAACACTTGCCGCGGTCGGTCCGTGGATGGGTTACACCGATATTCTTCCATGTCTTGGAAAAAAATTAAGCTGTTCGTCCCGGTTGACATTTGTACATCTTTGACAAACGTTACGGGTAGTTCTCCTTCCTCTTCGTCGTTTTACTCTTGACAGAATGGTCTTGGTCGTCTTTAAGGTTGTGTAGCATGCTTGACAATCCGTCACCACTCCTCATGCACCTTTGCCTTTCTGGTGCACTCATAAAAGGGACCATTGTCTAATAATAAACAAATAAATCTCTTTATTTTCAGGCTACTTTGGCCCATAGATATATACCTTACAAAATAACATATTCTTGGAAA
Source organism: Lacanobia wlatinum (assembly GCA_947578705.1). Taxonomy (NCBI): domain Eukaryota; kingdom Metazoa; phylum Arthropoda; class Insecta; order Lepidoptera; family Noctuidae; genus Lacanobia; species Lacanobia wlatinum. The sequence goes on from OX388039.1 coordinate 21,773,332, forward strand.
CTAAATGATTAATTATTTTTTTAAAAACAAAAACTTTACAGCTACAATAGAAATTTAATAAAACAAAACAAATGTACACTTCCACACGATATTAAAATTAAAAAGTAAAAATGTCGGTCGCAAAGACGTGTTGCTTGGCCGGTGGTTCTCGAACGAAAAAGGGCGCGCTGCGGTCGTCACTCCCTTTTATACCAACTGATGTCTTCTATTTCTCCGGCTCACAACACGGCCTCTCCTGACAGGAGACCGTCCCGGGCTCCTTGATGTCTTCAGCTCTGGTAGTCAGTCTCCAGCACGGGCATCGATGGTCCTTCCTCCGCTGAAGGTCCCTCAGGCTCGACGTGAAGCTGCTGTGCCTCAGGCTGGTCCTGATGTTGCAGTGGCTCAGCCTCGGTGGAGCAACGCAGCGTCTCAGCCTGGATCCCAGAGGTACCAGGTTGTGGATCGGGAACAGCCTGATCAGCTGACGAACCCAGCTCAGCTCTAGCCAGTGTAGACTCCTCTTCATGGTCTGCATCTGCACAGAACATAAAAAGCGTATGCCTAACACACGACAATACATACACAAGCGTATACACACGCTTGCTTTCAGATACATGGTAAGCCATCGAGATAGAGGCACTACGTGAAGCTTGTCTCGATGCAAACACACAAACCATCAGGGAAAGAGGCACTACGTGAAGCTTATCCCAGTAAAAACACATGTGGGAAAGAGGCACTACGTGAAGCTTATCCCAGTAAAAACACATATGGGAAAGAGGCACTACGTGAAGCTTATCCCAGTAAAAACACATATGGGAAAGAGGCACTACGTGAAGCTTATCCCAGTAAAAACACATATGGGAAAGAGGCACTACGTGAAGCTTATCCCAGTAAAAACACATCTGGGAAAGAGGCACTACGTGAAGCTTATCCCAGTAAACACACATATGAAGCTTCATACTTAAAAGAGCCATGAGGCACTCACCATCAAAGTAAGCAGCACATACTTCAGGAGTCCACTCTCCACGCCAAGGAATCATGTATTCCGCGGCCGCCTGCGTATACTTTCCATACGAGCCGGTCAAAAGTTGGAGCTCATAGCGTCCTTGTGGCAGCGTTTTCACGATGCGGTAGGGTCCACGCATACAGGAGTCCAACTTGCCAGTTGATTGAGCCTGCTTTCGAACAAAAACTAAACCATTTAGTTCAAACACCCGGGGAGGTTTCCTCCCTTGATTGATGTACACATCTTGTTGGTGCTGATTCTGTTTAAGTCGTTCCGCTGCTCGCTGTCTACTCATTTCACGTAGAGTTTCTCTGTTAGGACTGGAACCATCGAGCGCAACATCACGTACCAGGCTTCTTATAAGTGGAGTTGCTGCTTCAATACCCGCCAGCAGATTTAGGGCAGAGTATTGCGTAGTTCTATGCTTGGTGATGTTCAGTACTAACTGAATTTTCCAGACAACAGTCGGCCATGCGTTTTGTCGGTAATTAGTTTCGACACGAATCATATTCAAAACCGTTCGACAATAACGCTCGACTTGCCCATTTGATTGATGCATCTCGGGCGTTATAAAATGCGTATCACATCCCATATTCTTAACCCAATTAAGAAATTCCGCGCTTTGGAACATGCGGCCTCTGTCGGCTACTATTAATTTAGGCGCCCCAAATAGCGATACCACATTAGTAAAATATTGCTTTAGCTCATTTGCGTCCTGCCGATACATTGGGTAAAGGAGACAAAACTTGGAAAAGGCATCAATAACTATTAGGACATGACGGTACCCATCGGCTTCAGGAAGCGGTCCTAAGACATCCATGTGAATAGTTTCAAAGGGTAAGTCTGGCTTTTCCCAAGACTTAATAGGTTGTAGTGGGGCTCGTGCAACTTTCTTATGCGTGATGCACACCAGGCAATGTGAAATGTACTTTAAAACAAAATTTCGTAACCCAGGAAACCAAAAGTGCTTAAGAATTAAATCAACCGTTTTATCGACCCCAACATGGTTGTGTTCGTCATGAAACACACGCAAGAGACTGAGTCGATGACCCTTAGGAATGTAACAAAGAAAACGGGAAGACTCACCAGTAGGGGAGTGCTTTACATAGAGAATATCGTTCTTGAGAACATATCGCGTGGCATCTAGTTGCCCGTCATTTAGCTTTTGTATTAGAACTTGAGTTTCTTCGTCGGCAGCCTGTGCAACCTGTGCCCAATTCTGAGGTTTCTGAACTGAACACACGTTGACAGGATTCCGACTTAGATAATCAGCGTGAGACATAAGAGTGCCTTTGCGATAGTCCAGGCCAAAATCGAAGTCCTGCAGGTAGACCCACCATCGAGCTACCCTGGGTAATAAATCCCTCTTGCGCTGTGTGAGCTTCAACGCGTTACAGTCTGTAACGACAGTGAAGTGCACACCCACAAGGTAAGGTCTAAAATGCTGTAGAGCTTTAACCACAGCAAGGGTTTCTAGCTCATACGAGTGGTACCTACTCTCAGCGCCCTGTGTAAGTCTGCTAAAGTAGGCAACCACTCGCTTGTGATTACCATCATGCACTTGGAACAAGACAGCTCCATAACCATTAGAACTAGCGTCTGTATGAACTTCTATCGGCAAGGTAGGGTCATATATTGCTAGCACCGGTTCCCTTGTGAGGCACTCAAGTATTAATTTACGAGCAGCCTGATGTTCTTTTCCCCAAATAAACGCTACACCTTTCTTAGTGAGAGCAGCAATACAAGCTGTCTTCTGAGCGAAACCTGATATATATCTACGGAAGTAGCTGGCTAAGCCTAAGAACTGGCGAACCTGTTTCACATTTTTTGGTTCAGGGGAATCAATTAAAGCCTTTATTTTGTTAAGGCTCGGTCGTACCTGACCTTGACTAATTCTACGTCCTAGATACTCGATTTCAGTCGTTAAAAAGGAACATTTTTTCAAATTGACCGAAAATCCTGATTTTGTTAGAGCTTTAAGTACCTGGTACAAAAGGTCGAACCCCTGGTCTATTGTCTGACTCAAAATCAATATGTCATCGATATAGACCAGTACATCACCAGAATCAATAAATTTGCGGAGAGTTTTTGATATAATTCGTTGATACACCACCGGGGCGTTCGCTAATCCATAAGGCATCTTTAGGTATTCAAAATGGCCCTCTGGCGTTACGAACCCGGTAAGTGGAACGGACTCCTCGTGAAGGGGTATCTGATGGAACCCAGTTGCCATATCGAGACTGGTGAAGTACCTGTTACGTCCCAGTCGGTCTATGTAATCGTCAATTCGCGGTAGTGGGAAACGATCTTTGACTGTGATTTCGTTTAACTTGCGGAAATCTACGCACATCCTGTCGGATCCGTCTTTTTTCTTGACCAACAGAACCGGACTTGCGTAATTGGACTCGGATTCGCGAATAATACATTTGTCGATTAAGTCTTTTATTATTTCGCGAACGCGAAGCGTTTCCGTATGAGACATTCGGTAAGGTCTGTAATGGACAGGATTATCATTGCTCAGTCTAATCGTCATACACCCTGTATTCACAGTTGAAGTCGCGGTACCGGATATGAAATTTGCTGAAAACTCGTTTATCATATTGAGTAGTCGTTGTAATTGTTCACCTACAAGAGGCGTATTAATTGGTATCGGCTCATCGTTCCGAACAATCATTACATCTTCTACGCTGTCGATCTTTCTAGTGAGAGATTGAAATTTACGCGTACGAATGTACCGAACACCCTCCCTATTGAGTACGTCGGTTCCCACAATAATTGGTGTATTCATGAATTCGGGTGCCACAACAAACAAGTCCACTTCAAGTGTTAAACCGTCGAATTCAATCGGTAGGGTGACATATGACGTGCTTTCGATTTCCTGACTTCCCAATCCCCGTAACACGCGAAAAGCTGGCTTATGCGAACAATTGAAATGTTTCAGCAGCGATGATGATATAAGCGATATGGTCGATCCACTATCGATTAACACATCTACCGGTATTCCCTGAATAACGGCTACTACGACATCATTATTGCGGGTAGTCATATTTTCTCGACAAAAATTAACATTATTTTTGTTGCGCGACTCTGTTTTCTGTTTTGCGAAACAATTATCTACTTTGTGACCAGGCTTTTTGCAAAAAGAACAAGGTTCAGATTTGGGCGGCACGAACATTGGTTTGGAGACGGAATTATTTGATTCATTTGAATCGACTTTAGGTTTTTTGTTGCAAGAAGCCTGTCTATGACCCGTCGCTCCACACGAAAAACACTTGCCCTCCTCAAGTCTACGTTTTCTTGTCAAATTATTCGCGTGATTACTTTTAGCAGAATTATTTTGGAGGGTAGAACGTGAACTTTGTGTCTTAGGCGTAGGTGGTTTTACATAAATAGATAAAAATTCAACAATGTCATTTGGCGACAACTTAGCATTGGTAGCCGATGCTCTAATATGAGGATCCATGATACCGCGAACGACAATCGCAGAAATGAGCTCGTCACTGAGTCCACGTACTATGCGCAATCTAAGTAATGAACGTCGGGCGTAATCCGCGTAGGTGGAATAATTATCTGAATTTGTATTCATTACATCAAATAAAATATTTGCAATATCTGGCGTTTTCGGACACAACGGCGTAAATTCCCTTTTAAAACTACTCCAGGTACGATCACTCGAAACCCATTCGCGTAGCCATGTACGAGCATCACCTCTTAAACAGTTGCCTATTCGCGACAGACACTCATAATCATTCCAATTATTTAAAAGTTTTGCCCGATCGACTTCGTCACACCAATCACTAATATTATTGAGACTAGGGTCAAAACTAGAAATAAAAAAATGTTGGTCAGATCTCACCCGGTTTCCAATGGAACGGATGGCGTCGACTATGCGGTCCGTTGCGGTGACATCACTAGCAGCGCCGGCCTGTTCCGACAAACACTCCGCCATTGGGCCAGCATGGACCACACTGGACGGCACAGACGCCAGCGGTGGCGTGCGTGAAAACGGCGTGTGCGCCGATCGCCTCGGCAACGGAGACTCGACAACACGCTCGGCATGGCGCCGCGATGTCGGGGTCGTCTGGCGCCGGGCTGGCGGCGGCGATGCGCCGCGCTCCGATCGCGATGATTTTTGTGGAGATACCCTCTTTTCGCGGGAGCGCTTCGGCTGTGCCACTGATGCCTGCTTCTCCATTTCCTCTAAACGTGCTCGCATTACCTTTAGTTCACGCGGTATGTCTCGTTCTGGGGTCTGCGTATGATCCCGTCGTCTGCTGTGTCGCTGACCTAGCTCACGGCTGTGGCGACGACTTCGAGAGCGATCCGACATTTTTACCACACAGAACTAATTTAAATAACAGAAACAGAAATTGGATTGAATCCCACTTCTGATCTTGGAAACTAAATGATTAATTATTTTTTTAAAAACAAAAACTTTACAGCTACAATAGAAATTTAATAAAACAAAACAAATGTACACTTCCACACGATATTAAAATTAAAAAGTAAAAATGTCGGTCGCAAAGACGTGTTGCTTGGCCGGTGGTTCTCGAACGAAAAAGGGCGCGCTGCGGTCGTCACTCCCTTTTATACCAACTGATGTCTTCTATTTCTCCGGCTCACAACAATATAATAATAATAATACAGGTTGTGTTAGTAGATAGAAACTTAAAACCTATGATGTTAGTAAAACACTTCACTTCACTTAGCACAACGTCATTATGCGTTCTGGTGGCATCTGTCCGCGGAAGCGACGGAATACCACGTCCTGGGGCCAAAAGTCATCTTCCATTACGAGGTGCAGAAAACATGTTGGTACGCGTACCACGAACGCCTTGAAGTTAACGTTGCGGCGCGATTCCAACAGCTGCACCCTCGGCGTGTATTTGATCTTTTGGCGCACGTACTCCACGATGTCCTCAGCCTTAGTGGTGTAGTGTAGGCGGGAGATATACACTGGAGTGTTAGGCTTTGCAGCATGTATAGTGTTGGGCTCCGCAGGAGCCATGCCGCAGCGGTTCTTGTTGGTACGCTGACGGCGCTTTCTCCTTTGTATCGTCACGAAACCATTATCATCATCAGCCTGCTTCGATACCTTTTCAGCACGGGTTTTTTCTAACGCTACCTAAATTTGGTCGAACCAGCGTATGGGCGATAGGATAGACGGGTAGTTAGAAGCCAATAAATCTGACACCAGTCTTGTCAAGGGGTAACGTGTTACTGGGTTGTGGGTGGCGGAGGTTAGATGGGCAGTCATGCCAGTATTTTACTGGTACTCAGCTGCATCCGGTTAGCTGAAAGTCACCCCTGACATATTAAGTTGGGGAAGTGATTCCATGCTAGGAAGATAGCCAGGATTGCGGAATTTCCAGGGTTGCGGAATTTGTTCGAAAGAGTCACCGCGGCCCTGAAACGCTAAGGACATTAGGAGGAACACGGATGGGTTTTAGTCAGTAAGAGTCTGACACTCCCTTCTGCTTCGCTCAGAGCGGGAGGAGTCATTTTATGATTTCCCATCCTTAAAAAAGGCAGAAGTTTATTGCATTTTTTGGTTCCGTACCCAAAGGGTAACCAATGGAACCCTATTGCTAAGCCTCCGCTTTCCGTCAAACCGTCCATCCGTCCATCTGTCAGCGGTCTGTATCTCAAGAACCGTAATAGGTATATAATTGAAATTTTCACAGAATGTGTATTTCTATTGCCGTTATAACAAAAAAAAATATAAATTAAAGGGGACTCTCATACAAGAAACATGTTTTATTTTAGGTTATTATGGTACGGAACCCTTTGTGTGAGAGTCCGACTCGCACTTCGCTGGTTTTTTTTTCAATGGTCGTATCGTTACATTATGAAGGTTCACCGATTAAAAAAGTATTACTTTTCAATAATACCGTGTTCATTTCGAGCCCTGTCTCCTCATTGCTGCGTATATTGAAATATATGTCATTGACAGCGGGAATGACGTACTTTTGCGAGTTTATTGCTTCCGATTCAATTGGTCGGGCGAGCGAATTAACGTGATTGCCTGTTATTGCCCGGCCATATCATTCTTATTTAGCGATGATACAAGTACAGTGTAGTCGGTAATAAGTTTGTATTTTACACCACCAACTTTCACACTGTTGGCTGTCGCAGAAAATTTCCTAATAGAACATGACAATCAATTCAACAAACCTTATTTTTTGGGGATATTTAATTTAATAATATATACAGCCTTTTCAAAGAAATTTCAGAACTGCTGGTTGACACTTCCCTTCACTTGCCTTTAAACGTGGCAATGCCGCCAGTCTCTTGGGCGCATTACTAGCTGACAGCGTTGAGTACGAATGTTTTGATGCTATTGTATTAGTTTGTTGTAAGTTTAGTGTCCGACTCGGCTGGGCGGCGTTCGGGAAGTTGCGTGGTATCTTCTCGTCCCACATACCACAGTGTCTCAAGACGAAAGTCTATATCCAGTGCCTGTTGCCAGTGATGACATATGGAACTGAAACATGGTCGCTTACAATGGGCCTCATCAGAAGGCTTAAAGTCACTCAAAGGGCAATGCTTGGAGTTTCCTTGCGTGATCGAATCAGGAATGATGATATCCGCAAGAGAACCCAGGTTACTGACACAACCTGAAGGATCGCCAAACTAAAGTAGGCAGGGCACATTGCTCGCAGAACAGATGGTTGATCTAACATGCATATATGGGTAGAGGACACCTACACAAACAAAAATGTTAGCAACATGGTGCCCTAAAGTATCACGTTGCCGAGATATGTTATTTATAATGCCCTTTATAACAACGCGATGTGTCGGAATCACAAGAACAATAAAAGGTGTTATTTTCTCTGAGGGTTCCATACCGTAAATCTAAAAAAACACGGTGTTCCTGGTGCGGTTTCTTCGTTTTTTGACACCGACTTTCAAAATTTAAGTTATTTTGTACTTTGTAGTGGGTTTTATTTGAAAGTCAGTTGCATATTTTTTATAAAAAGTTTTTTATTTTTCTCTTTTGTTCCGGCGGGTAAAAAAATCCAACTAGTCCTTATCAATTTAATTGTCTATCTCAGAAGTTCTCCATCGGATCTATAAGAAATTTAAATGGGACCATTCCGGCACATCCATCAACATGAAGGAGAACTCCATAACTTTATACCCGAACAAATTTAAAAAACAATATATGTAAAATGCTTTTCTGAAGTTTGTCAAAAATTAAAAGCTATGGGGAGACCCTTTTTATTAAAGGTTAAAAAAACTCATTCACAAAACAACAAACTATAAATCTGCGTTATAAAGTAATCACTTAAAAGGCACGCGTAATAACTTTTTCACGTAAAGTTATTGGGGTAAACACCTGAAACTTCATGAGGTACATTGTGCCGAGTTATTTATTCATAAATTTGTTGTTTTTATTGTGAGAAAATACTGCTGAGTGCTAAGTAGTTGGGACTTGACCTTTTTGCTATGTGATACCTATAGTACTCATGATTTCTATAGCCTAATTTTTTTTTCTACCTGCTTTTATAAAAGCCGTTATTTTTTTTGATAATTTGACAGTAAAAATAATTAAAATTAAAAATACTTTACTTGAGACCTGTGGGTCTAAAAAGGCCACTTTAGCAGAATCAGAAAGCAAATCTCTGTCAAATTTTCCCTATCAACCTTGAACCCAATGCGTTAGCGATACAGATAAAAAGGAAATTTGTCCTGTTTTTTATGTTTCTGTGAATTTGACCGATTGTTGTGTGGTTAATATGATATGAATGAATATGACTCTAATATGATTCTGCTAAAGTAGCCTTTTTAGAACCCCTGATCCATTTACTGTTAGTAATACACACTTAAGTAACAAATGTAGATCTATAATACAATTTATTCTGAGTAGAAATTTAGTCTAGTGTTGCAATCGGTTATTGAAAATTCATTCAACCAATAGGTAATAGCAGCTATTGCGCGTTTGACAATTTGTCACATGAAATGTTGCGATAATTTTCGTTCTTCTTCTTCTTTTCGAATCGATGGTTAACTTCTTAGATTTTTAGGGCCCTGTAGGTGGCTATGTTAATTGCAGCGTCGATGGCATTAATGAATTCCCCCAAAGTACAGGTGTATGGGCACTTGGGGCACTCCAATGTGAGGCTCATGTTCTGAAGTGTGTGGCTCACGTGTGTGCGGTGCTCCTCATCGCACTCACATTGAATCAATCAATCAATTTTTAGGGCCCAGTAGGTGGCTATGTTAATTGCAGCGTCGATGGCATTCATTAATTCCCCCAAAGTACAGGTGTATGGGCACTTGGGGCACTCCAATGTGTGGCTCATGTTCTGAAGTGTGTGGCTCACGGGTGTGCGGTGCTCCTCATCGCACTCACATTGAATCAATCAATCAATTTTCGTTCTTCTTCTTCTTTTCGAGTCGATAGTGACCCTTAAATATTTTGTGCCCAGTAGATGGCTACGTTCACAGCGGCATCAGTGGCGTTCATCAGGTCCTCAATGGTGCAGGTGTAAGGGCACTTGGGACATTCCAACAAGTGGGCCATATTTTGAACGGGGGCTCCGCACTCACACTTAGTTTCAAGCGGATCAATGAAACCCCATTTTGCCAAGTTGTATTTGCAGCAGCCTACAATCGATTGAGCGCTCTCCATATTGGCCACTGCAGTTCACGTCCAGGCGGCTGGTGTTCCTAAGGTTTCAAGAAGTCAGGTGGTAGTGAGTGCAGTTCTGCAATTTTCGTTTACTACTACTTTAGGCCGTGACTTCATATGCGCATATTCCGTTCCCTCCTTTCTTAGTAGTCCTACACTCCTCAAGGAACCTACATTCCAAATTTCAGCTTTCTACGACCAGTAGTTTCGGCTGTGCTTTGTCTATGCATCACCCAAAGGTTGATTGGTAGAGAATGCCTATGGCATTAAGTCCGCCTCTGTACATTTGTGTGCTGAAGTATTAAATAAAAAAAACACCGGTAGCACTCCGGGAGTGCCGGCAGAAGTGAAAACATGTAAATAATACATCCTTACTGTCGCAGTCACATCATAGACAAACCACCGACAACAAAATAAACAAAAAGACACTGACGTGTGGCCGCGACAGCGACTGTCAGTGACAGATGTCAATCTTGACACAGTTCCTGACATAAACAAAACGAACCATAAAAACAACAAAAAATAACGTTGTGTTTAATTATAAGTACAAAAATACTATCATTTATGAGGTAGAATACAATGTTAATTTACTGCGCTATCGTACACAAATATGACAATTTACATGTTATTATTCATAATATTATATCGTTATTTATTTATATATTACATTAATTTTTATCTCTTAGAAAAATCAACTTTCATCCATAATTTCGTAATTCCGTAATTTCGTATCCTTGGATACGCGTGGCACGCTGTACATAAACACAGACGGACATTCGCGCAAGCGCCCTGTGCCGCCTAAGCGTAGCAGCACACTCAGGCACGGTAGAAAGAGTGGGAGATACTAGTTCCTCTCCCTTCCCCTCGATCTTACGCTTTTTCGCATCACGTGACCCTGACGCGAGTCCGTCTTACGCTTTTTGCGATTAGGTCACGTGACCCTGACGCGAGTTTAAGATTTTATACCCATTACAGAAAAGTGCTCAACGCCGCTAAAGAAGTTTTCACTTCAATAAATACGACTTAATCAGTGTAGTAATTACTAAGCCTTCTATTGACTTCATGAATCAATCGCGTTTCAAAGTTCTCGGTCGACAAAACAACATCACCACTTTTCTATCACATCTTTGCCTTTTGTGACGAACTGCAACTAAGTAAAGGGTGTCCTATTCTTTATTTATCTTTCACTAACTTCCACCGAAGTTCTGGAACGAAACCTTTTACCCAAAAAGTTTCAGTTCAAACAAAATTTTCCTTAATGTAACTTTGCAAAATACGGTTTTAAAATCACAGAGCACTGAGGAGCCTCGTGGGCCACAGATAGAGGGCTGCATACCTCTTACCTTAAGGATAATATAGGTATTGAAATGATTTATGATTTTAAAGTAAGATCTCACAAAACTAAATTCCTCGCCTGTAAAGAGCCCTTCACCAAGGCCATCCCAAGTGAGATCCTATTCACAAGGCTAAAATGTGGGCATCGGTTATTACTAGGTGTAAAAAACGAAAACAAAAGTCTTCTTGGATTTGAGAGTATGGAAAACTACTTTTTTGACTTTTGAAATACGTTTTAATATATCACCTAAAAAATTGGAGCCCACTGGAGGTTTTGGGATCTTAGGCTTGTTCACACGTACCATAACCACACCTCAACTACACACTTTGGCGGGTTCACACGGACCATATTTTGGCGTCATTATCGACTGCGCGATACCGACCTGATGTGTATGTGCCTGCTGCTCACACAATGTAGGTAGTTCCATATTGTGAATGTGTGAGTGCCCTGTCTGTCAAAGGTTCAGTATTAAACTAACGATCATTTGTAACACCCGTGTCTTATTTCGCACCTCCTAGTTTAAAACATATCATTGGCGACGAGGACGATCTTACCCTCAAACAAAAAAAAAAATGGCGAAGTCGTTTTTAGGGAGTTTAACGACGTTCGATTATAAATCATGCGAATGGCTGATTTATAAAGGTCGGTTGACCCAATTTTTTAAAGTCAACGATGTGAAGGAGGAAATTAAAAGTGCAATTTTAATAACTCATCTATCTGATGAATCATATCGGTTGGTGCGGAATCTAGCATACCCAGTCGATTTGGAGGCGCTAGATTATAAGAAGCTGGTGGAATTGCTTGATACTCACTTCAAACAAAAACAATGCTCATTCTCGGACAAGGCCAAATTTTACGGGGCGAAGAGGAACCCAGGCGAGTCGTTGGGCGATTGGGCTGCACGACTGCGAGGATTGGCGAGCTACTGTGACTTCGGAGCGGCTTTAGATACGAACCTGACGGATCGTTTCGTCCTTGGTTTAGGTGCGGGACCCGAGCGTGACAAGCTATTTGAGCAGAATGCTTCCACCTTGGGGATCTCCAAAGCTCTAGAAATAGCAGAGCGAGCGGAATGCGCTAGAGAGTCCAGGAATATGGTGTCCACTGATGTCACTAATATAAAAGAAGAAGCAGTGAACAAAATATGCAAAGGTGAATGCTGGCGGTCGAGCGAGGGTAGCGGTAAACGCAGTGGTGGCGGTGGCGCCGGCAGTGGGCGTACGGGCTCGCGGGATGGGCGCTCGTCAACATCAAAAAATGGTCGTGACCTGTGTTTTGAAGACTTTCGTTGTTCAATTTGCGGTTTAAAAAATCACGATAAGGACAAGTGTCGTTACAAGAATTATAAGTGCCAAAAATGTGGAAAAGTAGGTCATTTAAAAAAAGTGTGTGATAATAAAAAGGACCAAACCGGTCGTGTTCGCGTTAATAATATCGGGAGTGATAATAGTGGCGCAGAAACAGACACGGATGGCAGCACCTGTAACGAATGTCATAACTTTAACATAAGGTACGTAACCGATAAACCGTTGAATTTAACGATAAAAGTAGGTGATAAAACTGTGACGATGGAGTTGGACTCCGGGTCGGGGGTTTCGGTTATGTCAAAGAGAATGTACTTAGAACTGTTTGCACATTATAACTTAATTAATTGCAAAATCAAAATGTGTTTATATAACGGACATAAAATTTCACCGTTGGGGTATTTTCAGCCTACCGTCGAATATGAAGATCAAAAGAAAGAAATTAAATTATTTGTTGTAGATTCAAATGGCCCTCCCCTGCTCGGTCGCGACTTTATGTCCGCTTTTGGTTTAATTTTAACAAATGTTTATAAAATAAGCCAGGATGATGATGTTAATACATTATTGGAACAGTTTCCGAATTTATGGAAAGACGAACTAGGTAATTTTAATAAGTTTGAAGTCCATCTGCAATTAAAGGAAAACTCAGTACCAAAATTTTTTAAGGCTCGCCCAATACCGTTCGCATTAAAAGACAAGGTCGAATCTGAATTAAATAGATTAGTCAGTTTGGGTATACTAGTTCCAGTGAGTAATTCTCGTTATGCAACCCCTATAGTACCAGTCCTCAAAGACAATAACACGGTTAAGATTGCAGGTGATTTTTCCGTCACACTAAATAAGGACCTTATAATAGATAAGTATCCATTGCCTAGAATTGAAGAAGTATTCGCAAAACTTGGCGGAGGAGAACATTATTCTAAAATTGATTTAAAAAACGCGTATAACCAATTTACACTCTCCGCAGATTCCCAGGAGTTGACTACCATTAACACACCAAAAGGACTATTTAAATATACGCGCCTTGTTTATGGTCTTGCGAACGCTCCAGCTCTGTTCCAAAAGGCAATGGAAACACTATTGCTTGGTATCGATGGAGTCAGTATATGGTTAGACGATATTTGTTTGACTGCGCCAACGAAAAAACTCCATATGACGAGATTAGCTCAAGTTTTAAGCAGGTTAAATGAGGCTGGGCTGCGCCTTCAAAAGGACAAATGTGAGTTTTTTAAAGAGAACGTAACATACTTGGGTTATGTTATTGATAAGAACGGATTACGGACTAACCGCGAAAAAGTTAAAGCAATATTAAACGCTCCAGAACCGACTAACGTCACAGAAGTTAAAAGGTTCTTAGGAGTAGTCAATTACTACAGGAATTTTATTCCTAATGCGTCAAGCATTATGAGCCCGCTCCACGAGTTGCTGCGCGCTGGCGCACGGTGGGAGTGGGGCTCGCGACAGCGCCGCGCGGTGCGCCGCGTTTGCGCTGAACTCGCCTCCGAGCGCGTGCTGGCACACTTCGAGCCGAGTGCACTGTTAGTGCTGACGGTAGACGCGGGCCCGCATGGTCTCGGAGCTGTCTTGTCTCAACGGGATAACGATGGCGGCGAACGCCCGCTGGCATATGCGTCACGGTCGCTCTCGGCGAGTGAACGCAATTATAGTCAAATCCAAAAGGAGGCGACGGCGATAATTTTTGGCGTCAAACATTTCCACCAATACCTGTATGGTAGAAGTGAACCTTTTGTTCTCAAGACCGATCACCGTCCCTTAGTGTCAATATTTAATAATAAAACAGGTATATCGACAACCACAGCGTTACGTTTACAAAGATACGCTATTATTCTATCTGCATATAATTACATAGTTCAGTATATAACTAGTGAGAATAACTTAGTAGCCGATTATTTCTCCCGTGCACCTGTACCGGATAGTGTGTGCAAAGAAGATAGCGAATATGACGCGTATTGCTCACTAAATTTTTTAGATGCGAACGAACCAGCTGTTTTGTTGTTGGATGTAAAGAATGCTACTTGTAGCGATAAGACTATACAAACTGTCGTTAAGTATACAAATGTAGGTTGGCCCCGCAAAATTGTTTGCGAATCTATTCGTCCTTATTTTTTATGTCGTACGGATTTACAATATGAAAATGGTGTTTTAATGCGGGGTCATAAAGTGGTAATTCCTGTGACACTGCGAGAAAGAATGCTGCGCGAACTGCATAGCACACATTTAGGCATCGTCAAAACGAAATGCAATGCGCGTGGTAGGATGTGGTGGCCCGGTATAGATCAGGATATTGAGAGGTGGATCGGTGCATGCGATGTATGCGCAAGCGAGAGGCCTGCGCCGCCACGCGCTGCGCCTTCACCGTGGCCGTGTCCGGCGGCGCCGTGGGAACGAATCCACATCGACTATTTGTCTATACGTCAACAGACATACTTGGTAGTGATTGATGCGTACTCTAAATGGTTAGAGTGTATTCACATGCGGAATGATCTTACCACTCAATCTTTAATAAGAAAATTAAAACAAGTTTTTTCCATATTTGGTTTACCTTGTACTTTAGTCTCTGATAACGACGTGAAGATAAATTCAAAAGAATTTAATATGTTCTGTTCCAATAATGGTATTAAGTATCTGACATCTCCGATTTACCATCCATGTAGCAACGGACAAGCTGAGAATTCAGTAAGGACATGTAAAAAGATGTTAAAAAGTATAATAAACGAAAGTACGGCACAAAATATTATACATGACAAATTATTAGAATATTTGTTCGAATACAGGAACACAGAGCACTGTAGCACTGGACATTCGCCCGCCAAATTAATGTTTGGCAGAGATTTAAGATCTCGTCTTGACTTAATACTCCCTAAAGACAATAAATTGCTCACAAAATCGTCGGGAGAGCAAGAATGTCGCACAAGAGCTTTCGAAGCAGGTGATAGGGTATGGGTCCGCTGGTACAGTGGTAGAATAGAGACTTGGAAGTTAGGAGTAATAAATAAGGTGATAGGAAAAAGAATGTATAAAGTGCTGGTTGAAGATAATGGTTTATTTTGTATAAGACATCTTGATCAACTGTTAAATTGTAAAAGTAAAAAGAAAATTAATATTGCAAGGTCAATTGATTGTGTTGACTCAACACTTCCGGATAACCCGCTTGTTCCTAGTCCACCGACTTCACCTGTTCCGTTTAGATCACCCATGATGCCCGGACCAATAAATGAATCAAATTCAGTTAGCACGCCCGAGAGCGCTGTCTCACAGGAACCGTTGGAAGTGGAAAAGGATACAGCGCGGGTTGCTGCCGCTGCAGCTAGCGTTGAAGCGGGCAGCAATCCGCGCTGTATCCTTTTTTTTAGGTTCAGTATTAAACTAACGATCATTTGTAACACCCGTGTCTTATTTCGCACCTCCTAGTTTAAAACATATCACGACCACATTGCAACCATCAGCGACACCGCGAATTAGCGGCCGGCTACATCGCAAACACATCCACATTTTGTAGGTACCCGAACGCAACCATAAGAATCCGCAGCGACACCGAATTGTGTGAAGTGATTACGTATGAATACACGCAACCACAGCTTGACCACCTTCTATCGCGACGGTGTGGTGTGATTGTGGTACGTGTGAAACAAGCCTTAGGCAATTGTGCTGCGAATTAGTGAAGTTCCGTGTTCTGTGGTTATTACAATGTCACTATAATGTTTTGGAACTGAAGTGCACTCGAAGTTTTAATGACTGCGGGGAACCGGCGGAGTCATTATGTGGCTCGATTAAAACTATGTTGTTTAGTGTTTTTATTACATCGGAAGTTACTCTAATGAGTTCAGTATTTAGGCTTCTCTGGGATAGTACTTGCTTTCTGGTCTATAATGTAATTCTAGTTGTATAGTTTAAACGACCTGCGTTATGGTCGGAGAGCAGACGTGGCGCAGTGGTAACGGCCCTGATTTATGAGCTGTGCATAATGTGCACCTTCGATTTATAAGGTTCTCGCAGGTAAAATTAACAGACACAACAAAACCTACCCTGATTATTCCCAACTATGTTGGTCATCTAGTTTAATCGGATGCAGTACTTACCAAGCAGCGACTGCGTATCTGACCCCCACTACAACTGGGTACAGTAGTACTATGGCTTACCGATGTACCTGCGCAGAAGATGAACTTTCAAAGCGCGGAAAATGCTATGGACCAATCGGCACGCTCCACGCAACGCACTATTTTTTCCTGTACCGCTATTGGTCAGCAGCTGCCGCCATGTTAGCGCGCGCCGCGTGGCATGCACGTGACTTGCGAGTGAGACGGAACTAACAGCTGCAGTGTATTATGAACCTTATAGTAGTGGTCTAAGCTTGATTGTAAAGCTTTCTTTCGTTAATCTTCGGGGCCATACTTTCTTTTCTGTGCGAACGAAGATTCACGATGCGCCTTATCAGTTGGGTACCATTGTAACACGTTAACCCTTGGCAAGACTGGCGTCAAATTTCTTGGCTTTTGACTATGGTAGGCGCCAGATGAATTTGCAATAAAGTACACTGACCTTTCCTAAACATCCCTTCTTAGATACCCGAACAATAAATTAAGTACCGTCTTTCATTACTAGAGAACGTAAAGGAACATGATAGAAGTCGACTCAGGACAGCATTATGTCTTTATTTCTGTTATTGATTAAGAAATTTAATAAATATATGTGGGTCAATGACCGTTGTTACACATTTCTCTGGCGCCTGCCATACCCTCAACAACAGTCAAAGATATACAAATGACAGCCAGGACCAGCAGCTTAACGTGCGTTCCGAGCCACGTAGGAATCTCAGTACCTATTTTGGTGGTGATGATAGCCCATTCGCAAAACGACCTTAGCAGGCGTTGCTTAACCTCGTAGGTCGACCCGCGGGGCTGTTATAAATTTACCAAGAGCTCCTCCCACTAAAATAAATGAGCATTCATATTCAGCTCTTCACACCAACTCCTGACAATCATTAAGGGACATCTCTAAAGCAGAAACATGTACTTTAACAGCAAAGTTACACACGTACTAATTGCTAAGTGGCGTCATTGTACCCACAAAAGTTCCTTACCCCCTTGAGATTTTGCCCACAAAAGTTCCTTGCTCCCTGAGATTTTGAGCCATACTTTAGGGCGTGTTCCCTTGTTTAATGGGCTACGTGTAACCCATACAAATTCACTAAAATGTTGTGTGTTTTAAGGTTATACATGCAATGGGTTGAAATCATTGTCACGTTCCTGTCTGAGGGTTAGTTAATTTGGGACCTCAAAAAACTGGCCAATTGCGAGACGGACACGCATGCAAAGAGTTCCGAACGAATCTCATTTTCCTCTTTCAAACCATGGACTTCTTATAGGTTTTTTATTAGGATCACTCGGGTGTCTATCTGTCTGTCTGTCTGTCCGTCTGTCACAGCCAGTTTTCACCGGATCCACAAGACCGATTCTGTTGAAATTTGGTACACATATGGATTTCTATAACCCAAACACGGACGTGTTACGTAAATCATTAAATTTTTAGTATGGGGGTCACTTTTGGGGGTCAAACCAGAAAATTAAAAAAAAAGATTTTTGTACAATATTGTGTGACATATCAAATAAAAGGGCTTACTGTGAGGGTTTGAATAATATTTTTTTCATTATTTTAAAATAAATGGTTTTGAAGTTATTCAAGAAATTAGACGAAAAATGACCATTCCCCCCCCCCCTTTTCTCCGAAACTACTGAGCCTAAAATTTTGAAAAAAAGGGAAAAATAGATCTTTACCTAAAGATTACAGGAAAACCTATTAGAAGTGTGTAGTGTCAAAATAACATGTTAAAAAAACTAAATTCGTTTGGAGCCAGTTTTTCTGTAATCTATAGGCATAATTTTCAAAAAAAAAATCAAAGTAGTAGTTTTGGAGATGAAGGGGAATGAACCATCATCTTATTTCATGAATCATTTCAAAACCATTTGTTTTAAAATTATTCAAAAATATATTTGTAACCCTCACAATACGCCCTTTTATTTGATAAGTCACCCGGTACAGTTGAAAAAACTGTTTTTTTTTTAAGATTTTTACTTTCCGCCCCAAAAAGTGAACCCGTTTTCAAAATTTATTTATTTTCGTTACACGTCCGTGTTTGAGCCACAGAAGATTATATGTGTACCAACAACTGTAACGGTTTAGTAGATTTAAAGAAAATCGGCTATGACAGATACAAGGAAAAGTACACAATACCTCTGCTAGCAAAGGTCATAAGAGCAAACCGCGTGAAAAAACTAGAGCATAAAGTATAAGCTCTGGCAGGTTAGTAATAGAAGCTGCAGTATTTTTATTGAACGCACTTTTATGTATCCTAAAACAGTCCCATAAAACGTAGAAATTACTCTTTTCTTGCCAAAAACACTATTCTAATAGAAAATTAACTTTGATCCCGTTGACATAGATAACCACGTATAATCACTATATTAAAATCACTTGACCGAGACATTATGACGTCATCAAATGAAGTAGGTAGAACACAGAAGCAGACGCTTGTAAAGCCGGTAATAAAACCACAGAAAAGAGATGAAAGAAGGTCAAGTCTAATCTGTCCGTGAAAAATTCATCATCATCATCATATTAGCCGAAACACGACTACTGCTGGACATAGGGGTCAGATAAATCCGCGACCCTCACCAGGTCATCGGTTCGCCTTGCCCGGCCTTTCTACGCTGCGTCTTCCGGTACGTGGTCATTACTCCAGAACTTTTCGGCCCCATCGACCATCTGTTTTGTGAGCAATGCGCTCGCTGCCACTTCAGTTTGGCGATCGTTCGGGCTATGTAGGTAACCTTGCAGAGACATTGTTGCTAATTAATAATAGTGCCTTAGAAAGCCGTTGGATCGTTAACAATCGCTATAGTCAGAAGCTAGAAAATCTGACGTCAGTCTTGCCAAGAGGTTACGTGTCAGCTCGACAATGGGTTGTGGAGGTTAGACAGGCAGACGCTCCATGTAAAATAATGATGCTCAGCGGCTTCCAGTTAGACTGAAGGCCAAAACTAATTTAATAGGGTATTTTACTAGACAGAAAAATTATAATTCTATTTACACACATATTTTTTGCCATTTCAAATCGATAAAAAAGATAAAGCCCATCAAAGTTACGCATAAAGAGACGGGTCTAATGACGTCACAGCGCTGGTAATAATTGTACTAACGTAGTGATGTCACGCGAGTTTCCAACGCACTGTAGCGTCTTAATTTTTTGTTTACGAAGAAAAGAAAAAATACTTGTCATTACACTGTATATTATTTCACCCTGTTGGGAAAAGAATGGACATTGATTGAAAAAAAAAAAAAATTTAATTACTTTATATTCTCCTTTAGCGTTATTTTTAGTAATGTTGTTTTTTATTGACCTAATTTTGTCTTGTCAAAAAACAAAAAACTTTTTTCTTTCTTTCCTACAGAACTAGTGAACCTTCTGTTTAACACTCCACTACAAAACCACACCAGGCAATATATCGGTACATTAGCCGCCTATTCTCCTTCGAACTTAACTGCCGCATTTATTGGATTCCCATTAATTAGCTAATCGATTTACATAGCCGTAGGGCCGGCAGCGGATTTAATTAGTTGAGCGCTATTGCAACTGATTTGTTGTTGCGCGACATTAGTTTGTTATAAGGCTTCGTGGTTTGCGTGTTATGCACTTCATGTGGGAAATTATATTATTTCAAAAGACAAATATATCATGCAAACCTTAGCTATAATAGTAAGTCTTGATTACCCGGCGCTGGGCCGGGGTGTAAGGGTGCCTGTTCATTACAGCGGACCGAGGCAGCGGAGCGGAGAAACGGAGAAATTTTAACCAATGGAATTGCATAAAATCTCCGCACCACTTGGGTCACTGACATTTTGACTGAAATGATTGGTTAATATTTCTCCGTTTCTCCGTTCCGCTGCCTCGCTCCACTGAAATTGACAAGCGCACTAAAGCTCAGAAAGCTGCAAGACTGAAGGGGACTGAGCAGGCGACGTCTGCTGGATGCCGTCAAAGCTGTGGGCCTGTATTTCGCATGACTGGAGCCCTGACACAGTTAGTCAAGGTCGCGGTAGATCGAGCAGAAGATGGCGGGACTCTTTGGATGGCTTATTAGTGACTTGGCGTGAAGAAGCTTAACTAAACTAAATGAGAGAAACGGAAAGAATGGGGAGAGGTCTTTGCTCTGGGACAGTTTAGCCTGAGAAAAACGGGCTCATCCTCTGTCCTGTGGGTGACTCAAAATGTAACTGGCAAAAGTTTCTTAAGGGTACAGATGGCTTAGCAAGAATATTTTTGACATATAGTAACGTAACGTAAAATTTAACCATAGCTACAATACTCGTTTCGCACATAATATTTATTTAAATTAGATACTTTATTCATATTTTTGAATGATACAAATTGTGTATGTCCCAATAAATTAAATCAAAATACTATGAGGTTGTAGTTTTTCACATTCAAAATTCACTTACGTTAACGTTACTATACGTCAAAATATTCGATTTAGGACCTATGTACTCCCGGGGTTGCGGGATTTATTCGAAAGAGTCACCGCGGCCCTGGAACGCAAAGGGCATTAGGAGGAACACGGATGGGTTTTAGTCAGTAAGAGTCTGACACTCCCTTCTGCTTCACCCAGAGCGGGAGGAGTCATTTGACGATTTTCCATCCTTAAAAAAAAGGACCTATGTACTCACGGGAAATCCCACGTCAGTGCGAAAGATCGCATTGCACCGAACAGTTTTCTTCATTACTTCGAAACACTATTCCTTTATTCCTACACATTAAATTACCGTACTACCCTCCACTCTATATTTCTACGTAAACATCATTTTTACGTAACCCAGCCTAGATAATTCGCCTACATAGGCTTCCACATTTATCTAAGCCCTTTTTAGTACCATTATAGAGCCCCATTCATGTAAATGTGAGTACATAATAGTCCTATTCAATGCTGACCGTGTTTAGTGCTCGTTTTGACGGTCCATAGAATTCTATTTCAAACGCATACAATACAATGTGCGGATTGAATAAATGAGCTTGGTTATGTCTGCTTTGGATTGGCGAGTTATTTTAATATGTAGTCTGTTAGATTTCAGTTTGTTAGGTTAGGTTACATAACTGTAAGGCTTAGGGACTTTAATAGATAATGGACAGAGCTAAACTGAGTAGTACTGTCTCAAAATTGACCAGTAGAAACTGACGAAGCGCCTGTGCTGCCCGGTTTCTAAGGTTTTTATCGGTCGTTTATTTGTCCGTTAAGAGGATATGCGGGCGGATAAACTTTGTATGTAAAAAGCTAAATTCGAGATTTGGCTCTCAGTTGTTTCCTCCTCCAATTTTGGACCGATTTAAAAAATATTTCACAAACTGAATAAGAAGGATGTATACTGTGTAAATATGATTTTAATCGACTTCCAAAAAAGGTGGAGGTTCTCAATTCGGTGGGGATTTTTTTTTAGGTATGTACCTCGATTATTCTGATCGGTCCGATCCGAATATGATCCGATTTCTGTGATTCTTTTTTAGTTCGATGCAGTATATTTGCCATTTGGTCCCATAAAAATTTGATCCCGTTTTGTTCAGGACTTTTTAATTTATGAGCATTTTTGCTTATTTCAATTTCTGCGTTGACGAAGACGTTGTCCAAGTCTCAACACTTAAAAGTGAAAAATAAAAAACTTTTTACAAAAAAATATAACCGACTTGAAAACAAAACACCACAAAGAATAAAATAACCTTAATTTCGAAAGTCGGTGTTTTTGGTTTTGTTTCTTTGTTTTTTAACACCGACTTCGGTTATATATTTTTGTAATAAGTTTTTTTCCTTATTTTTATATCCTCCTGATTAATAGTTGCCAATTTATACACTAGGGCTCTATTGACGATTATCTCTATTTGAGCATTTTTTGAGGGTTCTAGTGTTTATACGTTGAATATAATATCAAAAAAGAAAACAACGGGACACAGTGTATGTCCTTATTTAGTTTATGAAATATCTCTTAAATTGGTCCAATATTGGAGATGAAAACAGGCGAGAGCCGAACCTCGAATTATAACATTTTACATACAAAGTTTAGCCGCCCATGTTTCCTTTTAACCAATACCTAACCAATGGCGTTATGACGAATAGCCTTAACTGGCAGATAAACGACCGACAAAAACAGATTACAAAACACTCACAGAATTACTCATGTGTCTATTTGTCCGTCTGTCACATCCGATTTGCTCCTAACTTACATACAAGACCGCTTCAGTTGTTTGGTACACGATTAATTTTGTGACTCAAACACGGATATGTAACATAAATAAATTAAATCAGAAAAAAGTAGACGCGATGTATGTGGAATAGGGTGTAAATTCCTGCAAACCTCCATTCAAGAGGGAGGACCCTTCGACAGGTGTTGTGCCTGAATGGTTGATATTTGGGCTGTTGTATATATATCTTAAAATCGCGCGGAGGACTTTGGTACCACCATGTAGGATTTCTGAAAGACCTGACGTCATGGTCTTTCATTAGAATCTTGCGGTATAGGTGTCGCTGCAATGTTAGTTATTTAGTTAGTAATACGAATTTTCGTATTTCTTGAAGGACTCCTTTTTTGGGCAGTCGTGTAAAAATTGCTTTATCACTACAATAAATCGACAAGTAACGAGCTTATTGTCAACTTCGAAAGAGATATCTAAATGTTTTCGATAGGTGTTCAAGGACACCACTGTGCGGTTCGAAGAACAACGAAAACAACGAAGACTAGTGCGACGAAAAACATTGTTCCTGGGCGAAACAACATTCGTATTGTATTTAGTTTTCCCATGTCGTCGAATGTTTAGTTTTAACGTAAGTTCATAAGGCTGCCTGTCCATTGACGCGGAGTATGGCAGCGGAACGGAGCGACTGAGTAAGGGTGCCTGTCCATTACAGCGGAGCGAGGCAGCGGAGCGGAGAAGCGGAGAAATTTTAACCAATGGAATTGCATAAAAGCGCCGCACCAGGTGAGTCACTGACATTTTGACTAACATGATTGATTAATATTTGGTTTCTGCTCCTTTTTTGAAGTCGGTTAAAAATGGGATCTTAGAAAATGACCCACATGCTACCTTTGAAGACCTAACGGGAGGAGAATTTACTATTTTGCTACTGTCGTGTCCACCTACCGGGCCTAAATCATATAAACAGATAACCACCGAAAATAAGATCTCTAAAAAGGATGTTGAATTACCTAACCTTTAAAAATTACTCACACAATTTCGTGTGTGCCCTCTGTCCTTGTTTGGGGACAAAATGTAATGTGAATAGTACGACGGATGAGAGCAAGCGTCGTTTGTAGCAGAAAGACATAAGTTTAGACGACACTTTGTGCAAAACATACATACATTTTTGTAATGTTGTTCTTAAATAAGGCCACTTGACATTTAGTGTGGCTGGAATGATACGTCTTGGAATTGTTTCTCCTAAGCTTTTTGGAGGATTGGTAGGATTAATATTAGGCTTCAGAGACCCGGTTTTACGCTTCTGTAGGCCAACATTTTGATTATTTAGAAAAAGTGTGCTTTGCTTTTAAAGTTCAAATGTTTACTACTGACATGAAGTATCGAGTAGCTAAAAAAACTAGCCAAGTGCGAGTCGGAGTCACACACGAAGGGTTGCGTACCATAAACCTATTTTTTTATTATTTGTTGTTATAGCCGCAATAGAAATACACAATCTGTGAAAATTTCAACTGTCTACCTATTACGTTTCTTGAGATACAGCCCGCTGACAGACGGTCGGACGGACGGACAGCGGAGGCTTAGTACAAAAGGTTCCGTTGGATACCCTTTAGGTAAGGAATCCTAATAAAACTTACGATAATTCTTTTGTGATATTATATATGTAATCTCTTATAAGCCTAGTTTTTCATAACTCTGGATAATGCAGCTTCCTTGAGCTCTAGGAAAAATGGCAAACAAAATGCATAGTTGTTTAAGAATTTATAAAAGTGACACTAGTAAAAGTCTGCGATGTTCTACTGTTTGCATAATAAAATTTAAAAGTTTCGCCTGCAATGCAGTCCTTGTCTGGGGACGCATTTTGACAAGTTGTAGTGTCAACATTGTGTCAGTTCTAGTCTAAGTGGTTTAGGGCTGATTTGGGTGGTCCAGAGAATTTAACCAAACCACTATTCAGTGGCTTTTTAAATTCTCTGGTCTCTCTTAAATTCTCGGGGGGGTTTTTTGTCGAGGAGCTTTTAATATGGAAGGAATAATTGAGGAGGTTGTTTGTTTCAAGCTTAAACTACGCTTGCCGAAGTTGGTGTGTGGATCATATTATTATTTATTTTTTTGCAAAATCTACACCCATGATACACGAGAAATTCCCAGTGCGGGGCAACCGCACTGGGAATTTCTCGTGTATCATGGTTGAACTCACAAACATACAAACTCACATACACAAACAGCATGACCCGGAAGAACTATCCGTAGGCCATACACATATTTGTTCTATGTGGGAATCGAACCCGCGACACACAGTGCAGCAGCCAATCGCTCAACCACTGCGCCAACCGAGTCATCGAACATTACGTATCGAAATTCGTTGACAATCGTTGCGAATTGTCAGAAGTCAGAAAATCAGACACCCAGGCTTGCCAAGAGTATACTTCCAGCGATGTTGATAATTTCTTGACGGCATATTTAAAGTTTACTTAGATACAAGTCTATATTTCGATGCCTTAGTTCACAATTGCACTAACTACAAAATTTTCAATTTTCACTTTTTAAATGCTAATAACACTAAATTTCATGCTCTTTCGTTTGCGCGTATCGAAATACCATTATTCCGTCTCTTTCTACCAAAAACGTGGGTCACAGTTGTATTAAAAAAGTTCCAGTAATGTTCCATAAATGTTGTATTATACTAATGACTTTTGTTTTTGTAAATCCAATCAAGATATACTTTAACTGATTTTAAGTTTATTAACCGCAGAAAATTTCAAAACACAAACGTATTATGTACAATTGCAATATCTGCTCATACTTTTTAGCAGTGCTATAGGAGTGAATTATGTGTTGGTAGTACAAAAACATCAAGAAAGTTTGATGTACAAGTGTGTTAAGTACTTTTATTTGAAGGGGTTTGGCAATTTTTTAAGTGCACAAATGCATTAGATCGTTTTGAGATATATTCCTAGTATACATCTTTGTGTACATGTGAAATAAATAGAAAAGCGGAATTAAACTAAGCCCACTTAATTCAATGTTTATTACGTACTGTGAATTCTTACTCTACCTCAAGGTGGTGTGGAAACAAGTTATTCAGCGAAAACGCGCGTTAAATAACACTTTGCGGCGCTCGTACGCCGAAACAATTTTTACGAAAAAGTTGTCGAGACAAATGGTAGGATTTTTTGTACAAAATGTTTTTATCGTAGAATGAGTCGGAAAGGAGATATCGTCAAAAAACTGCTATCGCCATTTTTCCAATATGACGACGCGAGCGGCAAAGATACGAGGTGGGAAAGAGTACGGAGACTAGAAACATGTCAAAGGATTTCTTCGGCAGGAATTGTAAGCGCTAAAGATTCGCAAATACCAGGAGACCAGAAACATGTCGAAGCTTTTTCGGGGATCGAATTATGTGTGCTTAAGATTCACAAGTAGACCAAAAGACCACAAACATGTCAAAGTATTTTTGGGCTGAAATTGTGAGCGTTAAATATTCACAAGTACTATGAGACCAAGAAACATTTTGAAGTATTTGTTTGGCTGAAATTTTGAGCGCTAAAGATTTGCAAGTACCTTTCTGGAGTTGGTCAAAGTATTTTTGGGCTGGAATTGAGAGCGCTAATTAAAGATTAAGAAGTGCCAGGATATAAGAGACATGTCAAAGTATTTCCGGAGCTGGAGTGTGAGCGTCAAATATTCAAAATTACCGGGCTATCAGAAAAATGTCAAAGTATTTTCGGGGCTAGAATTGTAAGTTGCCAAGCTTCAAAAGTACCAGAAAGAATAAGCGCAGCGGCGGCGGCGGTGGCCAGCTTGAAAGTTACTGAAACGTCGGAGCAGGCGAATTATCGACTACAACAACACACTCACTATGTCGTGTCCCAGCGAGCAACTGAGATACCAGTACAATCAGTACGATTAAACATTTTTAATTTATCTCTGGAACCAGCTCTAAAGTTTAAGCAGACAAAATTGCGGGTAGAAGCTAGTTAGTAATCATTGTTACCTGAAACTGAAGACAGAATTTATTATTTTTCTTATTTCTAATGATTCAGAAACTAATTGTTTTGGGAAATAACTAAAGATTGTTGTCCTTTTATTTTTTTAATGTGAGTTCAAAAAATATTTTGTTTGATTGTAGTTTGAAAAACTTTTTTTTAATAAAAATAAACATAATGAGTCAAATCACTGGTTTATTATTTGGTCTATTTAATACAATACCCATACATATTATTATTTTTCTTCTTGAACCTTTAACCAGCCTGGTAATGCTGTTAAATATTTTTGAGTTTTTCACTTAATGCCTGTCAACATAATTAATCTTAGTGCACAAATGTATTAAATGGAGGGTTTTATGTTTATTTAGCCATTTTGAAAAGGTTACGTATGTTCTAATATTGCAACATTGAGATATGATGGAGTTTAAGGACTAGTCTTATGAATAGATGCATATCTGTTTTGTTATCTTACTTGGTTTTTGTACTATTCTTGTCTAAACTTTAAAAAACTTTAAAGCTCTCTCCTCAAAAATGTGACTTTTGTAGTTAGTGCAATTGTGAACTAAGGCATCGATTTTATGTGAAAACGGTTATATTTCTCAAAATAATGAGCTCAACTTCATATTGCATAAAATTAAACTAGCGCACGCCACCCCATCCATATTTTCAGCTTCTTCGTCCTCCAAAATTACCAAAAATTCGGGCAACATTTTCGTTCGTCCTCAACTAACAAGTTGCAAGCGCCAGTCTACCGCACTACTTATCAAATTACAATTTAGTCTCATGCATATTTGCTCGGCGACCGTTCAAGCTCACTTGTTCACTCATTTTAACTCACGACTGAGTGTAAATGGAGTTTGGAAAGCTATTGTACGAATAAAGGAATAATTATGGTGGCCTGATGGGAAACGCGAGAGTTTTCTTACATTTTCAAAACCGGTGGAATAGCTCACACAAAATTAACGGAAATAAATACTTAAAAAGAAACCGGTCCGAAGGGTTCCGTACCATCAACCGAAAAAAAAACCCGTTTCTTGTGGAAGCCTCCTGTGATTTTTAATTTAATTTTTATTATTTCTTGTTACAGCGGCAATAGAAATACGCACTGAAAATTTCAAATGGCTACCTATTACGGTTCTTGTGATACAGCCCGCTGACAGATAGACGGACTGGCGGACGGACATCGGAGGCTTAGTAATAGGGTTCCGTTGGTTACCCTGTGGCGGCATTCAAACCCTTTGGGTACGGAACTCTAAAAAGCAATACCCAATGCCCTAAGTTGTCTGTTAAGTTGAAAATTACCAGTTCAATTAAAAAGGCTCTGGAAAAGTATGGGATGCAATGGAATTTAAACACTTGTATGGCATAGAGTTTGTTTGTTCCAAACTTTGAACACTTGTATGGCATAGAGTTTGTTGTTCCAAAATTTGAACACTTGTATGGCATAGAGTTTGTTGTTCCAAAATTTGAACACTTGTATGGCATAGAGTTTGTTGTTCCAAAATTGAACACTTGTATGGCATAGAGTTTTTTGTTCCAAAATTTGAACACTTGTATGGCATAGAGTTTGTTGTTCCAAAATTTGAACACTTGTATGGCATAGAGTTTGTTGTTCCAAAATTTGAACACTTGTATGGCATAGAGTTTGTTGTTCCAAAATTTGAACACTTGTATGGCATAGAGTTTGTTGTTCCAAAATTTGAACACTTGTATGGCATAGAGTTTGGTAATTATCTCAGATTCTCGGTTCAAGACTAGCCGACAGATACACTTCTCTCTAAATCGGTACACATACAAATAATGTCTGGGTGAACTTGGTAGATCATATTTCAGCAGCCCATAAAAAAGTGAGTTATATTCGCATGCAGCATAGTTCTGGAGTTCGTATAACTGTTTAGTGTTGCTACTTTTAGTGCTCAGCTGGAATATGATATGCCAAGTCACGCAAACCACATGATGTCAACAAATTAGTGTCACATCCTTGGTACATACCTGTGGGCAAAACTGATTCTGGCCCCGTTTAATTTAGCGTATTTTACTACTGAAATTCTAATACGATTAGGTCGGCTTTTGCGAACCATAATTTCCTTAGCAACCAACTAGTAATCGATTTAATAAAAACAGTGACGTATAGCAGGATTTCTCCGGATTACGTCAGTGCTAGCTTTTTCTTCAATAAGATTGAAACTTATCCATCCTTGGGTCGACGGCTCAGCGCGTGTCAGCCGAAACTAATAAATTTCGACCGCTTCTTTCGACTATTTTCTAACTTAGCAAATTGCGTTTTTGTCAGGTTCCAACGTTGGTTCGCGGCATTCCCTGTGGGTGCAGAGGAAAACTAGTTTGTGATCGTGTTGGGATTACACATGGTTTTTTCCTTCTACGTGAATCTTTCATTTTGCAGATACGCCACGTGAGAAAAAGGTATCTATTGGTGTACCTATATTAAGTTTCCTTACTTATTTTAATTTAAAGGAAAAAAGCAACTACGTTATTACTAGATTATATTATAACACACAAATTTAAATATTACATATAAAAAAAAACGGCCAAGTGTGAGTCGGACTCTCACACGAAGGGTTCCGTAGCATAAACTGAAAAATAAAACACGTTTCTTGTATGGGAGCCCTCTTTAATTAAATTAAATTACTAATACTTCTTGTTATAGCGGCAATAGAAGTACACACTCTGTGAAAATTTTAACGGTCTATCAATTACGGTTCTTGAGATACAGCCCGCTGACAGACAGACGGATAGACGGATGGATGGAGAGGCTTAGCGTAAGTGTGAAGTTGAATAGCCACTGCCGAAACAAACTAAAATTTTATTTGAAAGCATCTGTTTCAAGAAAATACCGCTAAAGTTGTACAGTCAGCCAGTTCACCAACGTCAGCCGTGGTTCTCCAACAAAGTCTGAACATTTATGACTCTTTCACTGGCCTCAAGGGAGGAAGACTTTACGAGTCATGGGCAAGGGCGTTTAAACCGTCTCAACACTGTAAAATAAATAAGTTAGGTACTTACTGTAACGGCTATGACAGAACAGGGTGAAAAAGAAAATTTTGATAAATATTATTGTGCACCGACATATCTACACTAATATTATAAAGAAAAAAAAGATTTGTTTGTTTGTTTGAAATGAATAGGCTCCGAAACTCCTGGACCGATTTCAAAAATTCTTTCTGCAATAGATAGCTACATTATCAGGGAGTAACATAGGCTATATTTTATCCCCGTACTTCCACGGGAACGGGAACTACGCGGGTGAAACCGCGTGACGTCCACTAGTTAAAAATATAAAGAAAACCTGAAACTAAAAAATACAATCAATCAATCAATATTATAAAAAATTCCTCCGTTACTGACTGATCGAGTGACTGAAAGACAACGCACAGCCGAAACTACTGGACGTAGAAAGCTGAAATTTGGCATGAAGCTTCCCTGTACTCCGTAGGGCAGCACTAAGAGAGGATTTCCCGAAATTCCTACGGGAACGGGAAAATACGGGACATGCGCGCACGAAATCGCGGGTAAAAGCTAGTTATTTATATGACAGCCATCTATCATATAAATGACTAGTGGACGTCACGCGGTTTCACCCGCGTAGTTCCCGTTCCCGTGGGAGTACGGGGATAAAATATGCCTATGTTACTCCCTGATAATGTAGCTATCCATTGCTGAAAGAATTTTTCAAATCGGTCCAGTAGTTTCGGAGCCTATTCATTTCAAACAAACAAACAAATCTTTCCCCTTTATAATATTAGTGTAGACTAGCTTTTACCCGCCACTTCGTTTTTTTTTTTTTTTTTTAAGGATGGGAAATCATCAAATGACTCCTCCCGCTCTGGGTGAAGCAGAAGGGAGTGTCAGACTCTTACTGACTAAAACCCATCCGTGTTCCTCCTAGTGCCCTTTGCGTTCCAGGGCCGCGGCGACTCTCTCGAACAAATCCCGCAACCCCGGCAGGCACTGGCCCTAGCGGGCCCCGTCCTTTATGCTGACAGCTCCTTGAGGCGCGCGTGGAACACAGCGCGCCGTCGACCCGGGCCTGGTTCTGATCAGACGGCGAGCCACCCAATGCTCGCCGTCCGCAGGCCCGCGGTCGTCCGCAGGCCCGCGCGCCGTCCGCAGGCCCGCGACCCGCCACTTCGTGCGCGCATATTTAAAGCCATCGCTGCGGTTCTTTTTGTTCCTGCTGCCAAATTTCGCTTCGTTAGTTACAACTACTGACTGCTTAAAACTGGCCAAGTGCAAGTCGGACTCGCGTGCAAAGGGTTCCGAACGAATTTTTTTTTTTCACATGTTATTTTAACTTCTAAACTAGACTTCTAATAGGTTTTCATGTAGTCTTTAGGTAAAGATCTATTATCTCAATTTTTTTCAAAATTTTAGGCTAGTGGTTTCGGAGATAAGGGGGGAATGGTCATTTTTCGTCTTATTTCTTGAATAACTTCTAAACTATTTATTTTAAAATTATGAAAAAAATATAATTAAAACTCTCACAGTAAGCCCTTTCATTTGATATATCACACAATATTGTTCACAAAACTTTTTTTTTAATTTTCTAGTTTGACCCCCAAAAGTGACACCCATACTAAAAATGTAATGATTTACGTAACCCATCCGTGTTTGGGTCACAGAAGTCCATATGTGTACCAAATTTCAACAGAATCGGTCAAGTGGATCCGGAGAAAACTGGCTGTGACAGACGGACAGACAGACAGACAGATACACAGACACCCGAGTGATCCTATAAGGGTTCTGTTTTTTTTTCGGAACCCTAAAAAACAATTAGATATTTTCACTTTTGACTTTTATTACATTAACAAGTCAAAATCCAATTAAAACCTATAAATATCCCGTACCGACATCTCATTAGAAAGTTCGAGGGTAGATAATACTTGGCAGACAATCGGTTCACGGATGCCGCCGGTAAGCCTTCAAATACACCCTGTAATTAAGTTTATTTTAGGACGATTAACATTACAGAAATAGAATGGTTTAAATATTCATTGAGTTTTGTTGGTATATTGAGGCCTATTTTCTAAAACAGTTTAAAAGACCTCCAGATAAATTAATCGCCATCACAACGGAAAATCCTTTCGATTAATTTCAATAAAAAACTTTGTTACAAAATAATACAACCGACTTCCAATTAAAAAAATCGGCCGGGTTGCTTACCATAAACCTCAATTTTTATTATTTGTTGTTATAGCGCCAATAGAAATACACAATCTGTGAAAATTTCAACAGTCTATCTATTACGGTTCTTGAGATACAGCCCGCTGATAGACAGACGGACAGCGGAGGCTTAGTAATAGGCTTCCGTTGGTTACGGAACCCTAAAAACACTACAAAGTATAAAATAAGTTGATTTTGGTGTTCTCATAATGAGTGGTTGCCCTATTTGGCGCATAACTAAACCCGATGCAAAAAGAAATCATCAAGAGTGGTTCGTAAATAATAAAACTATGCCCGAAGAGATAAACCCAAAAATGGAAATTCAGGTTGACTTGCATGCATATGTTCACAGCGTACCGGCGTGATGTTATGTTATGAACTGGTATAAATAATAAACAGACATGCAATTTCAGCAATCCCAGGAGATTTGCTATCATTTGTTGAAGAGTACCGTTACCTACCTCCAAAGTTCTTCAGCAGATCTTTACCAAATTAAAATAACCAAATCCTCAGGATGCTGATGCGGCTGCCTCGCTACTGTAGCGCGTCCAGTTTGCAGAGGCACAAACGGATGGCTTTCTTGCGGTAATACGTGAGAAAGTGGCCTCCTTACAGCAGCGCGTGCGAGGCAGTAGCAACGGTATCCTGCAGATGGTTGTATCTCGTGCGGATTATCCTATCCAGTACAAATGGATGCTCATTTTGATGGGTATTGACTAACATAGTACTTAAGATTTACTAACACCGGTACCGACAATAATTGATAATTGTAATTTTAATAAGTATTTTAATTTTATTTATTTCTTTGATTTTTAATTTGTAATTGTATGGATTGATTATTATCTGAATTAATAATACAATCGGACCAAGCCGGGAAAATACTCTTACAAACAAAAAAATAATCATCCAACTCGGTTGACAATTGGCGAAAATATCGCTGAACAAACATTTTTCCTTGGATCCCATCATCAGATCCTGACTTATACCTGGCATCATCAGCATGAGATGATGATTTCCGGGTAAAAATATCTGAATTGCGTTAGAAACATTGTACCTATGCCTATAAAATTTGACGGTTGCCCTCAATTTTCCTGGGAACCCATCAGCAGATTCTGACTTGGTGACATCCATTGTCACCAAGTCAGAATCTGCTGATGGGTTCCCAGGAAAACCACCTCAGGAGTATCGGCTTCCGAATAAAAAAAAGAATATCAAAGAGACTCGATCAAACAACATCGAGTTTCATAGGAATTGATCTCGAAAGTATCTCAGTTTTAGAAAAATGTCTTCGCTTGCCTTATTTTCTTTTGCCTTTATGGTTTAACGTCGCAAAATATTTAGTAAGTCATTAATAAAAATAAAGATAGAAAGACAATCAATGAAAAGTCTATGTTATGCACTAAATCTGAACAAAATTGCAAAAGTTAGTAAAAATAAACATTTTCATGATAAAGTATACGATGACAGAAAGAAACAAAAGATATAATTATCTGATAAAACTGTAGCGTCTGTCGCCGGAAATAAGAAAACCAGTTTTGTATTTTCAATAGTGCATTCAGTTTGAAGCGCGCGTTTTACTCCAAAGAAAATAGTGTGGTGCTAACTAGTGCCAAAATATTATTATGTGCAAAAACCGGCCAAGTGCAAGTTGGACTCGCGCATGAAGGGTTCCGTACCATCTTATTTTCATTATTTGTTGTTATAGTGGCAACAGAAATACAAATTCTGTGAAAATTTCAACTGTCCGACTATTACGGTTCGTAAGATATAGCCCGCTGACAGACGGACGGACGGACGGACAGTGAAGGCTTAGTAATAGGGTTTCGTTGGTTACCCTTTGGGTACGGAATCCTGAAAAGGTGACAAAAATAGAAGCACCGAGCAACGGGGCTTCGTCAACTTTCTTTGGTCACGACCGTAATTCCCAATTGATAAAATTACACAAAATGATCATTAGATCAAACAAATCTTATATAATATGAACATTATAATTTTTAGTCATTAGATTAAGTGAAAATATATCTTACTAGCTGACCCGCGCAACTTCGTCTGCGTCACAATTTTCATTACTTCTCCGCTCCTATATGTCTTAGCGTGATGATATATACCTATAGCCTTCCTCGATAAATGGGCTATCTAACAATGAAAGAATTTTTCAAATCGGACCAGTAAGTAGTTCCTGAGATTAGCGCGTTCAAGCAAACAAACAAACAAACTCTTCAGCTTTATATATTAGTATAGAAGAATAGATATCATAAGACGGTTGTAAAAAATTAAAATGACTTCATTCGTTGTTATATTAAAAATATTATATCACACATTACACACTCGTTTAAAAGTATTCTATGGCCTATTTAGGCCATGGTCTACTTGTGTTCCAAATTTGAGCTGTGGACAAAATTAAAAATGCATTTATTCAAACTAGGCTGAAAATCAGCACTTTTTGAACGTCAAAATTTACATGAAGACAGTCCCCCAAATCGCCCAGCCCGTCACCACTTCCTAGTGTTTTAGCTGGGAAGAAGAAGTGGCCAACAAACTCCCCAGCAACACAACTGTCGGTTAAGTTTTAAGAACTTGAATTTATATAATACTAGCTTCCGCCAGCGGCTTCGCCCGCGTGGTCCCTAGGGAACGTACTCCCGGGATAAAAAGTAGCCTATGTCCTTTCTCAGGCTCTAGACTATCTGTGTACCAAATTTCATTTAAATCGGTTCAGTACTTTTGGCGTGAAAGCGCGACAGACAGACAGACAGACAGAGAGAGTTACTTTCGCATTTATAATATTAGTAAGGATTATTATTCAACATTTTATCATAGATTATATCGAACAATAAATTAAATAAATGGATGACACATGTCAGCTAGCACACTATATTATCCCAACAATTAAATATGAAACTATGATAAAACTAATTACATAAATAAATAAGTAAACTCAAGCATATAATACTAATCAAAATTAGCCTCCAGGAATAAATGGCGTGCCCGCTTATATAATAATAATAATAAATTTATTGAAATAATAATAAGTTCACAAAATAGTATACATATGGGCAACAATTTATGTGCAACAATGGAATTTAACCATAAGCTGTGACCCAAAGTCATAAGTGATAAACTGGGACAGATGACAGCTGAACGGATTTAGATTAAACCGCGACTCTACCGTAACGCACGGAGAGGCTACAGTCGTCTGTGAGGCTTCGCTTTGCATGAAAATGTATGAGATTGTTGCCACTGCAACGTCTGCAACCCACGCTTCGCATCAAGTGACTTCATTGGCACACCTGTGGCTTGCTCGAATATGTCAAAACTATATTCTTGCAAAAATTGCAAACAAAAAATGGGCGTAGTCTCTCCGTGTGCCGCGGTGGGCCACGCTACAGTTGTACGTGGTCGTGGGCGTGTAGCGTGTACAGCAGTGCAGTTCTGTAAATATGTCGAAGTGAAGGCTTGGGTGAAGTGATCACGAAGTGAGCTGTCATTCCATCTTGATTATATGGATTGATAGCTCACTTTGTGATCACTTCACCCTAGAGTTCACTTCGACACTTGGAAATGTAGACCCACGTTGTGAAAAAAAATGAAGCCACGCAGCTTAAATGCGCCGCGTGGCCGTAGATATCGTGCACCGCAGTGGGTTCGCGGCTTTAGAATCTAAATTCATTCAATTGTTGAGAATTAACTTTTTTTTAAATAATGATATACAAATATATGAACTGTTATATCTTCCGTCTTACTACTATTATAAACGAAAAAGTGTGTATGCATGTTTGCTACTTAATCACGCTGGAACGGCTGAACGTATCTGAACAGGTCATAGTCTGGCATAGGACATAGGCTACTTTTTATTACGGCAGTAGTTTTCTTGGGATAATCTCCGACACGTGTTTATTTAGTTATGGAGAGTACTACCACATCACATGTACATGAAAAAAAAAACAATACAATGAAAATTGAATTAAAATTTAACAATATCAATGTCCAGTATAAAAGAAATGTCCAATGTAATTTAATAGAAATGTCCAATATTAATAGCAATAAAATACTTTATCATTGACGCAAGCGAAGCCGCTAGCAGAAGCTAATCTATAATAATAGTAGGATAAGCCTCCATTTTTTTTTTGTTTACAAGTGATCCCTCTATATTGTTATTATTATTAACTGAACGTTGTTGAGTGGGCCACTACTGATAAAAGAACAAATCTATTTCTAATTTAGGAGAGGGAAGAAAATAATATCCTCTTAAGTTGAATTTTATAAGAATAGCTCTCTGCCTTCTTTTTTATAAAACTTATTACACAATATTAATCCGCCTATAACTAGTAACAGAATAATAATAGAGACTCATAAATAACTGAAATTATGAGTACACAAATTAATAATAATATAGGGAAAGATTTCATCATATGCCTAGCTGTTTTCCCAATCATATTGGGTTCCGTTTCCATTCAAAACTGATTCAGCTGAGTACCAGTATTTTACGTGGAGCGGCTGCCTACCAGACCTCTACAGCACATAAACTGGGTAACATGGTAGGTTCTTCTTCGCAAGACTGGAGTCAGTTTTACTGGCTTCTGACAATCCGTAACGACTGCCAAAGATCTGCAAATGACAGCCAGGACGGCTGATGGCTTAATGTGATTTCCAAGGACAGAGGAAACACGGTACGTTAAGATGGTCACCCATCCACATACCTACCTTGGCAAGTCTTGCTTAACCTTGAAAATCGACCCGTGCGGCTTTTATTATTTAGCTACGACCTCCTCTGTATACAGGAAAAATTCGCCCACATAGCGTTCAACGAGAAAGGTACCAATCCTGTTCAGTATTCTAGTGATTAGGCAACACGTTGGCCCTTGGCAAGACTGGTGTCAGTTTTTCTGGCTTCTGGCTATTCGTAACGACTGTTTGAGATCAAGAAATAACGCGTTTTTAACCGACTTCAAAAACGGAGGAGGTTCTCAATTCGGTTGTATTTTTTATGTTTGTTACCTCATAACTCCGTCATTTATGAACCGATTTGAATAATTCTTGTTTTATCTGAAATAGTATATATACTTCCCGATTGATCCTATTGACACAAAGTCAGAATCTGATGATGGGATCCCATGAAAATCGAATAATAAAGCACATCTTTAATGCGTGGGAGGACGCATAGGATACCTTAGGTGTCTTTTGTGATCTCTCGAAGGCGTTTGATTGCGTTGATCACGATACATTACTCCTGAAGCTCGAGCATTACGAGCTAGGCAAAACAGCGTTAAACTTGGACAAATCTGATTTGAATGATAGACAGCAATTAGTTCAAATAAACGGTGTCAATTCGTCGGGATTAAACGTGAAAATGGGCGTTCCCCAGGGCTCGATTTTGAGTCCGTTTTTTATTGCAACAAAAACTTGATATGGTGCTGTTTGCCGTCGATACCTCCTTAATTTTTAAGATAAATAGACAGACGGACAATGTTGATGTCATAAATAATGCCCTAATGCAAGTCCAAAATCGGTTCAGCGCGAATAATTTGGTTCTGAATGAAAAGAAAACAAAATGTGTAAGATTTACCTTACCCAATGTTAAAAGCAGTGATTGTGACTTTTAAGAATATTAATATCATGATGGTACCTTGTCAATATATTTACGAAAACATCATGTCTTGTATGTCAGAAAGAATTTACATCTTTTTAGTAAAAGAGGCGACAGACATAATTATGGTACTAGAAATAGGGACCAATTAGTTCAACTAAGTTTCAGACGGGCTAAAGTAGCCTCATCTTTCATGGGGTACAGTTTAAAATGTTATAATAAAATACCTCCCCATATATTAGAACTAAATGAGACAAAATTTAAATCTTGTATTAAACGCACACTATGCAGGCTTTATTTTAATAATTTCTTTGAATTGTTCCTTTTTTCCGGACGCTTTTATCCTGCTCGTCTTTTACATCGTTCTCACAGGTATGTATAATTTCAACTTGATGTAAACATCTCCTCTCATCTTTTTGAACCGACCGACCTTGACAATTCAAAAGTGCCTGTTAATGGTTTATTTGAAATAAATATTTTGAGTTTGAGCAATTCAGATACTTGTGCCTGGTAATCATCATTTCATGTTGCTGAGCTGTTGATGGAAGGTATAAATTAGAATCTGATGATGAGATCCCATGAAATATGTCTGTTTAGCGATATTTTCGCCAATTGTCAGCCGGTTTGGATGATTCTGGTTTTATTTGGAAGAGTATTTTCCTGGACTGGTCCCATTTGAATTTGGTGAAGATCTTAGGAAGAACTTCGGAGGTAGGCAACGGAACTCGTCAATAAATGATAGCAAATGGATCGGGATTGCTGAAGTCGCATGTCTTTTTATTGTTTACACCAGTTCTTAACATAACATCACGCCGGTACGCTGTTAACGGGTACGCAGGTAGGTACCACTAACAAGCGAAAAAAATTTTTTTAAAAAAATATCTTTAATTTCGGAAGTCGGTGTCAAAAAACGAAAAAATAACCGAAAACACCGACTTTCGAAATTTTATACTTTGTAGTGTTTTGTTTTTGGAAGTCGGTTGCGTTTTTTGTAAAAAAGTTTTTTATTTGAAATTAACACCAAGGTAAAATAATATTTTTACATTAGTACTAAAAACACAGTAAGCCAGAGGTATCAGAAAAACATTAAAACAAACTGAAATGGCAAATGATTTAACTTTAAAAACTAGTTTTTCTACCTGACTAGCTGCAACCTTATCGAAATGAAACTATTGGAAAATAACTAACTTGTTTGTTTGCTAGGTAGCCTTCCCACTAAAGCGGAGCGAGTTAGCTGAGAACAGCGGGGCAGTAGAGCGAAGTGCTTCGTACCGACCCTCTTCTGATGATAAGGTCATCAGAAGAGGGCCGGTGCGAAGCATAAGAGACTAAACGCCTAAATTAAGCCACTGTGAACTGCTTAAGTATATTCTGCGGCTGTATTAGTAATTCTACCTAGAGATCGAATTCTAATCAAGTTCTCAGTACTTAGAAAATTATATGGACTTATAAAGTTTGTTTTGCCCATCATCATATCAGCCGAAAGACGTCCATTGCTTTACATAGGCCTCCTCAAGTGTGGCAGGCACGAGGTATGCAGGTCGCCACTCCAGAACATTTCGGCCCCATTGACCATCTGTTCTGCGAGCAATATGCCCTGCCCACTGCCACTTCTTTTTGTTTAGCCCAGTGTAAGAAATACAGAACTCATTTTAAGTCATGAAGAGATTGAGATTGAAAACATGTCCACGCATCCTCGCACATCACTGCTGGAAACACAGCCTAAGGCTGCCTGTCCACTGTCGCGGAGCAAGCTAGCGGAGCAAGCTAGCGGAGCGGAGAAACGGAGAAATTTTAACCAATGGAATTGCTTAATATCCCCGCAACACCGAGTCACTGCCTCCGTGGTCGACTGGTTTAGGCGTTTGCCTTGTGATCCGGTAGTCGTGGGTTCGATTCCCACGGGAAAGCATACTTTGTAACGTTGTTTCCAGTTTGGCTAGGACGTTGTAACACAATCATCCGATTGTCTGGTAAAAAGGTGATTCCGTGCTTCGGAGGGCACGTATAAGCCGGTGGTCCCGGCCGCCAAATGGTGGTCGTAAACCATGTCAGAGGCCCTTGAGGCGGTTTAGAAACTCTGACAATAGGGTGTGTGGGGTCGTTAGACCTTACTGGCCACACGAGAAAAAAAAACCGAGCTACTGAGATTTTATACAATTCCATTGATTAAAATTTCTCCGTTTCCCCGCTCCGCTGCCACGCTCCGCAACAATGGACGGGTAGCCTAAAGAGGAACTAACCAGTGTTCGCTTACAACTTTTCCTCGGACTGTGGCAAAAGTTTTCAGCGTTTAGTTAACTGTTAACCTCATTCCAGTGTTCATAAGCTGGCTGTGTACTTAGGTCCTCCTGCTATTGACAGCGTATTATACTACTCCTACGTTCTGAATTGAATTTCAGCTTTTTAGTTTTGTTTTACTTTTAGTTTGCGAGTTGCTAGGTTATAATTAATTAAAAGTTAGTTTCGTCTGGTTTTATGTGTTGCTTGCTTAAATTAGTGAAAATGTCGCAGTTACAGAATCGCTCCTGTATGTCTGTTTGGCACAGAATAATAAAATAACTACATCAAAATAAGTTATTTTTGAAAAATTGGGAACTAAATGACATGTTTTTTATACTATACCTAATATTATAAAACTCAATACTTTATTTATTTGGTTGGACGCGCTAATCTCAGGAGCCGCAAGTACGAATTAAAAAAAACAGCACAGCTTATTTATCGAGGAAGACACAAACGGGGGTCGGGGAAGGCTATATAAAATCACGCTACGACACTATAGCAGCGGAGCATTTATGAAAAACTAGCTGTACCCCGCGACTTCGTTCGCGAGTAAGTCGGAAAGTAAAATTTGGCGCTAGATAAGATCTCTAAGATAAGATGTATACGAAAAATCAATATCTAGCATTGCTTGACTCCTCTTAGATTTAGAAATTTGCAAGAGTATTATGCAAGGCACTGGCTGTTTCACCTCTTCTGTTCCAAATAAGCCAACCAGCCCCAGTAATTTTTCGTAATGAGAAACGTTTTTAACCGACGAAAAAGGTTGAGGAAGGAAAAAAACGGAGGAGGTTCTCAAGTCGACGCGTATATATTTATTTTTTCTTTCTTCTTCTTTCTTTTAAAAAAAAACGTTGCCCCACACTAGGAATTTCTCCTGTATCGTGGGTGCTTTTACAGACATATAAATCTCACGTACATAAACAGCCAGACCCGGAACAAATATCTTTAGGCCATACAAATATTTGTTCCGTGCGGGAATCGAACCCGCGACACGCAGCGCAGCAGTCAATCGCTCAACCACTGCGCCAACCGTGTACACGCATAACTTTTCACAGAGTAGTCCGATTTTGATAATTCTGTTTTTATTGGAAAGATATACTTTGAGGGTGGTCCCATATTAAAAAAAAACTTACCCTAAGGGTGGGCAAATAGGGGTGATTTATTGTTCACCCACATATTTTAATGCTGAATTGTGTAGCATTTTTTGTAGGCCTACCCATATTAGTAGTAATCAGTAGATTATAGCCACAAAAAAAAAACTTATCAACAAAAAAATTAAACCTCCGAAATAACTGAAAAGCAAAAAATAATAAACCTTTTTACAAAAAATAACTTTAATTTCGGAAGTCGTTGTTTTTGATTGTTTCTTCGTATTTTAAAACCAACTTCCGAAATTTTCCCGTTATTTTCCCACCCTTACGGTAAGATTTTTTTTTGTCAAAAAGTTTTTAATGATGACGCTTCTGTGTGCATGATGTTAAAGAATGTTGCTAGTTTATAAAAAATATGACGCAAATAAAATTGCGCGGGCCAGCTATTTAGAAATAAACTAAGAATGTTTGTATACTGGCAAATGAAGTGAATAAACTCGA
Organism: Lacanobia wlatinum; assembly: GCA_947578705.1. Taxonomy (NCBI): domain Eukaryota; kingdom Metazoa; phylum Arthropoda; class Insecta; order Lepidoptera; family Noctuidae; genus Lacanobia; species Lacanobia wlatinum. Next base: position 21,814,485 of record OX388039.1, read on the forward strand.
GTATTTACAAATGTCGAATATTGCAGAAAAACTATTAAAAGATAACAAAGTATTCGATAAGCTGCTGTCAAGATCCATCCATGTGCAAGTCGACCCTAAAATTACATAGAGAACGAATGAGTGAACGAGACGAGTGAGTGACTGACAATGAACGAATGATAAAAGAGAATAGACAAGCCATTAACTGGAATTGCACGGTTCGAAAAATAATATTGAATTGGTAAAATGTGAGATAAATGATTAAGCGAAAATATAATAATTTTAACGATAAATGGTTGCGCACTGTTTAATAAATCCATTGTTATCATAACAGATGTTTTTGTTCAATTTTTCAGTTATTGATACCTTTTTTTTTAAAAGCGAAATATAAATCATGTTTAGATTATAGCAGCAAAATATTTAGAGAAACCAAAATATCAGATTTGTTAAAGGTTTTAATTTTAAGCTATGCCGATTGTTTGGAATAGGTTAAAAATAACAACCCCAAGGATCAACCTTCAGCTGCATCCAATTAGACTGGAAACAGACATCAAGAATGCATTTTCTCTGGGCTATGCCAAGCTAGGTAGATGATAGCATTAAGCGTAGCTAACCGCTACGTATTCGTAGCTAACTGCTACGCATTCGTAGCAAACTGCTACGGAAACGTAGCAATATGCTACGCCGTAACAAAAGCGTAGCACTAAGAGAATATCCTTTGCGTAAACGATATTGTTAGTTCATGCTTTGTTCACGTGTATCAATAAAAGTAAAATATTTTAGAAAGTGAATCGATTTTAGGGTTCCGAACAAAAAACGAAACCCTTATAGGATCACTCGGGTTTTTGTCTGTTTGTCCGTCTGTCTGTCTGTCCGTCTGTCACAGCCAGTTTTCTCCAGATCTACAAAACCGATTGTGTTGAAATTCGGTAAACATATGGACTTCTGTGACCCCAACACGAACGGGTTACGTAAATCATTAAATTTTTAGTATGGGGATCACTTTTGGGGGTCAAACTAGAAAATTTAAAAAAAGCTTTTTGAACACTATCGTGTGACATATCAAATGAAAGGGCTTACTGTAAGGGTTTTAAATACATTTTTTTTTCATAATTTTAAAATAAATGGTTTTGAAGTTATTCAAGAAATTAGTCGAAAAATGACCATTCCCCCCTTATCTCCGAAACTATTGAGCCTAAAATTTTGAAGAAAAAAAATGTAGATAATACATCTTTACCTATAGATTACAGGAAGATTTGTAAGAAGTCTATAGTGCTAATATCACACTTTAAAAAAAATAAATTCATTCGGAACCCTTTGCACGCGAGTCCGACTCGCATTTGGCCAGTTTTTAACAATATTGTACTTTGAACTACTTTTTATAAGAAAATTCCTTTTGTCAGTGATTTCGCGAGAGTCTTGCATGATCTTGAGGGTTTACTCCCGGAATAAAAAAGTATCCTATGTTGTAGTCTATGGTGTGGTTATCTATGATTTATCTGTGCTAACTTTAATCGAACTACCTATCGCATTTATAATTATATACGTCTGTTTTTGCTCGTGGTTTCACTCGTGTTTATTAGTCGAGATTTTCAAAAAATAATCGTCTCCAGGGTCCTATATAACTTACTAGTGGACGTCACGCGGTTTCACCCGCGTAGTTCCCGATCCCGTGGGAGTACGGGGATAATATATAGCCTATGTTACTCCCTGATAATGTAGCTATCCAATACTAAAAGAATTTTTCAAATCGGTCCAGTAGTTTCGGAGCCTATTCAATTCAAACAAACAAACAAACAAATTTTTCTTCTTTATAACATTAGTATAGACAAGTACAACCAATTCATTAATTTTAATTAGACCATTAAAAAGCACCTTTAAACGTCATCATTAATAGTTTATAAATAATAATATAGATAACCTCTCAATAACAATTGTCACTGTTAATCTACTCAATACTTATCAACATTTACTATATATTTATTTATTTTTATAATATACCAGTGTATTGATTAACTTTCATTTATCCACCACGAGCTAGTCGAACAATTAGTATAAGCCGGTTAAGACACATGTTATAATTCTATTCTAATCCATTGTACTAATGTAGCTTCAACACTTAATTAATAATGAATAGCTTGATTAAACATTTCCCGATTAACTATATCACTCAACTACATAAATCATTAATAACGCTCACATAATTCTATTAAGGTATCATTAATTAAAAAAATAAGATTATTATTTACTAAACGAGAACAATATAATGAGCAACGAAATGTCAATAAAATGTTATAAAAACCGTTCCTTTAATTTCCGCTGAAAACTATTCGTGCATTATTTGTGAACATTGTGTTTTTAAATTTCTAATAAAATATTAGCTTCATCATCTTCCTGCCCTCATCCCATGTTACTTGGGCTCGGCGCAACACGTTTTTTTCTTCCATTCTGTTCTATCAGTCGTCACTCTATAAAATATTAGCTTAATCTACATAATGTATTAAAATACGAAATCGACTCGGCTCAATTTCAAACATTTTTTGTTTGGTTTTCGTCATTTTTAGGGTTCCGTGCCCGAAGGGTAATCAATGGAATCTTATTACTAAACCTCCGTTGTCCATCTGTCTGTCAGCGGGCTGTATCTCAAGAACCGTAATAGGTAGACAGATGAATTTCACTGAGTGTGTATTTCTGTTACCGCTATAACAACAATCACATACAAGAAACGTGTTTTTTAGGTTTATGGTACGGAACCCTTCACGTGGGAGTCCGATTCGCACTTGGTCGGGTTTTTCTGTTTGTTTTTCGTATTTTTTTTTGCAATTTTTTCTTTACTGTGTATCAGAGAACCAATTCTCCTATTTTAAAGGAGCGCTCGCATTCTCATCGCATTCACAAACTGTCAAAAAAATAAATAAAAAACTGGCCAAGGGCGAGTCGGACTCGCGTGCAAAGGGTTCCGAACGAATTTAATTTTTTTAACATGTTATTTTAACACTACAGACTTCTAATAGGTTTTCCTGTAATCTTTAGGTAAAGATCTATTACCTCCATTTTGTTCAAAATTTTAGGCTCAGTAGTTTCGGAGATAAGGGGGAATGGTCATTTTTCGTCTAATTTCTTGAATAACTTCAAAACCATCAATTTTAAAATTAAAAAAAAAATATAATTAAAACCCTCACAGTAAGCCCTTTCATTTAATATGTCACACGATATTGTTCAAAAAACTTTTTTTTTTTAATTTTCTAGTTTGACCCCCAGAAGTGAACCCCATACTAAAAATTTAATGATTTACGTAACGCGTCTGTGTTTGGGTTACAAAAGTCCATATGTGTACCAAATTTCAACAGAATCGGTCCAGTGGATCCGGAGAAAACTGGCTGTGACAGACGGACAGACAGACAGACAGACAGACACCCAGACAGACAGACAGACAGACACCCAAGTGATCCTATAAGGGTTCCTTTTTTTTCGGAACCCTAAAAAACAAAACTAAAACAAAAAAGATTAGAACTCAGTTTAAATTCTTTTTTTTTTTAAAGGAACCGCCTTCAAAAAACCAACCCACTGAAAAGCACAAAATAATTTTTATATACCACACCCTTATCCTTATCCAGTCCCTATCCTGTCTCTGTTCCTACCCCGTAAAGCAAAGGACATGGACAAAAAAGTACATTCCATTTACGCAAACATAGTCAATAATATTATATATTAAAAAAAGAAAAATGAATTAATACGTAGTTTTTGACCTCTCTGAACTCGTCAGTTTTTATTTCAAAATAATAGTAATGCAAGATGAATTCAAAGTACCATTTGTCAACGTCCGCCCTATTGGACCATAGAGAAAGATAAATAATAATAATGGGCGTTCCATACCAAGCATACTACTTGTAGACATGTGATATGGACGCCATAATGCTTTTATTAAGAACATTTTATTCATATGAAACTGTCTTCATTAGTATTTTTTGCATTTAATAAAATTATCTATTCATAATGTTGATGTGTAAGATAGTTTTTTTATATATTTCACACAGTAAAATATCTTAAAACGGAACGCGTTTAATTGTTTGACCATGTGTCATTGTCTATGTCAAATGTCAATGTAATGTTAATGTCATTATTGCGTAGGTAGTTTGTGTTTTTGCGATTATTTTCTAATATTTTTGACCCCTGCTTATTTCTACGGACTGATACCTTCTATCGCTCGATTACCTATTAGCTATTAACACTGGAATCTGATTTGCATTACGTTTCGGATTTGTTTTGTGGATCAAAGTGGATGCAAAGGTTGCAGAGACATCTCATATCCTCGCTTTCTGCACACCATCAAACAAAACTTTCGCATTGGATAACCAATTCTCAAACCCAGGTAAGAAGTTGGACTAGAAAAAACTTAACCTGATTTGTTTTTATGTAATTCTGGTATGCGAAATTAACTTACAGTGCATCTTATTTTCAGTTTCCTCTGGATACATTTATTTGTCATCCATGCATTAAATACCGAAGCTGGGGAACACGAGAGACTACGGGGCATAACATGGTTTGCCTTGGTTGTGGCAAATCTGAGAGAAAATAAGACACCATAATGTCAGAATGGAGTGTCCATTGCTGGCTGTCCTAATATCACAAAATACTAATTATGTGGTAAGCATTTTGGTTTTCATTACTATAAATACCTATTTGTATTCCTTTATTAAAATACGAGTTTTCATACTATGTATGTATGATTGTAATATCTGTATTTTCCATCTTAAACATATGCTTGCCTAAAGTAGGCATGTGTAACATAGTACTGCCTTTTAGAATAACATAATACTTGAAAACATAAAGAGATGTATATAAAAGATACCCCTGTTACTAAAAATTATATAAACATAAGCATTTATCAGTGTTTATTCTGTGGTTTATTTCAGCCCTCAAGAAACAACTATGTTGGCCATGTGTGTTGGATGCGAGAAAATAGACAGGCAGTGCATGACTCATCGTGAGACATGCAGGAATTGGCTTCGGACAACGATGCAGCAGTCCCTAATGTTCAAGTTGTCAGCCCACCAGAGCCACCACTACAAAGGGAAAATAATACCATATCATTACCTTATTATAAGCGAGCTTCAATCATATCTGTTCATTGTATATATCAACAATGCAGAAACAGAATGTTGCATTTGGTCCCGCAATTCATTAAAAGACTGCTTTTGCAAGAACATAGTTTCTATGTTCCTCGGAGCTGTAGAGTGTATGAAACACACTTGTACAGCGATCAGTGGCATTTATTGCCTCAAATGAATGAGACACATTCTACATTTAGTGCCATCCATATAGAAGACATAATTAATATTATGAAGACAAAAGCTAATATTTTGAACTTTGAAAATGTCTTAGAAATGCCAAACCATTTTTGCCATTATTGGATGGGTCTTACAGTACCCCAGTTTTTAATTCTGTATAATCTTTTACCTCCTGTAAATGTTAAGTAAACTAATAGGGTACTATTGTAATTGCTTTGTAGGGAACCGGACTGTTGGTTGTTGTTGTCATGTTATTATGACAATAATTTGGTACCTTGGTTGGGCAAGACACCAAAACAATATCCAGCAGGATTTTTAGACAACATACTATTAACAATTCAAGAATATTAAAATCTTAAAGGCTAATATTTCTTGAAAAACATAATCACAATTTAAAATAATATTATATAAATCAACTAGCTTTTGTCCACGACTTCGTACGCGCATATCCCGTTTTTTCCCGTTACAAAAAACTATCCTATCTTTTAAGTTGGATCATATAACAGATAGTTACAAAGTTTCATCAAAATCGGTCCAGTAGTTTAGGGAGTCCACGCGGACAAACAACGTGACACGTGATTTATATATATTAAGATGGTTGTATTTTTTTACATGTCTGGTTATGTTTAAAGCAGTTATTTATGTAATTACTGAAGCCCTATACTTACACTTTATCCAGATTTTTATTTGTGAAAAAAAAAAGCTGGTTGATTGTCCTCTTTCGGTCTCTTTATTAATACTATCGCTGCATTGCTGTAATGTATGTTATCTAGGTAGGCATTTAAGATATAATCATTATAATACAGCAAAATATTTTTATTTATTTTCTCTAATAAATAACTAATTATTTTTACTTTTTGTTTTATTTTGTGCTTCCCTTGTTTATTGAACTATTTTAAAAAAAATATAAGGGTAACCTGTAAAAATGTGCTTTAAAGAAAAACATTGGTTTCGAATATATACTTTGTTAATATTGATATTATGACTGCCTCGTTGGTCTAGTAGTCGCAAGCGCTACTGCTGAGCATGAGGTCCTGAGTTCGATTCCCAGGTCGAGCAAAGTGATATTGGGTTTATTCATCAGGAATTTCTCAGTAGCAGCCCGGATTCTGGATTTGTGCCCGGTTGATGGCAATAGACTCGCCCCCTATTACATGGTATTCAAAATAACTGGTGAAATGTGGGTGTTACTGTAGGTACACCTCTGCCCAACCCTTCGTGGAACACAGACGTGATGTTATGTTTGTTATTATTGTCACATTTTTTGAGACTATTTCCCAGTTTGATAAATGTTAATCAATATGCAGTTTAAAATCCTTCATTTAGGTGGCCAGTACTTTGTTTAAATGCTTAATAATACTAAAACCATATACCTAAGTAATACCTAAACGTAATAATTCACAACTGTTCGCTATTTTAAAGCGCCTTTAAGTTTTTTAATAGCGAAATTATAATCTAACACCTTATTGCTAGCAATCTGATTAAAAGGTTTTATGAAACTGTTTTTGTCTAGTCTGTTGTAATGACAAGTTCTCTGAGTTTTTTATTTATAGCAATTTAATGAGCCAATATTCACGAATATAAAACACCAAAAATCATTGGTGTAAACCAAATTCAATAACTATGCCGACGTCCATACAAAAGTTGGCCATGTCCTTTCTGGAAAAAAGTAATTAATACCTAATAATAAGAAAATTAATCGCTATCCGGGTATTTACTTAGTTTTTGAAGTCGGTGCCAAAACTTTTGGACAACGAAGAACGCTGTACTTGCATAAAAAGGACATAGTTTACTCATTCATTTAGTTCTTGCACTACTGTCCCGCTCCAAAGTGGCCCATTCTATGCAGGTGATTACTTCTCTGCGTGTACGAGCGCTGAATTTCTCTGTTTGGCAGCATTCTTTTTGTTTTTTTTTGGTTGAGTTAAACAAAAAAATTTTATTCTATTGAGTCACATAGATTATCGAAAAGTCTTGGATACGTACTTATTATTTGTTTTATCAAATCAATAAAAAATACGAAGATAAAACACATTAGGGGTGGGGTCTTGTGACGTCACTTTCCGATAAAAATTACATCGGCATGTGACAACACACGAGCTTTCAAGGCCCTGTATCATCTTCATTTTTTGTTTACGTGAAAAGAAAAAAACCGTGTGTGTGTGAAATCTGTCTGACGGACTTATTAGATGTTTTTAGTCAACATCCTCATTTGAACGCTTTTATTTATTTATTTAAACTTTATGTACAGTAGTTGTACATGGGCGGACTTAATGCAACAAGGCATTCTCTACCAGTCAACCTTTGGGTTAAAAAGACTACACTGTGGTAGGTGTACAACAAAAAAATAAAAATAAATGGAATCTTTTGGGGAACAATGTACAAATAATATATTTAATACTAATAAAATACATATATAAGCTAAAATAATAAACTAATAAAGTTGTCGCTTTTAAGTTGAATTCAGGTAAAAAGCAAACACCCTCAGCAAATTCTGAAACACCCTGAGTAAGAACAGTTAACCGACTCTTTTCCTGTAGCTTATGACTTTATTGGAAAGCTGAAAGTTATTGTAGTGCTCTTGAAGATTAACTGGATATTGCTCGCAGCTACAGTTTAATTATTTTTATGTTAAGTTTTTATTTGAGTTGTGGAAGTCTGAAATAAGTTATTTTACTGTTTTTCCTCTTCGTATCTTTAAATATGATTCTGATATTGTATGAAGATTTCGGTGCTGAATGAGGTGAAGTGAATTTAAACAAAATTGGTGTAAGGCTAGCCAGAATAACAGTCGCAATGATCAATCTTTAAGGTTAAGCAACGTTTTTCAATTTTTGTCTATGGATGGGTGACCATCTTAACATAACGAGTTTCCTCCGTGCTTTGGAAAGCACGTTAAGCCATTGGTCTCGGCTGTCATTTGTAGATCTTTGGCAGGCATTAGGCGAATAGTCAGAATGCCAGTAAATCCGACTCTCGTCTTGCCAAGAAATAAAAGCCAAGATTTATTTGCAAATAAATATGGTTACAAAAGTTCATGCAATTGTAGTATGGTAGCTTAACATATTCAATCATAAAATCAAATTTTGGTATAAAAAAAAATAGCCTTTATTGCTGTTTCTCTTGCAATTAATAAATGCCTACTTACTAAAAATCTAAATTTATCTTATCATAATTCTAACATGTATTAAGTATCGGCAACTGGTTGTTTGTTTGCAACAGCTTGTCTGTCGACAAAGGCCTCCTCTAAAGATTTCCACTTATTTCGGTCTCTTGCTAGACGGCTCCATACCAGCTATTTTCTTGAAGTCAGGCAGACAAACCAAAAGATGGGACTTTTGATTTGTCTGCCTCTATTTCTTTTGCTATCTCTTGGATACCATTCTGTTACTAATTCAGTCCATTTCTCTTTATTTTCCCTTAACATATGTCCCGTCCATCGCCATTTTAGCTGTGTGTGCGTTTTTAAATTTTGTTTTACTTTTAATTTCTTGTATTTTCACCTTATCCCTTCTTTTTATACCTAAAATACTCCTTTCTATAGTATTTTGGCAGACTTTTAATTTACGTTCTTGATGTTCATGTCTGACAACCGTATAATATGCATGGCATAATGCATATTTCGAATACTTTCTTTAAAAAAAAATTGGTATAGGTACAATTAAATCATTTACATTTAAACTGAAGGGAAGAACGGAAGGACCGTGTTACCCAGTTAATGGGTTGTGGAGGTCTGGTAGGCAGCCACTCCACGTAAAATACTGGTATTCAGCTGAATATGGTTTGACTGAAAGCCGACCCCAATATATAATTGGGAAAAAGGTTAGGCAGATGATAGTGTTAGGCCAGCACGTCTGGTATCTCCGAGATGTCAGGACAGCACGGGGCTTTGCCCAACTATGAGAGTCTGCCTCAGAGCCCTGACTGCCTGTTAGTGTGAAAGAAGTCGGCTATCGATTCATACAATCATCAAACTTCAGTATAGTGGAGGCTTCTTATGTCACTTCTAGTTAAAAGTGGTATACATTTGATGTGAACTTTTAAGGCACTGTATCGGCTTTATTTTTAGGGTTCCCTACGCAAAGGGTAACCAACGGAACCTTATTACTAAGCCTCCGCTGTCCATCCGTTCATCCGTCTGTGAATCAGCGGATTGTTTCTCAAGGACCGTAACAGGTGGGCAGTTGAAATTTTCACAGAGTATGTATTTTTATTGCCGTTATTGCAACAAATAATTATTATTAAAATAAATTAAAAATAAGGGAGCTCTCATACAAAAAACGTGTTGTTGTTGTGTGTCGATTGTACGGAATCCTTCGTGTGAGAGTCCGACTCGCACTTGGCCGGTGTTTTTTTTTTGTTTTCGTGGCAAAAGAAAAAAATCGTTTTCAATATTTTTTGGCAATCTAACTGACGAAAAAAAATAGTATTTTTTACCCCCGACGCAAAAACGACGGGGTGTTATAAGTTTGACGTGTGTTTGTCTGTGGCCTCGTAGCTCCCGAACGGATGAACCGATTGAAGGTGAATGACTCGGGAGTGTTCTTAGCTATGTGTGATGAAAATCGGTCCAAGATGGCCGCCGCGACAAAATGGCGGTTTTCGTATTTTTTCACACCTTCCTTAATAATATGGGTATCAAATGAAAGGGCGTGACTAGTAGAATAATGAACACTATATTGGAAGGGAATGAGGGTCGGGAGACCGCTAATAATTCTTACACTTAGTACATACAAAAGATTTGCGGTTTCCCGAGGTGAAGACGCTTGGCCCAAAGAATCGTACCTATATTAAACTAAAAGGATCAATAGAAATTACTTTTTACTTTTTAAAGTTTGTTTTTTTTTGGAATCTACCCGAATATCTTTGATAATGTCTCTCTTTTTTTAACCATTAAAACCTCCTTTTCTGAACCTTTCTCAAATCGAAACCTCATTTACATGCAGCCCCATCAAAGTAAAAGCAATAATGTTGTTAGTTAATTATCCCCGGAATAATTCACAAAAGATAATTTGCTAGGGGTGCGATGGGCGCCAGAGTAGAATCTAATTTTGATGGTGGGCAATAAGGGCGTTGTTAAATGTTTTCGAGTTCTATTTTTAACCCCCGACGCAAAAACGACGGGGTGTTATAAGTTTGACGTGTCTGTGTGTGTGTGTGTGTCTGTGGCATCGTAGCTCCCGAACGGATAAATTGATTTTGATTTTGTTTTTTTTTTTTTGTTTAAAAGGTGAATTAGTCGCGAGTGTTCTTAGCTATGTTTGATGAAAATCGGTCCAAGACAGCCGCCGCCACAAACTGGCGGATAACATATTTTTTTCCCTCAATATGGGTAGCAAATAAAAGGGCTTGACTAGTAGAATACTATACACTATGAAAACTTTCAAATCCAAGATGGCCGCCACCACAAAATGGCTAATTACATTAATTTTTTTTCACAAATCCCTCAATATGGGTATGGGTGGTATGGGTGTGGGTGGGTGGTTGAGTGGGTGGGTAAAGGTGAGATAAGAGTTATAAATAGGCAAAAAATTTCAAAGGAAATGAGGAACTTATAGCTAAATAATAACAGCGGCGTGAGTCGATCTTGTTGTTGAATTAGTTCGACAGAGTCACCGCGGCCCTGGAACGCAAAGGGCATTAGAAGGAACACGGATGGGTTTTAGTCAGGAGTCTGACACTACCTTCTGCTCAACCCACAGCGGCAGGAGTCATTTGATGATTCAAAATCAAAAATCAAAATCAAAATCAAAAAGGCATTTATTCAAACTAGGCTGAAAATCAGCACTTTTTGAACGTCAAAATTTACATGAAGACAGTCCCCCAAATCGCCCAGCCCGTCACCACTTCCTAGTGTTTTAGCTGGGAAGAAGAAGTGGCCAACAAACTCCCCTGCAACACAACTGTCTGTTAAGTTTAAAGAACTTGAACATTATTCAACATTTTATGATAGATGTCGATCATTAAATTAAATAAATGGATGGCACATGTCCGCTAGCATACTATTTTATCCCAAAAATTACAAATGAAACAATGATAAAACTAATTACATATATAGGTAATTAAATAAGTAAACTCAAGCATACAATACTAATCAAAATGAGCCTCCAGGAATAAATGGCGTGCCCGCTTACATGTTCAACAATGCAATTTAACCATAATCTGTGACCCAAAGTCACAAGTGATAAACTAGGACCATCGCAGTTAAATTATAACACTAAAATTTTAACAATAATAAACCACGGACAGCAAGACGACCAGTCACCACAAGCAGCACCCGTTCACGAGCATAACGCAAAGATCAGCCATTACCTCCCTCGCCATATTAGAGGGAAGGAGGTAACCCGATCCCCGACGCTACCGCAAGCAGCGACGTCTAAGGGAGCATGACGAACCTGCTGCCGGTTTCTCAGACAAAATCATACTTATCAATTTGTCGAGGTCGCTAGTTAATCACATACTGCAATACAACTCATAAAAAACAAGCTAATGAGAAGATTATGTCATTAAATAAAAATAAAAAAAAAAACAAAAATGACCTATACGGTCAGAATAATAAACAATGTCATCTTGAGCAAGTAAAGAATCTACGAAAGAACATTTAGCATTGTCTCGTGTTCAACACAGCGACCAACTATTTTTATCGTCGAAGTAATCGTTTATAGTATAGTATGCCTTCGAAATAAGGTTAGATTTCACTTTCGCTTTAAAAGCATTAAAAGGCAAGTCTAGAAAAGAAAGAGGTAACTTATTATAAAAGCGGATACCGATCCCCACAAAATGGCCCTGGACCTTACGAAGACGGTGGAAAGGAGCATGTAGTTTGTGCTTATTTCTGGTGTTAAAGCTGTGGATATCACTAGTTTTGGCATATAAATGTATATTTTGCCTGATATACACTATGTTGGCAAAAATGAACTGCGAAGCAACCGTGAGGATACCTATTTCTTTAAAAAGTTCCCTTAAAGAGACCCTGGACCCTAGCTGGTATATAGCTCGTACGGCTCGCTTTTGTAGGACAAATATATTTTGTATGTCAGCAGCTTTTCCCCACAGTAGCATACCATAGGACATAACACTATGGAAATAACTAAAATACACTAACCGAGCTGTGTCGACGTCAGTAAATTGTCTAACTTTCCTGACGGCGTAGGCGGCAGAGCTAAGCTTTCCCGATAGTGTTGATATATGAGGGCCCCATTGAAGTTTGGCATCAACTGTTATGCCCAAGAAAACAGCTGAGTCTACAGTTTCGAGCACCTCGTCACTTAAAATGATATTGGGTCCTAGATTTTTAACATTTGGTAAGGCAAATTTTATACATTTTGTTTTCTTAGGGTTTAGAACTAGATTGTTTGTTGTAAACCAATTCGTAACCATGGTGAGTGCACTATTTACGTCGTCAAAATCGTGTCTATTCCTATCAACTTTAAAAATAAGGGAAGTATCATCAGCAAAGAGAACAACATCACATATATCCTTTAAATAGAATGGTAAATCATTTATGTATACAAGAAACAAGAATGGACCCAGTATTGACCCTTGGGGTACACCTAACTGAACTGGCAGCCCGGAAGACTTCGCACCATTAACATCTACACATTGGAACCTATTATGCAAATAAGAATCTATTACGTTAAGAGCTTCATTTTGGAGTCCGTAGTGACGTAGCTTTCGCAATAGCGTGTCATGGTGTACACAATCAAAAGCTTTGGAGAGGTCACAGAAAACTCCAATCGCATTTTGCGAGTTCTCCCATGCGTTAAATATGTGTTTAAGGAGAGCAACACCCGCATCTGTAGTCGAACGACCTTTTGTAAAGCCATATTGATTTTTATGAAGGAGGCTATTTATGTTAAAAAAACTTAGTAATTGCTTGAGTATCAATTTTTCAAATATTTTACTAAAAGCAGGTAAGATGGATATAGGCCTAAAGTTACCTATGTCATTCTTATTACCTGATTTAAACAAAGGAATGACTTTACTACTCTTCATGAGGTCAGGAAAAGTTCTTAAATCAACACATTTATTAAAAGTAACGGCAAGATACGGGGCTACGATGTCAATTATGTTACTCAAAAGTTTAATAGAAATACCCCAGTAATCGCCAGTGTTTTTAGACTTAAGTGTATTAAAAACATTAACTACGTCACTTGGCGTTACATGCTCGAAACTAAATAATTGACTACATTTAGGCACACTACAATGTAAGAGCTTTTCAGCATTAGACGGGGACGAATTTAAGGAGCGAGTAGTAGTTATAGGTATGTTGGCAAAAAATTCATTAAATGCCTTGGCTACGTCAGCTGCTGTACTAACTAATTTATTATCAACAATTATCTCTACTTGGTTATCTTGTTTAACACACTTGCCTGTTTCATTGTTAATGATTTTCCAAGTAGCTTTTACTTTATTATTCGATTTTTTTATCGTTTCGCTTAAGAATTTAGATTTAGCAATAGCAAAAATATTTTTAAGTAATTTAGAATAATTTCTGACATACTCTAGAAAAGGAGTATCAAATTTATATCTTTTTAAACCATATAACTCGTATAGTCTCGCTTTACTTTTATAAATACCCGCAGTAGCCCATTGGTTGAAGCCAACAGAGGTATTGGTAGCGCTTATAGTTTTGGACTTAAATGTAGATTGGTACTCTTTTTGCACAACATCAAAAAGGGCTCCATAGATTTCATTAGGATTTTCATGTTCTACTATGGAAGGCGCAATTTTTTTAGCTATATTATGTTTAAACTTATTGCAACGACTAACTGTATAAGGCCTGCATACTATTTTATGCGGCTTTTTATTTTGTGGCATAGGAAAGCTAACTAATAGTCCACAGTGGTCAGACGTTAAGTCACTTAACACCAATTTATTATCAGCATCACAATTACTATAGATGTTATCTAAACAAGTTGATGAAGATGCCGTGATTCTAGTAGGTTCAAAAAATAGATTAACTAAATTAAAGGACTTAAACAGATTGAGAAGTCTAATGCTTAATGGATTAATTTCTAGAATATTAACATTAAAATCCCCACATAAAATAATATTTTTATTATTTGATTTTAACTTATTAAGTGAATCTTCTATTACCGATTCGAAAAGACCAAAATCTCCAGAGGGCGGTCGGTAAACGCAAATTATAACGTAACGCTCAAGTTCAACACAAGACAACTCAACAGTGCGCTCGATAGAAAGGCTAACTATATCTAAACGTTGTTTACATTTTAACTTGTTTGAAACAATGACTAATGAACCACCATGAATAGCACTTCTTCTTACAAACGCACTTTGAACAGTAAAGAAATTATCATTCATTAAAACTACTTCATGTTCTTTCAACCAATGTTCAGTTAAACATAACACCTGAACATCATAATTCTCTATAAATAAACTTAACTCTAATTCTTTGCCGGACAGACCTTGCATATTTTGATGTACAACATTCAACATATGAGGCTTTTCCGTTGTCGCTCCTAAGAGTTTAAACTACTAAGGGTAACAATAGGAATATTAGTAATATTACTAACAGGAATTGTTGGTACACTGCATGTACCGGTGTCGCACTGTATATTGTATGCTAAAAGATTAGCAATTTGTCTTCTACTACTAGGTGGTAAATACATTTTATAATCAGTCAGTTTGTAATCAGAAATAAATTGATTACAATCAAAAAATAATATAGCGTCACTGTGACGACTGGTTCTATTAAAAATTAACATATTTAAATCATAAATGTACCTATTTTGCTCATCTGACAAGTAATGTGAATAAGCCAAGGTACAGAAAATAAATTTACAGTTATTTTTCTCATTAAGATGAGACATCAAATGGACACAATCAATTATATCTTTTTTTCTTACGGCTAAACTATCCCCACATAATAAAATAACAGTTGAATTGGGGTTAATTTTTGTCAATTTAATATTACTAAGTAACTGGCTGAAACTGGCACCGGGTAAACAATTATTTATTATATAATGATTAGAACACTGGTTAAATATGGTACCAAAACCTTGACCAAATTTGTCTGAAAAAACATAAGTAGTGTTTACAATATTAATGTTAACATTTTCATGACAGCTACCTACTGGATGAGCCAGCGGGGGTGTGGGTGTTATGAGCTGAGGCTGTGGTGCCTGGGAGCAAGCACAGCTGCAGGAGAGGTTATTAGTCAGAGACTCATACCTCTCTGCATTGTATGTTACCAGGTCCACCAACTCATTGGCCTCTTGCATGCGCTTACTCAAGTCTTGTTGAGAAGCCTCATATTTACTAAAGATATCCTTTAGTGCATATTCCCTAACGAACAGTTCCTCCTGAAGGCGCTGAGTATCATTATCATACATTGTTTTACATAATTCCAATTCACTATTACAGACTTTAATTTGTTGCATTAAATTAAGTTTGTTTTGCCTAAGTTTAGTATTTAATTTGTTTAAATTTTGATGCTTTAATGACTTTTTAAATTTCCTAATTAATCTATTAATTTTAATGTATTTTTTTAACTTATTGTGGCTAGTGGACAAAGTTGATTTACAGATGGTATCATTAGTTAAATCTATTGTTACAACTGGCCCAATACATACAGGTCCGGACCCGCTACCAACTAACTCATCGTAAAGGGTGCTGGTCCTCGCGGACTCTTCACTGGCTTTAAGTGCTTCTAAGCGGGCAATAGTATTGTGGGCCCTGCTTAATTCCAATTCCAGCTCAGAGATGCGTCTCAAAGCCTGTTCGAGTGTGTCACTGCAATGCTGGAAATTTGAGATAAGTTGCCGGAGCTGTTGATGCTGGTCCAGTATGTCCATATGCTGGATGTGTAACTCAGCCAACTGGTTTTTTAAATCAGTGTTCTTGTGATTAATGAGTTCAATTTCCACCTCACTGTCATCCCTTTCCTGTAGCAGATTATTGCACTCGTCCTTACAGGATTCTAACTCCTTCAGTGTAGCCCTCAGTTTCTCCTCCAAGGATGCAGCTCTACGGGTCAACATGTTGACAAGTCAATCCCACAGGCGCCCTGGAATGTGAAAACAGATAGCTAAGTGCATGAAAGAAAAAGAGATGGAGGTAAGCGAGAAAGAAAGTATCTAGGATGAAAGACTGGTTAAAAGTTTAAAAAACAAAAGAGATGAAGGTGAATCTAAATTGAAGATAGAAGTGTTGTCTCAATTATGGTATCTATTTTATTTATTAGTATGAATGTCCAAATTGAGACGAGATTTTCCTAACAAAAAATTAAAAATTATTAAAGAAACAAATACTTTTTGAGGGTACTACTATTTGAGTGATAGTAATTCAAATTTATTACATTTATTCATTTATATATAAGTAAATATGGCAAATTGACATAACAGAGACAACAGTGAAATTATTAGTACTATTAGGAGTTAGGGACTCAAAGTCGTTATAATTATGTTATAATCAAAATACTAAGTAGTGCAAAACATTCATGGCCAGTAGGTACCATGAAAGGTTTATTTAGGACACAACTCACTGGGACGAGCTGTGTGTTTATGGGCGATTAGTGTATAGGTCGTAATACTTATAAATAGGACAATAATTAAAAGAAATACTCCCCGGGTTAGGTGGTGTTTTCAAATCCGTCCGTTGGGTGACAGCTGGAACTTGTTTATTGATTTTCTCAGTGATTTATCATTGAAACAACTCACTAACACAGATACTTGATATTTATTACTAAATCTATCGGGTTTTAACACACTTATATTTTAATTAACACGAAAAAATAATAATTTTACGTTTATATCTAACACAAAAATTTTTGACCAGACAAATTTTATCCTTAAAGAAAATGTAATGTAATGTTTCTCATCTACCTTTTCTGTAACTTATATGGTGTACATAATAAAGATTATTCTATTTTATTCTATTCTAAAGGAGTCTATCTTTAAGTTTAAGCAAAGCTTGCTACGGTTGGTCCTTGGATGGTTGCCGAGACTCCTCCGCGCTAGAAAGAAAGTACGTTGATGCTGTGGAGAGTGGTAGGGTGGTTGGCATGACGACCGCCATGGCGCACGCATCATGGTCCACCATAATGCGGGCGCTACACGTCCAAGAAGTTTGAACCAGCCTGTTTGATACAGGCTGGTTCAAACCGTTCAAACTGGATCAAATTAGCATGAATGTAAGTAGAAAAATTTGATTAAAAAACCGGCTAAGTGCGAGTCGTAATCGCACACGAAGGATTCCGTACCCTAAACCTTAATTTTTATTATTTGTTGTTATAGCGGCAATAGAAATACACAATCTGTGAAAATTTCAACTGTCGACCTATTACGGTTCTTGAGATACAGCCCGCTCACAGACAGACGGACGGACGGACAGTGGGGGCTTAGTAATAGGGTTCCGTTGTTTAACCTTTGGGTACGGAACCCTAAACGTGAGCTGTCAAATTGTATGAAGGAATACGATATTTCGTATTCCTATTTTATCAAACAGTTTGAATCAACCTGTTTGATCAAATTAGTTGAACGTGTATGTCTGCATCAGGATTACGTGCGGAAATCAAACCTAACAGACAGTAGATGTTTTGTGAAAAATATACGAAAAGGAACACATTCGAATAACGAAATACCTGTTTTCGTATCAACCAATCAAATTATATTTCCTCTTTGGTATTGTGGGAGCAAGATAATTACAATACAAAGTGGTTCTCACCGGAATACGTGGTAAACCAATTAAATTTCAATTTCATGGAATCAAATAAATCAGTAACGAAATCGGAATCGACGTGCGATAACGAATTGAACAGACGTGAAATAATCATTTTTTTAAGTGTATTTTTGTTTGTAATTTTTTTGCGAAATACGCCAGCTTGTAGACATAATCCAGTCCAATTTTAACCGACTTCAAAACAACGAAGAGGTTCGCAATATGTCTGATTTTTTAAAATTTATTTATTGGAGGTTTTTTTTTTCTAAATGTGCTAAAAAACGTATTTATTCATTAACATTTTTTCTGGTCCACTTATAATTAGTTTTAAGGAACCATTGTTTTTTTTTAATCATTGTTTATCTTGTTGTTGAAAATAAAAAGAAAAAAGATAAGACATTTAATTTTTCATTGTTTGTTAGTAAAAAAAATTGTAAAAAGCAATTAAATTTTACCTTATATTGTTTTTACCTAATGAAAAAACAACAAACATGAGTTGCGTTTTAAGAAAAAAAAAAATTACATTTTGATACTAAAATTAAAAATTTAAAAAAAATGTAAAAAAGCAAGTAATGGTTGGTTTAGTTTAACAATTAAAACATATGGAATGTTCATGTGCAAGCAGAAAAAAAAATGTTAATTAACTGTTGCATAACTAATTGAAAAACTGCAATAAAAAAAATGCCGGCGAATTATTGTGCATTCATATATCTAGTAATTGCCTGATTTTATCATTTCTTTATTTTGGTATTTATATATATAAATCAATTTTATTGTCAAACTGGCCGAAGCGAACGTGGCTTGCGAAAGCCGGAGTACCTGTTTTCGGTGGTATTTTCACCCCTCTGGGAAAGTTTTAAACATTGGCCCTACAGTTTTGAGAGTCAGACTTTTCCTTAGGAAATTTTCTCTTCTTTTCGAATCTTTTTTAGATTTCAAAAATATTGATCCGATTTAGAGATATTTGCAAAAGACCAAACCTTTCTTTCTTTTTTAAGTAAATTGTATATAACTTATGCAATTTTTTCGAGCGGTAATTTATTTTTTTCAAAAATCATCTACATGCTCTTCCAAATCGAATGACACCTTATTCATATTTTTCCGAGACTGCTGAAAAAAGTAGACCAAAAAAGCACTAGTTGACTAGACTATGTGTATTTTTATTGTTTGCATCAGTTCATAATATAACATCACGCTACAGTACGCTGTAAAGGGGTATAAGCCAACCTTGTTTTTGGGGTTATCTATTCGATCAAACTATATTTTTACTAGCACTTCACCAGCGACTTCGTTCGCGAGGATTTAGTATTGCAATTTTAGTAACAATATATATTTTTTTCGAAAATAAATTATTGCCTATGTTATTACCTGATATTTTAGCTTTCGATTGGTACAACCTTTTTAAAATCGGTTCAGTAGTATTCGGTACAAAAAAAAATCAAAAATACTTTCCTTTTTACAATATTTTAATTATAGAAACTAATTGGTCGCGCAAACGTTGTTTTGCCATACAAAAAATAGCCTACGACCTATAATCAGACCTACCAAATTTACACAAAAACTCGGTCAAGCTGTTTCAGAGGAGTTCGATAACAAGCACTGTGACACGAGATTTTTATATATTAGAGATGTTTAGTATATAGACTAATTTCAGCGATTTTGTTTCCAAGAGATTGTACTAGCTGGACTAAAAGTGGCGGAGAATTTCACCAATAGAATACTAAATTATCGGGAAGTACATAGGATATAAATTTATTTAGAAAAGCTGGAGATCCTTAAGAAAATTGCAGCGCGGACGAAGTCGCGGGCGAAGTGCTAGTGAGAAATAAAAAAAAATATTTGGAGCCCGCTGCACTAATTGGAATTTGTTCATGAAAAATATTGATTTCTTTTACTTTTTACGGTCAAGTTGTTTACCCGTTGTATTTTTGGTGCTCTTGTGATTCAATTGAGATCAAAGAATTGAGATACCTTCGCTAATAATATTAACACGTTCGAGGACGCTACCACTTGAGACTGTGTACCAAAATGACACAGTAAATGTCCATACAAATTATACGACGTATGAGTACGTAGCCTCCCATGAAAATATATTGTTTTAAAGACATCATAACACAACCGTTTTATCACGTTATCGTATAAATACGTTATGTCATTAAAAGTAAGTTAACTAGACGTGAACGGACACAACGTCAAAATCTTTATCCGAACCATATTCTCCATCATCGTCTTGGTAAGGATCCGCCTCGGTAGAGTTGTCAGAATCATCGAAAATGCTCATCAGTCTTGTTTTGCGCTTATCCATCTAAAACACATAAAATAACCCATTAAACATCAATTTCACAGAGTAAAATTATTAATTCATAGTAAAATAGTATACTGTCTGGCTAAGGAATAATACATAAATCAAATAAACTAAATACTTACGATGTTTTGTCGCGGCAAATATTACGATACGCCACGAAATGTTTAGCGAACGCGAGCGCACCCCGCAGTGACGCAGCCGCACTGAATGTAGGAGCGCGGTAGGCGCGCGCGACGCATTTACACGTTGTGCGTGTGTGAGTACCGTTCCCGCCCACTGTCAACGGCACTTATTTGAAATAGTTTAAAACTTACTCTACGTGACAGTAAAGCTTCGGGTATTTTAAATGTTGTGACACAAGATACATTCAATAGGATTTTAACTTGAACGTTCATCGGAAATGTACGTTCTGTCGTAAAGTAAAAAAATTATTTGGACGTCATTGTACGTTGTGCCATATCAAAATTTCGAACGATGACGTATAATCTCGTTCTGTCCTCGAACGTGTTAATCGTGGCTACACAATTGCTATTATTGCTATTGTCAGAATTGTCACGGCCCGTAATAGGTGTGAATAACGAAAATTAAATTCTTCCAGGATTTGGTGGGGGGCATAACTCAATCCTTGATTTTTTAATATTTTCAAAATTAAGAACAAAAAATGTCCGTTGGTCCAACCCAGCAGCAATGCGCATGTTCAAAGTATCACTACTTATTCTTTACCACACCACACACTTTGTAGCTGAGAAAATAAAAATAAGCAACGTCTGGGGGTTTTGGGATCTTGGACTGTAAACGGTGGCGCTCACTGACACGCTTGGTTTAAATGGAAAGTTTTGTCAATGCTGTCTCTAGCACACACTCCACAGCTCAATATTTACTATGCGCACAGCTAGTGTGGGACTCTCTGCCAGCGTCTGTGTTCTCTTCCATATTCAGGTTTATTTGTAAAACACCAATAACCTCTTAGGGAGTGAAAGTACACATGATTATAAGCAACTTTTACTTTGAGACCAACCCTGAAAACTCCAATAAAAAGATATCAATAGTTTCATACATTTTTATTGGCTAAATATTGCATTTTGTTCAAAAGAAAACTTATTCCTCAATAAAATCAAAACTAAAAGAAAGATTGACCACCGTGGCCTCTTAGAGCTACGTGCAATCGATTTTTTTTCCCAGTCTGTTTATTTTTTTTTGTTTTTAATTATTATGAAATGTGCGTATGTTATGGAGGAGTAAATAATTTTTCTGTCCGTTCTTTTTCTTTCAATAAGCAATTTTTCTTACTTTCCTATATATTATTATCGCCAAGTCCACACCACTAAACCCTACCTCCCAAATGTTTCCTTCCCCGTATTTACTATTGTAGTATGTAAGCTACTTATATATAAAATCGACAAAAACATTCCCCAATATGGACCATAATAGGGAAACTTCGCAAAATCGTTCGCTATCACGAATCAACCGGTCGATTGCTCTTGTCCGCTCCGCTGGTCTAAGGTATCACGTGTCGAGGATAAAATGTTCCGATTGATATCAGACAGTACGATTCGGAAACGCCAATTTCCCATCATTCTGCTAAATGGACGTCCGATTCGTATCTCTGTTTATTTTAGGCTCTTCTGTTCTGATCAAAGAAGAATTCTGTGTAAATGGCTTGTATTACTGGCCAGTATTCGCGTTGAAAGTAACCCTCAATGTGGCTAAAGTACTAGCCACTTTTAGGATTCCGTACCCAATAGGTTTTAATACTAAGCCTCCGCTGTCTGTCTGTTTGTCCGTCTGTCCGTTCGTCCGTCTGAATGTCTGCGGGCTGTATGTCAAGAACGGTAGTTGGTATAGAAGTAATAGGTAGACAATTTAAATTTTCACAGAGTATGCAAAATTGAAGGGGGCTCCCTCCCATACAAGAAACGTGTTTTTTTACAGTTTATGGCACGGAACCCATCGTGTGAGAGTCCGACTCGCACTTGGCCGGTTTTTAAGTTTATTTGGCCTTCAGTTTCACACTTGGCCGGTTTTATTTCGTTTTAGATGGATACGATCGTGCTGGGCTTGTCATATTCAAATGTTTGATAGCCGTTATAACAGATAGTCAGAAGCCAGAAAATCACACAATCGGCAATTATGGAACCTAGTTATTGAATTGTGGAGGCCAGATTGAAAGTTGCCACGTATTTATTTACTTATTTAATAATAAGGTACACCAACAAATTATTTACAAAATTAATGTCATAAATTGTCACGTCAAAGGTCCTATGTAAATATGCCACTTATAGGCATGCACAACTTTCACAAAACCAGTTGACATTATTACTATAAATGATAATACTAAACAAAAAAAAATAGCAATAAAAGTAAAAATAACATTAACAGATTGAGAATTGTTAAACAGAATTATGGTAAAACATAAAGATAAATTGATAGAATTTGAAATAATTAAATTTTAAAATAAATGAATTATAAAATTAAAATATAAAACAATTAATAGGATAAAAACAAATTGGAATTATAAAATAAATATAAAATTAAAAATTACAAAACATCAAATTAAATAATGCACAAAGCAAAAGTTGAAATATCATAAATTGAAATCAATGATTGTCATGACATAAAGTAGAATAAAAAAAGGACTACGGATCATCAACCACGTATCTTGTTAGGCTGGAAGCTGATCTTCACTTTGTTGGGAAAATGCTGATTTTTCAGATTGGCTGACTGACTTTTCTTAGTGGTCTGACGTTGACAGAAAAGGAAAGGTCGTAGTGATTACTTTGTTACGTTGAATGAAAGAAATCAAAAGTTTTTCAGACTAAAAGGTACAAGAAGTCAGTTCTTATATCTTGGATTTCTCAGTATGTTCTCAGCTCAAAGAAAGTTGAATAGCTAAGTAAAGATCAAGTAGATTCGTAATAAACAGTCTTTGTTTAGCTTGGTTACTTATTAATGATTGAGTGTGAAAGAACACTACCTGTCTTTACCATCATAGTTGCATATAAGTTCATTTTCCGGTCTTAGCATGCATTAATTTCAAGCAGTCACGCCATTTTGCTACCACTACCATTACCAAGATCGACACTGAATCCTTAAAACTAGCTATCTCATCTATAAATCTTGAACCCATTTATGCATCTCAAGACCCTGATTTTTCTCTAAACTATCTTATATCAAAGTTACAAGAAGCTCTAGAGACAAACACTAAAGTAAAAACCTTATCGAGGCGAAAAAAAATAATTAAGCCTTGGATCACTCAGGGATTACTTCGATGTACAAAAAATAGAGACATGCTTCATCTACGGTCAAAAATGTCACCAGATAATGAGAATTTAAAAACAACATATGTCCGATACAGAAACTTCTACAACAGAATTCTGAAGAAAGTTAAAATAGAATATGACAGATCCCTCATTGAAAAGGTTAGAGACGACCCTAAAACGCTTTGGAAAACCATAAAAAATATCACCAATACCAGCAAAGAAGTCAATCAGCCAGATCAACTACTCAAACTACGATCTACACCTGAATTATCTGTCAATTACATCAATAAATATTTTGCGAGCGTAGGTATTAACTTGGCAGATGCATGTATCAACACGCATTACAGTCCAACGCTTTTGTCTCGTGATGGTTATCCACTCCTTAGTACCGGATCCTCTCAGCCCAACTCATTTGTAATGACTAGCGTGACTGAGGGGGAAATAGAACGGCTTATTGTGGGACTCAAAATGGACTCTGCAGTAGGCTGGGACAAAATCTCAAACCGTTTACTAAAAGACAACAAAACAGTTCTAGTTCCGCCCCTCACACACATCTTCAATGCCTGCTTCGAAACCGGCATCTTCCCTAAGTGTCTAAATAAAGTCAGTTTTGCGTCCTATACACAAAGGTGGATCCACAAAGACCTTGACTAACTATAGACCAATATCAATTCTGCCCGCTTTGTCAAAAATACTGGAGAAAGCTGTAAATATTAGGCTGGTGGGTTTTCTAGAACTTCTCTTACTATCTGACAAACAGTATGGTTTTCGGCGAGGAAGATCTACTGAAGAAGCAGTGCATATGCTTACTAATTATATATCCACCAACCTAGATGCAGGAAGGAAATGCTTGTCAATTTTCCTCGATCTAAGCAAAGTTTTTGATACTATTTCGGTCCCTATATTGATAGACAAACTTGAGAGGCTGGGAATCAGGGGCACGCAACTGAATCTTTTTCGGAGCTATCTGACTGAGCGAAAACAGTGTGTTAGAGTGGGTCAACATACGAGCAGTGACCATACCGTCGAGTATGGAGTGCCGCAGGGTAGTGTTTTGGGCCCGAATCTATTTTTCGTTTATATTAATGACCTCACTAACCTCCAGCTACCCCGAGGCGAACTGATCTCCTATGCGGATGACACCGCTCTTCTTTTCTCCGCCGATACTTGGGATGAGGTTTTCCATGCTGCCCAAGATGAATTCAATGTTGTGAAAAAATGGCTAAGGGTCAATATCCTGAACTTAAATGTCGAAAAAACTAAATATTTAACGTTTAGTACACGCTACCTCGACGCAGGCATTGAGGATTGTCGCATCATTTCGCATGAATGCTTGGATAAACTAAACTGCTCGTGCAGAACTCTAGAGTGTATCAACACCATTAGGTACCTGGGCATTATTATCGACAGCAACCTTAGTTTCAGGGAACACATTAAACAGCTAAGTGCTCGGGTACGAAAACTAATTTATGTTTTCAGAAAACTTAGACATGCTGCTGATGCCAAATTGCTTAAGCAAGTCTACTTTGCGCTGTGCCAGTCGGTAATAACCTACTGCATCTCGTCTTGGGGAGGCGCCCCGAAAACCACTCTGAGAAAAGTAGAGATAGCTCAACGAGCTATTTTAAAAACTATGACTTTTAGGCCCATTCTTTTTCCTACAAAGCAGCTTTATTAACTATGCAAAGTTCTTACAGTTCGCCAACTTTTTATTCTGAGTATACTGCTTAAGCAACATGGTCATCTTACTTACGACACAAATACTCTTCTCAAACGAAGAAAACATGCAGTGTGTAAACGGAAACACGTTACCAAAACATCCTTCATTAGAAGATTCTTTATTTTCCTTGGTCCATATTTATACGACAGAATCAATGCAATTATAGACATATATCCACTAACAAAGTTACACTGTAAAAAGAGAATTCAGGACTACCTACAAGAACTCTCTTATGATGAAATAGAAGCGATTTTAGACAAACCTAAATAGATTAATAACGACTAGACACAATACACCCTCACGTTTATTTAAACAAGCGACCACACATAACACTAAACACCAAATATATAACATTTGATCTCATTTTTATCTTCCACGTACCTACCCATGACATGGCAATCTTATTGGATAAATTTTTTATTGATGGCTACTAAAGGTGCACATTTTGTATAAGGGGATGAAATGCAATCCGAGATACAGGCTACCGCCTAGTTCGGATACAAAAAGTCCCAAATTATGAATTACAAACCATAAGCCAATATTTAGTTGTACATTGTCAAATATAAAAAAAAAAAATTGTAATATGTGTGAAATTATTTTGGTGACTAAAATTATTATTATAATTATTATTTATTATAAAGTATGTGTTATTATTTATCTTATAATATTATTTAGTATGTATTAGTGTATATTTATTTTAGTAATATTTATGTATTGTATTTTATATTAAAGTTTATTGTTTTATTTGAAAGTACTTATATCTTTTACACACGGTGTCTACATATCTTTTATACAACTCTCCTTTCGCAGGTATGCTATTTTTTGGTTGGTATTTTGCCTATTTTTCTGTTTCCTTCTTTTTATCTTTCTATGTAATGTGTGTACATAAAAAAATGTTAAATAAATAAGTGGTGACGGGCGGGCGTTTTGGGGGACTGTCTTTTATAAAACTTGACGTTCAGACAGTGCTGGCAGCTTAATTTGACCAAACGAATTCTGAGAACTGAATAAATAGGTACTACTCGGAAAGTATAAACCTGATGAGCAGTGTATGAAGTGAAAAGGTATCTGAAATTGCTAGCAAGATGTAAGAGGGTTTATAATTGTCAAAAGCCAGATAATCTGATACCAGTCTTGACAAGAAGTACCGTGTTAACCAGTTACTGGGTCAAGGAGGTCAGATACGCAGTAACTTCACGCAAAATACTGTTATCTTTTTAATCGGGTTTAGTAGAACCAAGTTTAGTAGTCCCAACTACTAAACTTGTTAAAACTTGCTGTTGCTTTTTGTCGTTGTTGTTCTTTGTCGTTGGTTGGTTGGTTTGGTGGTTGAAAAGGCTAGGCAGGCAGTATAAATATTAAGTAGGTATGAAATCACCAATCCCTTTTCAGCAAGCGTTAGTATCTGGTAATCTCCATGTGTTTGCAAATATACTTTTGCCTTAGTGGAACAAAACAACCTTTAATTTTTTTTTTGTTGTTATAGCGGCAATAGAAATACACAATCTGTGAACATTTCAACTGTCTACCTATTATGGTTCTTGAGATGCAGCCCGCTGACAGACGGACGGACAACGGAGGCTCAATAATAGGGTTCCATTGGTTACCCATTAGGTACAGAACATAAAAACGAAGAAAAGTAACACTTTTAAGATTTTAAAAAGTTCTCTAAAAAATATTTTCTAACCTATAAATTAATATCACCAAATATGACAACCAATTACGCGATCGTTTGGTAAACAGTCACACAGGTGTAATACCACAATTTATTTCTCTGTTCGAACCCGCACACCTGTATCTTTATATTGATTACACACATCCAATATGCCTAATCCTTTAGTGCCCCCATTAGGGTCTACCCACATCGCGACGGAAAGGTAAAGGATTTAATTTTTTACCAAATCAATCAATCAATTAATCAATTTATTTATTCAGACAAATAGTCCATTTTTTGTAAGTCACAAAAATATAAGATATTTTTATACCAATTACTTGAAAGATACTATTGACTGGACATTCAAACTTATTTAGTAGGTATACGACATAAATGCCAATGTTATAAATTGATTCCGTGGCATCGAAAGGGATTTCTTGAAACGGCATTAAAGAGCACGCTAAGCGTCCCGCGACGTGGGACGCGGGATTTAAGGCTGCTCTCTCGAGAAATGCTTAAAAACAGCATGCAGGTGAAGTAACTTTTCGTCGGTATTTACTGAAAAATTACATCTGAAAAATATATAGGTATCTACATGATACGTAATTTGGTTTAGCCAGAATTTATGTATCGGTATCACAAAATAAGAAAAAAAAAATACCAAATCATCGTTGAGATGAAACCATTTTACTCCTTCATTTTTTAACAAAAGTCTACAAAAATATATATACTGCTTTTACAAACGAAAATAATTTGGTTTTGTTACTTTTTTAAAATATGTGTTAGTTTTTTATAATAAACTAGCTTTTTCCAGCGGCTTCGCCCGCGTTATCCCTAGGGAACATACTCCCGGGATAAAAAGCCTATGTCCTTTCTCAGGTTCTAGACTATCTGTGTGCCAAATTTCATTTAAATCGGTTCAGTAGTTTTGGCGTGAAAGCGCGACAGACAGACAGACAGACAGAAAGACGGACAGACAGACAGAGTTACTTTCGCATTTATAATATTAGTAAGGATTAAAAATGCGGGTAGCGGAGTTAGTAGAGTAGCGGGTAGAGTAGTTAGTTCCGTTTATATGCACAAGGTTTATATGCAATAATAAGCCTTAAGCGGCTAGCGTGTGGTGTGCGCTGACCGGTGGCAAAATACTCTTCCACTCCGTCCCGGTGCGCGTAGGCCTTTATAAGGTAACAAAGCCGTTTCAAGAATTTTCTCGATTTGGGTTTGACAACGTAAATCCTTAACTAGGAAGCACCTGCTTTTAATTGAATTATATTATTAATCATTTGAACCCAAAAGGCCCCAATGTGAAATAATAATTGTTTTCCCACTTAAAAATGTACGTTTTTAAGGCACAGTTTCTCATAATTTTCGTAAGTGTTAGGTTCCGTCTGTTTAGACGGAAAACGGCTGCCGGACGTGCGTGTACACACTATGACGGACCGTCTGTTTAAATGAAGGACGGCGGCAGGACGTTCACACTTAAGCTCTAGTTGCCTAGGATAGCGGTGTCGTCATATAGTGGCCGTAATACAGCGGTGAATGACGTCACTAGAACGTTTTCTATGTAAACATCTAGGAAACCGCGCTCTATGTAAGTGGATTCAGTACATGATCCACTTACATAATTCACTATCATAATTTAAATACAAGGTGTGGTTAACGATTTCTAGTTAAAGTACATAATTTGTGTGCATGTCGGTTCTGTTACTGTAAATACTTTTTATTTCTTCCGTCTTAATAGGTTTTGTATCCAAATGCTACTTACAGTGCGGTGCCACTCAATTATTTTTTTTGCTATTATTTCTATGTAATTAACTATTACGCAACGTTGGAAGGCCTCCCACAAAGTGGACCGATGACCTGGTGAAGGTCGCGGGTAGCCGATGAATGCGAGACGCGCAGGACCGGTCGTTGTGGCGACGCTTGGAGGAGGCCTACGTCCAGCAGTGGATGTCTTTCCGTTGACGACTATGTAATTAACTGCCTTTTTAAATTAAGGTGCTGCCTCTTCTTTGTTGATATTCACTTCAAAATATGACGCAATATTTCGTAGCTAGAAGCATCATTTCATTTCATTTATTCATTTTGTGAACACAGGGTACAAAGATGTTTTATAAAAAATGTTTGGTCCATCCTATATTCCGCCGAAAGGCATACAAAATAAGGCATACAAAATAGTGTCGCTAAACTCAATATTATCTTAATTATAAAAGTACAAAATCTCATAAAAATACAATGTCAGCAATATTAAATTTAAATAGTGCAAAAAAAGTCATAAAAAATAAATAAAAAAATACAATGTCAGCAAAGAAAATATTTTTTTTTTGTTAATTATAACTGTGTCAAATCTCTTAATATTACTATGTCACCAAAATTAGAAATGTCAAAGTAAAAATTAAAATGTACAAAATCATCTTCAAAGTTTGTCATTAAGGTATTGTAGGGCACACCACTAGGGCTTCTGGAATGCCCCCGGAATCGATTCAATAAAACAGCCTTTAAGCGATTTAAGAGATTATTATATTGAGCTGGTGCTCTCCGGAAAAACTTTTACAGAACTGTCGTAAAAACAAATCAATCATTATATGTCAATATTTAAACCTATTCTAAATTCCTAATTCTTCTAAAGCTTTTTTAATTATTAAATTGACGGAGGTTCCCGGAGGGTGAGCCATCCAAGGAGGATGTATCACATGAGCTACGCCCTCACGAATAGAAGATACTAGGAAAGTCTTCCTGTAATCTTTTATTCCAAGCTTTGGAAGAGTTAAGCACCTACCTAACCCTAACCAGGAGTTCCTGCCTATGGGTAGAATGATCGTAGACAGGGTTGCATATGCCTCTATAGAAGCAGCTTCAGTCATATCCTGCGATAAGCATTATTCTTTTAAATTCTAATGCGCCATTTGCGCTGAACAAAAACGCAGACATGCTGAAACCCTGCTGCAGTAAAACTACCCTAAAATCTGCAGCACACCGCCAAACATAAACAAAATGATGTGACAAATCACATCCATCCAGAAGGGATTGACTTCTCGAAAGCTACCCTAACTAGTCTACGCGGCAGCCAGACGGTTAAGAAGCGAAGGTCTATTCTGTCAAAGAATTAACTGCTAACATCGAACTCACTCCAGTAATCAAAATCTGTTAGAAAATATATGAATTGAAACTATTTGCCTCCATCGAACAGCTCAACCAATGGTGACAACTTGCCACCCCTTGCGAAGGCTATGCCCCGTATGCAAAGTTGGTATCACCGCCCATGGAGTCCTTCAATTGCGTTACAGTGGACGCTGAAACCTTAATACAAATATAAAACTGGAATAACTTCAGCCTAGCTAAATATCGTTATTACTCGCGACCTTCTCTTCTCCACCCGGCAGCATCATCGAAGTAGTCTATCATCATCCGTATTCCAACATAACATGAAAAAGAAAAACCGATTAATAAACTATTCAACATACCCAAACTAAAATAATGTTTTGTTTACATAAAATGATTATAGTATTGACATTTGATTTGACATCATATTTTCCTACCATAGATCCGTTTTTTTTTTAAAGTCTAACGTAAAATGGTTTCAACCTATTCACATGGACAATATCTCTGAATCTCCTGTTGTTAGGTTTACTTATCACATAATTTACTTCTGAAACCCGCCTAATAATTTTGTATGGACCTTTATACAACCTACAAAGTTTCGTGCTTCTACCTATATGTCGCCTAGGAGTATAAACCATTACTAATTGATTTACTACAAAATTCCTGACTTTCGCCTTCTATCATAAATAGCTTTCTGTCGGACTTGCGCCTTTTTTATATTATCTATGGCACAGCGTGACAGCTGACTTTTCAGACTATGACGTCCTACAAAATCTAATGACTGATTCTGTTCCCCAATATTTATCGTTAAATCTGTAAGAAATGATGGCTCCCCAGCATATAATAATACGTAAGGTGAAATCTTGGTGCTTGACTGCTTACTGGTATTATACGCGAAACACACGAGAGGAACATAGCTACACCAATTTCTCTGATCCGTAGCAACATACATGGACAACATTTGGGTTAAAGTCTGGTTAAAACGTTCGACCAGACCGTTCGATGCGGGGTGAAATGCTGTGGTGAAGCGTGACTTCGCCTCGAAGAATTCAACAGTGTCCTTCACTAAGTGTGACGTAAAAACCGACCCCCTATCCGACACTATTTCTTTTACACCACCATACCTACAGAAGATTTCTTCAATTAGGAACTCACTAATTCTTTGTGCCGTCGCTCTAGGAACCGCCTTGCAGACTGCATATCTCGAAGCATATTCTACACTAACGATAATATACCGATTACCTTTCATCGACTTCCTAAAAGGCCCTAGAACATCAATGCCTACTTTCTCCATCAAATGGTTCACCTGGACTGGCTGTAACTGTGCCAACTGCTTACATTTCTTGCGCTCCTGACATAACCGACAACTTCTCACATATTTATCTATCTTCCTCTCAGCATCCTTTATGTAATATCCTGCTCGAAATTTACCTAACGTCTTGGCTAGACCTAAGTGACCACCTGACCATGGATTATCATGCAATTCCCTTAATATCTCCTTCAGCAAACAACCCGGGATCACTATCAACTCTCGAACCCTATTCAATCTCCTTGCTTGTTTACATAATACACCATCTATGACACTAAAACCTTTGAGTGTACTTCCACTACTAGCTGCCAGTTTATCAAACCAACCTCTACAAAATTCATCTCGCAGCTGCTCATCTCGCATCCTCACAACCTCTATCCTATACAACTGCATGCCGTCCTCTAACTTTTTCTCGGACAACTTTGACTCCTCCTCCTTTTCCTCGGCTAAGGGATTCCTACTCAAAAAATCCGCTATGACGTTGTCCTTCCCTGCACAATGCACTATGTTGAAATCATATGCCTGGATACACAGCGACCACCTAGCTAACCTTCCATTCATATCCTTTCTGCTCCTTAACCAACATAGGGCTTTGTGGTCAGTCATCACCTGAAAAGTCAAACCCCATAGAAAATGTTTGAAATAATTCAATGCCCATACCAAAGCAAGACATTCTTTCTCCGTGATTGAATATTTCTTTTCCCCATCGCTTAGCTTCCTTGATGCATATGAAATAGGAAACATTACCTCTTCACCTTGCATGAGACAACAACCAACTGCTTCATCACTGGCATCTACATACAACCTAGTGACCATGTTTTTATCAGTTGAATAAAAATGCAGAATAGGTGGTGATTCCATTATCTTTATAATCTTTCGAAATGCTTCTTCTTCCTTACTACCCCAAACAAACGCTTTATTTTTTTTTAAAAGCTTTGTTAGTGGTAATACAATCTGTGCAAAATCACTAATAAACTTTCTATAGTATGAAAACAACCCTAAGACTGATTTAACTTGCTTTGCGTTTTTTGGTGTTTTCAAAGTTTTTAAAGATTGTAATTTCTTATTATCGGGTCTGACACCATCTCCTGATATCTCATGTCCCAAGACTGAAATTCTACTATACCCAAAACTACACTTGCTTGGTTTTAAGGTAAGGTTTGCTTTCCTTAAACGTAACATAATCTCTTCTAACGATTCAATAAATTCCTCAAAACTATTTCCCCAAACCAAAATATTATCTACATAACAAATGGCCTTTTTATATTTTATTCCAGCCAGTACTTTGTCCATGACTCTTTGGAAAACAGCTTGACTTGTTTTAAGTCCAAAAGGTAAAACATTGAATTCATATAAACCTGAAGAAGTAATAAATGCAGTTTTATGCTTATCTTCTTCACACAATCTATGTTGCCAATAACCTGAATTTAGATCTAAATCTGCAAAATATTTGGCTCCCGATAAGTATATCATAATATCCTCAATAATCGGTAATGGATAGCTATCTGTTATCACCTTTTTATTCAACTTCCTATAATCTACACAAAATCTCCACGACTGGTCTGGCTTCTGCACCAGTACTACCGGGGATGCATATGCACTTCTGGATTCCCGAATAACTTTATTAGCCAACATTTCCTTGACTTGTGTATTTATTATGTCTCGCTGCTTGGGTGAAACCTTATATGGTGGGTGATGAACTGGTATATCATCTACAGTTCTAATAGTAATTTCTTCTATGCTACAACTACCTAATTCAGAGGCCTTAAAAGCGAAGTTATCTCTGTATAAGGTAAGAAGGGTTCTCAGTCTGTTTCTTTTCTCCGAGCTTAAACCTAAATTAACATCAAGTTCATTAACTACATCAGCATTAGCTACTTTCGATAAAAAATTATCATCACAGTTTTTAACTAAATTCGAAAAATATAAATAATCAGTTTCCGATACAGAATTAAAACTCCCTTCTCCCTTAGATCCACAAACCTTCATAATGTTGTTATTTGGAATTATTTCATTATTATGGTCACGGCACACCACTTGCGATTCTGACATAGCATTTTGTTCAGTACATTTGTGAAAATTTATACAACATCTTCCCATTAAAGTAATACACCCATTAGAAAAATCTATAACTGCTTCGTATTTACGAAAGAAATCCTGTCCCAGGACCAATTTCTGGTTAATGTTTTTAATAATCAGGAAATCATTCACAAAGACACTAGAGCCCACTATAAAACTTATCGTCGTTTTCCCGACAACTTCTAAGCATGATCCCGATATTGACTTCACAAAATGATTTGCCTTGTCACTGGTATGATTTAGATTGAGATTCAACGCATATTGATCTGATATACACGAAATTGATGCTCTGGTGTCTATCAGAGCAGAACAGGCTTGATTATCTATTGTAATGTTAATAAATGGATTGAGGTCACCGCATTTGCTATTTTTCTTTAGGAGTTGATCTCTTTCGGACACAGCCTGCAACTCCACTTCATTACTTATCGACTGTGCCCTTCCGCATTTGGGTGGGTAGCCATCAGAACGTGGGCTTCTTGAGCTGGGGGTAATTGGAAATCGGTTATTTCTATTATCAAACCGTCTCGGCCGCAAATTATACCTCGGAGTGTGATACGTATCCGTATCACCGGCTAGGTTTGGCGTCGATCTTGCAGCAGTCTGCCCCGGGCTCGTTGGTCTCGGTGAAGTTGGGTATCTCTGACTTCCAGCTGGAAAATGATCAAAACTGACCCGCGGAGGGTGCAACGAAAAATTTGCCCGGTCGGGCTGCGTCTCCTCAAATATTTCTTTTATTTGGTCAATGGTGGCACGCAACTCAGCTTTTGAGTTATATAATCGGGTCCCCAGCTTTAATTTATAATGCATATTTATACCCTTCAAGAAAATCTTAATGAATATCTTTTCGTCGGTAATTCCGGACTGTAATCCGTAATCAGCCAGTCTATAGAAAAATGCGACTATGTCTTCTTTAGTGTCTTGACGCGCATTGTAGAATTTTTCAACAAAATCTATTCCTGATGGGAATTCAGACTTCAGGCTGTCGCAAATCACCTTAAATGACACCCCTTCTTTGTACGTAAATTTGAAATAAGCTAGGGCCGGGCCGTCCAAATAAGCACCCATAATGAGGGCTAAATCACTCTCCGGCCATCTATTAATGGCTGCGATTTGGCGAAACTGTGAAAGGAAATCGTCGAACGAGCAGGTGGAACCCGTACCCGTGAAGGATACTACTTTCGCCATCTTGCGAAATTATATTTATTTAATAAAAACCACTTATCTTTATACTTATCTAGGCGTAGAAATTTCGCCTGAGCATCACTATAAAATGGGGGTCTTCATGCACTTTTTACGCAGTGCATACGCGAAATTATCTTTATACAGTGTACGCCCTGTATACGCGAAAAACGTACTTTTCTATTTATTAAGTACCCGGCGCCGCCGCCACATGTAGGGCACACCACTAGGGCTTCTGGAATGCCCCCGGAATCGATTCAATAAAACAGCCTTTAAGCGATTTAAGAGATTATTATATTGAGCTGGTGCTCTCCGGAAAAACTTTTACAGAACTGTCGTAAAAACAAATCAATCATTATATGTCAATATTTAAACCTATTCTAAATTCCTAATTCTTCTAAAGCTTTTTTAATTATTAAATTGACGGAGGTTCCCGGAGGGTGAGCCATCCAAGGAGGATGTATCACAGTATTCATCGACAGAGTAATATGCCTTGTCATTCAATCATTTAAAAAGCTGACGTTTAAAAATTATTTACGCTGTTAGCTGATATAATTTGATTTGGTAATTTATTGTATTTGTAGTTTGGGAGCCATTACATATATGCGTTTATGGAGAAATTTGGTTTTCGTGAATAGCAAGTGCAACTTATTTGAGCGTCGTTGACTTTCGACAGGTCTATAAAGATGCATATTATTTTTTACAAAAATACAAGCTTCATAGATATAAAGAGATGGAACGGTCAATATTTTCAAGTTCTGGAAATGTGGCTTGCATGAATCCGTCCGCTTTATTTTGCATATAGCTCTTGGAGTGGGTGTGGTGGGTGGTTGGAGTGCCCCACCAAGTGCCCATACACCTGTACGGGGGATTTAATTAATGCCACAGATGCTGCAATTAACGTAGCCACCTACTGGACCCAAAAATTCTAAGAAGTTGACCATTGACTCGAAAAGAAGAAGAAGATTAAGTTATACCTAATGCCCATATTGTATAAAAATTCTATGATTTTAAAAACGTTTAGTATAATTTCATCAATATAACATTAATGATCTACTAGCTGTTGCCCGCGAGTTCATTCGCGTGGAAATTTTTAATGTGTACTGTGGAAGAACGGACCGCCTGATCAAAATGTGATCAATGTGGTGATGACTATAAAAGGTGTTCTTTTGGGCGCTGTAATTTAGGCGGTAGAATTCCTAAACAAAATTAAACGGCGTTAAGGCCACCTACTCGTTCTTTGGCGACACGTCGTCGTCGTCGTTTCGCACTGCTGCAAAAGGACTCCCCGGCCGCTGTTTTTGATAATATTGCATGTTAGGGTAAATGAGGAAATGCTGGTGGCGAGACTTTGTTTGTAAAAAGTCATAATTTCGTTTCGTTTAGCTTCTTTTCGTTTAGTTCCGTTCCGTTTCGTTTCATTTCGTTTCGTTTTTTTTCGTTTCGTTTCGTTTTGTTTTGTTTTGTTTTGTGTAAAATATTTTTCATAAGTACGGTTCCTGTTGGATACAGATGTTATGTATAGGAACCATGCCTTTTTCTAGGATATAAAAGTAGCCTATGTCATTCCCAGACCCCAAAACTACCGCTATGCAAAAACCACGCCAATACCAACAAAAACAAATTATTCAACGCGAACCATGCATTCTTCCGAGATAAAAAGTAGCTCACGTCGTTCTCTCCTCAAAATTACCGCTATGCAAAGAATCAATACAAACCCTTGCTCTGTAAAAAGTAAAACAGATTCCCACGGGAACCGTACTTTTTTCCAGGATGTAAAAATAAGCCTATGTCATTTTTGATCCCTAAAAAACTACTATACAAAAAATGATGTGAATCCCTTGCTCTCTGAAAAACAATAATAAATCTATCCCATGGGAACCGTTAACATTTTCGGGACAAAAAGTAGCCTTTGTCCTTTCTCAGGCTCTAGACTATCTGTGTATCAAATTTCATTTAAATTGGTTCGGTAGTTTAGGTCGGCGTGAAAGCGTGACAGACAGACAGACAGAGTTACTTTCGCATTTATAATAATATAAGTAAGGACAAATTTCATTTAAATCGGTTCAGTAGTTTTGGCGTGAAAGCGCGACAGACAGACATACAGACATACAGAGTTACTTTCGCATTTATAATATTAGTAAGGAAACAAGGATAAGGATAGCAAGGATAAGGGTTTTAGCAAATTCACAAAATCAAAGTATACTATTAGTCGCATCCTCCTTAGAAGATTGAAGCGAGTGCACAAGGGGTTTTAGGGTCTCCAGGGTTGCGGAATTTGTTAGAAAGAGTCATTGCATCCCTGGAACGCAAAGGGCATTAGCAGGAACACGGATGGGTTTTAATCAGTAAGAGTCTGACACTCCCTTCCACTCCGCCCAGAGCGAAAGGATTCATTTAATGATTTCCCATCCTTAAAAAAGGGTCCAAACAATAACCTAATAAAAACTCTATATTCGCTACCAACCAGTAAATACAGATACAAATGATTTTGCTAAAATACAAATAAATTTTCAAACAACATTGCAAGATAATCTATGATTAATAAAATTTGTGTTAATTATTTCATTTGATCAGTGAAATGCATAATGGTTTGTTTTCAAATAATTATATGCTGTGAATAATTATTTTGTGCACACCAAAGAGCTTTTTAATTTAAATAAATTGAATTATTTTGCCGTTCTGTTTGGTGTTAGTATTTTATTAAACCTTTTATCTACATAATGCATTG
Source organism: Lacanobia wlatinum (assembly GCA_947578705.1). NCBI lineage: Eukaryota > Metazoa > Arthropoda > Insecta > Lepidoptera > Noctuidae > Lacanobia > Lacanobia wlatinum. The sequence goes on from OX388039.1 coordinate 21,851,778, forward strand.
GGGTGCCTGTCCATTGACGTGGAGTGAGGCGGCGGCGACGGAGCGAGGTAGCGGAACGGAGTTGCCGGTAGTTTTTTTCCGCTTCCCGGTTTTGTATGAATTTTTAAACTAGTTTGTAAATGCCTGTTCCTAAAGCGGAGCGGATATTTTATGCAATTCCATTGGTTTTCCGGTATTTCTCCGCTCCTCTCCTCTTCGCTTCAGTGGACAGTCGCCCAAGGGTAAAATCCAATTTATATTTATGTATTTTATTTATGGGCCATAGATGCCTGAAATAAAGGATTAAAATTAAAATTAAATTAAAAAATCCAATTTATAATTAGAGTGGAATATTTATATTGTACACCAAAATAGTTACACAACATACTTAATAGCTACTAACTGTACGGTCGTTTCGTTACTACAAGAACTATTATATTATATAGCAGAAAAGTAATGAATTGTGAAAAAATTCACCTTATATGTAGCGAAATGGCCAAACTATTTTGACTAAAGTGTAGAGTTTGTGAAGTTAGGGCTTGTAGAGATAGAAGTTTGCGTCTACATGAGATCTGATAACTGTTTGACAGTGCCATATGGTCTCGTCTTGACAACATTATACATGAAAATATTTTTGGTGGGATTCACTGACTTAGAAACCTATGGACTTGCCATACCTACGAAATTAGCGTGCATACCTACTACAAACTGAATCCTAAAGATGGCAGCCATTGCTAGGGAAGCTCATAAGTAATCAAAACCAAAAGTATCGATATCGATACCAGAGTGTCTAACATTTCTTCTGGTACATTGGTTACTTATGTAACAATACTTTTAAACTTTGGATAATTAGATTACACTTTTGGCATAACTGTAACAAGTTGTTTAGTTCTTTTCCTGATTTTTTAATTTTATAGTGCATAACATTCATGTTAACATACAAGGGGTTAGAAGCACTGTTGGTTGGGCTACATTTTATGAGTGACTGACTAGAGATGTGTCCCTCACTCATGAGGTGCCTCGTTTGAGGTACTCATGATCGCAAATTGAAAGAGTTACTCGAATTTCAACATTGAACCACCTCACTCGTTCACGGGTCCTCACTTAAAAATAGACATTGACATTATAGACGGACGCGAGTACTCGCGAGTGAGTATTGAGTGATTGAGTGAGCTGAGTGAGCGAATGAAACGACTTATTTCATAATTGTACAGAATTTATAGAATGAGTGAGCTGATCAGGTGAGGTCTCGAAATTTTGAAAACACAGTAAATATTATGATTTTGGTATGTACAATGAAGTAATGATGTTTGGTGTGTGTGTAATACTGATGTTTGGTAGGATATTATTTAAATTAAGAAGAGACACAAAAAATTGTGTTAAATCAGTTGTAGGATAAATAAAACACAGGACACAAATAAAAATCTGATAAGATCGGCTCGGGCTCGGCTCGTGAGGTGAATACGCGTACGTACGACTCCTCGCCTCAAATGAGGGGTACCTCGTGAGGACCTCGCGAGGCAAAATGAGGTACTCCCTCAACCTCATATAAAAATGATGAGTTACCCATCACTATGACTGACTTCGAATTTTTTTTGTGAGTGACTTTCTTTAACGGCAACTGAGGGTTTTTTGCGATTTCAGGGTTTGTTCCACATTTAAAGTTGTTCATAAAGATTACTCTGACCCCCTTTCGGTTAGTATCGAACTAACTGTCATTTGTAAATCTTTGACAGTCGTTTTTAGTCAGTGGCCCGAAAGTCTCACAACCAGTCTTACCAAGGGTATCGTATTACCCAGTACTGACGGAGCTATGGAGGTCAGATAGGCAGTCGCTCCATGTAAAATACTGGTATTCAGCAGTATCCGTTAATAGACTGGAAGCCGACCATAATATATAGTTTGGAAAAGGTTAGGCAGATAATGATATTAAAAGGGCCGAAACTGGGTAAAGCGGACGCCCGCGACAGGCACCCGTCGCGTGACAAAGAGTGTGTGTCGGAAACAGGATTATTACCTGCGCAGTGTCGCAGTTCAACTTTAACGGTATGCATGTAGTCGAGTCGATGGAAAACTTAATATTTATTACGTAGCAAAAAGGGGCGCGGGGTCTGGTTCCCCGCGACGGATGCCCGTGCGGGTTCCCGCAACGGAGCGCTTTTGTGTGGAACCGCGCGGGCGACCGCTTTACGTAGTTTTGGCCCATAGAGATATTTGCTAACAAAAATAATAAATATTGTAGTAATATACTAAAACTGAAGTATTACAAGGATTAAAACAACAAAGTATTTGGAAAAATGTACCTTTATTCACCATAATAAATCACCAGGTCAAAGCAAAATACTCAATTTAATTAGATAATTATTAGGCACTTTTGAAAGTCAAAATCGTTACTAATCGTTGTAAATTGCGCATTCAAATCTGAGCTTAATTTTATAGAAACTAAAAGTGGCCTTGCATTATATATTACTAGCTTCTGCCAGCGGCTTCGCCCGCGCGGTCCCTAGGGAACATATTCCCGGGATAAAAAGGAGCCTATGTCCTTTCTCAGGCTCTAGACTATCTGTGTACCAAATTTCATTTAAATCGGTTCAGTAGTTTTGGCGTGAAAGCGCGACAGACAGACAGACCGACAGACAGATAGAGTTACTTTCGCATTTATAATATTAGTAAGGATTATTACATAAATGTATTTTCGCAGATACAAATTTAACAAAAAAAAAATCTTTTACATTCTGTTTCTAAATATTATTACGAATTAACGTAGAACTACTTTTTAAATAACTTCTGGCAACTTAATACCTATTTACCGTTCATTCGTTCAAGTGGAAGAATTTAAAAAAACTTAATTCACACCGAAAAAAAACACATTTCTTTAAATAAATTTAATGTAACTGTAATTATATTCGAAAATTGATCCCTTCGTTTGTTTCAGCGTTATTCTATTTAACATTTTAAATAGTTAAGAATCTTGGACCCTGAATCACTTCCTGGTTTAAAACAAAACACCTGAACATCGATATTATTCATTACGAAACAACGTTAATTTATTAAAATAGTTTCTGAACGATAGCTTTTCACCTAATTTTCTTCCAAAATATCTAAATATGATGTCTGTAAAAGATTTCATAATACTTTTTATCAATAACACTCTATGAGTAGTGTCGTGATCCGGGTTCAGACAAAATAATTTTTCGCTGTCTTAGTGCTCCACCAAAAACTTAAATATATATAAATAGTATAATTCTGATTTACATTTGGTAGTGAGACAGTGTTTAATTAAATTTTCCGATGCTCGGCATCGCATTCTCACAAGTAATCGATTCGGGTTCAATCTGAAAAAGCAAATTAAAAGAGACATCATGAATCATATCCATGTTTTATCCAAGTTAAAGATATACAAATGTTGGTTGTAACAACACTTATTCGAAAGACAAATTAAAGTTTATTTTATTTACCTCTTAACAAATCTGATCCAGGTGTTTCACTGGTAAGGGTGGCTGAGTCATCATGGAGAACGCCTGTTCTTCGATATTTTTGGTTTCACGCAGAACCGGCCCATGTGTTTTTTTTTTAACGCTGAAAGTATTTTTTTTATATCTTGAATAATCTCATCTTTTTTTATCACTAGCGCTAAACATAACGTTGTGTACAGGTATTTAATCATATTAAATTTGAGAAACATTAATAGTAAAGTATTGGATGAACCGGATTGGACGACAGGTTGGTAGGGAAATAAACAATATTAAGTTAATTATTTGTTTTAACTTACTACAAGGTGGATTGACAGTACTGCATCATCGCGCAGCCTTATTACATATACAAGCGTTTTATTAAAGGATGATTCTGCAAAGTGTAATGAACAGACACGTGGTAAGTTAAGTCCAGGTTTGATCTTATCCATCCCAATGACTTCAAGCCACTTCTGGCGCAGCACTTCATTTTTAGGGAACCTGTGTAAATAAAAAACATGCGAAATTATTTCAGTTTGATACAGTTAGTGGAACAAATCAGAGACTGAACTAAATAACCACCACCTACTGTATGACGAATTGATGTTATTGTGTTTTAGTACTAACTCTATTTTTATTTCTATTCTGTTAGTTTTATTTTCAAAATCGTCTCTTCAAGCTCTTCATTTTGATACCCTACTCAACTGGACTCTACAATGTGCAAACTAAAAAAAATTTAGTTTCTTATCGATAGCTTATTAAACAAAAGACATCACTATTTTGAATTGTCATTTGTATTGTAAACAAAACATGATATAAATTTAGCAAATAGAGTTAAATATCAAAAATAATTTGTATGTACATTTGGGAGCTTTTATTCTATAAGTAAAACAAGGATTCTTATTTAAAAAAATAACAGCATGATAAAGTTTTTCTTAAAATACGGCTACTAACCTGTGCATGGTTAAATGAGGTTGATTGGGGTTTTTCCTTGCACCACACTGAATTATTAAACAAGTGCCTACTTGTTTAATAATTCAGTGTGGTGCAAGGAAAAACCCCAATCAACCTCATTTAACCATGCACAGGTTAGTAGCCGTATTTTAAGAAAAACTTTATCATGCTGTTATTTTTTTAAATAAGAATCATATTCAATTTGCACCACTGACACTCACAGCACAAAACAATTTAGTTGGGAGCGTTTTTATTCCTAAAAATCGCTATCCAAATTCAATGTTGTCGTTCACTTGACAGCTGACGTACTACAAGCCCACGCTGCCAAAAGATGGCGGATGGCACGCGAGGTAGGTACTTTGACAGAAATGTAAAAATGTTGCCAGGCAGAGAATAAACAAATAGCATGACGTCTCTTTCTTCGAATGAGATTACTCATTGGTTAAAAAGAGACAAAGTGTAGTTTCATATTTCTGTATCGATTTAATAGATATTTGTATAAGCAAGTAAGATATAGAACATTACGGCGTCTCTATATTTTTCTATACTCTAAGGTGGGATTTCACTTCTTTTTGTAAGGAAAAAAAATAAACAAAAAAAATATTGTCATAAACAATATTTGTTTTTGTTTATTTTTTTTCCTTTTGTTTGGGGTATTTTATTTTACTATTACTTATGTCAAGGAGTCCCTGTATCAATTTACAGACCTCAGCAACAAATTTTGTGGAAGTCTCATAAAAAATCCCATTCCCTAGTTTAGGGGTTGGGGGTAAAAATTCCAAGTTTTAGATTTTTTTGCTATTTGTGTACTAATACTAGCTTACGAACCAAATTTCAGATTTGTAAGACTTCAGGAAGTACGGTAGGTCCTTCCTGAAGTCTTAGAAATATATACTAAGAATTTTGATGATCATCAGTGAGTGAGTCAGTGACGAAATCGGTGTTTTTTAGTTATCAATAAAATCTAAAGTAAAACCTTTACGGCACCATACGGCACCAGACGACACCATACGGCACCAGCCGACACCGTAGGAATTTTCTTTTTTTTTTTTAATTTTATGTGTCTTGTGCGAGTCCCAAATAAACATTTTTCTTTCTTTCTTTCTTTCAAATATATCTAATTGCTTATTTTTTACCATGGTCCTCATTTTGGTAGTCTGAATGATTTCTGAAGATTGTCCATATACTTTAATGAGAACTTATAACAACAACAAACCCGTCCTTGTTATTATATCAAACTTACGTTAGATAACCACAAAGTTAATCTACTAAATCAATTCTAAACCGTCGCACCACCGATCCGATATGCCATTGGTTCCCGACACTAAACTTTGGTAGGTCGTAACCCGAATCCAATTTTCTTCGCCGTTCACTCCGACCGTACTATCAAAACTCGAACGGGGTGCAGAATTCTTTCGTGTCCTAACTTATATTATTATTTCGTTTAGTTATCTTATTTTACATACAACTATATTTAAAAAAAAAAATCCAAATGCGAGTCGGACTCGCGTGCAAAGGGTTTCGAACAATTTTTTTTTATACATGTTATTTAACACTACAGACTTTTAATAGGTTTTCCTGTAATCTTCAGGTAAAGGTCTATTATCTCCACTTTGTTCAAAATTTTAGGCTCAGTAGTTTCGGAGATAAGGGGCGGGGATGGTCATTTTTCGTCAATTTCTTGAATAACTTCTAAACCATTTATTTTAAAATTATGAAAAAAATATAATTAAAATTCTCACAGTAAGCCCTTTCATTTCATATGTCACACGATATTGTTCAAAAAACTTTTTTTTTAATTTTCTAGTTTGACTCCCAAAAGTAACCCCCATACTAAAATTTAATGATTTACGTAACGCGTCCGTGTTTGGGTCATAGAAGTCCATATGTGTACCAAATTTTAACAGAATCGGTCTAGCGGATCCTGAGAAAACTGGCTGCGTCAGACGGAGAGACAGATAGACAAACAGACACCCGAGTGATCTATAAGGGTTCCGTTTTTTTTTCGGAACCCTAAAACATATAAATATAAAAAATAGTAGTTCGCCGGTTTCAGGAGCAGGGTTAGGGCTTTAGGGAAAAGAACCTTCTCACCGTACGAGCCGTATCGATAAGTACTGCACCAGCTTCGACAGGTGATCGTCGAAGCTAAGGAAGCCGACCTCACGATAGGAAAAGGTTTAGAAAATTGATTGATACCATGATTCGAGTTTTAAGAACCCGTGGTAGTTCCTTCGTTTATATTCAGTGGTTAGCAAGCGGTGAGTTCACTCAACTTGTATTGTTTCTTGTTTAGCGTGACAGACCGAGGTGCCAACTTGATACGGTTATAAACAGAAGTTCCTGAATATTGAATGGTGACAAAAAAAATTGGAGGCTTCTTGTGGTGACGACAAGACTTGTTTATTTGCAAGATTATGTGTGCATAGGTGTGGCAGTTTTTGGAAGGTTTTTTATGCGAAAACATACATAGTAACAAGAAAAGGTCAATCTTTTTTAGATTGACGACCTAGTGTTGCATGTGTGTTCGCCAGTGGTGGCATCTATATACCACCACATGCGGTGTTTTTTTTCCTTATTCAGCCTATGCTGTCCCATTACTGGGCAAAGGCCTAAGTCATAAGTCATTCTGCCAGGGTTGCGGGATTTATTCGAAAGAGTCACCGCGGCCCTGGTACGCAAAGGGCATTAGGAGGAACACGGATGGGTTTTAGTCAGTAACAGTCTGACACTCCCTTCTGCTTCACCCAGAGCGGGAGGAGTCATTTGATGATTTCCCATCCATAAAAAAAGTCATAAGTGATTTATTTCTTAACAATATAAATTCTGTAGAAAAATAATAATTATAACAGAAACAAATTCATTGAAAAAAAAACCTCCAGTAAAAAAATAATGTCAAAAATCTATATCTATACTAATACTAGCTGACCCGGCAACCGTTGTTTTGCCATTTAAATACACACAAAAAAAAACATAAAAATCGGCCAAGCCACTTCGGAGGAGTTTGATAACAAACACTGTGATCCGAGATTTTTATACATATTTTATAGATTACTAGTGGACGTCACGCGGTTTCCCCCGCGTAGTTCCCGTTCCCGTGGGAATACGGGGATAATATATAGCCTGTTACTCCCTGTTACTCCCTGATAATGTAGCTATCCAATGCTGAAAGAATTTTTCAAATCGGTCCAGTAGTTTCGGAGCCTATTCAATTCAAACAAACAAACAAACATACAAACAAACAAACAAATCTTTCCTCTTTATAATATTAGTATAGATTAAAAAATAGATAGCTGTTGCCGCGACTTCGTTCGCGTGTATGTCGTATAATAAAATGATGCTGCTAAGTAAGATCGCTAAGATCTTCTTCTTATCGTGTGGGCATTAAGGTCTAACGGCCCTACACACCCTGGTGTCAGAATTTCTAAACCGCCTCAAGGGCCTCTGACATGGTTTATTTGACGACCGCTATTTGGCGGCCGGCACCACCGGCTTATATCGCTAAGATAAGATATACGAACAGTTAACTTCTAGCATTGCTTGACCCCCTTAGAATGCTAGGCATTGGCTGTATCACCTCTTCTATTCAAAACGCCGGACCAGCCCTAGTTATTTTTCGTAATGAGAAACGTTTTAATGATAACGCTTTTCTCTATACGATGTTGAAGAAAGTTTCTAGGGTTGTTAATACGCGATAGAGCTACATAAAGTTGAAATGGGAAACTCTTCCAGAAGAAAAGACTACCCCCGCAACGGAGAGAGTAAAGTTAATATTCCGTTATCCGCACTTAGATTCCCATTCGCTCCGTTGTGCATAGGAGTCCTGGCTAAGTTAGCCAGCGTAGCTCCACAGATAGGTTTCACGGAGCGACTTCGTCGTTCCGAGGATTTTTTCACGTCGGGTAACAAAGGCCTCATTTCCAGAATGAAGTCGGCGACTGATTTCTCGGTGTAGAAGCGATCTCTGCACATTGGGCTGTCTATGGCGCCTATCATCAGCATCCTTATTTCAGCCAATTGCCGTTCACTGCTGAAAGTAAGCCCTCCCAAAGCATCCCGGTCTTGTGCAGTCCACATATATTCGCTGCCAGCCACCTTCTTTGAATCATCGATCCATCGTGCCGCAGCGCCTATGTTGAAAAGATATTTTTTGGGAGCAACTACCACACACACAAAATTTCATCAAATTCGGTTGAGCCGCTTCGGAGGAGTTCGGTAACAAACACCGTGACACGAGATTTTTATATCTATTTTATAATTATATATATAAAGCTAAAGGGTTTGTTTGTTTGCTTGAACGCGCTAATCTCAGGAACTACTGGTCCGATTTGAAAAATTATTTCAGTGTTAGATAGCCCATTTATGGAGGAAGGCTATAGGCTATATATCATCACACTAAGACCAACAAGAGCGGAGCAGTAATGATAATTGTGACGCAGACGAAGTTGCGCGGGTGGCCTTGTGCGAAGGCTTGTTATCGTGGTGCAAAATCCAAGAATTTTCTTTCCACAAATCTGGTCTTTTTCGTTTAATTTGGTCTCTTAAACGCCGCATAACAAACGCTCAAACAATATTCTTTACTTACCGTTTGACCTTCCGGCAAGAATTCCGAGTGCACAACACCGCGATAGTCAAAGAAAACAAGACTTTGTCTTTTGATCGACTTTGGTGTGATTTTAACGGTTTCGGTTCAGTTGGAAGGCGCCACTTCGCAGCTTGTTGACTAATTTGCATGTCAAACTCGTAAACCCACGTCTCATCACCAGTAACAATGCGTTTCATGAATGTTGGGTCGGAATTGCCTCGTTCTAGCATGTCCTCGGCGACTCTTATGCGATTGAGTTTTTGGAGAAAATTCCGCGGCAACATGTTTCATACTAAAGTGATTATTTAAAATGGTACGGACCGACTCGTGAGACACAGAAAGTTCGGCGGCTATCTCTCTCAAACTTGAATGAGGATTTTTAGTCCCTATTTCCTTCCCTTTTGCGATTTTAACTTCAGTTGTAGACGTTGATGGCCGACCAGAGCGAGGCAAATCTTCCATCACTCCTCGACCGCTTATGTATGCTTTGTACCACTCATAAGCACGTTTTTTTTATAAAGTCGATTCACCGTAAGCCTTCTGTAACATTTTCGGTGACTCCGAACACGAAATTCCATTGTTGACGCAAAATGTAAGACAAACTCTTTGTTCGGTGTTTTGTCCATTATGAAATTCGCAACACGCACTATATATGATACAACTAAAAATAGCACTGTATTTAATCTAAATAACAGATGTAACTCAAACTTCGCGCCAAAATGGAAAACAGTTATGCCAATCTAACAAAAAAAAAAAAACAAAAATTGGATTTGTCAGCATAAACAAATCATCCATTCCCAGAACTTTTTTGACTGAATATATATATTATTTGTGGTTCGGGGCTTTCCCGCGGCGTCTGCGCGACGATACGGGTCGCTCCCGTTTGGTAACGCTACAAATACTTACCTATAGCGGTGTATTGCATGCATCAGGTACAGTCAGTATGTCAAGTCTAAATTAAAAAATCAAATCAAATTTTTTAGGAATGTAAATATTTGTTTGAAATGAAATAAGTAATTTAAGATTTTTGTAGTGTATATTTATGGTTAAAATATGTATATATTTTTGTGATATATAAAATATTTTTTATTATTTGAACATATACATTGAATATATTATTAAAAAATCAACTAAAATGTTAGGCTTCTTACTTCGTATCACTAGGGGTTTTCGTAAAAGCAACACCAAAATAATGTTGTACAACAGTCTCGTGCGAAGTATCTTGGAATATTGCAGCGTTGTATGGAGATCTCATTACGCCACTCATATGCTGCGGTTAGAGTAAATATATCTATATCCGAAAAAAATGTGTTATAGTTATTTGCTATGCAACGTAGAGGCGCGCGAACTCCAGCATTGGTGCGGCAAGATGGAATGGCAAATAGAGGGCGTGCGCGCGTCTCACGTCTCATGACTGTTCTAGGTACAACATAGCTTAATTTATTTATTAAATCTGAGCAGTCATATCTGCCGTTACATATGTCATACAGAAACATCATCTCTAGGAAAAGGCGTCTATACTTCAAATCCATCAACTTAACATCCCTACAGGAGTCATTAGGGCTCAAACCATGGCGGCAACGGTAACGCACAGCTTTGATCAATTTGCGCTGTACTTTTTGTGTGGCATCTAGCTTTTTTTAAACGAAATCTAAGCAGCTACCGTCCTACAAAACGTGCCTGCATCATTTCAAAATGCACACATTATCCACACGCAGAGACGTCACTGACGCCATATTTTTATATAACGTTATAAGAAATCGAATTGATTGCTCTAAATTATAAAGTCTTATTAGATTCCATGCTCCAACTAGGTACCCGAGAAATATTATTACACCACTATGCCCACCTCTACGAAGGACTGTACTTGACACAAACTCACCTATACCTAGATTATGTAAAATGGTCGATAGTTGCAGTGATTTAGTGGATATACACCAGTACAGTATTAATAAAATGATTAAAGTAATTATAAATAATTCACTCACAAAAACTTGGCTTACCTAATAAATAAATGAACTAAGAAAAGAAAAATCAACAACACACGTTAGTACAACATACAATATACAAACTTTGTTTATTCATTCCTAATGTGTCTAATTGTGACTAGTTATACAAAAATGAAAATCAAGTAAATAGTATATTAGAATTGAACACAGCTTTTATTACGTAACTCATCGTCAATACGGTAGTTTTAAAACGTAGAAAATAAAATGAATATTTAACAAATTTGGCACACTAGAACTTTTTACTCTGCTGTACTTTTTACTCTGTCTGCCTGTGTTCAGGGGGGCTACTCTCTAAGCCCGAAATCTGTAGTTTCGGGCTTAGTTGCGGGCGTATTCAGTTGTGACAACACGACTCATTCATTTTTTGTAATTAGGAGATACGGAGTAGAATACGCCCGCAAGGTACGTAATGTCTACAAACATAGTACGTAATATCTACAAACATAACCAATGTAACATTATACAAAAATGGGACAACGTTATACAAAAAAAAAAAATAAGTAAAAACATATCCCGTTTTTTCTGTTCCCGTAAGAATTTCGGGAAATCCTCTCTTAGTGCTCCCCTACACTCTCCAAGGAACCTACATGCTAAATTTCAGCTTTGTACGACCAGTAGTTTTGGCTGAACGTTGTCCGTCAGTCAATCAGTCAGTAACGGAAGAATTTTATATACATGATGATGACGATGATTGATTAAATTAAATAAAGTTTTAGGGCTTTAATTTTTTTTGACGGCAGAAACGTTTGCTTGGCAACCAATTTCTATGAAATGTTTTAATGGAATTTCATTCGTTTCTTTGGGATTTTCCTTGTTTTGGGTTTCTTTCTCTTAGAAAAATTGTGCTTTTAACTGCCCGTGATTTTGAACCACTTTACCTAAAGTGATCAGTATTGAAGTCGCAATAGATTGTAACTGCAATTCCTTTTATAAACCCGGCCAACTGCGAGTCAGACACGCCTGAATTATATCTTAATTTTTATTATTTGTTGTTATAGCGGCAATAGAAATACAAACTCTGTGAAAATTTACCAAGGTACCTATTACGGTTCTTGAGATACAGCCCGCTGACAGACAGACAGACGGACGGACGGACTGACAGCGGAGGCTCAGCTCTCTCTCTCTCAATAGCGTTCGTTGGTTACCCTTTGGTTACGGAACCCTAAAAACAGCTACGACCTGCATTTTCCTATATGAGTTGGACAACGAAACTTACAAAAGTAGTTTCTTTTTATCGTTATATGTGTTAAAATCATAGACTATAAACTAAATTTGAGCTTCCTAGTACATTAGGAAGTACTCTAGAAACCGACTAAAACTAATTAGGATTATTATGGAAAAACGAAAATACTGAGAAAATAAATAAGGACTCTGGGATATTAGTCCATTAGAAATTACGTCAATTTGACGTTTTTGAGAGGCTAGGAAAATAACTTATTAACTTTTTCATTCGTTATTTATAATGCTACTACCATATTTTTTTTTCATGTTTCCAATAATCAATAAACAGTTTAGCTGGCAGAGGGGGACACTTGACTCTAACAAAAAATAGAACTTTAAAGCTTAATATTTCGCAAATGGTTCCTTGGATGGAAAAGTGGTTTTCCCACACCCTCAATATTTTTAAACGACCTATCCAACGACCCCCACACCATGGGATAGACCCTAGAAAAGTAATTTATCGCCACATTGCGTGTAGGGCGTGCAACCTAAAAATAAAAAGATATTATTTTACCACTTTATCGGCGTGATTAATATGTATAACCATACCAAAATCCAACTTTTTAGTACTAAGCGCCTCTGAGCTAAACCGCGGACAGACAAACAGACGGATATGGCGAAACTATAAGGGTTTTTTGTAGACTACCGGACTACGGAACCCCAAAAATACCAAGTTTTAACCCAAGGCCAATTACATTTTCTTATCCTTGCAAGATCATTCTGCAGATTTCTAAAGTTAGCCCTAGACTAGACCGTTAGCTAAGGATTAAGCGGAGCAGCACATGTGGCCCTAGTGTGTTCGATTCCCCCAAATTCCCAACTGACCGAAACTATGTATATGGGGTTCGAAAATACGACGAAAAGCTTCGAAAAAAAACTTCCCGAGTGCGAGTCGGACTTGCGTGCAAAGGGTTCCAAACGATTTTTTTTTAACATGTTGTTTTAACACTATAGACTTCTAATAGGTTTTCCTGTAATCTGTAGGTAAAGATCTATTATCTCGATCTTTTTTCAAAATTTTAGGCTCAGTAAATTCGGAGATAAGGAGGGAATGGTCATATTTCGTCTTATTTCTTGAATAACTTAAAACATTTATTTTAAAATTATGAAAAAAATACAATTAAAACCCTTACAGTAAGCCCTTTCATTTGATATGTCACACAATATTATTGAAAAACCTTTTTTTGCCCATACTAAAAATTTAATCATTTTCGTAACGCGTCCGTGTTTGGGTCATAGAAGTCCATGTGTGTATCAAATTTCAACAGAATCGGTCCACTGGATCCGGAGAAAACTGGCTGTGACAGACGGACAGACAGTCGTGTTGTCACAACTGAATACGCCCGCAACTAAGCCCGAAATCTGTAGTTTCGGGCTTAGTTGCGGGCGTATTCAGTTGTGACAACACGACTCATTCATTTTTTGTAATTAGGAGATACGGAGTAGAATACGCCCGCAAGGTACGTAATGTCTACAAACATAGTACGTAATATCTACAAACATAACCAATGTACATATATGTAGCGTTACCAAACAGGAGCGTTACCAACCGGGAGTGACCCGATGATACAGCTCTCAATATCTACTAAAGGGTCACAAGTTGTCTGAATTATTAATAAACGTATTATTGTGACCTCTTTATCAAGGGGTCTTGTATCATCGCCATTTTGATTAACTATTTAAGGAGCTTGCATAAATTGTGGACCAGTACTGTTTCACATTCTGTGGTGGGCGCTTCTCCTCTGTTGAATCGATTTTTAATTTCTGAAAAAATGTGTAGAGCATCGTGCGTGCTGGTGATAGCACTGTTTGTCGAGCTGGCGCAGTCCTGGGGTGAGTATACGATATGCTTGTATTAAATTCTCACCTTGAATGTTGTTTATATTATATTTTTGGGTGGTTTTGACTTTAGGAATAAAGAAATAGTAAATTTTGATGCAAGTGGGCAAGAGAGGTAAAAGAGGCGAACCAAAGGGTTTTAGGGTTCCGAACAAAAAACGGAACGGAAGGAACGAAACGGATTATAGGATCACTCGGGTGTCTGTCCGTCTGTCACAGCCAGTTTTCTCCGGATCCAGTGGACCGATTCTGTTGAAATTTGATACACACATGGACTTCTATGACCCAAACACGGACGCGTTACGAAAATGATTAAATTTTTAGTATGGGCAAAAAAAGGTTTTTCAATAATATTGTGTGACATATCAAATGAAAGGGCTTACTGTAAGGGTTTTAATTGTATTTTTTTCATAATTTTAAAATAAATGTTTTAAGTTATTCAAGAAATAAGACGAAATATGACCATTCCCTCCTTATCTCCGAATTTACTGAGCCTAAAATTTTGAAAAAAGATCGAGATAATAGATCTTTACCTACAGATTACAGGAAAACCTATTAGAAGTCTATAGTGTTAAAACAACATGTTAAAAAAAAATCGTTTGGAACCCTTTGCACGCAAGTCCGACTCGCACTCGGGAAGTTTTTTTTCGAAGCTTTTCGTCGTATTTTCGAACCCCATATACATAGTTTCGGTCAGTTGGGAATTTGGGGGAATCGAACACACTAGGGCCACATGTGCTGCTCCGCTTAATCCTTAGCTAACGGTCTAGTCTAGGGCTAACTTTAGAAATCTGCAGAATGATCTTGCAAGGATAAGAAAATGTAATTAGCCTTGGGTTAAAACTTGGTATTTTTGGGGTTCCGTAGTCCGGTAGTCTACAAAAAACCCTTATAGTTTCGCCATATCCGTCTGTTTGTTTGTCCGCGGTTTAGCTCAGAGGCGCTTAGTACTAAAAAGTTGGATTTTGGTATGGTTATACATATTAATCACGCCGATAAAGTGGTAAAATAATATCTTTTTATTTTTAGGTTGCACGCCCTACACGCAGTGTGGCGATAAATTACTTTTCTAGGGTCTATCCCATGGTGTGGGGGTCGTTGGATAGGTCGTTTAAAAATATTGAGGGTGTGGGAAAACCACTTTTCCATCCAAGGAACCATTTGCGAAATATTAAGCTTTAAAGTTCTATTTTTTGTTAGAGTCAAGTGTCCCCCTCTGCCAGCTAAACTGTTTATTGATTATTGGAAACATGAAAAAAAAATATGGTAGTAGCATTATAAATAACGAATGAAAAAGTTAATAAGTTATTTTCCTAGCCTCTCAAAAACGTCAAATTGACGTAATTTCTAATGGACTAATATCCCAGAGTCCTTATTTATTTTCTCAGTATTTTCGTTTTTCCATAATAATCCTAATTAGTTTTAGTCGGTTTCTAGAGTACTTCCTAATGTACTAGGAAGCTCAAATTTAGTTTATAGTCTATGATTTTAACACATATAACGATAAAAAGAAACTACTTTTGTAAGTTTCGTTGTCCAACTCATATAGGAAAATGCAGGTCGTAGCTGTTTTTAGGGTTCCGTAACCAAAGGGTAACCAACGAACGCTATTGAGAGAGAGAGAGCTGAGCCTCCGCTGTCAGTCCGTCCGTCCGTCTGTCTGTCTGTCAGCGGGCTGTATCTCAAGAACCGTAATAGTTACCTTGGTAAATTTTCACAGAGTTTGTATTTCTATTGCCGCTATAACAACAAATAATAAAAATTAAGATATAATTCAGGCGTGTCTGACTCGCAGTTGGCCGGGTTTATAAAAGGAATTGCAGTTACAATCTATTGCGACTTCAATACTGATCACTTTAGGTAAAGTGGTTCAAAATCACGGGCAGTTAAAAGCACAATTTTTCTAAGAGAAAGAAACCCAAAACAAGGAAAATCCCAAAGAAACGAATGAAATTCCATTAAAACATTTCATAGAAATTGGTTGCCAAGCAAACGTTTCTGCCGTCAAAAAAAATTAAAGCCCTAAAACTTTATTTAATTTAATCAATCATCGTCATCATCATGTATATAAAATTCTTCCGTTACTGACTGATTGACTGACGGACAACGTTCAGCCAAAACTACTGGTCGTACAAAGCTGAAATTTAGCATGTAGGTTCCTTGGAGAGTGTAGGGGAGCACTAAGAGAGGATTTCCCGAAATTCTTACGGGAACAGAAAAAACGGGATATGTTTTTACTTATTTTTTTTTTTGTATAACGTTGTCCCGCACTAAGAATTTCTCCTGTATCGTGGGTGTGTTCACAAACATATAAATTCACATACACAAACAGCCAGACCCGGAACAACCATCTGTAGGCCATGCAAATATTTGTACCGCGCGGTAATCAAACCCGCGACAAGCAGCGCGGCAGTCAATCGCTCAACCACTGCGCCAATCGTGTAATATGCGCGTACGAGGTCGCGGGCAAAAGTTAGTTTATTTATTAAAACTTAATGCATTTGTAAAAACACTGTAGAAAGGCGTATTAAATACCTGATGCTTTTTCTACCAGTCGACATTAGGGAGATTGTGCAGAGACAGAACATAACATATTATATGTCTGTGAAACTAGTACATGATGTGCACTAGTAGCTCAAGTTCATGAAATTGTATCCATACCCATGGGTCTTTGGTAATCAAATAAGCCATCATATCAGCCGAAAGACGTCCACTGCTGGACATAGGCCTCCGCTAAGCGTCGCCACAATGATCGATCCAGCGCGTCTTGCATCCATCGGTTACCCGCGACCTTCACCAAGTCATTGGTCCACCTTCGTGGGAGGCCTTCCAACGTTGCGTCTTCCGGTACGCGCCACTCCAGAACTTTTCGGCCCCATCGACCATCTGTTCTGCGAGCAATGTGCCCTGCCCACTGCCACTTTAGTTTGGCGATCCTTCGGGCTATGTCGGTAACCTCGGTTCTCTTGCAGATATCACCATTCCTGATTCGATCACGGAAGGAAACTTCAAGCATTGCCCCCTCCATCAAATAATACCTGGTTTTCAATATTGTGTGTATGCAAGTCTTACTAAACAGCCAAGCCATATTTTTACCAATTGGCAGGGTTTGAAGAGTAAAGCTTTCTTGAGTTATGGGGCTTGACTTGAATCGAAACCCGATAACTTTAAAAGCGAAATCGGAGGTTTGACCATAAATTCACAAGAAATGTTTTTGGTGGGATGATAGATACACTCTAGTCTAATCTATCAGCTTGTTTGTTAAACAACGATTTTGTTTCAGACATCGCCATATCAGTAGGAGATCGTCTCAAATTTTACAATGATTCTGGAACCAAAATGTCAACTGTACATCTGAACTCCCTCAACATGGCTGCTTTAGCTTACGATGAAGTACATAATATGCTGCTGTTCGTTGACAAACAGAACGATAGCGACGCCATTTGTGGTTATGACATCACTTCCGCGGAATACAAGTGCTACGTAGAGAGGAATGGAAGGAACATCCAAGGCCTGGCCTTCGACCCTGTCACAGAAATACTGTTTTTCACAGATACTAAGGAAAAAAGCATTAATTGGTATTCATTGAAACCTGAATCCAAGAACAATGTTTACGGCAATCTTTTAATCAAGATGGATGACGGGATCCCCACGGATATAGCCGTGGATGGTTGCAGAGGGTAAGTTACCAATATAATTGTCTGAAAATTTATAATTTGACTAAATCTATTCTGCTTGGTAAAAAACACTGATGGTTTTCAATTTGCAGGTATATTTACTGGATCAACACGAACCTGCGGACGATATCTACTATAGAGAGAGCTCGCTTTGATGGCTCGGGAAGAGAAACTGTCATTTCTGCTGAGTACCAATATGATCTGCACAGTTTGGCTATTGACCAAGAAAAACAGAAAATATACTGGATGATGCCTGAAACTCGTGTTAATAGTTATTTGTATAGTGCAAATTTAAATGGAAAAAACACTCAATCATTAGTTGACTGGAGAGCTGATCATAGTACTGTTTTGACAAATATTCATCCAAACTCATTTACGGTTTCAAAACAAAACCTGTACGCGGTAGCACTGCTGGCCTGGTGTTCAACCTGCACTCAGGATAGTGTTTGGAAATTTCCAAAGACATCAATAAGATATGATTTAAGTAAGATGTTTGAGGTTCATTCTGCAGGCGTTATCGGTATAGCCGCCCACTACAAAATGAAAGACCAATTACAGGGAATTTCTGATTGCAATCACGAACGCGATTATTATGAGACAGATAACTCGTTCAAAAACGACTTATCGCCTTATTTCGAAGTTTAAAGTTATCATAGAATTGTTTATGTTATTGTTATTATCTTTTTTGTCATTTACTTGTTTAGTTTAATGTTTAATTTTATTTTAGTTTTTACGATTTATATTTTTAAATCTATACTAATATATAAAGCTGTAGAGTTTGTTTGTTTGGTTGAACGCGCTAATCTCAGGAACTACTGGTCCGATTTGAAAAATTATTTCAGTTTTATATAGCCCATTTATCGAGAAAGGCTATAGGCTATATATCATCACGCTAAGACCAAAAGGAGTGCAGCAGTAATGAAAATTGTGACGCAGTTGCGAGGGTCAGCTAGTTTTTGTAATATACGTAGTTATGTATAAAACAATACTTTTGCTGTGTCCTAACAGGATCTACAACGGGTTTTAGCTCTAAGCTTTTTGTTAACATCTTGTTTTTACGTTGTGGAACGCAAGTAAATGAATATGTTTGCATTAAGGCGCGAGGAAGAGATCGGAGCTATGCAGCTATTCTATTCTGTAAATAACTATTATCGAAATAGTTATTTACAGAATAGACTAGCTGCTTCACCTGAGTGACAAATCTCACGAAGTGAGCTTTATTACACACAACGTAAAGGTCTTATATTTATACGAATTTGATTCTCACCTCGGATTCCACTGTCGAGACACGAAAAGTTGTTACAGAATAGCACTACAGGATGAATAGAACTGCCTCTTTCTCACAACGAAAGCATGATGGTGGATGGCCCAGGGCTATAAAGTGGCAAGTCATGGAAAGAAAGAAATTGAAGTTATGGTTTGGAGTGGCTGATGTGGACTGGTTATTATTGTATGTACTTGTGTTATACCAATGAATAAATTGTAACAATTGGAAATAGCTTCATAGACTTTAATGTGTGCCGATAACAGTGACTGTCGACTTGTTCACATCATTATTATTGTAAAAAATTACCAATATCTTACACTCTTACCTATATTTTGATATTTAACTATGTAAGTAAAGCAAATAGTGTACCTATGTTTCCGTTTTATAATTTTGTTGTTAGATTTGTTCATCATCTTTATCATCATCATCATCATCATAGCAGCCGAAAGACGTCCACTGCTGAACATAGGCCTCCCCCAAATTTGGTATACATAGGAAATTTTGTGACCCAACCACGAAAGCGTTACGTAAATAAATAAATGTTTATTGTGGGGGTCACTTTTGGGGGTCAAACTAGAAGATTAAAAAAAGTTTTTCAAACTGTATCGTGTGACATATCAAATGTAAGAGCTTAATATGAAGGTTTTAATTATATATTTTTCATAATTTTAAAATAAATTATTTTGAAATTATTCAAGAAATAAGACTAAAAATGACCACCCTCCCCCTTATCTCCGAAACTACTGAGCCTAAAATGTTGAAAAATTGCAGATAATTGTTTTATACCTAAATATTACAGGAAAACTACCTAACTATAAGAAGTCTGTAGTGTTAAAATAACATGTAAAAAAATGAAATTGGTTCGGAACCCTTTGCACGCGAGTCCGACTCGCACATGCATATATGGATAGAGGACACTTCAACAAACCAAAAATGTTAGTCACTATGTGACATCATGAATATCATTAAAAACTGGCCAATAAGTACAATGACCCCTTAAGAGATATTGCGTTTATTCTGTTATACGTTGTATACGATACTTATGACAAAAAACCGGCCAAGTGCGAGTCTGGCTCTCATAACGCAATTAGAAATACTACTTGTATATTTTGAGTATACACTGGGGCTCATTGAAGACCAATTACACGTAAAAGCAGTTTCATTAAAAGTGTCGGGCGTACAGTAAGAAAGTAGTCGGGAGATTGACATGACACCTCATATACTTATTTAAAACAAAGGGTTCCGAACGAATTTCATTTTTATAACATTAACATGTGGTGTTTTTAATGTTATTTTAACACTACAGACTTCTAATAGGTTTTCCTGTAATCTTTAGATCTATTATCTCCATTTTTTTTTCAAAATTTTAGACTCAGTAGTTTCGGAGATAAGGGGGGGAATGGTTATTTTTCGTCTAATTTCTTTAATAACTTCTAAACAGTTTATTTTAAAATTATAAAAAAATATAATTAAAACTTTCACAGTAAGCCCTTTCATTTGATGTGTCACACAATATTTTTCAAATTTTTTTTTTTTAATTTTCTATTTTGACCCCCACAAGTGACCCCCGTACTAAAAAAATAATAATTTACGTAACGCGTCCGTGTTTGGGTCATAGAAGTCCATATGTGTACCAAATTTCAACAGAAACGGTTCAGTGGATCCGGAGAAAACTGGCTGTGACAGACGGACAGACAGACAGACAGACACCCGAGTGATCCTATAAGGGTTCCTTTTTTTTTCGGAACCCTAAAAACTAATTAACAAACGCCTGCTAGAGCCATCGTAAACCTATTGACGTGCGAATTTTGTATGAATCGATAACCGTGAGGCGCTGCGCCGCAACATATTCCAGGCTGTTGAAAACTTGCTTTCAACGCTTCAATTCAACAGCAGTTGGCAGCGAGCAGAGTCGAGCAAAGGGCCTCGCACACAGCCTCGTGAAGTTTTGATCTCTGCAATTCTTGTATTTCCATCAGGTCCAGGAAATAGCTGAATAATTCGTCCCAGACGCCAGCCTAGTGGAGGCGCGTTATCGTGAGCTAGGAGCACCATGTCACTTATGTTGAGCTGAGCGTTGCTTTTACATCATTTTGTCCTTTGTTGAAGCTCTGACAAGTACTCCTTCTGCCATCTTTGCCAGATGTGACGCCGTACTTGTTCAAGAGGTTTATATTTATTTCTTTGGTTTGTATCATATTCTTTCAGGGCTGGTGACGGCCGACCAATGATGAAGTGCCCTGGGGATAACGAGAGGAAATAATTGGGAAGGAAAAGGCGCTTTTCTGATTTCATAGAACATCAATGTGCGATGTGAAGCTTTCGCTGAATCACTGCTCGCCCCAGCCCGAACTCGCCCTGGCCTCGATCCTGGCTGCACCTCAGTTCTTGAACCTCTTTCTTCATAATCACGCAAATGGAAATTTTCTTCTTATTCTGGTTTTCTTGCTATGTTTAGTTCCCGTCATGCGCCACCATTATGTATATTTTGACTATAGATTGGGGCTAATTAAAGACCTATAACACGTAAAAGCAGTCTAATTAAGAGTGTCGAGCGTACAGTAAGAATTTAGTCGGTAGAATGACATTCGAATGGCGAATTTAGTATTCGATAATCGTGAGGCGCTGCTCCGCAACATTACCTATTACGGTTCTTAAGATACAGTCCGCTGACAGACAGACGGACGGTTGGTCAGCAGAGGCTTAGTAATAGGATTCCGTTGGTTACCCTTCAGGTCCAAAGCCCTAAAAAGCAGATTTTGTCAGTTTGTTCCGGCTCCGAAACGGCTGGGCCGATTTTGACGGGAATTTACCTGATTAATAGCTGATGTTACAAGGTATAACTAATTATAGACAAAGGAAAAGACCAAAGAAATTGAACTCGTGAAAATTCTTTTACGTGGGCGAAGGTAGTTCATTAGTATATCTTCTTATTATTGAATCTTTACCTACATGCTTATCTTATTCGAATCTTCTAATGCTATAAAAATCTAAGTCCTCGCTCTAGTAGTATGGTGATTTTTTATAAGAAATCTTAAGGCTGCCTATGCCGCGGAGCGAAGCAGTGGAGCGGAAAAACGGAGAAATGGAATTGCATAAAATGTCAGTGATCACTGACATTTTATGCAATACCTAATGCTTGCGTTTATAAACTTGGAAATGTCAAAAACCTGTCTATGAATATTGCTACAGGCAAGAATTATATCTGTTATTATCTGTGGTTCAGGACTTTCCCGTCAGCGTGATGGTCACTCCCGTTTGGTAACGATACAAATACCTTTTCGGTATGGGCACGCTCAGCGCAATTATTATGTACTCGTACCTACTATTATTACTGTTCATTTTGTCTATTTTGCTGTGAGTTTGTGTCTATGCTGAATAAATGTTTTCTATTCTATTCTATTCTATTCTAAATACTTACCTATAGTGGTGTATTGCATGCACAAGGTACAACCAATACGTCAAGTCAAAAGACATGACCAGTAGGAGCGTGCCTAGGTATAAACATCAATGTGCAGCAAATATTTATATATTTTTGGAATTGTTATATTCTATAGTTTACAGATAAAAAAGTTTCACGACTCTAAAAGCTAAGGAAATTGAGAAAAATAAAGATAAGTTTTCACTAAATAACTCTACTTTTCAATAAGAGATGGCGCTAGACGTTGAGGTTATCGAGTTTAAAAATGATTTCCTACTATTTGACACGCCACCGCATCGAGGTGCTATCCTAGAAAGGTAGTTAAAAAAAGGTAAACTTAATGTATTTTTGGTGAAAAATTAAGTTTTAAAATAAAATGCAACTAAAACAAATGTAAATACAGCAATAACAATTATTACTAAATCAATTGAACTATTAGTTTAAGCAGTAGTTTATTTGTTTAATATCTGTGTTTAAGTTGAAATTGTCAAGATCAAGATTAACTACCTTTTTTTATCTACTTCTACGACCTTTATTTAACTACCTTTTTTTACTATTGTTAGGCACGCGTTTGACCACTATCTTACCTGATGGTAAGCGATGATGTGGTCGAAGATGGTGCTCCTATTTAGATTTAGGTAACTTCTAAGTTACCTAAATCTTTCTAGTCAGAAATAGGAAACAATAATCGCCTGACTTTAATGAAAGATACACCAAGATCGATGTGTAAGTAGGGATGTGATTATGGTGAATGGCGATCTGAGGTCGATAAATCGATAATTATTTTTTTCACGACACACTAAGTAAATCTTAAATTGAATCTTAAGATTGAAATCAGTTTTTTATTAGAAAACTCTGACCCATCAAACTCATCCGTGGAACCATATTTTACACTTAGTTATGTTACTTCAGTATGCAATGACATTAATAGGCAGTAGGTATAAGTTCGTAAATCTCTTTTACGATACAATTACCAAATGTCGATTATTGAATACAAAATAAATCTTTACATTAACACATAACTATAAACTATTAACCTTTTTATAATTAAAAAGATAAAACGGTAAAATAAAATATCAATCCAAAAATCTATTTGAATCTCGATTTTTTGTGAATCGATTTTTCTCGGTTTCATGATGTCATCATATCAGCCGAAAGACGTCCACTGCTGGACATAGGCCTCCCCCAAGCGTCGCCACAATGACGGGTCCTGTGCGTCTCGCATCCATCGGCTACCCGCGACCTTCACCAGGTCATCGGTCGACCTAGTGGGAGGCCTTCTAACGTTGCGTCTTCCAGTACGCGGTCGCCACTCCAAAACTTTTCGGCCCCATCGACCATCTGTTCTGCGAGCAATGTGCCCTGCCCACTGCTACTTTAGTTTGGCGATCCTTCGGGCTATGTCGGTAACCTTGGTTCTCTTGCGGATATCATATATAGAGTTTCCGATCTTGATGGGAATGGGTGCTACATGGGTATTTATCATGATCTTGGTTTTGTCCATGTTCATTTTGAGACTCACTCTTTCGGAAGCTCTACTGAGGTCATCGAGCATTGTACTGAGGTCCTACGTAGTCTCAGCCATGACGACTATATCGTCGGCAAATCGAAGATGACTGATGTACTCGCCATTGACATTAATGCCTCGCCTTCTCCAGTCCAAAACCTTAAAGACATCCTCCATTGCGGCCGTAAACAGTTTCGGAGAAATGATGTCTCCCTGCCACACCCCGCTGCAGGAGGATAGGTTTCGAGGTCTGATCCTGAAGTCGGACTGACATGGTAGCGTTTTTGTACAAACTTTTCAGCACCTCGATGTACCGATAGTCGATCTGGCACCGTTGGAGAGACTGCAGCACAACCCGAGTCTCGATCGAATCAAAGGCGATCTCGTAGTCCACAAACGCTAAGCAGAGGGGCAGATTATACTCTTCGGTCTTCTGTATAACCTGACGGAGCGTATGTATGTGGTCTACGGTATGAAGACTTTTCGGAATCCAGCTTGTTCGGGAGGCTGGATGTCGTCAAACCTGCGTGCGAGACGGTTCGTGATGACTCTAGAAAACAGCTTGTAGACATGGCTTAGAAGTGAGATAGGCCTATGGTTCTTAAGCAGGGCATTGTCGCCCTTTTTAAAGAAGAGTGCCACCACACCTCTACTCCATGTCTGTGGTGTTTTCCCTTCGAGTATGACGGAATTGAACAGTTCCTGTAGGGCCTTAAGGACCGGTCTTCCACCCGCCTTCAGGAGTTCGGCCGTAATTCCGTCCTCACTCGACGCCCTGTTGTTTTTAAACTGCTTCAGAGCCATCCTAATCTTATACAGGCTGACGTCCGGGATGTCCTCGGTATAGTGCCGGGTCAATCTAGCTCTTATCGGGTTTAGTCATTGACGTGTATAACTGTCCGTAGAAAGTCTCGATCTCTCTCAGAAGCTCCGATTGATTTTGAATTCTCGTTTTGACACGAATCAATAGAATTATCAATTTTAAAAAACAGATTGCTGGCCGTCCCTACACAGGTATCCGCCACAAATGTCAGATGCATTGTGAAAGAAATGACACTCCGTTATACGCAGTGATTATTTAAAAAAAATATGGTGTCCGATCATAGAAATACACATGTGTCAACAAAAACTTAACCTAACCTGTAGGCTTGACAAACAATACAATTAGTTATAAACAAATTAACATAATATTCCTTAGTCATTGTTCACTTGATCGAAAATATCTCGGTATACTATGTGTAGGTTACTATGGTAACCGGATGATTATGGATACAATGGAACATCAACAAAGTGAAATACAGCGGAAAAAATACTGTTTTTTTTAGAGATTTTATTAACCTTGGCCTTATTCGGAATAATATAACCATGACAATTTAAATCTTTATTTTGAAAACTTTGTGGATAAACTGTAATACTGCACATGATCCCGAACTCGCCTAGGCAGAAACTGGTCATCTCCTGGAATCTAAATATTTGATTGAAATAGTGTTGCTAAATCGTATTATCTTACTATTGTCCTTAAGTTGACTGGAACTAAGCAAAGAAAAATCAACAACATACGTGAGTACAATACACAATAGGCAATATACCTAATAATAAGAAAATTGATCACTATTCGGGTATTTACTTAGTTTTTGAAGTCGGTGCCAAACCAAAACTTTTGGACAACGAAGAACGCTGTACTTGCATAAAAAGGACATAGTTTACTAATTCATTTAGCACTACTGTCCCGCTCCAAAGTGGCCCATTCTATGCAGGTTATTAGGTACTTCTCTGCGTGTACGAGCGCTGAATTTCTCTGTTTGGCAGCATTGTTTTCTTGGTTTGGCACCGACTTCAAAAACTAAGTAAATACCCGGATAGTGATTAATTTTCTTATTATTAGGTATTAATTACTTTTTGCCAGAAATTTGCTTTACGGGGTAGGAACAGAGACGGGATAGGGACTGGATAAGGGTAGGGGTGGGGTATTTAAAAATTATTTGTGCTTTTCAGTGGGTTGGTTTTTTGAAGCCGGTTTCTTTTTTAGAAAAAAAACTAATTATCATTTTTTTTAGTTTTTTTTTTAATTCACACTTTTAAGTGATTTTATTCATAGTTAGGTTCTTCATTTATTTTAGACGTAGTTTTTTTATTGATACGTTTTGTGCTACTAGTAGTTGGTATCAGTTTGTAATCATGACTTTGACATACCAAGTATTATAGCGTGTGCCTATGGGCCTAGGTAGAAAAACGAAGGATGCTGCGAGCATTACGACGACCGCCTAAGGAAGTGTCGCGCAAGGGAGAATGAATACCATTTTGATATTATTTGATGATCCATCAATAGGAGTACGTCTTAAAGATGATGATGTATACATTTCCATAGCTCCAGTGACGGCAACCTATTAAGGCAATCGTGGTTACGGTGATTTCGTGAGGCGGATTATGCCAGTCATACTGAGTTGGGCCGTGACGGTACACAAGTTCCAAGGGTCACTTAGTTCCGTGGTAATCGACCTAGGGCGTAAAATCTTTGTAAAAGGCCAATGTTATGTTGCCTTGAGTTAAGTGAAATCCCTACAAGGCATGGCTTTTTGTGATATTGACTCAAAGAAGTTACTTAATCATCCACTTCACGAAAACAGAGCCTTATCCGAAATTGCCAGGATGAGAAATGTGCTTTCGCATTAGATAAAATAGGTACTGCGTCACTGGGGTGCGTGCAGAAAACCTCCACGTGTGCCTGACGGCTGCTGGTCCCTGAACGTTTGGGGGAAAGAGCAGTTGTCGGGCCGGTGCGCCCTGGGCACGGGCAATAGTCTCTCTATGTGGGGGGGCTATTGTCTGTGGCGAATTTCTGCGAGAGGGGGAGCATCTTGTTCCACGGTGGTTCCTCCTCGTGTCCCTCTGACTCACAGAGGGTACTGTGAAGGAACGTCGGAGATGGGGTCCTTCCTGTCTGATCGACAGTTGTCGATTGGCAAAGGATGCGACCAATGCCGCTGCGGTGCAGGCGCACCAACGCGGCAGTCGCTCTCTCCTCACGGAGCAATCCTGACGAGAGAGCTTCCGGCGGGTCCGCTGAGTCGGGTTGACCGGACAGCGGACGGAGGCATGTATAATGCCGTCGTCGGGGGCTTGACATAACCGCCTGGCCCAGAGGAAGGCTACCTCTAAGATAAAAAGCCACCTAATCCTAAGCTTTGAAGCGCGGCGAGAGGATGAATGGCTGGAGGGAGTCCAGTCGCGAGCGCTTCCCCTGCAGAGCACCTGCCGCACTCTGCAGTATATAGGCTTACCGGGTACCTAGGCTCTGCCCGGTGGACATTTCGTACCTATATCTACTCGTGGGAACTTTATGGATAAGTCAAACCAACACCACCAAAAAAACACGATGGGCCAGTTTTGGCGGAGAGGACGAAGGAAGGAGAGCCGTCTACCGGAGTCGGCAACGAGAGCCGAGGAGGCTCACGCGCCCTCTCTAAGTTTTGGGGCAAGCGTTCGCGCGGTGAGGGCGTAAATCCCTCATCAAGCGAGGAGGATCTGTCGGCTGCAAAGGTGTCGACAGCTCGGAGAGGTGATCGATTCCTTCGGCCTGCTACGCCGATTCCAGTAGTCCGTCTGAATCGGCCGCCCGAGGTAGCGAAAAACCATTCACTGAACATAACAAATCGTAGCTACTTCACAACAGATTTTGGTGGAAAGTTTGATTATTTAAGTTTGGTTATTTAATATTTAGTTAAGTATTCTGTTTATTGTGTCTACCTTCGTCCGTGTGTCACTGCGGGGTGCCAACTGAAAACCAGCGCTGGGTGTCTAACGCTCAGCAAATGCTGAGATGGCTACCCTTTCGGTATGGGCACGCTCAGCGCAATTATTGTGTACTCGTACCTACTATTATTTCTGTTTATTTTGTCTATGTTGCTGTGAGTTTGTGTCTATGCTGAATAAATGTTTTCTATTCTTTCTTTTATTCTTTAAAACATTCCCCAGGATATTAGTAATACATTACTTAATACCCCATCAAAATCAGTTGAGTAGAACGTGATTTATTGCAACCGCATCAAAAAAACCGGTCGAGTTGAACTACTATATCGTTTAATAACGAATTTAACGATACAGAATATCAATTCGTTGTATACTAAAACCTTCTCCAGAATGTAGCAAATACTTTGCTGAAAACCACATCAAAATCGGTTCAGCCAAACTCGAGATAATCGAGACAAACATACAAACATACGGGACGAACTGAGAACCTCCTTTTAGTTTGAAGTCCGTTAAAAAACGGTCGGACGAAAACGTTTCTTACGAACGCTGCCTTAACGATGAGAAATATATAATTGAGTTCTAGAGAAAAGTTGTAGAGCTTGATAGTGCCTACAAATACGTCAGGGACAGCATTTGTGTTACTTTTATATTTAAGTCACAAAAAGTAGTTTTTATATTAAAATATGATAATTTAAAACTTTAGGTCATGTTTATTAGCCATATTATCAACAATTATGAATATAAGCAAATTTATCGTCTCAAGTGTTAAAAAGAAAATACTTTTACTGCATATAATTTGGACGAATGGTTTTAGAGATAATATGATATAGGTACGGAATTGCGACCGTGTCGTAATCTATTTAATTTATTCATTTAATTCGGACAACACAGATCCATATTTTATTAGTTAGTAAGAAACTTACTCACTATGTTAGTAACTAAATAAATTGCAAATAAATATCATTTTCAACACAAAAACATTAAAAATATTAAATTTCATATCATTACCTACATTATTACATTTAAAATTATCAAAATTCATTTACTTATATGAGTGTATGTATGTGGAAAATTAAAGATAAAATACACCAATAAAACTAATAACCAAAACAGTTAAATTAAATACAATCACTCGATACATTGAAACGCCGTCTTGACATGTAACTGCACACAATGCCATAGTATTGGGCAGTCAATTCGGCCAGCCACAACGCTCAGAATGCCGTTGCCACTCCCGTGCACACGACTTAGCAGGAATGCAGCTCTTTTTCGGAGGTTGGCATGAAAGCCATCGACATACGCGTCGGCAAACATGGCAGATGCGCTACAGCATCCTAAAAGCGTTGCTATATTGCACGCGTAGGGCGTTGATTGTTTTTTGAGTATATTTGACCCATAGACTGCACGTATAAAAAGATTAGCAAAACGCCCGGAACAAAGTCATTTTTACAGCCCTGGAACAGCGTGCAAATCTACGAGCCAACATATTGCATCGGACAGCCAACACCCGGCGCTCTCTCTCAATATCCTCGTGGTCGGAGAGGTCATCCGAGACCCAGTGGCCCAGGTACTTGAATCGGGAAACTCTGGGTAACGAAACACCATCTAAGAAGACGGGTGGTACATGCGTGACCTTATGGCCAGGTGATTGGAACACCAAGAGCTTGCTCTTCTTTACATTGTACCTGAGCCCATGAACCCCGGCTCTCACATACTCTTCACACACAGCGAGCAGTTTTCGAACGGCGCTTATGGAGGGGCCCAACAATACCATATCGTCTGCGTAACTAATATTGTTGATGTATGTCCCGTCTACAGAACATCCAACATTGGCATTGCTGAGCCCCTCGATGAGTCGGTTCACGTACAGATTGAAGAGACGATGAGTGATGTTTCTATTTTTTATATCTATCTAGACGAATACTAACTACTAATCTATACTAATATTATTAAGAGGTAGGTACCAGCTTGCTGCGCTTGACTCGGTGGAACGCAGAGCTAAGAGACTCATCGGTGACGTAAAACTGGTGGATGCCAAGCTGCATAGCTTGGCTTACCGCCGTAAGATTGCTTGCTTGTCTGTCTCCTACAGATTGTACTTCGGTGAGTGTGCCCAAGAACTCCACGACCTCATCCCACCGGTTCCCTTCTACCATCGGACATCCAGACGCACTGCATCTTACCATCCCTACCTTGTTGCTAATTCACCAATTTGCACTAAGCGTTTCCAACGTCTTTTATAATGCGCACAGCAAAGGAGTGGCATAACTCTCTGCCTGCGTCTGTGTTTCCAAACGCTTAAAACCCTAATCTCTTCAAAGTTAGAGTGAACAGGCTCCTTCTGAGTAGGCTCGCTCCATCGTAGACTTTGTATCTGTCATCTCTGACCTAGACTAGAGTCAAGAGCAAACCCATCACAAATAAAAAAGAGGTAAAGTTTTGTAAATAAAGAAGCCTTCTTTTTTATTTTCTTAGCTACTTGAAAACCATAGTTTTGTATAACGTAGAAGCATAATTTCAATTTTTTGTAAATGTGAGCACTATGGAGCCATTTACATATGTAATTAGTTATAGATTTCGTTATTAAATAAGTTTGAGATGAACGAGCGTGGCAGTTGAGAGCTTGTCATGCTCATACAAATGTTTTGCTGATGGTGGCGCGTGTTTTGGATCATTTGGTTCCCTTCAAAATGGTTGAGTTAGATGGTGCTGATGCACGCGTCACGTTCGTGAACCGGCGCCGTCAGTTGAGACTGTTCATCTCTTATCTGCCACTGGCTTATTTTAATCTGTACCTACATTTTGAATTGTTTATATATTTTCCTGTTCTTTACATTGTCCTCACATATAGAAGCAATCAAAGATAATGTTAACAAGATTTTTTGTAATACATCACATGGTTTAAAAGAGTGTCCGTGGAGTTTCTTGCAGGTTCTTCTCCATAGAGATCTACGCTTTGGAACGTGCAAATAGCTTCATGTTTTTGACTGACCGACTTTGACAATTCAAAAATGGTTTATTTGAAATATACGATTTCATTTGATTTGATTTGTGAGGTTGTAGGGGGTAATATTTATTTATTTATTTATTTATTAAAACTTGATGCACTAGTAATTACACTGTACAAAGGCGGACTTAATGCCTTAGGCATTTTCTACCAGTCGACCTTAGGATGGTGCAGAGACAACATGGCAGGTGCAACTTAAAGGAAAGACAAACAGAGAGGAAAAGTAATACAATCATAAATACATAGATACATACATACACATAAAAATAACGACGTTTAGAAAATAATCAAATAAAAAAAAATAATATCTGGATCTACTGAACTGATTTTGAAAATTCTTTTACCAATAGAAAGCTACGTTATTTGTGACTGTCATATTAACCCGAAAAATAACGCCCAACGATGTGGGTACGGGTCAGCTAGTAATAATATAAAGTCGAAAATTAAAATTTGAATTAAACACAGTTTTTATATGTAACTCACCATAAATACGGTTAAAACGTATAAAATATAATGAATATGAATAGTTAGTTTTAAAACGTATATAATATAATGAATATTAAATATATTCGGGGTTTTTACTCTGCCTGTACTTTAAGGGTTGCTCAGGTACGTAATCGTAATATCTACAAATATAACTAATGTGTTTGTAGCGTTACCAGACGGGAGTGATCTGATGATACAGTTCTAAATATCTTCTAAACGGTCACAAGTTATCTGAGTGATGAAACAACGCAATATTGCGAACTTTAATCAAAGTTTCTCTTATCATCACCATTTTGTACGGGGCTTTCCCGCGGCGTATCTCGCAGCTCTCAATATCTGCTTAAGGGTCACAACATATCTGAATGATGAAATAACATATTATTGTGATCTCTTATAAAGGGGACTCTTATCATCGCCATATTGTGATGCAAATAACACCATTTTTGAGTAACTATTTAAGGAGCCTTCATTAAGTGTGGACCAGTACTATTTCATCTTCCGTGGTGGGCGCTTCTCCTCTGTTGAATCGAATTTTTATTTTGTGAAGAAAATGTCTAGAGCGCTGTGGGTGCTGGTGATAGCACTGTTCGTCGGGCTGGTGCAACCTTGGGGTGAGTATACGATTTGCTTGTGCTACGAGTGTACGATAGACGGACAACCTATCTTTTCTGTAATTTATGATGCGACCTGTCCAGCATCTTTTGTTTTAAGATGTTATTTGTACATGCTTGGTTTGTGTCAAATGCTGCATCAAAATCAATCCGTTTTATGGTAAGTCGTCTGTCATAGTATCAGGTCTTGTGGAGTTTGACTTTTAAGTCTCCTGAATGCCTTTGTTTTAAAAAAAATGTAAATTATCTATTATTGTAGGCATTGACTGCTAGCGTGATTTATTCTTTGACCTTTAGTAACCTTTGGTATTTTTAAGTCTCGATTTAAGCTATCATTAGTTATGTACCATGGTGCCATTCTTAGCATCTTTGTTTTTTTTTGTCAATGTTTGAGGTGCCGTACCTCAGAGCTGTATTTCGTATGTTCAAATAGGCATTATGATACACTTATAAGTCCTGAGCTTATTTTCCAGGGAAAGCTTATTTTTATAGTAGCCAATAGTGTTTTTAAGCTTTGTGGTTCGTGAATAAGTGTATGTTGTCGCCAGGTTAGGTACATTCCGTGAATTCATTCGTACAAACAGGTATGGGCATGTATCTCTTCTTGCTGTGAACGTCACGTGCACAGATTTGGTTTTATTTGCCTTTATTCTCCATTTTCTTAGCCCATCGAAACTTCATCTAAGCTTGTTTGTAATATCTTAGATGCCTGGGTGGCATCTTAATGCACAGCTAGTGTAGCAGTGTCGTCGATAAAAGTACCTAAGATTATTCCTTCAGACGATCACCTGTATAGAGAAGGTATAGAGTGGGACCCATCATACTGCCTTGAGTAACTCTTGCCCGAATTTCGTGCAGTCCAGTGATTTAATTGCCTTGTTTACAAATAAATACCTCTTTTCTAAGTTAGAATTAAAAAAAACATTTGAAGATAGTGCTTTTTAATCCTTACTAATATTATAAATGCGAAAGTAACTCTGTCAGTCTGTCTGTCTATCTGTCTGTCTGTCTCGCTTTCACGCCAAAACTACTGAACCGATTTAAATGAAATTTGTTACAGAGATAGTCTAGACCCTGAGAAAGGACATAGGCTACTTTTTATCCCGAGAGTATGTTCCCTAGAGACCACGCGGGCGAAGCCGCTGGCAGAAGCTAGTTTTATATAAAGGGCTGTCGTGTCGATCGAAAGCTTGTGATATGTCTAGAAATATTGCCGAGCAGTATTTTTAGGGTTCTGAACCTCTGTATGGAAAAACAGAACCCCAATATGATCACTCAGTTATCTGTCGTCTGTCTGTCCGTCTGTCACAGCTGATTTTCACAGAATCTACTGGACCGATTCGGTTTTTGGTACACATAATTATAATTTTCTGTAACAAAAATAAATAAATGTAGAAAATGGGATCACTTTTTGGTGGGAAAATCAATATTTGTAAATCATAAACAATGTCTTTACAGTGGAGCGCCGTAAGATTTATACCTCGGAATCCAGAGCCAGTCAATGAATCTTTATATAAACTTTGGAAATGTGTTTTTAATAGTATAAAAAAGTGCTTCTTCAATTTTTTAATTATTATTACAAATAATTATTGTTTTTAGGAATTTTCCTTTATTTATATTAGTTTAAGGTTATATTTTAAAAAGGAGAACTGTTACAAACTTGATCTTAGGTCTCAAGGTACTCCAGGTATAAGGATGAGGGGAGGGGACCAGAGGGTACAACAGCAGCTGTTCGGTGTTGTTAACGCGAGCCCTAACAGAATAGTACACGTCGCAACTTGCTTGGCTCAATACGTACTAATAATTAAAACCGCTCCTGAAAACATTGCTGTATTGTCCGAGGATGTAGATGTTTTAGTTTTATTGACTGCGCTCTCACCAACAGACTGAGAAATTAATTAGCTAAAACCATCTAAAGGCAAAATGCCGCAAAAAGCGTACTCTTCTAAGAGTTCAGAAAAAGTATTACCAAAGTGTAAACAGCATATTCTGTTCTTACATGCATTCACTGGCTGCGAAACGACGTCAGCTTTTTTCCAACGTGGCAAAAACATGTTTGCAAAAAATTTGTAAAAACGAATTGACTTGCAAAATGCTGCGACAGTTTTTAAAAATGAATGCAAAGATACAATGGAATTTTTAAGGCTGGTGTTAGATGCATTCTTGCTTTATACGTTACCCCCCAAAAAATAAAATATCTTAATCTATTAAGATATCTCTTTTTGAAAGCAACTGCTAAAAATACCTGCGTTAAACTGCCGTCTTTACCACCTACTGTAGATGCCGCTTTTGAACACTTCAAAAGAGTACAATAATATCTGCAAATTCAAACATGGCTCGGAAGAGCAATATCACCAGAATAATGGGGTTGGAAATATGAATGCGGAATATTGATACCGCAAACAATGACGCAGGGACCAGCTCCAGAATCTTTACTAAAAATTATTTTTTACTTTGGGAAAGTGAATTAAACTGCACTGCTGCTTGCTTAGAATGCAATGGTGACAGCTGTAATCCTTTACCTACAATCTACATCAACGAGATCGACGGCGACGACAATAATGAACAATAATGTATATAGTTGATGATATATTTTTTTTGGTAATCGTTATTTTTTGCGAAAATCTAATAAATTAACATTAAAGATACTGTGCAAATATAATTTATCTATACTAATATATAAAGCTGAAGAGTTTGTTTGAACGCGCTAATCTCAGGAACTACTGGTCCGATTTGAAAAAATATTTCAGTGTTAGATAGCCCATTTATCGAGGAAGGCTATAGGCTATATATAATCACGCTAATACCAATAGGAGCGGAGCAATACAGAAAATTATGACGCAGACGAAGTCAACTAGTTAAATATAAAATTGAAATCTTTACTATAATCATTTTGATCCCCCTTCCACCTCTCATTTTCCAGTAAATTGTTGTTAAAAATTGTTGTAATCGAGATCGGACAATTTTTTTTAACTTTTGATTTAGAGCTTTTAATAATGCAGTCAAACACTCGTTATACAGATTCATTGACTGGCCCTGGGTTCCGAGATTTTACAATTTTTATGCCTTACGACGCTCCATTACTAGTACTTTTGAAAGAATAGACAACAAACTAATGTGCCGCCGGTACGCTTCATGTCCCCAAGGCACTTTCTAGGCTTAGCTTAATCATAATTATTTGAGCAACTTTCTAATGTGGGGTATGCACTCTTCAAGAGCATTGCGTTGTATAAAGCGGTGAGAAAAACAATGCCCACTTCAGGAAGTTCCTTCAGTGTCTTTGCTGTAATTAAGTCATATCCAGGTGCTTTGTGTGGGTGCATTTAGTTTATTGATGGCAGTTCGTACTTAATTTTTCGTAACTTTTTCCAGAGGCAAGTCAAGTTGGTATGAATTGCTGTAAAGAAATGATGTATAGATATATATATATATATCTCAATATGCATTTTTTGTAATCCTTGAGCATCGTTGGGTGTAAATACTTTACCTAGGTGTTCGGCAAAAGTTTGTGCCTTTTCAAAGTCACTTTTGGCCCATGAGTTATCGCTTTTGTATATTGAGGCTTGGTTTGCTACAGGTAATATTTAGTAAAATTTCCTTAATTTGCACTTCTCATCTAGCAAGTCTTTGACGGTAACAGGCACACAGTATTTCTGTAGGTTTCTAAAATAAGTAAGGCCTTTGTGGCTTGACTTTAATCGAAATCTGATAATTTTTTAACAGCAAAAACGAATTCTTGAAAACAGATTCACAAGAACAGTTTTAGTAAGATAATAGAAACACGCCAGTCTCTAATATATCTGCTTGTCGTTTAACAACGATTTTGTTTCAGAAATCGCCATATCAGTAGGAGATCGTCTAGAATTTTACACCATCAGCGGAATCAAAAGGGCTACTGTACATTATCTGACCTCCCACATCATGACTGCTTTAGCTTATGATGAAGTTCACAATAGTCTGCTGTTCGTCGACAAACAGAACGACAACGATGCCATATGTGGTTACAACATGTCTTCCTTGAGATTCAAATGCTACGTAAAGAGGAATGGAAGGAACATCCAGGGCCTGACCTTTGACCCTGTTACAGAAATAATGTTTTTCACTGATACTAACGAAAAGAGCATAAATTGGTTTTCATTTAAACCTGAGTCAGAGAACAGTGTTAACGGCAATCTTTTAATCAAGATGGATGACGGGATCCCCACGGATATAGCCGTGGATGGTTGCAGAGGGTACGTTTCCAATATAATCTATAATTTGAAGCTCAATTTATAATTTGACCAAAACTTGTTCTGCTTGGTGATAGGCACTAATGTTTTTTAATTTGCAGGTATATTTACTGGATCAACAGAAACGTGAAGACTGCTTCAATAGAGAGAGCTCGATTTAATGGCTCAGAAAGGGAAGTTGTTATTAATGTTGACTGGGACACATGGGACATGCACAGTTTGGTTATTGACCAACAAAAACAAAAATTATACTGGAGTATGCCTGACACTAGTTCAAACACTTATACTTATAGTGCAGATTTGGATGGAAAGAACATTGTCTCATTAATTAAACAGCCTGGACTGTGGTGGACGTATAGTCACCCAAACTCATATACCGTTTTAAAAAACAGCTTCTACGTGGTGGAACAGACGAGTTGCATTTTATGTAATCAACGTACCAGAGTAAAGAAATATTTACCATCGGCATCAACGAGATATTACTACAAGATGTTAGAGGTTGATTCTGTCGGCGTTGTTGGTATAGCCGCCAACTACAAAATGAAAGATCAATTTCAGGGAATTTCGGATTGCAATGACGTATTCAATAACAGCTATGAGACCGATGACTCATTCAAAAATGGTAATGGAATAGAATATGAGGGTCCGTATTGTGTTCATGGTACTAAAGTTAATGGACAGTCCCTTTGCAAATGCTCACCTGGGTACACCGGTGAGCGATGTGAGGTATCAGTATGCGAGAACTACTGTTTGCAAGGAAATTGTAGTTTTTCTGAACAAGGCCTTCCTAAATGCAGGTACAACATGTTCTGTTCCTTCTTTTTTGACTATTATTTTTAAGTTGGTATAAGTAACAGTTTTGTTATTCCAGATGTGATGCTGGCTATTCCGGTGAACGATGCGAAGTTAACGCCTGTCTTGGGTATTGCTCGAACAACGGTAGCTGTTCCTTAAATAACGACAGTGGGCCTATCTGTCAATGCCAAGGAGATTATGTGGGTCATAGATGCGAAATGTCAGGCTGTCTTAACTATTGTTTGCATGGCAACTGTAGTTTAAATGAAGAGGGAGTTCCTGAATGCAGGTGAGCATCTTCAACTGGTTCTTTTGGCTAAATGTTTGTTTAAGTTGCTCTATTAAACGTTTTTATTATTTCAGATGCAGCACCGGTTATTCCGGAGAACGATGCGAAATCAATGCGTGCTATCAGTATTGCTCAAACAATGGTATATGTTCCTTGACGAAGGATATTGTGCCAATCTGTGAATGCGTGGGAGGGTACGAAGGTCAAAAATGTGAAGTTCCAGTTGCGTTAAACCACGGTAACGGTTCCCAACACGAAGAGGAGAAAGCCTGTCAATGTGATGGTAGTCACGGAGAATCTGGACAAGAAACTGATAAAAATAAGATTATCACGCGTACCTCCAGGTTTCAATCAGCAGAACGAAACCTAACTCTTCGGTAGGCACCAGATAATTGTGTAATAACTAAAACTAACCCACCCACATACATTAATTGACTTTCTTAATATCAAAAAACTAGTCAAGTGCGTGTTGGAATCGCGTGCAAAGGGTTCCGACCGAAAAATATTTCTTAAACAAAATTTTTGAAAAGCTTTTTTTAAAAAAAAAAAAAAACACAAACGACTTCCAAATAAAAAGTGTAAAGTGACTTTAGTTTAGGAAGTCGGTGTTTGTGTGTTTTCGTTTTTTGATACCGACTTCCGAAATTAAAGTTATTTTATACTTTGTAGTGTTTTTATTTGAAAGTCGGTTGTATTTTTTATAAAAAGTTTTTTTCACTAGGCGACACGTTACTTTATAAACCTCCATAGTCCAAGTCCAGACCAGCTCATATTTAAATATCTACTTTGCTTTGGGATTAACATAAACCTGACAATATCTCAATGTACATTTCCTACATTTTTTTATTGATTTTAATTTGAAAAGGTCAATAGTGTACATTTCTTCAAAGTTCAACGTCCAATGCAAATTCAATATAGCTATAACTAAACCCAGCGCAAAAAGAATTAAACACAAATAGATAACCCTTAAAACAGAAATTGAACATAATTGGTGAGGTGAGGGTGTACCAGAGTGACCTATACACATTTACGTACTCCTTCCTACACAGCGTACCGGCGTGATGTTATGTAATGTAAACAATAAACAGACATGCGATTTCAGAAATCAACGTCCGAATATTATTTGCATGCCCTTGCGACGGTAAAATATGGAGGACTATACTATGTAAAAAAGAACATCTATGTACCAATACCCATGTTAAACAAACATATTGGGTATGCAGGCAGCTAACTTGCAACTACTTTTAAACAATGTTGTGAGTGTGCTGAGTAGACAATTATTGTACAACACACTCGTAAGTAAGTGAAAAGCTTAAAAAAATATAATTCACACATTAGAAATAAACATTGGCAGTGCTGTGGAAAAAATAATATTTTTGCACAGTACACTGTATAGCTTTGTTGACTGTACATGTTACCTCTTCATGACCCTTGATTGACTGGTAGAGAATACTTGGGATCCCATGATCAGATCCTGACTTATACATTCCATCATTCGCTCAGCAACATGAGATGATGATTACCAGACACAAATATCAGAATTGCGATAGAAAGTATGTGAAAAACACTGTTTGTGCCAATGAGGATTGCCCTCGATTTCTCTGAGATACCATCGTCAGATTCTGACTTGGTGACAGTGAGTCCATCTCAGTAGTACAGTAGCTTTTAAATTTAAAAAATATTTTGAAAATCGGTTCACAATTGGCGAAAAAATCGGTAAACATATCTACACTAATATTATAAATAGGAAAGATTTGTTTGTTTGTTTGTTTGAATTAAATAGGCTCCGAAACTACTGGACTGATTTAAAAATTCTTTCAGCAATGGGTTTGGGCTATATTTTATCCCCGTACTCCCACAGGAACGGGAACTACGCGGGTGAAACCGCGTGACGTCCACTAGTATAAAAAAATATATACAATCGAATATGGAACTTTAAAATCATAGATTTCTTATAAGTTTTCTCAGTAGTTTCGGAGATAAAGGGGGAATGGTAATTTTTGTTCTAATTTCTTGAATAACTTCAAAACTGTTTATTTTAAAATTATGAAAAAATATAGTTAAATTTTCACAGTAAATCCTTTCATTTGATATATCACACGATTCAGTAAGAACAACTTTTTTTTTAATTTTCTGGTTTGACCCCCAAAAGTGACCCCCATACTCAAAATTTATTTATTTACGTAACGCATCCGTGTTTGGGTCACTAAAGGTTATATGTGTACAAAATTTCAACAGAATTAGTTCAGTAGATCCGGAGAAAACTGTCTGTGACAGACGGACAGGCAGACAGACTCCCGTGTGATCCTATAATGGTTCCGTTTCTTACGGATATTCGGAACCCTAAAAACAGAAATAAAAAAAGAAAGCAGTCCTGAATCGGCTTCTGTCGTGATCCTTTACGTTCTAGTTTTGAAAAACGGTCATAATTTTTTGTTCGGGTTTCTATGAAGGGGTCAGTGAACTTTATTGCAAGTTTATCTGGCGACTACCTTTGCCGATTTATTAGCATCATCATCTGCCTAGCCTTTTACCAACTTCATTGTGGTCGGCTTATAGTCAAGCCAGATTTAGCTGAATACCAGTATTTTACATCGAGCGGCTGCCTACCAGACCTCCACAACCCATTAACTGGGTAACACGGTACTTCATGGCAAGACTGGAGTCAGATTTACTGGGTTCTGGCTATCCGTAACGACTGCCAAAGATCTACAAATGACAGCCGGGACCAACGGCTTAACGTGCTTTCCGAAGCACGGAGGAAACTCGGTATGTTACTAACCTTGGCAAGCGTTGCTTAACCTTGAAGATCGACCCGTGCGGCTGTTATTATCTAGCCATGAGCTCCTCTTTATTAGCAAACTAGCTTTTACCCGCGGCTTCGCTCGCGTTAAGAAGTTTAAAATTGACAAAGTTTCCTACAAACTTTCATCCCCTATTTTATCCCTTTGAGGGTAGAATTGACCAAAATCCTTTCTTAGCGGATGCCTACGTCATAACATCTACCTGCATGCCAAATTTCAGCCCGATCCGTCCAGTGGTTTGGGCTGTGCGTTGATAGATCACTATGTCAGTCAGTCAGTCAGTCACATTTGAGTTATATATATTTAGATTGGCAAAAATCTGTCGCTATAGTTTCCGTAGGTGTTGAAGTATGGGTAATCTTACAGGTGAATAATAATTGAAATATTCTGATACTAGTTGACCCGCGCAACTTCGTCTGCGTCACAATTTTCATTACTGCTCGGCTCCTTTTAGTCTTAGCGTGATGATATATAGCCTTCCTCGATAAATGGGCTATCTAGCACTGAAAGATTTTTTCAAATCGGACCAGTACTTCCTGAGATTATTTAGTACTTCCTGCGTTCAAGCAAACAAACAAACAAACAAACTCTTCAGCTTTATATGTTAGTATAGATTTAATTGTGTAGGGAAAGCAAATAGTGTAGGTACGTTTCCGTTTTTTTATTGTAATGTTTGTTTTATCCGTTAATTTTGTTAACTATTTTTTTTTTACAAATAAAAATTTAAACCAAAAAAAACAACCTGTTTAATACACAAAATATTAATACCCTTGATCCCTGATACAGGGGCTCTAAGTAAATTTTAATAGAGTTACTTAAGAAACGGCTAAACTAAAAGTTGTATTGGTATCGTCGTCATTTAAAATCGAAACTTACACTTTAATGTAGAAAAAAAAAGCCAGCCAAGTGCGAGTCAGACAGGATGGGTTCCGTACCATAAACTGAAAATAAAGTTTTGTGCATGAAAAAAAAACAAATTTTTATTCAAGTAGTAATATAATCAACTAATATAATCAACTGGACCGGACGATTATCAATGTCAAAATCTTGTGAAAATATATGGAAAGGCATCAAGCCTAGAACTATTATAAGAATGCAATCTACTGCATATAAGTGCGTGATAAGTTCATTTTTAAAGATTTTCATTGTTCTCACATGGCGACTTTACCTTCAAATATCACAAGGCAAGGAGACACTTTAGGGCACCATGTTGCTAACATTTTTTGTTTGTTTAAGTGTCCTCTACCCATATACCTCTATGTATATAAGATCGTGCGCCGCAAAGGAGATTGCTCTGCGCCCATACATTGTTCGCCCTGGAGCCAGGAGCATCGGAAAATTATGTGTTGTATTGTTGATCATTAGTAAACTCCTATAAGATCTTATTTTCATAGCGGACTAGCTGCAGAAAAGAAATATGTCCAAAAAAGTATCAGATTTTGAGGTTATAATCTAACCATAACAACGAATATTAGATATAGTTTTTCATAGCTCCGAGTGATCTTTAAGAAACTTATTAACAAAATCATAATACATTTAGCTATTTTCAGTACCTACCTAAATAATTTGCAGTTTTTTTTTTCTAAAGCCTAAGTGTAAGCAAATAGGTAGGTAAGTGCAACGTTTAAATGCATAGAATCTAATTAACATAGGTAGATAGTGGATACCTGTATTCTTAGCATTGGTTTTGGAGTGAGATTAAAGGTTTGTGTATATTAATGTATATATAAAACATTGCGCGCTGTTCAAACGCGTGACCATGAAACCAGCCTTACCAATTAGGTAGCCGGTAAGTTGTGTTAAAACCTACAGTCCTACTTTAACTTACTGATTATGTTTGAATAAGAAATAAAACACAGATTTCAATTTCACGTTCATTGTTCATCTAAATTGGCAATTAAAATATAGTCTAGAAACTGTGCAGGGGTCGATATTATTTTGATGTCTCGCATAGCTTTAATACCAAATAATGGTCGTAACATGGGCGCAGAACCATTGGGTGCTGCGCTGCAATTACAGCAATATTGTACGATTGCTTGTCGACCAATTTGAGATGAATCAATTACTATGTAAACAAAAAATGTTTTATTGCTGATATGGCGGCTGTGAATTTTGCCTCGTAATTTCCATATGGTTTCGGATTTATGTAATTGTAGTTCATTCAAATCCGATGGCTGAATCTACAACAAAAAAAAATATATATTGTTGGTTACACATTGCATTTATAGTACAATAAATAAAACAATTTACACTACAAATGTTGCATGACTATAACTGACCAGAAAATATCTATTAGCTAAACAAAATAGCACATCAGGCAAGTTTAAGCATACTATGGTCGGCACCAGATAAACATGCAATAAAGTACAAAGATTTTTCCCTAATATCCCTTCGTGGATACTCAAACAATAAATTATGAACCGTTTTTCATTACTAGAAAACCTAAAGGATCACGATAAAAGTTGATACAGGACAGCTTTATGTCACTATTTCTATTTTTGTTATTTGGAAAGTCAATAAATGTATGAGGGTCAATGACCGTTATTGCATGGGTATCTGATGTTTACCATAGCCTAATTTCTTGCAATAGTTAACCAATCAAAAACGTCCCTCACCTCTCAGGGTTGAACTCAATTTCGCACAATATCTAAAATGTGGCTGATGCTTTCTGCTTGTACGGAGTAACATTGGATTCGTGCCAGTGAACAACCACATACCAGACGTTGATCATGTTGATGACCAACCATTGGTACTTCTTGCAAATCTTGTGATATTGTGGTAACTCTATTAACAAATAATGTATGACAAGCATCACATATGTAATCATTTGCAGTCACCTGTAATATAAAAACATGTTATAAGTATAAAATAAACATTTTTTCTCTTCTATACAGAGCCATTATAAATATAAATAGTTACAAATGGAAGTTAAAGCTTACTATTTGTGGTGCAACTCATTGCTGTATTTGCACAAGAATGGCTTCATTATGGAGAATATGCCGTCTTTGTCTATTGAAATGAATACCACAATTGGCACAACCCGGATGATTGCTTGTTGTAGGAGTATCCCTTGAGGAAGATGGTGCTGAATAATGCCTGGCAGCACGATCACATATTTGCCAACAAGGATGGCAAATATAATGTGATGCACGTATCTTAAACAAGAAAATAGCAAGTCAGATCAATGGCACCCACTGCAAATCCAATTTTAAAAATGGCCCAATAATAATATATATAATAGTACCTCCAATGGCATAAGTCTTTCTATGATGATATTTCTGATATTCACATCATGTTGAGTGTCAGTTCTCAGAGCAATCAGATGATGTGAGCGTGCCCGAGGTGCCAACGTTCTATTGCAGAGTGTACAGTTTCAACATTACTTGTTACTGAAGTGTTAGTCATCTCTTGAGCTCTTGTCCAACAAGTGGTGCATATGAGATCATGAGCTTGAACCTAAAAAAAAAACATACTTAGTTCAATTTTGTTTTTACAGAGTATTTACCTATCAGATTGTTTCTATTATAATGAATGTACCAAAATACTTTATAAATTGTTTCTTTTTTTTGTGAAAACGATAATTGCAAACATAATGTGTAAGGTCAAGTATAGAAACTTATTAGTAAAAAAAAAAGTCTGAGAGATTGCAAACAGAATAATATAGATACAACAAAAAATAATATAGGTGCAAACAAAGTAAAAATGTAATTACCAAAAGAGGTGCAGTCCATTGTTGTACTCAATGACGAATCTGTTCATCTTCCAACAACATGGAACCACCAGCAGAGCCGCAATTTACACAAAATACACTTTCCATAGCGTATGCGTTAGTCCATTTATA
The DNA here is from genome assembly GCA_947578705.1 of Lacanobia wlatinum. Classification (NCBI taxonomy): domain Eukaryota; kingdom Metazoa; phylum Arthropoda; class Insecta; order Lepidoptera; family Noctuidae; genus Lacanobia; species Lacanobia wlatinum. The sequence continues at coordinate 21,895,501 of OX388039.1, forward strand.
ACTGCCAAGTTATCGTTTGAGCGGTTCTCCGAAAATCACAGCCAGGTAAGTCGTTTTCGAAAGCAATCAGAGTCCATTATAATAGCCAAGACGGAATATTAGTAGTCCCGAAAGTCACCAAAACACACCGACACAGTTACAAAGAGCAAGCGACGCTAATGTAAACAGTGAAAGCACAGGTGGATGACAGACAGTCAAGTGACAATTTAGTGACGTCAAAAATAGGAGTGTGTGTAAAAATACGATACAACTTATCGATATTCCCTAAGATTTTGTAACAAGGATGACAATGTCCTACTTTACTTATAAAAACACTCTTCGATACTTTTTATAATATTAATACTTAAAACATTTGTATAACTTAACAAAAACATTTATAGTAACTACCTACTTAATGTATTCAGTAACGATAAGTATTTTTATCCGATTGCGGCGAAGCCCAAAAGGAGAGTTATTTTTATATTAATTGTCGTAAATACCTAATCGTTTAGTTAGAAGTAAACCACACACTTTCTTAAACGATCATAAGAAAACCCTGAATAATGATCATGGTGAAATACGAAGGTTTTGATCACTTCAGCATTATTCTTACTATCTATTTAAAATCGAGTATGACCTCATGCACAAAGTACCTATACTCAGTAGGTTTTTTTGAATTAAGTATACATTTAGGGAAGAATATATGGAATGGTAATTGAATGCTTTTTTTATTGTATCTTCTATTTGCTCTTTATTCGAAATAAATTCAGAATATGATTCATATTAAAAATAATTACACTACAGTTCTTTAAAAATTAAATCGATTGGATTGGGCATCCCTAATCTTTTTGACATGACATGACGTTTGGTGAAGATGGTGGCGATTCATGTTATTATTCGCGAAAATACTTTTAAATGTTCATTTTGGCTTGCAGCTAGTCCGTGTTATAAAAGTATTTGCAACTGATATAATAAAATAGAACATGAATTATCGTGTATGTCCGATACTTTTGTTTCACAGGGCGAATTTGGACATTGTCTTTTGAAAAAAGTCAAAATGGCGGTGGGGGGGGGGGAGCAATTTCGAACTCGTTTAGTTGCTTTTGGTATATAGTTCTAAAAGCATTACACCACTATAAAAATAATACACCTACACTACAAACAACACAAAACATTTTTTGATCACTCTGTCTGAAAAAGATAACAACAGAGCAATCATTAATAGCCACTACTCTTCGTAATTGCCTCTCCACTCGAGACGGGAAACAAAAGCGGTGGACCATTCAGACGTGACTAATTAGGGAGAAATGCGGAGAATATTTTGATGGTTAGAACCAATATTAGTACAGTACTACTATTTTCTTAAGGCTTGTATACATGCCAATGACCTTGTGCATTTAAACGGAGCTCACTACTACCCAACACGCCACTCTGCTACCCGCATTTTTAATTTATTTAAAAAAAAAGTTACACATACATATTAAAAAAAAGTAACAAAACGAAATTATTTTCGTTTCTATTGCAAAGCAGTAGATATATTTTTTTAGATTTTTGTTAAAAAATTAAGGAGTAAAATGGTTTCATCTCAACGATTTGGAGGTGATTTGGTGATTCTTTTTCCTACTATGTGATACCGATACATAAATTATGGCTAAACCAAATTGGTCTTAGCGTGATGATATATATATACATATATAACCTTCCTCGATAAATGGACTATCTAACAATGAAAGAATTTTTCAAATCGGACCAGTAGTTCCTGATATTAGCGCGTTCAAGCAAACAAACTCTTCAGCTTTAAATATTGAGTACTAGTGGACGTCACGCGGTTTTACCCGCATAGTTCCCGTTCCCGTGGGAGTACGGGGATAATATATAGCTTATGTTACTCCCTGATAATGTAGCTATCCAATGCTAAAAGAATAAATTAACATAAAATTAAACGAAATTAACCAACTTTGAGGGAACAATTTAAATTAAATGGAAAATGTAAGATGTAACTTGGACTATGAGGGAGTAACAATTTTGTATTTATCTGTGGAGACTTGTTATTAGCAATTTAGTTATTATTATTGTCATTATAATGATATTAGTCTGTAAGTCATCCGAAAAATAAATAAATAAATAAATTTATTAGTTCAACGATCTTGACGCAAATAAAGAAGTAAACGTGTAAATGAAAATGATAAATGGCGGATTACATATTTTGTCACTACCCCCTCAATATGAGGATCAGATGAAAGGAGTAATGAAATAAAAACTAAAAAATAAGAAAATAAAATAAGTAAACATTTGATAAACGGTTTAATAATGTACTAGCTGACTCGTGCCCACTTCTTTGGGTGGTATTTTCCGGTTAATATACAGAGTGCGTCTTTATAATGGGCACATATGAAAATGAGGGAAAATTTACCTATCTCGATTTTTTTATCAAAACCCTAGATTAATAAGGAGAGTCGTGTGATGGCTTAGGAGCTACCGAATTATTTTTTTAGCTTGTAATTTAAACTAATATTATAAAGAGGTAAAGTTTGTGAGGGTAATCTCCGGAGCGAAAAAAAAAAAAATTAAGAGCTGTGGATTTTGGGATAATAAAACGAACCTACTGAACCGATTTTTAAGTTTTACCAATAGAAAGCCACGTTATTTGTGAGTGTCATAGGCTATATTTATAACTAGAAAAAGTAGAGATCCGTACGAAAATTGCAATTCTAAACCCGCGCAAACGAAGTCGCGGGCAAAGTGCTGGTACCGCTAGTACTATAAATAAAGATGTTTTACTGAGCTCCACTGAAACTTGTAACCTATTTGTAAGGATTCTGTAAATTGCTAGCAGTGCGTTCTAAAACATTGTCAACAATAGTAATGTTAGGCTAAGTGTTATTAATTTGAGGCCTAAGTCGAAATCGTCTAAAACCCGAACTAACTCGTAATCTAAATGAATTGCTCGCGTTCCTAACAATAGTTAGTCAAGTTTAGTCTGAGTTTGGTGTAGAGACGAAGGTTACAGAAGTTTCAGTTCGACAAAACTTAGTTTACAACAAGAGGTTCTTAAGTTTAATATTCAATTGTTTTAGAAATAAAACAGAATAGATATAACAATACAATATATGTACTAGATCTTTCCCGAGACTTACTACGTACGCGCATATTCCGTTTTTTCCCATTCCCGTATAGCCTTCCTCATAAATGAGGCTATCGTGTACAAAAAGATTTTTCCAAATCCGACTGGTAGAAATAGGTAAACGAACAAATTCTTCAGCCTTATTATACAGTAGCACTTAGCCCGCGACTTCGCCCGCGCTGCTATTTTCTTAAGGATCCCTAATTTTTTTCTAGACAAATTATATAGTACAACCTTCCTCGAGAACCAGTTTATCCATTGGTGAAAACAACATGAAAATCGGTGCAGTATTTTTTGAGTTTATCGCGAACAGACAGACAGACGCGGCGGAGGACTTAGTTTTATAATACATATGTAGTGATAGTGATAGTATCTATAGATAATAGTTTCGGTTCCAGAAGTTTATAATGCGTACCTTTCAACTGAATCGGTCCAGCTGATTTGGAGCAAATTGACTGTGACAGACGGACAAACTGGCGGACAGACACAAGAGTATAGGGTCCCGTTTTTTCGTGGTTTTGTATGGTGGTTTATGGTGTGTTCTACACACTGAGCGTCGTAAATAATAATAATAATAACGTTTATTTGCCAAAAACAATGCTGTACATTTGCTTATGGTCTATCTTACTAGCTAGGATACATTAAAACAAGAATATAAAGCAATGGAGGCATATTTTTACTAATGAAGTCCACACTAGGACGAGCCTGTCTCGTGGAGTCCACTGGTGGGGTTACCAAATGCAGTCATCATCTGCCGAGCCTTTTCCCTACTATATTGGGGTCGGCTTCCAGTCAAACCAGATTCAGCTGAATACTAGTATTTTACGTGGAGCGGCTGCCTACCAAATGCAGTGCGCATTACATTTTGTATATATAATTACCGACGAGAAGCACATGAAAAAATGGTTATTATTAAAGCAGTTAAAACATTTACTACATTTAGAGCAATTAAGTTAAAACTATTCATTCCACTGATGTTGCAATTAACGTAGCCACTTAATGGAACCAAACAATTTCAGGAGTTAACCCGCTATTTTAAAAGTAAAAGAAAAAAAATTGGCTGTCTGTGAAGTCGGTTTACGGACGATAATTTTACGTGATAACGTCATAAGAAAAGAATTGACCTTAAGAATTAAAGACAATCGGCCTAAGAGTTCGGCTTGTTTGTTAAGACAAACAAGCCGAACGCTTAGGCCGATTGTGCCTCTTTATCGCTTGTTCCGCGCTCATTTGTTTGCGGAATGTGACCGTGACACTTTTTCGTGCGTGCAGCCGGTGTTGATCGATTTATAAGACGTTATCACGTCAAAAGATATCATTTCTCACACACCTAATTTTTCCTACATTCAATCATAAATAGGCACATGAACCTTCTATTAATCTTCTATTGCGATTGGCTCCCATAACATTCTAGACAATTGAATTCGGCCACAGATAAACATGTTGGGTGCATGTGAGCAACAATTATAGTTACCAGCCTAAGGGTGCCTTTCCATTACAGCGGAGCGAGGCAGCGGAGCGGAGAAACGTAGAAATTTACCGCCGGACTGAAGATATCCCTTCAGTGCTATGCCGGACTGAAGAGATCCCTTCAGTGCTATCAACAAACGAAAAGAAATATTTAATTTTTTCCATGATTTAATTTGTTAATAAAGAGGTACTAAAATAATTATGCTAAGAAACAATATGGCACACTGACGTATCTGAATTCGGCTGAATCTGGCTTCGGCACAATACGATTATGTTAAAATGTTCACGCACGATAGTAAAAGCTTTCTTCTAGATTACTAGTAGGTAACTTTGTACTACTTTATTGCCTAGCCACCCTGTTTTGTTGTTTGGTACATTTACAAATTATCGTTAGGTAGTAGCTCACTTAGTAGGCTTAGTGAGTAGAATTAGGACTTTTGAAAAAAACCGGCCAAGTGTGAGTCGGGCTCGCACGCGAAGGGTTCCGTAACATAGACCGACAAAAAACACGTTTTTTGTATGGGAGCCCTTTTAATTTAACTTATCTTTTATTATTAGTTGTTATAGCAGCAATAAAAATTAAAAAAAAACCCCGACAAAAACCCTTTAAAAAGTTAAACATAATTTAAATTGATCCTTTTAGTTTATATAGGTACCATTCTTTGGACCAAGCATCTTCGCCTCGGGAGACCGCAAATCTTTTGTGTGTACTAGGTATAAGTATTATTAGCGGTCTCCCGGCGCGATGACGCTGATTTTTGATTTAATTTTTATTTCATGCTTTTTAAACTTAATTTTCATTTCACTATTTAATATTCCTCATTTCTATAGTCAAGCGCTTTCATTTGATACCCATATTGAGGGAGTTATGAAAAAAACAAAATGTAATTCGTCATTTTATGGTGGCGGCCATCTTGGATTTGAAATTTGTCATAGTGTGTAGTATTATACTAGTCGAGCCCTTTAATTTGATACCCACATTGAGGGAGTTGTGAAGAAATATGTCATCCGCAATTTTGTGGCGGCGGCCATCTTGGACCGATTTTCATCAAACATAGCTAAGAACACTCCCGAGTAATTCACTTTTCGGTTCATCCATTCGGGAGCTACGATGCCACAGACACACACACACACACACTCACACAGACACGTCAAACTTATAATACCCCGTCGTTTTTGCGTCGGGGGTTAAAAATACACAATCTGTAAAAATTTCAACTGTCTACCTATTACGGTTCTTAAGATATAGCCCGCTGACAGACAGACGGATGGACAGACGGACGGAAAGTGGAGGCTTAGTAAAAGGGTTCCGTTGGTTACCTTTTAGGTACGGAACCCTAAAAACTAGTTAAAAAGATTTCGGAATAAGTGAAAGTACTCTACTGATGAAGCTAGTTAAGAAAGTGTAATAATTAAAGTTGTAGCAATAATTAATTTTGTCTGAAGGTGCGAAGAAAATCTAAGTCGTTACTTTGGTTTCGTGGAAATCTAAGAGCGAGTGGAAAAGACTGTTGTTTTGAATAATAAATGTTGTTACTGAATCACTTTTCTAAATGGAAGCTCTCTTAAAACTTCTGTTGCCTTCGGTTAAAAACTGTTGGAAAGATAATTCTTAATTAAAAATGTTATGATTGTGATATTCTTTTCTGAAATAGATTAAATACAATGATTTTAATACCGATATCCACCATACTTATTAAAACTAGAATCTTAAGTAACTCGAGGACACGTTTTATTTTCTCCCGTTAAAAGTCAAAATTAAAACATTTCTACACTCAGCTCTAAAACTCAAATCGTAGATGTGGCTTAGAAGGCTCATCATCATCATATAAGCCAAAAGACTTCCACTGCTTCCTTCCCCAAGTGTCTCCACAACAACTGGTCCTGTGCGTCTCGCATGCATCGGCCACCAGCAACGCTCACCAGTGGTCAACCACCTATATCCAGTGGTCAACCACTGACACTCCATTGAAAGAAATGGCATAGAATCTTGTCAAAATCAACCATTATGAAATCAATGATAGACTATTCTGACATTATTGTAATAGCAGATTTGGGACCCAGGTCATCGCTACCCAACTTAAATGGGACTGGGCAGGACATGTCTGCCGACAAGCTGTGGGACCCTTCAACATAGTTTAAGAATTGGAACGAAGAGATGCAAAGTAGGAACCGTGGAAAGCAATGGAGGGGGCCTTTGCCCACCAGTGGGACAATATGGGCTAATAAAAGTAATAATGAAAAATCCAATGAAACGACGAAAAAATGTTACCCAAACAAATATGGCGAAATTAAAATTTCTAGTCGAAACAGGCACTAAAATAAATGAAGGCACATTTTTGATATCAGAACTTTAATTAGGCATTACGAAATTCCGCAGCCGGGGTCGGAAAATGTTACGAAGTCGTATTTAGCTTAGGTTGGTCGCATTTATTTTTGTTTTAGAGGTAGAAACTCCGGAATATGTTCCAAGTTTTCGAACAGGTTTTACATTTCCAAGTCTGTCCACTGGGGACTTTATCTAATGTCGAAAATATTTACGGGAAGCAAGTTTGACGTGAAATATGTAACTTTCATAAAATCTGATGTAGAACAAATTGCGAGGTATTATAATATAGGTATATGTTACAGCGAAAGTAATAAATCCGAATATTATACATACTATCCAGCTAAAATATAAATATCTACTTCATTTGGACAAAGTGATAATTAACACAGAATTAATCAAATTATCTAGCTATTTTATACAATATTTTGTAAGACTGACAAAGTAATTGTTACTATTCTACCAATTCGCACTAAGCGTTTCCAAACGTCTCTTATAATGCGCACAGCAAAGGAGTGGAACTCTCTGCCTGCGTCTGTGTTTCCAAACGCTTACAACCCTAATCTCTTCAAAGTTAGAGTGAACAGGCTCCTTCTGGGTAAGCTCGCTCCATCGTAAACTTTGTCTGTCATCTCTGACCTAGACTAGAGTCAAGAGCAAACCCATTACAAATAAAAAAATAAATAATTAAGTAACCTTGACGATAGAGCCTCGCTGAATTTAACCTATCCATGTCGGGGGCACCCCGACATGGATAGGTAAAGCTCCCTGTGCCCTATATTTCGCTACTTGACTAGGCAAGTCCTTAAATGAGACTGTATTTATTACTTTGGCTACATTTGACCAGCAATTATATCCAGAGAAAGTGATTAATACATTGCCTACACAAATTAGTTATTATCAATATAATTACATCATCCAGTACAATGACGCTTTCAGGGCGCTGATGGGGTTGCCCCGATACTGCAGTGCATCGGGGATGTTTGCTGAAGCTCACGTTGACTGCTTTTACGTTGTGATGTGGAAGCGGTGCGCATCCCTGGTCAGAAGTGTGTGGGGCAGCGCCAACAGCATCCTGTCCAGGAAAGCAAGCAGGCGGCTAGATTGTGCGTTTGTAAACCACTGCTCCAGGGTATCAGCTGTGCCTGTCACTTTGCAGCAGTGATGTCGCAAACTGTTTTGGTTTTTATATTTGTGTTGTTTGTTTTGTGTTTTATTAACATAGTTTTTAAGTATATTGTTAGTAACACTAAGAGTCTTGTTACTTGAAATAAATGTAAATTATTATTCTCTTTATTTTTTATCCTTATATACTAATTTACATTTTTAAATATTTCTTAAAAACAAGACATTATAAAAAACATTAAATTAACATTAAATTATTATTATTATTATACCAGTCATTATGTGTAATAGCTATGTTATCACTATGATTGTAACATAATATACACCTTAACTTTTATCTTACTTTATGTTTTAAACTTTTCCTTGCTTAATAAGTTCAAAAACCGTCAAATTGAATTTACGCCCGAGTTATCAAATTCTTCACGTTAGACTACAAGAGTATTTTTCTGAAAAAGCGAAGAAGAATTCAATTTTGTTTTTTCCTTATCTCTTGAAGACAGAACCTACCATAATAGTTCAGATTTTATTAGTATTATCATGCGCTCAGGCTTGGGTAATTGATTTGTTGTCAAGTTATTAAGATTTTTGACACCTTTTGGGGGGTAACTACTACGTATTTTTGTTCCTGTATTTCAGGATAAAGTACCTGAAATTAAAGCAAGTGATTGATTCTTGTCTGATTTCGTTGCATAAATACTTGACGTAAATATAATAGTATTTCTCCAGACAAAGCATAGACAAGCTATTTTTCATCCTTTTTTACTTAAGAGTGGACAGCTAAGATATCCACAAATAAAGTGTTATGTTTAAAAGAAAAAGTTTTTTTAGTCTAAAGCTGGATATTGAACGGTGTTACGGGGCGTAATGTAACATGTTACAAAGCAAGTGTTCGTGCAGTCAGTACGTGGAAACGAGCACGAACTCGCGAGCAACGAGCCGCTCGTTGCTCCTTTCAAGTACTCTACCCGCTGTCGGTTGTATTTTGTCGTTATTATTTCTTCTATGTTTCATGGCTTCATTTACGCAGTCTCGCTCAGCGCAAGCGATTCTTTTGGCCGGCGAGGAAGCGAGTAGCTATAGACCATTTGCTCGCTCAGGAAAGGCACAAAAGATATAGATCTCGTATGAGTAAAAGAGACACATACATTCATAGTGATAACTGGCTGTTCACACTGCCGGCGAAAACTCTCTAACCACTAGTTTGTCGCAGCAACAAAATCTATCAAAGATTGTAATCGCTTAGCGACACTCGCTCGGCGATGCTCGCTTGGCGGTCAGAACTCACCAAACAGCGGTAATTACTACCTATAGTACGGGCTGGAGCGAGTATTGCGAATAAAAGCCCGTCGCACTCGCTGAAAGCCGATCGTCAAAACTATAAAAATTTTCACTCGCTACTCGCTGCTCGCCAACTCGTTTCGAGTTTGAAGCTTTACTCGCTACTCGCTGATCGCCAGCGGTGAGACAAGTGCCTAAGATTGAATTTTAGAGATTCTTTTAAATATAATTATGCTCGCTCTAAAATCTTATTCTAAACTATGTTATTCAAACAATGGTCCTATTCATTTTATCTAAACCATTCTTAGCATGACATAGCTCGGCTAAAATTCGAACCAGGACTCTTGAATATTCAACTTAATTAAAAAAAATCCTTGAAATCTTCATACCGTGAAATATTTCAAAACAGGCTATTATTATTTATAGACAGTCAGTTTAATATCGCGATCAAAGAAAATAGTTAAAATAAATTATAGAACGGTATTTCCTGTGCTGCAGATAGTTGTAATAAACAATTTTTTAGTCTGGTTAATGTTTTGAAATGATTTACGACCGTAATTACATAAATTTAGGTCGCCTCGTTTGTCGACTGGTCCACGTGTGCTACCTGAGTCGGGTACAATATCAAAAAACATATGAAATTGAAACTTTTTAGGGTTCCGTACCCAAAAGGTAACCAACGGAACCCTATTACTAAGCCTCCGCTGTCTGTCCGTCCGTCTGTCCGTCTGTCCGTCTGTCCGTCCGTATATCTGGCAGCGGGCTGTATCTCATGAACTGTACTAGGTAGACAGTTGAAATTTTCACAAATTTCTATTGCTGCTATAACAACAAATAATAAAAATAAAGGTTAATGGTACGGAACACTTCGTGTGCGAGTCCGACTCGCACTTTGCAAGTTTTTTTGACAGATTGCGCCAGAGATGCGATGATTGAGTGATGTGAACGTTAAAAAAGGTAGAATTGGCACTCTGTTGTCATTGTCAGTCAGTGTCGGATGTCATGCCACAGACAATAAATTAGTACCTATGTTTTGTCTATGCTGTTACTTCGGAGATATCTAGTACATCTCCGAAGTGCCCGTTTTATTTTTGTAATCAGTTCTGAGGGTTCCGTACCCAAAAGTGCTCCACTCTACGTCTGTTAGTCCGTCTGTCTGTCAGCGAACTGTATCTCAAGAACCGTAATAAAGGGTAGGTAAGGGGGGCTCCCCAACAAGAAATGTATTTTTTTTCGGTTTAGGGTACGGAACCCTTCACGTAAAAGCCCGACTCACACTTGGCCGGTTTTTTATTTACTTTAGTTTAAGTTATTATTTTGTTCCGTCTTTTCTGGCGAAACATGTTGTGGATAATATGTTGATCGTCTTGGTGATATTTTAACAATAGGTCTTATCTGTACGCCGTCCAAGGGGAACGTTGAGCGAGATACCGACCAATGAATATTAATGCCAGTTTGTCCATAAGATATTACGTCAATAGATTGCCAGGATTATCGAGTTAACTCGACACGGCCGTCGGTCTAACCGCATTAAGGTTACAGCGCTAAAATGACGCTTTTTGAATGCTTGTACTTTTTAGGGTTCCGACCCATTGGGTAATTAACGGAAACCTCTTACTAAAGCTCCGTTGAATCGAAATACGCAACGTTTGTCGAATCAAACACGAGAGTTGCTGGGGAGTTTGTTGGCCACTTCTTCTCCACAGCTAAAACACTAGGAAGTGGTGACGGGCGGGCGTTTTGGGGGACTGTCTATTTGTAAACGTTGACGTTCAAAAAGTGCTGGTACTCAGCCTAATTTGAATAAATTACTTTTGATTTTGAGAGTGTAAACCAAAGGTGAGGCGTTAACATTGCGTATACGTCGCGGATATAATTTGATGAAAATGGTAGATGGCGGCTTCCCTACTTTTTGAAATTTCTCACAACAAAAAACAAAAATATTCAGGGCCCTTTTTATTTCAATTTTGTGAAAAAACACAAAATAAAAGAAAGAAATTTAAGGAAAGAATGAATGAATAAGAAGATTGTTCACAAAACTGAGTTACGTGCTACTAAACAGTTACTTCCCTCTCCTGATTATTTTAACATTCGCGGTGTTAAAATTGGCCAATACAATACATAAACTAGCTTTGTCCTGTTTTTTCCCGTTACTGTAAGAATTTCGGAAAATCCTTCATGCACTGCGCAAGGAGCCTACATACCAAATTTCAGCTATCTAGGACCAGTAGTTTCGACTATGCGTTGTTTGTCAGTGACTCACTCAGTCACTCAAACCAGTCAGTAACGGAAGAATTTTATATATTAGGATTATTGATATATAAAAATCCCAAGATGCACAGTCTCGAACAAATGCAACACTCGAAACTGTCATCAAAAACTGACATGTATCAAGTGTCATGTGCGAGTTGTGTGTAGTTATACTAGAAACATTTTTTTTTGCAAATTCAACCTTACACGGATCGCTTAAAGTTGTTTTTACACTGCAGTGCAGTATGGCGAGTGAGACGCATTTTTTTTGCAAATTCAACCTTACGGATACACGGATCGCTTAAAGTTGTTTTTACAAAGCAGTGCAGTATGGCGAGCGATGCGAGACTGTTTGAAACTAACGCACAATTATACATATTGCTATAGATGCTGAGTGTGTATCTTGGGTTTTTTATATATCAATGATTAGGATAGTTAAGCGACGATTTGTAAGGTGCCCCGACACGACACAACATAGAGTAGGTAATGTGCCCCGATCTTTACAGTACCTATCACTTCGCTACATATTATAAAATAAAGTCTTCTGCCGCGTCTGTCTGTCTGTTCGCGATAAATTCAAAAACTACTACACCGATTTTCATGCTGTTTTCATCAAAGGATAGAGTGGTTCTCGAGAAAGGTTTTAGTATATAACTAGCTGATCCGCGCAACTTCGTCTGCGTCACAATGTTCATTACTGCTCCGCTCCTTTTGGTCTTAGCGTGATGATATAGAGCCTATAGCCTTCCTCAATAAATGGGCTATCTAACACTGAAAGATTTTTTTTAAATCGGACCAATACTTTCCGAGATTAGCGCGATCAAGCAAACAAACAAACTAACTCTTCGGCTTTATATATTAAGTATAGATAGATTTGTCAAGTTTTTGTTATATTGTCTAAAATATAATGATATTTGTTGGAGGTGTCCCCATGCGTTGCGTGAACGGGATCAAAATTTTAGGATAACTTTTGATCGCGATAGCCGACATCCACGCGGGCGAAGACGCGGACATCAGCTAGTAATAATAATAATGGAGACGGAAAAAGGCTTCGCTATTTTAATAAGCTATCTTCCTTCACTCTGAAAATCTAAAATCTTACCCTTGTTTGATATTGAAAATTGGGTCTCGAGTAATTTAATTATTAAGATCTGCCTTCCTTCATAAAAATTTTAATCCTAAATTCAACAATCACTTTCTCATTTTCATTTTCAATTGAAATATAAACTTTGTTAGAATTTCTATCAGGTAATAGTTAATTGTACTGGGTAGAAACAGAAAGTCACTCAAATTTTACGACAATTTGCTATTTCATTTAATTTATAGGTTTACATTTTATTCGAGTTACTTGATTGTCGAGGTAGGCATTTATGTAAATAGGTAAGTATTAAACAAATATAAACAATACGACACGGTTAGCGCAGTGATTGAGCGATTGACTGCTGCAGCTGCGTTACGTGTCGCAGGATCGATTCCCGCACGGAACAAATATTTATGCAATATGGCCTAAGGGACTCGCCAGAGAATGGGCAGCAGCGTTTTCTGTAAAACTCAACACCATACACTGCGATCGCCAACACGCCTGTCAAGCGTGGCGATTATGGCAAACCCCCCCCGCATCTTAGGGGAGGCCTATGTCCAACAGTGAACGTTTTTCGGGTGATATGATGATGGCCTACATATAGTTGTTCCAGGTCTGGCTGTTTGTGTATGTGAGTTTATATATTTGAAAACGCACCTACGATACAGGAGAAATTGCTAGTGTGGGCCAATTTTTAAGAAAAAAAAATACGACAAAAATCACGGTATGAAAGCGTCATGTAAGGTTTCGTTTCCATCTGCAACCAGCTCACTTGCAAGTTGCAGTACATTACGGGCTACCGAGGAATAATGTGATCAATCGCTCGATCGTGCCCAAGTATCGCACTTGATTTGTTTGCAGGTAAAACCGCGGTATAAGAATAATGAGAGTAATGAGTATTGTAGCTCCTTGTTGTATTGTAGATCCTTTGCTATAGAACGAAATAATGCGGACTACAACTAATTATATATTTTATAGTGTAGTTAGTAGTTTTTAACCGACTTCCAAAAAAGGAGGCGGTTCTCAATTCGGTTGCTTTTTTTAATGTTTGTTACCTCATAACTCCGTAATTTATGAACCGATTTGAGAAATTCTTATTTAATGTGAGGATATACTGCTCGATTCGTCCCATTTAAATTTCATCATAATCGCTTTAATAATTTGGCTTTTAAATCAAAATAGCCGGAATTCGTTTACTTAGACGACGTATTTGGTTTGTCATCCAAGTAAACGAAATTACGTATTTCGGTTTCCTGCGACTTTCCAGTGGTGTTGTTAGTTGTGGGGTACCACCGACTTCCAATTAGAAAAACACTACAAAGTGTAAAATAACTTTATTTTCGGAAGTCGCTTTAAAAATACGAAGAAACAACCAAAAACACCGACTTCCGAAATTAAAGTTATTTCATATTTTATTGTAAAAAATTCTTATGTTTTTCTAGTTTATAAAAGTAAAAAAAATGCACCATAATATTTATCTTTGTGTGTAAGCGCCATAGTAGCGGTCCCAATACACTCGATAACACGAGTCGATGCCAAGTCTAAACAAATGCGATTAGCGAGGAAATGCCTTTTGATCTCACCACCAAAACATTTTCCATGGGGTGCGGGGTCCGGGGGCGGGGTATGACGTCATGCAATTAAGTTACTTTTATTTTATGACGCTGAAGTACGAAGGAAGAGACTGGTCGTTCTGTAAGAAAAGTAAGAGTGATGTGGTGGTGGGCTCGCGTTTGTCAGCTTTCTCGCCTGATTGTAAGCAATGATATGGTCGACCATGGAGCATGCTTGTCTAGAAGTAACCTTATTATCATCATATAAGCCGAAAGACGTCCACTGCTAGCCATAAGCCTCCCCCAAGCGTCGCCACAACAACCGGTACTGTGCGTCTCGCATACATGGGCTACCCGCGACTCTCACCAGGTCAACGGTCCACCTTGTGGGAGGCCTTCTAGCGTTGTATCTTCCGGTATGCGGTCGCCAATCCGAAACTTTTCGGCCCCATTGAACACCTGTTCTGCGAGCAATGTGCCCTGCCCACGGCCACCATCGACCATGGCATTAAATGTACATAATATTTTGTTATTGTGTTGACTTATAAACTTTTTTTTTACTATAGATAGGCATACGTTTGACCACTATCTCACCTGATGGTAAGCGATGATGCGGTCAAAGATGGAGCACGTTTGCCTAGAAGCAAACTATTCACTCTTGTCTTAAAGACTCCCAGGTTGTAGCTATCTGGCAACACAGACTCAGGCAGGGAATTCCACTCCTTAGCTGTACGCACTATGAATGTGTTCCCAAAACGTTTTGTGCGTGTGGGTGGGATGTCCACCATGTACCGGTGGCGCATCGCCGTTCGTCTTGTAGTCCGATGATGGAACGGGCTTGGCGGAATTAAATCATGCAATTCCGTCACACACTCCCCAAAATGCAACCGACAGAAAACCGACAGGCTAGCAACTCGGCGTCGATGCTCAAGACTTTGGAGCTTCGACTCGACGAGCCTGTCATTACCGATGATCCTCTTAGCTCGTTTCTCAATTGACTCAAGGACATCAAGCTGGTATTTGGCATCCGTCCCAAAGTTAAATTTAATAACGTACCCGTTAAAAGAAAAGAATCCGTGTGCTACCTCGGTATGCTACTAGAAAGCAACTTTTCATTTATTGATCATATAAAAACAGTAGGTGAAAAAGCAAAAAAGAACTTCTACGCCTTGACGAGAATATCAAAAGCTACTTGGGGTCTCTCATTTCAAACCTTAAAAACTATCTATGGGGCTACTTACTTGGGTTGTATGTGCTACGGGGCACCTGTCTGGGCTGACAGGGCCACCATAGGGGCGGTACGCCATAAATTTCTGCAAAACCAGCGTTTGGCTTTGATATTCTTATGCAAGGCGTATAGGACGGTTAGTATTGAAGCCTTACCGGTGCTGGCGGGTGTTCTCCCAGTCGATCTAGAGGTGCAGCGGCGTGCTGCAATTTACTACTACGCTAGAAAGATCACGGACTCAGAGTTTTTACCGCAACGCGACCGTGCTAAGATCTGTAGATTACTAAAACCCCAGACTGACTGGGAGGAACTTTTATCCGAATGGCAATGTAGGTGGGAAAATTCCATTAAAGGCCGTCACCTCCACCAGTTTTTTCCATCCGTTCGTGAGCGGCTGGATAGGACATGGCTGGAGGTGGATCATTGTGTTGCCCAATTTCTCACAGGTCATGGCAACTTTAAGAGTAAATTATTTTCCTTTAGGCTTGTGACCTCGCCTTTATGTCAATGTTCTACAGCCGACTATGAATACGAACAATCCGCACACCACATCTTATGGGAGTGTATTCCTTGGAAAACTGAACGCAATATTATGTTAGATAGTATTCAGATTACATCTGGAGTAGTTTACTACACGGACCTTGTAGAAACCAGAACAAATTTCCGTGCTTTCAGGCGATTTTGCCATACCTATTACTGGAATCAAAAGTAGCTCACAATTTAGGACCCATTAGTTTTAGTGTTTATATATAATCCGTGGTGCTTGACCACTGGGCTTAACCCAGTTGTATATGTCCCTTGGTGCCTATTGGTCTAGCTCTATTCTGTCTCCTGCTTGATAAGAAGGGAAGTGGAAATTATATATATATATTTTTGTCCTACTCCTCCGCTGTACTTTTCTGATTATATTCGTTGCAGGATCCAAGACAGTTAAATCGTTTCTCCGAGACTCGTCGGGCTTCATTGGCTCGGCGTTTTTCTGGTGGTCGCCACTGTTGATTCTGGCTTTCAGGAGTTGCAGTGGTTGGGAATGTGTGGCGGGCTTGTCCCAATAAAAAAAAAGCCTTCCCAAAGATGAGAGCAGTACTCCATACACGATCGAGCTTGCGCTTGATAGAGCATGAGCAGCTGTTCCGGCGTGAATTACCTTCGCACCTTTGCTAGGACTCCCAACTTTCTGGCAGTCACTTGAGCCTTTGCCTCTATGAAAGGGCCAAAATTGAGGGTAGATGTTAAAATAACCCCAAGAAGCTCAAGTCGGTCGGTTATCGGCATGGTTACACCTCAAAAAGATGGAGCTGGGTGGAATTGGCTCCTTTTAGCGGGAAAAAGACACGCTTGGGTCTTAGCAGCATTGAAATTGACCAGAATGGCATCGCCCCATTCAGAGACAGCCTGTAAGTACAAGTTCAAGCGCTCAACCATAGCCACCCGGAGAGACCGGATCTGCGTCCCACCAGCTCGTGCATCGGACACGTATCTCTCAGTAACAGTGCTGTCGTCTGCATACCCAAAGGTACCGGGTTTTAGCAGATCATTAATATGCAGCAGGAACAATGTTGCCGAGAGCACCGACCCCTGAGGGAGAGCTATAGCGGACAGGTGGGACAGCCCCATACTGGGGCATTGGATAGGCCTACATGTGACTGTGGTGTAGGTAATTATGATAGTTTTGTTAAGATTAGATAGAATGTAAGTTTTTGAATACTAACCAAAAAATGGACTCTGTCTGAAATATAAGTTTTTTTTTTTTAATATCCAGCTGTCCGGACGAGCAGCCATCTATAACTACTTGGATAGACCGATCCCTCAGGAAATCTGCAATCCAATCACACAATCCGGCAGGCAGACCGAAGGAAGGAAGCTTACTAATAAAGCTATCGTGGCAGACCCTGTCGAAGGCCTTCAAGATATCAAGGGAGACCGCAAGTGCCTCCCCGTGCTTCTTTATGGCCTCACTCTAGATGTGAATGACATACGCTAGAAGATCCCCAGTAGACCGATTTCGGCGGAACCCGTGTTGTCGGTCGCTAAGAATATCGTTCGCTTCTAGGTATGCTAGGAGGTTACGATTCAGCACGCGTTCCATACTCTTACAAAGTATGGACGTTACCGAGATGGGTCTGTAATTCGACGGGTCAGCTCGACTTGGGCACGGGCTGCACGTTAGCTTGCTTCCAAGCATTCGGTACTTTTCTAGTCTCAAACGAAAGGCGTAAAAGGCGTGTCAAGATTGGAAACAACTCAGGCGCACAAGTCCTCAAAACAATTGCCGGTATCCCGTCGTATTCACGTCAAGATTACGCAGTACCCGAAGAACTTCCTTCTGATGTTCGACATACTCGACTCGCATCCATCTGGAGAAGCAGGAGGCCTCGCGCCACCAGGATCCAGACGCGAAGATTCCGCAAACATAGAAGCAAACAAGTTTCCTTTCTCCTCAGCGGAGTGGGCCAGCGACCCAAGGGGTCTCAGCAGTGGTGGTGGTGAGGGGCGGCAAAAGTTTGATTCGACCGACTTAGCTAGGGACCAAAAAGCCTTACTACCTGCTGGGTATGAAGCAAGTTTGTTTCCTATTCGGCTAATGTGGTCAAACCGAGCCCTCCGCAACACTTTCTTGCAGGACTTGGCAGCCCTGTTAAAGGCTCTCTTCTTCTGACTCACGTCATTTGCTTTGCGCGCATGGGCGTCGATCCATGCTAGGTATGCCGCATATTTTATCGCATTAGCGCGATTGCACTCGGCACCAAACCATGGGCGAGCTTCTGCTACGTCTGAGAACGGAATATAGTACTCCATTCCCTTCCGCAACACTTCTGTCACGGCGTCAGCGTACGACGAAGTATCAGTTGAAGGAAAGCAAGTAGGCTGCCAAGGGTAACATGCGAAAAATGATCGCATGCCATCCCAATCTGCTGACCTGTATCGTTATACCCGCCGGGTGCCTCTGGGACTAGGATCGGGCGGGGAGTAGACGGACACAGACTTCATCGGACAGTGGTTGGAACTACCCGGTGGAGAAGAAATCAAAACCGAGTAGGGGTCTGAATCTATTGTCAGCAGAAGGTCCAAACAATTGGCTGTATGCGAATCAACATCCGGCACCCTCGTTGCCCCCTGGACCAGCTGGGTGAAATTTAACGCAAGCGCTTGTTTTCGCGCCTCTCGTCCAGCATGGTCTGTGTCCTGGTATGCCAAAAGAAAAGCCACTCCTGATGGCGGGCGTTGAAGTCCCCCAGCAACACCAAATGGACAGAAGGGTACCGCTGCTGAACCGCATCCGCCGCCTCACTGAGGTGCTGTATTAGCCCAGTTGTCTCCATATCACCGCTGTGCGAACGGTAGACACAGGCGTAGATAATTTTATCCAGGCCGGTGTCCACTAAAGCCCACAGCGTTGAGAACCTGGAGTTCTCAAGATTGCGGAGACGCCGATCGCAGATGTCGTCCCGGGCGTACTTACATACGCCCGCGCATGGCCTGAAGTGATAAGTAACGACACGTCTGATAGACATCCGATCTGCGTCTCCGACAGGAACAAGAGCGCTGGTTTCTCAGTCTCTAGGCGGTGATAGACTGCGGCGAGATTTGAGTGCAGACCGTATGTTAGAGAGGTGCACTTTGTGTGAGAGGGAGTGCTGCCGCTGTACAGCTTTTCTCTTATTGTTCCTGGTCATAATGTTTTAAGTGAGTAAGGTAGAGGAGAAGGAAGTGAAATGAGGTTCCATGCTGCTGACCCTCAGGCACACTCTGACAGGACGACATTATTGGGGGACTAGTCTGGAGAATGCGGGGACGCCCGAGCCCCCCCGGAAATGCCCATCGGGCCCTCTCGTCTGGTCGCCAACCAGCACGATGGTGCATTCCGGGATTTTTCGACAGTTGGCGGGGCAGCCTTTCATGTATGGCTAGTACACTACTTGGACCCCCAACTACCTGCGGTCCGCCAGCGGCGCACCGTGCCTCGAATCCCGCTACCCTCCGCGACTAGTCTCCCGATACGCCCATATCAACGCGAGCCTGGTCGGTCTGCCTGCATTGGAACAACTATTTCGACCCAACTCCTCTGAATTGGCTACACTGAGCATCGTACCGAAACGCGGCTAGGCCACTTGGCGGTACGTCTTTGCCCAGTGGGTGATCGCAAGCCATCGGCGGAAACCTACCACCCGTTAGTGTCACCTGATTAGCAATACCACGTTAAGGGACTAGCAATGGGTATTCTCCTACGGACGCGAGTGACTCGGTCCCCAGAACCTTTTTAACTCCAAAGGGCCTACATCTTTATATTTGATATTCATGTCTACTTGATATCGTGTTCCTAAGAAATAGGGACCTTACAGAAAAAAATGCGGACGTATAAAAAAGTAATCCTTTAAGGGATTTCGTGTTGCATTCAGATGAACGGAACTCGAATACACTGCCAATTCTTAAGCGAACGCCAAAGACGCAACTTTTCGTCATACCATAAATAAGATTAACTACGAACTATTTCTAAGTTATCTCTCAAGAATTAGTTGTAATAGAGTGTTTCCCAGAGGAACTGGCATAGGCGTGGCGAACGTGACTGCCATGCTTCCGACACCAAAAGAAATACGCAATTTGATTACAAGTATACTGAAACTTTGAACCTGTTAAGAGCTTTTTTAGGGTTCCGTACCTCAAAAGGAAAAAACGGAACCCTTATAGGATCACTTTGTTGTCCGTCCGTCTGCCTGTCAAGACCCTGTCAAGATCTCGAGAACGCGTGGAGGTAACGAGTTGAAATTAAAACCATATACTCAGGTCTATAGAAGTGTACTACGTGAGCTCGAGAAATGGATGTGCGATTAACGCTTATGCGACAAAACTGTACTGCGACTCACCATAGTTCGAATGCACGCTTGTGCGACACACTGAAGATCGACAACACCCCGACTCAGAGTACCCCGACTCGGATAGGTTAGGATTTTTAAACAACCTAGAAATAGATCTGCAGTGTGTCGCACAAGCGCGCATTCGAAATATGGTGAGTCGCAGTGCAGTTTTGTCACATAAGCGTTAAACGCACATCTATTTGTCGAGCTCACGTAGTACACTCGGTCTATAGTCCCTTGAAGCTGTGGAAAAATCAAGCATCTTCTAAGTTAATGTAAAAAAAAGATACGGTCGTGTATGCCTCAATAAACGTATTTGTATTTCTACACTCTCATGAGACGACGCAGTTGGCTAAAAACATATTCCTCCGTCTGACGCAGTCGGGTAAAAACATAACCCTACTTCCGGCGCAGTCGGGGAAAAACATAACCCTCCTTCTGGCGCAGTCGGGTAAAAACATAACCCTCCTTGTGACGCAGTCGGGTAAAAACATAACCCTCCCTGTGACGCAGTCGGGTAAAAATAAAGAGAGTGCGTAGGTAGGTAAGCATCTTGTGCCACTTTCATGCATCGGAGATTGCATCCATTGGATAATACGATCGGATCAGACTTATCTTTGCTGCGACACAAGTCGAGTGGATTCTGATTAGATTTTATTTATAAAAATATCTCTCGTCTTTCGATACACCTACGTCGAACTTGAAATAAATATTATGTGGGTGGGTAGGGAGTTAAGAATAATAGACAATGGCAGTCTATGTCGAATAATCTGGCCTCGACCGATATTTGACTACCTTAAGCTTCGTACAGACTGAGGAAAGGGCATTGTAACGTGAAAGGAGCATTTCAGTGTGGACGCAGTGCGTCACACGAACTGAGCATATATCTACTCGCATCAGTGTAGCCGAGACCTGTCTGGCAATCACGGAAACTGACCCGAAGAGTCAAACTCAATATCTTCGGGTCCAATGACAAATTTGTGCTGCTCTAAGGGTGCGAAACATGGAAGGTAAGCAAGGACATCTCACGCCAAATTCAGGTCTTCGTCAACCTTCGCCGTATCCTCGGGATTTACTGGCCCGAGACGATCTCTAACGTAGACCTGTTGGGGAAATGCCACGAGAGCCCGATCGACCGCCAGATCAAGCGTCGTATGTGGAGGTGGATTGGTCACACGCTCCGGAGGGATCCTGATCATATTCCCAAACAGGCCATGGATTGGAATCCT
This sequence comes from Lacanobia wlatinum, assembly GCA_947578705.1. Classification (NCBI taxonomy): domain Eukaryota; kingdom Metazoa; phylum Arthropoda; class Insecta; order Lepidoptera; family Noctuidae; genus Lacanobia; species Lacanobia wlatinum. The sequence goes on from OX388039.1 coordinate 21,917,000, forward strand.
CAAGGGAAAAGGAAGCATGGCTTCCCCGTCAAGCCTGGCGACGCACCGTGTTTGCAGAAGTAACGAGCATCTGAAATACATGGAGTGAAGTGAAGCGTGAAGCTTAAGACCGCTCACGATGGGTAACTACTGTGGACACCCTCTGCCCCAGCTAGGGGTCATAGGACCTTAAGTCAAGTAAGCCATCATTGCGCGCGAACGTAGCTTCAGCCTGCTGAGAACTCGCTTTCTTCACTCTACTATAACTGGTTCGTGTTCGCGCGCATCTCAGCAAAACTGGTCCACACTGACGTTCTGAGCACACTGCGCGCCCTTTTGTGTTCGTTCCAAAAACCCGACAAATCATCGTTCACTCCGCGCGCTACTTAAAATGCTCGTAGCGTGCGTATGAAATGCACAATTCGCGTGCGAAAGGCGTCCAGTCTATTAGAATTTGTTACAAAGTGATACATGACACTAATAAGAACGGCAATCTTTTTAATTGCATGTTATGTGGCCGACATGCCAACCGCATGTTATGTTTCATGGGGGGAATTCCCTGCCTGAGTCTGTGTTTCCTGATAGGTAGTTACAACCTGAGAGTCTTTAAGTCAAGAGTGAATAGGTTACTTCTAGGCAAACGTGCTCCATCTTCGACCGCATCATCGCTTACCATCAGCTGAGATAGTGATCAAACGTATGCCAATCAATGGTAAAAAAGAAAAGTTTAAGTCTGTACGCAGCTTTAGACTTGAATACAATAGTGGCAGAAATAGATTAGGCTCCAATGATCTAGGCGGTCTATTCTCGCTTTGTGATTTATCAATCATGAAATAATGAAGGATTTTGATATGAAAGTTAGTTACCTTCCCTTTGTGATGAGACCAGTGAGAAAGAACGTTTGAGTTTGCAAAAAAATAGAGAAAACGACTTTGATAATTGACTTCAAGACTCGGTGTCTAAAAAAGCAGGTTAACGGTGCCTGTCCATTTTAGAGGAGAAATGGAGAAATTTTAACCTATAGAATTGCACAAAATCTCCACACCACGTTAGTCACTGACATTTTGTGCAATTCTATTGGTTAAAATTTCTCCATTTCGCCGCTCCGCTGAAATGGACAGGTAGCCTAAGGCTACGTTTCCACCACAGATATGTGAGGATGCATAGTGAAGGATGTGTTTGTTAACAACCAATACATTAGCTTTATTTCCCTAGCCTCGCTAAGCACGAGCGATTTTATTGTTTCTTAACAAACACATCCCTCACACGTCTCTCTCTGGTGGAAACGCAAGCTGCGTTTCCATGTTTTCCTTATTGATGATTTATTAACCGTATAAGCACTAGAACTCTCATAAAATGCTCAAAATTGTCACGATAAATCGCTGTCAACAGAGCCCTAGTAAATTTGGCCACTATTAATCAAAAAAAGAAAACATAGGGACAGAGTATATATCTTTCTTATTCAGTTTGTGAAATGTCTCTAAAATCGGTCCAATATTTGAGGAGAAAACAGTCGAGAGCCAAACCTCGAATTATGACTATTTACATACAAAGTCTCGCCGACAGCATTTCCTCTTAAGTCGGTCACACCAGCCAAACACACCACACCAGTCTTGGCAAAAAGTAAAGTATTACCCTAATAAAAATGGTGAATGTTAGGGACCTATCTAAGGACTAAACTCAAAAGCAGTGTACTGACATTTAAATAGAATGTAATCCAAAATATATACAATATAGGTAATACGATATTGGTAAACGTGAGGAATGTGCGCGCGCGCCGTCGTCGGTATATCGGTAGCGAAGTGGTTCGACGGCCGGTGTCCCGCATGCCGCACCTCTCGCCGCCGCCTTCCGTTGTCTCACGAACTCACGACAGCAGCCGACGATTGCCGAGTGATCGGCAATCGTCCGCTGGTGGCGCCCGAACAGTGAGTGTTATATAAATGGTAGAGGGCAGACTCGAAAATTTTTTTTTTACAAAAAATGTAACCGTCTTCCAAAACAAAACACTACAAAGTGTAAAATAACTTTAATTTCGGAAGTCGGTTACATTTTTTGTAAAAAAGTTTTTTATTTTTCACTTTTTAGTGGTATCTGCGTACCCATTCACAGCGTACCAGCGTGATGTTATGTTATGAAAATAAAACTTACTAAGTGCTTCCGGTGTAAAGGTTTCGTCAATACGAATAAAATAAGCCCAAACACTTGGTAGTTCCTACATACCCATGAGGAGTTCCCTTGTCTCTCTGTCGTCTTCATCATCAGGTCTGATCCAGACCTTCATTGTTTTGTAGTATCACCCGATATACACACGAATATCAAGTTTTTACTAGATGCGTGCCTACAATTTTCGAGAGTTGCCCTCGGTTTCTCACGGTTTTCATCATCAAATCCTGACGAGGTGGCAATGGGACCATCTCGAAAGAATACCCTTTCATATAAAAAAAGATTCATCGAAATCGGATTATAAACGACGAAGTTATCCGCGAACACATATAAAAATGAATATATATATATACGCTGTCGAATTGATAACCACCTTCTTTTTAGAAGTCGGTTAAAAAGAGTATCCAACGACGTACAATTTAATATCGCAACATGTGGACGCAATTTCAGGATATTTACTAACCTGCCAGATGCATATAAAAGTACTTTTATATGATGGCGATACAGTCACGGTAAGAATAGGTTCTTCATTTTACTATTGTCGTTTATAGAGCAAACAAAAGAGAACTTAGAGTGAAGATTATAATTTTAAGTAGATCTGCTTTATCGACTCAGTATTGTCGTAACACTCATTGCTAGTTAATAAAAAAAGTGGCACTTATAATCAAATAAAGCAGATTGATTTATTTTTATAAAGGAAAAAATCCATTTAAGTTCATATTTATGGTTATGCTATACTAGCTTTGCCCGCGACTTTGTACCGACTTATCCCGTTTTTCCCGTTCCCGTATCAATTTCGGGAAATCCTCTCTTAGTGCTCCCCTACACTCTGCAAGGAACTTACATGCCAAATTTTAGCTTCCTACGATCAGTAGTTTCGGCTGTGCGTTGTCTGTCAGTAACGGAAGAATTTATGTGTACTAATATATAAAGCTGAAGAGTTTGTTTGTTTGCTTGAACGCGCTAATCTCAGGAACTACTGGTCCGATTTGAAAAATTCTTCACGCTAAGACCAACAGGAGTGGACAGACGAAGTTGCGCGGGTCAACTAGTTTTATATATATTGATGATGATTGACAACTAGCTTTTGCCGACGAGGAGTCGTGGTCGTACGCGCATATCCTGTTTTTTCCCATCCCCGTAGTAATTTTGCGACAATCATGTCTTAGTGTTCCCCTACACTCCCCAAGGAACCTACATGCCAATTTTCAGCTTTCTACAACCAGTAGTTTCGGCTGTGCGTTGTCTGTCAGTCACTCATCAGTAATGAAAGCATTATAATATTAGGATTAATATTCACTGTCAATTTCTTTCAAATTAAATAATAGATTCCTATACAGTCTGCTCAGTGTCGTAGCGTCAACAATAAAGTATTTTGAATTTATAAAGGAATGAATTTTAATAAAATCAAAATCAAAAGTCGTTTATTTATATTAGGCTGAGAGCCAGCACTTTTTGAACTTCAAGCTTTACAAAAGACAGTCCCCCAAAACGCCCGCTCGTCACCACTTCCTAGTGTTTTAGCTGTGGAGAAAAAGTGGCGCAACAAACTCCCCAACAACATCTGTCTGTTACGTTTTAAGAACTTGAATATATATAAAAGAATGCAAAGTAATTAATCCATCACACAAAAAAAACAAATATTATTATTTATGGTTCACCCTTGTTTGGTCGAACAACGTTTAATACAATATTACTAAATCGAACCACGTTTAAGAAAATCATCACTTAGTATAATATCGTTTGAAAGAATTTTCAGTTCGTCGAATATTTATTTGCTATAACAACATTTGTGCTAATGATCAAAAGGTATAATGTTCATTTGATGAATTGTTCAGGTGGTATAACATGTATTTTATCGAATATTCTGTGTTTCCAAACGCATACAACCCTAATCTCTTCAAAGTTAGAGTGAACAGGCTCCTTCTGGGTAAGCTCGCTCCATCGTAGACTTTGTCTCTGTCATCTCTGACCTAGACTAGAGTCAAGAGCAAACCCATCACAAATAAAAAAAAAAATATATTCAATTGGTGTAATGTAATGCAGAAAAGAAAACATTGTAAATATTTGCATTTTTTTTTATTTTGAAAAAGAAAGCACAGACTAAAATAATTAAACTATATTCTGTTAGTATTTTTTTTGTAGTTACAGGCATTTTTTCTAAGTTATGAACCTTTTTTCGAAGTATCAAATGAAAATTATGTTAATCAATATAATACAAATTGATTATTTTCTTAAAAGTTGTCCGAATTAGTAACATTACATCAAAAGTTGTTATACCAAACAAGGGTGAACCGAAAAAGGTTCATAACTTAGAAAAAAGATTAATTATTTAAAAAAAAAAGTGTAGGTTAGGTTAGGTTAGAACTGTGACCGCCAGAAACGACTAGATTATATAGAAAGAAATATGAAAAAAAAACCTAAAAAAGGCTACTGTTAGTATCATATTCGATACGATCTTTCGACTAAATCATTATTAGTCTAGTGAAACATTAGTTTAAATAAAATTTGTTCAAATGAAATTAGTTCAAATAAATAATTATGCTAAATAAAAATTTACCAATGAATTATTCGGTCAAATGAATAATTCTACGAAATGACTTTATTGCAACTAAAATTCGCCGAAGTGATTTTCGACGAAACGTTCGACCAAACAAGGGTGAACCATTATTTATCACTTGTTAGCTAGCACACTCTATGATACTTTAAAAGAAAATACATACTTAAGCATTTATAAATAACCTAGTTAAATGAGCCTCCAGGAATAAAAATAGTTTGCCTGCCTACACGTGCATGGTAGAATTTAACGATAGAACTCGAATCACACGTGATAAACTATACCGACGAAGGTATAAACTTCTTCACTGTACCTTTACTACTACTACTACTACTAGGTACCTTTTATATGATGGAGTTATGAAAACTAAAACACTTTTAAAGTGTGCACATCTAGTCTTGATAAATGTTTTCCGGGATATATGCATGCTGTACTCATATTTCATGTTTATTATGATGGTATGAATATCCTAGCGAGGATATTTTCGCGTTTACACCTGGCGCTTACTTAAATGTGTATATTTTATATAGAAACTGTAGAAAATTTATAATATTTAAAGCAGGATTTAACTGAGGTCAGAATAAGTTTCCAGTTGAACAATATTTTAACCAATATCAGTACGTCTACCATGAGTTTTATCAATCTATACTCGCTAGCGACTGTAGTTAAAATAATGTGTGAAAACCCTAAAAAAAAAACAAGTTTCTAATTTATTTGTTTAAGTTGTTAATTAACAAGCAAACAAGTTGCAAGTAAAACTTTAGTTACAACTCAAAAAATAAATTAGAAACTTGTTTTTTTTTAAGTTTTCGTACATCTTTTAACTACAGTCGCTAGCGAGTATAGATTGATCAAACTCATGGTAGACGTACTGCATAAAAACTATTTTCCACGAGTGACTGATGACAGGTCGGTGAGGGGACAAGACAAATGTTTTTTTTTTTTTTCGGTTTATGGTACGGAACCCTTCGTGTGAGAGTACGACTCGCACATGACCGGTTTTTTAATGTAATTTTTATTATTTGTTGTTATAACGGTAATAGAAATACTCACTATGTGAAAATTTCACCTGTCTACCTATCTAGTTCTTGAGATACAGCCCGCCCCGCTGACAGACAGACGAACGGACGGACGGACTGCGGAGAGTTCCGTTGGTTACTCTTTGGGTGCGGAACCCTAAAAACGTCCTAATGAAAAAAGACTATTTTGAAATAGTACTTTTGACCTAAAAAGCAGACGAAGTTAATTCTCTAAACCATCAGCCTGAAACCAGACGGCAGGATATAATTGGTGGCAAGGAAATCAATTTTGTGCCAAATCAAACGTTAATAAGCGAGTCGGAGTGTTTTCCGGAAGCCGGGAAATCCTTTTACGGGTGTTAAAGCTTTTTTTTTGCCATTTACAAGCTTTTAGGCCGCAGACAGATCGTAATTCAGAATGGATATTACTTTTGTCCATTTTTATGCTGTACCTATTTATTTAATATCACCTATTAAGTCTTGTAGGTGCAAATTTATAACCTACACAGGCGGCGTTTCGGAATTTTTCAGCGTCATTATAATATAAAGCGTAGGAGGAGCTCGTGGCTAGATAATGACAGCCGCACGGGTCGATCTTCAAAGTTAAGCAACGCTTGCCAAGGTTGGTCTGTGGATGGGTGACCATTTTAGCATGCCGAGTTTCCTCCGTGCCTCGGAAAGCACGTTAAGCCGTTGTCATTTGTAGATCTTTAGCAGTCGTTACGGATAGTCAGAAGCCAGTAAATCTGACTCCAGTCTTGCCAAGGACCGTGTTACCCAGTTAATGGGTTGTGGAGGTCTGGAAGGCAGCCGCTCTACGTAAAATACTGGTATTCAGCTAAATCCGGCTTGACTGGAAGCCGACCCCAATATAGTTGGGAAAAGGCTAGGCAGATGATGATATAATATAAAGCCTTCACTGCGCGAATACGCGATCGTCGCGTTAACTTCTTCGGCATATCCTGCCGGTCAATTACTTTCGACTTTTCACCGTGTACAATTAGGTGGAGTGAACGACAAGTGAATTGTCATTCATTCAGCCATCTTGTTTGTATGGTTGGACAACTCACTTGTGTTCCACTTCGCCTAAGTTTTCACATCAACTAGTTAAGGCTGCTCTCTCGAAGAAAGTTTGAAAACAGCGTGCAGATGAAGCAGCTTTTCGTCGGCACTAACAGAGAAATTACTATATAAAAAAAAATAGTTAGTTATCTATATGATATGATACGTAATTTGGTTCAGCAAGAATTAATTTATCGGTATCACATAATATAAAAAAAACCATCAAATCACCTCCAAATCGTTGAGATGAAACCATTTTACTCCTTCATTTTTTTATCAAGAGAGTATGAAAAATATATTTACTGCTTTGCAATACAAACGAAAATGATTTGGTTTTGTTACTTTTTAAAAATATGTATTATTTTTAGTACAAAAAATTAAAAAGCGTAGCGGAATGGCGCGTAGGGGAGTAGTTAGCTCCGTTTATATGCACAAGGTCATGGTATGTATACAAGCCTTAAACGAAATTCAAACGCAGACAGTACTGCATTTTGCTCACGTCTACCTACGGCCCCATGAGCGCGCGTTCGTAAAACGTGCGTCGTTGGCGCGTTAAAAATACGCCGTGTGCCTGTGGCTCTAAATAAGTTGTTCCATGAAATCTAAAATTGATTTTTCAATATATGGCAGGTTAGGCTGGAAGAAAGACCTGGGATATCATTTATTTTAATTAAAAAAGGGAAACTGTATGGTTTTGTTGCTGCATTAGCTACAATCCTCATCAGTAATTTATCAAGCAATCTGGATATTGTATAGCCAGCCTAACTCAGTATACATGAAGGTCGTTTGTAACCAGGTTTAAACTCGGCAATTGCCACAATTTCCCACAACACTCGCTGCGCCGCGGTATTAGTGTTATTACAGTTCACTTCTGAGTGAAATAAAGGAAAATTTGAGTTATGCTGCTACTTAAATGTGCTAAATTAATAAGGAGGTATATTGTACCTCCTTTCAGGGTTGGTTTTGGAGTAATACATCTGTTATATAACGATACAAGGTCGACAGAAGACTAGGCCGAAAAGTTTTATCACGCCTGTACGTCTACCATGAGTTTTATCAATCTAATCAATCATTCTATCTATTATAATCATCAATTTATTTGTTTAAGTTGTTAACTAACAAGCAAGCAAGTTGCAAGTAAAACTTTAGTTAACAACTAAAAAAATAAATTAGAAACTTGTTTTTTAAAGTTTTCATCCATTTTTTTAACTACAGTCGTTAGCGAGTATATATTGATAAAACTCATGGTAGACGTACGTCTGAACTGCATACAGCGGACGGTCAAAAATATTAACGACTAGTGAAATAACCTCGAATTTCGAAAAAAAGGGTTCAATCATAAATTAATAGGGTTTATATTTATTTTGATAATGATCAATATTATTAGTTGAACAAAAAAAAAACTATTTTCGTGTAATTCACGATATGTGGGTCGTGACCAAATATATAGAAACGTCGAAATGATATGAATACCCCGCCTAGTAACGGAATATGACAATCATATTTTATACATAGATACGTTTCATTTTAGTTTGAATATTTTTCAGTATGGCTGGCGTTGAGCATATTTCCTTGCATAGAATTATGATTTGCTTTTATTGCAAAAATGAAAAGATAATATTGCATAAACATAATTATGTACATGTATTTTATTAGCTTCGCATGTTGCTAAAAGTATTTTCATGGGTTTTCATTTTTTTTGCACGAAACCCTAAGCCTAAAGATACTTTTTATGACATCAACTATAGCCAGTGAAAGTTCCGTCAAAATCAGTCCAGCCGTTTCGGAGATCCCGCGTGATATGTATGTTCATGGCTATTACAACTCATCATCTGCCTAGCCTTTTCTCATATTGGCGTCGGCTTCTAATCAAATTGGATTCAGTTGAATACCAGTATTTTACGGCTATTACAACTATTAGGTCTTAAATCATACTCGAGTCTGCGCACAGCCTAACACATCAAGTTAAGAAGCGCCAAAACATCTTCTCAAAATGGCTTCATCATCGCTTTTACCTTAATAACAAGTTTGAAACTCAATTAATATTTACCCAAAGTCTGTCATGGTCGTCGAGATTACGTCTCCTAGGCTAATCTGTCGTTTCTTTGAGGAATTTCCTCATCTCGCACTTTATAACTATGTTTACATTTCGGTTTTAACTTTGTTTACCGCTTAAGAAAAAATTTCGTCGTTATTTTTTGTGTATGGTTCTTATTTTTTGGCATAAAGGGAAGAGAAGCCAACGAGGATTGGGAGCAAGATTGTTTCATTATAATAATGCGTGTTTCATGTGCTTTGTTGTTACAATTTACATGTTTACCAATAAGGAGTTACGTTTCATTTGAGATTGCCTATACAGAGTAGGAAACGCCATAATAATACGTGTGTTTATCAAGACAAGAAATTACCACGGCCAATTGACCAAGGTGGACCGATGACCTGGTGACGGTCGCGGGTAGCCGATGGATGCGACACGCACCGGTTGTTGTGGCGACACTTGAGCGAGGCCTATGTCCAGCAGTGGACGTCGGCTGATATGATGATGATGATGATGAACTGTGAATGTTAAAATTGAAAGTTTCTTTTAATGGTCTGATTGAAATAAACGTTTTGACTTTTACTTTGAAGTTGGAGGATCTTTCGAAACTAACCTTTTACATACAACGTGTAACAGAATACCTCTTAACGGGTCATTATACTCATCATTATGAACAACTTTTACTATGGGACCAATCACGATATCGCGAAAAAAAAATCAGCTGTGCAGTACATTTTGTCGAGTTATGCACTTATAATAATAATAATAATAAATTCCGCAATCATTGTACCGATAGTCATATCAGCCAATGGCTTAATAGCTACGAGCCTCGACCAACACCTCAGGAGGCTGTCGTCAGGCAGCTGGATCAAAGGCTTGATTCAGAAAGCGGTACTTCTGGACACGGCTCGTATTGTTAGGAGGTTCCTCTCTCTGGAGCCCTGACCACCGGTAGCTTGGACCCTGTTCCCGATTCCGGTGGGCTACTATTTTTATATTTTTAAATGTTTTTTCTAATTTTTTTATTGAATTGTTTAAAAATATAATTTATATGTTAAAAAATGTAGTTGGGAAAAGGCTAGGCAGATGATGATATGTAAAAAAATAAATAAACGAAATAATAATAATAAACATTTATTTTCAGAATCTCTTCCATAATTTGTTAGTAACAATGTAAACTTATAAACTAGTGTTAGTAGTATTTAATACCTGTTTATTTATTATAAACATGCGTGAGGCTCGCCGATCCTGGGGAATGTCTACTTGACTGCGTGCAGTCGTATCCACCGCCCCAAGATCGGAGAGTCCCACCTTTCAATCAACGTTCTAAGGATGATCTTGGGGCTGGCGCGAACACGGCGCAACAGAGATGCACATCTCTTGCGCATAATGGCCGAAAAACTATCGACGTTCGCGTCGGCGAACATGCCGGACGCGCTACAAAAACGCGGCAGCCCCATCAACACCCGGAACGTGTTGTTACATTGTGTGCGCAGGCCACTATATGCCCTCTGTGTGAAGTTCACCCACAGGCTGCACGTGTAAAAGGATTCGCAGTAGGCTTTGAAAAGAGTGACCTTAACCTGAGCCGTACAACGTGCAAACCTGTGGGCCAACATCCCACACCGAACAGCCAGACTTATGCACACATAAATGTGTGGGGGAGTCGATTCTTTTTTCACGATTTCAATGTTGGTCCCATAGTGAAAGTTGTTCATAATGATGAGTTCAATGTCCCCTTAAGAGTTATTGCGTTTATTCTATTACAGCTTGTATAATCTAATCATCTGTCTAGCCTTTCCCCAACCATATTGGGGTCGGCTTCCAGTCAAACCGGATTTAGCTGAATACCAGTATTTTACGTGGAGCTCTGCCTACCGGACCTCCGCAATCCAGTAACTGTGTAACACGGTACTTGTTGGCAAGTCTAGTAGAGTCAGATTGATTGGCTTCTGACTGTCCGTAACGACTTTTTTTTTTTTTTTGGGACAAGCCCGCCACACATTCCCGGCCACTGCAACTCCTGAAAGCCAGAATCAACAGTGGCGACCACCAGAAAAACGCCGAGCCAATGAAGCCCGACGAGTCCCGGAGAAACGATTTAACTGTCTTGGATCCTGCAACGAATTTAATCAGAAAATTACAGCAGAGGAGTAGGAAAAAAAATATCTATATAATTTCCACTTCCCTCCTTTTCAAGCAGGAGACAGAATAGAGCTAGGCCAATAGGCACCAAGGGACATATACAACTGGGTTAAGCCCAGTTGTCAAGCACCACGGATTATGTATTAATTAAAAACTAATGGGTCCTAAATTGTGAGCTACTTTTGATTCCAGTAATAGGTATGGCAAAATCGCCTGAAAGCACGGAAATTTGTTCTGGTTTCTACAAGGTCCGCGTAGTAAACTACTCCAGATGTAACCTGAATACTATCTAACATAATATTACGTTCAGTTTGCCAAAGAATACACTCCCATAAGATGTGGTGTGCGGATTGTTCGTATTCATAGTCGGCTGTAGAACATTGACATAACGACTACCAAAGATCTTCAAATGATAGCCGGGACCAAAGGCTTAACGTGCTTTCCGAGGCACGGAGGAAACTCGGTATGTTAAGATGGTCACCCATCCAGGCCAACCTTGGCAAGCGTTGCTTAACCTTGTAGATCGACCCGTGCGGCTGTTATTATCTAGCCACGAGCTCCTCGTTACATATAATCTCTGGTTCACAAAATGTACTAAAAACTACACATACTCGTTCGTGTTTTCAGTCGAAAGTCACACATAGCTCCAGGAACAGTGTATTTTAATGAAATCAGTTTTAATCCGGAAATAATGATTTGAATCGTCCGGAAAGCCTTTTAAATCGCTTTTCGATAATTTTAGATGAACCTGCATGTTTGATGTCGCATGTTAGCCGAGTTTTATTGTTTGTTTCACATTATTATGGTTAGTTAAATTTTAATGCTAACCGGAATATGTGTCAGGTTTTTGTTATCGGATTCATAATGCTAAACCGCTGTTATTGGTCGTAGCGTGATGTTATATAGCTTACTAGTGGACGTCACGCGGTTTCACCCGCGTAGCTCCCGTTCCCGTGGGAGTACGGGGATAATATATAGCCTATGTTACTCTCTGATAATGTAGCTATCCAATGCTACAAGAGTTTTTCAAATCGGTTCAGTAGTTTCGGAGCCTATTCAATTCAAACAAACAAACATACAAACAAACAAATATTTCCTCTTTATAATATTAGTGTAGATATACAGGGTGAAATATTGTAATGCCACCTGAAGGTAAAGTGCTCTTAGTACTGTAGATGGAAAATTTTACTCAAAGAAAACATTCCTTTATTTTTGAAAGGAAAGAAAACTGCATTCAAAGATTTTCGACAATTTGCTTGCCACAACCGGGAATCGAACCGACTAAAATCTTTAAAAATTTCCACTCTGTATATCTAATATATAAAAATCTTGTGACACGGTGTTTGTAACCGAACTCCTCCGAAACGGCTCGACCGATTTTCATGAAAATTTGTGTGCATATTCGGTAGGCATGAGAATAGGTGGTAGGCTGTAGCTCGCTGTAGTATGATAAAAGTGGCCCTGAATCATTGATGTATAAAAAACCCAAGATGCCACAGTCTCGAACAAATGCAACACTCGAAACTGTCGTCAAAAACTGACATGTATCAAGTGTCATGTGTGAGTTGTGTGTAGTTATACTATAAAAAATTTTTTTTTGCAAATTCAACCTTACACGGATCGCTTAAAGTTGTTTTTACAAAGCAGAGCAGTATGGCGAGCGATGCGAGACTGTTTGAAACTTGCGCACAATTATAAATTATGCGCCTGTTTTTTGCGGACGTTTTTGAGATGCTGAGTGTGTATCTTGGGTTTTTTTTTATATATCAATGCCCTGAATACCAGAAACCTCAAACTTTTAATCAAACCTAAATGTACCGACGTTCAAGTTTATTACCAAGGGATCATAGATTCCAAGGGGAACAAATTAACAGTAAGTACTTCAAAGTGCCTACAAAGTTGAGAACTTCCCTGTCTGCGGAAGATTTATATAATTAATGGATTAATTCAATCAGTGGTTACCGGACGCAAATAACAGGGCTTTTCATTGGTTTCCGAACTTCTGGCTCCATTCAAGGCAAAATTCTATAACATGGATCCAATAAGCAAAAGCGTTAAGCTTAATTTGATTATTCTGTGACTTTATCGGCATAGACTTTGGTGACGCTTGGGTAGACCTATGTCCAGCAGTGGACGTCTTTCGGCTGATATGATGATGATGTGACTTTATCTCATTGGCAATTTTTCAGGGGTTGTCTTTTTATTACTGCGTAGAGTCGATTTCATAGGAAACGTGGTTCATGTACATGATTACTTCAAATTTAATTTGATTTCACACTAGTTTTCGCCCGCGACTTCGAACGCGTATATCCCGTTTTTTCCCGTTCCCGTAGGAATTTCGGGAAATCCTCTTAGTGCATCCCTGCGGAGTGTAAGGAAGCTGAAGCGAACATGACAAATTTCAGCTCTCTACGACCAGTAGTTTCGGCTGTGCGTTGATCGATCAGTGAGCCAGTTTTTGGTGTTTGTGTGAGTATATATATATATTCATTTTCTTATGTAAATATAGACAGGTACTCATGGGCCATTATTAAATGTCAGAAGATATTGCATGGTTCGAATTGGTTGTTTCCGATGGCAAAGCGTCGGCAAAAAACTCCACGTTACTAAAAAAGTTTATTGTTTCCATATTAAAAGGTATCAAAATAGCACCAAATAAGTACTTAGCAAAAAGATAGATAGAAATAGAAAATTATTTAAGAGTTTACGGAGTCTTTTTTTACTATTGATAGGCGTTTGACCACTATCTCACCTGATGGTAAGCGATGATGTGGTCGAAGATGGAGCACGCTTGCCTAGAAGTAACCTATTCACTCTTGACTTAAAGACTACCAGGTCTTGAAGTCAAGACCGGAGTCTTTTTTTACCGATTTCCAAAAAAGGAGGTGGTTCTCAATTCGGTGGGTATTTTTTTTATGTATGTACACCGATTACTCCGAGGTTTCTGATCCGATTTCCGTGATTCTTTTTTACTTCAATGGCGTACGTGTCATTTGGTCTCGTAAAAAATTTGATTTAGTTTGGTTCAGTGGTTTTTATTTTATGATCATTTTTGTTTATTTCAATTTCTGCGTAGACAAAGACGTCGTTCAAGTATCACCGTTTAAATGTGAAAAATAAAAAACTTTTTACAAAAAAATATAACCGACTTCCAAACAAAACACTACCTAAAGCGTAAAATAACCTTATTTTCGGAAGTCGGGGTTTTTGTTTTGTTTCTTTGTATTTTAACACCGACTTCTGAAATTAAGGTTATTTTACGCTTTGTAGTGTTTACGCCGCATAATGTCCGGGCATTATGAATAATGACAAGCTACTTAGGGCGAAGTGAATAATTATAATTTGAACTTCCTTATTCATTGACATTATGAATATAGCCAGGAGGTTTTCGGGCAATCTGATAATAAACAGGTACACTGCACGGGGTGCAGGGAGAACGGCGCCTTTTATCAACGGCCTAAGTGACATCCCGGCATTTAATTGATCAGCTAGACAAATGCCTTTGTTCAATATTGTTTAATGATTTGCCTAGAAAAGTAGCGGAACATAGGGAGCTTAGGGCACTCCAACCCCCTGAAGATGTCAAATGATGCAAAAACGATGACATGAAAAAATCCTTCAGAAATATGGCTCATAATGGCTCATAAATTAAAAGTCGCACTGTTTAAGGAGTAACCCTAATCTTTTCAAAGTTAGAGTGAACAGGCTCCTTCTGGGTAAGCTCGCTCCATCGTCGACTTTGTCTCTGTCATCACTGACCTAGACTAGAGTCAAGAGCAAACCCAAATCAAATAAATCAAAGTATCTACGTAAACCGACGAACACAGATGCTCTTCCGGGAAAACTACTTGCTTCTTTAAATTAGTTGTTATCTTTACCTTCTTGATGTTTCCTGGTTCTTACTCAGCATTATATTTTAGTCTTTACAGTGTCTTCATTACTCTCTGCTCAATTAAAAACTGCTCCTTAATGTAGACTATTTAATTTTAATATGGAGTACTAGAGGACGTAGCTAATAATATACATTAATTAATAATGCACAATAATATGCAAGGACCCAAACTCGGTAGATATAATGACTTTCTATTTATTTATCGTTGACTTTGTGCATCTATCTAAGCTTAAAGAACTCACTCACTAGGAGCACTCGTGTGAATGTCTGTCTGTACGTCTGTCACAGCTAATTTGCTCCGAATTTGATAAACCAATTCAGTTAAAATGTACACATTAATTTCTGTAACTCAAAAACGGCCGCGTTACGTAAATAAATAAAAAAAATAGTGTGGGACACTTTTGGGTGTCAAATTAGGATATTAATAAGTTTTTTAATCACTAATGGAGTGACATATTAAATGAAAGAGCTTATTGTGGGGTTTTGAAATATACCACAGCAACACCGTATTTAAACATGACCGCGCACTTCTTATATATTTTAATATATGAAAATCCAAAACTACAGAGGCAGAAAATTTTAATAAATACAGATAATATTTGGTTCTTCACTGTAACTAGAGTACCTGGATGAGCGAACTCTAATCGGATTTTTACGACGTTTTCTAAAAATGAAACCTAGATCGATATATCGCCCCCGGAACCCCCTGTATACTAAATTTCATGAAAATCGTTGGAGCCGTTTCCAAGATTTAGGTTATAATATATGTCATGGTCGGATTGTATAAATCACCGTATTACATTACGGCTAGCCGTTTTCAAAACCAGGGCCGTTTTGTATTGCGGGTCAACGATTAGCCGGATTGAATACGCCAAAGTCCGCCAGAAAGTGTTCGGCGATATATGTTATTCAATATAGCTAGCCGTAATGTAATGGAGCGGGTCATAATCCGCCTCTTGGACATATTTATGAAGGAGCGGTTGATGGAGCTGCGCTTCGCGGGGCTCCTATTTCTGTGTAAAGGGTTTAAAGTAACCTAACATGATGGTATGATGGGAAACAAGTTCGTTCCCTTTACTCGCTCACTTTAGCTCAGTCGAGCCTAACCTATCCGAGACATATGCAATCCCGCAATGAAAATCCGGCTGATCGTTAACCCGCCACAATACAAAACGGCCCTGTTTTTGGAAACGGCTAGCCGTAATGTAATACGGCGATTTATACAATCCGACTGCTACATATATACAGGTATATATACAGGGTTACTTGTAATTCGACGTACATCCATCAGGTGCTGATAGGGGGGCCAAAATGCAACAAATTGAATCCCCATACGTATGGCCGAAATTCAATCGTTTTGTCGATATTTGAATTTTTAGGTTTTGTCGATATTTTCCCAAAATTTTACATTTAATCTACACTAATATTAATATAAAGAGGAAAGATTTGTTTGTTTGTTTGAAATGAATAGGCTCCGAAACTACTGGACCGATTTGAAAAATTCTTTCAGCAATGGATAGCTACATTATCAGGGAGTAACATAGGCTATATTTTATCCCCGTACTCTTACGGGAACGGGAACTACGCGGGTGAAACCGCGTGATGTCCACTAGTTTTAAATAAAAAGAAAACTACATGTAGAATGGGTACCATTAGAATATGATATGGTAGCTGGCACTTCAATTAAGCTATGAACATAATTAAAAGTAAACAATTCAACAAAATTATTGAAATGCTGAGTTTTTTAAGAATAATTTCTTACCAATATTTTCATTATAATCTTCAAAAAACGTGTGATTGAAATGAACTTAATTGTAACTAAAAAAACATGCCTATTCTGTAAGCTTTCCAGAAAGGTATAAAAGTTCATTTAAAGATACGCGATCCGTGGCATCGGCATGACATGTGTTTGAAGATTCAATCTGTGTTTTTAGTTAAGGATTCTCACTAAAACATCCGATTTTACTAGCGAAATTCTTCGTGATAAGGCAGGAGTTAATTCGTTATCGGTCATTATTGTTAATTCAATTAGTTGCATTTTGTCCCCCCTATCAGCACCTGACGGATATACCTACGTCGAATTACAAGTAACCCTGTATGTACATGTATACAAGAATTGCTCGTTTAAATGTATTAGATAGATTACAGGGGAACATAAAAAGTCCGTATTTCCATTACCGCTACAGCAAAAAAAAAAAAACTTTTAAAAATGAAAGGCGGGAGCCGTCGTGTACGAGTGCGCAAAATTGGTCCCTTATAGATGTTCAACCATACCATATCCCCATATCTTCTATAATGCAATTCAGCTCCTGGGCATTCAAGCCTTGCTAATTGTACAAGTTATGTTCGTAGGAGTTAAGTTAATTGTTATTGTTTACAGCTTCGACTATGTTAGCACAAGTCTACAGTCTGAACACCTGATTGTGAGTCACGTGGCAGGGAAGTTACCTAATCATTACTGGGAATCGATGGAAGTAACTCGACACGTGTGTATGCAGAGTGGTTTAATCCTACTTCCTTTCTACTAATTTAAAGACCTGCAATAGTAGCCAGCTGGGTGACATCAGCCGCATGCACATTGTACGCTGGGCAATAATCAGGAAGTGTCGAGACAACATGGACGCCTACTGCAAAGGTGATGACTTTTACACTTGTAAACAGTATTTCATACTTCGATATTGACGTAGGTAAATGTCACCATGATCATCATTATCATCATCATATCAGCCGAAAGACGTCCACTGCTGGACATAGGCCTCCACCAAGCGTCACCACAACGACCTGTCCTGCGCGTCTCGCATCCATCAGCTACCCGTGACCCCCACCAGGTCATCGGTCCACCTTGTGGGAGGCCTTCCAACGTTGCGTCTTCCGGTACGCGGTCGCCACTCCAGAACTTTTCGGCCCCATCGACCATCTGTTCTGCGCACAATGTGCCTTACCCACTGCCACTTTAGTTTGGCGATCCTTCGGGCTATATCGGTAACCTTGGTTCTCTTGTGGATATCATCATTCCTGATTCGATCACGCAAAGAAACTCCAAGCATTGCCCTCTCCATTGCCCTTTGAGTGACTTTAACCATTCTGATGAGGCCCATGCCTTCTGATGTCACCATGATACTGATGGTGATTTGGTGACGGAGTTATAGCGTTGTAGTGCCAAAGCGTGCCCTCTCAAATAGATAAATAAAACATTATTTGGCTGTGCCCCGAAAAATACCACTTGTGCTTTTAGTGCATTTTAAGACCCTTTAAGAATTATTTTCTTTGGCAAGCTTACAATACGGAATGGATGTATAGGGAATATGCATGCGATATTTTTATTTGCAAAATTAAATACTTATTAGCTCTAGTAAACAACTACGAAATTATTTTTTAAATACCTTCATTAAAGATGAAGTTATAGAGCTTCAAAGATTACAATTAGAAAGAGAAGTCCGATATGAACTTTGACGTCAAAGTCCATGATGCCTATACAGCTGCCATATAAAACAGCGTTTTTGCGAAAGGAACATTTCATTTATTTTTACAACTATATTTGTTTAAAATAATTTTATCTCGTTTGTTTTTCGAGCAATTTTCATTCTATTTTCACTGTTAGTATTATATTTTTGTATATTTTTAGATAAACTGTATGGATAATATATTTTTTTCATGTATATTCTCTATTGGCTATCTTTGGCGGGGAGTTGTTAAAGTTAGTTCTCATCAATAAAAACAAAGTTTTATAAGATCATCTATGAAAAATGGAAAAATAACCAGCTGATCAGAATATATGGTGCCTGTGGACGCGTATCACCCGCCGCTTGAGATAGCCCTGCAGCTCAACGTGGGGGAGGCGCGCATTCCTCCATCACCCGATGGGAACGTATCTCCGGACTGTCAGGTACCTGTAGGTCAAAGTGAACCGCAATGGAACTTTTATAAAGCAGACTATAGTTTGTTGTATTCCTCTCTAGCATGTACCGATTGGAGTCCTATTTATAATATTCGGAAACCAGATGAAGCTTTGGAGTGTTTTTATAAGGTTTTCAATAGCATTTTAGATGCTTGTGTACCTAGAAAACTGCCCAAGCGCGCGCACACGGGTAGATATAGCTATCCAGAGTGGTATACTAAAGAAATAATTTCTGATATACAATTAAAGGCGAAACTACACAAAAAGTATAAATCCACTGGTTTGCTCGCAGATTATAATGTTTTTTCCGCATGCAGGGCGCGTATTTAAGAAAGCATTAACCGGGAATACCAAAACCAGCAGGATAAAGTGCAACGTAATCTAGCAAAGGATCCTAAGTCTTTTTGGGATTACATTAGGACTAAAAATAACTCCAACAATCGGAAAAATATAATTAAAAACGGGTCAGTGTTATCAAATTCGGAATGCGCGACGGAATTTGCAAAATATTTCTTTTCAGTTTACAATGAGGAGCCAGCTCGGCTTGACGTGAACGAAGCGGTGGAGGCCGGCGGCGCAAACAGCGCGCGCGTGTGCGTCCCATAGCTGACACTTGAACAGGTGCGAGCAGCCCTGGCTCGTCTCAAGCCCAAGCGCTCAGCAGGCCCGGACGGGATCCCTGCATTTGTAATGCGTGATTGTCGGTCGGTACTAGCGGAGCCACTCGTACTCATTTTTAACATGTGCCTGGATACTTCCTACTTTCCGGAACGTTGGAAGGTCACCCGCGTAATTCCCATACCGAAAGGCTCCCCCTTTCGGTATGGGAATTACGCGGGTGACCTTGATGGAACAGCAGTCGAGTCTTTTAGACCAGTAGCGATACTGTCAGCACCAGCAAAGGTATTTGAATCTGCCATACAGCGGGATGTTCAGGAACAGGTGGCTTCGCAACTGTCGGACGCGCAACATGGTTTCAGACCTGCGCGTAGTACAACCAGCAATTTGTTGAACGCCATGACGTACGTGGTACCTCATATCGATACAGGGGTGCATGTGGACGCCGCCTACTTTGATTTTAAGAAGGCATTTGACATAGTGGATAATGACGTCTTACTATCGAAGTTGGCGAGGGTTGGTTGCACACCAAAATTGCTCCACTTCTTCGCGAGCTATATGAGGGACAGACAACAATACGTTGAGTTCAGTGGTTGTCGGTCTGAACCTTATTTCACCAGGTCGGGCGTGAGTCAAGGCAGCAATGTAGGGCCGTTACAATTTGTAATTATGATCAATGACCTGCCTGAAGTAGTACGTGATGCCAGGTGTCTGCTATTTGCGGACGACCTCAAGTTGCTCCTGGCCATCGAAAGCGAGGGAGACTGTCACCGCCTTCAGCAGGACATTGATCGTGTAGTTGAATGGAGTCGGGAAAACAAGCTGCAGTTCAATGCCTCGAAATGTGCAGTTATGACATTCAGCCGGGCAAAAATACCATTTCGATACAATTACAGGTTGGTCGACGCGCCTATGACAAGAGAAGAATCAGTGCGAGACCTGGGCGTTCGTATGGATGCGCAGCTGATATTCCGGGAGCATATCGTGAACGTTTGCAAAAAGGCATACAAAAGGCTGGGATTCGGTCTTCGCAGAGCAGCAGCGTTCACGAATGTTAAGGCAATCTCGGCATTGTATGACGCGCTAATTAGGAGCCAGTTGGAGGGTAATGCAGCTGTTTGGGCCCCACATGAGGCGAAATATACTCTCATGTTGGAGCGCATACAAAATAAATATACGCGTTATATGAACCTTAGGCTGTATGGGGTAAACCCCTTGTATCCCTTGATGTATCCTACTTTGTTTGTATTAGGTATGGTGGGATACATCAGGTTGGAGACGAGGAGGGATCTAGCGTTGGCATCTTACGTCCTTGGAGTATTCCGGGGTAACACAAACAATCCGGGTGTGTTACAGGAGATAGGTTTGTGCGTGCCCGATGGGTACGTGCAGCGTCGCAGACGGCCTGATTTGTTCGCACTGCCGCGCGGTCGCACTAAGCTAATGGCCAAGGCCCCGCTCTCGCATACATTGCGCACACTAAACCTGGTTGCTGGTAAAATAGATGTTCTCTCGTGTTCACTGAGCGAGTTCGCAAAAGTAACATTACACATTTTATGTTATGAGAATTAAGTTTTATTGGAACAATTATTGTATTAATTTATTGTATTGTGTTGTTTTATAATATTGTATATTTGATTGGAATAATTGTATTTAATTGATTTATTTATTGAACTTTAATTGTTTTGTTTTATAAATTGAATTTTATTGTTTTTTTTTTGTATTATAAATTGAATTGAATTATTTTTTCTACACTATCGCTTTGGGTCACTGTAATGATAGCTGTATGTATGTCCGTAATAAATAAAAAAATAAATAAATAAAATATTGTTTAGAACGATTTTGCAAAATATAGAGATCGGCTAATTTTTGAGTATGAGACACAAAAAGAAAAAGAAGAAGCTAATTTTTTTCTCGACTTTAGGTTCAGTCCCTTTACACTCCTACCAACTTATCTGTGAAATGGCGAAAATTGACACTACGGCCGTCAT
Source organism: Lacanobia wlatinum (assembly GCA_947578705.1). Taxonomy (NCBI): domain Eukaryota; kingdom Metazoa; phylum Arthropoda; class Insecta; order Lepidoptera; family Noctuidae; genus Lacanobia; species Lacanobia wlatinum. The sequence goes on from OX388039.1 coordinate 21,938,365, forward strand.
GTTGAAATGTCATTCGATTGTCAGTGTATACTACATTCGGGTTCTCTGGTTGTTTTGTCGTGATATTGCTGAATTTATAAAGTTAAATATGCCGAAATCTATTAAAACTGATGGTCGAAACATTGTTCTAAAGGTTAAAGCCTTTTTTCAAGAAGAAGCTCGGGCGGGGTCTCCGATTATTCCATTTAATCAAATATACAAACGAATTTCGGCAGCTACAGGTTAGTGTTGTCAACTTTCTTGTTATAAATTACCCGATACTTAACTAATGCTGCAAGTTAGCGTAACGGTAACGCACATCTAATAGGTAACCTGCTAAGTGAGTGAGCAAACTAACCTGCCAGATTACAAACTACTAACATTTATTTTATTATCTTATATTTCAGGTGTGAGTCAAAGACTAATTTCAAAAATAGTAAAGGATCGGCACGCAGCAGAAGAAACTGGTACAAAAATTCGGATACCAGGCAAGGAGAGAAAACGTAAAAGTGGATTTGTGCATGTTGATGATTTTGACATGGGAGTTATACGGAGGAAAGTACATGAATTTTATTCTGCTAAAAAAGAGGTCCCTACTGTTAAAAAGCTTCTAGAGGTCTTAAAGACAGAAATAAATTACACAGGACAGCGAGAGAGTCTGCGAAAGCTGCATCACAAGGGGGAATTTTGTTTTAAAAAATCTCAATTCAATCGGAAGGTTCTTATGGAGCGTAATGAAATATCAGCTTGGAGAGCTAAGTACTTGCATGTAGTGGATAAAAATAATAAATCTCCCCAGCACCGGCCCATAATTTGGTTAGATGAGACCTATATTCACTCTTCGCATACATCGGGTAAATGTTGGCAAGGAGAGGGTGAAGACGGAGTATTGGAGCCTGTATCGAAAGGGCAAAGATATATTATTGTTCATGTGGAAGGAGATACTAATTAATGAGATCAGTTAATGGGTTGTGGAGGTCTGGTAGGCAGCCACTCCACGTAAAATACTGGTATTCAGCTAAATCCGGCTTGACTGGAAGCCGACCCCAATATAGTTGGGAAAAGGCCAGGCAGATGATGATGTGGGAGGAGATACTGGATTTGTTACAAATGCACGACTTGTGTTTAAATCAAACACAAAAAGTGGTGATTATCATGACGAGATGAACAGTACTAACTTTAAAAAGTGGGTTATTGAAAAACTTGTGCCTAATTTACGAGAGCCATCCATAATAGTGATGGATAATGCTCCTGTGACTAAAGTCCCAAATACGAATTCCTTAAAAAAAGATATGCAATTATGGTTGACCCAAAATAAAATTGACTTCGGAGAGAGTTTGACAAAACCTGAGCTTTTGGAAATAATTAAGAGAAACAAGCCTGAACCTGATATGAGATTGAAAATTTTAGAAGACAATAAACACAAATGCTTATATTTACCACCTTATCACTATGATCTCAATCCCATTGAACTCATATGGAGCACAATGAAAGAAAAGTTGCTGATGTAAATATTGAGCACAAAAATGCTGAAATTCCCCGCCTAGTTAGAGAAGCTTTTGACGCTATTACAGTTCATGAGTGGGCACAGCATTGTAAACACGTTCGCAGGTTAGAAGGAGAATTCTTAAAACATGATTTTTATGTAGAAAAACCGTTTATTATAGAAGTGGTAAGTGACACTGAAACCGAAAGCGATAGTGATAATGATGATAGTGGTACGGAAATAAGCGGAGTATGGCCTCACAACCAGGATGAAGTTGTGTATGCAGGTTTACCTAAAGATCACAATTACTGTAAGCCTGGTTCTCAATAAATCATTGTAAAGCAATTTGTTTATTTTTATCACACTACACTACCACTAGGTACCACTGCTAATTATAATTAGTCAAATCTGGTGTTAGGGGTTAGGTACGGTCATGACTGCTAGACATCCAGGGACCTCTTGCAAGGTAGGTACCTACTTAACTTCGCATTAAATGAAAGTTGTATCCTCCCGTGGAACAGTTTATCTGCTGAATTTCCACTTCATTGGATTACTTTTTAGATAAAGCCACTGTTTATTGCTGAGAGACTAAACTGTTAGTTGTACCTACGTAACTGTAAATTATAATTTTTTTTTTTAATTTTTTTTTGTTATTTTTATATAGGTATCATTGTTTTTAATTTGTAAAAACTGTAATTCTTATTAAACGATAATGTCTAATGTAAAATTTCCTTCTTGAAAACTTACTCAATTTTGGGCACCTTATATTAATTAGCAACACTGAATCGTCGGTGCCGACCTCTTTCAGTTCACAGATAAGATGGTAGGACTGCACTGGGTAACACAGTACCACTTGTCAAGACTGGTGTCAGATTTACTGTCTTCTGATTATCCAAAACGACTGACAAAAATAAAAAAATGACAGTTGGGTCCAACGGCTGAACATGCTTTCCAAAGAGTTATTTTTACTTATAACAATTAAAGTCATCATCTGCTTACCCTGTTCACAACTATGTTGAGGTCGGCTACCGAACAAACTGGATTCAGCTGAATACCAGTATATTACGTAGAATAGCTGCCTACCAGACCTCCAAAACTCATTAACTGGGTAACACGGTACTTCTGGGCAAGACTGGAGTCAGATTTTCTTGCTTTTGACAACCTGTAACGACTGCCAAAGATCTACAAATGACAGCCGGGACCAATAGCTTAACGTGCTTGCCGAGGCACCCATTCACAGACCAACCTTGGCAAGCGGTGCTAAACCTTGAAGATCGATCCGTACGGCTGTTATGCTTTAGCCACGAGCTCTTCCATAAAAAAAAACCAGCCAAGTACGAGTCAGACTCGCCCGCCCAGGGTTCCGTAAAAAATTGTAGGTACATATTACTTTAAATAAAGACTACATTTTTTATGATTTGATTAAAAATGTATAGTTTTCAGACTTTTTCCAATACTTGTAGTATAAGACGGTATTAATTAATTTTATTTCATAGTTCGAGGTTAACGGGAAATACCCAGAAATAGCCTATACATTTTGATTCCCTTGAGAGTGTCGAAATATACGTTTTTTGCGGCATAAATGGCTGTATCTTTTTTACGTAAACTTAGAAGTTTGTTTTTTTTACAACGACCTGAGTATATGGTTTTAATTTACGATACCTCTTAAGTGTTTCCGAGATAAAGGATCTTGACAGACAGACGGACGGACAACAAAGTGATCTTATAAGGGTTTCGTTTTTTCCTTTTGAGGTACGGAACCCAAAAAACTAAATATGGTATTATTTAATTCCTTACACGCGCAAGGATAAAGTGGGCGTATTTTACAATGGAATCAAAGGGATTTGGGAGTTTAACTGTTGGCCAACAAAACACTTATAAGTTATTTTGTGAAGGGATCCATTGTTGTGATCGCAAGCAAAAGAGATAGAATTTATTCTTGCGCCAAGCTCTTAAAATAACCGTGGGATGCTTAACAGATGATGAACTGTTTTCTTTTAATTATTTTGTACCGGAAGATAATCATTATGATTGCCTAAACCTTATGTTATACTAGCTGACCCGCGCAACTCCGTTTGCGTCACATTTTTCATCACTGCTCCGCTCCTCGATAAATGGGCGATCTAACAGTGAAACAATTTTTCAAGAACGAATCTGATCGATGTCAACTTGACGGAACACTAAATACTGGGGTTCCCACGAAAAAATAAAAGCTCGTCTGTGGTCCAATTCTACTAATTTTAAAGCAACGTTTGTGTTCGCATCTCAATCGCAATCAGTAAAAAAAACTGGCCAAGTGCGAGTCGGACTCGCGTGCAAAGGGTTCAGAACGAATTTAATTTTTTTAACATGTTTTCTTAACACTACAGACTTCTAATATTTTTTATATTTCCTGCAATCTTTAGGTAAAGATCTATTATCTCCATTTTTTTTCAAAATTTTAGGCTCAGTTGTTTCGGAGATAAGGGGGGGGAATGGTCATTTTTCGTCTAATTTCATGAATAACTTCTAAACCATTTATTTTAAAATTATGAAAAAATATAATTAAGACTCTCACAGTAAGTCCTTTCATTTGATATGTCACACGATATTGTTCAAAAAACTTTTTTTTTAAATTTTCTAGTTTGACCCCCATACTAAAAATTTAATAATTTACGTAACGCGTCCGTGTTTGGATCATATAAGTCCATATGAGTACAGCCAGTTTTTTCCAGATTCACTGGACCGATTCTGTTGAAATTTGGTATACATAATGATAAGGACTTCTGTGATCCAAACACGGACGCGTTATGTAAATTATTATTAGGTTTTGAAGTTATTCAAGAAATTAGACGAAAAATAACCATTATTATCTCCAAAATTACAGAGCTTTAAATTTTGAAATGGGGATAATAGATCTTTACCTATAGATTACAGGAAATCTTATAAGAAGTCCATAGTGTTAAAATAACACGTTAAAAAAATTAAATTCGTTCGGTTCCCTTTGCACGCGAGTCCGACTCGCACTTGACCAGTTTTTTATTGTTCAAGAAGGTTGATATAGATTTGAAAAATTGAAATAATTTAATTTGGGTTAGTGTATTAAGTTGATCATAAAACACTTGTTTCGTGGAACGTCGTTCACATTTTAGTCGTCTTTACATAAAATATGGCTTAATCTCGGAATGAGAGATAATAAGCTGGAAAATCGTACACCTTAATTTTGGCGTTCTAAATGTTGTGTCAAAAGTCTCATAAAGCCTCGTGTCTGCGTCGTAAGTTATTGAAGGTTAACGGTCACAAAATCGTTTATTTTACGATTATCTCGGTTTCTATAGCTCCAGTGACGTAAATACCTATGATCGAAATTGTAGAGCTTACAATTTGCAACAATTTTTGTAACGAACCTTTTTGCACTCAACCGTTTTTGAGATAAAAGATGGAGAGCGCGCCGCGCGAAGGCACACTGTAATATTTGGTCAACTGTGAATCTCGGTGAATAATATCTTGTTCAAAGTTAAGAAATCATTGCTTGCTTCTTGATCCTATCTACATTTTTATAAACATTTTCATCTTCCACTTTTATTTGCAACACACTTTCTTTTAAATACATAGATTATATGCATGGATTACTATATAAGGAAGTAGAGTTATAATCATGAATCCATATAAACCGTCATTACACCGGTAAGCATTTTTATGTGATGGGCACCGTCTGAACTATTCATTTCTTTGACGCCATATTGCAACTGAAATTGGAGTAACCTTTCGTTTTCCAAGAATAATAAACCAATGGCTGTTATTTTCTACTCAAGCTTGATTTGTAAACAACACTTAATTCTAACAATCACGATCGATTCGAACGTAAATACACAAAAACTACCACGACTTAATAGTCGACAACACGCGATCCATCATGAGTGTAGTTATGTTTAAGCAGTCTTTTTGAGATGGCGCCACTTCCCTGCTGTTAAATTCAGTAGGTACCTGTATGTCACATCATCTTCTAATATATAAAAATCTCGTGACTCAGTTTTTGTTATCGAACTTCTCCGAAACGGCTCGACCGATTTTTATATTTTTTAGGGTTCCGAAAAAAAAGGAACCCTTATAGGATCACAGACAGACACCCGTCTGTCTGTCTGTCTGTCTGTCTGTCCGCCTGTCACAGCCAGTTTTCTCCGGATCCACTAGACCGATTCTGTTGAAATTTGGTACGCATATGGACTTCTGTGACCCAAACACGAATGCGTTACGTAAATTAATATTTTTTTAGTATGGGGGTCACTTTTGGGGGTCAAACTAGAAAATTAAAAAAAAAGTATTTTGAACAATATCGTGTGACATATCAAATGAAAGGGCTTACTGTGAGGGTTTTAATTATATTTTTTTCATAATTTTAAAATAAATGGTTTTGAAGTTATTCAAGAAATTAGACGAAAAATGACCATTCCCCCCCCTTATCTCCGAAACTACTGAGCCTAAAATTTTGAAAAAAAAATAGAGATAATAGATCTTTACCTAAAGTTTACAGGAAAACCTATTAGAAGTCTGTAGTGTTAAAATAACATGTCAAAAAAGTTAAATTCGTTCGGAACCCTTTGCACGCGAGTCCGACTCGCACTTGGCCAGTTTTTTTTTTGTGTATATTTTGTAAGTCTGAGAATAGGTCGTAGGCATTTTTTTAATTATATGGCAAAACAAAAATCCACGAATTAGTTACCGAAACATCATTATCTGCTATTTTTTCTATGCTGTAATTGGGTGTACCTACATACCTATGTTTTTATGTTACTAAAACACTTATTGACTGAATATTTGCATGTCATCACTAAATGGCGGAATGTGTCTATGCACTAAATTTATCGTGTCACATCTGTACCCACCACATTTTATGCAAGTATATGATTATGATTATGTCAGCTAGTCAATATATATAAAACTCTTCCGTTACTGAGTGACTGACAGACGCCCAGCCGAAACTATAACTGGTCGTAGAAAGCTGAAATTTGGCATGCTTGTACGTTCCTTGTGGAGTGTAAGGCTGCTTTTCTACCAGAGATGTGCTATGGTACATTGCTATGGATGCGTTTGATATCCACCAATCATATTCATCGGTCCACATAGCGGAGCACTGGTGAAAAACGGATTCAACTAAGCTACGTTCTTTTACATGGTAGGATGCGTGCTGTGGATGCATGCTATGGATACAAGCTATGGATGCGTGCTATGGATGGTCGCGAGGTGTGTAGCTATGAGCAGGGCAGTGCGTAAATTCCCTATTGTGGATACATCGCATACCTCGAGCTGCGCATCTTCCTCGCACAGCTACATAGCTTAGCATCAGTGGAAACGGTTACACAGTTTCGTAGCTTACCTTTTACATTCTCGCAGCATAGCTGCATAGCACATCTTTGGTGGAAAAGGACCCTTAGGGAGCACTAAGAGTTGCGGAACGCAAGGAGGAACACGGAAGGGTTTTAGACAGTAAGAGTCTGACATTTGATGATTTCTAATTCTTAAAACAAGAGGGGAGCACTGAGAGAGGATTTCCAGGAACTCCTACGAGAACAGGATATGTACGAACTAAGTCGCGGGCAAAATCTAGTAACACTTTTATTTTGCTGCACGTCTATGGTAGACTATGCATATTTACTTTAGTAATTTATTTATTTATAAACAATCATTCCGGGTTGTTTCGTTTTGTGATATTCTCTGGGCTAATTTCCAACAAAAATGTTTACAAAAACTGACACACTATCCTATAAATACAGTGTTCATTACGAATAATGCCGTTCTAGTGCCCTTTAAAATGTTAAGGGCACTTGAGCTAGTAGGTATAATAGCTGGTAGAACAATGGGGGCTCTAGCCTTTCATAGAGTGTAACAATGTGCAGGGGGCTCTTGAAACCCGGTCGAGTGATCGGGCAAACTCCATGTTTTATGCGGAAGATTAATTCATGAAGAGTTTTACTGGTGCTTTCCCAGTAAAACTCTTCATGAATTAATCTTACATAGTTGTAGTGGGGACAGTAAAAGAGAGGGGCTTGTCGCTAAGTAATACACCTTTTTAGGGTTCCCAACAAAAAACAGAACCCTTATAGGATCACTCGGGTGTCTGTCTGTTTGTCTGTCCTTCTGTCACAGCCAGTTATCTCCGGATCCACTGAACCGACTCTGTTGAAATATGGTACAAATATGGGCTTCTGTGACCCAAACACGGACGCGTTACGTAAATAATTAAATTTTTAGTATGGGGTTCACTGTTGGGGGTCAAACAAGAAAATTGAAAAAAAAAAAAAGGTTTTTAAACAATATTGTGTGACATATCAAATGAAAGGGCTTATTGTGAGGGTTTTAATTATTTATTTTTTTCATAATTTTAAAATAAATGGTTTTGAAGTTATTTAAGAAATTAGACGAAAAATGACCATTCCCCCTTATCCCCGAAACTACTGAGCCTTAAGTTTTGAAAAAAAATGGTTACAATAGATCTTTACCTGTAGATTACAGAAAATTCTATAAGAAGTCTATAGTGTTAAAATAACACGTTAAAAAAAATGAAATTCGTTCGGTTCCCTTTGCACGCGAGTCCGAGTCGCACTTGGCTAGTTTTTTAGTGTCCAAGAAGGATGATATAGATTAGAAAAATTGAAATAAATAAATTTGAGTTAGTGTATTTAGTTGCTCATAAAATATTAAAAAAATCCTATAAGAAGTCTGTAGTGTTAAAATAACATGTTAAAAAAAATTCTTTCGGAACCCTTCGCACGGGCTTTCTAGATTGTAAGGCGACCCCAACATAGTTGGAATGACTAGCAGATTGTTTTCCTAAAGATTAAATTTACCCACATTATTTTTCGATTGAAATTACAGGCATGTTTGAAAAACATCCTGTGTACTTCCCAGGCATCCCACAGATTCCCTGTTCTGAATAAACTATTAGCTAATAATTGGCTCGTGGAGCATTAAAATTCATCGCTGATAACAGCCAGCTTACTGATAAGACACAAATTGATTCTCATTATGATGCACGTAGTGTCACTCTCGCCAATCGTTCGATAAACGTGGAGCGGCAGAATAAATTATATTCCGACGAAGTTTTTGCATTTTTTTAATTAAAAGAGTAATTGATTTATGTAGGTGCTTTATAGGAATATTAAAGGGGTTGCTTAAGATCAGCGTGACAGTTGACAGAGAGAAAAGAAGACCATAATTATTATTACATTAATTATTATTTATACAACTTGTAACTAGGAAGGAGCTCGTGGCTAAATAATAACAGCCGCACAGGTCGATCTATAAGGTTAAGCAACGCTTACCAAGGTTGGTCTGTGGATGGGTAACCATCTTAACATACCGAGTTTCCTCCGAGCCTCGGAAACATGTTAAGCCGTTGGTCCCGGCTGTCATTTGTAGATTTTTGGCAGTCGTTGCGGATTGTCAGAAGCCAGTAAATCTGACTCCAGTCTTACCAAGAAGTACCGTGGTACTGTCACGCTGCAGGTTAGTCTCTGCAGCGTTATGGGTCGTGAATAAAGAAAAAACTGCTGGAGATTTAAGAGATGATTATATTGAGCTCATGCTCCAAAGAAAGCTTTTACAGTTCTCCTAAAAAAGACAAATTCCTAAGCATGCGTCATAATTCGAACCTATTCTAAATCATATTACTTTTTTAGTTAATTCTTCTAAAGCTTTTATCAAGAAGTTGATGCATCCAAGGAGGAAGTATTACAGTACCCAGTTAATGGGTTGTAGAGGTCTGGTAGGCAGCCGCTTCATGTAAAACACTGGTATTCAGCTGAATCCGGTTTGACTGGAAGCCGACCCCAATATAGTTGGGAAACCTGTTAATGGGGTCATTGTACTCATCACCAAGAACAACTTTTACTATGCCAACAACCCCGAAATCGGGAAAAAAAGTAAGCTATTCAGTATATTTTGTCGAGTTATGTGCACAAAGGAAAACATCGTGAGGAAACCGGCGTGTCCTAGAACCAAAAATTCGAAGACATGTGACATTCACCAACCCGCATTGGGCCCGCGTGGTGGATTACGGCCCATTCCCTCTCCTAGAGAGGAGGCCTGAGTCCCAACAGTGGGAACATTATAAGGCCGACTATGCTTTGCTATGCTATGCTATGTGCACAAAAATGTATGAGGCAGTCGATATTTCTGAGTGGGAAGGAGCCTAGTTGTCACAGGCACGACATGCTTTGCGTAGTTCTGGGTGCCAATTCTACTACTCAGGGTTTTTTGACGGATTGTGACTAAAATGCAAATGCGAACATTGTTTTAAAATTAGTAGAATTCAAAGTCAAAGATTTATTTGCAAATAAATATGGTTACAAAAGTTCTTGCAATAGTGGCACTCTGATCTTTTCTTTTTCTTTCTTTTGTTTTCATTTAAAATGTATACTTTAAAATTTGTCTTTATTAACTACTAGCTGACCTGTGCCCGCTTAGTTGAGCAGTATTTTTCGGGTTAATATATTAGTTATAAAACCCATTACAACCCATTAGTTATACAACCCATTATACAAAAATCAGAAATCAAAATTAGAAAAATAAAATAAAATCCCATCAATAAGTTAATAAGTAAAATTTGAAAATGCCAATAAATTAAAACTCAAAATGTCAGTAAATTAAATTTAAAATGTCAATAAATTAAAAAATCAAAATGTTATTCAATTTCAATAAATTAAATTATAAAATGTCAATTTATTAAACTTTAAAAGGTCAATAAATCAAATAAATTAAAAATGAAAATTTAATAACACAATACTTGTACCTTTGTCTCTACTTTGCATGCCTGTTAGCACAATGCCGAAAGAAAGGACCAGGAATCATGGCCAGCACGGCGTTGGAGCTGCCCTGCACTCTGCTCACCATGGACGCAGCGCGCTTGCGCATAACCGCGTGAAAGCAATCCGTACGCGCTTCTGCGAACATACCCGAGGCACTACAGTACCGGGGCAGTCCCATCACCGCCCTGAACGCGTTGTTATACTGGACTCAGATGGAATATATAGCCTATGACACTCACAAATAACGTGGCTTTCTATTGGTTAAATAATGTTCAAAATCGGTTCAATAGATCCAGAGATTACCCCCTACAACCTCACACAAACTTCACCGCTTTATAATATTAGTATAGACCATTTGTATGGAAGTATTTATTGCTAGTTCTGAGACAATAAATAACTTTTCTTACTCATTTTTCTGTTCTAATAATAATAGGACTTTTTGTTTTCCTATTTCTATTTGCAAAAGAATAATTGAAATAAAAGTTCACCGATTCACACTGTTTCTAAACGTCTTTTATAATGCGCACAGCAAAGGAGTGGAACTCTCTGTCTGCGTCAATGTTTCCGAACGCTTACAACCCTAATTTCTTCAAAGTTAGAGTGAACAGGCTCCTTCTGGGTGAGCTCGCTCCATCGTAGATCTTTTTCTGTCATCTTTGACCTAGACTAGAGTCAAGAGCAAACCCATTACAAATAAAAAAAGTTGACATGGAGGCTATTAATTAACATCATTATCATATCAGCCGAAAGATGTCCACTGCTGAACATAGGCCTCCCCCAAGCATTGCCACAACGACCGGTCCTGCGCGTCTCGCATCCAACGGCTACCAGCGGCCTTCACGAGGTTATCGGTCCACCTTGTGGGAGGTCTTCCAACGTTGCGTCTTCCGGTACGCGATCGCCACTCCAGAACTTTTCGGCCCCATCGACCATCTGTTATATTAATTAACGAAAAATATAAATTATACCTTATCAGTCACGATTAGGTATAATCAACGAACTCCTCAGAGAATCGCTAATGAGATTCTGATTTCCTATATTAATTGCACGATTAATTAACGTTTGATTTCAAGGACTGTGGTTCTTTGATTAAATCAAAGCAATAGTAGGATTTCTTGGAAACTGGTGAATTAAGCAAGCGTTATCGCTAATTTAAGCATGAATGAGTACATTATTTTTACAGATTTACAGAAATGAATTAAAGGCCTATTGGTAATTCTAGGTTTCTGATAATTATATTCCTATTTATTGCTTTACTTTTACATCTACAAAAACTGAAAATGAATAATTTTAAACGCAACTGAAGTATCTGTTAGTTATATTAAAAGACGGCTTTATATTTAATGTATATTGTTTATGATAAATTAAACGTGTAGAGTTGCTGGTGGAATAAAAGGGGGTCAACCCCTTTTATTCTACCAGCAACTCTACACGTTTAATCATACATTTATTAATACTGGCAAATTCCTTAAGATCGCTAGGCTATCGAACAGGAATTAGCCAGCTAGGGAGGATTGAAAGGCGATAGCCACGCAGTCCCTTTCACTCCTCACATAGGGTTGCCATTTTATTATCGTCTGTAACTGTAACATAGATGCCAGTATTAATAAATGTGTGAATAAATGTCAACGGGGCCTTTTATTCCACCAGCAACCCTACATTGGCGCTCAACGTAGGGTTCCTTGGCGGAAGATTGTCTTTAAAATTGTTCATCGGTGATGGCGTTTATGGAAGTTGGGAGATCATAATATGCAAATATTTGGCCCACTGCATGAAGCTTGATAAGGATTCTGGAGATGACTGGCCTGTATCAAAGGATTAGTGTTCAGTTGCCTTCAAGGGTATTTCCTCATTCCTTCATTGTAGGAAGCTGTATTCTTCATAAGGTTTGTCTAGGAAGTACCAAACTCGTTGGGGTAGATTCAGCATTATTTCCGTAGCTTTTAAGAAGTCAATGCAAGTAGTGTGCTTGTATCAGTTGCATCAGGTATGATTGTAAACGTTCTTGGTAGATTACGGGTACGTATTGCAATATCTAAAATTAAAACAACTAGCGTAAAATAACCTACGTTCAAAATCTCTAAAATATAAATATCTAATTATTGTTTCACCTATATTCAAAATACCGAAAGTTTGAAATGTCAAACGGATATGTTACTGAAGTTCATAAAGCTAAAACTTGAAATTCCTATGTACAAAGTTCCTTAAATTGGTTTACCTCACCGTTCATTGATCAAAATGAAAAATAACGATCTGAGTAACTAAGTTCAAAATCTAAATAAAAATACAATTAGTATTTTAAATTTTTAATCATATATTAATACAATAATTGTAAAGTTTAATACCTAATACAAAAACCAATCAAATAATTTTAATTTCTATACTAAGTCATAATCAATGTTAATCATGTTTTCATTTTTTTAATTAAGTTAACCAATAAAACAAAACAAATTATTTTACAAAATTAATCAAATAATATTATTGTTCGCAAGTAGAAATAACTTAACTAGACTCTGATAAACAAATTTTACTTTGAAAACAACCCTGAAAACTAGAAAAAATATCAGCTATTTCATACATTTTCATCGGCTAAATATTGCATTTTGTTGTTTTTTTATGTGTTTTCTTGTTTGTTTTTTTATATTGTTTTTTGTTTGTTTCTTAACCATTTTTTTTACTATATATAGGCATACCTTTGACCACAATCTCACCTGATGGTAAGCGATGACGTGGTCGAAGATGGACCATGACCTTAATCTTTTCAGAATGCAAATGCATTTATGTAAATAACAGTATCGGAGCTAGAATGACGCCCTGTCAAACACCGCCCGCAATAATCTGTCATCATAAAAGCCTGTCACTGTCAAGGATAAAACAATTAATCATTTATTTTTAAGGAAATGTTAATATGATTACCTCCCCGTCTCTAAAACCAATAATCTAATGAATCGGATTTATAGGCAGGGCACTTACTTTGCGGTAGAATGAGTTGTTGTCTTCATATTTGATCAAACACTTATGGTTCAGCAGAAAAAGGTTAAAAAATAAAAACCTGTCTCTAACTGGCACAGTTTTTTAGTCATTAGAAAAACCACTACAAACAATCATGGCGTTCACCATCCGTTTCTTGTTGCATTAAGTCCGCCCATGTACCACTACTGTACATAAAGTTTAAATAAATAAATAAATAAAATATTTGAAGAAGCTCACTTACAGAGGCTCATTGTAACTTTTTGATGAAACGTTGCAAATGCACAAAAGGGTAACAAACGTGGGTTCGCTGGCTCCATCGTAGACCTCGTCTATCGCTTACCAATATCTAGGCAAAATCGAGGTAAAGAATGGGCTACTAAGCAGCCTTATTGTAAAACACACTGAATGACAGATTCAATGACAATGGAATGAAATCAGTAATCCATTCATTCATTTCTTCATTCTAAAATCCATCATTCATTTCAAAATTCATCTGCTTGATAACGTGAAACACGCAATAAATACTGTTGCATTGACTAAATAAATGAGGTTGCAAAAAGACACTGAGGGTGTTGATGGGGCTGCCTCGCTTCTAAAGCGCATCAAAGATGTTTGTAGAAGTTCGTTTTGTTTGTTTTTATGCATTAATGCGAAATATATGTGCGTCCTTGGTGCGCAGGGTGCGAGCGACTTCCAGCGGTTTTCTGGACATGATTGCTGACAGACTGGACTGCTTTGTTGTGAATTTTGCTCCAGTATCTCAGTTGGGATACTGAAGCAATGATTATTTTGTTGTGTGTGTTAATGTAATTTTTGTTGTAATTGTTTCGCTGACTAGTGTATAGTGTTAGTAACAATAAATTAACCCAAGTTTTAAGTTAATTTATTGTTACTAACACTATGTGAGTCGTTGTTACTCTCAATAAGTCATTTATTATTATTATTACTGAACTCTCGCTGGGCAAGCCAATTCGCCCTTTGTCGGTTTTTTTTTTTAAATTTAATTTATTGTTCACTTAGTGAGGTGTGGCACGTGGTGGGCCTGAGCAGCGGCCTTCCTCATCTGGGTCAGGACGTTGCTTAGCTCCTCACGCTTCTTCTTGGCATGGATGTGTGTGCCCAGATGACGCTTTGTGAACTTCAGGCATGCTTGTCTTTTGAGACCTTGATAGCCCTCTTCTCAAACTGAGCGTGTCCAAAAACCTAATGGACCAGGTCTCGAACGAACTTGGAGTGCTTGGTCTGAAGACCCTTCAGCCTGTCGGGTCTGATGGCTTTGTCAGTAATACCTTTCTTGCTGGAGGATATTTTTATGGTTTTGAGTCCCTTTCGGAGACCGACTGCTAACTCAAATCGTGGAGCCATGATTTCGGATTGTGCGGTCCATGGCCCTTTACGGGGCGCCGGTGTGGGCGCCTACTTTGAGGAAGCGTCCTGCCCGTTACCTCAACGCGTCCCAAAGGGTGCTGGCCATCCGGCTGGCCCGGGGATACCGCACGGTCTCTGGCGAGGCAGCGAGCCTCCTGGCCGGACTGCCGCCATGGGATCTGGAGGCGAGAGCCCTCGCGCTCATTTACGAATGGCGCGTGGAGGCGCTACGCCGGGGCGAGACTCCTCTGCCGCGGCAAATCGTAGCACGGCGGACGGAGCTCCGGCAGGATCTCATGGCAGTATGGAGACAACGACTGTCGCAACCCAGCGCTGGGCACGCCACAATTGCGGCGATAAGTCCCCTCTTTGAGGAGTGGCTAGAGCGGCGCCACGGCGTCCTCACCTTCCGCCTGACGCAGGTACTCACCGGACATGGATGTTTCGGGAGATACCTGTTTCGGATTCGGCGGGAGGACACGCCTGGGTGTCAACATTGCGATGATCGGCCGGAGGACACGGTGGAGCATACGGTGGAGGTCTGCCCTGCTTGGGTGGAGCACCGTCGTGTCCTCGTCGAGGCGATCGGCGGCGGCGACCTCTCGCGTCCGGCCCTGGTCCAATCCATGGTCCGGAGCGAGGAGGCATGGGAAGCGGTCACCTCCTTCTGCGAAGCAGTAATGCTAGCAAAGGAGGAGGCCGAACGCGTGAGAGAGAGGGAAACCTCACGCCCCAGCCGCCGCAACAGAAGAAGACGCCCCGGGCGTCGGGAGTCGCAGGGCGATTCTCGGCCACCGTAGGCGCGGGTCTGTGGACGGCGAGCATTGGGTGGTTCGCCGTCCGATCAGAACCAGTCCTGGGTCGACGGCGCGCTGTGTTCCACGCGCGCCTCAAAGAGCTGTCAGCATAGAAGATGGGGCCCGCTAGGGCCAGTGCCTGCCGGGGTTGTGGAAACTGTTCGAAAGAGACACCGCGGCCCTGGAACGCAAAGGGCATTGGGAGGAACACGGATGGGTTTTAGTCAGTAAGAGTCTGACACTCCCTCCTGCGTCACCCAGAGCGGGAGGAGTCATTTGATGATTTCCAATCCTTAAAAAAAAAAAAAAAAAAAAAAAATGATTTCGGATTCACAGATACGACCAGAAAGTATTTTTTTTAATAAATTGTCTTCGAACTAATACCTTCATTCGTGTTTGGGAAGTCTTTCAAGAATGGAGTCACTACAAAGAAGGACACGTTGTGAACGAAGAAAAGATCATATTGTGGAAGTTTCGTTAAATAACTTTGTTGATAAAGATGTGCAGTCGATGCTTCTATCTTTAAACATGTTGCATATTATTCAGTTTTACACAAAATATTGCATCAAGGAAAATTTCATTACTCCAAACAGCCGTCTATCGAATATTGTGTCATTGTGTGCCACAATATTATACACATCGGTACAAACTTATAACTTTTATGAGGTGTATTTCAGCGAAGAATTCTTACTTTTTAACTCTTTTGCGTTTGCCATCTGTAACGTTGACTGTGTTCTGTTTAGTTTGGGGTTTGTCATGAATTTTTGGCTTATAAATTCTTATAAAGATGAAAATATATGGTTTGTTTTAAAATTTCAAGAAATTCACAGATTTCTCAACAATAAGAACAGTTTTGAACTTTTTATCATCTGTAACTGGCTAACCTTTGTCTTATTCCTTATATTTTCCATCAGTTCCGTTATGGTTTTATTTTTCATCTTAAAGATAATATCAATTTGCCGCATATTTGGTGCTATCATTTTAATGAGTTTTGACGCCAATGTTGTTTATGCTATTAGACTCATTCAGCTGTTAAAAGATGAAGTTGATATATGG
Organism: Lacanobia wlatinum; assembly: GCA_947578705.1. NCBI lineage: Eukaryota > Metazoa > Arthropoda > Insecta > Lepidoptera > Noctuidae > Lacanobia > Lacanobia wlatinum. The sequence continues at coordinate 21,954,810 of OX388039.1, forward strand.
AATATTCAAGTTCTTCAGTCTCAAAGCATACTGGATACAACCAGGGAGGATTATTGTAGAAAGATGTTTGAAGCTTAAGTTAATATATTGGACTGCTATAAAAAGTACAAAGTCTATTTTCAAATAATGGTAAGTAAAAACCATCCGAAGATTTTTTAACTTCGGATATTATTAAAAATATAACAGAAACTAGCTGACCCGCGCAACTTTGTCTGCGTCACAAATTTAATTACTGTTCCGCTCCTATTGATCTTAGCGTGATGATATATAGCCTATAGCCTTCCTCGATAAATGGACTATCTAACACTAAAAGAATTTTTCAAATCGGACCAGTAGTTCCTGAGATTAGCGCGTTCAAGCAAACAAACAAACAAACTCTTCAGCTTTATATATTAGTATAGATTATCGCATTTCGGATCATTTTTCAAATTACGCACTCGTTTTATGGCTTCCTTGCTAAAATTCAAGTATTTGTAAATTATTTGAAATATTCATCCAGTGACCAGTTGTATGTTAGTATCTATACATTTCATGTAATATTAATTGTATTAAATATATCATCAAATTATGAACTTTTGTTGTTCCAAAGTGAATTATTATTATAGAGAACGTGCAAGAACTTATAAGTAGCAGTATAGAAGTTTCGATGTCATGTCAACGCGCGTGTCGTTTAATGTCAACGCTTTTTCTTTCTTTCTTTCTTCTACGTATAGGTCAACGTTTGGAATATTATAAATAATAATAATTAAATAAAAAGCTTTATTGCAATTAAAAATGAACAAAGAAGGGAACTCTTGACTTCCAAACTAAGTATGACTTGTATTATGGAAGCCAAGGCGCTCTCTCATTTTGTAAACATATTGAGTACAATTAAAGAAAGGAATGCATGCAGCAGGCAAATAAGAAAAATATTAATAAAATAACAGTAAATAAAAAAAAGGAAAAAGTAGGTACATTATTATCTACGGCTACCAGTGAGGTGTAGTATTGCCCTGCGGCCCTACTATGACGTGCCAATACGATCACGACCAAGCTGAGGAAAAGGAACAGTGTTATACGTCTTGTATAACTCTGTCTCCTCACCACACCCTATACACGATCGCTTTAAGACGTCATAGCAGGCCAGCAGGTGTGAATAAATGTGGTGAAAGCTAGGTGGCAATGTTGTCATGAGTGGTGTTTAATGTGTGTTATGTGTATATTCGTCACTAGATGGCACTAACCACGCCCGGTGCGTTCCCTTCAAATGGAGGCCTGCGGGTCTAAAAAGGCCACTTTAGAGGAATCATATTAAATTCATAATATTAATCATACAACAATCTGTTAAATTCAATCATTTAAATTTTTATCGCTAAAGCATAAGGTTCAAGATTGATTGGGAAAATTTGACAGTGAGATTGCGTGATGTGCTCTCTGATTCTGCTTAAGTGGCCTTTGTAGACCCGCTTTCGGAACTAAAGGTGGCAGCACAGAAGCATCAATGAATTTATACTGTAAAAGTTTCGAAGTTGCAACGCTAGGTGGCACAGTCTACGCCGTGCATTTTCCCTAGTTTTGGAGTTGTCTTTGTATGTTTTTTTTCTTTTGCAGTTTCTATTACATATCATGGTAGCCGTAATAGGCTGTACCATATTGAAAATGTTGACACTTCACGTCGCGTTGAATCTGCACTGCGAGAAGTTTTACATAGCTATGTCGAATGTTCAAGAGATTCATGCGCTCTTATTTTAAATTCAAATTGTACAGGTACTTCTGAGCTTTTTTACCCGACTACGTCTCTATTTTCAGAAATAATATTTCTTTATATAAAAAGTTAAATTACAGTGTGGGTCTTGTATTTACCTAGGCAATCCATGTACAATTTATCAATCTACATGATCTAGCACATAATCTTTGTAATCATTTAATTCAAGATGAGGATATATTATATATCTCAAGCCATATCGAAGACAAATATGTGTTTTGGGACAAACTACAGGATAATAAAGTCTAATATATAGTCAGATGGTCATGGGGTCAAAAATTTCTGGAGTGGCGACCGCGTACTGGAAGAAGCAAGGTTGGAAGGTGCACCTGGTCGCGGGAAGCCGATGGATGTGAAACGTACAGGACCGGTCGTTGTAGCGACACTTGGGGGAGGCCTATGTCCAGCAGAGGACGTCTTTCGGCTGATATATGATGATAATGATGAAAGTCTAATAACATTACAGATGCTGAAAAACGGTTTTGTAAGAATGTTAAACGCCTACATAAAGCGACATTCAGAAAAGTGGATGCCTGTCGGATGTTTTACGTTGATGCTACTTTATCGTTGAAGTTCATAGCGTTATTAACCCACTATTGTCTTGTGTTACTACAGTTTGCATTTCTGTAATATTCTTACTAGTAAATGACATCTTTTACGCAATAATTCAGCTTTTCTCTTATCTTCCTCCTCTTCCTATAACCATCAAGATTCGCCCGACTGGTCGGCAAATCCACACCTCTATTCTTGGAACAAAAAAAACATAATTTATTGGAGTTCAAATAATTATACATAAGTGTTAAACTTGATAGACATTTTTCAAATTGTAATTCCATTATGATTACTTGGGATAACACACATCGCTTTTTTCGTGACATCATACGCGCATATCAAGGAAGTCTTATTTATTTATTTTACTTTATTCAGAAAACCAACAGCGATACTTATGAAATATTACAGAAAATAGAAGTCAGTTTTGTAAGGCTAATAATAGGTTTCCCTGATTAACATAGTGTGTGTAAACCATGCGAACGGACTTCAGACAATATGTATATAATAAATTTAAATGTAAAAATTGTAAGTTAGATTAAATATACATGGAAAAATCTGCTAATCAATTAATTAATTGATCGTGATGAATGCTTGTTGATGATGATGAACAGAGCGTAGTTGTAGTTTGCGTTACTTGCTATGCGTTTTTCAGAACAATATTTTAAACCTGAGCTTTAAAACTAGGTTTTGTACAATTAAATAAGTCAACCTGAGAGAAATAAGCGTTGTAGGTTCGAGCAATGCGAGTTAATACACAATTTTTAGCGTAGTTAGTTCCATGCCGAGGCACATGTAACAATGGTGTATGACGAGTGCGTCGCAGGGGAGCGCTAAATTTGATCTGTGCAACCAAATCCGGGCAGTCCAGCCTACCATTAAGAATGTCGTAAAGTAAACTCATATTATTGCATGGCATAGCAGCAACATGGCGGCTTGGTGTGAAAAGCGACATAAAGAAATAGAACAACGCTTTAGAGGCAATTCGTTCGGCATTTGCACCAAAGAAACAGCCTTACGATATTTATTTGGAGTTATTTGGGAAAAAGCAAACCACTGAAACCATAGACGATTCTTTTTTGTGAGAAACGTGCTCTTGTCTCTCAATTACCATCAAAAAGCAACAAAGAGGAGGAACATTTGAACATACAACTTTCGTGTACGGCCTACTAAAACTAAGCATAAAAAAGGAAGTCGCCAGATCCGATGTCAAGTCGATCGCCGAGTTACTTGAAAAAGTACGCCACTTAGAATGTTTGGAACAAGAATTGCAGGCGAGTATTAATTCTTCAGCAACAGAACGTTTTCCTAAAAAGGTGCACAAACGCTGTGCATACTGCGGGAAAAGGCTCATAATATCGAAGAATGTCGGAAACGCTTAGCGGAATCGAAAAATCAATTTAAGGGAATCGAAACAATGTTTATGGTTGTAGTGAGTAACTTGCAGGTTTGCATAGATCCATCAGCCAAGATTGTGTCCGCAGTTTTTGTATTGTTGTGAACGAATTGCCTCTAAAGCGTTGTTCTATTTCTTTATGTCGCTTTTTACAACGTGCCACCATGTTGCTGCTATTCCATTCAATAATAATGGCAAGCCCTCCAACGCTTCTTCATCGGAGATATGTTCGACTTTTTTGTATAAAGTAATACTGTTTATAAATTCTTCCACTTTGTTATAGTCTCTCACTCCGTCGAATTTCTTCGAGCACCGAGAAAAACTTTTCCCGTTCATGATGTTACTTTGTGACGAAGTGATCGTACTTAGTACAGTGATTAATTGTTCTTGCGTCATTGTTATTGACATATTCATAATTATCAAAAATAATGTGGGTAGATTTATATATTATCGTTGGGCGCCAATGTAGGGTTGCTAGTGGACAAAAAGGCCCCGTTGATTTTTAGTCATACATTTATTAATACTGGCAACTATGTTACAGTTACAGACAATAATAAAATGGCAACCCTATGTAAGGAGTGAAACGACACCTCCCTAGCTGGTTAATTCTTGAAGACCGCTAGGCTATTAGACAGGATCTAGTCTTACTTAGGCTCCAAATTGGCTGCGTAGCTAACGAACTCTGTTCCTCTAGCTATAATAAATAAATAATAAATGATTTATTTTTTACCAAACATTTTTACATTTCATGTATACCCACCCTCATACCCACCAAACTGCGTGGAAGTTTTTCGACAGGAGATACAAGAAAAGAATGTGTATCATAAGGATGTAACAATTTATATTTACAGGTACTAGAAAGGTTCAGGCAGCCAAAAAAAGGCAGACTATCCTGATGCGTCTTCCTAATCTTTATTTAAAAACCCAGTTTAAAACAATATACTAAACTAAAAACCACTGTAAATACAACAATAGCGATTACTAAATCAATTGAACTATTACTTTTAACAGTAGTTTATGCCAAGAAAGACCCAACCACCCAAACCTCTCCATTACATTAAAAACGGATTCTTATTTAGAATTTCTGAGGCGGCTATGAACAGCTAACCACTATGTAAAAAGAATATTTTGACATACCTTTCATTTCATTTGGGTAGTACAGTAGTTCAATACACGAGCTCTAAAAAGTGCCGTCGCGCACTAAATCAGAGACATACTTCGGAATTTTGGCTTTTTACAAATAGATAAGAGAAAAATGCGAAAAGTAAGGCCGCTATTAAACTATAGGTCAGCTTTATATATTAGTATAAGATACGTTAAATTACTTTCGTAGATAATCTATTTAAATAACAAACTATTTACACTTATAATACAAAATAAAACTATATGGCGTCAAAAAATTCGTCCGCATCGCTGTCGACTGGAAGTGAGCCCAAAAGACTGGCGGCATTGCCACGTTGTATGGCAATGCTTATCCTCTGTCCGAGGTAAAAGCCAAAACTATAAACTATAGGTACTAATAAGTATTCTCAATTACCCAATAGGCCAGGGCTGTCCAAAACATTTCAGTTTCCAAGAGTAAGAAAGCCAAAGTTGGCCATTCAACATAAAAGAAACCAGTCAAATCGTAATAGGCCTCCTAACTCTTAACAACAGTTATTTTAAACAACGACAGGTTAGTGGGTATTTTCACATCTTGCGGCAACCTCATTAAGGACAACAGTTTTTGATTTATTTTTTAGTGTTTGTTTACTTACTTTAGTACAATCTTTTCTCAGCCAATCGAGATCATCGAAAAGTGTAGGGGCCAAGTACTTGTTAGTTCTAGAACAGTACAGTAGCGCCAGGACCTGGTGGCCCTGGTCGAGACTGCTGTTCATATCTTCGGTAAACTGTGATAGTGCTGTTACGGTGCTACGACCAGACCTAAAACCATGCTGTGTATCCGCTAGTATACTATTTTGTTCTAAGAATTCGCTAACCTGGCCGACTACTATCTTCTCCACGATTTTATTAATAACTGATAAGATAGCAATCGGCCTATAGTTAGCGTAAACTGAGTGCGGTCCCTGCTTATAAATGGGCCTAATTAACGCTTTTTTAAGTGAACTAGGATATTCCCCTTTCGATAAACACAGGTTGACAAAATGTGACCGGTGACCGGTTGATCATTTTTAAGTCTATAACTCGAATGCAGTCAGTGCCCAGCGCCTTATCACTGCTCAGCTGATCGATAATTTTACACACTGTATTAGGGGTTGCTGGTTTAAAACGAAACGTTACATCACTCGGCCTAACATATTTACTTCTATCTAATAATTTTATACTACAATTATGCTTAATAGCAATAATTTCGTCAGTAAATGTATCTTCAAATTGACTACATATATTGTACATTGTGTCTTTATTAATTTTGTCCCAAATTTTTTTTGGGTCTCCGATACACTTTTTAATTTCTTCCTGCTGAAACCTATTTTTAGCTTTAAATATTAATTTGTTTACCTTACTTCTAAATCGTGTGTATTCTAGTCTTTTCGTGTTATTGCTTGGTGTTTTTTTCCAATCTCTAAATAACCTATCTCTACGCATCAACATTTTATTTAAGTCTCTGCCTATCCACGGTTGTGTAACCCGTGTTTTAATCTTTGGCATTTCAGTCTTACTACTGTTATAAATATTGTGGGACACGCACAAACACGACGCACTCGACACCGCCAACCTGCAAGCATCAAACGACCGCGCGGCACGGACGCGCGGCGCGCACTGGCGTTGGAATGCGGCCGGATAGAAGGCGCGCGCGCACACCGGTGGAGCAACAAGCTCGCGCCAAAGCTAATGAGAGACTGCTCACCGCTCGGCGGCGCTGTGCGTATTTATAGTTGGCGCACTCTGAACATGCTCCGAACTCCACGAGACCGGGAACCCTACATCTGATTGGCTGAGCAATTTTGAGTATGATTCTAAACCACAACTACGTTAACCATTCATTTTGTAAATATAGAAGTTAGGATTTTGACAATAAATAATCAATTCCGCGCGCGCCGCCCGACCGTGACGGACGTCTGCTCCGTGACTCATCGCTGCTCGCTCGCTCGCTGCTCGTCCCGCTCGCCGTGACGTCACTGTGGTCGCTGACTACACATTTTGATCCGACGCTGCCTTTTTCAAGGCAGCCGAGAGATATCTTATTTCCGTTTCGGGTACTGTCAAAAACGTGGTGACCCCTTCAGGGTAAATCCACGTTTCTCGTGGTCACTCGGTGGAAACCTTTCGGTGCCAACGAAGCCGAGTGGGTGTTGACCCGACACACCGACCTAGCCCCTTCAGGGCCTAGGTCAAGTCGGAAGGGTATTGGACCCGCGGCCTTGGGGGGCCTCCTAGTCGCGACCAATTACTTAACCCCGCTCTCTTCCAGCTTCGTCGGTCGGTCGCAAGACCCATAGGGACTCGCTGCACAATAAGATTGGCAGCGAGATCACAAGCTTAGGGCACACCCTAGGTACTCACCTCCCTGTCTACACCCGACAGGGAGGGTACACATCCCCGGGAACTCCCACCCGGGGAGTTAGGTTGATAGGAGTTTAGGATTAGGTTCCCCCCCCTGCCCCTAAGGCATATGATTTCCCCTCCCTAATCTTCAAAATGCCTCCCCCTAAGGAGGTGGACGCGATCCTTTGGGATCTCGTCCAAAGACTTATAGAGGACCACCCCAATCAGGAGTTGGTCCGCATCGTCAATTATAGGTTGCATAGGCTGGAGAGCCTTAAAAACTCCCAGCCCAATGTGACTAGCTCCCCACCGCCAAGAGAGTCACTCTCCCCCGTGCCCCCTCAGGGCCCCTCCCCCCCCTCTCCAACTCACGATGACGTCACTGATTTCAGTGACGTCCTCGAGAGTGCCCCGCTCACCTTAGAGCCAGACTCCCCCACTCCCCCCCCCATGGACTACGAGTCCGGTACCGACAACGACTCAGGTACCTCAGACTCTTCCGCCGAATTTACCCTTGTGGGTAAAGGTAAGCGGAAGAAGAAAAGCTCTGCCGCTCAGGAGTCCGCCCCTAAAGCCAGGAAGACAGTAGTCCCAACTGTCTCCCCTCCCTCCCCCGCTGCCACGACCTCCGCAGCCCCCAAAGCCAGCACCTCCCAGCAGGCGTCTCGTCCCCCCAGCCCGATGGCCACTGCCCCCCCGGCCACCCAGTCCGACCCGGCGCTCGCCAAGAAGTCGAAGCCTCCGCCACCCCTCTTCATTCATGAAGCGGCGAAGTGGACGGAGGTTTCGGGCGCTTGTAACGAGCGCCGAATTCAATTCTCCCACGCCCGTGCTGTGGGAAATGGAATTAAGGTCCAGGTGCCTTCTGCCCAGGACTACAGGGAGTTGCATAAACTCCTTGTAGCGAGGAAGGTACCTTTCCACTCGTTCGCCTTCGAGGAGGAACGCCTAGTCCGCGTGGTAGTGAGGAACGTCCCTCACGCCATATCCCCTGAAGAGATCAGTAATGATCTCAAACGTCAAGAAATCCCAGTCGCTGCGGTCCACCGCATGCACCGCCGTGGTGGAGCACCATATAATATGGTGCTCATCGTCTGTAATCCAACAGACGATAAATACCACCCCATCTTCAAAATCTCGAAGATTTGTTTCCTAGAGGGCTTGAAGATGGAAAAGCCCCGTCGTAGCGGTATAGTTGGCCAGTGTCACAACTGCCAACTATATGGCCATTCACAGCGCAATTGCTTCGGCAAGCCGCGCTGCGTCAAGTGCCTGGGCGACCACGGCACCCCTGACTGTCCCCATCCTAAGGACCACACACAATGCGCCGACCCGCCCAGCTGTGTGCTGTGCGGGGAGGCTGGGCACCCGGCTAACTACCGTGGTTGTCCCAAGGCCCCCAAATCGTCTGCGCCCAAACTGGCAAAGCGTGCAAACGCTCGCCAGCAGAGGGAAGCCCCCACGACCCAACCCCCAGTGGCCCTATACCCTCAGCGCCCCAGCCCTTGGAACGCGCTGAACCATAGGGCTCACTTCCCGGCGCTCGGACCCGCGCCTACCCAGACCCAGGCCCCTACGGCCCAAAAGCCCTCCCCGGCCATCCCGGCCCTCATGGATGTAGCCATACCTCCATTCCCCCGACCATCGGTCGCCGTCGTCGGAGCAGCCGCCCCTCAGGCAGCCACTCCTCCCCCCCCACCACCAAAGGCTACTTCCAAAGTCCCAACCCACCCTATTCCCGCGAATGCGCCTGAAATGGCCATCCATATTAACATGGCCTTCTACAAGGCCTTCTACTCCCCCAGAGCTGTGGCTATGACCGAAGCTCTGAAGGCCTCTAACATCACTGAACACGGTGCCGTATACCGTGAATTCAGTGATGTAGTTCACTTTATTAGCCTCTATGAACGTCTTCATGGCTAAGTCCCCCGCAGTAACATGTAGGTTTAGGCCGAAGTCCCTCCGGATAGGGTACTTCAATTCCAACAGCCTCTCAGGCCAACGCGATGAGATCGCCAATTTCCTCCGCGACCATCGCATAGATCTGCTTCTGGTGCAGGAGACGTTCCTCAAGCCCCATCTTCGGGATCCTAAAATTGCGAACTATCGGTTAGTTCGTAACGACAGGACCCGATGTCATGGGGGAGGAACTCTCATATATTACAAATCGTCCCTATACTGCATCCCCATGGATCCGCCTGCCACCCTAACCGAGCTTGAGGTCTCTGTCTGTCGGCTCGGCATGACAGGCCACCAACCCCTCACGGTCATTTCTGTCTACGACCCTCCCACCACCACTCCCATAGGCCCCTCCCTCAGAAATGACCTCACAACTCTTCTTGGCTTGAGTGACTCCGTCCTTCTGGCGGGAGACCTCAACGCCAAACATCCCTCATGGAATAGCCACACGGCTAATCCCAGAGGCAGAGCTCTGTTCGAGCTCAGCAGCCCCCTCAACTTCGATGTCATCGCTCCGATGCATCCTACTCATTACCCTCACCAACCTAACTGGCGACCCGACGTGCTCGACATCGCTCTCCTCAAAAATGTAAACCTACGTTTGCATTCTGTGGAGGCGGTGGACGAGCTCAACTCGGATCACCGACCGGTTATTCTGGAGCTCACTCCCAGATTCGGTCCTCCCGACCCCTCCCAACCTCCTCCCACCAGAGTGATCACTGACTGGCGCAAAGTAAGTGAAAAACTGAAAGTCACCACGTCACATCACCTGGATAAAATCCCAGATCACATAGAGTCAGCTGCCGACACGGCGGCCGCGATCGGCTCGCTCACGGAACATGTACAGTCAGTCCTGGACGAATGTTCAAGGGAGGCTCCGGCGACGGACGACCGTCGCTGGAAACTCCCGGACGATGTGCGTGAACTGTTGACCGAGAAGAATGCGGCCGTCCGTGCCTACAGCTCTTTTCCCTGTGCTAGTAACAAGGCTTTTATGCGTTACTTACAGCGTAAAGTAAGCAATCGCATCAAAGAGTTTCGTGACAAGCAATGGGATCAGATGCTCAGTGATCTCCATCCCAATCACCTCGCATTTTGGGAACTTCAGAGGAAGTTACGCGCCTCCGAGGTTACCACTATGCCCCCCCTCACCCGCCCCGATAACACTCTCGCGTTTAACGACGACGAGAAGGCCGAATGCCTGGCTGACAGCCTAGAGGCCCAGTGTTCCCCAAGCTCGAACCCAGTCGACCCGGCCCACCTCGCCGAGGTGGACGCCGAGGTCGAACGTAGGACCTCCCTCCCTCCCGTCGAGGACCCCGACGACCCTCTCCCTCCCGTCACTCCCGACGAGGTGGAGAAGATCATCGGCCAACTCAGACCCAGGAAAGCCCCTGGGCGCGACGGCATTACCAACAGGGTAGTTCGACTCTTTCCCAAGACTCTGATCGTGTTGATGACCGCCATCTTCAATGGCGCTCTGTCCAACAACATGTTTCCGCAGCAGTGGAAAGAGGCTATCGTGATCGGCATTCCCAAGCCGGGTAAGCCCAAATCCTCCCCGTCCTCCTACCGCCCCATCAGTCTGCTCAGCTCGCTCGGCAAGATCTACGAGAGGCTTATCTATAAGCGTCTCAAGGATTACGTCGAGCGAAAGAGTCTCATCCCCAACGAGCAGTTTGGCTTTAGAGCCACTCACTCGTGCGTCCAACAGGTCTACCGCATCGTTGAGCATATCAACGGCCGCTATCAACGCGGCCTGATGACGGGAGCCCTGTTCTTCGACATAGCGAAAGCCTTCGACAAGGTCTGGCACAACGGTCTGATATACAAGCTATATCAACTCGGGGTGCCAGATCGTCTCGTGCTCATCTTACGAGACTATTTGTCGAACCGCACCTTTCGTTTCCGTATCGAAGGTGCGCTTTCCACCCCCCGCCCCATCCGCGCCGGCGTACCGCAAGGCGGTGTGCTGTCGCCTCTTATTTTCACGCTGTTCACCAGCGATATTCCCCCTGATCCCCAGTCGCAATTAGCGCTCTTTGCCGACGACACGGCCGTTTACTACTCTGGCAAGAGTGGTAAATCCATATCTCATCACCTCCAAAGATCCGCCAACCGCCTAGGCGGTTGGTTTCGGAAATGGAGGATTGAGGTAAATCCCGAGAAAAGTCAGGCGGTCCTGTTCCGCAGGCCGCGGGCTAGACTCCCCCCGATCCTTCCACCGATCAAGATGTTTGGCAAGCCGATCCCTTGGGAAGAGCGAGCCAAATATCTAGGAGTGATCTTGGATAAAAACCTCAGTTTTATGGAGCACATTAAGGCGGTGCGCTCGCGCGCCGCCTTCGCTCTCGGTAGGCTCCACTCGATGCTGAACCACAACAGCAAATTATCCCTAAAATGCAAGCTGCGTATCTACACCACTTGCATTCGCCCCATCATGACCTATGCGTGTGCTACATTCGCCCACGTAAAGTCATACCGGATCCATAGGTTGCAGTCCCTCCAAAACCGTTTTCTCCGGAAGGCCACGGGTGCCCCGTGGTTCGTTAGGAATGAGCGACTCCATGTCGATCTCAAAATCCCGACCATCAAGCAGTTCATGAAACGCCTCACGAAGCGTTTCATCGAATCTGCTGAGAGGCACCAGAACCCTCTTATCGCATCGGCTACCCGATACGCTCCCTCCCAGATTAGTAAGGTCCGCCGTCCACGGCATACCTTACTAGAACCCGATGACCCAATCGCCCTTGTACAAGAGAGCTGTAGGGAAACCAGTACTCTTAAACAAGCACACAAACCGCGACCCGCCGCCTTCCGGCCTCGCCGCCGAGGCCCCGCGCGACGTCCCAGTAATAATAGCAATGTTGTTGTTGCTCCCCGTCTTTTGCCTAACGAGCCAGCCCGCGTCGCTGAGCCATTAGCTTTAAACCCCCTAAATAATGTCATGACCCAGCCTGTCCCTTGCTGCCCTCCCGATAACGATGCCACTGAGCCGAGGCCCGAACCCCACAGGGGGTGCCCCCAGTGAGCAGAGTTGTAGGTTTAAGTATTTTTAGTTGCCTTGGCTGGGGGCTTTAGAGTCATTCTGAGGCCACCACAGGCTAGCTCGGTTAAGTAGTAACCACCCGTCTAGAGGTGAACTACGAGTGGTCATTATCAAAAAAAAAAAAAAAAAAAAAAAAAAAAAAAAAAAAAAAAAAAAAAAAAAAAAAAAAAAAAAAAAAAAACAATAAATAATCATTCATGAAGCGGCGAAGTGGACGGAGGTTTCGGGCGCTTGTAACGAGCGCCGAATCCAATTCTCCCACGCCCGTGCTGTGGGAAACGGAATTAAGGTCCAGGTGCCTTCTGCCCAGGACTACAGGGAGTTGCATAAACTCCTCGTAGCGAGGAAGGTACCTTTCCACTCGTTCGCCTTCGAGGAGGAACGTCTAGTCCGCGTGGTAGTGAGGAACGTCCCTCACGCCATATCCCCTGAAGAGATCAGTAATGATCTCAAACGCCAAGAGATCCCGGTCGCTGCGGTCCACCGCATGCACCGCCGTGGTGGAGCACCATATAATATGGTGCTCATCGTCTGTAATCCAACAGACGATAAATACCACCCCATCTTCAAAATCTCGAAGATTTGTTTCCTAGAGGGCTTGAAGATGGAAAAGCCCCGTCGTAGCGGTATAGTTGGCCAGTGTCACAACTGCCAACTATATGGCCATTCACAGCGCAATTGCTTCGGCAAGCCGCGCTGCGTCAAGTGCCTGGGCGACCACGGCACCCCTGACTGTCCCCGTCCTAAGGACCACACACAATGCGCCGACCCGCCCAGCTGTGTGCTGTGTGGGGAGGCTGGGCACCCGGCTAACTACCGTGGTTGTCCCAAGGCCCCCAAATCGTCTGCGCCCAAACTGGCAAAGCGTGCAAACGCTCGCCAGCAGAGGGAAGCCCCCACGACCCAACCCCCCGTGGCCCTATACCCTCAGCGCCCCAGCCCTTGGAACGCGCTGAACCATAGGGCTCACTTCCCGGCGCTCGGACCCGCGCCTACCCAGACCCAGGCCCCTACGGCCCAAAAGCCCTCCCCGGCCATCCCGGCCCTCATGGATGTAGCCATACCTCCATTCCCCCGACCACCGGTCGCCGCCGTCGGAGCAGCCGCCCCTCAGGCAGCCACTCCTCCCCCCCCACCACCAAAGGCTACCTCCAAAGTCCCAACCCACCCCATTCCCGCGAATGCGCCTGAAATGGCCATTCACATTAACATGGCCTTCTACAAGGCCTTCTACTCCCCCAGAGCTGTGGCTATGACCGAAGCTCTGAAGGCCTCTAACATCACTGAGCACGGTGCCGTATACCGTGAATTCAGTGATGTAGTTCACTTCATTAGCCTTTACGAACGTCTCCATGGCTAAGTCCCCCGCAATAACATGTAGGTTTAGGCCGAAGTCCCTCCGGATAGGGTACTTCAACTCCAACAGCCTCTCAGGCCAACGCGATGAGATCGCCAATTTCCTCCGCGACCATCGCATAGATCTGCTTCTGGTGCAGGAGACGTTCCTCAAGCCCCATCTTCGGGATCCTAAAATTGCGAACTATCGGTTAGTTCGCAACGACAGGACCCGATGTCATGGGGGAGGAACTCTCATATATTACAAATCGTCCCTATACTGCATCCCCATGAATCCACCCGCCACCCTAACCGAGCTTGAGGTCTCTGTCTGTCGGCTCGGCATGACAGGCCACCAACCCCTCACGGTCATTTCTGTCTACGACCCTCCCACCACCACTCCCATAGGCCCCTCCCTCAGAAATGACCTCACAACTCTTCTTGGCTTGAGTGACTCCGTCCTTCTGGCGGGGGACCTCAACGCCAAACACCCCTCATGGAATAGCCACACGGCTAATCCCAGAGGCAGAGCTCTGTTCGAGCTCAGCAGCCCCCTCAACTTCGATGTCATCGCTCCGATGCATCCTACTCATTACCCTCACCAACCTAACTGGCGACCCGACGTGCTCGACATCGCTCTCCTCAAGAATGTAAACTTACGTTTGCATTCTGTGGAGGCGGTGGACGAGCTCAACTCGGATCACCGACCGGTTATTCTGGAGCTCACTCCCAGATTCGGTCCTCCCGACCCCTCCCAACCTCCTCCCACCAGAGTGATCACTGACTGGCGCAAAGTAAGTGAAAAACTGAAAGTCACCACGTCACATCACCTGGATAAAATCCCAGATCACATAGAGTCAGCTGCCGACACGGCGGCCGCGATCGGCTCGCTCACGGAACATGTACAGTCAGTCCTGGACGAATGTTCAAGGGAGGCTCCGGCGACGGACGACCGTCGCTGGAAACTCCCGGACGATGTGCGTGAACTGTTGACCGAGAAGAATGCGGCCGTCCGTGCCTACAGCTCTTTTCCCTGTGCTAGTAACAAGGCTTTTATGCGTTACTTACAGCGTAAAGTAAGCAATCGCATCAAAGAGTTTCGTGACAAGCAATGGGATCAGATGCTCAGTGATCTCCATTCCAACCACCTCGCATTTTGGGAACTTCAGAGGAAGTTACGCGCCTCCGAGGTTACCACTATGCCCCCCCATCACCCGCCCCGATAACACTCTCGCGTTTAACGACGACGAGAAGGCCGAATGCCTGGCTGACAGCCTAGAGGCCCAGTGTTCCCCAAGCTCGAACCCAGTCGACCCGGCCCACCTCGCCGAGGTGGACGCCGAGGTCGAACGTAGGACCTCCCTCCCTCCCGTCGAGGACCCCGACGACCCTCTCCCTCCCGTCACTCCCGACGAGGTGGAGAGGATCATCGGCCAACTCAGACCCAGGAAAGCCCCTGGGCGCGACGGCATTACCAACAGGGTAGTTCGACTCTTTCCCAAGACTCTGATCGTGTTGATGACCGCCATCTTCAATGGCGCTCTGTCCAACAACATGTTTCCGCAGCAGTGGAAAGAGGCTATCGTGATCGGCATTCCCAAGCCGGGTAAGCCCAAATCCTCCCCGTCCTCCTACCGCCCCATCAGTCTGCTCAGCTCGCTCGGCAAGATCTACGAGAGGCTTATCTATAAGCGTCTCAAGGATTACGTCGAGCGAAAGAGTCTCATCCCCAACGAGCAGTTTGGCTTTAGAGCCACTCACTCGTGCGTCCAACAGGTCTACCGCATCGTTGAGCATATCAACGGCCGCTATCAACGCGGCTTGATGACGGGAGCCCTGTTCTTCGACATAGCGAAAGCCTTCGACAAGGTCTGGCACAACGGTCTGATATACAAGCTATATCAACTCGGGGTGCCAGATCGTCTCGTTCTCATCTTACGAGACTATTTGTCGAACCGCACCTTTCGATTCCGTATCGAAGGTGCGCTTTCCACCCCCCGCCCCATCCGCGCCGGCGTACCGCAAGGCGGTGTGCTGTCGCCTCTTATTTTCACGCTGTTCACCAGCGATATTCCCCCCGATCCCCAGTCGCAATTAGCGCTCTTTGCCGACGACACGGCCGTTTACTACTCTGGCAAGAGTGGTAAATCCATATCTCATCACCTCCAAAGATCCGCCAACCGCCTAGGCGGTTGGTTTCGGAAATGGAGGATTGAGGTAAATCCCGAGAAAAGTCAGGCGGTCCTGTTCCGCAGGCCGCGGGCTAGACTCCCCCCGATCCTTCCACCGATCAAGATGTTTGGCAAGCCGATCCCTTGGGAAGAGCGAGCCAAATATCTAGGAGTGATCTTGGACAAAAACCTCAGTTTTATGGAGCACATTAAGGCGGTGCGCTCGCGCGCCGCCTTCGCTCTCGGTAGGCTCCACTCGATGCTGAACCACAACAGCAAATTATCCCTAAAATGCAAGCTGCGTATCTACACCACTTGCATTCGCCCCATCATGACCTATGCGTGTGCTACATTCGCCCACGTAAAGTCATACCGGATCCATAGGTTGCAGTCCCTCCAAAACCGTTTTCTCCGAAAGGCCACGGGTGCCCCGTGGTTCGTTCGGAATGAGCGACTCCATGTCGATCTCAAAATCCCGACCATCAAGCAGTTCATGAAACGCCTCACGAAGCGTTTCATCGAATCTGCTGAGAGGCACCAGAACCCTCTTATCGCATCGGCTACCCGATACGCTCCCTCCCAGATTAGTAAGGTCCGCCGTCCACGGCATACCTTACTAGAACCCGATGACCCAATCACCCTTGTACAAGAGAGCTGTAGGGAAACCAGTACTCTTAAACAAGCACACAAACCGCGACCCGCCGCCTTCCGGCCTCGCCGCCGAGGCCCCGCGCGACGTCCCAGTAATAATAGCAATGTTGTTGTTGCTCCCCGTCTTTTGCCTAACGAGCCAGCCCGCGTCGCTGAGCCATTAGCTTTAAACCCCCTAAATAATGTCATGACCCAGCCTGTCCCTTGCTGCCCTCCCGATAACGATGCCACTGAGCCGAGGCCCGAACCCCACAGGGGGTGCCCCCAGTGAGCAGAGTTGTAGGTTAAGTATTTTTAGTTGCCTTGGCTGGGGGCTTTAGAGTCATTCTGAGGCCACCACAGGCTAGCCCGGTTAAGTAGTAACCACCCGTCTAGAGGTGAACTACGAGTGGTCCAAAACAAAAAAAAAAAAAAAAAAAAAAAAACAATAAATAATTCCCATTTTGAATCTCCATTGTTGTTTCATTTGAACTCAAGCAACCGAACATAAGTGTGGAATTACGCCCACAATTGGTGACCCCGAGAAAAAATATCACAAGAGAAGATGAACACAAGTGAAGAAAGCAATCCCATGAAGATGGACACCGACCTAGCTGCCATATCGGTTCAGTCTAGATTGTTACCATTCTGGCGGGAGATTCCTCGAGCTTGGTTTATCCAGTTTGAAGCTGTCGTGGACCCTTTGAAGACCTCGGACGACCAGAAATTCCGCTACGTGTTGCAACAGCTGCAAACAACGGACCTACAACATCTGACCGACATTTTATACAATCCACCATCCATGGATAAATATAATGCTGTGAAGA
Organism: Lacanobia wlatinum; assembly: GCA_947578705.1. Classification (NCBI taxonomy): domain Eukaryota; kingdom Metazoa; phylum Arthropoda; class Insecta; order Lepidoptera; family Noctuidae; genus Lacanobia; species Lacanobia wlatinum. The sequence continues at coordinate 21,971,959 of OX388039.1, forward strand.
CTCGTCTGCTCGCCGTGTACGACAAATCTGACGTCAAGAACTTCCAAAAGCTAATCAGTGGCCTAGAGTTGGGTGATCAAAAACCCACACAACTGTTGCGCAGGATGAGAGAACTAGGGAGTGGCATGATCACAGATGAAGGGCTAAAAATCGAATGGCTCAATCATCTACCCACACAGATGCGCGTTGTGCTTTCGGTCAACACGGAATCATCGCTAGATACCCTCGCTGCAATGGCCGATAAAATGGCAGAATACACCGAACCAGCAACGGTTGCCGCAGTGGCCACGACCTCGCAAGATACCGTGACGTCAACACAGCTAGAAGTCCTATCGAAGCAAATGGAGAAACTATGCCTAGAAGTGGCTGAGCTACGCGGACGAACAAGGGAACGTCACAATAGACCCCGTTTCACATCGTTCAAGTCACGGTCACGATCACAGTCTCGCCGGCATAGCAACAAGACGACAGTCAAACCCGGCGATCCTACATGGGAGTGTAGATACCACTATCGTTTTGGTGACAAGGCGAAACGTTGCGAGTCACCGTGCTGTAGGAGAAACAAGAATCACACGACGTTAAACTAGCTACGACATCGAAGGTGGCGGAAGTCGATGTCCCCTGCACCACCAACCGCCTTTGCGTCTTCGATCGCGACACGCGGCAGCGTTTCCTCGTAGACACCGGCGCCGAAATTTCCGTGTTAGCCGCAACAAACAAAAGAAAAACGAAGACAAGCGCCTACAAATTATTCGCTGCAAACAATACACCAATCGAAACTTATGGTGAAAAAACACTAAGGTTAAATCTTGGCTTGCGACGCAGTTTTCTATGGACGTTCATCATAGCCGACGTGAAAACCTCGATCATAGGGGCGGATTTCCTACGTCACTTCCAGCTGCTAGTCAACCTTCATAAAAAGAAGCTCGTCGACAGCGTAACCGACATGTCAATCGACGCCATTGAAGTTGCAACGAGTGAACAAACCATACATGTCATTAGCTCCGACCAGGCGTACTATGACATCTTGAAGTTATTCCCGGAGGTGCTGCGACCTATGTCTTTGAAGGAGCCAGCAAAACATGACGTCGTGCACCACATTGAGACGACAAGCGCCCCAGTCTTCGCACGAGCCCGTCCTCTGCCCGCCGACAAATACAAAGCTGCAAAGGAAGAGTTCGACCACATGCTGGAACTTGGAATATGCAGGCCATCAAAGAGCCCGTGGGCGAGCCCCCTGCATATTGTGAGAAAGAAGGATGGAGGCCTAAGGGTATGCGGCGACTATCGTCGGTTAAATTCAGTCACACGACCAGACCGCTACCCTATACCACGAATACAAGACTTCACGTACCAGCTGCACGATATGAAAATATTCTCGAAGCTAGACCTCAAAATGGCCTATTATTGGATCCCAATTGCAGAAGAAGACGCCCAGAAAACAGTGATCATCACACCATTCGGGCTGTTCGAATTCAAATGCATGACGTTCGGCTTACGTAACGCTAGTCAAACGTTTCAAAGGTTTATGCATCAAGTACTGCGGGGCATAGACAGCTGCTTTTGTTATGTCGACGACATACTTCTGTACTCAAAAACAGAAGAGAGCCACAGACAACTTCTACGGCAAGTACTAGACCGCCTAAAGAAGTACGGCGTCATGCTGAAGGTTGAGAAATGTGAATTCGGCAAGGACAAGATTGATTTTCTCGGCTACGAAGTATCAGGCAACGGGATCAAGCCCACTGAAGAGAGAACAAAAGCAATATCAAGTTACCCCAAACCAAAGACAATAGCTGAATTACGACGTTTTCTGGGCATGATTAATTTTTATCGTAGTTGCTTACCCCGTCAAGCTGAACTACAGAACGAGCTGAATAAATATCTACATAACCAGAAACGCAACGACAAAACGCCCATCGAGTGGACGACGCAAGCAGAGTTGGCTTTTGAAAAGTGCCGTCAAAGCATTTTGGAAGCCACACAGCTGATCCACCCATTACCTGGAAGCCCCTCGCCTTGATGACAGACGCGTCTGATTACAGCCTTGGCGCTGTTCTACAACAGAGAATAGAAGGAAAATGGAACCCTCTCGCTTATTTTTCAAAAGCGATGAGCAAGACTCAGCAACGCTACAGCGTATACGACCGCGAGTTATTAGCGGTTTATACGGCTGTCAAGCATTTCAGAAATCTTATAGAAGGAGGCGATGTCACAGTGTACACAGACCATAAGCCGCTAGTGAATGCACTAACACGCCCACCGAGTAGCAGCGACACCATGCGTCGAGAACGGCAATTACATTTTATCAGCCAATTTTGTACGAGCATCAATTATGTGAAAGGCGAAGAAAACTCGGTGGCAGACGCATTATCACGCATAGAAGACATACAATGCCCTTCCGTCATCGACTACGCAACATTAGCCAGCGAACAAGGAAAAGATCCAGTATTGAAACAGCTCAGAAGTCAACCAAACTTGAAGTTTACAGACGTCACAATGCCCGGCGTAAACCAACCAATCACGTGCGAGACGTCTACCGGCACACCTCGGCCGTACTTACCCACTACGTATCGTTTTGAGGCATTCAAAGCTCAACACGATTTGTGTCATCCCGGCGTAAAATTCACCAGAAAACAAATGTGCTCAAAATATTTCTGGCCCAGCATGAACAAAGAAGTCAGCAACTGGACCAGATCATGTATCAGCTGTCAGCGAGCGAAGATTCATCGTCATGTCGTTACCCCACTGCATGAATTCCCACCGTCGGCGCGCTTCGAACACATTCACGTGGACGTCGTGGGACCACTTCGATTGTCAAATGACCGACGCTACTGTGTAACTATCATCGATCGTTGCACCAAATGGCCAGAAGCCGTTCCTGTACTTGAGATTACCGCTGAGCAAGTCGCGAAAGCCATCTACGAGAACTGGATTGCTAGATTTGGTTGCCCACTAAGAATATCAACAGATCAAGGACGGCAATTTGAATCATCATTGTTCCGATCACTAATGAAAAAGTTTGGGATTTCACGAATACGGACCACGGCATATCATCCGCAGTCCAACGGCATGATCGAGCGGTGGCACAGATCACTGAAGGCAGCACTCATGGCGCGAGGTACTACTACACAGTGGACAGAAGAGCTTCCTACCGTACTATTAGGTTTACGTACGGCGTTGCGAATCAACGGCGGTTTAAGCCCAGCAATGATGACGTATGGCACTACGCTTCGCTTACCATCGGATTTCATCGTGCCAACCAAGTCAAACATCGATGAGAACGACTATGTACGTCGCCTTACAGAAACCATGGCATCGTTAAGAAGTGCGCCTCGATCAAACAACAGTCGAACAGAACCATTCATACATCACGACCTCGTCACGTGCACACATGTTTTCGTCCGCAACGACACTGTACGTTCTCCGTTAACACCGCCGTATGAAGGTCCCTACGAAGTTATCAAGCGCTATGACAAGTGTTACAAAATAAAGTTACCGCTACGCACATCCGTGGTTTCAATGGATAGGCTCAAACCAGCCTACATATTCAACGAGTCTGAAGATGTGGATCATCGCACCCCTGATCAAGCAATCCAGCCATACATCACAAGATCTGGAAGAACCGTGAAGCCCGTTGTTCGCTTCGCTTAGGGGAGAGTGATGTGGGACACGCACAAACACGACGCACTCGACACCGCCAACCTGCAAGCATCAAACGACCGCGCGGCACGGACGCGCGGCGCGCACTGGCGTTGGAATGCGGCCGGATAGAAGGCGCGCGCGCACACCGGTGGAGCAACAAGCTCGCGCCAAAGCTAATGAGAGACTGCTCACCGCTCGGCGGCGCTGTGCGTATTTATAGTTGGCGCACTCTGAACATGCTCCGAACTCCACGAGACCGGGAACCCTACATCTGATTGGCTGAGCAATTTTGAGTATGATTCTAAACCACAACTACGTTAACCATTCATTTTGTAAATATAGAAGTTAGGATTTTGACAATAAATAATCATCATTCCGCGCGCGCCACCCGACCGTGACGGACGTCTGCTCCGTGACTCATCGCTGCTCGCTCGCTCGCTGCTCGTCCCGCTCGCCGTGACGTCACTGTGGTCGCTGACTACACATTTTGATCCGACGCTGCCTTTTTCAAGGCAGCCGAGAGATATCTTGTTTCCGTTTCGGGTACTGTCAAAAACGTGGTGACCCCTTCAGGGTAAATCCACGTTTCTCGTGGTCACTCGGTGGAAACCTTTCGGTGCCAACGAAGCCGAGTGGGTGTTGACCCGACACACCGACCTAGCCCCTTCAGGGCCTAGGTCAAGTCGGAAGGGTATTGGACCCGCGGCCTTGGGGGGCCTCCTAGTCGCGACCAATTACTTAACCCCGCTCTCTTCCAGCTTCGTCGGTCGGTCGCAAGACCCATAGGGACTCGCTGCACAATAAGATCGGCAGCGAGATCACAAGCTTAGGGCACACCTTAGGAACTCACCTCCCTGTCTACACCCGACAGGGAGGGTACACATCCCCGGGAACTCCCACCCGGGGAGTTAGGTTTGCTAGGAGTTTAGGTTTAGGATCCCCCTCCCCCTGCCCTTAAGGCATATGTTTCCCTCCTCCCAGTATTAAAAATGCCTCCCCCTAAGGAGGTGGACGCGATCCTTTGGGATCTCGTCCAAAGACTAATAGAGGACCACCCCAATCAGGAGTTGGTCCGAATAGTCAACTATAGGTTGCATAGGCTGGAGAGCCTTAAAAACTCCCAGCCCAGTAGGACTAGCTCGCCTCCGCCGCGTGAGTCACTCTCCCCCGTGCCCCCTCAGGGCCCCTCCCCCCCCTCTCCAACTCACGATGACGTCACTGATTTCAGTGACGTACTTGAGAGTGCCCCGCTCACATTAGAGCCTGACTCCCCCACTCCCCCCCCCATGGACTACGAGTCCGGTTCGGAAAACGACTCGGGTACCTCAGACTCTTCCGCCGAATTTACCCTTGTGGGTAAAGGTAAGCGGAAGAAGAAGAGCTCTGCCGCTCAGGAGTCCGCCCCCAAAGCCAGGAAGACAGTGGTCCCGACTGTCTCCCCTCCCTCCCCCGCTGCCACGACCTCCGCAGCCCCCAAAGCCAGCACCTCCCAGCAGGCGTCTCGTCCCCCCAGCCCGATGGCCACTGCCCCCCCGGCCACCCAGTCCGACCCGGCGCTCGTCAAGAAGTCGAAGTCTCCGCCACCCCTCTTCATTCATGAAGCGGCAAAGTGGACGGAGGTTTCGGGCGCTTGTAACGAGCGCCGAATCCATTTCTCCCACGCCCGTGCTGTGGGAAATGGAATTAAGGTCCAGGTGCCTTCTGCCCAGGACTACAGGGAGTTGCATAAACTCCTCGTAGCGAGGAAGGTACCTTTCCACTCGTTCGCCTTCGAGGAGGAACGTCTAGTCCGCGTGGTAGTGAGGAACGTCCCTCACGCCATATCCCCTGAAGAGATCAGTAATGATCTCAAACGCCAAGAGATCCCGGTCGCTGCGGTCCACCGCATGCACCGCCGTGGTGGAGCACCATATAATATGGTGCTCATCGTCTGTAATCCAACAGACGATAAATACCACCCCATCTTCAAAATCTCGAAGATTTGTTTCCTAGAGGGCTTGAAGATGGAAAAGCCCCGTCGTAGCGGTATAGTTGGCCAGTGTCACAACTGCCAACTATATGGCCATTCACAGCGCAATTGCTTCGGCAAGCCGCGCTGCGTCAAGTGCCTGGGCGACCACGGCACCCCTGACTGTCCCCGTCCTAAGGACCACACACAATGCGCCGACCCGCCCAGCTGTGTGCTGTGCGGGGAGGCTGGGCACCCGGCTAACTACCGTGGTTGTCCCAAGGCCCCCAAATCGTCTGCGCCCAAACTGGCAAAGCGTGCAAACGCTCGCCAGCAGAGGGAAGCCCCCACGACCCAACCCCCCGTGGCCCTATACCCTCAGCGCCCCAGCCCTTGGAACGCGCTGAACCATAGGGCTCACTTCCCGGCGCTCGGACCCGCGCCTACCCAGACCCAGGCCCCTACGGCCCAAAAGCCCTCCCCGGCCATCCCGGCCCTCATGGATGTAGCCATACCTCCATTCCCCCGACCATCGGTCGCCGTCGTCGGAGCAGCCACCCCTCAGGCAGCCACTCCTCCCCCCCCACCACCAAAGGCTACTTCCAAAGTCCCAACCCACCCTATTCCCGCGAATGCGCCTGAAATGGCCATCCATATTAACATGGCCTTCTACAAGGCCTTCTACTCCCCCAGAGCTGTGGCTATGACCGAAGCTCTGAAGGCCTCTGATATCACTGAACACGGTGCCGTATACCGTGAATTCAGTGATGTAGTTCACTTTATTAGCCTCTATGAACGTCTTCATGGCTAAGTCCCCCGCAGTAACATGTAGGTTTAGGCCGAAGTCCCTCCGGATAGGGTACTTCAATTCCAACAGCCTCTCAGGCCAACGCGATGAGATCGCCAATTTCCTCCGCGACCATCGCATAGATCTGCTTCTGGTGCAGGAGACGTTCCTCAAGCCCCATCTTCGGGATCCTAAAATTGCGAACTATCGGTTAGTTCGCAACGACAGGACCCGATGTCATGGGGGAGGAACTCTCATATATTACAAATCGTCCCTATACTGCATCCCCATGGATCCGCCCGCCACCCTAACCGAGCTTGAGGTCTCTGTCTGTCGGCTCGGCATGACAGGCCACCAACCCCTCACGGTCATTTCTGTCTACGACCCTCCCACCACCACTCCCATAGGCCCCTCCCTCAGAAATGACCTCACAACTCTTCTTGGCTTGAGTGACTCCGTCCTTCTGGCGGGGGACCTCAACGCCAAACATCCCTCATGGAATAGCCACACGGCTAATCCCAGAGGCAGAGCTCTGTTCGAGCTCAGCAGCCCCCTCAACTTCGATGTCATCGCTCCGATGCATCCTACTCATTACCCTCACCAACCTAACTGGCGACCCGACGTGCTCGACATCGCTCTCCTCAAGAATGTAAACTTACGTTTGCATTCTGTGGAGGCGGTGGACGAGCTCAACTCGGATCACCGACCGGTTATTCTGGAGCTCACTCCCAGATTCGGTCCTCCCGACCCCTCCCAACCTCCTCCCACCAGAGTGATCACTGACTGGCGCAAAGTAAGTGAAAAACTGAAAGTCACCACGTCACATCACCTGGATAAAATCCCAGATCACATAGAGTCAGCTGCCGACACGGCGGCCGCGATCGGCTCGCTCACGGAACATGTACAGTCAGTCCTGGACGAATGTTCAAGGGAGGCTCCGGCGACGGACGACCGTCGCTGGAAACTCCCGGACGATGTGCGTGAACTGTTGACCGAGAAGAATCCGGCCGTCCGTGCCTACAGCTCTTTTCCCTGTGCTAGTAACAAGGCTTTTATGCGTTACTTACAGCGTAAAGTAAGCAATCGCATCAAAGAGTTTCGTGACAAGCAATGGGATCAGATGCTCAGTGATCTCCATCCCAATCACCTCGCATTTTGGGAACTTCAGAGGAAGTTACGCGCCTCCGAGGTTACCACTATGCCCCCCCTCACCCGCCCCGATAACACTCTCGCGTTTAACGACGACGAGAAGGCCGAATGCCTGGCTGACAGCCTAGAGGCCCAGTGTTCCCCAAGCTCGAACCCAGTCGACCCGGCCCACCTCGCCGAGGTGGACGCCGAGGTCGAACGTAGGACCTCCCTCCCTCCCGTCGAGGACCCCGACGACCCTCTCCCTCCCGTCACTCCCGACGAGGTGGAGAAGATCATCGGCCAACTCAGACCCAGGAAAGCCCCTGGGCGCGACGGCATTACCAACAGGGTAGTTCGACTCTTTCCCAAGACTCTGATCGTGTTGATGACCGCCATCTTCAATGGCGCTCTGTCCAACAACATGTTTCCGCAGCAGTGGAAAGAGGCTATCGTGATCGGCATTCCCAAGCCGGGTAAGCCCAAATCCTCCCCGTCCTCCTACCGCCCCATCAGTCTGCTCAGCTCGCTCGGCAAGATCTACGAGAGGCTTATCTATAAGCGTCTCAAGGATTACGTCGAGCGAAAGAGTCTCATCCCCAACGAGCAGTTTGGCTTTAGAGCCACTCACTCGTGCGTCCAACAGGTCTACCGCATCGTTGAGCATATCAACGGCCGCTATCAACGCGGCTTGATGACGGGAGCCCTGTTCTTCGACATAGCGAAAGCCTTTGACAAGGTCTGGCACAACGGTCTGATATACAAGCTATATCAACTCGGGGTGCCAGATCGTCTCGTGCTCATCTTACGAGACTATTTGTCGAACCGCACCTTTCGATTCCGTATCGAAGGTGCGCTTTCCACCCCCCGCCCCATCCGCGCCGGCGTACCGCAAGGCGGTGTGCTGTCGCCTCTTATTTTCACGCTGTTCACCAGCGATATTCCCCCTGATCCCCAGTCGCAATTAGCGCTCTTTGCCGACGACACGGCCGTTTACTACTCTGGCAAGAGTGGTAAATCCATATCTCATCACCTCCAAAGATCCGCCAACCGCCTAGGCGGTTGGTTTCGGAAATGGAGGATTGAGGTAAATCCCGAGAAAAGTCAGGCGGTCCTGTTCCGCAGGCCGCGGGCTAGACTCCCCCCGATCCTTCCACCGAACAAGATGTTTGGCAAGCCGATCCCTTGGGAAGAGCGAGCCAAATATCTAGGAGTGATCTTGGATAAAAACCTCAGTTTTATGGAGCACATTAAGGCGGTGCGCTCGCGCGCCGCCTTCGCTCTCGGTAGGCTCCACTCGATGCTGAACCACAACAGCAAATTATCCCTAAAATGCAAGCTGCGTATCTACACCACTTGCATTCGCCCCATCATGACCTATGCGTGTGCTACATTCGCCCACGTAAAGTCATACCGGATCCATAGGTTGCAGTCCCTCCAAAACCGTTTTCTCCGGAAGGCCACGGGTGCCCCGTGGTTCGTTCGGAATGAGCGACTCCATGTCGATCTCAAAATCCCGACCATCAAGCAGTTCATGAAACGCCTCACGAAGCGTTTCATCGAATCTGCTGAGAGGCACCAGAACCCTCTTATCGCATCGGCTACCCGATACGCTCCCTCCCAGATTAGTAAGGTCCGCCGTCCACGGCATACCTTACTAGAACCCGATGACCCAATCACCCTTGTACAAGAGAGCTGTAGGGAAACCAGTACTCTTAAACAAGCACACAAACCGCGACCCGCCGCCTTCCGGCCTCGCCGCCGAGGCCCTGCGCGACGTCCCAGTAATAATAGCAATGTTGTTGTTGCTCCCCGTCTTTTGCCTAACGAGCCAGCCCGCGTCGCTGAGCCATTAGCTTTAAACCCCCTAAATAATGTCATGACCCAGCCTGTCCCTTGCTGCCCTCCCGATAACGATGCCACTGAGCCGAGGCCCGAACCCCACAGGGGGTGCCCCCAGTGAGCAGAGTTGTAGGTTTAAGTATTTTTAGTTGCCTTGGCTGGGGGCTTTAGAGTCATTCTGAGGCCACCACAGGCTAGCCCGGTTAAGTAGTAACCACCCGTCTAGAGGTGAACTACGAGTGGTCATTATCAAAAACAAAACAATAAATAATTCCCATTTTGAATCTCCATTGTTGTTTCATTTGAACTCAAGCAACCGAACATAAGTGTGGAATTACCCCCACAATATCATTGAAAACTTTTTCCAACTTACAATAGATAGTTAACGGACAATCAATAAATAACAGTTGAGACCAATCGTAATCAGTGATCTGCTTAGCTACTAGTATATTATTAATTACATACCGAATGTCCGAGTTCACACTATCAGTGAAGGGTTGCGTCACCTGTAACGGTAGCGAGGCTCCAACCACGTGATGATCCGACATGAAGCACTCAATAACGAACGAATGGCAGGTGTGAGGTCGTTGCGTAGTAGAATTTTTGCAATCCGACTTATATGTGGTCTGGGACTTCTAAATAGGTTATCAGTTCGACCCGTGTGTATGTAATATTATCAGAATTGCACAGTTTTTGTGTTATATACAATAACTGCCTAATATGCAAAATTACTGCCTAATTTTTTGGAGTCGGTTAAAAAACAAAATGTTATGTCAACTGAGCAGCTACCTTTACATTTCAAACAAGTACACAGAATGTCTGTTACAACAAAAACGCCGACGACCTACGTATAAATTCGTAAGTCGTAGCCTCAGGGATAATAAAACATATCCAATATTGTACAGTGATTCAATGGAACCCTTTTAAACCCTTTGAAGAGTTGACAAGTCCCGGATAATCCCATGTTTCGGTGTTTCAGCCCAAAACTTCGTGTTTGCAAAAGGGCGAATTGAACAACACTTAGTTTTATTTTCGGAATATTGAGAGGTTGGTTTTGTGTGTCACTAAATAAATAACTCGACATCTGTGGCAAATTTATCACAATATATAAAACTCTTCCGTTACTGAGTGACTGACAGACAACGCACAGCCAAAACTGCTGGTCGTACAAAGCTGAAATTTGGCATGTACGACTAGCTTCCCGAAGATTTCTCGAAATTCCTACAGGAACGGGAAAAAACTTTATACGCGCGTACGAAGTCACGTGAAAAAGCTGGCGTATTTGTATATGGAAACGCGATGTGTTAATGTGTAGTCAGCTGGTGAAACGCCTTGAGACGGCGTTGTCTGAATTCCCCGCGTTTTATCTATTTGAAATCCAATTTTTTTTTGTTCCAATTATAGAGGTGTGTGGAATAAGGTCTGTCTGGTGGTAACAAGAATGTTTTTTAGTGCAAATCTTGATAGTTATAGAAAGAGGAGGAAGATAAGTGAAACGCTGGATTATTGCGTAAAAGATGTCATTTACTAGTAAGAATATTACAGAAATGCAAATTGTAGTAACACAAGACAATAGTGGGTTAATAACGCTATGAACTTCAACGATAAAGCAGCATCAACGTAGAACATCCGACAGGCATCCAGCTTGCTGAATGTCGCTTTATGTAGGCGTTTAACATTCTTGTAAAACCGTTTTTCAGCATCTGTAAAGATATTAGACTTTCATCATTATCATCATCATATATCAGCCGAAATACGTCCACTGCTAGACATAGGCCTCAGTGTCGCTACAACAACCGGTTCTATGCGTCTCGCATCCATCGGCTTCCCGCGACCCTTACCAGATGATCGGTCCACCTTGTGGGAGGCCTTCCAACGTTGCGTCTTACAGTACGCGCTCGCCACTACAGAAATTTTCGACACCATAGACCATCTGACTATATATTAGACTTTACTATCCTGTAGTCTGTCCCAAAAAAACATATAATAATAAGTATAATAACAATAGTGAGGCGTGCAATGATTGAAGACATAATCGTCCCGCATGAAGTGAACCTCGTGAAAGCCGAGAAAGATAAACAAATCAAGTATATTGACTTGGCTCGCGAAGTTGTCGACATGTGGGATGTGGATTACGCAATCATTGAACCGATAGTCATATCAGCCAATGGCTTAAGAACCACGAGCCTCGACCAACAACTCAGGAGGCTCTCGTTAGGCAGCTAGATCAAGGGCTTGATTCAGAAAGCGGTACTTCTGGACACAGCTCATATTGTTAGGAGGTTCCTCTCTCTGGAGCCCTGACCCCCGGTAGCATGGACCCTGTTCCCGATACCGGTGGGCTACTTTTTTATATTCTTAAATGTTTTTTTTTAATGTTTTTATTGAAATATTTAAAAATTTAATTTATATGTAAAAAATAAAATAAACGAAATATTAATAATTTATTTGCAATAAAAGGTGTACATTTAAACAACATTATGTTACAAATATGTTTGGAGACTCCAGCACCCTTGCTAAGTTGACAAGACAACTTGTACTATAGGTGCTGGGCCCAACCCTTTCATGGGTGCCTTGAAAAGAAAGTTTGTCTAGTTTACGAGAACTTATTTACATTTTTGCTGCAGGTAGATGGGGACACAAATAAATCATTTAGCAAAACAAGGAAACAAAGATAAAATAAAAAGGATAGGTGTAGAGTGGGGGGGTGTGTGTGAGAGGGGGTGTGTGTGAATGGGTGTATGTGTGAGGGAGTGTGTGAGTGGGTGTGTGGTGTGTGTGAGTGGATATGTGGTGTGTGTGTGTGGGTTTGTCTTAGATATGGCTTGAGATATATAATATACCCTCATCTTGTATTAAATTATGACAAAGATTATGTGTTACATGATGTAGATTGATAAATTGTACATGGATTGCCTAGGTAAATACAGGACCCACACTGTTAAATAACTTTTTATATCAAGCAATCTGATTTCTGAAAATAGAGACGTAGTCGGGTAAAAAAGCTCAGAAGTACCTGTACAATTTGAGTTTAAAATAAGAGCGCATGAATCTTGAACATTCGACATAGCTATGTAAAACTTCTCACAGTGGAGATTCAACGCGACGTGAAGTGTCAAAATTTTCAATATGGCACAGCCTATTGCGGCTATCATGACGTGTAACAGAAACTGTAAAAGAAAAAAAAGATACAAAGACAAGTCCAAAACTATAGGGAAAGTGCACGGCGTAGACTGTGCCACCTAGCGTTGCAAATTCGAAACTTTTACAGCATAAATACATTGGTGTTTCTATGCTGCCACCTTTAGTTGCTATAGCGGGTCTACACAGGCCACTTTAGCAGAATTAGAAAGCATATCACGTTACCTCACTATCAAATTTTCGCAATCAATCTTGAACCTAATGCTTTAGCGATAAAAATTAACATGAATTTAACAGAATAGAATAGAATAGAATAGAATACTCTTTATTATGTACACCATATAAGTTACAGAAAAAAATAGATGAAGAAAACATTACATAGGGTGACACAATGGAAATTATAATTCTAATATGATTTTTCTAAAGTGGTAATTTTAGACCCGCAGGCTTCCATTTGAAGGGATCGTACCGGGCGTGGTTAGTGCCATCTAGTGACGAAAATTCCAAACGTTTACCATCACATGACATTGAAACTTCTATACTGCCACTTATAAGTTCGTGCACGTTCTCTATTATAATAATTCACTTTGGACCAACAAAAGTTCATATTTTGATGATATATTTAATAAAATTAATATTACATGAAATGTACAGGTACTTACATAAGACTGGTCACTGGATGAAAATTTCAAATAATCTACAAACACTTGAATTTTAGCAAGGAAGTCATAAAACGAGTGTGTTATATGAAAAATGATCTGAAATGCGATAATTTATGTTATATTTTTAATAATATCCGAAGTTAAAAGGCCTTCGGATAGTTTTTACTTACCATTATTTGAAAATAGACTTTGTAGTTTTTATAGCAGTCCAATATATTAACGTAAGCTTCAAACATCTTTCTACAATAATCTTCTCTGGTCGAATCCAGTATGCTTTGAGACTGAAGAACTTGAATATTCCATATATCAACTTTATCTTTTAACAGCTGAATGAGTCTAATAGCATAAACAATGTTGGCGTCAAAACTCATCAAAGTTATAGCACCAAATATGCGGCAAATTGATATTATCTTTAAGATGAAATAAATAGCCATAAAAAAGCTTATGAAGAATGTAAGGAGTAAGACAACGGATAGCCAGTTACAGATGATAAAAAGTTCAAAACAGTTCTTATTGTTGAGAAATCTGTGAATCTCTTGAAATTTTAAAACAAACCATATATTTTCATCTTTATACGAATTTATAAGCCAAAAATTCATGACAAACCCCAAACTAAATAGAACACAGTCAACGTTACAGATGGCAAACGCAAAAGTGTTTAAATATAAGAATTCTTCGCTGGAATACAGCCCATAAAAGTTATAAGTTTGTATCGATATGTATAATATTGTGGCGCACAACGACACAATATTCGATAGACGGCTGTTTGGAGTAATGAAATTGTCCTTGATGCAATATTTTGTATAAAACTGAATATTATGCAACATGTTTAAAGGTAGAAGCATCGACTGCACATCTTTATCAACAAAGTTATTTAACGAAACTTCCACAATATGATTCCTTCGTTCACAACGTGTCCTTCTTTGTAGTGACTCCATTTTTGAAAGGCTTCCCAAACACGAATGAAGGTATTAGTTCGAAGACATTTTATTAATAAAAATACTTTCTTGTCGGATCTGTCAAACCGGAATCATGGCTCCTCGATTTGAGTTAGCAATCGGTGTACGAAAGGGACACAAAACCATAAAATTATCCTCCGGCAAGAAGGGTATTACTGACAAAGCCATCAAAATAAGACCCGTCAGGCTAAAGGGTTTTCAGACCAAGCATTCCAAGTTCGTTTGAGACCTGGTCCGTGAGGTTTTTGGGCACGCTCAGTATGAGAAGGGGACTAACAAGGTCTCAAAAGACAAGCGCGTTCTGAAGTTCCTGAAGTGCTGCCTGGGCACACACATCCGTACCAAGAAGAAGCGTGAGGAGCTCAGCAAAGTCCTGACCCAGATGGGGAAGCCCGCTGCTCAGGCCTACCACGCGCCACACCCCACTAAGTGAACAATAAATTAAATTAAAAAAAACCGTAAAGGGCGAGTTGGCTTGCTCAGCGAGAGATCAGTAATAATAATAAATTACTTATTGAGAGTAACTCATATAGTGTTTTTAACAATAAATAAACTTACAACAATGTTAGTCAAACAATTACAAAAAAAAAAATTACATTAACACACACATCAAAATCATCATTGCTTCAGTAGCCCAGCTGAGATACTGGAGCAACAATTCACAACACAGCAGTCCAGCCTGTCAGCAATCATGTCCAGAATGCCGCTGGAAGTGGCTCGCAACCTGCGCACCAAAGACGCACATCTATTACGTATTAATGCATAAAAGCAAACAAAACGCATTTCCGCAAACATCCTTGATGCGCTTCAGAAGTGAGGCAGCCCCATCAACACCCTCAGTGCCTTTTTGCAACCTCATTTATTTAGTCAATGGAACAGTATTCATTCCATGATTTACGTTATCGAGCAGATGAATTTTGAAATGAATGATGGATTTTAGAATGAATGAATGAATGATGGATTACTGATTTCATGCCATTGTGATTGAATCTGTCATTTAGTGTGTTTCACAATAAGGGTGCTTAGTAGACCACTCATTATCTCGATTCCAGCTAGGTATTGGTAAGTGATGGACGAGGTCTACGATGGAGCCAGCGAACCCAATTTTGTAACCCTTTTATGCATTTGCAACGTTTCATCAAAAGTTGCAACGTACCTCTGTAAGTGAGCTTCTTTAAATTATTTTTTATTTCATGTTGAACGCCATGATTTTGCCTGTACTGATTCTAATAAATAAAAAACTGTGCTAGTCAGAGATAGGTTTTTATTTTTGAACCTTTTTCTGCTGAACCATAAGGGTTTGATCGAATATGAAGACAACAACTCATTCTACCGCAAGGTAAGTACCCTACTTAATAAATCCGATTCATTAGATTATTGGTTTTAGAGACGGGGAGGTAATCATATTAACATTTCCCTAAGAATAAATGATTATTTTACCCTTGACAGTGACAGGCTTTTACGATGACAGATTATTGCGTGCGGTGTTCGATAGGGCTTTATTCTAGCTCCGATACTGTTATTTACAAAAAAAGCATTTGCGCTCTGAAAGGATTAAGGTCATGATTAAGAAACAATATGACTACTAGAAATAAATTCTTACTTACTTAACAAAAACACAACAAAACGCATCAAAAACAACAAAATGCAATATTCAGCCGATGAAAATGATGAAATAGCTGATATTTTTTTTCCAGTTTTCAAAGTAAAATTTGTTTATATTCATGTGTACTTTCAGTCCCTAAGAGGACAACCTCAACAGGGTTTTTTGTAAAACACTTACAATGGTGTTTTACTAAAAACCCGGTATAATAATATGAACTTTCATTTATGTAATAACGATAAAAATATTTTTCCCCAACCAATTAAATAACAATTTGCTTAAAATAAATGCTGTTAAAAAGGCTGACAAGAATAAAATTACTGTAACACTATAAACGAGTTTAACTTAACTGTTCAATTAAACCAACAGGTATTACATCATCCAAACAAATTTATTATTTAATTATCACGTTTAGTTCAGTAATTACTGGCGCCATTGTCACCATTGCCGGTGGCGCCCTCTGTATACCATCAAGTTTATTAAATTCGTTTGTGTTTTCCAACATAAAGTTTTGAATCGTAGACATCTGCCTACGATTCAAGTCTCTGCCTATCTGGGTAGGCAAGGAGGTAGGTAAACATCTAGGTTTGTAATTCTTTTGACACGCCATCACAAAATGAAGACGATTCATGCCCGGTTTCTGAGGTACTTGATCGCACGCTTATCTGTCCGTTAACTACTAAACAGCCCATGGCGTAATGACAAATAGGGTAAGCGGACAGATAAACGACCGATAAAGTTTCAGAAACTTGGCATCAGAATATTAAAATTTTGTGTGGCTTCACGTATAATGCCTAGATGATGTAATAAGTCCCACTCCTGAACTTTGATGCAGTTTATCTTTTTAATATTTTATTGACACGAAGAAACTATAAATACGTTTTTAATATTTTATGATCATACTAGCTGACTCGGCAAATGTTATTTTGCCATACAAAAAAAAAATACTCTACCACTTATTCTCATACCTACCGAATATACAAAAAAAAATTCATGAAAATTGGTCAAGCCATTTCGGAGGAGTTCGGTAACAAACACCGTGACATGAGATTTTTATCTATTAGAAGACATTCTTGGCAGACTAATTTCTGGCCATTTGATCGCTTTATCTCTCATTTTCAGCTTTCACTTCATAACTAAATAGAGACCAATCAGTCCATGCCCTAAGTTTATGGCTATTACCGCCAACAAGAAAGTACTTCCGGAAAATTACGAAGGTGAATAAAAAAAAAATAATATGGCGTAATTATTTCTCAGCTTCATTCAGCATAGTTAAAATAACAAGGCACGTAATGAGTAGACTTAAACCTTAAGGGTTGGCGACACACACCAAGTTATAAAGAAGGGTGGGTGTGCCAAATTAATGAATACGAGTAAGAAGACTTTTTAGGACTTAATTCTACTTGTTAATTAGACAAAATTTTAAGATTTGCACCAATTTGTAGGCAATGGCCACCAAATTAATATAAATATAGCAGTGACGAATAAACATTTGTATAATTTATTTATTAAAATTGTATGCACTATTAACTACCGACTAGAATTAATGTCTCAGGTATGTTCTACCGGTCGACCTTAGAGAGGAAGAGAAGGAGACTTTGTATGTAAAAAGTCATAACTCGAGGTTTGGCTCTCGTCTGTTTCCTCCTCCAATATTGAACCTATGTAAAACATGTTTCATAAACTGAATAAGAAGGATATAATGCGTCCCTATGTTTTCCTTTTGGATGATATATAAACCGTATAAGCACTAAAACCCTCAAAAAATGCTCAGAATTCTCCGATAAACCGCTGTCAACAGAGCTCTAGTATAAGAATTTCGCAACTATTAACCGTGAGTATAGTAACCTATACTCGCGAAGCGCATCGTCCAGTGTGCTCTTCAGTCTATCGTTGCACTGGCTACCGTGATAACCTCATCATCTACCTCATTACTAACGTCAACGGGCCGCGGTGTGATTGCGCTACTAGTTGGCGCCTGTACCGCGATCTGAGTCGGATTGCCACAAGACAGGCATCGTCTTTCATCTGCCTGATCATTTTCCAACAATGTTGGTGTCACCTTTCAGTCTAACCGGATTTTGCAGCGTACCAGTATTTTGCGTAGAGAAACAGTCAGACGTCGCCTTTGTTAGAAATAATTCTGCGGAGTTGTAGTGCTATTCTGTGACAACATTTTCGTATCTCGACAGCGGAATCCGAGGTGAGGTATCAAATTCGTATTCCTAAGTGAGCTTTATTACAAACAATATTAGTCTTTTATTGTTTGTAATAAAGCTTACTGAGCTGTGTCACTCAGGTGAAGCTCGATATTGAAATAGTTACTTATCTAATAGCACTGCCGAAGTGGGACACAACTTTTGTACCTTAGTGAGACTGCCCAGATAAAATTAGTGGTCGTCGACGAAATGCTGCGAGGATTGAACTTCTGATATGCCTGTTCTTCTTCTTATCGTGTGGGCAGTAAGGTCTAACGACCCCTCACACCCTAGTTTCAGAGTTTCCAAACCGCCTCAAGGGCCTCTGACTTGGTTTTATGACGACCGCCATTTGCGACTTCTTGCTCCAGGCAAAAACCAGAGGACCTATAGATTCTTTTCCATGGCCTATATCAAATCAAACACCTTCATATCTCCCTTATTTCTAAATTCCGAGTTCAGTCTCGACGTTTATTTAAACGAGTCATTAAAATTTCAAGGTGCGTCGAGTTATGTCGATTAATTGATCCGATTTCCCAAAGAACGTTGTAATTAAGTTTAAGTAACGCGATTCAGTACGGAAATATGATTAGAACATAATTACTTATTTAATTGTCTGAGTATAAGTGAGACAAGTGCCTAACCCTCTGGACTCATCATCGTTAATCAACAATTTTTTTTTCAAATCAGTTATGTTGATGATTAACGGTCTTATTGTACACTTCTAATTAAAAGTATCCGATAATATGTACTATGACATTAGTCTTATATAATGTTAGTTATTTTATATCCATAGAATAACTTTCTACTACCGAAAGATTTATTGTAACTTGAGGGACAATAGCGATATTTTTAAAGTACTTTTGCATTTGCATACCACAGTCGCAATCTATCAAAAGCTCAGCTCTGAGGAGTTCGAACTTTTTTCTATGCCAAAAAAGATCATAATGGCGGCGGGGCGGCTATGTCAGCCTAGCCGGCCCACCGCCATTTTGATGTTTTTTCAAAGTTGCGGCACACAGTTTGTAGTTCCTATGCGTGTCCCAAATACTCAATTTTCTTTTCTACTTTTTTAAATTTTATTTTATTTATATATTAGGTCAAGCTCTAGATATATGTAGGTTCCCACAAAGTTTTCTCACGGAAAAATACGTTTTGTCTTTTTCATTTTAACCTAAGCCTAGCGCGGGAAAATCCGAGCACTCGTTGAGTTGGTCACGATTCTCCGTATCGAGAAAACATTCAACTGGAACACTTTATTTCAGGCAGAACTGATATCTGAGTTTCGCTTCAAACATTCATCTTCTTTGGAATTGATACGGTAATAATATTTTACAGGTCTGTTTCCTCGATCTCTAGAAACACAAGTTTTACTGACTAAACAAAGATTTGTTGATAGAAAGTAGTGACTACTGAAGTACTGACTGTAGCGAATATTGAAGCTTTTACAATTTGTATGATAACTTTTAATGCGCAACAAACAGTGATTTGCAAGATGGTATTTGAACGAATGAACGTTAACAGACTAAACGAGAATATTGAGCGAATGTGTCGTACACATATATTAAATTATATATACGACTAGTTTTTGCCCGTGATGAATATTTGAATTAATACTTTATATGCGCGTACGAAGTCACGGGCAAAAACTGGCATATTTGTATTTGGAAACGCGATGTGTTATCCCAAGCAGTCAGTCAGCTGTTGAATCGCCTTGAGACTGCGTTGTCTTAATTCCCCGCATTGTATCTATTTGAACTCCAATAAAAAATGTTTTGTAACCGACTTCCAGAAAAGGAGGAAGTTCTCAATTCGATGTGTGGAACAAGATCGGATTTTCCGAACCGATGGGTGTTCTGTCTGGTGGTAACAAGAAAGTATTTTAGTGCAGATCTTGATGGTTGTAGAAAGAGGAGAATGATAAAAGAAACGCTGGATTATTGCGTAAAAGATGTCATTTACTAGTAAGAATATTACAGAAATGCAAATTGTAGTAACACAAGAGAATAGTGGGTTAATAACGCTATGAACTTCAACGGTAAAGTAGCATCAACGTAGAACATCCGACAGGCATACAGCTTGCTGAATGTCGCTTTATGTAGGCGTTTAACATTCTTGCATAACCTTTTTTCAGCATCTGTAATGTTATTAGACTTTCATCATTACCATCATCATCATATATCAGCCGAAAGACGTCCATTGCTGGACATAGGCCACCCCCAAAATCGCCACAAGCACCAGTCCTGTGCGTCTCGCATCCATCGGCTTGCCGTGACTCTCTCCACATCATTGGCCCACCTAGGGGAGGCCTTCCAACGTTGCGTCTACCGGTACGCGGTCGCCACTCCAGAACTTTTCGGCTCTATCGACCATTTGACTGTATATTAGATTTTATTATATTACACCGTGAACTTTTAATGGTTATTTTCCCGCGGCAGAACGATTAGCCATGTGCAAAGCAATTCTGTAAACATATCGAAGTGAAAGCTTAGGCGAAACTTATATAATTTTAATGTAAACATATGTTTCAATCGTCAAAATGCTAGTGAGCTACGTTACTAGTCTCGTTAGCGTATTGTTCGATAGCGTCTGTTAAATTAGTGACTTACAGTACCGTTTTGTATGGTGATAGCTGAAAAACGTTAGTGACTATTGTTAGGTTTTTAACCTATCAAAATCTATAGTGCTCGTGGTACGAATTTTAATTCTTTATGTGATCGCTAGGGGCGCTGTACAGTATTTCATACAAATAATTTACGGAGACGCTAGCGAGTTTTGGCTGCATAAATTCATGGTAGAGGTACAGAGCAAAATAAGCTCTCATGCGTAGGGATAGATACGGCATAAACAGCACGCACGCATCTTCCATTTTTTTAAAAAGCGATTTTATTACCAGGACAAAATCATTTCAGTGTAGTTTATAGTTTGTCTGACAATGTAATGATAATTTGAATTTTTTGAATGACTTCTTATTTTGCGACATTTTATAATTTTGATGATTTGTAATTTGATTATTTATAATAAGACTAAGACAATTTAATACATTTTTTTATAAATTCAGTTAATAGTGTGTGACAATTTAATAATAATTTTAATTTGTGATCGACTTTTTACCTATATTTTGTATGCCACAAGCGCTGAATATGACTGATCTTTTTTGTTTGTTTACAACCTGCATTCCTTTTATGTATACTAATGTTTATACAAATAAATGTCTTGTCTTGTTTTGTCAGTGCGGGAAAACAATCATTAAAATGTCACATTATATAACCACTGTATATACACGGTGAAATTTATACACCGTGAAACAGCCTTGATGTACCGAGGCAGTGTACAGATCTGTAGTTTGTCCCAAAAAAAACATTCTGTCTACGATATGGCTTAAGAAATATATTATACCCTAATCTTGTATTTAATGATGACAAAAATAATGTGATCACGAGAGCACGTAGATTGAAAAATTGCACATGGGTTGCCTAGATAAATCCAGGAGCTTCAGTGTTAGATAACTTTACATATCGAGAAACTCCAGAAAGATATTCTGGAGTTGCAAAATTAGCGATCTTCAGGCAAATTTGAGTAGCTGACCTCAAGGGGGGAAGCACTCGCATGTCACTGAGCGCACTCAACCCATCCGCTCATAGTCTACGGACTGATAGCAGACAAACACAGAAAGAAAAAAAACATACCGAGAAATCTTTTTTATGGATGCCGAGACGTAGTCAGGTAAAAAAAGTTTAGAAGTACCTGTACAATTTGAGTTTAAAATAAGAGCGCATGAATCGTGAGCATTCGACATAGCTATGTAAAACTTCTCGCAGTGCAGATTCAACGCGACGAGAAGTGTCAACGTTTTCAATATGGCACAGCCTATTACGGCTATCATGACATGTAACAGAAACTGCAAAAGAACAAAAGATACAAAGACAACTTCAAAACTATAGGGAAAGTGCACGACGTGGACTGTGCCACCTAGCGTTGCAAATTCGAAACTTTTACAGCATAAATACATTGACGTTTCTGTGCTGCCACCTTTAGTTTCTATAGCGGGTCTACAAGGGCCATTTTAGCAGAATCACAAATTCCAAAAGTTTACCTTTCCATGACATTGAAACTTATATACTGCCACTTGATAAGTTATTCGTGCACGTTCTTTGTTATAATAATTCACTTTGGACCAACAAAAGTTCATAATTTGGTGATATATTTAATACAATTAATATTACATATAATGTATAGATACTTACATAAGACTGGTCACTGGATGAAAATTTCAAATAATTTATAAATACTTGAATTTTAGCAAGAAAGTCATAAAACCAGTGTGTCATTTGAAAAATTATCTGAAATGCGATAATTTCTGTTATATTTTAATAATATCCGAAGTTAAAAGGCCTTCGGATGGTTTTAACTTACCATTATTTGAAAGTAGACTTTGTAGTTTTTATAGCAGTCTAATATATGAACGTAAGCTTCAAACAACTTTCTACAATAATCCTCTCTGGTTGTATCCAGTATGCTTTGAGACTGAAGAACTTGAATACTCCATATATCAACTTTATCTTTTAACAGCTGAATGAGTCTAATAGCATAAACAATGTTGGCGTCAAAACTCATCAAAATTATTGCACCAAATATGCGGCAAATTGATATTATCTTTAAGATAAAAAATAAAACCATAACGTAACTGATGGAGAATGTAAGGAATAAGACAACGGTTAGCCAGTTACAGATGATAAAAAGTTCAAAACAGTTCTTATTGTTGAGAAATCTGTGAATTTCTTGAAATTTTAAAACAAACCATATATTTTCATCTTTATAAGAATTTATAAGCCAAAAATTCATGACAAACCCCAAATTAAACAGAACACAGTCAACGTTACAGATGGCAAACGCAAAAGTGTTAAAAAATAAGAATTCTCCGCTTAAATACACCTGATAAAGGTTATAAGTTTGTATCGATATGTATAATATTGTGGCGCACAACGACATAATATTCGATAGACGGCTGTTTGGAGTAATGAAATTCTCCTTGATGCAATATTTTGAAAAAAACTGAATATTTTTCAACATGTTTAAAGGTAGAAGCATCGACTGCACATCTTTATCAACAAAGTTATTCAACGAAACTTCCACAATATGATTTCTTCGTTCACAACGTGTCTTTCTTTGTAGTGACTCCATTCTTGAAAGGCTTCCCAAACACGAATGAAGGTATTAGGTTCGAAGAAAATTTGTTAAAAAAAATACTTTCTGGTCGGATCTGTCAATCTGAAATCATGGCTCCTCGATTTCAGTTAGCAGTCGGTGTCCAAAAGGGACACAAAACCATAAAAATATCCGCCAGCAAGAAGGGTATTACTGACAAAGCCATCAAAATCAGACCCGCCAGGCTAAAAGGTCTTCAGACCAAGCACTACAAGTTCGTTTGTGACCTGGTCCGTGAGGTTTTTGGACACGCTCTTTATGAGAAGAGGCTATCAAGGTCTCAAAAGACGAGCACGCCCTGATGTTCCTGAAGCATCGCCTGAGCACACACATCCGTACCAAGAAGAAGCGTGCGGAGCTCAGCAACGTCTTGACTCAGATGAGGAAGGCCGCTGCTCAGGCCCACCATGCGCCACACCCCACTAAGTGAACAATAAATTAAATTAAAAAAACCGCAAAGAGCGAGTTGGCTTGCCAGGCGAGAGTTCAGTAACAATAGTAATAAATTACTCATTGAGAGTAACTCATATCGTGTTATTAACAATAAATAAACTTACAACAATGTCAGTGTAACAATTATAACAAAAATTCATTAACACTCACAACAAAATAATCATTGCTTCAGTATCTCAGCTGAGATACTGGAGCAACATTTCACAACACAGCAGTCCAGCCTGTCAGCAATCATGCCCAGAATGCCGCTGGAAGTGTCTCAAACAAAACGCATTTCCGCAAACATCCTTGATGCGCTTCAGAAGTGAGGCAGCCCCATCAACACCCTCAGTGCCTTTTTGCAACCCCATTTATTTAGCCAATGCAACAGTATTCATTCAATGTTTTACGTTATCAAGCAGATGAATTTTGAAATGAATGATGTATTTTAGAATGAATGAATGATAGATTACTGATTTCGTGCCATTGTGATTGAATCTGTCATTTAGTGTGTTTCACAATAAGGGTGCTTAGTAGCCCACTCTTTATCTCGATTCCACTTAGGTATTGGTAAGTGATGGATGACGTCTACGATAGAGCCAGCGAACCCAATTTTGTAACCATTTTATGCATTTGCAACGTTTCATCAAAAGTTACAACGCAGCTCTGTAAGTGAGCTTCTTCAAATTATTTTTTTATTTCATGTTGAATGCCATGATTGCCTGTACTGATTTTGCTAATAACTAAAAAACTGTGCCAGTCAGAGATAGGTTTTTATTTTTTAACCTTTTTCTGCTGAACCATAAGGGTTTGATCGAATATGAAGACAACAACTCATTCTACCGCAAGGTAAGTACCCTACTTAATGAATCCGATTCATTATATTATTGTTTTTAGAGACGGAGAGGTAATCATATTAACATTTCCCTAAAAATAAATGATTATTTTACCCTTGACAGTGACAGGCTTTTACGATGACAGATTATTGCCTGCGGTGTTCGACAGGGCTTCATTCTAGCTCCGATACTGTTATTTACAAAAAAAGCATTTGCGTTCTGAAAGGATTAAGGTCATGATTAAGAAACAATATTACTACTAGAAATAAATTCTTACTTACTTAACAAAACAAAACACAACAAAACGCATCAAAAACAACAAAATGCAAAATTTAGCCGATGAAAATGATGAAATAGCTGATATTTTTTTTCAGTTTTCAGGGTTGTTTTCAAAGTAAAATTTGTTTATATTCATGTGTACTTTCAGTCCCTAAGAGGACAACCTCAACAGGGTTATTTGTAAAACACTATTGTTAATGTTTTACAAAAAACCCTGTATAATAATAATATGAACTTTCTTTTATGTAATAACGATAAAAATATTTTTCCCTTAGCAATTAAATAACAATTTGCCTAAAATAAAAGCTGTTAAAAAGGCTGACAAGCATAAAATTACTGTAACACTATAAACGAGTTTAACTTAACTGTTCAATTAAACCAACAGGTATTACATCATCCAAACAAATTTATTATTTAATTATCACGTTTACTTCAGTAATTACTGGCGCCATTGTCACCATTGCCGGTGGCGCCCTCTGTATACCATCAAGTTTATTAAATTCGTTTGTGTTTTCTATCATAAAGTTTTGAATCTTAGACATCTGCCTACGTTTCAAGTCTCTGCCTATCTAGGTAGGCAAGGAGGAGGTAGGTAAACATCTAGGTTTGTAATTCTTTTGACACGCCATCACAAAATGAAGATGCCCGGTTTCTGAGGTACTTGATCGCACGTTTATCTGTCCGTTAACTACTAAACATCCAATGGCGTAATGACAAATAGGGTAAGCGGACAGATAGACGACCGATAAAGTTTCAGAAACTTGGCATCAGTATATTAAAATTTTGTGTGGCGTCACGTATAATGCCTAGATGATGTAATAAGTCCCACTCCTGAACTTTGATGCAGTTTATCTTTTTAATATTTTATTGATACGAAGAAACTATAAATACGTTTCTAATATTTTATGATCATACTAGCTGACTCGGCAAACGTTATTTTGCCATACAAAAAAAAGTACTCTACCACCTATTCTCATACCCACCGAATATACACAAAAAAATTCATGAAATTTGGTCTTGCCGTTTCGGAGGAGTTCGGTACCAAACACCGTGTCACGAGATTTTTATATATTAGATATTTTTGGCAGGCTAATTACTGGCCATTTGATCGCTCTATCTCTCATTTTCAGTTTTCACTTTATACCTAAATAGAGACCAATCAGTCCATGCCTTAAGCTTATGGCTATTACCGCCAACAAGAAAGTACTTCCGGAAAATTACGAAGGTGTTTAAAAGAAAAATAAAATGGCTTAATTATTTCTCAGCTTCATTCAGCATAGTTAAAATAACAAGGCACGTAATGAGTAGACTTAAATCTTAAGGGTTTGCGACACACACCTAAGAAATAAAGATACTTATATATCCTACTCCTTAATTAGACAAATTTTAAGATTTGCGCCAATTTGAAGGCAACGGCCTCCAAATTAATATAAGTATAGCAGTGACGGATAAATATTTGTATAATTTATTTATAAAAACTTTATGCACTATTAACTACCGAGTAGAATTAATGTCTTAGGTATTTTCTATCAGTCGACCTTAGAGAGGTGGTAACGCGGCGGAGTAAAAAGTCATAACTCGAGGTTTTGCTCTCGTCTGTTTCCTCTTCCAATATTGAACCGATTTAAACATTTTTCATAAACTGAATAAAAAGGATATATAATGCGTCCCTATGTTTTCCTTTTGGATGATATATTAACCGTATAAGCACTAAAACCCTCAAAAATTGCTCAGAATTCTCCGACAAACCGCTGTCAACCGAGCTCTAGTGTACGAATTTCGCAACTATTCACCGTGAATATAGGATCCTATACTCGCGAAGCGCATCGTCCAGTGTGCTCTTCAGTCTATCGTTCACTGGCTCCCGTGATAACCTCATCATCTACCTTATTACTAACGTCAACGGGCCGCGGTGTGATTGCGCCACTAGTTGGCGCCTGTACCGCGGTCTGAGTCGGGGTGGAGATGATTGCCACAAGACAGGCATCGTCTATCATCTGCCTGATCATTACCAACAATGTTGGAGTCAGACGTCGCCTTTGTTACAGATAATTCTGCGGAGCTGTAGTGCTATTCTGTAACAACATTTTCGTGTCTCGACAGCGGAATCCGAGGTGAGGTATCAGATTCGTATTCCTAAGTGAGCTGTGTCACTCAGGTGAAGCTCGATATCAAAATAGTTACTTACCAAATAGCACTGCTGAAGTGGGACACAACTTTTGTACCTTAGTGAGACTGCCCAGATAAAATTAGTGGTCGTCGACGAAATGCTGCGAGGACTGAACTTCTGATATGCCTCTTCTTCTTCTTATCGTGTGGGCAGTAAGGTCTAACGACCCCACATACTCTAGTGTCGGAGTTTCTAAACTGCCTCAAGGGCCTCTGACATGGTTTTATGACGACTGCCATTTGCGACTTCTTTTTGACTTCTTGCTCCAGGCAAAAGACCAGAGGACCTACAGATTCTTTTCCATGGCCTATATGAAATCAAATCACAGTCATATCTCCCTTATTTCTAAATTCCGAGTTCAGTCTCGACGTTTATTTAAACGAGTCATTAAAATTTCAAAGTGCATCGAGTTATGTCGATTAATTGATCCGATTTCCCAAAGAACGTTGTAATGCAGTTTAAGTAACGCGATTCGGTACGGAAATATGATTAGAATATAATTATTGTTTTAATTGTCTGAGTATAAGGCACTTGTCTCACCGCCGGCGAGGAAGCGAGTAGCTATCGACTATTTGCTTGCTGAGGAAAGGAACAAAAGATATAGATCTCGAGAGAGTAAAAAAGACACATATATTCATAGTCGATAGCTGGTTGTTTAAACTGCCGGCGAGCGGCCATTACCTCAAGTTGATCGCAGCGACAAGAGCTATCAAAGATTGTACTCGCTCAGCGACACTCGCTCGGCGATGCTCTCTTTGCGGTAATTTCTCACTATAGTGCGGGCCGGAGCGAGTATTGCCCGTCGCATAAAGCACTCTCTGAAAGCCGAGCGTCAAAACTATCGAAACTTTTCACTCGCTACTCGCTGCTCTCCAACTCGATTCGAGTTTGAAGCTTTACTCGCTACTCGCTGATCGCCGGCGGTGAGACAAGTGCCTAACCCTCTGGACTCATCATCGTTAATCAACAATTTTTTTTTCAAATCAATAATGTTGATGATTAATGGTCTTATTGTACACTTCTAATCAAAAGTATCCGATAATATGTACTATGACATTAATCCTACATAATGTTAGTTATTTTATATCCATAAATATCTTTCTACTACCGAAAGATTTATTGTAACTTGAGGGACAATAGCGGTATTTTTAAAGTACTTTTGCATTTGCATTTCACAGTCACAATCTGTCAAAAGCTCAGCTCTGAGGAGTTCGAACTTTTTTCTATGCCAAAAAAGATCATAATGGCGGCGGGGCGGCTATGTCAGCCTAGCCGCCCCACCGCCATTTTGATGTTTTTTTAAAGTTGCGGCACACAGTTTGTAGTTTCTATGCATGTCCCAAATACTCAATTTTCTTTTCTTTTTTTTAATTTTATTTTATTTGTCTATTAGGTCAAGTTCGAGATACATGAAGGTTCCCTCAAAGTTTTCTCACGAAAATACGTTTTATCCTTTTAATTTTAACTTTAGCCTAGCGCGGGAAAATCCGAACACTCGTTGAGTTAGTCACGATTCTCCGTATCGAGGAAACATTGAACACTTTATTTCAGGCAGAACTGATATCTGGGTTTCGCTTCAAACATTCATGTTCTGGGGAATTGATGCGGTGACACAAAAGTTTTACTGACAAAATTGAACAAAGATTTCTTGATACAAAGTAGTGACTACTGAAGTACTTTATGTAGCGAGTACTGAAGCTTTTACAATTTTTATGATAATTTTAAATGCGCAACGAACAGTGATTTGCAACATTCATTCCTACATTCGTTAAAAACGAATGTAGGAATGAATGTTTGGAGGTATGCGGAACAGAGAGTAAAGTCCCGCAAACATCCGTTGTAAAGGGAGGATCCTCCGACCAGACGGATGTAGTGTCTGGCTGCTGATATTCGGGCTGATGTATATGTTTAAATTGCACGTTAAACTCTGCTTGCGCGATGCAGGATTTCGACTTAGTAGTTCGCTGCTTGTTGGATAGATGCAATGGCGTCGCGGTTCTTTTTGTTGCGATGTAAATTTGCTTCGTTGGTGTTTCTTGTGGCGGCATTGATTGATTGTGGTACAAATGTACAAATGAACGTTACTAGACTAAACGAGAATATTGAGCGAATGTGTCGTACACATATATGAAATTACTAGTTGACTCGCGCAACTTCGTCTGCTCCGCTCCTATTGGTCTTAGCGTGACGATATATAGCCTTCCTCGATAAATGGGCTATCTAACACTGTAAGAAATTTTCCAATCGGATCAGTAGTTCCTGAGATTAGCGCTTTCAAGCAAACAAACAAACAAACAAACTTTTCAGCTTTGTATATTATAATAATATATTAGTATAGATATATACGACTAGCTTTTGCCCGTGACTTCGTACTCGCATATTCCGTTTTATCTCGTTCCTGTAAGAATTTTGCAAAATTCTCTCTTAGTGCTCCCCTACACTCCCCAAAGAAACAACATGCTGAGAGAAATACTAGTTAAGGTGCTATCTTAGTAAAAATTAATCAGACTTCAAAATTGTAAATAATTTATTTAAATAATAAATAAAACGAAAGAATTAAAGTTTTCTCATTTAAAAATCGAACGAAAATATGCCAACTATTTTTTGAGCATAGAAGAATTTTTGCAATCCGACTTATAGCGTTGATATTATATGCGCGGACAAAAACTCATACATACACTTATGAAATTATGCAGGTTATCAGTTCAGGTTCAGTTACATACATACGGGTGTATGTATGTAATGTTATCAGAATTGCACAGCTTTTGTATATTATACAAAAACTGTGAAAGTTTTTGTATAATATACAAAAGCTGTGCTTCGTGTTTGCAAAAGGGCGAATTGAACAATACTTTGTTTTATTTTTGGAATATTGAGAGGTTGGTTTCGTGTGTTACTAAATAAATAACTCGACATTTGTGGCAAATTAATCAAAATATATAAAATTCTTGTGTTACTGAGTGACTGACAGACAACGCACTGCCGAACTACTGGTCGTAGAAAGCTACGGCATGTACGAGTAGCTTTCCTACACTCCGTAGGGGAGCACTAAGAGTGGACTTCCCGAAATTCTTACAGGAACAGGAAAATACTTGATATGCGCGTATGATGTCACGGGCAAATGCTGGCGTATATGTATGTGGAAACGCGATATTTGAACTCCAGTAAATTATGTTTTTTTTTGTTCCAAGTATAGAGGTGTGGATTTGCCGACCAGACGGGAGTTCTGTCTGGTGGTAACAAGTTTTTTAGTGCGAATCTTGATGGTTATGAAAAGAGGAGGAAGATAAGAAAAACGCTGGATTATTGCGTAAAAGATGTCATTTACTAGTAAGAAAATTACAGAAATGCAAATTGTAGTAACACAAGACAATAGTGGGTTAATAACGCTATGAACTTCAACGATAAAGTAGCATCAACGTAGAACATCTGACAGGCATCCAGCTTGCTGAATGTCGCTTTATGTAGGCGTTTAACATTCTTGCATAACCTTTTTTCAGCATCTGTAATGTTATTAGACTCAATCAATCAATCAATCAAAAGTCGTTTATTCAAATTAGGCTGAGAGCCAGCACTTTTTGAACGTCAAGTTTTACAAAAGACAGTCCCCAAAACGCCCGCCTGTCACCACTTCCTAGTGTCTAGACTTTCATCATCATCATCATATTATATCAGCTTAAGACGTCCACTGTTGGACATAGGCCTCCCCCAAGTGTCGTCACAACAACCGGTCCTGTGCGTTTCGCATCCATCGGATTCCCGCAACCCTCACTAGGTCATCGGTCCACCTTGTGGGAGGCCTTCCAACGTTGCGTTTTCCGGTACGCGGTCGCCACTTCAGAACTTTTCGGCCCCATCGACCATCTGACTATACGTTAGACTTTATTATCCTATTAATAGCCTTGATGGACAGAGGCAATGCAGAGATTTGTAGTCTGTCCCAAAAAAAAACATATCTATCTTAGATATGGCTTGAGATATAAAATATACCCTCATCTTGTATCAAATGATGACAAAGATGTTGGATCATGTAAACAAAAAGATAAATTTTACATGGATTGCCTAGGTAAATACAGGACCCACACTGTTATATAACTTTTTATATGTACAAATCTTAATTCTGAAAATAGAGACGTAGTAGGTTAAAAAAAGCTCAGAAGTACCTGTACAATTTGAGTTTAAAATAAGAGCGCATGAATCTTGAACATGCGACATAGCTACGTAAAACTTCTCGCAGTGCAGATTCAACGCGACGAGAAGTGTCAACGTTTTCAATATGGAACAGCCTATTACGGCTATCATGATATGTAACAGAAACTGCAAAAAAAAAAAAAGATACAAAGACAACTTGGAAACTATAGGGAAAGTGCACGACGCAGACTGTGCCATCTAGCGTTGCAAATTCGAAACTTTTACAGCATAAATACATTGACGTTTCTGTGCTGCCAACTTTAGTTCCTACAGCGGTTCTCCGAAGTTCACTTTAGCAGAATCACAAAGCACATCACGCTACCTCACTGTCAAATTTTCCCAATCAATCTTGAACCTAACGCTTTAGCAATAAAAATTAAAATGAATTTAACAGATTGTTGTATGATTAATATTATGATTCTAATATGATTCTTCTAAAGGAGATCACTCGCAGTTACAAACCTGTGAAGGTTGCAACTACTTAACCTGACTTGCCTGTGTGGGCCTCAATAGAATTTAAGGCCCACATCTGAGGCTATGCAACTTAAAACTAAAACTCCGCTCGCTGAGGGCACCCCCTGTAGGGTACGGACCTCGGCTCAGCGGCGTCGTTTTAGAGAGGGCAGCAAGGGACTGGCTGGGTCATGACATTATTTAGGCTAGTTAAAAGTAGTTTAAAGCTAAAGGCTCAGCGACGCGGGCTGGCTCGTTAGGCAAAAGACGGGGAGAGGGGCACTACAGGGGCGTCGCGATGGGCCTGGACGGCGAGGCCGGAAAACGGAAAGCGGTCTGTTTTTGTGTTTTCTGAGAGTGCTGGTTTCCCTACAGCTTTCTTGAAGGATGGTGACTTGGTCGTCAGGATCGGCGAGGGTATGCTTTGGACGGCGAATCCTACTGATCTTGGCGTATCGGATAGCCGATGCGATTAAGGGATTTGGTGCTTTTCGGCAGATTCAATTAAACGCTTTGTGAGACGTTCCATGAATTACTTAATAGTCGGGACTTTAAGGTCGACATGAAGTCGTTCATTCCTAATGAACCACGGGGCGCCCGTGGCCTTTCGAATAAAACGGTTTTGAAGAGTCTGCATCCTATGGATATGGTGTGGCTTAGCGTGTGCAAAAGTGGCACATGCATAACTCATGATCGGGCGTATGTGTGACTGTTCCTAAGTTACTCTAGGCTGATAAAATTTTCGTTTTTCCTAGAATTATTTTATGGTGAATAGACTAAGGAATTAATAGTTATGAAATATAATAGAAGTGGTTTTAGAAAGTAACAATATAACAAAGGGAAAACCAATTATTATATTTTAATTAATAATAAATCATGTGAGAAACCCTTACGCTAGCGTAACTGGTTTAAGGTGAATAGTTACTCACACGATACCTCACTTCCGTACCCATGGCACTTTAGAGCAACACTTCCTTAAGTGACACAAGCGGCTTTTCAGCGACAAAGCGTTGACAACACGTTCATATGGAACGTGGTCCCTAGCAGTCCTCTCGAACCGAAAAACGTGACGAGGTGGCATTACAGCGGCAGAGCGTCGGCATCAAGCTCATAACGGGGAGACTTGGTCCCTAACAGTCCATAGACTGTATAATATAGATAGGTATGGTCAACCCAACCCCAGGAAGCGCACTCCTCGTACAACCAGTACATCTGTAAGACACAGTGTTCGCATCTAACCGAATCAGCAGTCGTATCTGACCGAATCAGTGGTCGTATCAGACCAGTTCAGTGGTCGCTGGTAGAGAATAAAAATTCAAGAATTAGTACAAATACAAATAGATACTGCAATCGAGAGTTTTATACCCAAGAAGTTAATAGAGCTGAGAACTTCAACTCTTTCAAAACCTATAGACAGCCCTTAAAGCGCCCACGCGTCACTACTTCCTAGTGTTTGAGCTAGGGGAGAAGAAGTAGCGGAAAAACTCCCTAGCAACACGTATCTGTCTATTTTGTTATGAAATTATAGACGTTAGTGTCACTGTGTATAATTAAGCACATTATCAGCCTAGGATAAGTCAGAACAATAAAGAATTCACCCCAACAGCTCCAACACACACTCTCACACACACACGAATTAAACACTAAATTAATCTAACTTATATTTAACTTAATAAATAATAATGGCTATCCTAAGGGTTACAACGGACCACACGTCTGCTAGTTTATCTAACACCAGCCTATAGCTTATGGAGTATAGCCATCTCCGAGACATAGCCTCCGGCCTAATTCAAACCTAACTCGGTTAAATAGTTCCGTTCACTCTGCAACCCTAATACCGAGTGATCCCAACGCCTTCAGCGTCGAGCCTCGACGATTTCCAACAGATTTGGCTACCTGGTAAGACCTCAACCGAGCGCGAGTCGGTCCCGCACACGATGGGTTCCGCACCATAAACTTCAATTTTTACCTTGACGGACGGCCGAAGTCCATTGCCAGGCTACGCGCTTCACTCGCCGAGCATGTTAGGCGACTCACATCCGGACCCTTTTTTGTGTAATTTCTTAATTGTTTTAAGAATTCGCTTGGGTTTTTTCTAAGGTGATTTATCGCAAACAGATGAGTGAGAGCGCTTTCAGAAATCAGATACATATTTTACTTTCTTATTTGGTCCAAGTATAATTTATGACTCTTCTAATTGTCTTACAACATGTGAACCGTTTTGAAATAAAACAAATATTTTATATTATTAGGAGTGACATGTCGTCACATATGCACGTGATATAAATGCGCAGTTTACATTTAAGGGATAGTTTGCTGCGTGCATTTAGCATGGAATGAAGCCTGCCAAGAGCAAAAGCGGCACGCGAGCATACCGTCTTTATGTTTGTTAAGGTATTTGGCTCGCTTCTCCCAAGGGATCGGCTTGTCAAACATGGTGATCGGTTTAGAGGAGTGGCCTTTTTAGACCCTCAGGCTTCCGTTTGAGGGGAATGTACCGGGCGTGGTTAGTGACATCTAGTGGCGAATATTCCAAACGTTTACCTTTACATGACATTGAAACTTCTATACTGCCACTTATAAGTTATTCGTGCACGTTCTTAATTATAATAATCACTTTGGACCAAGAAAAGTTCATAATTTGATGATATATTTAATAAAATTAATATGACATGGAATGTATAGATACCTACTCACATAAGACTGGTCACTGGATGAAGATTTCAAATAATATATAAATACTTGAATTTTAGCAAGAAAGTTATAAAACCAGTGTGTAATTTGAAAAATTATCTGAAATGCGATAATTTCTGTTATATTTTTAATAATATCCGAAGTTAAAGGGCCTTCGGATAGTTTTAACTTACCGTTATTTGAAAATAGACTTTGTAGTTTTTATAGCAGTCCAATATATTAACGTAAGCTTCAAACATCTTTCTACAATAATCCTCTCTGGTTGTATCCAGTATGCTTTGAGACTGAAGAACTTGAATACTCCATATATCAACTTTATCTTTTAACAGCTGGATGAGTCTAATAGCATAAACAATGTTGGCGTCAAAACTCAACAAAATAAAAGCACCAAAAATGCGGCAAATTGATGTTATCTTTAAGATGAAACATAAAACCATAACGGAGCTGATGTGGAATGTAAGAAATAAGACAACGTTTAGCCAGTTACAGATGATAAAAAGTTCAAAACAGTTCTTATTGTTGAGAAACCTGTGAATTTCTTGAAATTTTAAAACAAACCATATATTTTCATCTTTATAAGAATTTATAAGCCAAAAATTCATGACAAAACCCAAACTAAACAGAACGCAGTCAATGTTACAGATGGCAAACGCAAAAGTGTTAACAAATAAGAATTCTCCGCTGAAATACACCTCATAAAGGTTATAATTATGTATCGATATGTATAATATTGTGGCACACAACGACACAATATTCGATAGACGGCTGTTCGGAGTAATGAAATGGTCCTTGATGCAATATTTTGTATAAAACTGAATATTATGCATCATATTTAAAGGTAGAAGCATCGACTGCACATCTTTATCAACAAAGTTATTTAACGAAACTTCTACAATATGATTTCTTCGTTCACAACGTGTCCTTCTTTGTAGTGACACCATTCTTGAAAGGCTTCCCAGACACGAATGAAGGTATTAGTTCGAAGACAATTTATTAAAAAAAATACTTTCTGGTCGGATCTGTCAATCCGAAATCATGGCACCTCGATTTGAGTTAGCAGTCGGTCTCCAAAAGGCACACAAAACCATAAAAATATCCTCCGGCAAGAAGGATATGACTGACAAAAGCTATCAAAATCAGACCCGCCAGGCTAAAGGGTCTTCAGACCAAGCACTCCAAGTTCGTTTGTGACCTGGTCCGTGAGGTTTTTGGACACGCTCAGTATGAGAAGAGGGCTATCATGGTCTCAAAAGACAAGCGCACCCTGAAGTTCCTGAAGCGTCGCCTGGGCACACACATCCGTACCAAAAAGGAGCGTGACGAGCTCAGCAACGTCTTGACTCAGATGAGGAAGGCCGCTCCTCAGGCCCACCACGCGCCACCCCCACTAAGTGAACAATAAATTAAATTAAAAAGACCGCAAAGGGCGAGTTGGCTTGTCCAGCGAGAGTTCAGTAATAATAGTAATAAATTACTTATTGAGAGTAACCCATATAGCGTTATTAACAATAAATAAACTTACAAACGCATTTCCGCAAACATCCTTGATGCGCTTCAGAAGCGAGGCAGCCCCATTAACACCCTCAGTGCCTTTTTGCAACCTCATTTATTTAGCCAATGCAACCGTATTCATTCCATGTTTTACGTTATCGTGCAGATGAACTTTGAAACGAATGATGGATTTTAGAATGAATGAATTAACAGTGGATTACTGATTTCATGCCATTGTGATTGAATCGGTAAATTGTGATTGGTAAGCGATGGACGAGGTCTACGATGGAGCCAGCGAACCCAATTTTGTAACCCTTTTATGCATTTGCAACGTTTCATCAAAAGTTACAACGAGCCTCTGTAAGTGAGCTTCTTCAAATTATTTTTTTATTTCAGGTTGAACGCCATGATTGCCTGTACTGATTTTGCTAATAACTTAAAAACTGTGCCAGTCGGAGATAGGTTTTTATTTTTTAACCTTTTTCTGCTGAACCATAAGGGTTTGATCAAATATGAAGACAACAACTCATTCTACCGCAAAGTAAGTGCCCTACCTAATGAATCCGATTCATTAGATTATTGGTTTTAGAGACGGGGAGGTAATCATATTAACATTTCCCAAAGAATAAATGATTATTTTACCCTTGACAGTGACAGGCTTTTATGATGACAGATTATTGCGGGCGGTGTTTGACAGGGCGTCATTCTAGCTCCGATACTGTTATTTACAAAAAAAGCATTTGCGTTCTGAAAGGATTAAGGTCATGATTAAGAAACAATATAACTACTAGAAATTAATATTTACTTACTTAGCAAACCAAAAGCACAACAAAACGTATCGAAAACAACAAAATGCAATATTTAGCCGATGAAAATGATGAAATAGCTGATATTTTTTTCCAGTTTTCAGGGTTGTTTTCAAAGTAAAATTTGTTTATATTCATGTGTTCTTTCAGTCCCTAAGAGGACAACCTCAACAGGGTTTTTTGTAAAACACTATTGTTAGTGTTTTACAAAAAAAACCCTGTATAATAATAATATGAACTTTCTTTTATGTAATAACTAAAACATTTTTCCCTTAGCAATAAAATAACAATTTGCCTAAAATAAAAGCTGTTAAAAAGGCTGACAAGAATAAAATTACTGTAACACTATAAACGAGTTTAACTTAACTGTTCAATTAAACCAACAGGTATTACATCATCCAAACAAATTTATTATTTAATTATCACGTTTACTTCAGTAATTACTGGCGCCATTGTCACCATTGCCGGTGGCGCCCTCTGTATACCATCAAGTTTATTAAATTCGTTTGTGTTTTCCATCATAAAGATTTGAATCGTAGACAACTGCCTACGATTCAAGTCTCTGCCTATCTGGGTAGGCAAGGAGGTAGGTAAACATCTAGGTTTGTAATTCTTTTGACACGCCATCACAAAACGAAGACGATTCATGCCCGGTTTCTGAGGTACTTGATCGCACGTTTATCTGTCCGTTAACTACTAAACAGCCCATGGCGTAATGACAAATAGGGTAAGCGGACAGATAAACGACCGATAAAGTTTCAGAAACTTGGCATCAGTATATTAAAATTTTGTGTGGCTTCACGTATAATGCCTAGATGATGTAATAAGTCCCACTCCTGAACTTTGATGCAGTTTATCTTTTTAATATTTTATTGATACGAAGAAACTAAAAATACGTTTCTAATATTTTATGATCATACCAGCTGACTCGGCAAATGTTATTTTGCCATACAAAAAAAAAATACTCTACCACCTATTCCCATACCTACCGAATATACACAAAAAATTTCATGAAAATCGGTCAAGCCATTTCGGAGCAGTTCGGTAACAAACACCGCGACATGAGATTTTTATCTATTAGAAGACATTCTTGGCAGACTAATTTCTGGCCATTTGATCGCTTTATCTCTCATTTTCAGCTTTCACTTCGTAACTAAATAGAGACCAATCAGTCCATGCCCTAAGTTTATGGCTATTACCTCCAACAAGAAAGTACTTCCGGAAAATTACGAAGGTGATTAAAAGAAAAATAATATGGCGTAATTATTTCTCAGCTTCATTCAGCATAGTTAAAATAACAAGGCACGTAATGAGTAGACTTAAATCTTAAGGGTTGGCGACACACACCAAGTTATAAAGAAGGGTGGGTGTGCCAAATTAATGAGTACGAGTAATAAGACTTTTTAGGACTTAATTCTACTTAAATTAATATAAATATAGCAGTGACGAATAAACATTTGTATAATTTATTTATTAAAATTGTATGCACTATTGACTACCGACTAGAATTAATGTCTCAGGTATGTTCTACCGGTCGACCTTAGAGAGGAAGAGAAGGAGACTTTGTATGTAAAAAGTCATAACTAGAGGTTTGGCTCTCGTCTGTTTCCTCCTCCAATATTGAACCGATTTACAACATGTTTCATAAACTGAATAAAAAGGATATATAATGCGTCCCTATGGTTTCCTTTTGGATGATATACAAACCGTATAAGCACTAAAACCCTCAAAAAATGCTCAGAATTCTCCGATAAACCGCTGTCAACAGAGCTCTAGTGTACGAATTTCGCAACTATTAACCATGAGGATAGTAACCTATACACGCGAAGCGCATCTTCCAGTGTGCTCTTCAGTCTATCGTTGCACTGGCTCCCGTGATAACCTCATCATCTACCTCATTACTAACGTCAACGGGCCGCGGTGTGATTGCGCCACTAGTTGGCGCCTGTACCGCGGTCTGAGTCGGGGTGGAGATGATTGCCACAAGACAGGCATCGTCTATCATCTGCCTGATCATTTTCCAACAATGTTGGTGTCACCTTTCAGTCTAACCGGATTCTGCAGCGTACCAGTATTTTGCGTAGAGAAACAGTCAGACGTCGCCTTTGTTAGAAATAATTCTGCGGAGCTGTAGTGCTATTCTGTAACAACATTTTCGTATCTCGACAGCGAATTCCGAGGTGAGGTATCAAATTCGTATTCCTAAGTGAGCTTTAATACAAACAATATAAGTCCAATATTGTTTGTAATAAAGCTCACTTACTGAGCTGTGTCACTCAGGTGAAGCTCGATATTGAAATAGTTACTTATCAAATAGCACTGCCGAAGTGGGACACAACTTTTGTACCTTAGAGAGACTGCCCAGATAAAATTAGTGGTCGTCGACGAAATGCTGCGAGGATTGAACTTCTGATATGCCTCTTCTTCTTCTTATCGTGTGGGCAGTGAGGTCTAACGACCCCACATACTCTAGTGTCAGAGTTTCTAAACCGCCTCAAGGGCCTCTGACTTGGTTTTATGACGACTGCCATTTGCGACTTCTTTTTGACTTCTTGCTCTAGGCAAAAGACCAGAGGACCTACAGATTCTTTTCCATGGCCCATATCAAATCAAACCACCTTCATATCTCCCTTATTTCTAAATTTCGAGTTCAGTCTCGACGTTTATTTATACGAGTCATTAAAATTTCAAGGTGCGTCGAGTTATGTCGATTAATTGATCCGATTTCCCAAAGAACGTTGTAATTAGGTTTAAGTAACGCGATTCGGTACGGAAATATGATTAGAACATAATTATTTTTTTAATTGTCTGAGTATAAGGCACTTGTCTCACCGCCGGCGAGGAAGCGAGTAGCTATCGACTATTTGCTTGCTGAGGAAAGGAACAAAATATATAGATCTCGAGAGAGTAAAAAAGACACATATATTTATAGTCGATAGCTGGTTGTTTAAACTGCCGGCGAGTGGCCATTACCTCAAGTTGATCGTAGCGACAAGAGCTATCAAAGATTGTACTCGCTCAGCGACACTCGCTCGGTGATGCTCTCTTGGCGGTCAGAATTCACCAAACAGCGGTAATTTCTCACTATAGTGCGGGCCGGAGCGAGTATTGCGAGTAAAAGCCTGTCGCACTAAAGCACTCGCTGAAAGCCAAGCGTCAAAACTATCGAAACTTTTCACTCGCTACTCGCTGATCGCCGACTGTTTCGAGTTTGAAGCTTTACTCGCTACTCGCTGATCGCCGGCGGTGAGACAAGTGCCTAACCCTCTGGACTCATCATCGTTAATCAACAATTTTTTTTTTCCAAATCAATCATGTTGATGATTTACGGTCTTATTGTACACTTCTAATCAAAAGTATCCGATAATATGTATTATGACATTAATCCTACATAATGTTAGTTATTTTGTATCCATAAAATAACTTTCTACTACCGAAAGATTTCTTGTAACTTGAGGGAGAATAGCGGTATTTTTAAAGTACTTTTGCATTTGCATATCACGGTCGCAATCTATCAAAAGCTCAGCTCTGAAGAGTTCGAACTTTTTTCTATGCCAAAAAAGATCATAATGGCGGCGGGGCGGCTATGTCAGCCTAGCCGCCCCACCGCCATTGTGATGTTTTTTCAAAGTTGCAATCGCGCGGCCACAAGCGTATGGCTATTGGATCGCCCGCTAGGGAAGTTCTTGAGAACTCAGTGTCTTTTGCTGATCTGTTATCTGAAATCCGTCTTATGCGTTCGGATATGGACGTAGTCAATATATCATTGAAATCGTTGCTTGACGGTGTTAACACATGCAATGCTCGTCTTGACAGCTATGAAAAACGAATTAAATCCCTCGAGCAGAGCAATGCGCAAGTTGTTATTTTGAACGACACAATTTGCGATCTAAAGGAGCAATTAAATCAACAAATGCAGTCAACAATGCGTAATGAGATTGAGATAATGGGCATTGAAGAATGCCCCTCCGAAAACTTACACCACATCGTCTTGTTAACTACGTCTAAGCTTGGCGTTCAGTTGACCCAGGATGACATCGACTGGACAGCTCGGGCAGGCCACAAGAAAATCTCAGTGTCCAACTCAATCACAAAGTTTCCTAGGCCAATTATCGTTAGGCTGCTTAGAAGGTCGAAAAGAGATGAGCTCATTAGGGCATCCAAGACAAGGCGCAATCTCTCTTCTGGGGACATTGACATCAAAGGAACTGTCCGTAAGATATTTGTCAACGAGCATTTAACTAAGGAAAACCGGATCTTGTTTCGTGAAGCGCGGGCCCGCGCTCAGAGCGCGGGACATAAATACTGCTGGACAAATAACGGGCGCGTTCTCATCCGTAAGAGTGAGGGACTACCCGCCATTGCTATCAAGAACATCACAGAACTCGACCTGCTTCTCGGCACTCACACTGAATCTAATAGCATACCGGACACAAACTAAAAATGTTGTGTTACTTCCTAAAACCATTGAATGTATTTGTTTTGTCTTTGCGTTGTATGTCGTGGGACTGAGTAATGCATGGTCTGTAAACATTATTTTTTGCTCAATTAATGTGTTGTACGTAATGCTTAGTATTTATGTAATCTCAGAATATGTACTTTTTGCTTATACCTGTATGTATATGTCTTATCTCAGATCAAACACATTTTATTTTGTAACCATAGTAAAGATTTTTATACACAGTCTGATTGTTTATTTATATTACTGCAGAGCCTGGTTTGCAAAGCAGCAGCTTCTACACTAACAACATCTCAAATTGATAATCTTTTCATTCAAACACTGTTTGCGTAT
This sequence comes from Lacanobia wlatinum, assembly GCA_947578705.1. Classification (NCBI taxonomy): domain Eukaryota; kingdom Metazoa; phylum Arthropoda; class Insecta; order Lepidoptera; family Noctuidae; genus Lacanobia; species Lacanobia wlatinum. The sequence goes on from OX388039.1 coordinate 22,013,224, forward strand.
TGGAAATTGTATTTCCAACACGCAAACAATCACAAACACATCATACTCACAAATACTCGCGTTTTAGTTATCCCCTGTCGACCCCATTGCATAGCATATTCACTCTTCTCGCATTGGTATTTCAGACTTATTCTTTCAGGCAAAAGTGCGGCCCCAAATATTTTTCTTTCTTTCCCAACTCTCATTATTATTTTTGACCATGGTTAACATCGACCATTTAACCGATTTTGACGAAACGCTGAACATATCTTACCGCACTGTCGAGAATCTTGAGTTGTGTGAGAATCTTCTTCGCGAGTTTAATTTCAGGGTGTTAACTTTAAATATCAGGAGTCTGCAAAAAAATTTCCTTAGTCTGCAGGCATCGTTGTGCCGACTTGACTTTCGACCGGATGTTATTGTTCTGGCGGAATGTTGGTTAAATGAAAACTCCTTGATTCACCAACTGCCAGGGTACAAAAGCTACCATACCTCCAAAAAAATAAACAAGAGTGGCGGAGTAACTGTCTATGTCAGCGATCTCTGGACTGCGTCAGTCTCCGAACCAGATTTTGACGATGCTAATTGCCTACAGATCGAGCTGCATAGTAAAATTATACTTCTCGCTATATACCGCTCACCTTCATTCACCAACACCGATCGCTTCCTGAACTCTCTGGATGATTCCTTGGACAGAATTAAAAATGTCTCAAATGTCATTGTGACGGGTGACATCAATATTGATTTAATAAGTGACTCAACGAATGCCATCCATACTACCTACCAATGCCTGATGGCCGAACACGGGCTTCTACCAGCTATCACTCAGCCTACTCGCGGAAAAGCGTGTTTAGATCACGGCTTCATCAAGGGTACAAACGCCCGGGGAATCGTCTGTGAGGCTTCGGTAACAGATTTTTTTGTTGCTCGGAATCAACCACTTCAACCCAGTTCAAACCAAAAGCAGGTTCAAACTCATAACAGTTTACTCCAAAGTGATTGAAGAAGTGGGCCAGCTCGACTGGACGGACGTCACATGCACAAAGAACATTGACGACGCAGTACTTCTGTTTAACAAGACGCTGACAGACATCGTTAAAAAATACACCTCGGAAATTAAAATAAGTCGTTCTAAATTCAACCTAAAGCCATGGATTACGCCTGGACTTATCAGATGTATTCGTCATCGGGACCATCTTCACGCTCAGACAAGCCAGCAGCCGAAAAATAATGTTTTAAAAGTCGTGTATTCAAGATACAGAAACTACTGCAACAACATTCTGCGCCAGCGGAAAGCAGATCATGACAGAAAGGAACTGGAAAAACACAGTAAAGAACCTAAAAAACTCTGGCGGATTATTAAAGAAATATGTCAAATGCCTAAAAGAACCAACGACAACCAAGAACTGCTAAAACACAAAGAAAACAGCGATATTTCTATAAATTCTTGTAACAAGTACTTCGCTTCAGTGGGACTGAACCTTGCTACTGACATCTTGGATGGGCAGCTGAGAACCGGAAATGAACATGGTCGCGGTGAACCAAGGAAAATTTCGCCTAAAAACTTACTCTTTCTGTACCCCACGGATAACCAGGAAATCAGCAACATCATAGACGACCTTAAGGAAGACAGCGCCCCAGGTCTCGATGAATTTCGGCCTCTGCTTTTTAAAAACCTCAAAAAGTACATTCTTGAACCCATAAAACACATATGTAACCTGAGTATGGAAACGGGAACTGTCCCTGCTTGCTGGAAAACTGCTGTTATCTCGCCTATCTATAAAAGTGGTTCCAAGAATGACCCTGAAAACTACAGGCCCATTTCACTGCTTTGCGTGACTTCAAAAATCCTCGAAAAGCTGATCAACAACCGCCTTGTAACCTTTCTAGAAGTAAACTCCCTTATCTCCGAGCGGCAGTTTGGCTTTCGTCGAGGGAAGTCTACATCGCAAGCAGTGAGTCTGCTAACGTCCCTTATCTCGTCAAACATTGACAAGGGCTCTCGTACTGCTGGTGTCTTCCTTGACCTCGCCAAGGCCTATGACACAGTCTCAATTTCTACACTACTGAAAAAAATGGAAACCTTCGGTGTCAGAGGTCTGTCCTTAGAATGGTTCAGAAGTTACTTGTCTGGTAGATCTCAGCTTGTCAAAATAGGGGAAAGTGTCAGTGGGAGTTTGCCGATTAGTTTCGGGGTGCCCCAGGGAAGTATCTTGGGACCCACCCTCTTCATTATGTACATGGATGAAATTCTTCGTCTCAACATGGCACAGGCTGACATCATCTGCTACGCTGATGACACAGCCATCATTTTTCATGGAGCGACCTGGGCAGAGGCTCTGGACGCGGCTGGGAAAGGGATGACTGTTATAGCAGCATGGCTTGAGCAAAATCTTCTGACGCTCAATCTAAATAAAACTAATTTCTTAACCTTTCACCTTACCCGATCAAGTAAACCAAACATTGACACACTAAAAATACACAAAAGCAACTGCAGTGTCTTGACAGCGGTTTCCGACCCAGATTCCAGTTGTGATTGCAACGTCATATTCAGAGCAGACACCACCAAATACCTTGGCGTCTTAATTGATCAAAACCTGTCCTTCAAAGCACACATCCATTCGCTCGCAAAAAGGACTCGCAAATTTATATACGTCGCAAAGCTCTTACGAGGCAGTGCTCCTAAGAATATTTGCATCCAGGTATTCACATCTCTGTGCCAATCTGTCCTGCAATACTGTGTTGGGGTCTGGGGCGGCGCCGCCAGTACGTTCATGCTGGAGCTGGAACGAGCTCAACGCGCTGTCCTTAAGGTGCTTCTGGGGAAACCACGGCGATTTTCGACTGATGAACTTTACAAGGAGGCTGGGGTATTACGTATACGACAGCTTTTCATCCTTTTTTTTTTTTTTTTTTTTTTTTTTTTTAAGGATGGGAAATCATCAAATGACTCCTCCCGCTCTGGGTGGAGCAGAAGGGAGTGTCAGACTCTTACTGACTAAAACCCATCCGTGTTCCTCCTAATGCCCTTTGCGTTCCTGGGCCGCGGCGACTCTCTCGAACAAATCCCGCAACCCCGGCAGGCACTGGCCCTAGCGGGCCCCGTCCTTTATGCTGACAGCTCCTTGAGGCGCGCGTGGAACACAGCGCGCCGTCGACCCGGGCCTGGTTCTGATCAGACGGCGAGCCACCCAATGCTCGCCGTCCGCAGGCCCGCGCCTACGGTGGCCGAGAATCGCCCTGCGACTCCCGACGCCCGGGGCGTCTTCTTCTGTTGCGGCGGCTGGGGCGTGAGGTTTCCCTCTCTCTCACGCGTTCGGCCTCCTCCTTTGCTAGCATTACTGCTTCGCAGAAGGAGGTGACCGCTTCCCATGCCTCCTCGCTCCGGACCATGGATTGGACCAGGGCCGGACGCGAGAGGTCGCCTTCGCCGATCGCCTCGACGAGGACACGGCGGTGCTCCGCCCAAGCAGGGCAGACCTCCACCGTATGCACAGCTTTTCATCCTAGAGTCCCTATTAAAACTCGTCAAAGACAGAGCGGTACCTTCTGGTCGCAGTAAAGGGGGTAGGAAGTTGCCTGAAAGAATCCCCCTTCCAAAAACAAAAACCTTATTTGCGATTCGTTCGATGTATCTGCCTGTTCGAGTTTTCAACGTTGTTAGCAAAAGTATCACCATACCAAATGAGTACTCTGAGGCTAAAACCAAACTTAAAAAATGGCTACTGGACCGGAGTTATGAGGATACCGAAAATCTACTTCGTTGTCCAACCTAACTTCTATAAAAATTCACAACCTCACTTACACTTCACATTAACTCACACCAAATGCTGTTTTCTGAATTGGCTCTGTTAATTGATGTCAGTTTTGTTTTTAATTTTTTATTTTTATATTTTGTTTTTTTTTGTCCTCGTAATAAATTGTTACGTAGCGCTAGCAAGCCACGTCTAACATGGAGTTTTTGGAATTATTTGGGTCACCAAGACACAGGCTGCGCCTAGTTTGGGACCCGCTGATAACTTGATAAGGGCATTGTTAGTGTAATTCCATTAAATGTAAAGTAATGTGTAACTGTGTATGTTAAATAAAGCATTATTATTATTATTATTATTATATGTTTTACCATTTCAAATCAATAAAAAATGATTAAGATTAAGTAACTGGTGGTAAGCTTCGGTCGATGGCTTGTGACCACCCACTGGGCAAAGACGTACCGCCAAGCGGCCTAGCCGCGTTCCGGTACGATGCCCAGTCTAGCGAATTCAGAGGAGTTGGGTCGAAATAGTTGTTCCAATGCAGGCAGACCAACCAGGCTTGCGCTGACATGGGCGTATCGGGAGACTACTCGCGGAGGGTAGCGAGATCCGAGGCACGGTGCACCGCTGGCCGACCGCAGGTAGTTGGGGGCCCAAGTAGTGTGCTAGCCACACATGAAAGGCTGCCCCGCCAACTGTAGAAAAATCCCGGAATGCACCATCGTGCTGGTTGGCGACCAGACGAGAGGGCCCAATGGACATTCCCGGGGGGGCTCGGGCGTCCCCGCAGTCTCCAAGCTAGTCCCCCAATGATGCCGTCCTGCCAGAGCGTGCTTGAAGGTTAGCAGCATGGAACCTCATTTCACTTCCTTGTCCTCTCCTTCCTTCACTCAAATAACAAAATGAACAGGAAAAATAAGAGAAAAGCTGTACAGCGGCAGCACTCCCTCTCGCACAAAGTGCACCTCTCCAACATACGAGGTCTACACTCAAATCTCGCCGCAGTCCATCACCACCTCGAGATGGAGAAACAGATCGGATGTCCGTCAGACGTGTCATATCTGTCTTACCCAGGGTGGTCTAAAGTGGTGCCCTAGGGTAAACCCTAGGGCACCACTTTAGACCACGCGCGGGCATATGTGTGTACGCCCGGGACGACATCTGCTATCGGCGTCTCCGAAACCTTGAAGACTCCAGGTTCTCAACGCTGTGGTTTATAGTGGACACAGGCCTGGACAAAATTGGCTACGCCTGTGTCTACCGTTCGCACAGCGGTGATTTGGAGACAACTGGGCTCACACAGCACCTGAGTGAGGCGGCGGATGCGACTCAGCAGCGGTACCCTTCTGCCCAATTGGTGTTACTGGGGGACTTCAATGCCCACCATCAGGAGTGGCTCTTCCCATATCAGTGCACAGATCATGCTGGACGAGAGACGCGAAAGCTAGCGATAGCGTTAAATCTTACCCAGCTGGTCCAGGGGCCAACGAGGGTGCCGGATGTTGATTCGCACACTACCAATTGCTTGGACCTTTTGCTGACAACTGATCCAGACCGCTACTCGGTGACGATTTCTTCACCACTGGGTAGTTCGGACCACTGTCTGGTGAAGTCTGTGTCCGTCTACTCCTAGCCCAAGAGGCACCCGGCGGGTATGGCGATATAGGTCAGCAGATTGGGATGGCATGCGATCTTTCTTCGCATGTTACCCTTGGCAGCCTACTTGCTTTTCTTCGACTGATGCTTCGTCGTGCGCGGACGCCGTCCATGCGAATCTCGTCCATGGTTTGGTGCCGACTGCCATCGCGCTGATGCGCTTAAGCACGCGGCGTACTTAGCATGGGTCGACGCTCGTACGCGCAAAGCAAATGATGTGAGTCAGAAGAAGAGAGGCTTTAACAGGGCTGCCAAGTCCTGCAAGGTGTTGCGGAGGGCTCGATTTGACCACATTAGCCGAATAGGGAACAAACTTTCTTCATACCCAGCAGGTAGTAAGGCTTTTTAGTCCCTGGCTAAGTCGGTCGAATCTAACTTCTGCCGCCCCTCACTACAACCACTGCTGACACCCGACGGGACGCTGGCCCACTCCGCTGAGGAGAAAGCGAACTTGTTTGCTTCTTTGTTTGCGGAATCTTCACGTCTGGATCGTGGTGGCGCGGAGCCCCTGCTTCTCCTGCTGGATGCGAGTCGAGTATGTCGAACATTCGCATTCATCAGAGGGACGTCCGTAGGGTACTGCGTAACCTAGACGTGAACAAGGCTAGTGGCCCCCACGGGATACCGGCAGCTGTGCTGAAGACTTGTGCGCCTGAGTTGTCTCCGTTCTACACGCCTATTTCGCCTTTCGTTTGAGACTGGAAAAGTGCCAAAGGCTTGGAAGCAAGCTAACGTGCAGCCCGTGCCCAAGAAAGGTAGTCGAGTTGACCCGTCGAATTATAGACCTTTCTCGGTAACGTCCACACTTTGTAAGAGTATGGAACGCATGCCGAAACATAAGCTCATGGCATACCTAGGAGCGAATGATGTCCTTAGTGACCGACAATACGGATTCCGCCGAAATCGGTCTACTGGGGATCTTCTTGCGTATGCCATTCACATCTAGAGTGAGGCCATAGAGAAGCACGGGGAGGCACTAGCGGTCTCCCTTTACATCTCGAAGGCCTTCGACAGGGTCTGGCACGATAGCCTTATTAGTAAGCTTCCTTCCTTCGGTCTGCCCGCCGGATTGTGTGATTGTATCGCGGATTTCCTGAGGGATCGGTCTATCCGAGTGGTCATTGGTGGCGGCTCGTCTGGACTGCTGGATATTAATGCCGGGGTTCCTCAGGGGTCGGTGCTTTCGGCAACACTGTTCTTGCTGCATATTAATGATCTGCTTAAACCCGGTACCTTTGGGTATGCAGACGACAGCACTGTTGCTGAGAGATACGTGATACAAAGAAGTTGGGGATCTTAGCAAAGGTGAGACGGTACTTTACGCCGGAACAGCTGCTCAAACTCTATCAAGCGCAAGTTCGATCATGTATGGAATACTGCTCTCATCTTTGGGCGGATCTGCCAGATACCCTTGAGTCAATTGAGAAACGAGCCAAGAGGATCATCGGCGATGATAGGCTCGTTGCGACGAAGCTCCAAAGTCTTGAGCATCGACGACGAGTTGCTAGCCTGTCGGTTTTCTTCCTAGCAGTAGTGCAGCTAAGGAGTGGAATTCCCTGCCAGAGTCTGTGTTTCCTGATAGCTATAACCTGGGAGTATTTAAGTCAAGAGTGAATAGGTTACTTCTAGGAAAGCGTACTACATCGACGACCACATCATCGCTTACCATCAGGTGAGATAGTGGTCAAACGCGAGCCTATAAATAGTAAGAAAAAAAAACACAGTTAGGTCAAGTTCGAGATATATGAAGGTTCCCACAAAGTTTTCTCACGGAAATCCTTTTCATTTTAACCTTATCCTAGCGCGGGAAAATCCGAACACTCGTTGAGTTGGTCACGATTCTCCGTATCGAAGAGACATTCAACTGGAACACTTTATTTCAGGCAGAACTGATATCTGGGTTTCGCTTCAAACATTCATGTTCTGGGGAATTGATACGGTAATATTTTTTTACTGGTCTGTTTATTCGATCTCTAGAAACACAAGTTTTACTGACTGAATTAAACAAACATTTCTTGATAGAAAGTAGTGACTAATGAAGTACTACTGACTGTAGCGAGTGCTGAAGCTTTTACAGTTTTTAATATAACTTTAAATGCGCGGTTCGGTAATTAAATTCGGTAAAGTTAAATTCGGTATTTGAACGAATGTAAGAATGAATGAACCTTACTTGACTAATATTGAGCGAATATGTCGTACACGTATATTAAATTGTATATACGACTAGCTTTTGCCCATGACTTTGTACGCGCATATTTCGTTTTTTCCCGTTCCTGTATGAATTTCGCGAAATCCTCTCTTAGTGCTCCTCTACACTCCCCAAGGAAATTACATGCCAAGAGAAATACTAGTTAAGGCGCTATCTTAATAAAAAATAAACGAACTTCAAAACTGTAAATAATTTATTTAAATAATAACTAAAAAAACAGTAAGCCTTTTCATTTTAAAGTCACACGATATTGTTTAAAAAACTTTTTTTTTATGTGTCTAGTTTGACCCCCAAAACTGAACCCCAACCTAAAAATTTAATAATTTACGTAACGCGTCCGTGTTTGGGTCACAGAAATTAATATGTGTACCAAATTTCAACAGAATCGGTTTAGTTGATCCGTAGAAAACTGGCTGTGACAGACGGACAGACAGACACCCCGAGTGATCCTATAAGGGTTCCGTTTTTTGTTCGGAACCCGGAAAAGGGAGAAATACAAATAATTTTTTTTAAAATCGAAAGTAACAATACCTACATTTTTTTTAGGTCGGTCATAGAATTATTGCAATCCGACTGAGTGTTTTGATATGTACGCGCACAAACCCACATAAATACACTTATGAAATTTGGCAGGTTATCAGTTCGATCGTGTGTATGTAATATTATTAGAATTGCATAGTTTTTGTATAATAGGTATACAAAAACTGCAATTACCATTTTTTTTTGGAGTCGGTTAAAAAACAAAATGATATGTCAACTGAGCAGCTACCTCTACATTTCAAACAAGTACACAGAATGTCTGTTACAACAAAAAGGCCGACGTCCTACGTACAAATTCGTAAGTCGTAGCCTCAGGGACAATAAAATATATCCAATATTGTACAGCGATTCAATGGAACCCTTTTAAACCCTTTGAAGAGTTGACAAGCCCCGGATAATCCCATGTTTCGGTGTTTCAGCCTACAACTTCGTGTTTGCAAAAAGCGAATTGAACAATACTTTGTTTTATTTTCGGAATATTGAGAGGTTGGTTTTGTGTGTCGCTAAATAAATAACTCGACATTTGTGGCAAATTAATCAAAATATATAAAATTCTTCCGTTACTGAGTGACTGACAGCACGCGCAAAGCACAGCCGAAACTACTGGTCGTAGAAAGCCACGGCATGTACGAGTAGCTTCCCTACACTCCGTAGGGGAGCATTAAGAGAGGATTTCCCGAAATTCATAAAGGAACGGGAAAAAACTTGATATGCGCGTCGGATGTCACGGGCAAAAGCTGGCGTATTTGTATGTGAAAACGCGATATGTGTTATCCCAACTAGTCATTATGGAATAACAATTTGAAAAATGTCGCATCAAGCTTAACACTTATGTATTACTATTTGAACTCCAATAAATTATGTTTTTTGTTCCAAGTATAGAGGTGTGGATTGCCGACCAGTCGGGCGAATCTTGATGGTTATAGAAAAAGAAGGAAGATAAGAGAAACGCTGGATAATTGCTTAAAAGATGTCATTTACTAGTTAGAAAATTACAGAAATGCAAATTGTAGTAACACAAGACAATAGTGGGTTAATAACGCTGTGAACTTCAACGATAAGGTGGCATCAACGTAAAACATCCGACAGGGCTTCAGCTTGCTGAATGTCGCTTTATGGAGGCGTTTAACATTCTTGCATAACCTTTTTTCAGCATCTGTAATGTTACTAGACATTTATTATCATCATCATATTATATCAGCTGAAAGACGTTCACTGCTAGACATAGGCCTCCCCCAAGTGTCGCCACAACAACCAGTCCTGTGCGTCTCGCATCCATCGGCTTCCCGCGACCCTCTCCAGGTCATCGGCCCACCTTGTGGGAGGCCTTCCAATGTTGCGTCTACCGGTACGCGGTCGCCACTCCAGAACTTTTCAGCCCTATCGACTAAGTATATGACAAGTTTTTTTAATATTGATAGGCACGCGTTTGACCACTGATGGTAAGCGATGATGTGGTCGAAGATGGAGCATGCTTGCCTAGAAGTAGCCTATTCACTCTTGACTTAAATACTCCCAGGTTGTAGCAATCAGGAAACACAGACTCCGGCAGGGTATTCCACTCCTTAGCTGCACACACTATGAATGTGTTTCCAAAACGTTTTGTGCGCGAGGGTGGGATGTCCACCATGTACTGGTGGCGCATCGTCGTTCGTCTAGTGGTCCGAAGATGGAACGGGCATGGCGGAATTAAATTATGCAATTCCGTCGCACATTCCCCAAAATGCAACCGGTACAAAACCGACAGACTAGCAACTCGTTGTCATTGCTCAAGACTTTGGAGCTTCGTCGCGACGAGACTATCATCGCCGATGATCCTCTTGGCTCGTTTCTCAATTGACTCAAGGGTATCTGGCAGATCCGTCCCAAAGATGAGAGCAGTACTCCATACATGGTCGAACTTGCGCTTGATAGAGTTTGAGCAGCTGTTCCGGCGTGTAGTACCGTCTCACCTTTGCTAGGATCCCCAACTTCTTTGCAGCCACTTGAGCTGTTGCCTCTCTGAAAGGGCCAATTGAGGGTACATGTATCAATGTAACCCCAAGAAGCTCAAGTTGGTCGGTTATCGGCACGGTTGCACCTCGGAAAGATGGAGCTGGGTGGAATTGGCTCCTTTTAGCTGAAAATAGTCACGCCTGGAAATGTTAGACTTTATTATCCTATTCCTATTAGTCTGTTCCAAAAAAAAACATATCTGCCTTAGATATGGCTTGAGATAAATAATATACCCTCATCATGATGACAAAGATTATGTGTTAGATTATGTTATAGATTGATAAATTGTACATGGATTGCCTAGGTAAATCCAGGACCGACACTGTTATATGACTTTTTATATCAAAAAATCTTATTTCTGAAAATAGAAACGTAGTCGGGTAAAAAATGCTCAGAAGTACCTGTACAATTTGAGTTTAAAATAAGAGCGCATGAATCTTGAGCATTCGACATAGCTATGTAAAACTTCTCGCAGTGCAGATTCAATGCGACGAGAAGTGTCAACGTTTTCAATATGGCATAGCCTATTGCGGCTATAATGACATGTACCAGAAACTGCAAAAGAAAAAAAGATACAAAGACAAGTCCAAAACTGTAGGGAAAGTGCACGGCGTAGACTGCGCCACCTAGCGTTGCAAATTCGAAACTTTTACAGCATAAATACATTGATGTTTCTGTGCTGCCACAAATGCCACTTTAGCAGAATCAGAGAGCACATCACGCTACCTCACTGTCAAATTTTCGCAATCAATCTTGAACCTAATGCTTTAACGATAAAAAATAAAATTAATTTAACAGATTGATATTATGATTCTAATTTGGTTTTTCTAACTAAAAAGACCCGCAGGCTTCCATTTGAAGGGAACGTACCGGGCGTGGTTAGTGCCATCTCGTGACGAAAATTCCAAACGTTTACCTTTACATGACATTGAAACTTCTATACTGCCACTTATAAGTTATTCGTGCACGTTCTCTGTTATAATAATTCACTTTGGACCAAAAAAGTTCATAATTTGATGATATATTTAATAGAATTAATATTACATAGAATGTATAAATACTTACATAAGACTGGTCACTGGATGAAAATTTCAAATAATTTATAAATACTTGAATTTTAGCAAGAAAGTCATAAAACCAGTGTGTCAATTGAAAAATTATCTGAAATGCGATAATTTCTGTTATATTTTTAATAATATCCGAAGTTAAAAGGCCTTCGGATGGTTTTAACTTACCATTATTTGAAAATAGACTTTGTAGTTTTTATAGCAGTCCAATATATGAACGTAAGCTTCAAACATCTTTCTACAATATTCTTCTCTGGTCGTATCCAGAATGTTTTGAGACTGAAGAACTTGAATATTCCATATATCAACTTTATGTTTTAATAGCTGAATGAGTCTTATACTACAAACAATATTGGCTTCAAAACTCATCAAAATTATAGCACCAAATATGCGGCTTATAAATAATATCTTTAAAATGAAAAATAAAACCATAACGGAACTGATGTAGAATGTAAGGAATAAGACAACGGTTAGCCAGTTACAGATGATAAAAAGTTCAAAACTGTTCTTATTGTTGAGAATTCTGTGAATTTCTTGAAATTTTAAAACAAACCATATATTTTCCTCTTTATAAGAATTTATAAGCCAAAAATTCATGACAAACCCCAAACTAAATAGAACACAGTCAACGTTACAAATGGCAAACGCAAAAGTGTTAAAAAATAAGAATTCTTTGTTGAAATACACCTCATAAAGGTTATAAGCTTTTATCGATATATATAATATTGTGGCACACAACGACACAATATTCGATAGACGGCTGTTTGGAGTAATGAAATTGTCCTTGATGCAATATTTTGTATAAAACTGAATATTATGCAACATGTTTAAAGGTAGAAGCATCGACTGCACATTTTTATCAACAAAGTTATTCAACGAAACTTCCACAATATGATTTCTTTGTTCACAACGTGTCCTTCTTTGTAGTGACTCCATTCTTGAAAGGCTTCCCAAACACGAATGAAGGTTTTAGTTCGAAGACAATTTATTAAAAAAAACTTTCTGGTCGGATGTTTCAATCCCGAATCATGGTTTCTCGATTTGAGTTAGCAGTCGGTCTCCGAAAGGGACACAAAATTATAAAAATATCCGCCAGCAAGAAGGGTATTACTGACAAAGCTGTCAAAATCAGACCCGCCAGGCTAAAGGGTCTTCAGACCAAGCACTACAAGTTCGTTTGTGACGTGATCCGTGAGGTTTTTGGACATGCTCTTTATGAGAAGAGGGCTATCAAGGTCTCAAAAGACAAGCACGCCCTGAAGTTCCTGAAGCGTCGCCTGAGCACACATCCGTACCAAGCAGAAGCGTGCGTAGCTCAGCAACGTCTTGACTCAGATGAGGAAGGCCGCTGCTCAGGCCTACCACGCGCCACACCCCACTAAGTGAACAATAAATTTAATTAAAAAAAACCGTAAAGGGCGAGTTGGCTTGCCCAGCGAGAGTTCAATAATAATAATAAATTACTTATTGAGAGTAACTCATATCGTGTTTTTAACAATAAATAAACTTACAGCAATGTTAGTCAAACAATTACAAAAACAAAATACATTAACACACACATCAAAATCATCATTGCTTCAGTAGCCCAGCTGAGATACTGGAGCAACAATTCGCAACACAGCAGTCCAGCCTGTCAGCATTCATGTCCAGAATGCCGCTGGAAGTGGCTCGCAACCTGCGCACCAAGGACGCACGTCTATTACGTATTAATGCATAAAAGCAAACAACACGCATTTCCGCAAACATCCTTGATGCGCTTCAGAAGTGAGGCAGCCCCATCAACACCCTCAGTGCCTTTTTGCAACCTCATTTATTTAGTCAATGCAACAGTATTCATTCCATGATTTACGTTATCGAGCAGATGAATTTTGAAATGAATGATGGATTTTAGAATGAATGAATGAATGATGGATTACTGATTTCATGCCATTGTGATTGAATCTGTCATTTAGTGTGTTTCACAATAAGTGTGCTTAGTAGCCCACTCTTTATCTCGATTCCACCTAGGTATTGGTAAGTGATGGATGACGTCTACGATGGAGCCAGCGAACCCAATTTTGTAACCATTTTATGCAATTGCAACGTTTCATCAAAAGTTACAACGCGCCTCTGTAAGTGAGCTTCTTCAAATTATTTTTTTATTTCATGTTGAACGCCATGATTGCCTGTACTGATTTTGCTAATAACTAAAAAACTGTGCCAGTCAGAGATAGGTTTTTATTTTTTAACCTTTTTCTGCTGAACCATAAGGGTTTGAACAAATATGAAGACAACAACTCATTCTACCGCAAGGTAAGTACCCTACTTAATGAATCCGATTCATTATATTATTGTTTTTAGAGACGGGGAGGTAATCATATTAACATTTCCCTAAGAATAAATGATTATTTTACCCTTGACAGTGACAGGCTTTTATGATGACAGATTATTGCGGGCGGTGTTTGACAGGGCGTCATTCTAGCTCCGGTACTGTTATTTACAAAAAAAGCATTTGATTTCTGAAAGGATTAAGGTCATGATTAAGAAACAATATAACTACTAGAAATTAATATTTACTTACTTAACAAACCAAAACAAAACGCATCAAAAATAACAAAATGCAAAATTTAGCCGATGAAAATGATGAAATAGCTGATATTTTTTTTCCAGTTTTCAGGGTTGTTTGAAAATTTTTTTATATTCATGTGTACTTTCAGTCCCTAAGAGGACAACCTCAACAGGGTTTTTTGTAAAACACTATTGTTAGTGTTTTACAAAAAACCCTGTATAATAATAATATGAACTTTCTTTTATGTAATAACGATAAAAATATTTTTCCTCAACCAATTAAATAACAATTTGCTTAAAATAAATGCTGTTAAAAAGGCTGACAAGAATAAAATTACTGTAACACTATAAACGAGTTTAACTTAACTGTTCAATTAAACCAACAGGTATTACATCATCCAAACAAATTTATTATTTAATTATCACGTTTACTTCAGTAATTACTGGCGCCATTGTCACCATTGCCGGTGGCGCCCTCTGTATACCATCAAGTTTATTAAATTCGTTTGTGTTTTCCAGCATAAAGATTTGAATCGTAGACAACTGCCTACGATTCAAGTCTCTGCCTATCTGGGTAGGCAAGGAGGTAGGTAAACATCTAGGTTTGTAATTCTTTTGACACGCCATCACAAAATGAAGACGATTCATGCCCGGTTTCTGAGGTACTTGATCGCACGTTTATCTGTCCGTTAACTACTAAACAGCCCATGGCGTAATGACAAATAGGGTAAGCGGACAGATAAACGACCGATAAAGTTTCAGAAACTTGGCATCAGAATATTAAAATTTTGTGTGGCTTCACGTATAATGCCTAGATGATGTAATAAGTCCCACTCCTGAACTTTGATGCAGTTTATCTTTTTAATATTTTATTGATACGAAGAAATTAAAAATATGTTTCTAATATTTTATGATCATACCAGCTGACTCGGCAAATGTTATTTTGCCATACAAAAAAAAATAATACTCTACCACCTATTCCCATACCTACCGAATATACACAAAAATTTCATGAAAATCGGTCAAGCCATTTCGGAGCAGTTCGGTAACAAACACCGTATCACGAGATTTTTATAAATGAGAAGACATTCTTGGCAGACTAATTTCTGGCCATTTGATCGCTCTATCTCTCATTTTCAGCTTTCACTTCATAACTAAATAGAGACCAATCAGTCCATGCCCTAAGTTTATGGCTATTACCGCCAACAAGAAAGTACTTCCGGAAAATTACGAAGGTGATTAAAAGAAAAATAATATGGCGTAATTATTTCTCAGCTTCATTCAGCATAGTTAAAATAACAAGGCACGTAATGAGTATACTTAAATCTTAAGGGTTGGCGACACACACCAAGTTATAAAGAAGGGTGGGTGTGCCAAATTAATGAGTACGAGTAAGAAGACTTTTTAGGACTTAATTCTACTTGTTAATTAGACAAAATTTTAAGATTTGCACCAATTTGTAGGCAATGGCCACCAAATTAATATAAATATAGCAGTGACGAATAAACATTTGTATAATTTATTTATTAAAATTGTATGCACTATTAACTACCGACTAGAATTAATGTCTCAGGTATTTTCTACCATTCGACCTTAGAGAGGTGGTAACGCAGGCGGAGACTTTGTATGTAAAAAGTCATAACTCGAGGTTTGGCTCTCGTCTGTTTCCTCCTCCAATATTGAACCTATGTAAAACATGTTTCATAAACTGAATAAAAAGGATATAATGCGTCCCTATGTTTTCCTTTTGGATGATATATAAACCGTATAAGCACTAAAACCCTCAAAAAATGCTCAGAATTCTCCGATAAACCGCTGTCAACAGAGCTCTAGTATACGAATTTCGCAACTATTAACCGTGAGTATAGTAACCTATACTCGCGAAGCGCATCGTCCAGTGTGCTCTTCAGTCTATCGTTGCACTGGCTACCGTGATAACCTCATCATCTACCTCATTACTAACGTCAACGGGCCGCGGTGTGATTGCGCTACTAGTTGGCGCCTGTACCGCGGTCTGAGTCGGATTGCCACAAGACAGGCATCGTCTTTCATCTGCCTGATCATTTTCCAACAATGTTGGTGTCACCTTTCAGTCTAACCGGATTTTGCAGCGTACCAGTATTTTGCGTAGAGAAACAGTCAGACGTCGCCTTTGTTAGAAATAATTCTGCGGAGCTGTAGTGCTATTCTGTGACAACATTTTCGTATCTCGACAGCGGAATCCGAGGTGAGGTATCAAATTCGTATTCCTAAGTGAGCTTTATTACAAACAATATTAGTCTTATATTGTTTGTAATAAAGCTTACTGAGCTGTGTCACTCAGGTGAAGCTCGATATTGAAATAGTTACTTATCTAATAGCACTGCCGAAGTGGGACACAACTTTTGTACCTTAGTGAGACTGCCCAGATAAAATTAGTGGTCGTCGACGAAATGCTGCGAGGATTGAACTTCTGATATGCCTGTTCTTCTTCTTATCGTGTGGGCAGTAAGGTCTAACGACCCCTCACACCCTAGTTTCAGAGTTTCCAAACCGCCTCAAGGGCCTCTGACTTGGTTTTATGACGACCGCCATTTGCGACTTCTTGCTCCAGGCAAAAACCAGAGGACCTATAGATTCTTTTCCATGGCCTATATCAAATCAAACACCTTCATATCTCCCTTTTTTCTAAATTCCGAGTTCAGTCTCGACGTTTATTTAAACGAGTCATTAAAATTTCAAGGTGCGTCGAGTTATGTCGATTAATTGATCCGATTTCCCAAAGAACGTTGTAATTAAGTTTAAGTAACGCGATTCAGTACGGAAATATGATTAGAACATAATTATTTATTTAATTGTCTGAGTATAAGTGAGACAAGTGCCTAACCCTCTGGACTCATCATCGTTAATCAACAATTTTTTTTTCAAATCAGTTATGTTGATGATTAACGGTCTTATTGTACACTTCTAATTAAAAGTATCCGATAATATGTACTATGACATTAATCTTACATAATGTCAGTTATTTTATATCCATAGAATAACTTTCTACTACCGAAAGATTTATTGTAACTTGACGGACAATAGCGATATTTTTAAAGTACTTTTGCATTTGCATACCACGGTCGCAATCTATCAAAAGCTCAGCTCTGAGGAGTTAGAACTTTTTTCTATGCCAAAAAAGATCATAATGGCGGCGGGGCGGCTATGTCAGCCTAGCCAGCCCACCGCCATTTTGATGTTTTTTCAAAGTTGCGGCACACAGTTTGTAGTTCCTATGCGTGTCCCAAATACTCAATTTTCTTTACTATTTTTTTAAATTTTATTTTATTTATCTATTAGGTCAAGCTCTAGATATATGTAGGTTCCCACAAAGTTTTCTCACGGAAAAATACGTTTTGTCTTTTTCATTTTAACCTAAGCCTAGCGCGGGAAAATCCGAGCACTCGTTGAGTTGGTCACGATTCTCCGTATCGAGGAAACATTCAACTGGAACACTTTATTTCAGGCAGAACTGATATCTGGGTTTCGCTTCAAACATTCATCTTCTGGGGAATTGATACGGTAATAATTTTTTACAGGTCTGTTTCCTCGATCTCTAGAAACACAAGTTTTACTGACCAAATTAAACAAAGATTTGTTGATAGAAAGTAGTGACTACTGAAGTACTGACTGTAGCGAATATTGAAGCTTTTACAATTTGTATGATAACTTTTAATGCGCAACAAACAGTGATTTGCAAGATGGTATTTGAACGAATGTAAGAATGAATGTACGAATGAACGTTAATAGACTAAACGAGAATATTGAGCGAATGTGTCGTACACATATATTAAATTATAAATACGACTAGTTTTTGCCCGTGATGAATATTTAAATTAATACTTTATATGTGCGTACGAAGTCATGGGCAAAAACTGGCGTATTTGTATTTGGAAACGCGATGTGTTATCCCAAGCAGTCATTCAGCTGTTGAATCGCCTTGAGACTGCGTTGTCTTAATTCCCCGCATTTTATCTATTTGAACTCCAATAAAAAATGTTTTGTAACCGACTTCCAGAAAAGGAGGAGGTTCTCAATTCGATGTGTGGAACAAGATCGGATTTTCCGAACCGATGGGTGTTCTGTCTGGTGGTAACAAGAAAGTATTTTAGTGCAGATCTTGATGGCTGTAGAAAGAGGAGAATGATAAAAGAAACGCTGGATTATTGCGTAAAAGATGTCATTTACTAGTAAGAATATTACAGAAATGCAAATTGTAGTAACACAAGAGAATAGTGGGTTAATAACGCTATGAACTTCAACGGTAAAGTAGCATCAACGTAGAACATCCGACAGGCATACAACTTGCTGAATGTCGCTTTATGTAGGCGTTTAACATTCTTGCATAACCTTTTTTCAGCATCTGTAATGTTATTAGACTTTCATCATTACCATCATCATCATATATCAGCCGAAAGACGTCCATTGCTGGACATAGGCCACCCCCAAAATCGCCACAAGCACCAGTCCTGTGCGTCTCGCATCCATCGGCTTCCCGTGACTCTCTCCACATCATTGGCCCACCTAGGGGAGGCCTTCCAACGTTGCGTCTACCGGTACGCGGTCGCCACTCCAGAACTTTTCGGCTCTATCGACCATCTGACCGACCATCTTACGCCGTGAACTTTTAATGGTTATTTTCCCGCGGCAGAACGATTAGCCATGTGCAAAGCGATTCTGTAAACATATCGAAGTGAAAGCTTAGGCGAAACTTATATAATTTTAATGTAAACATATGTTTCAATCGTCAAAATGCTAGTGAGCTACGTTACTAGTATCGTTAGCGTATTGTTCGATAGCGTCTGTTAAATTAGTGACTTATAGTACCGTTTTGTATGGTGATAGCTGAAAAACGTTAGTGACTATAGTTAGGTTTATGTGACCGCTAGGGGCGCTGTACAGTATTTCATACAAATAATTTACGGAGACGCTAGCGAGTTTTGGCTGCATAAATTCATGGTAGAGGTACAGAGCAAAATAAGCTCTCATGCGTAGGGAAAGATACGGCATAAACAGAACGCACGCATCTTCCATTTTTTTATAAAGCAATTTTATTACCAGGACAAAATCATTTCAGTGTAGTTTATAGTTTGTCTGACAATGTAATGATAATTTGAATTTTTTGAATGACTTCTTATTTTGCGACATTTTATAATTTTGATGATTTGTAATTTGATTATTTATAATAAGAGTAAGACAATTTAATACATTTTTTTATACATTCAATTAATAGTGTGTGACAATTTAATAATAATTTTAATTTGTGAATGACTTTTTACCTATATTTTGTGTGCCATAAACGCTGAATATGACTACAAATTTATTCTAATATTTAAAAACAATTAATAGTGTGTGTGAGCATTTAATAATAATTTTAATTTTTGATCGACGTTTTACCTATATTTTGTATGCCACAAGCGCTGAATATGACTGATCTTTTTTGTTTGTTTACAACCTGCATTCCTTTTATGTATACTAATGTTTATACAAATAAATGTCTTGTCTTGTCTTGTTTTGTCAGTGCGGGAAAACAATCATTAAAATGTCACATTATATAACCACTGTATATACACGCTGAAATTTATACACCGTGAAACAGCCTTGATGTACCGAGGCAGTGTACAGATCTGTAGTTTGTCCTAAAAAAAACATTCTGTCTACGATATGGCTTAAGAAATATAATATACCCTAATCTTGTATTTAATGATGACAAAAATAATGTGATCACGAGAGCACGTAGATTGAAAAATTGCACATGGGTTGCCTAGATAAATCCAGGAGCCTCAGTGTTAGATAACTTTACATATCGAGAAACTCCAGAAAGATATTCTGGAGTTGCAAAATTAGCGATCTTCAGGCAAATTTGAGTAGCTGACCTCAAGGGGGGAAGCACTCGCATGTCACTGAGCGCACTCAACCCATCCGCTCATAGTCTACGGACTGATAGCAGACAAACACAGAAGGAAAAAAAAACATATCGAGAAATCTTTTTAATGGATGCCGAGACGTAGTCAGGTAAAAAAAGTTTAGAAGTACCTGTACAATTTGAGTTTAAAATAAGAGCACATGAATCGTGAGCATTCGACATAGCTATGTAAAACTTCTCGCAGTGCAGATTCAACGCGACGAGAAGTGTCAACGTTTTCAATATGGCACAGCCTATTACGGCTATCATGACGTGTAACAGAAACTGCAAAAGAACAAAAGATACAAAGACAACTTCAAAACTATAGGGAAAGTGCACGACGTGGACTGTGCCACCTAGCGTTGCTAATTCAAAACTTTTACAGCATAAATACATTGACGTTTCTATGCTGCCACCTTTAGTTCCTATAGCGGGTCTACAAAGGCCATTTTAGCAGAATCACAAATTCCAAAAGTTTACCTTTCCATGACATTGAAACTATATTCCGCTGAACCACTTTGCTTATCTTATGAAAAAAAACGGAATCCCCCAACTGTGAGATTTCAGAAAGAGGATGTACATCATGTGTTGGTGGAATGTGTCCGATACAATAACAAAAGAATTGCTCTGCTTAACTTTTTAAAAGTTTCAATTATGGATGTTGGCATGTTCCATGGTATTTTAGCTAACTACCTACTACAAACCTACTTGTGAAGCAGCAAAGATATTGTATTCCTTTATAGTAGTTAAGAAAATAGACTAAGTTTTTTATGTTAAATTATTTGTAGCAGCACGATGGGACTGACATCGTCACATAAGTGTACAAAAGTCCCTTAAATAAATAAGATAAAAAAAAAGACATTGAAACTTCTATACTGCCACTTATAAGTTATTCATGCACGTTCTTTATTATAATAATTCACTTTGGACCAACAAAAGTTCATAATTTGATGATATATTTAATACAATTAATATTACATAGAATGTATAGATACTTACATAAGACTGGTCACTGGATGAAAATTTCAAATAATTTATAAATACTTGAATTTTAGCAAGAAAGTCATAAAACCAGTGTGTCATTTGAAAAATTATCTGAAATGCGATAATTTCTGTTGTATTTTAATAATATCCGAAGTTAAAAGGCCTTCGGATGGTTTTAACTTACCATTATTTGAAAGTAGACTTTGTAGTTTTTATAGCAGTCCAATATATGAACGTAAGCTTCAAACATCTTTCTACAATAATCCTCTCTGGTCGTATCCAGTATCCTTTGAGACTGAAGAACTTGAATACTCCATATATCAACTTTATCTTTTAACAGCTGAATGAGTCTAATAGCATAAACAATGTTGGCGTCAAAACTCATCAAAATTATTGCACCAAATATGCGGCAAATTGATGTTATCTTTAAGATAAAAAATAAAACCATAACGTAACTGATGGAGAATGTAAGGAATAAGACAACGGTTAGCCAGTTACAGATGATAAAATGTTCAAAACAGTTCTTATTGTTGAGAAATCTGTGAATTTCTTGAAATTTTAAAACAAACCATATATTTTCCTCTTTATAAGAATTTATAAGCCAAAAATTCATGACAAACCCCAAATTAAACAGAGCACAGTCAACGTTACAGATGGCAAACGCAAAAGTGTTAAAAAATAAGAATTCTCCGCTTAAATACACCTGATAAACGTTATAAGTTTGTATCGATATGTATAATATTGTGGCGCACAACGACATAATATTCGATAGACGGCTGTTTGGAGTAATGAAATTCTCCTTGATGCAATATTTTGAAAAAAACTGAATATTATGCAACATGTTTAAAGGTAGAAGCATCGACTGCACGTCTTTATCAACAAAGTTATTCAACGAAACTTCCACAATATGATTTCTTCGTTCACAACGTGTCTTTCTTTGTAGTGACTCCATTCTTGAAAGGCTTCCCAAACACGAATGAAGGTATTAGTTCGAAGAAAATTTGTTAAAAAAATACTTTCTGGTCGGATCTGTCAATCTGAAATCATGGCTCCTCGATTTCAGTTAGCAGTCGGTGTCCAAAAGGGACACAAAACCATAAAAATATCCGCCAGCAAGAAGGGTATTACTGACAAAGCCATCAAAATCAGACCCGCCAGGCTAAAGGGTCTTCAGACCAAGCACTACAAGTTCGTTTGTGACCTGGTCCGTGAGGTTTTTGGACACGCTCTTTATGAGAAGAGGCTATCAAGGTCTCAAAAGACGAGCACGCCCTGATGTTCCTGAAGCATCGCCTGAGCACACACATCCGTACCAAGAAGAAGCGTGCGGAGCTCAGCAACGTCTTGACTCAGATGAAGAAGGCCGCTGCTCAGGCCCACCACGCGCCACACCCCACTAAGTGAACAATAAATTAAATTAAAAAAACCGCAAAGAGCGAGTTGGCTTGCCAGGCGAGAGTTCAGTAACAATAGTAATAAATTACTCATTGAGAGTAACTCATATCGTGTTATTAACAATAAATAAACTTACAACAATGTCAGTGTAACAATTATAACAAAAATTCATTAAGACACACAACCAAATAATTATTGCTTCAGTATCTCAGCTGAGATACTGGAGCAACATCTCACAACACAGCAGTCCAGCCTGTCAGCAATCATGCCCAGAATGCCGCTGGAAGTGGCTCAAACAAAACGCATTTCCGCAAACATCCATGATGCGCTTCAGAAGTGAGGCAGCCCCATCAACACCCTCAGTGCCTTTTTGCAACCTCATTTATTTAGCCTATGCAACAGTATTCATTCAATGTTTTACGTTATCGAGCAGATGAATTTTGAAATGAATGATGGATTTTAGAATGAATGAATGATAGATTACTGATTTCATGCCATTGTGATTGAATCTGTCATTTAGTGTGTTTCACCATAAGGGTGCTTAGTAGCCCACTCTTTATCTCGATTCCACCTAGGTATTGGTAAGCGATGGACGAGGTCTTCGATGGAGCCAGCGAACCCAATTTTGTAACCCTTTTATGCATTTGCAACGTTTCATCAAAAGTTACAACGCGCCTCTGTAAGTGAGCTTCTTCAAATTATTTTTTTATTTCATGTTGAACGCCATGATTGCCTGTACTGATTTTGCTAATAACTAAAAAACTGTGCCAGACAGACATAAGTTTTTAATTTTTAACCTTTTTCTGCTGAACCATAAGGGTTTGATCAAATATGAAGACAACAACTCATTCTACCGCAAAGTAAGTACCCTACTTAATGAATCCGATTAATTAGATTATTGGTTTTAGAGACGGGGAGGTAATCATATTAACATTTCCCTAAGAATAAATGATTATTTTACCCTTGACAGTGACAGGCTTTTATGATGACAGATTATTGCGGGCGGTGTTTGACAGGGCGTCATTCTAGCTCCGATACTGTTATTTACATAAAAGCATTTGCATTTTGAAAGGATTAAGGTCATGATTAAGAAACAATATAACTACTAGAAATTAATATTTACTTACTTAACAAACCAAAAACACAACAAAACGCATCGAAAACAACAAAATGCAATATTTAGCCGATGAAAATGATGAAATAGCTGATATTTTTTTCGAGTTTTCAGGGTTGTTTTCAAAGTAAAATTTGTTTATATTCATGTGTACTTTCACTCCCTAAGAGGACAACCTCAATAGGGTTTTTTGTAAAACACTAAAAATAGTGATTTACAAAAAACCCTGTATAATAATATGAACTTTCTTTTATGTAATAACGATAAAAATATTTTTCCCAACCAATTATATAACAATTTCCTTAAAATAAATGCTGTTAAAAAGGCTGACAAGAATAAGATTTCTGTAACACTATAAACGAGTTTAACTTAATTGTTCAATTAAATCAACAGGTATTAAATCATCCAAATAAATTTATTATTTATTTATCACGTTTACTTCAGTAATTACTGGCGCCATTGTCACAATTGCCGCTGGCGCCCTCTGTATACCATCAAGTTTATTAAATTCGTTTGTGTTTTCCATCATAAAGTTTTGAATCGTAGACATCTATCTGCCTACGATTCAAGTCTCTGCCTATCTGGGTAGGCAAGGAGGTAGGTAGACATCTAGGTTTGTAATTCTTTTGATACGCCATCACAAAATGAAGACGATTTATGCCCGGTTTCTGAGGTACTTGATCGGACGTTTATCTGTCCGTTTACTACTAAACAGCCAATGGCGTAATGACAAATAGGGTAAGCGGACAGATAAACGACCGATAAAGTTTCAGAAACTTGGAATCAGTTTATTAAAATTTCGTATGGCGTCACGTATAATGCCTAGATGATGTAATAAGCCCCACTCCTGAACTTTGATGCAGTTTACCTTTTTAATATTTTGTTGATACGAAGAAACAAAAAATGCGTTTCTAATATTTTATGATCATACTAGCTGACTCGGCAAACTTTATTTTGCCATACAAAAAAAAGTACTCTACCACCTATTCTCATACCCACCGAATATACACAAAAAATTTAATGAAATTTGGTCTTGCCGTTTCGGAGGAGTTCGGTACCAAACACCGTGACACGAGATTTTTATATATTCTTGGCAGGCTAATTACTGGCCATTTGATCGCTCTATCTCTCATTTTCAGTTTTCACTTTATACCTAAATAGAGAACAATCAGTCCATGCCTTAAGCTTATGGCTATTACCGCCAACAAGAAAGTACTTCCGGAAAATTACGAAGGTATTTAAAAGAAAAATAAAATGGCTTAATTATTTCTCAGCTTCATTCACCATAGTTAAAATAACAAGGCAAGTAATGAGTAGACTTAAATCTTAAGGGTTGGCGACACACACCTAAGAAATAAAGATACTTATATATCCTACTCCTTAATTAGACAAATTTTAAGATTAGCACCAATTTGAAGGCAACGGCCTCCAAATTAATATAAGTATAGCAGTGACGGAAAAATATTTGTATAATTTATTTATAAAAACTTTATGCACTATTAACTACCGAGTAGAATTAATGTCTTAGGTATTTTCTATCAGTCGACCTTAGAGAGGTGGTAACGCGGCGGAGTAAAAAGTCATAACTCGAGGTTTTGCTCTCGTCTGTTTCCTCCTCCAATATTGAACCGATTTAAACATTTTTCATAAACTGAATAAAAAGTATTTATAATGCGTCCCTATGTTTTCCTTTTGGATGATATATTAACCGTATAAGCACTAAAACCCTCAAAATTTGCTCAGAATTCTCCGACAAACCGCTGTCAACCGAGCTCTAGTGTACGAATTTCGCAACTATTCACAGTGAATATAGTATCCTATACTCGCGAAGCGCATCGTCCAGTGTGCTCTTCAGTCTATCGTTGCACTGGCTCCCGTGATAACCTCATCATCTACCTCATTACTAACGTCAAAGGGCCGCGGTGTGATTGCGCCACTGGTTGGCGCCTGTACCGCGGTCTGAGTCGGGGTGGAGATGATTGCCACAAGACAGGCATCGTCTATCATCTGCGTGATCATTACCAACAATGTTGGAGTCGCCTTTCAGTCTAACCGGATCTTGCAGCGTACCAGTATTTTGCGTAGACCAATAGTCAGACGTCGCCTTTGTTACAGATAATTCTGCGGAGCTGTAGTGCTATTCTGTAACAACATTTTCGTGTCTCGACAGCGGAATCCGAGGTGAGGTATCAGATTCGTATTCCTAAGTGAGCTGTGTCACTCAGGTGAAGCTCGATATCAAAATAGTTACTTACCAAATAGCACTGCTGAAGTGGGACACAACTTTTGTACCTTAGTGAGACTGCCCAGATAAAATTAGTGGTCGTCGACGAAATGCTGCGAGGACTGAACTTCTGATATGCCTCTTCTTCTTCTTATCGTGTGGGCAGTAAGGTCTAACGACCCCACATACTCTAGTGTCAGAGTTTCTAAACCGCCTCAAGGGCCTCTGACATGGTTTTATGACGACTGCCATTTGCGACTTCTTTTTGACTTCTTGCTCCAGGCAAAAGACCAGAGGACATAAGATTCTTTTCCATGGTCTATATCAAATCAAATCACCGTCATATCTCCCTTATTTCTAAATTCCGAGTTCAGTTTGGACGTTTATTTAAATGAGTCATTAAAATTTCAAGGTGTGTCAAGTTATGTCGATTAATTGACCCGATTTCGCGAAGAACGTTGTAATTAAGTTAAAGTAACGCGATTCGGTACGGAAATATGATTAGAACATAATTATTTTTTCAATTGTCTGAGTATAAGGCACTTGTCTCACCGCCGCGGCGAGGAAGCGAGTAGCTATCGACTATTTGCTCGCTGAGGAAAGGAACAAAAGATATAGATCTCGAGAGAGTAAAAGAGACACATACATTCATAGTCGATAGCTGGCTGTTTAAACTGCCGGCGAGCGGCCATGACCTCTAGTTGATCGCAGCGACTAGAGCTATCAAAGATTGTACTCGCTCAGCGACACTCACTCGGCGATGCTCTCTTGGCGGTCAGAACTCACCAAACAGCGGTAATTTCTTACTATAGTGCGGGCCGGAGTGAGTATTGCCCGTCGCACAAAAGCACTCGCTGAAAGCCGATCGTCAAAACTATCGAAACTTTTCACTCGCTACTCGCTGCTCTCCAACTCGATTCGAGTTTGTAGCTTTACTCGCTACTCGTTGATCGCCGGTGAGACAAGTGCCTAACCCTCTGGACACGTCATCGCTAGTCATCAATTTTTTTTTTCAAATCATCAATATTGATGATTAACGTTCCTAATGTGCACTTCTAATCAAATGTATCCGATAATACTATGATATTAAACCTACATAATGTTAGTTAACTTTCTTTTACCGAAAGATTTCTTGTAACTTGAGAGACAATACCAGTATTTTTAAGGTACTTTTGCATATCACAGTTGCAATCTGTCAAAAGCAGCTCTTAGGGGTTGGAACTTTTTTCTATGCCAGCTGGCATAGCCCCCCGAATTTTGATCTTTTCTATGGTTCCGAACAAAAAACGGAACCCTTGTAGGATCACTCGAGTGTCTGTCTGGCTGTCTGTCTGTCACAGCCAATTTTCTCCGGGTCCACCAGACCGACTCTGTTGAAATTTGGTACACATATGGACTTCTGTGACCCAAACACAAACACGGACGTGTTACCTAAATTTTTAAATTTTTAGTATGGGTGTCACTTTTGGGGGTCAAACTAGTAAAAATTAAAAAAGTGAGGGTTTTAATTATATTTTTTTCATAATTAAAACATAAATGGTTTTGAAGTTATTCAAGAAATTAGACGGAAAATGGCCATTCCCTCCCTTATCTCCGAAACTACTGAGCCAAAAATTTTGTAAAAAGTGGAGATAATAGATCTCTATCTATAGATCTATAAGAATGAAATTCGTTCGGAACCTTTTGCACGCGAGTCCGACTCCCACTTGGCCAGTTTTAAAAAAACTGTTCTGTTTCGTCGATCTCTAGAAACAAAAAGTTTTGCTGTCAGATCAAAACTATTCGGTATATTTCTGTGATATTTTTATTTTTTACTAGATTCTGCCAGCGGCTTCGCCCGCGTGGTCCCTAGGGAACATACTCCCGGGATAAAAAGTAGCCTACGTCCTTTCTCAGGCTCTAGACTATCTCTGTACCTTTCATTTAAATCGGTTCAGTAGTTTTGGCGTGAAAGCGAGACAGACAGACAGACGGACAGAGTTACTTTCTCATTTATAATATTAGTAAGGAAGTAAGGATTTCTTTGTCGACCGAGTCACTATTTATAATAAAAATTTTATCTTTCTAACATATTCTGAGTTTCAGATATAGAATGGTTTAGTTGCAAGTGCACTCCTTATTTATTTTTGTACACCAACAGAAATGATACAAAGCTTTTATAATTAATTCCTTTTTGATATTTGAATACCCTTGACTTCGCAGCACAGCGACATCTTAAGAAATACAAGTAGGTACCTTTTACGAAAAAAAATATATTTTAATCTCGAGGTATATTTATTTTGAGCTCGTTGTATCTTTATTTTGTGACGAATGACGCTTGCTGACTTATTGCCTCATACATATTAGACTATTTACTGCCGCCTAAGACCCTGCCGTCTCATTTCGAGACACGTGTACGGAATTAAGAGAAAACCTTCAACAGACACAAATAACATTCCCTTATTTTGCTATACCAGAGCTTTCATTCTTTACCGTAAAAGAAACATTATTCTATTGAAAACCCTAACAAAGGTTCAACAGCAATTGTCACTTACATCTTAAAGTAAAACGATCTTACAGTACGATATAAATAAAAAGTTTCATTGATGTAGGGGGGAATAGAGCGGAAAGAATCATTTAATGATTTCCAATCCTTAAAAAAAGTAGGAATAGAAAAGAACGTTAGTAGGGTATTATTACTTGTGGCGTCGAGTCCCAGATATACACCGTTAAATTTTGATCGTTTTAATCCCGTGGAGGGTCGATTTCCTACATGAAACACTATCAATTTGTAAAGTTACCCAGGTACGAAATTAATTTCTTTAAGTAAACGTCAGCCGAGCGAGTTCAATGACCTGTAGGTAGTTAGTACACAACGACCGACAACAACCTAAAAAGTCATTGACTAGTTTCCCTAAAGAAATTAATTTCGTACATGCGTATATTAATAAATTCAAGATTTAGAAAAATGTATTGTATTTTATCAATCGACAGTGTTTCATGTACCGTATCGATCCTCCACGGGATAAAAACGATCAAAATTTAACGGTGTATACATTGTTAGATTCTACCCCTGCACGTATAGACGGGCACGCACTTTATGTCTGGAGGAATACCTATTAAGTTTGGTTTACATTGTTTTTATGCTTGAGTTGTCTGATTATGATGGTGTAATGGAGTGTGCTAGCTTACAATTGGCATATGATTTAGTTTTTAGGTTGTACGTGTTACCCAAAGTCTATAATTTTCTTTGTAATAAAGCTTTGCATACTATTGTATTAATACGAGTTCTTCTAACTCAACAGACAGATGTGTTGCTGGGCAGTTTGTTGGCCACTTCTTCTCCACAGCTAAAACACTAGGAAGTGGTGACAGGCGGGCGTTTTTGGGGACTGTCTATTTGTGTCGGTACTCAGCCTAATTCGAATAAATGACTTGAATTAAATTTGTTTCATAATGTGTAATTTCTTTAACAATGTCCGAGGACGTCAATAGTTTCTTTTTTTTTATTTGTGATTGGTTTGCTCTTGACTCTAGTCAAGGTCAGAGATGACAGAGACAAAGTCTACGATGGAGCGAGCTTACCCAGAAGGAGCCCGTGCACTCTAACTTTGAAGAGATTAGGGTTGTAAGCGTTTGGAAACACAGACGCAGGCAGAGAGTGCCACTCCTTTGCTGTGCGCATTATAAAAGACGTTTGAAAGCGCTTAGTGCGAATTGGTGGAATGGCAACAATGTAGGGATGGTAAGATGCAGTGTGTCTGGATGTCCGATGGTAGAAGGGGGCCGGTGGGATGAGGTCGTGGAGTTCTTTGGCACACTCATCGAAGTACAATCTGTAGAAGACCGACAAGCAGGCAACCTTACGGCGATGAGCCAAGCTATGTAGCTTAGCATCCACCAGTTTTACGTCACCTTTGAGCCTCTTAGCTCTGCGTTCCACTGAGTCAAGCGCGGCAAGCTTATACTTAGCTGAGCCATCCCAAAAGTGGCTACAATACTCCATGCAGGATCGGACTTGTGCTTTGTGTAGGGTTAAAAGCTGTCCAGGCCTAAAGTATCGCTTCACCCTATTTAGGATGCCCAGCTTTTTGGCCGCGGTTTGGGCTTTGTACTCGATGGTGGCGCCGAAGTTGAGACTGGAAGTCAACTCCATGCCTAGGAGCTCTAGTCGATCAGTCACAGGAACAGATGAACCCTGAAAAGTAGAAGTTTGGTCAAAACGACTCCTTTTTGCGGTAAAAAGACACGCCTGCGTTTTGGTGGGGTTAAAAGTGACCAGATTGTCATCACCCCACTGGGAGACAAGGCTTAAGGTTAAATTTGTCCGCTCTACCATGGCCTCTCTT
Organism: Lacanobia wlatinum; assembly: GCA_947578705.1. Taxonomy (NCBI): domain Eukaryota; kingdom Metazoa; phylum Arthropoda; class Insecta; order Lepidoptera; family Noctuidae; genus Lacanobia; species Lacanobia wlatinum. The sequence continues at coordinate 22,042,943 of OX388039.1, forward strand.
AAGGAACGATCTTCATCCCCGCCGGTTATTGCGCTGGATAAGTATCTCTCTGAAACCGTACTGTCATCTGCGTACCCAACAAGACCAGGCTGAAGTAGGTCATTGATGTGCAGCAGGAAAAGAGTTGCAGAGAGAACACACCCCTGAGGAACTCCGGCATCAATAGCCACGAGGTCAGAGGAGCAGCCGTCAACGACTCCTTGGATCGACCGTTCACTCAGGAAGTCTGATATCCAGCTTATCCAGCTACAAAAACCATCTGGGATGCCATAAGCAGGAAGCTTGCTGAGTAGACCTGCGTGCCAAACCCTGTCAAAGGCCTTCGAGATATCGAGCGACACGGCAAGTGCTTCGCCGTGTCTCTCGATGGCCTCGCCCCAGCAGTGCGTGACATACACAAGAAGATCGCCAGTTGACCGTCCCTGGCGAAAGCCATATTGAAGGTCACTGAGGAGATCATTGTCTTCAAGGTAGGTCAGCAGCTTACTGTTCAGAACCTTTTCCATAACTTTGCATAGGATGGAGGTAATGGCGATTGGACGGTAATGTGCAGGGTCAGCACGGTCTCCCTTTTTAGGCACCGGTTGCACATTCGCAAGCTTCCATGATTTCGGCACTTTCGGTTCTTTTTCCAAGAGAGAGGCGATACAGGCGAGTCAACACAGGAGACGGTTCAGGTGCACATTGCCTCAACACTCTCGCTGGAATTCCGTCAAGTCCACTGGCCTTATTCATGTCTAGACTGCACAATACTCTTCGGACCTCTTCAATATGAACTGCGATCTCCGGCATCGAAGAGTCACAACGATGTAAAGTTAGTGGTTGCTTGGAGCCAGCGTCCAGACGCGAATTGCTTCCAAAGAGAGTAGCAAATAAATTTGCTTTCTCACTTGCAGAGTGAGCCAGCGAGCCATCAGGTTTCAACATTGGAGGCAAAGTGGGTCGACAGAAATTTGTTTCAACCGCTTTCGACAGGGATCAAAACTGCTTACTACCTGGAGGATGCAATGCTAGTTTGGCCCCGATACGTCCGACATGGTCAAAACGTGCCCTACGTAAAACCCGCTTGCAGAACTTAGCGGCAGAATTAAAGGCTCTTTTCCTCGCGCGAACCCTACATGCTTTGACCTTTCGGTCGCGGGCTTTGATCCATGCTTGGTAAGCAGACACTTTACGGGTCTCAGTTTGGGCGCAATCTGCATTATACCAAGGCCGGGATTTGTGACCGAGCGGAATGTCGGAGAATAGAATAAAATACTCCATCCCCTGCCGAATCACGTCCGCAATCATATCAGCACAGCACGAGGGGTCACCCGAGGGGAAGCACACTTGCTGCCATGGATAAGACGCAAAAAAGTGCCGCATCTCATCCCAGTCTGCTTACTCGTATCGCCATACTCGCCTCGTGCATCTAGGACTCTTATCTGGAGGAGAGCAGGTCAATACGGATTTCACCAGGCAGTGGTCAGACGTTCCCAGCGGAGCTGAGACTGATATTGAAAGACTGCCCGGATCAGTTGTCAGCAGAAGGTCCAAACAATTGGGTGTATGGGCGTCAACATCCAGTACCCGTGTTGCCACATTCACCAGCGTTAAAGCAAACTTACGCGCCTCTAACTCGGCATGGTTAGTTTTCTGGTACGGGAACAACCACTCTTTATGGTGGGCGTTAAAGTCCCCCAGAAAAATGAGCTTCGCTGTTGGGTACCGTTGCTGGGCTACGTCGGTCGACTCCACGAGGGAATTAAACAGCGTTGTTGTCTCCGTGTCACCGCTGTGCGATCGGTACACGCCGATGTAGATTATTTTCTCCACGCCTGTGTCCACAAGTAGCCATATGGCAGAAAATCCCGATTTCTCAAAGCAACGGAGACGACGACAACAAATGTCATCGTGGACGTACACACAGACCCCAGCCTGCTTCTTAAACTTGTGTCCCAGAGAGTAGCCCGGGTAGTTGAGGTACGCGGGGTTGTTATCTTCGTCTCCGTTAAGAAAAACAGGTGCGGCTTCTCGGTCTCAAGATGGTGATGGACCGGATCGAGATTGGATTGCAATACCCTAATATTAGTGAGTTGCACTTTTAGTGGGAGGAAGTGCAGCCGTTGTTTTACCATATTTTTCTTCATAACTTTGGTCATCATAGAGAGTAGATGTGGAGAAAAGTTGAACTGTCGAGGCGCTGCTCAGTGAACCAAGTGGAACACTAGAGCTAAACTGACCTGTGGGGAACTCATTTGGAGACTGCGGGGACGCCCGAACCCCCCGGATATGGCCACCGGGTCCTCCCATCCAGTCGCCAGCTGGCACGGTGGAGCATTTCGGGATTTTTCGCTAGTTGGCGGGGCAGCCTTTGACACGTGGCTGGCGTGCTACTTGGGCCCCCTACTCACTGCGGTCGGCCAACGGCTGGCACCGTGCTTCGGATCCCGCTACCCTCCAAAATGAGTTACCCGGAAAGCCCAGCCCAGCGACCAAGACCGGTTCTGAGCAGAGCAACTGACAATCTCCTTCTCCCCCAAAGGCACTGGCACTCCCGCACACCGACGGAACACAGCAAGCTGCTTGGCGCCGGATTTCGGCGGGATGGTGGTAGCAAGCCTGTGGTGCCGTTGCCTGGGGTGGACCGCAAGGAGCTAAATTCCAAACCAACCCAAAATGTGGACGTCATGTGTGATTTTTAATAGATGTGGACGTCAAAAAGTCAACCATCATCATCTGCTTAGCCTTTTCCCAACTATAATGAGGTCGGCTTCTAGTCAAACCGGATTCAGCTGAATAGCAGTATTTTACGTGGAACAGCTGCCTACCAGACCTAGCTGCTTAACCTTGAATATCGCTTCAAATAGGCAATCATATCATGTCAATTACTATTATAATAGATATTCAGCTGCTTCGCGATCTCACATTGTTGAAAAAAAGCTCAACGGGTGATGATGATTATTCTCTTACTAGAATCTATTACAGTATTTAAAAGCGCACAGAGATTTTAGTTTAGGTATTCTATACGGTTCATGTATGTATGCGTAAATACAAGCAAAAACCGTACGTAAGCTCAAGACAAAAGGTTTCACTATCTGACGGCCGAACCAGGACTAAAGCGGGGGGAAGCGAGGTGGCTCTAGCTGATACGGACGGAACGCGTGCTATTTTCGGTATTTCGTTCGTATTATTAAAAAAAATACACATTTTGAAAATATGGAATGTATACGTTATAGAAAACATTTAGTTTTGTTATTATTTAAAAACTTGTTACCTTCCGTAGAGTATTTACGCTGTACTGAGGGTTTATTTTGTTTCATTTTTGAGATTACTTTGATTTTTTTTATAGAGGAACTTCAAGTGATCGTGTTTCTGAAGTGTGCAAATAGAATGAATTTTTAAATATCTTACATATCAATTATAAGACTGCCGTATGGTGTCGGCCGGTGCCGTATGGTACCATAAAAGAATAATACCATTTCATAACTTCTCGTGGATGTCGAGGCCTATGTCCAACAGTGGACGTCTTTCGGCTGTTATGATGATGATGAATTATAAAACTAAGGGTTAAGAAATAACGATGCAGCACGGGAGTAAACGAACGCCACGTACGTATTTTTTCCTCGGTGCCCCCTTAAACTCAAGTCAAACTGATTTTGTATGACGATTTTTCCCGATGGAACCTTTGAATTATGTTGTATTGTCACCTTTTTCAATATTTCATACACCAGAGGTTTTTATACTGAGCAAAAAGGTTTGATGATTCTATCAATACCCATTCATAGGTAACATTCTACGCGCTATTAGGCACAAAAGACAGATTTCCGTTGCCAAAGTGTTTAGTGAAGAAATTCTTGCTCCTTGAGCGAGTAAGGAAAAGCATTACACGATGATTGATATAGATTTCTGGGAAATTGAGAGGTGTATCATGACTGTTTTGTGGTTTTGTTTGGAACTAACGTAAATCCTTACAAAACATTTCCTCACTGCTGCGAAGGAAATTTTGTGTGAAAATCGGAACTAACATTTTAACGTCATGTGACATACACAAATACGTGTTGGACCCATACGATGGATTACCACGGGAACGAGTCAAAATCGTCACGGCAGTGTTTTTAAGGTCTACAGTTACGCGTTTGTCTTCAGGCACCCTTCGCGCTGATCACTCCTCGTGCTCCTTCAAATGTAACCCGCCCAATCTCACACTAGTCTCAGATTGGTCTCCAACATCGGCGATGCTTGTCTTGAAGCGTATAAATGTGTTGCGGTTTCGGTCGGTAATTTTGATAGACAAAATGCTGCGCTCCATAGCCGCAATTCCGTCGACTTTAGTAAAGTTCTAATTTACTGGGGATTTTATATCAAAGGTAACAATTTCTCTAACTTTACATGCCCCCAAATAATATTATGTACCTGATTACTCTTTCACCTAATCTCTTTATACTACGTATTTCCACAGATTTAATTCGTCGTGCATAACAAAATAGCGGTGTCAAAGCTTACCGTTATAATTCAATGAATTATAATGGCTTCAACCCTGAGGTTTTTGCAACCCAGCGTGATAAAAGTTTATGAAGCGCTTAATAGTTCGGGTGAAACGGAATAAGGGAATTATCCAACCTAGCGGTCAAGCTACTGAGCGTGGGTAAGTTAACTTGCTTCATAAAATTATGGAAGAACTAAGGGTCAAAACATTTATATACGATACTACGACGCATCTCGGCCGGCATGCGTAGCGTAAGCGTTTTAAGAAAATTTATATTTCTTCATTTTTCGACTCCGGATTCTGAAATTAAAGTTATTTTGTTCTTTTTTGAAGTGTTTTTAGTTGGAAGTCGATTGTATTTTTTTGTAAAAGTTTTTTATTGGTATTGAACACCAAATGGCATCGGCGTAGAATTTCATCGCATGCAAGTTTTCACGACACAACTTGGTGTTGTGATTTAATATACGTTGTCGGCTTTTGCAACATCACAATGCGATGTCATACCTTGTGAATGTTTTTGGACCCTAAAGCTGACCGTCCACTCCGTCCGTTCACTGCAGTGAAGAGGAGAGAAGTGGAGAAATACTAACCAATAGAATTGCATAAAACCTCAGCGACTGACGAGGAGCGGAGATTTAACGCAATTCCATCGGTTATTGTTTCTTCGCTCCTCTCCTCTTCGGTCCAGTGGACAGTCAGTCTAATTAGTATAAGTTGTGGTATATTTACGTAATAATAAAGGCTGTGGTTTCAGAGCTGAAGCGTGCTGATAAAGCTAGAAAGGCGGGTGTACTAAAATAAACTACCCAATGTTTACATTGAGTAGTTTAGGGCTGGACCGGAATCTTTATTCATGAGTTTCTCGCACAGCTTTATTGGTCAATGAGCTAATAATAAAAGTCTACGTGTGCCTGAAAAGTCACGCGGTTTCACCTGCGTAGTTCCCGTTACCGTGGGAGTACAGGGATAATATGTCTATGTTACTATATGCCTATGTTACTTCCTGATAATGTAGCTATCCAACTTCCTGATAATGTAGTTCTACTATATGAGTTACTTCCTGATAATGTAGTTCTACTGTATGAGTAACTTCCTGATAATGTAGTTCTACTATATGCCTATGTTACTTCCTGATAATGTAGCTATCCAATGCTAAAAGAATTTTTCAAATCGGTCCTGTAGTTTCGGAGCCTATTCAATTCAAACAAACAAACAAACAAATCTTTCTTCATTATAATATTAGTATAGACTTGCGACCAGCGGGTCTAAAAAGGCCACGTTAGCAGAATCAGAAAGCAAATCACGCTACCCATCACTGTCAAATTTTCCCAATCAACCTTGAACCTAATTCATTAGCGTTAAAGATGAAAATGAAATTTGACAGATTGTTGCGTGATTAATATTATGATTGTAATATGATTCTCCTAAAGTGGCCTTCTAAGCCCCCTGCTCTGGTTTTGCTGGGGTGCAATTTGTGTTTATGGTGGTTTATCTAAAGAGATGGTTATTAATCAAACAAAAATACTAATAAAGAATAGAATAGAATAGAATACTCTTTATTATGTACACCATATAAGTTACAGAAAAAAAATAGATGACACAATAGGTAACGGTATTGTTTTGTTTTTGTTGATTTTTTTTATATTTGTAATTGTATGGATTGATTTTATTTGAAATAAACTGATAAATAATAATAATAAAAACCTTGTCCTGACAATTAAATGTGACATACACCAATATTTGTCCTGGGCTCGCATGGTGGATTAAGGCTTTCTCCCTTATACAGAGAGGCCTGTGTCCCGGCACTAGGAGCATTATAAGCTACGCATACAGTTTATTCATAAAATATTACCGAATAATTGCAAACTTCGTAAGATTATGAAACATGTCGACATAAACTGTAAATAAATTGCATTGATATATAAAAAAACCCAAGATGCACAGTCTCGAACAAATGCAACACTCGAAACTGTCGTCAAAAACTGACATGTATCAAGTGTCATGTGTGAGTTGTGTGTAGTTATACTATAATCTATTTTTTTTTTTTGCAAATTCAACCTTACACGGATCGCTTAAACTTGTTTTTACAAAGCAGTTCAGTATGGCGAGCGATGCGAGATTGTTTGAAACTTGCGCATAATTATACATATAAATAATAATAATTAATTATAATAATTAAAAAATAATTATCATTAATAATAATAATTAAAAAATAATTATCATTAAATATATTATAATTATATTGCGCTTATTTTTTGCGGACGTTTTTGAGATGCTGAGTGTGTATCTTGGGTTTTTTATATATCAATGATAAATTGTGAATTCGGGGTTGGTCTCATAGTAAAAAATGTTCATAGTGATGAGGGCAATGACCCCAAGAGGTATTGCGTTCAAACTATTGCACGTTGTATACGGATGTGTCTGTTCCTTGTACGCATAAGTTAGAACCTCTGTAATATTTCATTTGTTTCAGAAGTGGGCGTTAATACAAAACGACACAGTGTTACTATCTATTGTTGACAAAAATGTGGTTCCAAGTAAACTATTAAGGCTGCTCTATCGAGAAATTCTTAAAAACAGCGAGCAGATAAAGCAACTTTTCGTGGGCATTTACTGAGAAATTACATCTGAAAAATAGGTCATCTACATGATATTGTACGTAATTTGGTTTAGCCAGAATTTATGTATCGGTATCACATAATAAGAAAAACAAAAATCACCAAATAACCTCCAAATCGTTGAGATGAAACCATGTTGCTTCTTCATTTTTTAACAAGTCTAAAAAAAAGTATCTACTGCTTTGCAATACAAACGAAAATAATTTGGTTTTGTTACTTTTTTAAAATATGTGTTATATTTTTAATAATAAATTAAAAATACGGTTAGTGGAGTGGCGCGTAGAGCAATTGTTAGCTCCGGTTATATGCACAAGGTCATTGTCATGTATACAAGCCTTTATAACCCTTTTTTTAAGGATGGGAAATCATCAAATGACTTCTCCCGCTCTGGGCGGAGCAGAAGGGAGTGCCAGACTCGCATTGACTAAACCCATCCATGCTCCTGCTAATGCCCTTTGCGTTTCAGGGCTACGGTGACATTTTCGAACAATTTCCTCAACCCTAGCAGACACTGGCCCTAGCGGACCCCGTCTGGTATGCTGACAACTCTTTGAGGCGCGCGTGGAACACAACGCGCCGGCGACTTTGGTCTGGTCTCGCGCTGAGCGTGGCTAGATCATATCAGCCGAAATACGTCCACTGCTGTACATAGACCTCCCCCAAGTGACGTCACTGCAACCGGATCTGTGCGTCTCGCATCCATCGGCTACTCGCGACCCTCACCAGGTCATTGGTCCACCTTGTGGGAGACCTTCCAAGGAACGTAGGCATGATGTCATATAATGTGATTGAACATCCCTATCACATAACATTATAAGCGTTAACTATACTGAACGATTTTGGGGTTCATACAAGCTGGCTGTCAATTACCACTGACTATTATATAATATGACGGATGAAAACTAGACAATCAGACAGATATTGATAACAATGGACCGTGCTTTGAGGGCCCAATTAATATGCTGACCCATTGTAAGCTACGATTGTCGAATTACATTGGATGTATAGGATAAACTATTGTGTTCGGCTGAACAAAGCGAAACGTGGGTGATTTGATTTGATATCATTCAATGAAGTACATATTTCATTACCTCCTTGAAAAAAATCTTCTTAGTAGCTATATGATTTTGCATCTGTGTTTTCCAAAGATGCCAGCACAACTGAGACCCTACTATGACATGCACGCACACACTCAACACACACGCACACACAAACATACACACATCACACACCCGCACTCACACAAACACATTCATTCATTACTAAATTGTACCAACTTACTCGCCGCGGGAGGAAGACCTGGAGTCCTGAAATACAGGGCTGCCCTAGTTTAGGCTCCAGTCCACTCCATTTATTTTAATTTTAATGTGTTTTTCATTAGTGTGGAAAATAAATGAAATTTTTGCTTTACTTTGCTTTAAATTGCGTTGCGAAAAAGGAATAGTGTTATGCGTCCTGTATAGCTGCGTTTCTATCCCACAACGGAATCATGGCGGTTTTAAGGCGCCATAGTAGGATCTCAGTCTTTATAATTCAGTTGTACTTTAAATGTAGTAGAGTTTTGATATTTGAGGACAAAAGTCTATATCCTACAATCTAGTGTTTAAGTCAAGTCATCGCTTTCAATCAAATGAGTTTGTAGGCATACGCGAGCTTATAAGTAACTAGCTGACCCGCGCAACTTCGTTTGCATCACAATTTTCATTACTGCTCCGCTCCTATTAGTCTTAGCGTGATGATATATAGCCTATAGCCTTCCTCGATAAATGGGCTACCTAACACTGAAAGAATTGTTCAAATCGGACCAGGAGTTCTTGAGATTAGCGCGTTCAAGCAAACAAACAAACAAACACACTTTTCAGCTTTTTATATTAGTATAGATTAGCACTTCGCCCGCGACTTCGTCTACGCAGATTTTCCCCCATTTGACACCCTTAAAGGTTGTATTAAAAAAAATCTGTTCTTTATGCTCATCTACATCATAAGGTGCAGCGCAAACGACAGATAATCCGTGATGCAATTTTTAATCTGTAAAAATAGAACCTAAGCAATTATCAGCATTGCCTCAAGTATAACAAGTATAACATAAATATGTACGCATATATTTATTATTACATATATATTTTTGTATATTGTGTGTACATAAATATATAAATTATTTTGTGCGCCACAGACTCGAACGCACAAAAAGTGTGTCGTGTGCGCTGCACCTAAAAGAAAACCTTAGAAAGCCAAATTTCATGAACCTGGTCCCAGAAGTTTTGGCTGTTCGTTGATATGTCAGTCAGTCAGTTTACCTTTTATATACGCACGTACATATTAAAAAAAAACAACCAATACTGTCCGAATCACATCAAGTTTCGCCAGTGAAGATGGATTGATCACACCTCCTGAGGGATTCCTATGACTGTAGTACTACTCGTAAATTCACATAATTATTAGGAACATACACACACTTCATCCCAATAATTCGGTCGTCTATTAACACTGATTCCGCTCGGCAATTGACGGGGCAACGCTAAACAATGTTATATGGCAACAATGGCTGTCACGTGCAAACTCGACTACGGTACTCCTGGTACGAAGGAGCGAGTTCGATGCTGTGTTGTAAAGAATAAGAAAGAAGTGACATTTATTTAGTTCGGACTGGAAAGGCGTCTAACAATAGTGAAATTTAGAATACAAAAGAAAGGTTCTAGATAGTGTCTTCTTTATTGTCTTCGAGGACACTATCTCAGGAAAACGGCGTATTTGAAAACGCGCCGACGCGACCGCGCGTTTTCGGAGCGCGCGTCATGAGCAGAGTAGATATGTCCAAAATACAGTACTGCCTGCGTTTGAATTTCGTTTAAGGCCGTATCTTTGAAATAAATGATAGCTCGAAAGCACCGATTTCATCTCCTGGCACCGCGCAGTCCCCGCATGCTTCCATGTGCAAAGTCCGAAATATCGAACCTAGCGCCACAACATGAAATTAATTCAAACCGCCAACTGATTCAGTGTTGCCCGCACGCAAACTTCATAAACTTCTTCTGTCAAAATATTAACACAAATCAGCACTCTTATAAACAGTGATTTTGGACGTAGATAAAATACAGTTTAATAAAATATCGAGCGACGAAACATATTGATTTGTTTTAATACTCATTTTTTAGAATCGTTGATAAATTATATCATGTTTTGTATGGCCCCAAATTATAGTGAAAACTACTAATTCAGTTGACTATTTAAGAACATGGCCATAATTGTGCGATAGAGATAGTACTAGAGACTTTTAAGCATACGGAAGGTATGGAGTAGACCAATTGTATAAAAGTTATATTTTAATCGTAATTGAAATATGTACACAAGTTATGAAAACGAATGAAAAGATAAGTAGTCAGTTTGTTTTTTTTCGCGTGGCTTTACCCACATAGCCTTTTCCACAGAAACCGTGCATTTTCCGGAGATTGTTTTGTATCAGTGAAAAATAAATCGAACGTCCTGTAAACATCGAGCTCCTAGGCATGGAGTTGACATCCAGTCTCAACTTCGGCGCCACCATCGAGTACAAAGCCCAAACCGCTGCCAAAAAGCTGGGCATCCTAAATAGGGTGAAGCGATACTTCAGGTCTGGACAGCTTTTAACCCTATATAAAGCGCAAGTCCGATCCTGCATGGAGTATTGTAGCCACCTTTGGGATGGCTCAGCTAAGTATCAGCTTGCCGCGCTTGACTCGGTGGAACGCAGAGCTAAGAGGCTCATCGGTGACGTAAAACTGGTGGATGCCAAGCTGCATAGCTTGGCTCATCGCCGTAAGATTGCCTGCTTGTCGGTCTTCTACAGATTGTACTTCGGTGAGTGTGCCCAAGAACTCCACGACCTCATCCCACCGGCCCCCTTCTACCATCGGACATCCAGACGCACTGCATCTTACCATCCCTACCTTGTTGCTGTTCCACCAACTCGCACTAAGCGTTTCCAAACGTCTTTTATAATGCGCACAGCAAAGGAGTGGAACTCTCTGCCTGCGTCCGTGTTTCCAAACGCTTACAATCCTAATCTCTTCAAAGTTAGAGTGAACAGTGTCCTTCTGGGTAAGCTCGCTCCATCGTAGACTTTGTCTCGGTCATCTCTGACCTAGACTAGAGTCAAGAGCAAACTCATCACAAATAAAAAAAACATATATTTTTAACTCTTTATCACATTAGTTGAGTTCAATACCTAGTTAACCAGTCATCATCATCATCATATCAGCCGAAAGACGTCCACTGCTGGACATAGTTAATCAGTATTAGACCCTAAATGCCGTATGGTGTCGGCCGGTGCCGTATGGTAATAATACCATCCCATCACTTCCCATGGGTGTCGTAAGAGGCGACTAAGGGACTCGCCAGAGAATGGGCAGCAGCGTTCTCTGTAAAACATTTCGAAACGTTCATATACTGCGATCGCCAACCCGCCTGCCAAGCGTGACGATTATGGCAACCCCCCCCCCCTTTTGGGGGAGGCCTATGTCACTGGATAAAGTCAAAGTCAAAATCAAATGATTTATTTCAACTAGACCAATAAAGGCACTTTTGAACGTCAAATTAAAATAAAATAAAATATTATAGTGACTCTAGTCGTCCGTTCGCAAAAGGTAGATTCTTATGGAGAAGAACGGACAAGAAACTCCATAGTTACTCTTTTCAAAAATAAGCTTTACAATATTTGCATACATTAATCAGTTGATTATATGTGAGGACGATGCTCCCAAAAAAAACACTTATGTACTACTAGTAGGTACAATAAAGAAATGCCAGCAGAGGAAAAATTAATAAGTTTGTTAGTAAGGGAACATAATACTCACATACGTACAAATTTTTGCAACTATTGATTTATATGATCAGTGTGTGAGTTAAATTAAATATGAAAATCAGTAAATACACCTGTTTACATAGTAAATATTAATACAATAAACACAAACATATCAACCAGTTTCACAATGTCTACTACACCCTAGATTGTCCTATGGAGCAGGACTAGCATGTTTCCAAGCATTCTTATCTTGAATATAATCATCTAATTTGTAATATGCTTGTTCACAAAGTGTCTTTTTTACACACGTTTTAAATTTTCTTTCATTTAATTCTAATATTTCAGAAGGAATTTTGTTGTAACATTTAATACAGTACCCCATGAAAGATGTTCGTACTTTGGATAATCTTAAAAATGGTTGATCTAGTTTATTTCTATTTCTAGTATTAAAATTATGTCTATCACTAATTTTGCTAAATAGATGTCGATTTTTCCTTACATGCATAATATTTTCATAGATGAATTGACAAGGGACTGTCATAATATTAATCTTTTTAAAGAGTTCCCTAAGAGAATCGCGGCGACGAAGATTATAAATGGCTCTGACAGCACGCTTTTGTAGAATAAATATGGATTCAATGTCAGCAGCTCGACCCCACAGCAAAATACCATACGACATAATGCTGTGAAAGTAACTAAAATAGACCAAACGCGCAGTTTCTATATCTGTTAGCTGTCTTATCTTTCTAACAGCATAAGCGGCTGAGCTTAGCCGCGCCGCAAGAGATGTTATGTGAGGTCCCCATTGCAATTTCTCGTCTAAAGTGATTCCCAGGAAAACCATCTGATCAATAAATTCCAGTTTTTGTCCATTCAATATGATGTCACATTCGTTACTTTTAACATTAGGTAAAGAAAATTCAATACATTTAGTTTTTTTTTCATTTAGTACTAAGTTGTTTGCCGTAAACCAATCTTGAACCTGGTGAATAGAGTAATTGACATCATCAAGGTTTTGTGACCGTCGGTCTATTTTAAATATCAATGATGTGTCATCAGCAAATAACACCATCTTTGGTTCATTTTGAAGTAATTGGGGCAAATCGTTTATGTATGCTAAAAAGAGGAATGGACCTAATATTGAACCTTGCGGAACGCCCATTGCCATTTCAGACCCTAGTGAGTTTACACCGTTTACCTGTACTTTAACCTGTCTGTCTTTCAAGTATGATCCAATCAAATCAAGGGATGTATTCCTAATCCCATAATGCTCAAGTTTCAACAAAAGTGTCTCATGGTTAACGCAATCAAACGCTTTCGAGAGGTCACAAAAGATTCCAATGGCGTCTTGTGAATCCTCCCAGGCGTTAAAGATGTTCTTTATTAGGGTGACACCAGCGTCAGTTGTACAACGCCCTTTAGTGAAACCGTACTATTGTTCGTGAAAGATGGAATTCTTATTAAAATGTAGTAACATCTGGCTAAGCATTAACTTTTCAAACACCTTACTGAGAACCGGCAGGATTGACACCGGCCTGTAATTGTTGGGTTCTTGACTATCACCGGATTTAAACAGTGGAACGACTTTACTGTGCTTCATGAGATCAGGAAATACTCCCTGGTCTACACTAGAGTTAAATATGTGAGCTAAGTAGGGAGCAATAGTTTCAATAACAGATCTACAGACTTTTACAGACATTCCCCAAAGATCTTCTGTTGATTTAATTTTAAGATCTTTAAAAGCCTTTATAATGGCTAAGGGGTTCGTATGTTGAAACTTGAACTCTGATGGGCATACTTTTACATTCTTCCTTAAAAAGGCAGCAGAGAGCGCGGGTGACGAGTTAAGAGCTTGTGTAGTTTTACGAGGAATATCAGCAAAGAAGTTTTCAAATTCCTGAGCTACCTCTGCATCTGAGTTTATGGGACCATGTACGATATTTAAATTAAATTTAGTTTCACGCTTTTTCTTCCTACCTGTTTCATTATTTATTATTTTCCAGGTGGTTTTTATTTTGTCATCTGCTGATTTTATTTTATTGCTAATAAACAGAGCTTTAGCTATTTTGCATACACTTTTAAATGTTTTTGAATATTTTGCAACATACTTATGAAAGCTTATGTTATTCACATGTTGCTTTAGGCCATATAGTTCGTATAGCTCTTCTCTACTTATTCGAATGCCTGGAGTCGCCCAATCATTGAATATAAACTTAGTATAAATACTTTTAGACTTAATTGGAAAATTATCATTAAATTGAGTGTTGAGTAATGAAAAAAATTTGGTATAAAACACATTTGGGTCTTCTATGTTATTAAAATTTTGAACACATAATTTACTGGCCAAAGTACTATTAAGTTTTTCTAAATTTTTATCTGTTATTGGTCTAAATTTAATTTGAATTTTTTGTAAAGGTATGTAGGTGCAAAACGTTATTGTTTGTCCACTGTGATCAGAGGGCAACTTATTCACAATCTCTTTATGTAAATAATCACAATTACAAAATATGTTGTCTATGCAAGTCGCAGACGAAGCTGTTACTCGGGTAGGTTCAATAAATACATTTGATAAATTAAATGATTTAAATAGACTCAATAATCTGATACTATTCGAGTTAGTTTCTAATAAGTTAATATTAAAGTCGCCACATATAATTATTGATTTATTGCTAGTACAAACTTTTTTTAACACATCTTCCATTACAGAATCAAACACAGATAGATTCTGGTAACTTGGAGGTCTGTAGACACATACAACAACATGCTTATCTAGCTCAACACAGGACAATTCAATGGTGTGTTCAACCGACAGCTTAACAATGTCTTTTCTTTCTTTAGATTTACTACTTATATCAATATGGGCCTGAGGATAACCCTGGTTCCATCCTCAGGCCCATATTGCTATAAGTAGTAAATAGTTTCATCCTGATTGTTGTTTCATCCACGGAACATCTTCAAGACTTATACCAAATCATGGAAAAATATTTGTATTAAACTACTTAACCGTCACTGGAAACTTTCATATGAGGTGGCATTTCCGTTTCCCATCGATTTCTTACCAGTTTTCGTACTTTTATCCCCTCTATACTTCCGGCTCAGTGGCACCACCTGGGGTTTGCGGGTAGTTTTTAGTTTTCGTAAAAAAGTGGCACGCCATTTTTGTTCACACGCTTCGCGAGCATGTCAAAATAACTGTACAAATGTTACAAAAACTGGGGTGGAAAAGAAATTTCGAAAAATCTGTTGTTTCTCCTCAAAAGATACTTTATTTAGGGATACTATAGAAACCATGGGAAAATAAAAAAATCATACCAAAACAAAAGATTCAGGACATCATCACAAAGATAAATCAGGATAAATCAGGCAAACAAGAGCGGTTAACTTTGAAGGAGTTGCATAAAATAATGGGACTTATAAATTTTGCCAGTTTTGTTGTCCCTCGGGGTCGGCTCAATCATCGACAGTTACTAATGTTCGTAAATTCGCTGCCAGTCCTGCCATCAAAGACCTACCCACTACCACAAGGTGTCTTAGAGGAACTAAACTAGTGGGCCCAAAATTGTCAAAGGTCAACACCCCTTCAGTACCCTCCTCTAATAAATTTTCTAACAACAGATGCGTCGGATCAAGCGAACAATTTAACTCTGGCAGGAACTTCGTCGCAAGAAGAGAAATCGCTGCATTGCAATGAAAAAGAAATGCTAGCAATTTTATATGCTCTTCAGAACCAAGTTCAATGGCTTCATCAAAGTTCGCTCCTCATTCAAAGCGACAACAGAACTGCGGTCACCTACTTACAAAGGAAGGACGTACAAGGACATTATCCCTGTTGGAAATAACCTATCGAATTCTGAATTTGTTAGACCAACATCAGATACACTTCAACATACACTTCATTCCGGGCAAATACAACAATCATGCGGACCATTTATCGCGCCTTCGCCAACCTCCAGAATGGCACTTACTACCGACTTGTGTTGAAACAGTGTTTGCAAAATGGGGAACCCCAATAGTAGATCTATTTGCCTCGGCGAATGCTCACATAGTGTACAATTACGTGTCCCTATATCTGAGAGATCCTCAAGCTCTGTTCCACGATGCCTTCAGTGCCCCATGGAATTACGAGCTCGCATGGATATTCCCACCACCTTTCCTAGTCCCCAAAGTCCTGTCTCACTTAAAACAGTCGATAGAAATATTCCTATTAGTAGTACCTCGATGGGAGAGGGTATTCTGGCGTGCCAATCTCAAAGCCCGAGCGCTCGCAGCTCCTTTAACTCTGAGAAACCTACAGAGATACGTAATAGACACGTCGACGGAACTCCCACCACCGCAGGTCGAGAACATTGTCCTCGATGTTTGGAAGTGTGGGGGTGGTCCGACGCGATAAAGACATTGAACGCTCAACAACTATCACTGCTTAAGAATTCTTTGCCAAAATCTACACTAAATATCTACGAGGTAGCCTGGAAGCGCTGGACGTCGTGGTGCCGTAATAAAAACCTTGACTTAATGAATCCCACTGGTTCACAATTAGCGCAGTTTTTATGTGAATTATATGTAATTGATAAGTTGTCGTATAATTCATTACTTTTACATAAATCGGTAATTTCTACACTATGTAACGCTGAAACTTCAAGTCAGTTAAGTTCACACGTTCTAGTAAGACATGTTTTAAAATCTATTGCCCTTAAAAATCCAAAGGGCACATCATCTAACTCTACTTAATATTGATCCTAATCATTGCATAAGATCTGATAGCAGTATAATCTTTTGGCCTCGGTTTGGCTCCAAAACTGACAGCAGTAATTATAGGCAATCCGGCTGGAAATTGCTTTTAAATTCCGATAGCTCTAACCTTAACCCTATATACTGGACAGAAAAAACTATTACGATTAGAGGTGTGGCTAAACCTGCTTCACGTACAGCTATTGCAGGATGGGTAAAGACCCTGTTTGGGGAAGCTGGCATTGCAGCCACACCAGGTAGCACCCGGTCTGCTGTAGTCTCCAAAAGCTGGTTTCAAAATTATCCTCTCGACGAAATC
The DNA here is from genome assembly GCA_947578705.1 of Lacanobia wlatinum. NCBI lineage: Eukaryota > Metazoa > Arthropoda > Insecta > Lepidoptera > Noctuidae > Lacanobia > Lacanobia wlatinum. Next base: position 22,059,856 of record OX388039.1, read on the forward strand.
TTGGCACGTGGAAATTGGCGTTCAGCTAATACATTCCAGCAGTTTTATAGACGAGAAATAATGAGAAGTACTGATTCACAAAACGTCACACAATTGTTCAATCCAATTGATTAACATTGCTAAATAAAAATGTTGTTTACCTAGAACAGATATTCTTAAATTGGTTGGTTTTATTTCAGGTAAAACGCTGATATTGTATTGTACTGTTTTTGTCTTCGTAAACTATACCTACCAAGACTTTTGATAGGTTGGAATGGCGGAAAAATGTTAACCTTATTCTGATGTTTGTAATGTTTATTGTCGTAAAAGCGAAGGAAAGTAAGCGTTTTAAACAAATTTGGACGGTAAAAATTAAAAAAATAATCTATAATTTTTTCGCCGACTTTATGAGAAGGCTTGATTTACATTCTGTTTTATTGGCGATATATCTAATGAGATTTTGAAAATGCGTCATAACTAACTTAAGGCTTTGAAATTAAGTCATTGTCAATTAAATTGAACTTGCTAATATTTTATTTTTACAAAAATATGTCTGTGGTACGAGATGAATTAAGGCTGAAATGATGAGGGATAAAGAGTCATAAAATATCAAGAGCCCAGAATTATGATAAATTAAAATTGGCCTAGCAACTATTACAACATCATATTGATTTAGATTTATAACATTAGTAGGATTAAATATTTTTCATTTATTTCTGGTTAAAAAAAAAGGTACTTCTAAAACCCACGCAGAAAAGTCGGGGTAAAAAGCTAGTATTTACTTAACACATTTTTCACAGTTCAAACGCGACTCCATAATTTTCCCTAGGCTTGTTGCCTTTGACATTTAACACATTCTTGACACATTGATGTTTGACGTATTTCAATCCTAAAATGAAAACATTTATTTTAGCATGTGTCTTGAGTTAAAATGTAAGAATAACGCTGAATAAACAGACACTCCAATATAGAAAACATAATGTTTACCCAATATTGCTTTGTGAGATGAGAACATTGGAGGATACAGTACGTATGTACAAGTAAAGGTGATGACTTGGAGACGTTATTTTCTTCAAGCCGTTGCTATTCATTTCCTGGTAAACGAGTCCATTGTCGCCTTCAGGTAGGAAGTCCCAACGACGTTGTACTTTATTTAGTTTTGCTCTATTATTTCATACCAATTTTAAACATAATTCAAAAATTAGTGTGGACATAAAAATATTGCGTTTTATATTGTTCAAGGTCATAAAAATACACATTCACATGGTGCAGACATTTTTTAACATTAAATTTATCTATAAACGGCTAAACCATTAGCATTTACTGTAAAAAAATATATTGAAATTACAAAGATCTGACAGCTCCGATTTGCAGAAAAGTGATACAGGTCCTGCTTGCAAGAGCTCCACGGAGCATCTGAAGAACTGAACAAATGAGAGAGATGCAAATACTTTTGCAAGGCAAAAGATGAGATGAAGATAATAAGAGTGTAGCTCGGAATAAAAAAACGTAAGTGCCAAAATCAATTTTCGGATTTGATAACATAATAGTATTATTATATCAAAATCTGTTCAGTTGAAACCTCGATAAGGTTATTTTATATGCTTTAAAGTTATTTTCATAGGATCAATCTAAAGCGTTGCGTCTTGTAGCTAAAAAAAGTAAAAAGATATTTCGAACTTTGTGATTTTTTTCTATCGAGAAAATTTCTTCGTATCGTGTATTCCTTCAGTTGGATACTAGATCATAAAGTCAAAAAGCATATACCGTAATCTCACATCCCTGTTCGAGGTACCTAACAAGATACGTTAAAACGAAAAACGGCCTTATTCTAAAGGTATCCCCTTAAAGCGAGTTAGCGCGCGTTATCTGCTCGTCGTCGGCGCGTTAAATAAACGCCGTGTGCAAAGGCTATTTTGTAAGCTGAAAATGACACATAATAATTTGTTTTAAAATATAATTATCACATTTTCGCTACAGGTCCTGTTTAATAAAGTAGAAAAAAAAACAAAATAGACGAACTTGCCGTATTGTACTGGCGGTCGCGGAACTACTGAGAGCGGGGTTCTGATTTCGTTGCGGAAATTGTTCGAAAAATTCACCGCGGCCCTGGAACATAAAAGGCATTAGGAGGAACACGGATGGGTTTTAGTCAGTAAGAGTCTGAAAACCCCTTCTGCTCCGTGCAGAGCAGGAGGAGGCATTTGATGATTTTCTATCCTAAAAAAAGAGGTCTGGGTTTGATAGTTAGTTCGGGCAAAGTGGTTTCCCCAGCAGGAAATTCTCAGTGCTACGTAAAGCTATTGGTCTTACAACTGATATCTCTCTCTCTTTCTCTCTGTTATACTGCAACGATGTGTTATTGGACTATTAGGCTGCGTTTACACCAGAAATGTGCGTGGAAGCGTAGCGAGGGATCACGCGGGCGAAGCCGCTGGCAGAAGCTAGTTAGACGATAAATATATGTCTGTTTTGTATGTGTCTGTTCCTTATCCGCATAAGTTAGAACCCCTGTAATATTTTATTTGTTTCAGAGGCGGACGCTAATAACTTCGACACAGCGAGAAACTTCTGAAGTGAACTGAAGGAGTTATCAACTATTTACAAAAAAAAAAATCCGACTTCCAAACAAAAAACTACAAACAATAAAAAACCTTGAATTTCTGTAGTCGGGGTTATAAAACAAAGAAACAAAACCAAAAACACTTATTTCTGAAATTAAAGTTTTGTATTTTTCACATTTCAAGTGGTGATAATTGGACGACGTCATCGTCTACGCAGAAATTGAAATAAGCAAAAATGATCACAAAATAAAAACTACATTGCGAAACTGAATTAAATTTTTAACGGATTAAATGGCAAGTATGCCGCATCGAACTAAAAAAGAATCACATAAATCGGATCAGAAACCTCGGAGTAATCGGTGTACATACATAAAAAAAATACCCACCGAATTGAGAACCTCCTCCTTTTTTGGAACTCGGGTAAAAATAAACTATGATTAACCTTAGGGTTAAATTTCCACCAGAGATATGCTAGGATCCTCGTACATCTTTGCTGGAAACGCACCCTGAGAGGGAGAGACGAGAAGGAGTTTCTGTGTTTACGCATAGCAACCAATGTCTTAAACGTTTACGGCTAATATTTGCCGCAATGTCGGAAATTCGGTCAGGCACGAAGAGTAGAAGATAAATAAAAAGTTTATTTTTATCGATTCAGAACAAACCACTCGATTTTTAGTTTTATACCATGCATTATCACGCAGTCTAGTTCAAGAGCTAACAGGACATAAGATATGTGAACTCAAGTAAGTCTATAAAATTTAATAATGACTAAAGTTAATCAGATCAGCGACCTAACAGTTTTATGCGTCGTAAAAATGTGTTTTAAAATTAAATTCAGTAAAATAGATAAGTAGGTAAACAGAGATAATAATATCATAAAAATAAATAGATTTAACACATTTACGCTTTGGCATTTGAACATCTCTAAGAACAATTTTACGATTATTATTGCTGGCGTATATTTTATTTCAAGGTTGCAAGACTTGTTTTGGACTACACCGTAGCACTTATTTAGTAATTAACAGTTTTAAATTCAATTTACGGAACTTGGCAAACGTGTGAAAAGCATAAATAAAAAATAAGGTTACTTTACAATAAACAAAAAAAAAACAGCTGTTCAGTACAATTTTTCTCGCACAACTAGGCGTAATGATTTGGGAGTATAATTATATATTAATCTAATTTAGTTTTATGTAATCCACATCGTAAGTACTGCGTACACGTACGCGTTAATAAATGAGTCCGTTTATATTCAACAACAACGTTACCAGTATATCATTTATGTTTTTTTTTTTTTTCGTAATTAAGATCGAAAATTTCAACGCATAACAGGCTTTCTAAATATGAATTTATATTATGAGCAATTCCAATAGCCGCTCAGTTGCATTAAGGCTGTAGACTAATAGGTATAGCGATTAAATATATTTTGACAGACCTGGGTCGAATGACTCCACATTAACGGTAATATTTCAGTTCTCTTCAAATGACATTAGTCTCTTTGTTACCTTATGACATGCGGAGTGACTGAAATAACTGGTTTAACGGAGGCACTCCAAATTGAGTTGGTTGCGGTAACATAAACTTTAGCATTATCATAATGCAGAACCCTTGTTTGTTAAAACTAATTAGAAGGTGGTTGTGATGTTTTAATTCTGTTAAGCTTTAGGAAAAACATCAACACATACCTAATTTCTATGACATGCTTGAGATGGCATACCGCCGTTTGCCCGAATTTTATTTACCCTAATATCATCGATCCAGCCCACCATCAACCATGCATAGAATATTTTAAGGTTTGGCTAGGTCTATTCGCTCGCTTCGCTCGCTCAAACGACCCCGACATCCCTTCGTGGTTATTATGGCATTTAAATGTTATGTCTAATAATAATTATGGAATTTAAATATTATGTTTGATAATTATTATGGCACTTAAAAATATGAAAAACAATACGTATGGCACTCGTATCTTATGGTATCTAAGTTTCGGGCAATTAACAGTATGTCATATGTCTTTTAGGGCAAACAAAACATTCGGGCAAATGAAATTCGGTTAAATTAAATTCGGGAATATGATGATTATGGTATATAATCTTCGGGTAAACAATAGACTACCGCTTGAGATGTATGAACGAAAGCGAAGCGAACGGAATCATCAATCATCAATTTATATAAAACTAGTGGACCCGCGTAACTTCATCTGCTCCGCTCCTGTTGGTCTTAGCGTGATGATATATAGCCTATAGCCTTCCTCGATAAATGGGCCATCTAACACTGAAAGATTTTTTCAAATCGGATCAGTAGTTCCTGAGATTAGCGCGTTCAAGCAAACAAACAAACAAACTCTTCAGCTTTATATATTAGTACTAGCTGACCCGCGTAACTTCGTTTGCGTCACATTTTTCATCACTGCTCCGCTCCTATTGGTCGTAGCGTGATGATATATAGCCTATAGCCTTCCTCGATAAATGGGCTATCTAACACTGAACGAATTTTTCAAATCGGACCAGTAGTTCCTGAGATTAGCGCGTTCAAGCAAACAAACAAACAAACAAAGAAACAAACTCTTCAGCTTTATATATTAGTATAGATATAGATAGAAGTATAGATATAGATTAAGTATAAATTCTTCCGTTACTGACTGATTGAGTGACTGACAGACAACGCGCAGCCGAATCTACTGGTCGTAGAAAGCTGAAATTTGGTTTGTAGCTTGCCTACACTCCATAGGGGAGCACTAAGAGAGGATTTCCCGAAATTCTTACGGGAACGGGGAAAAAACGAGATATGCGCGTACGAAGTCGCGTGCAAAAGCTAGTAAAAAACAAGGAATACATAAACTGATGCTGAGTTCTTCTAACTTAACAGTTTTTTGCACCAGTTCTTTTCTTTAGCTAAAAAACTCGGATGGTGATGGTGATGAGTGGGCATTTTTGGCGCTATCTTTATGTAAACTCTAGCTTTTTTGATACTCTTCCGTAACTAACTGACTGAGTGACTGACAGACAACGCACAACCAAAACTACTACTACTAGTACAAGGCGCAAATTTGGCTCATAGGTTCCTTGGGGAATATATTTGAGCACTAAGAGGAGATTTCATGAAATTCCTACGGGAACGGATAAAAAGGGATACACTACTTAAAAGCCTGTCTTTCTTAGTTTGGTCTTCGTCATGATTATTGTGAGTTCTCTTGATCAGAAGAATTAGTAAAAAACATAATATTTATTAGTTTATTATTTTCTATACTAATATTATAAAGAAGAAAGATTTGTTTGTTTGTTTGTTTGTTTGAATTGAATAGGCTCCGAAACTACTGGACCGATTTGAAAAATTCCTTTAGCATTGGATAGCTACATTATCAGGGAGTAACATAGGCTATATATTATCCCCGTACTCCCACGGGAACGGGAACTACGCGGGTGAAACCGCGTGACGTCCACTAGTAGCATATAAAAGTATTTTATTAGTATTAAATATATTATTTGTATAATGTTCCCCAAAAGATTCTATTTATTTTAATTTTTTTGTTGTACACCTACCACAGTGTAATTTTTTTAACCCAAAGGTTGACTGATAGAGAATGCCTTGTTGCATTAAGTCCGCCCATGTGCCACTACTGTACATGCAGTTTAATTAAATAAGTCCTCAAGTCCACGTTACCTTTTACACACGGTGTCTACATATCTTTTATACAACTCTCCTTTCGCAGGTATGCTGGAAGAGATTTCTTTTGAAATAAGCATTACCTGTGTACCTATTTTTCTGTTTCCTTCTTTTTATCTTTCTATGTAATGTGTGTACATAAATTGTTAAATAAATAAATAAGTCGCGAGTAAAAGCCAGTTTTTTACAAAAATGATATGGCCATGGCGTGCCACCAAAGACTTTGAATGGGCAAAAACCTTTTGTCAGTGTCCTTTCATTCATTCTCTCAACATGACCGTAATCGGGTACCTATCAAAAAACCCAATTTTAAAAGACCGAATTTTAAAATACCGATGGACGAAATCCCGATAGTTGAAACGCCGAATGGTTGTTTGGTCGAAAGTTTAAAATCCCGAAAGTTCATTTGCCCGAAAGTTTAAAATCCCGAAGTACAAAATCCCGAAATTGCCACAGTTTCCGAGAAAAACGATTTTTTGTAATCATAACCTCAAAACACTTAAAAGTTGCCTAAAAAGCGTAGTCGGAGCCTACTGAAGTACTAGGGCTCTAGGGTTTACAAAAAAAATAACCACGAAGGGTGTGGCGGTGTCTAGTGAGCGTGCGAAGCGAGCGAACACAGACTCCGCCACACCCTTCTAACCTAACCTGTCCGTGTCGGGGTGCCCTAAGGTCCCGAGCTCACTTCACTCGCTGACCCAAAGTCTAAAATCTCTGAGACAATGACAAAAAAGGAGCTTAACATAATTAAATAGGTATATAACATAATTAAAATAATTGTTTGAATGATAATCATACGTATAATTAGGAAAAAAAAAAGAAAATGTAAATCGAGTATTTTTTTCTAATATTTCGACATGGGCATTCGGGGTTTCGTCCATACGGGATTTCGTCCTTTCGGGCATTTGAACATCGGTATTTTGTGTTTCGATATAACGACTATCGGCATTTAAAACTTTCGGTATTTTGAATTTCGGTATTTCAATCATAGGTATTATGAACTTTCGGGATTTTGATACGTACCCCCGTAATCATAGACAAAACGTATACCTATAAGGTTCATAGCAAGTGGCGTCACTTAGCTTCTGTATACCCCCATGGCGGGCCATATAGGATGAGTTATGTTAATATGTTCATATTCTACATCTGATTCAGACACACTAGGTATAGTATTTAGAGTCAATCTAAATAAATAAAAACCAAGTCATTAATTTTAATCAAATCGTTCGATCCAATTCTTACTGAATCACAATAATATAAAAAGTCGTGAGATTATTCCAAAGATTTTTTTAACTTTTATTCAATAGCAGAAAAACTTGTGTAATGAGCTGCTGAATAAAATTAATCGTTACCAAAGAATTCAATAGAAATGGCCTTCTATTGACCTTTCGCGAAGTTTGGGGAGATTCACTACAGTCAGTTTTTTTTTGTATTGTAGAGGAGATTTTTGAACTTCTCTCAGTGGTCTGCTAATTCAACTTAATTCGCCACTTGATAATCCGACATTTAGGTAAACTCAACCGTTTTTTGCAAGCTATTTGTATTAAATGGGATCAAGAAAATGAAGTCTCATGCGACTTCCAATGTAATATAATTAGGGATGGAGTTATTTAGAAAATTATTCACGTCACCTTCACATTATACATTTCTTTATTTTTAGTATATTGTTCCACAATAAACCTGTAACATTTCAATAACTAAACGCAAGCCCTACTCAAGAACAAAGCAAAGCGGGCCTCGTGAGTCGAGACCGTGGCCTTTCCTACACTTTATAGCCTTCCTACCTAATAGGCTACATAACTCTATTGTTAACACTTAGGGCGGCTTCACACGGTGGTTTAATACAGCGATTCAAACGAGCAAAGTATTTGCAATAGGTACGAGCTGTACCATGCCTTTTTTTTTCTTAATGGGAGAAAATCCTCCTGGGTGCCGGCCCGCCTCTGCGGGCCACCTCGTTTCAGCGGGGGGAGTGAGGTGACTACCTCCGTGACGTCAAAGAGGGGTGCACGGGAACACCACGCGCCGCCACCTCGGGTCCGGATGAATGGGGGGCGACGGACATCTCCAAGTCCGCCGCCCCTGGACCCAGTTAGAGGGGCTGGAAGAGGGCAGCGTATGCTGTATATATCCTCCGACGCCCGGTGCGTCTGCTGCGGGCCGGGAGGGAGGTCGAAATCTCCCTCTCCCTTTCCGCAGCCTCTTTCTGCGCAATAACTGTTTCGCAGAAGGAGACCACCGCGTCCCAGGACTCCTCGTCGTCAACCATAGCACGGACTACGGCCGGCAGCGAGAGGTCACTGCTTACCACAGAGATGAGGGCACGGCGCGGTTCCTCCTAAGCGGCACACTCTGCCAGCGTATGCCGCGCCGTGTCCTCCCGACAGTTGACGCAGTGGTGACACCGAGCGTCCGGCTCCCTGCCTATGCGACACAGAAACCTCCCGAAGCAGCCATGCCCCGAGAGGACCTGCGTCACATGAAATGACAGGGAGCCGTGTCTTCTCCCGAGCCACAGGTCGAGCACTGGCCGGATGGCCTCGATAGTGACGAGGCCAGCGGAAAGCTGTACCATACCTAAGGCATGTAGGAAGGCATAAAGTCCAATATCTATGGGATTAACACACTGAAATGTCATGTGATCAATCCCATTCTCTTGGCTTTGATAGTCGTTCTTGACAAGTATGCCGTCAAGTAAGTGTAACAAGAGCTCAAGGTAAAGAACAAAAGTGTCTTATGGCACGTCCAGTATTTAGATATAAGAGGTTTTCATACAAAACCTTAATTTAACGGTTCTATTGTAAACTATAACTGTTCAATTTTTACGTCCTAAGCAATGCTTTTTGTTTGTGTGGGTAATCATCAAATGTAAACAATCCTTCCCCTCTGGGTGGAGCGGAGGAGTATCAGATTCTTACTGACTAAATCCATTCGTGTTCCTCCAAATGCCCATTGCGTTCCAGGGTCGTGGTGACTCTTTCGATTCTTTGCCATGTGATTTCTATGCTATGCTAAGGCCGGTCCATGTTTAGATGACCATAATGATACCGAGATTACTCCGTGCCATGAAAACGTTAAGCTGTTGGTCCCGGCTGCCGATTGTAAATCTTTGACAGTAGTTACAGGCAGTCAGAAGCCAAGAAATTTGACAACAGTCTTGTCTCGTGTCACTCGGTTAGTTTGTTGTGGAGGTTAGATTGGCAGTCATTCCATGTTAAAAACTACATACACTGTTAACATAGACTGGAAGGCGACCTGTACATAGTTGGGGAAAGCAAATTGATCATCATCATCATCATATCAGCCAATTGCCGTCCACTGCTGTACGTAAGCCTCTCCCAAAGAGTGCCAATCGTTTCAGTCTTGAGCAGTCCGCATCCATCCACTACCAGCCACCTTCTTCAAATAATCGATCCATCGTGCCGCAGGGGGTCACACCCATACGCGGTCTCCACAATAGCACATGTCTGCTCCATCGACCGCCTGTTCGCAACAGCAACTTGATATTGCAGTCGAACTGCTCAAAACAGTCGAAATGTGAAACAGCTCAAGTCGGGGACGTTATTTTCCTTTTTTTTTTCGGACATCCATAAGCCTCTCCCATTCACCATCCCTACCTTGTTGCTATTCCACCAATTGGCACTAAGCGTTTCCAAACGTCTTTTAAAACGCGCACAACAAAGGAGTGGAAATCTCTGCCTGCGTCTGTGTTTCCAAACGCTTACAACCCTAATCTCTTCAAAGTTAGAGTGCAAAGGCTCCTTCTGGGTAAGCTCACTCCATCGTAGACTTTGTCTCTGTCATCTCTGACCTAGACTATAGTCAAGAGCAAAACCATCACAAATAAATAAAAGTAAAAAAAAAAACAATTTATTCTGACAAGCTAAGAAAGTATTTCAAATGGTGCTACCAGGAAATTAATGCTTAAGTAGAAACATTTTGTTATTTTTACTTTTGAGTTTTGTCGTCAATTGTCGACCTAACGACGACTTAGCATTGTTTTCTGAAAAATTGAAATTTTGTTTCTGGTTGCTTGAGCACTGAGCAAGTTTAACTTGTTAGCCTTAACTCGACTGAACTTTAAGGGCCTTTACACACGGCATTTTTTTAAGGCGCCGCCGACGTGCAGATGACGCGCGCTAATGCGATAAACGAAATTCATCCATGTGTAGCGTAGCTACTTCCGTACAACATTAATTTTGTGTATATTTAAGGTTAATTTAGTATTGTACAAACAAACTTACAAAATAAGTTTTATTACACTTTTATACATTTTATAACTATATGTTATACAACTTAAATCTAATTATACATAGCTAAAAACTAAATTACAAACTAATATTAGAAAACTTTATATATAGTTAAAATTAAAATTAAGACATCACTACAAACAAATAATTTTGTTAGTAGATATTTTTTATGTGGTTTTGTGGAATGCAGACCGGTTACCTGCGTGCGCCCGCGCCATATGTATCTATCTTATTCACACTCGCGGTGCTCGCTGCGCACCGCGCTCCTCAGTCGAGAATCCTTACTGGACGCAAGCGCACGTCGCTCTGCTCGTTCCCGCCGGTCCACATTCGACAATACCCACTCGTTAACGTAATAAGAACTTGTAAACTGTGCTTTCTATAGTCGTGTACTTTTAGTGCTGAACTGTGCCTATCGCTTTCTTGCTTTCTTTCTGTGCTCTTCATTTCGCCTTCTAACTTACTATCTGTGTCTGTGCATACCTATTGTGAACTGAACAATATATTCTTCCTTTCTGTAAGCTGTTGTGTTCGCTTATTCATTGCAACCCTTTACCGCTTCATTGGTGACCCCGACGAACACGAAATATGAACGAGCCGAAAGACACTCAAAATGGCGGCGACAACGCGCCACCTAGTACATCGCAGGATATCCAGCGAGTTGACATACGAGTACCTCCATTTAACCCAGAGAAACCGGCTATGTGGTTTTACCAGCTTGAAAGCCAATTTTACCTGGCCAAAATAACAGCTGACACCACCAAATACCACCATGCTATGGGGCAGTTGGACCCCATTTATGCGTCGGAGGTGGAAGACATCATAACCGGCCCTCCGGCACCCAATAAGTACGAGCGGCTGAAGTCGGAACTCATACGGCGACTCTCTGCGTCCAAGGAGAAGAAGATCCTTCAGCTGGTTACGCGTGAGGAACTGGGCGATCGGAAGCCCTCCCAATTCTTGCGCCATATCCAGCATCTTGCAGGACCCGATGTCCCAGAAGACTTTCTTCGCACCATGTGGTCCAGCCGCCTGCCGAATAACATCCAGACCATTGTAGCCTCGCAGTCGAGGGCTACTTTGGACGAGGTCGCAGAGCTGGCTGATCGCATCCACGACATCGCAGCCTCAACCCCGCACGTGGCAGCAGCTACAGCACCAAGCGCATCACCAGAGTTAAGCTGTCAAGTAGCAGAACTCACACGCCAGGTGCAGAAGCTGACGACCAAGTTGGACAGAATGTCACGGTCGAAATCAAGGAGATACCGGTCTGAAAGCCGTGGTCGCAGCAGTTCCCGTTCCAGCCGTTCCCATTCCAACGACCGAAAATACCCTTTGTGCTGGTACCACGCAAAGTTCGGAGAAAAGGCGGGTAGGTGCATGAAACCGTGCGAATTCAAGACAAAGGGAAAAGAATAGGGCAGTCCGTGATGGCGACTGACGGCTGCCCAAATCCAGGTCGCTTGTTCATAACCGACCAACGGACAAAAGTGCAGTTTTTAATCGATACAGGCAGTGACATTTGTGTTTTTCCTCGAACATTAACGAAAGGTAAACAATGCCAAACGAACTATCAACTGTTTGCTGCTAATGGGTCCGTTATAAACACTTATGGTTATGCTCATTTATTAATTAATATAAACTTGCGCCGCGACTTCGCTTGGCGATTTATTGTAGCGGACGTAACGCGGGCCATAATAGGTGTAGACTTTTTGTCATATTATAATTTAATTGTGGATGTACGAAACAAATGTTTAATTGATGGTAAGACTATGCTCACCACCGCGGCTTCGGTCGCGGGTTTTTCTGACAATGTTTCTTCGGTGAAGGTAACGTCGGGTGACAATAGTGATTCTGTGTACCATGCTATACTAGCAAAATACCCTGACATCACTCGACCCTCAGGCATACACCGCACACCTAAACACAACATAATGCACCACATACGTACTACACCTGGACCACCAGTATTTAGCACACCACGCAGGTTAGCGCCGGATAGGTTAAAGGTTGCTAAAGCAGAATTTGAGGCCATGTTACAGATAGGTACGTGTCGACCATCAGAATCACCATGGGCTTCTCCGCTTCACCTCGCCCTCAAGCGGGACAACAGCTGGCGCCCGTGTTGAGACTACCGGATGCTGAACGCCAGGACGGTTCCGGACAGGTACCCCATTCGCCATATCCAAGATTTTTCCCACAACCTTGCGGGATGCTCAGTCTTCTCGACAATAGACCTGGTGAAGGCATATAACCAGATCCGTGTCAATCCCAGTGACATCGAGAAGACCGCCATCACCACGCCGTTCGGCTTATACGAATTCCCATTCATGACGTTTGGACTTCGTAACGCCGGACAGACGTTTCAACGTTTCGTTGATGAAATGCTGCGTGGCCTAGATTTTGCCTACTCTTACATCGATGACATTCTGATCTATTCGAAAGACCAGGCGACCCACTTAGACCACCTGCACCAAGTTTTCAGCAGATTGGCGGAGTATGGCATGGTCATCAATACGGCAAAGTGCGTGTTTGGAGCAGCGGAGGTAACATTCCTTGGTTACAGCATCTCAGCAAATGGTACCAAGCCCTTACCAGACAAAGTGGTGGCCATCAATAGTTATCCCATCCCGAAAACGGTAAGAGAGTTGCGCAGATTCCTCGGAATGATAAATTTTTACCGTAGGTTCATTCCCGACGCTGCCACACACCAAACACCGTTGAACGCTCTTTTGACAGGTTCCGTGAAGGGTTCCCATCCCGTACATTTCACGCCACGAGAACAGGAAGCCTTCGAGGCGTGCAAACGGGGTCTGTCTCAAGCAGCCATGCTCGCTCATCCAGACTGCGATGCAAAACTTGCCCTGGTTACCGATGCTTCGGACGTAGCCATGGGTGGCGTGCTCCAGCAGTCGAAGGACAACATGTGGCAACCTCTAGCGTTTTTCTCACGCAAGCTGAGTCCTTCGCAGACCAAATATTCCCCATATGATCGCGAGCTCTTGGCGATCTATGAGGCGGTCAAACACTTCCGTCATATGATCGAGGCACGTGACTTTGTGATATATACCGATCACAAGCCACTTACATTCGCATTTCACTCCAGGAAAGAGAACTGTTCTCCCAGGCAATTTCGCTACCTGGACTATATTTCACAGTTCTGTACTGACATTCGACACATTTCAGGGAAGGATAATGTGGTAGCTGATACTTTATCTCGCATCGATGAGATCATTTTACCTCTCGATCTGCAAAAATTAGCTGCCGCACAAAACACCGACCCTGAACTGAAACAACTGCTGAATGGCAGTAACTCTCTACATTTGGAGAAAATCAAACTGCCTGGCACGCACTCAGAACTGTTTTGCGATGCAAGTGGTACTACGCCTCGACCATATGTGACGAAGGAGTTACGACGACAGGTCTTTGAGAGCCTTCAATCTCTCAGCCATCCAGGTGCCAACGCCAGTATCCGACTGATCACCGACCGCTATGTATGGCCTGGGATCAGGAAGGATTGTAGGGAATGGGCGCGTACTTGCCTAGCATGCCAACGGGCTAAGGTACATAGACATGTATACGCACCGCTGGGTACGTACAAGCTTCCACGCGCCAGGTTCAGGGACCTACATATTGACCTCGTCGGACCCCTACCACTATCCCAGGGATACCGGTATTGCCTCACAGCAATCGATCGCTTTACTCGATGGCCTGAAGCAATACCCATACAGGATATTACAGCCGAGACGGTAGCTAAAGCCCTCCTTAGCGGGTGGATATCTCGTTTTGGCTGCCCCACGACTGTCGTTACAGACCGTGGGAGGCAGTTTGAATCAGCCTTGTTTTGCCACTTGTCGCAAATAGCTGGATTTCAGCATAAAAGGACGACGGCCTATCATCCAGCCTCTAATGGGCTCGTGGAGAGGTTTCATCGGCAGCTAAAAGCTGCCATAACCTGTCACGCGGATAGCAGCTGGGTCGAGTCCCTTCCCCTTGTACTATTAGGTGTACGTAGTACCTTCAAAGAGGACCTTAAGTCAACGCCAGCTGAGATGGTGTATGGCGAATCACTACGATTACCTGGAGACATTCTCAGCCCAGAGGACCAAGGAGACCCTGACGTCACCAGTTACATCGCGCGCCTACGGAGTTTCGCAAATAAATTGCAACCTACTCCCGCGTCACGTCATGGTGGGCGTCGTTCACCCTTCGTTTTTAAGGATTTGGCCACATCTTCACACGTTTTCCTTCGCGATGACACTGTGGCCGGATCATTGAAGCCTGCCTACACTGGTCCTTATGAGGTCGTACAACGAGGAGACAAAGCATTTAAGCTAATGGTGAAAGGTAAGATGGTCACCGTATCAATCGACAGAATAAAACCTGCCTACATACTACGTGATCCAGATACCACAACTCAGTCAAGTCAACCTCCACTACCTCACACTACTACTCACACACACACCCCAATCACAAACTCACCACAGAATTCCACTCACACTCCAACTCAGAATACAAGTCATGATGACTTACCTGACGCCGGAGAGAGCACGGTCAGAAAAACTCGTTCGGGCCGCAGAGTGAGATTCCCGGAATATTATCGCCCGTAGGACGGTCTCTGGAGGGGGGTGGTGTAGCGTAGCTACTTCCGTACAACATTAATTTTGTGTATATTTAAGGTTAATTTAGTATTGTACAAACAAACTTACAAAATAAGTTTTATTACACTTTTATACATTTTATAACTATATGTTATACAACTTAAATCTAATTATACATAGCTAAAAACTAAATTACAAACTAATATTAGAAAACTTTATATATAGTTAAAATTAAAATTAAGACATCACTACAAACAAATAATTTTGTTAGTAGATATTTTTTATGTGGTTTTGTGGAATGCAGACCGGTTACCTGCGTGCGCCCGCGCCATATGTATCTATCTTATTCACACTCGCGGTGCTCGCTGCGCACCGCGCTCCTCAGTCGAGAATCCTTACTGGACGCAAGCGCACGTCGCTCTGCTCGTTCCCGCCGGTCCACATTCGACAATACCCACTCGTTAACGTAATAAGAACTTGTAAACTGTGCTTTCTATAGTCGTGTACTTTTAGTGCTGAACTGTGCCTATCGCTTTCTTGCTTTCTTTCTGTGCTCTTCATTTCGCCTTCTAACTTACTATCTGTGTCTGTGCATACCTATTGTGAACTGAACAATATATTCTTCCTTTCTGTAAGCTGTTGTGTTCGCTTATTCATTGCAACCCTTTACCGCTTCACATGTAAAAAACTGGTATTCAGCTGCAAATGGACAGACTGGAAACCGACTCCAATAACTATAGTAGGCAAAGGATAATAGATTGATTATTATCATTAGACGCTGTGGCGAACAACCAAAGACTAGGCCAAACCAACGCGTTTAGGTCGCGTCCGCGGTGGCGTCCACGGTGGCGATTACTGCGCGTGCAAAAGTTGTGCACATTGTCGCGTTTGCTCAGGCCTTCACCAGGCTGGAGTCACGACACTATAATGCAGTCTGATACAGATAGTGAAATTGAAGAAGTTTTACTTGTCTGCTATTATTGAAGACCGAAGAGGAACAAGAAGTGAATTTGAGGTGGGTCCGAATGAGACGTATCATACAACATTGGGTATTTGTGGACCACATTTATAACTTCTTCCGACTCCACCATACTTTAAATATCTAAAAAACACAGTTTTCCTCAACAAGTTATAGTTGCGTCCAACGTCTTAACGTAACAAGTGTTATCTGATCGCCACCGAAGCGTAAAGACGCTGCACCGGGCGCCGCCGCCAATCAGAGAACGCATCGATGTGAACACATCACTACAAGTATGTCCATAACAACTGATCGCCACCGCGCATACCACCGCGAACGCGAGCTGAACAAGTTGGTTTGGACTAAGCTTTATAACATCACTCAAGTGAGCATACAATTTGAAAGGAAATTTTACGTTTTACGTGTTTTAAACGTTTTACGTTTAAAACGTTTTTTAAGTAAAAAATCAAATGAATTTGCATTCGGAAGCCAATCTTCAAAAACTCAGATGTATATTTGAATACGAACTTTTTGTTATTCCATTGATCGTTATCAATTTCAAAGTTCTTTCATTTGCATACTCTTTTAACATCAAAGGGAAATTTTATTAATCTATTCATTTTTGTCTGAAAAGTTTGTTGCCAGCAAGTAGGTTTCTCTTTGATGGAAAATAAAGAAATCGCATCGAGACCATTGTGTTTCGAGTTGTGACCTGATTACTATTCGGCATTTAATATTTGTTTGGATTTAAAATTGCAATCCCTAATCTCTTCAAAGTTAGAGTGAACAGGCTCCTTTTGGGTAAGCTCGCTCCATCATTGACTTCGTCTCTGTCATGTCCCAAAATAAAAAAATTCTAGAGTTGCATACCCCTTTTTTTAAGGATAGGAAATCATCAAATGACTCCTCCCGCTCTGGGTGAAGCAGAAGAGAGAGTCAGACTCTTACTGACTAAATAAACCCCATCCGTGTTCCTCCTAATGCTCTTTGCGTTCCAGGGCCGCGGTGACTCTTTCTAATAAATTCCGCAACTCCGGCAAGCACTGGCCCTAGCGGGCCCCGTCTATTATGCTGACAGCTCTTTGAGGCGCGCGTGGAACACAGCGCGCCGTCGACCCGGGCCTGGTTCTGATCGGACGGCGAGCCACCCAATGTTCGCCGTCCGCAGGCCCGCCGGGAATCGCCCTGCGAGACCCGATGCCCGGGGCGTCTTCTTCTGTTGCGGCGGCTGGGGCGTGAGGTTTCCCTCTCTCTCACGCGTTCGGCCTCCTCCTTTGCTAGTATTACTACTTCGCAGAAAGAGGTGACCGCTTCCCATGCCTCCTCGCTCCGGACCATGGATTGAACCAGATCCGAACGCGAGAGGTCGCCGCCGCCAATCGCCTCGACGAGGACATGGCGGTGTTCCGCCCGAGCAGGACAGACCACCACCGTATGCTCCACCGTGTCCTCCGGGCGATCCTCGCAGTGTTGACACACGCGGCGTATCCTCCCGCCGAATCTGAAACAGGTATCTCCCGAAACAACTGTGTCCGGTGAGTACCTGCGTCAAGCGGAAGGTGAAGACGCCATGGCGCCGCTCTAGCCACTCCTCAAAGAGGGGACTTAACGCATGGATTGTGGCGTGCCCAGCGCTGGGTTGCGAGAGTCGCTGTCTCCATACCGCCATGAGATCCTGCCGGAGAGAGTTGCGTACCCCTAGGGTGGGTGAGTTTTTGATCCAACTCAAACAATAGTGCAAAATGGTGCTTACATAATTTTAAATTGCGTTTTTGAGAATAAAATCCAGAAATCGCAAAAATTCAATACATTTTTGTCGAATTATACATAAATAAATGTTTGGGAAGTTGTTCTTTTTATTTT
Organism: Lacanobia wlatinum; assembly: GCA_947578705.1. Taxonomy (NCBI): domain Eukaryota; kingdom Metazoa; phylum Arthropoda; class Insecta; order Lepidoptera; family Noctuidae; genus Lacanobia; species Lacanobia wlatinum. The sequence continues at coordinate 22,077,734 of OX388039.1, forward strand.
ATGGTCATCCCGTAGTAAAAAATATTCATGATTTTAAGTAAAATGTAGTAGAGTATGAGGACAACAATAGAATACAATGTGATTGGAAACAAATGATTTTAAAAATGATTTCCAGGTTTTGCGTTATTTTTGCAACACCGTGTACATAATTTTTTAGCCGACCCGCGCAACTTCATCTGCGTCAAATTTTCAATATTGCTCCGCTCCTATTGGTCTGCATATAGCCTTTCTGGATAAATAGGCTATCCAACACTTCTTTTTCTTCTTCTCACACACAGGTTAGTGTCAGAGTTTCTAAACCGCCTCAAGGGCCTCTGACATGGTGTATTTTTGACGACCGCTTTGGCGGCAGGGATCACCGGCTTAAACAACACAAATTTTTCAATTCGAACCCTGTTCCTGAGATTAGCGCGTTCAACCAAACAAACATACAAACTCTTCAGTTATATAATATTAGTACACAAACACACACACTTTTCATCATTATAATTTTCGTCTAAATATTTTTGAAAGAACAGATCCATTTACAAACTGAGCACGTCGCTGTAAACATGTCGCGTCTCAAGAAAATTAATTAACAGAACAATTTGTGATTCAAGTAGGCGTTAAACTGTTTCAAGTTTCTCCCTTACAGTATATCACAGTTCTCTAAGATTTTAGAAATCCGGGAATATTTTTCCGTGACATGTAATTGCTTTAAGATTGTTGAATTGGACTTGTAAAACGTTGTTTTTGTAAACAAGTAGAGGGTTCTTCGAATTATTATTTCTGTTGCATGATTTTCGGCATAATGGGTGTACACTCAATTTTCATTTCATGGAGTACTCACACTTTTTCAGCCCTATTCAGCTTCTGCCCATAGAAAACAACGATTTTGTATGGAGATGCGTCTGCAACCATTCAGCTTTACGCGTCTTTTCAGCTTTCGCGGCAAACAAGTATAAAATGAGGACAAATGTGTTTTTATCATGCGAGTGCTATGTATGGAGTTCAGCGCTGTTCCACCGCTTTCAGCGTCGTACGCGGCTGTACGTGGCGGAACAGCGCGGTACACGGATGGTTCTCGTCTCCTTGTGTGACTGACACTGTTATGGCCACCATTAGGGATTTTAATTTTGATAATAAAAAAAATGTCGCTAATTTGTCGCCAAATACCAGATTTAGTCGATCACTGGTTCAAAAGTTATAAGGGTTTATAGGTGGTTTATGGGGTGCGCCTACGTCAGCTTGGTCTATTTGAATTTCAAAAGCTAGGGCACCTTGCGAAGATCTGTTTTCTCTCTCAATAGACGCTAATTAGTCGCAAATTTTCGTCAAGTCACAGGTTTAATCGGGTCTTAGTTTAGAAGATACAATGAGAGAGCTAGATCGAAGAAATTGCCAGGGAAAAATATTTCTCTTCATATGTGAATTATACTTCTAGTTGTATCGGTCTAAAGACCGTAGAATTGTCAGAGAGCGATAAATTTTCAATCCTTCAATCTATTTCTTGGACTGTACCTGTACTGGGTCGATCCACTGTCGTTTACGTTTTAATTTTTCACAAAATTAATATTTTATCTATTTATCAATAAATTAAAATGTCAATGCAGTTCACCATAAAACAATAGGATCGTAGATAAGACCGTAATTAAATTCACAAAAAAAACTCGTAACTCCGATACTAAAAACGGAGATCCGAAGTTGCTACGAAGTTTCGTAGCAAGCTCGTAGCGAGATAAACTCGTGCTACGCCGCCTACGCCGCGCGCCGTAGCAGGTACTCGTAAACAACGCGCTACGCGTTGGAGTAATTTTGTTGAAACACAAGCCTTGTGTACAACTCAATGGGTTCAAGGCATGTGGCAAAAAATAAACTTACTCCCATTCAAACTTTCTTCCCTATTCGATCCATCCCCCCGCGAGGATGAAATTTCAAAAATTCTTACACAGCGAAATTCTTATTCTTAATTGATTATATTATAGGTAGATTGTGGAGCGTATAAACAAATTGTAGTAGTTTCGTTTCTTGTCATAAAGGATGTAAATACTGTTACTATGTACTTAAAATTATCCTTCGCTGTAGCTACTATTTTTGTAACCAACCTACTATTTTTGCAACAAGCATCAATTATTTTTGAATACCAAATTCAGATAAATTTGTCGCCGCGTTAAATATATACCAAAAAATATACTAAAGTAATTTCAAAATTAATTAATACAAATTCACAAATCTCATCACGCTCATAATCTTTGATGTGTCAAATTATACAGATACATATAATGCCAATGCAGCAATATCGCATGCTAATATCGGGTCACCGGCTGCCAGCGGAATGGGACATCAAAGTTGGCACGTCAGCCTGCCAATATGACAACAACTCATACAGAATACATAGTTTACTAATGTAACGTCAATGCAACAATATCGCATGGTAATATCAGTAATAACGGCCACCAGTGGAATGCCACATCAAAGGTGGCGCGACAGACTGCCAATATGACTGCAATTTCACCAGTGATAGTGGAGGGACGAAAGACTCAAGTAGTGTGTCGTGAGACTATATCAGCCGATGTAATGATGTGGTTGAGGATAATTTGTGTAGTTTGATGTTACTCTATCGCATCTTGAAATAACTTCAATAATTTTTAATAATTACCAAAATAGAATTCTTAGTTTGGAGTGGAGTTAATGAAATACACCAAAAAAAAAAAAATATAAAAACCCCGACATAAAATAACTTTTGAAAGTGAAGAAAATAATACGTAGGTATTGATCCTTTTACTTTAATATAGATACAATTCTTTGGGCCAAGCGCCATCGCGTCGGGAGACCGCTAATAATGTAGAGGTACTTAACAAATTCAAAAATTTTCTGTCCTATCAGCCGTCACGCTATCACTTACCCCCTTTTCTTTAATTTTGCTCCTCACACAATTCATCTATCTTTTTTTGGCCTTCCTCTCCCTCTCCATCCATCCACATATGATCTACACTCACCTAAACGGCACTACATCCACCAATGTATAATATCAACTCATTTCTCTTTTCTGCTTCATCATCAGACCCTGATCTTGTGATCAGATTGTTCTATTTATAACCTATTCATTGCGACCATTTAAATGAATACGAAAACGGAAGGTCTGCTGTAAGCGATTAGTTGGGTATCCTGCAGATTTCTGGACATGCTTCAGCATCAAAAATTATCTAAGAACCACCGCAAAAAAACCTGCTTGCAAATAAAAAAAGGCATCTAAATCGGTTCACCCGTTTAAGAGCTACGGTACCACAGACAGACAGACAAACACACATAGCAATTAAATTTATAACACCCCTCTTTTTTGGTCGGGGGTTAAAATAGTAACAAAATTCTGAAATATACAAAATATTATTTTACATACGACTTCATGGCCACATTAAAAATTTCAGAATCTAGTACACGATTGGAATAAAAAAAACTATCAAACAAACCAAACCTTCGATGTATCTCATACACCAATACAGCATATAGCCTCGCAATGTTACGCTAACAATATCGCATGCTAATATCGGGATTACCGGCTGTCAGCGGAATGTCATATCAAAGGTGGCACGTCAGCCTACCAATATGACTGAAACTCATACAGAATACATAGTCAACTAATGTAACGCCAGTGCAACAATATCGCATGCTAATACCGGGATCACTGAACTCCAGTGGAATACCACAGCATAGCTGGCACGTCAGCCTGACAATATAACAGCAATCTCACTAGTAATTCGACGAGGGATCATTTTTTTCGGGTTATGGTACGGAACCTTTCGTGTGAGAGTCCGACTCGCATTTGGCCGGTTTTTACGTAATATATTTATTGTACCTTTGGAGGTATGCGTCACAGAGAGTAAAGTCCCGCACACCCCCATTGAAAAGGGAGGATCCTCCGAAGAGACGGTTGTTGTGTCTGGCGAGCAACTGCCCGATAGTTGATATTCGGGCTGATGTGTATGTTCAAATCGCACGGTAAACTCTGCTTGTGCGATGCAGGATTTCGGCGTAGTAGTTCGCTGCTAGTTAGATAGATGGCGTCGCGGTTCTTTTTGTTGCGATGTAGATTTGCTCTGTTGGTTTTTTTGTGGTGGCATTGATGCCGCTACATACCAATTGGTAGAATATTCGGTCTAGATATTTCACATAAATAAACCCTTTCCTATAAAAAGTTTTAATTGCCGCTTGCAATGTTTTTGCTTGAAGAAGATCGATCTCATGTATAAATATACCGGGCAAAGCTGCAGCGGGTCACCAGCGAATTACAAAGACAATAAATAACACTATCTAATTTACAGAAACTCAAATAAAAGCCTCCGATACCCTTACCATCAAAGAACCCATCGTTTCAACCAATTTAAACCCAGACCCGCATTCAAAACTAAGAACTCAGCGGTTGGAAACTAAATAAAACGCAGTAATTACCTCTAACAAAGGCACTTATCACATAAAATGTGAGAAACTCGTGGTTAAATAATAACAGCTGCACGGGTCGTTCTTCAAGGTTAAGCAACTCTTGCCGAGGTCGGTCTGGAGATGGGTGACCATTTAAACCGACTTCCAAGAAAGGATCTCCATCCAGTTGGTATATTTTTTTTATGTATGTACACCGATTACTCCGAGGTTTCTGATCCAATTTCTGTGATTCTTTTTTACTTGATATTTGCTTTTTGGTCCAGTAAAAATTTAATTCAGTTTGGCTCAGAAGTTTTTATTTTATGATCATTTTCTCTTATTTCAATTTCTGCGTAGACGAAGACGTTGTCCAAGTATCACCACTTAAAATTCAAAAATAAAAAAAGCTTTTTACAAAAAATACAACCGACTTCCCTACAAAACACTATAAAGTATAAAATAACCTAGATTTCGGAAGTCGGTGTTATAGCATATCGAGATTTCTTCGTGCCTCGGAAAGCACGCCATTATGTAATCAAATTATGTATCAAATCAAAATTTAGGATGTCATTATGTAGATCTTTGGCAGTCGTTACGGATTGTCAGTTTGACACCAGTCTTGTCAAGAAGTACCGTGTTCCCCAGATACTGGGTTATACCTTCATTTTGATTTTATGAACCATATTTCATTGCTAGAGAACGTAAAGGATCACAATAGAAGTCGATTCAGGACAGCTTATGTCTATATTTCTTTATTTGTTATTGCACATTTATCTGGCGCCTGCCATAGTAGCAATCTGCTTGATCTTGGATAGGAGATTTGATAGAAAATTTAATTATTTAGCAATTTGTGGTTTATACTGCTGTTGAATTACAGTTGGTTGAAAATCAAAATATTAACAGTAACTGCTAACATTTTGCGGCCATTTGCAGCTGACGCGTCTTAATTACTGCTTGCGGCTGGCGGCACTGATTTGTGAAACTTTCAGTATTTACTCTAAACAGAATATCTAAACTGATATTTACTTGCGTAATTTAAATAGATCAAAGATGCCTTAGTTAGAGTTAACTTAATAATATATTTGTTTGTTAATATTATTTTGGTATAAGTTTTGTCAGCGGTGTCACTCACGCGAAAGGAAAAAGTTGTTTCATATGACGGCAGTAATGCGGAACGATAATGCAGTAACATATTCTAAGGGTTTATTCAGGCCATGGTATACCCGTGTGCCACGTCTCATCCAGATTCGTTCAGCCATTAAGGCGTGATTGATTAAAAATCGTGCAAACTTTGACATTATTTTGTAATGTAGGTAAATTTTTTGCTCGTACAGATAAACTACAGGTACAGGTATACCTGTATGTAGTATAACCACACTACCACTCCACCTAAGTGGCCGTCTCCACGAGCGAGAGAATTGCGGCGAGTTGATGTTTTTTCACTCGTCGAATCGTTGCGATAATATCGCCGAGTGAAGACACGTTCATAGAGTTATAGAATTACGTGGCATGATGATAATATCGCCGCGATTATCTCGCTCGTGAAGACGGCCCCTAAGTGTCGACCGACTGATGTTTACATAATCGCACTGCTGTCATTCTATCTTGTCTGTATGGATTGTCGGCTCACTTCACGTTCAATATTTGAGAATTTAAAAAATCGCACTGCTGGTCTCTTCCCATTACCATGGCGTAAGTTTAAAAAAAATAAAAATTCTCTCAATCTTTTTATTTCAGGCATACTTGGTCTATAATATTGTTAGTAGTAAGACTTAAAAAACTATGTTATGTACATTAAAAAAAAAAGTGTTTGCCACCCTCTCGGTCAATTTGCGCTTGAATCCAGTGCCCCAGAAGGGGGCTGTCCAGCTTGTGGCTGAGCATATTCAGAATGGTGTTGGCGCTCCCACGCGTGCGGAACATCAGCGAAGCGATATGGCACCGCAGCACAGTGTGAAACCCGTCTGTTGACGCGTGCGTAAACATCGCAGACGCACTACAATAGCGTGGGACCCCACCACGCCCTGAACGCGTTATTATATTGTATTCGGAGAGCGTTGATGGCCCGCTGCCGAGTGCAGTTGATCCACAGATTGCAGGCAGACTTTGGAAAAATGCATTAAAGAGTGATTTTTACCTCTAAACTACACCTCGCAAATCTGCATGCCAACATGTCTCCTCTCCCTTTCTATGTCTCCATCGTCTTTAAATCCTCGGTAACCACATGGCCGAGGTATTTAAAACCTTTCACTCTTCGAAGAGCGACAGCGTTAAGCAGCACAGGTGCCAAATCCCCCAGTTTACGACCCCTGGCTTTGTAAGTCGCAAGTACGCCGGCAGTGACAAGACCTCGTCGAAAAATATCGTTTTCCAATCTTAAATAATATAAGAATCAAATAATTCAGCAAGGTTTCAGATTTCAAAGCAAAGTAAACAAGTAAAGCTATCACAAACATTCCAATAAAACATGATCAAACAATACCAACTATCAAAAACAAATACAATCTACTTCGCAATCGATTGCTGGTTGACTATAATACCAACTTTCTATGTGCATTGGAAACTTTTCGATGTATCGATATCTAGTTGGGAGCATCGAGTTGTTTGCTATCAATCGAAATCGGAGTAGTTGGATTGCATTTAAGTAAACAAGGGTTGTTTGTGGACAGTTTGTTAGCAATGCTGATACTGGTTGTAGTCTTACTTACTTTGAGGTATACATATACGTAGGTCGATAAGCAACTATGTTACCGCCAGACACATTGTATCGTCTACTTCTACGTTTGTGATTCGCAAAGTGGTAGGTTGAGTGTATACTATCTTATGGCCTGCACAGACTGGCGGAAGGGGCGACGGAGGATTTTTAATTTATTAGGTATACTATACCACACACCACTTCAACTCTTCACACACACTCCTACACAACACACCCACTCACACCACACCACACACTCTCAGTTGCTTAGACGGTGCTAGCATGTCATTCTGTTTGTTTCTGATGCATATAATAGTTAATAAATTGTAAATCCGTAATTGGCTGTAAGATCGGTTTATTTATTTTAACTAAAATTGTTATAGAGCTGTGGATTTTGTCAATAAATAAATAAATTATTTATCCAACCGAAATAAGGTATACACGGTGCCATTTAAGTACTTACAAAAGCGGCCCACTTAATGTACCCGACATAAACTACAGGCACGGTTTTTTTATAATTCATTAAAATAATAAGTAAGTACAATAAAAACAAATAATGCATTGGAGTTATGACACATACTGTTTATAATGTTTATGTATTAAAACAATCCCGGTTTATTCCGCGCCCTCCTTGGCAACACACAAGGCTCAGACTGCGCTCGTTACAGGATTTTTCAAATACGTTATGCATCATGGTAATGAATAATATTAGATGTTTTAAATGATTCAAATGTTCATAAATATTTTTTTTTATAATTAATGTGTAGTAGTTATTGCATATATGAAGTGGGCTGATTTTGTAAGCCGCCGTATGGTGTCGGCCGGTGCCGTATAGTGCCGTAAAAGATTAATACAATCCCATCACTTCCCGTGGGTGTCGAAAGAGGCTAAGGGACTAAGGGACTCACCAGAGAATGGGCAGCAGCGTTCTCTGTAAAACGCAACACCATACACTGCGATCGCCAATCCACCTGCCAAGCGTGGCGATTATGGCAAACCACCCTCTTTGGGGGAGGCCTATGTCCAGCAGTGGACGTCATTCCGCTGTTATGATGATGATGATGATGATGATGATGATGATTTTGTAAGACAACTAAAATGGCACCATGCATATTTCAATGCTCGGTTTTCAACTGCAAACTGCGCTGCGATGCTCGGAGGCCGATCACAGAGCATTGAAATACATACCTTATTCTGATTGGATAAATATTAAATTCAATTGATAAATTAAAAAGAATTCGCCATCCCGTCCGCCAGTCTGCACAGGCCTAATGGCCCACCGGTTTACCCACATTTGACAGCTGCTTTAAAACGTAATTATTCCCAGATTATATCTATACTAATATATAAAGCTGAAGAGTAGAAGAGATTTTTTATTTGCTTGAACGCGCTAAACTCAAGAATTACTGGTCCGATTTGAAAAAATCTTTCAGTTTTAGGTAGCTCATTAATCGAGGAAGGCTTTAGGCTATATCATCACGCTAAGACCAATAGGAGCGGAGCTGACGAAGTTGCGCGGGTCAACTAGTAAAAGATAAAAGACAAAACCAGTCAACTGATATAACCTATACATAACCCTTTAATTTGCACAGAATCTTGGAGAGAAAGAGATATTTTCACACACTTTAGAATTACTATTTTTGATTAAATCCTGCTAATTTAATAACAATTCCAATGATATCAGGTGATAGAGGGCTAACTACGTAATTTCCGTGACATCATCATTGTAGCGTAAACCTGGGGGGCTACTCTCTAACGAAATCCGTAGTTTCGGGCTTAGTTGCGGGCGGGCATTTTCTACTCCGTATCACCTAACCACTGAGAACTAATGATAACACGATTTGACAGTTACTGTGAAATCGTATTGTCATTCATTCTCAGTTCGGGTTCAGGACTAATCGTAAGTCTGTAGGTGATACGGAGTAGAATACGCCCGCCCGTAACTAAGCCCGAAACTACGGATTTCGTTAGAGAGTAGCCCCCCTGAAACCACCCAGACTTTGGCCAACAGTTTTGCGTTGGCGCGCAATATGGCCGCCACAGCTGACCGGATAAACTAACAAATTATTAGTCTATTCAACTATTCATATCTCTTACAGAAATTAGAATGCCGTAAACGCATCAGCTTTAAAAAAAAAAGCGAATTCTCTTATGCGTTATAATATTATACGTACCATACTTAGCGATGGGACCGAATAAATTCGCTGTAAATGAATAAATCGTAAATAATAATTTTGCACATACGTAAACCGGTATAGGAAATTAATTGAACATAAAATTAAACAATCTTAATTATTATACCTACGCATTTTGAAATGAAACAACACTCAAACACGTACCTAGATTATTTAAAATTCGTCACCTTCTGACATAAAACATTCGTGTAATGAGTCTTACGTCTACATACAACTTACTAATTGAATTTTCGATAATACTCGAATCGTCAATTGTTAATTAAATGGAAGTTTGCTCAAACACTAATTCCATTTAAGTAATAATCTGAGGGCAAATTAATGATAGCAGCTTTCGACATTAATTCCTACACCAAAATTCCTCTACAAAATCACAATGTTCACCGTCACGGTCAAAGCCTTGCCCAGATCCGGTTCAAATCGCAACGTTTACATACTGACACAGACTGAGCAAACAACTCACAAGCTGTGTTTGTTCACAGCCGTCAGTTGACACACTAATGGCTGCTCGTATTTGTTGTGGGGTCCCACTGTACGCTGAGAATATTGGCTTCCAAAGAAACAGGGGCACTTTTTGCCTGTATAGGTAAAATTAAGGTTCTTTATCGATTATAGTTTAAATGGGACAATCCCGCCACATTAGTGGCAAATTCCAAAAAATAAGTTACTTCTAGGCAGGCGTGCTCTATCTTCGACCGCATCATCGCTTACTATCAGGCGAGATTGTGGTCAAACGTATACCAATCAATAATAAAAAAAAAAATGAAAAAGTGGTCTTGGATCACGCAACGAAATAAATCAGTGAAGAGAACAGTGGAGGAGAAAGACGAAACATAATTACCACCTCCGTATCCAGTTCTACTTTATAGAGGTTGCGTAACAGAACAGAGAACTCCCACAATATCTGTTGAAAAAGGAAGATTAGAATGTTATTTCTACCGGCTTTTTACTGCCGTAAAAATTTAGTTTCGTTAGTAATTCTTGTGGCAGCATTAATGCCGTTATAGTTGGCAAAAGGGTAGATAAATCGATTGAGTTATTTACATATTCGGAATCAGGAAAACAGCTTTTCGGATAACATTTAATTTTGAAACTAACTCGAATAGTATCAGATTATTGAGTCTATTTAAATCATTTAATTTATCAAATGTATTTATTGAACCTACCCGAGTAACAGCTTCGTCTGCGACTTGCATAGACAACATATTTTGTAATTGTGATTATTTACATAAAGAGATTGTGAATAAGTTGCCCTCTGATCACAGTGGACAAACATTAACGTTTTGCACCTAGATACCTTTACGAAAAATTCAAATTAAATTTAGACCAATAACAGATAAAAATTTAGAAAAACTTAATAGTACTTTGGCCAGTAAATTATGTGTTCAAAATTTTAATAACATAGAAGACCCAAATGTGTTTTATACCAAATTTTTTTCATTACTCAACACTCAATTGCAACAATCAAAACTCAATCGAATCTTCCATGTTCCTCTTCCTAACGCAAACAGTAATCTGGCCAGACGATGCCCTTTTTACTTACATACACTCATCTACAATAACATAAGCAAGAAATGTGACATTAAATGTCTTAACATCCACTCATGTAGAAAAATGACCATAAGCTGGCTAAAAAGCCGACCTCGGCCGAGCTGGCCGATTCATCATTGAAACTGCACTTCATCACTCATACTGTCATATTCATTATTTACTAATATTTGATTTTAAGTTACTTAGTTTTTGTATTTTTAGTCTACTACCCTCATTTGATTAATGTCCATTTACAAATGCACGCAAGCAGGCCCCCAAGATACAGGCGCTGCCTAGTTTGGGGACCACCGCTAAATGACTATGCTAATTATTTATCTTTGTTACTGTAAGCATATTTTTAAGTATTTCTACCATTTGTCATATTATTCTTATGTAACAATGGACCAATAAACTAAACTAAACTTAACTAATTTAATGATAATTTTCCAATTAAGTCTAAAATTATTTACACTAAGTTTATATTCAGTGATTGGGCGACTCCAGGCATTCGAATAAGTAGAGAAAAGCTATACGAACTATATGGCCTAAAGCAACATGTGAATAACATAAGCTTTCATAAGTATGTTGCAAAATATTCAAAAACATTTAAAAGTGTATGCAAAATAGCTAAAGCTCTGTTTATTAGCAATAAAATAAAATCAGCAGATGACAAAGTAAAAACCACCTGGAAAATAATAAATAATGAAACAGGTAGGAAGAAAAAGTGTGAAACTAAATTTAATTTAAATACCGTACATGGTCCCATAAACTCAGATGCAGAGGTAGCTCAGGAATTTGAAAACTTCTTTGCTGATATTCCACGTAAAACTACACAAGCTCTTAACTCGTCACCCGCGCTCTCTGCTGCCTTTTTAAGGAAGAATGTCAAGGTATGCCCATCAGAGTTCAAGTTTCAACATACGAACCCCTTAGCCATTATAAAGGCTTTTAAAGATCTTAAAATTAAATCAACAGAAGATCTTTGGGGAATGTCTGTAAAAGTCTGTAGATCTGTTATTGAAACTATTGCTCCCTACTTAGCTCACATATTTAACTCTAGTGTAGACCAGGGAGTATTTCCTGATCTCATGAAGCACAGTAAAGTCGTTCCACTGTTTAAATCCGGTGATAGTCAAGAACCCAACAATTACAGGCCGGTGTTAATCCTGCCGGTTCTCAGTAAGGTGTTTGAAAAGTTAATGCTTAGCCAGATGTTACTACATTTTAATAAGAATTCCATCTTTCACGAACAACAGTACGGTTTCACTAAAGGGCGTTGTACAACTGACGCTGGTGTCACCCTAATAAAGAACATCTTTAACGCCTGGGAGGATTCACAAGACGCCATTGGAATCTTTTGTGACCTCTCGAAAGCGTTTGATTGCGTTAACCATGAGACACTTTTGTTGAAACTTGAGCATTATGGGATTAGGAATACATCCCTTGATTTGATTAGATCATACTTGAAAGACAGACAGGTTAAAGTACAGGTAAACGGTGTAAACTCACTAGGGTCTGAAATGGCAATGGGCGTTCCGCAAGGTTCAATATTAGGTCCATTCCTCTTTTTAGCATACATAAACGATTTGCCCCAATTACTTCAAAATGAACCAAAGATGGTGTTATTTGCTGATGACACATCATTGATATTTAAAATAGACCGACGGTCACAAAACCTTGATGATGTCAATTACTCTATTCACCAGGTTCAAGATTGGTTTACGGCAAACAACTTAGTACTAAATGAAAAAAAAACTAAATGTATTCATATTGAATGGACAAAAACTGGAATTTATTGATCAGACGGTTTTCCTGGGAATCACTTTAGACGAGAAATTGCAATGGGGACCTCACATAACATCTCTTGCGGCGCGGCTAAGCTCAGCCGCTTATGCTGTTAGAAAGATAAGACAGCTAACAGATATAGAAACCGCGCGTTTGGTCTATTTTAGTTACTTTCACAGCATTATGTCGTATGGTATTTTGCTGTGGGGTCGAGCTGCTGACATTGAATCCATATTTATTCTACAAAAGCGTGCTGTCAGAGCCATTTATAATCTTCGTCGCCGCAATTCTCTTAGGGAACTCTTTAAAAAGATTAATATTATGACAGTCCCTTGTCAATTCATCTATGAAAATATTATGCATGTAAGGAAAAATCGACATCTATTTAGCAAAATTAGTGATAGATATAATTTTAATACTAGAAATAGAAATAAACTAGATCAACCATTTTTTAGATTATCCAAAGTACGAACATCTTTCATGGGAATTAAATGAAAGAAAATATAAAACGTGTGTAAAAAAGACACTTTGTGAACAAGCATATTACAAATTAGATGATTATATTCAAGATAAGAATGCTTGGAAACATGCTAGTCCTGCTCCATAGGACAATCTAGGGTGTAGTAGACATTGTGAAACTGGTTGATATGTTTGTGTTTATTGTATTAATATTTACTATGTAAACAGGTGTATTTACTGATTTTCATATTTAATTTAACTCACACACTGATCATATAAATCAATAGTTGCAAAAATTTGTACGTATGTGAGTATTATGTTCCCTTACTAGCGAACTTATTAATTTTACCTCTGCTGGCATTTCTTTATTGTACCTATTAGTAGTACATAAGTGTTTTTTTGGGAGCATCGTCCTCACATATAATCAACTGATTAATGTATGCAAATATTGTAAAGCTTATTTTTGAAAAGAGTAACTATGGAGTTTCTTGTCCGTTCTTCTCCATAAGAATCTACCTTTTGCGAACGGACGACTAGAGTCACTATAATATTTTATTTTATTTTAATTTGACGTTCAAAAGTGCCTTTATTGGTCTAGTTGAAATAAATCATTTGACTTTGACTTTGACTTTGACTAGCTGTTTGCCCTCGGCTCCGACCGCGTGAATTTCGAAAAAAAAGTAACCTATGTGTTATTCCGTAAGGTGTCAGCAGGTGCCGTATGGTGCCGTAAAATAATAATAACTTCACTTCACTTCCCGTGGGTGTCGTAAGAGGCGACTAAGAGGGACTTGCCAGAGAATGGGAAACAGCGTTCTCTGTGTAACTCAACACCATACACTGCGATCGCCAACCTGCCTGCCTAACGTGGCGATTATGGCAAACCCGTCCCTTAGGGGGAGGCCTATGTCCAGCAGTGGACGTCTTTCGGCTGATATGATAATGATGATGTGTTATTCCAGACTATAATCTACCTCTGTGCCAAATTTCATGTAGATCCCTTCAGGCGTTCTGGCGTGAAAGAGTAACAAACATCCATCTATCCACACATCCATCCTCACAAACTTTCGCATTTATAATATTAGTAGGATTATAATATTAGTAGGAAGTAGGATAAGATATAATATAAGTACATAAAGATAGGATTAGTAGGATAGGAAGTAGGATTTAAAAGACTAGGGGTGACGTTTAGTGATCGCAAACAAGCGTGATTGCATATGCCTGCTGGTCGTGGGAAGCTGAAATTTGGCATGTAGTTTCCTTGGGGAGTGTAGGGAAACATTTCGAACGCCAAGGGCATTTGGAGGAATACGGATGGATTTTAGTCAGTAAGAGTTCTGACACATCCTTCTGCTCCGCCCATAGCCGAAGGAGTCATTTCATGTATGCCCCATCCTCAAAAAAAAAAAACAAAGTTTATGCACCGTTCAGCCGATCGCTAGCAGTTAGCCCGCGAATGAAAACAAAGTGCCGGATCTATATATCGTAAAACATAAAACGCTTTCACACAAAAGTACCAAACACTATAGATTTCTGTCACGGGCTGGATATTTTCGCTAGTCTGATTGCAACTGTTGTAATGCATGTAACACCCTTGGAGACAGTATTTCGTGATAGCTACAACCACCACCTGGTCGGCTCTAAAGAACAATAAAAAGTTCCCATTGCTATTTCTCCTCTAAAAGTAAATAAAAATCAGTTAGGACAAACGGTTTTATATATTTCCAATTCCGCTTTCATTATTCAAGGAATTTAAGTCAAAAGAAAAGAAAACGTTACTGAATATTATTTTACGTAATGACTGATTTTCTTTCGTGAACAAATGGTCTCTAAACAAGATTTGACTGAGTCTTACTTTTAATAGAAAAATGGATTCCGACGGCATAATGAGATTTTTGACCTTTCCTAGTGATCTAACATTTTTGATTTAGTATTTTTATTTTATATTACGTTTCTTTTCTTAGAACATTATTTTAGCTAGCATAATGAAAAAAAAACGTGGAGGATTTTTGCCGTCATTTTTGAGTTACCAGCTTTTCTGTGAAATGTATTTATACTTAGTTATGTTTTATTTCATAAATACTTACGTTACTGTCGTAAACTTTCCTGTTTTACATGAACGCTTTCATGAATTAATAAATAAAAACAGGTAAATAAACCCTTTTGGTTCGAAGTAATGTGGAAACTTAAAATATTTTGTATTTTTATTCACTAGTCTATGAACATTTTCTCTTCAGGAAGCTTTATTTGTATGTGCTTGTGAATAAGACATGTGATCTCTACTCAACTTTGCCCATAATATAACTACACAATAATCCTTAAAGTTCATCTCTACCAAACAATACTTTGTTTGTCATCGGAACAGAAAACAGAACGCGACCTTAGGTATACAAAGTTTCAGAAAATGCAACTTGCTTCTAAGCAAGAAACTTCTACCTATTCCTCACACAACTTAAAGTGATTTTGACTTACTTTAGAACCCCAGCTCTCAACAAGAAGTAATTTTACTTAGCACAGCATCAAATGCGACCGAAGTACTAAACTGTACGAGACGAAGCCAGTCGAAGAAAATAAGGCCTCGACCAGGGTGAAAAGCGCAAGCTAGAATATTTATCACTAGGTTTTTCTCGCGCATTTACTTATGTAGCCTTTCTACAAGAACCGTTTATTTATAAAATAAAGGGATAAAAAGAAGCTTATGGCACTAACTTATTTGAAATTACAGCGCGCTGTGATACTCGGTGGCTGCTCGTAGCGCTTGCCGCTTCAAATAAATAAATATAAATCTTTATTCCAGACCATGTCCATAACGCTATGGACGCAAGTGACGGGTTATTGTTTGACATTTTGCCCGCCATTTTACGTGTTACTAAGTGTTACTACTACGCTAGCTCCTCACTCTGCTTGAGGCCTTAAATATAAGAGAGAATTGACGAATGGAACGATCGTCAGTTGTTTTGATCCTGTGAAAACACAGCTCTCTGCAGTCTACAGCCCGCTATATCAAGTCGCGATGCAAACTATCGAGAATGAACTATCTCGCCCACTTCCGCTCTCGCTACCGCCTTAGTCACCGTGCGCTCATCCTGAAAGAGGCTTAAGGTCCACCGTCCGTACTGCTCATTTGTTTGCCAGGCCCGAATACGTGCACGGCCGTGTGGGTCACAATGAAAGATCGAGTCTATAATTATAATCATACATAGCGAAGCTACATACACATGCATATCTTTGTTATGGGCTGTAATAGAACAGTGCCTTCAGCGACGCGCTTCAAGCGCTGCTAGCTCAAAGCGCTTGAAGTTGGTAAAGCTGATTTATACTTGCGTGTTTCAGGTGTCGCGATATTGCTGAGCTAAACTAAGTTTGAAACTGTCTTATTACTTGGAAGTTGGGTGTGCAGTGCACGATATTGTGGTGGAGTTCATTTTACCCGTGTGTGTCAAAAGTATGAAAAAAATCCATGTAAATATTTGATCCGATTTTCATTAGTACGAAGAATATTTACAAAGGCAGAATGTCAGCTTATGAATATAAAAAATATTTGAAGCCACTAGTTAAATCTTCAGATAGAAATTTACTGACCATTGTAAAGTCAGCCCTGAATGCTTCTCACTAACTTCTAACTACCCTCAACCTCGTAATAGTTGGAGTACGTCATCCCAATAGAACTTATTCTCGGGATTAAAAATAGCCTGTGTCCTTAATCAAGGTCCAATCTATTTCTGATCCAAAATTAATTAAAGATACAGCAGTTTGATTCTGAAAAGACGCAAAAACGTAACAAAGTAAAACAGACAGATTTATACAACATTTAACAAAATAAATGCAAAATCTGAAAAGGGGGCATTCACAACCCCGAAATATCGAAAAAAAAAATAGCTATTCAGTACATTTTATGGAGTTGTGTACACCGTATACCCCTTTTCAGTGTGTGTTACAGGAGATAGGTTTGTGCGTGCCCGATGGGTACGTGCGTGCCCGATGGGTACGTACAGCGTCGTAGACGGCCCGATTTGTTCGCACATGCCGCGCGGTCGCACCAAGGTAATGGCCAAGGCCCCGCTCTCGCGGACATTGCGCACACTAAACTTGGTTGCCGATAAGATAGATGTACTCTCTTGTTCACTGAGCGAGTTCGCAAAAGTACAAGTTACACGTTTTATGTTATTCTAGTTAAATTAATTTATATTGATTGAAATAATTGTATTGAATTGATTATAATGTATTGTATTGTATTATTAATGGTAACTGAATTTAATTGTATGTACTATCTGTGAATTTAAATTTATTGTTATCGTAATTGTTATTTTCTTTTTTTCTACACTATCGCATTGGGTTTCTGTAATGATAGCTGTATGTGTGTTTGTAATCTATACTCTATACTTATTTAATATATAAAGCTGAAGAGTTTGTTTGTTTGTTTGCTTGAACGCGCTAATCTCAGGAACTACTGGTCCGATTTGAAAAATTCTTTCAGTATTAGATAGCCCATTTATCGAGGAAGGCTATAGGCTATATATCATCACGCTAAGACCACATGGGAACTGAGCAGTAATGAAAATTGTGACGCAGACGAAGTTGCGCGGGACAACTATAAATAAAATAAAATAAAAAAAGTATTCTCGAAAAATCAGTCCTCAATTCTTTAGTTAATTTAAAATTGTACTCCTTTCTCTATAAGATTTAATTTGTGAATTAGATCTATATCCTGAAATAGTTTCCCTACTCCCAGGAATCTATATAGCCTCGCAATATAAACATTTAGCCAACCTGTTGCGAAATTTGTGAAGCAACTCTAGGGATCTTGAGAACTTAAACTATTGAGAACTTTGAGTTACACTACATTTACACTATATTGAAGTACGGTATACGAATCAAAGGTTTTAGTTGTGCGCTTGTAGTAACTTTGTTTCAAATAAAATTTTGATAATATAGAAGGTTATATTTATTTTTATGGTGCACTCATGCGATTTGTAAAACTAAATCTATATAAGTCTAAACAAAAAAAAATATCGAATTACTGAAGCTTATTTTTAAGGCTCCGTACAATTTTTCTTTCTTTTCTTTCTTTTTTTCTTAATCTAACCTAGGATAATAGGGAGAGTGAGAGAGTTTTGCTTGTTTGCAGGAGGCATCCTCCAGAACAGCGGTTCTTAATCTTTTTGGCAGGCGACCCAAAGTATAAATAATATCTAAAGCCCTAACGATTTATTTATTTTTCAGTAATCATAAAATAATAGGACTAACTATAAGCCCGTGGTTTGCTAAAATTGATGTCATTATAAAACAGGAATAAAAAACTTTTTTAAGGCAGCAAGGCATGAAAATCTTACTTGTAGCTGGGCATTTTCAGCTTACTACTAAGAATAGGCTTCTCAGATGATTCTGCCTAAAATGTCGTGACACAAATTCTAGCAAATTTTTCTTTTAGTAAGTACTTAATCACCCTGCAATTCAAGCAATTCTTCTTGTAATCCTGCAAACCATCCTAATACCGTTCGCGCAGTTCGCAGCGTTTCTTAACCTCATCGTGACCCAAAATCGGGTATTTTGGGTCACGATGAGGTTAAGAAACGCTGCCCTTAAAGTACTGATACAATTATAAAGATTTTTTAACTGTTGGAACAAGACTATGGGTTAAGTGCCATAGGCTTTTGATCCCGAAATATGCTTTGCTATATTTAAAAAGCTATTAGCATAGCTTTCTAAAGAGTTCTAAATCCTTTGTGAACTGAAAAAACCTCGACAGCTGTACATAATAAAATTTTACTCTAAACAAAATGCTAAATTTCTTAAATGCCATATCTAAATAAGGTTTTAAAAGTTGTCACAAGAAACAACGAAGTGATTAAAAAACCCATTTTGTTTTTGAAATGAAACAGAATAGACTGACATTAATTTTCTAATTAGACAAATTAATTTTACAAGAATTGGAGTTCCAATATTTCTTGAGCTCTAATTAATTTTGCTGGAAACACTTGGTTGAAAATGTCACTGAAATTATGAAATTTTAGTACTTACCTTATCTACCTAGCTTCACTGCTACCTATTTACCTACCCTGGCTTTATATGAAAAGATGACTAAAATGCTTGTTTTCACTAATACTTGGAAAGACTTATCTTAACTCAGAGGATATTATGTGTTCCATCTGGGATGCGGCACAGAGAGTAAAGCCTCCATCGAAAAGGGAGTACCAGGGTAAGTCGGAACTGTATGCGGTGCCTTAGTGAATCGGCGTGATGATATTCCAGTGAGTCGGGATGATGCTGCAAGTTCCAGTGAGTAGACGTGGTGCGGCTGGTGGCTGCAGTGGGTGTGAGCGGTGCTGTGCGACGCAGTGACGCGACTGCTGGCGTCGAAGGTTCAGTGTGGTTCAGGTTGAAGATGATGATAGAGGTTGAGGATGCTGACTAGCAATGCGCAGTATTGGTGGTCAGGATACTCGTAGAAACCCAGGGTACTGGCTTGCTGTATGACTCGCTGCTCGAGAGCTTGAGGTCACGCTAAGGAGAAGGCTGCGCTGACGTTCACTGTCGAGGCTTACCAGTTGTAGAGGGTATGCGGAACAAAGAAAAAAGTCCCGCCAGCCTCCATTGAAAAGGGAGGATCCTCCGACCAGACGGTTGTTGGTTCCGGTGGGCAACTGAACGAGAGTTGATGTTCGGACTGTTGTTGATATGTGTTTAAATTGCACGGAGAACTCTGATACAGGATTTCGTTAGAAGTTCACTGCTGGCGGGATTCCGCGGGAAAGATGACGTTGCAGTTCTTTTTGTTGCCATACAAATTTTGCTTCGTTAGTTTTTCTTGTGGCAGCATTGGTACCGCTACACACCAATGTAACGGAATGAGAACGCAAAAGCCTGATTATGCTACGCTATACTTGTAACTATGTCAATCGATTTTGGACTTTTTGAAAAACGTCATTTCTCATAGAATAGATAGATTTTTTTTTTCATTAATCTGAACTGACCCCACTATAGTTGGGAAAAGGCTTAAAATATTACATATAATTTTTTTAAACTTTAAGTTGTTCCCATCGCAACTTGTTACAATTTATATATTGTGTCCAGTAAAACATTGACATATAAAAAAACCCTAACCAACGACCTTAAAGCTGTTGTAGATATTGAAAGGGAACGAAGGCACTGGCAGTTCGAGGCAACATGTTGGCTCGTAGATTCTGGCGTTGTGCGGACCAAGTCAAAATTACCTTGTTCAAGGCATTTTGTCAAGGTCTGTACGCGGAGTGTCTGTGGGTCAGCTACACCAAAAGGTCGTTAGATGTCTTGCCCGTCCAGTACAATAATGTTTTTAGGATGTTGTTCAAACTGCCCCGTTTCTGTTGCGCATCGGTAATGTTTGCTCAGAACCGAACTGATGGCTTCCATGCAATAATTCGAAAAAAAGTCGCATCACTGATGCGTAAAACGCGGGACAGTGACAATAGTATCCTGAAAACAGTTGTGGCGAGTCCTCACTCAGCTTTTCTGAGGCACTATGTGGGGAGGATGGTCAGGTAGCTTATTCCTCACTTTATCGTTCTCTGCACATCCTGCTTTGAAGGTATTGCGGAACAGAGCGTAAAATCACGCACACCTCCATTGAATAAGAAGGATCCTCCAACCAAGCGGTTGTTGTGCCTGACGGGCATAAGCCCGATACTTGATATTCAGGCTGATGAATATGTTTAAATCGCACGGTAAACTCTGCTTGCACGATGCTGGATTTTAGTTCACTGCTAGTTGGATAGATGGCGTCGTGGTTCCTTTTGTTGCGATGTAGATGTACTTCGTTGTTTTTTCTTGTGGCGGCATTGATGCCGCTACACTAACACTAGTTATAAGATATTTTACTAACAAAATGAGCTATATTGTTATGCGAAATTGATAATTAAATTACATTAAACCTCTAGTTACCTACCTTTCGGGGAATACACGTGTGAGTCATGTTCATTAAAAATACATTAGATATTTTTCCGAGAACTCGCCTAACCACGTTTTTAATGAGAAGGCCTTTTGATAAAAATGTTGTTTTAGCGGCGCCTACGTTAATTACCCTTCTATCGTTTCATTCTCTTTGTTTTAAATATTTATAATTTATGCGAGTTAATAAGGGTTCGGGATAATTTTATTGTTTGACCAGTACCCCGGCTCGCCTCTGTTTCGCACGGGTGCAAATAATATACACAAACCTTACTGTTTATCGCTTCATCAAAATTCTTTTCGAAGTTTCGAAGTTTTAAGCGGAGTTTTTAATTTTTTTATTTAAATAATTATTTAAAAATACATAGATATATACATGCTCTTGAAATCAATACCCGCCTCTTTCTGGTGTAGTCGGCTATAAAACGATATTTATAATTACATTTGCATTGGATTCAATCATAGACTTAATATCGCATCAGAATGCTTGACAAGTGACATTTTTAGAACTTTTTTTAACCGAGGAAAAAACGGAGTAGGTTCTCAAGTCGACGCGTATATATCTATTTTTTTATATGACCAAACATAACTTTTTACAAAGTAGTCCGATTTTGATAATTCTTTTTTTATTGGAAAGAATATACCTCGAAAGTGGTCCCATATAAACTCGTAAAAAATGGGGGAAAATAGAGGTGATTTATTGTTCACTCAAAGATTTTAATGATGAGTTGTGTAGCATTTTATGTAGGCCTACCCATGTTAGTAGTAATTAGTAGATTATAGGCACAAAAAATATAAACAAAAACTTTTTAACAAAAAAATTAAACATCCGAAAAAACTGAAAAGCTTCCTAAAGAAAGACTTCCGAAAGTAAAGTTATTTTTTGCAAAAAGGTTTATTATTTTTTGCTTTTCAGTTTTTTCGGATGTGTAATTTTTTTGTTTAAAAGTTTCTGTTTATATTTTTTTTGACATAAGGCGTTTTTTACCCGATTGTCCCAAAATGAGGGTAGGTAACCTTTTACCTAACTCTAAACTAAAAGATTAGCTGAGATTCTGATCAACAGTTTCATCATATCTCAACATAAATCAAAGCTACACAGAAATTCATCACTTCGTTACTACGCCAGTCACTTCATACCTTTTTTAATTAACTCACGATGACGGCCATGGAATTCGATTACTTTCAGATTGGCTTTTTTCCATGAAAAACAAGCAACGTTGGGAATTTTAAAATTTTAAATATTTAAGTGCGCTGGCCGCTAGCTGTAGTGAAAATTAATATGCAACTGGTTTTCTACAAGTTTTATAATTTTTAATAGTTTGAAACTAAAAAGTTTCTGAGTTAAAATGTTTCAAGTTTTGTTGGCTTTTAGGATTCTGTATCCAAAGGGTAACCAACAGAACCCTTTTACTTAGCCTCCGCTGTCCGTCCGTCCGTCCGTCTGTCTGTCAGCAGGCTGTATCACAACAACTGTAATAGGAGATAGTTGAAATTTTCCCAGATTGTGTATTTCTATTGCCGCTATAACAAATATTAAAAATTAAGGTACGGAACCCTTCGTGTGCGAGTCCAACTCGCACTTGGCCAGTTTTTTAACCCTGCTTGGAGCATGTAGACGGGTCATTAATCTCGACCAACACATACGGCTGGCTGCACACGAGGTGTTGGTTGGGAAGGCTTTGATTTGTGGTCAACTTGAGATCATTAACGTATTTCAGCCGATTTCACTCTAATGGACACGATTCGGTAGACAGAAGGCGTTTCTGGATCGCTACATGACTTCAGAGGCAGCACGGTATTAACATTTGTGGTCGAATGTATAAAATTGAGATCCTGGTTAGATGTTTGAAATATAGCTGATTATTCTAATGTCCCTTGATCACATAATACGAGTCGTTGGGTGAGACAGCAAAATTTTACTAGGTTAAGAAAGTAGGGTGAACGAGTATTAGGTGTAAGTAGCAAGTATTTATGTAACTAAATAATTCTAAGTTTAATTTAAGCGGTGTGTTTTTTTTTATATTGAACTCACACCATAATTTACATTATGTTTTTATACGTGAGGTGTTGTTATTGGCTTGCTGGTGACTACGGTTTCTTGTTTTGTTTGTTTTTATAAGCGGTAAGTCCTCCATGTACTAAATAAATAATTAAATAAATAACTACATATATTTTAACATGATGAAAATGAAATCACAAAAACAGCAGGAAAGGTACCGTGCTGCGTGCGACACGTGAGTGCATGTGCATGATCCCTACCGAGTGTACAAGCAAGTTAGTGCGTGGAAGCGCTGGGCTGTGCACTCAGTCTAGTTGATAAAACAAAGTACGAGTGACTGTCTCATTCATTGACTCGGCTGAACACGTGTTAAGCACTCGTCAAATCATATAAGAACCATGTAGATTGAACTAGGTTGATATCTGAGGTGGTCTTTTGAGAAAAGTACCACACAGATTTGAGCAGACCTGTACAGACAGTGCAATCATTTTTCAGTTATCGTGTAGCTCAAACTTAGAACTTTAAGGAGCTCAACGATCTGACGAACAATATCAAAGTAAGGACATTTGTGTAGGCCGCATAAAGAACTCAAGCTGCCAGATTAACATTAACTGAAATGAACCCATAACATAGCAATCTATATGGTCCTCATATTCACAATACGTTATATGAGGACCATGCAGATTTTACTTGTGTTACTCCTTCCTCACACGACCCGCGTACTCAACACTGGCGACGAGAATTTTACCTACAACGAGTTAAAGATGTCCTCTGAGATGAGGCTGTCGTGTGTCACTCTACAGGAATACTTCTTTTCACACACCCCCCAATTTCACGCAGCCGGGCCCCCAATTTCACGTAGCCGGGCCCAGATGCAACTCCACTTCAGCATATCAAAGGCTTTTTCAAAGTCCACGAAGGTCAAATACCATATGCCATTCTGATGCCTGTTTGAGTATAATGCGCAATGTATTAATCTGGTCCGTACATGATCGATTAGGTCGGAATCCAGCCTGCTCTCCGCGAAGAAGCGCCGGTCCAGGATGATCCTGCAGAGCACTTTAGACAGCGCCGAGAGCGAGGTGATGCCTCTCCAGTTGCCACATTCACTGACGTCTCCCTTCTTAGGAACGGTGATTAGGAGACCTTTATTCCAGTAGTCGGGCAACTCTTCGGCTGACCAGACGTTGCACAAGAGGGGTGTCAGCACGTTTGCGGCGGTGAACACGTCAGCTTTAAGCATTTCCGCCATGATGAGGTCATCACTTCAAGAATTACCAAGGCAAGAGCAACCTTTGCACAGTTCCGTCCTGTATGGCAATCAAGAAAATTGACCCGAAGAGTAAAACTCAAAATATTCCGGTCCAACGTAAAAACCGTGTTGCTGTACGGATGTGAGACGTGGAAGGTCACTAAGGACATCTCGCAAAACCCCAGGTCGTTATCAACCGATTTCTTCGTCGTATCCACGGTGTTTACTGGTCCGAGAAAATCTCCAACCAAGATCTGTGGGAACGCTGCGGTGAGACTCCGATCGACCAACAGATCAAACGCCGCAAGTGGAACTGGATCGGCCACACGCTCTGAAGGGACAACACATACTGAGGCAAGCCTTAGACTGGAATCCCCAAGGAAAGCGTAAACGTGGTTGCCCCAAGCAGAACTGGCGCCAGACGATCATTGTAGAAACGAAGCAATTAGGAAAGACTTGGAGCGAAATGAAGCGCGAAGCTCCAGACCGTTCGGAATGGCGGCGCACTGTGGACGCCCTCTGCCCCATCTAGGGGACTCAGGAACTTAAGTCAAGTAAGTAAATGAAGAGTTAAAGATGTCTAGTTCTGTGCAATTTGAAGCCAGGTTACAGAGAAAATAGATGAAGAAAACATTACACAGGGTGACACAGTGGGCGGCTTTATCGCTAAAAATGATTTTCTAAAGACAACCTTTGGATGAATTTTAAAGAAAAAAGGACCGACGGTACTGTAGGTAGTCTTTGGTGTCTATTTATATATACAACTAGCTAGCTAGGCAAACGTTGTTTTGCCAAACTAAAACAAAAAAATACCCTACCTTCATTCTCATACCTACCGAATATACACACAAAATTTCATGAAAATGGGTCGAATCGTTTCAGAGGAGTTCGGTAACAAACACCGTGACACGAGATTTTTATAGATTCAAGAAGAAGATGAATACAAAATATATAAATTCAAACAGACAATAATAATCCTGAAACAAAAGCATAGAACTCAAATAAAGATGATTAAGGAGAGAGATAGCAATTTTCAATCATATTTTAAGAAGTGGACAAAGATTGATTACCCCATACTGATACGGGCAAAGCATTCCATAACAACATCGCTTGAACCGTAAAAAAAAATGTCGTAGAAGTTAGTGGAATGCATAGGCATCTCTAGTTTCAAGTATCTAATGACATAAATATCAATTTTTTGTGTCATGAATGAACTTGAAACGTTATTTAAGATAAGAGGGATTGTAGGATTGAACAGAATACTAGACTTTAAGAAAATATGCTGAGAGTGCTTGTCATAATATTACTATTGTGGTCATGTCGAAATTCTAAGTGGTTCGTGAAATGGGATATTCATTTCAAACCCATTTTGCTTGATGCTTTTATAATACTGTTTAGTTTTTAGTATATCAGTTTTTTTTTTTCTACTAACTATGGCCGTACTGTTTTTATTTTACAGTAACATGCTAACGTAACTCTCAATAAAAATTATTATAAAACCCTTTTCTATCAGAATAAAAAGAAGATCAATAAAATTAAAGCAAGACAAATGTTTGCGTACAATACTCAATTACTTTGTTCAAATAGCTCTGTTTGGTTTTCACTTGCTTTTTCTACTGATTCTAGGAGACATGAATTCATGACATATCTAAGAGGGAACGCGGGTGGAGAGACTTTGTATGTAAAAAGGCTTTGGGTTTGGCTTTCACCTATTTTCTCCTCCAATATTGAACCGATTTAAAAGATATTTCATAAACTGAATAAGTAGGATATGTACCGTGTCCCTATGTTTTATTTTTTGATGATATATTAAACATATGAGTACTAGAACCCTCAAAAAATGCTCAAAATTATCCGATAAATCGCTTTCAACAGAAACCTTTTTTTTTAAGGATGGGAAATCATCAAATGACTCCTCCCGCTCTGGGTGAAGCAGAAGAAAGTGTCGGACTCTTACTGACTAAAACCCATCCGTGTTCCTCCTAATGCCCTTTGCGTTCCAGGGCCGCGGTGACTGTTTCAAACAGATTCCGCAACCCCGGCAGGCACTGGCCCTTGCGGGTCTCGTCTTTTATGCTGACAGCTCTTTGAGGCGCGCGTGGAACACAGCGCGCCGTCGACTCGGGCCTGGTTCTGATCGGACGGTGAGCCACCCAATGCTTGACGTCCGCAGGCCCGTGCTTAGGGTGGCCGGGAATCGCCCTGCGACTCCCGACGCCCGGGGTCAACAGAAACCTAGTGTACAAATTTGGCAACTATTAGTGAATAAAGAAAAACATAGGGACATAGTATACCTTCTTTTTATTCAGTTTGTGAAATATCTTATATCGGTCCAATATTGGAAGAGGAAACAGGCGAGAGCCAAATCTCGAATTATGATTTTTTGCAATACAAAGTCTATCCCGCATTTCCTCTTTAATTTCACTTTCTGAAATTATTAAAGTGTTGAATTAAGAATTGTATTGAGTCAATCCCAACCACAATTGGTACAATTTTCAAGCCAAAGTAGAGTTTGACAAAAACTCGGGGTAAAATTTTGGTTTAAAAACCTTATTTTTTTTTATTTAAATCAAAGTACCTTTTGTTTTTGATAAAGTTTATTTTATGCGAATGTAGAATGTGTAGTGAATCACGTCTGCGTTTGTGAAGGTACGGAAATAGTTCCGCTTTTATAACTAGATGGCGTAGGCGTCGAGTTAGATCGCGCTATGGTTTCGTTACCGCGGTTTGTACTAATACGATCCGCATTGAACCATTTGCGCTTAGCACACAAACCGCGACCCGCCGCCTTCCGGCCTCGCCGCCGAGGCCCCGCGCGACGTCCCAGTAATAATAGCAATGTTGTTGTTGCTCCCCGTCTTTTGCCTAACTAGCCAGCCCGCGCCGCTGAGCCATTAGCTTTAAACTCCCCAAATAATAATGTCATGACCCAGCCTGTCCCTTGCTGCCCTCCCGATAACGATGCCACTGAGCCGAGGCCCGAACCCCACAGGGGGTGCCCCCAGTGAGCAGAGTTGTAGGTTTAAATATTTTTAGTTGCCTTGGCTGGGGGCTTTAGAGTCATTCTGAGGCCACCACAGGCTAGCCCGGTTAAGTAGTAACCACCCGTCTAGAGGTGAACTACGAGTGGTCATTGTCAAAAAAAAAAAAAAAAACCATTTGCGCTTGATTTGCTTGAAGTTGCTAGCGTTGCTGTGCCAATATTTCTAGTACAAGCTATTACTGCGTTAGTGGTAATAGCTTCAGAGAACATATAATGATATAGAAAAATACTGTGGTGGCACGTGGCACAGTGCCTGCAAAATTTTTCATGTTCTCTACTATGTCGACAGACCTGCCAAAGACACGAAAAAGATGTTAAAAATAATGAACAGATGAGAATTATACTAAATTAAACAGTTAAAATATCAACTTGTAACGAAAAAACAATTTTTTGCAGGTGTGAGTATATAGATTGCTATAGAAATGAGTATTACCTAATTTTGTACATGTAGAGGTAACCAAAAAGAAGCAACAGCAAAATTGCTTTTCTTAAACCGGGTTTCTGAGGTAGTTTATTGGTCGTTTATCTGTCCGTTAATTCTATTTGTTGAGAGACAATTTTGCTGTTGCATATTAGAAACCGGTTTTTATTATTATTTGTGTGTACATTAACTGATGAATAAATAATATAGCTAACTAAACTTACTAAGGTGGCAGTGAGTGGGGCATATTGATCGCAGAAAAGAAGGTCGTTGGGGCCGAAAAGTTCTGCAGTGGCGACCGCGTACCGGAAGAGGCAACGTTGGAAGGTCTCCCACAAGGTGGACCGATGACCTGGTGAAGGTAGCGGGTAGCCGATGGATGCGATATACGCAGGACCGATCGTTATGGCGACGGATGTCTTTCGGCTGATATGATGATAATGAAATAAAATAAAACGAACCACTTTATCAAAGTCTTAATTAAGGCAGCTCTCTCGAGAAATGCTTAAAAACAGCGTGCAGATGAAGCAACTTTTCGTCGGCATTTACTACGAAATTACATCTAAAAAATAGGCGGTAATGATATGATACGTAATTTGGTTTAACAAGAATTTATGTATCGGTATTACATAATAAGATAAAAAAATCACCAAATCACCTCCAAATACCATCCAAACCAAAACCATTGATGAAACCATTTTACTCCATTTTTTAACAAAAGTGTAAAAAGTATCTACTGCTTTGCAATACAAACCAAATAATTTGGTTTTGTCACTTTTTTAAAATATATGTTATTTTTCTACACTAATATTATAAAGAGGAAAGATTTGTTTGTTTGTTTGAAAAAAAATCTTTCAGCAATGGATAGCTACATTATCAGGGAGTAACATAGGCTATATATTATCCCCGTACTCCCACGGGAACGCGAATTTTATAGTAAATTAAAAATGCGGGTAGCGGAGTGGCGCGTAGAGGAGTAGTTAGCTCCGTTTATATGCACAAGGTCACTGGCATGTATAAACTTTAACTCAACTCATATTCCTTGAAACAAATTGATCCAATCCGGTTATATTGGTCCTGGTATTAATTCAGTTCTGCTCGGCGTCAACTGTAGACATGTACGGATGTGTACTCTCACTCATTTTACGAAAAGAATTCAATATCGTGACATGTCGAGCTCCGGAGCAAGTTTAAGGAGGTAAGAGTTTCTGGACCAGCCGTACTCAACCACGGCCCGTGGGCCGCACGAGGCCCAAAAAGCTTTCTGTGTGGCCCTGTAGCTTAACACATTAGAGTACTATAATTTGCAAGTATTTATCCATCACCGGCCTCATGTAGTTTAAAAATAACGGCCAAGTGCGAATTATCTTATTACATTATTAAAAAAAATTCGCGCCTAGAGGTAGTTTATGTTGGGCCGCATTTGTAAGACAAAATGGCACCGTATAATGTTCCAAATGTTCGTAGAACAATTACATGACGCAATTTCAAAAACCAGCGACACAATTTATTGTCATAAGTCTATAAGCGTAACGTGACTACAAGATATTAGGGCGCCTACAAATTTGCCGCAAAGTACCTCGCTGCGGCAGCACAGCCGCTGTAGTGCTGCCGTCGCGCTGTTTGGTTAAGCCTTATAAATAAAAAACGCGCGGCGGCGGCGCTGCTGCTGCGCTACGGCCGCACGTCATTTCATCGATCGACTAGTGATGATGCGCACGTAGTTATTTTTTTCAAGTCAAACGTGATCGAAATTCAGGTTGAAGAATTTATCTATGAGGTTGAGAGTCGTCCAGTGATATGAGATTCGAAGTCAGCGAGTGTTTTAAAGAGTCTTTCTTTAGCACAAAATATAGTATTTCGATGGATGAGTTTTGTTTTCCAATATAAGTTTCCAAACGGAAAATTAATTCGTAGAATTACTACATGGTGGCATACACAATGAATGTGGTCCCAAAACGTTTTGTTTTGGGAACACATTCATTGTGCGTACAGCTAAGGAGTGGAATTCCCTGCCTGAGTCTGTGTTCCTGATAGCTATAAACTGGAAGTCTTTGAGTAAAGAGTTAATAGGTTACTTCTAGGCAAGCGTGCTCCATCTTCGACCGCACAATCGCTTACCATCAGGTGATATAGTGGTCAAAGTATGCCTACTGCAAGAAATTCTAAAATTTTTGGTCACAGTTAGCCTTTTACTTTATGAAATTCAGTTCAGCAACAATTTTTAGGTTTCTTTTTCCAAAATCTGTTTTCGTTTTAATGGTAACACTAACAACAGTGTTTTGCCTTCAGAGTCCATCGTGAAACTAAATATACAAAAATATGATCCTAGCCGTTACAGCGCGGCGGCAGCGTTGCAGACGCGCTGTCACCGCGCGGCATTTTGCGAATAATTTGAAGGCCCTTAAATTTCGGTTACTGGTATAGTGTACATATATACCTCTAATTAATCTTGAATAGGATTAAAATAAAACATCCCCGCTACTTCCCATCCCTTGTAACAGTTTACATTATCCGGGCCACAGAAGCGGGGCGCTCCATACGAAAATAATTTTATGTGCAATAAAAAGCCTTTTACTTGACGCGTAAAAAGCCCGGTTTTCAGTCCACACCGCCGTGTTTGGCGTCCAATACACGAATTTTCATAGA
Source organism: Lacanobia wlatinum (assembly GCA_947578705.1). NCBI lineage: Eukaryota > Metazoa > Arthropoda > Insecta > Lepidoptera > Noctuidae > Lacanobia > Lacanobia wlatinum. Next base: position 22,108,086 of record OX388039.1, read on the forward strand.
TATTGTGAGTTTATTCTGGCTTATATTGGATGTTGTATTTGCAATATGACTTTATTGTAGATTAATTGAATCAGCCTAAACCTAGGATGCAGTAATTTCCCGCAAGGTTAGGCAGATCTGTACTCTACGGTAATAGGTACATTACAAAGGTACATAGTTTTGTTGAGGACAATACTCTGAGTTTCCTTGTATGATCGAATCAGGAATGATGATATCCTCGGGAGAACCAAGGTTATCGACATAGCCCGAAGGATCGCCAAACTTAAGTGTGCCAAGCACATTCTCCCTGAACCAGATGGTCGATGGGGCCGAAAAGTCCCGGAGTGGAGAACGCATACCGGAAGCTGCAGCGTTGAAAAGCCTCCCACAGCTGGACTGACGACTTGTTGAGTGTCGCGGGAAGCCGATGGATGCGAGACGCACAGGACCGGTTGTTGTTTCAACACTTGGGGGAGGCTTATGTCCAGCAGTGGATGTCTTTCGGCTGATATGATGATGATAATATTTCGGCAGTTATGTTTAAGTCCTATTTAATAGGATGTTAACCTATTGCCGTCAACCCGGTAAAAATGTAGGCTTCGTGCTCCTACTGAAAAATTACAAAAGGAAAAACACAAAAACAGTTTGCTTAAACCGATCCGCTTTGAAAGTGAACCCAGGAGCGCTTGTCCTGCCAGGGTTGCGAAATTTGTTTGGAAGAGTCACCGCGACCCTGGAACGCGAAGGGCATTAGGAAGAACACGGATGGGTGTTCGTCAGTAAGAGTCTGACACTCCTTTCCGCTCCATTGGAAGGAGCTATTTGATGATTTACCAGCCTTAAAAAAAATGAATGCTTGTCGCTACAGGCAACATGAAAGTATAAGTATCACAGTTAATCCATTATTCATTCATACTCTATAAATATTATAAAAACGAAAGGAACTCTGTCTATCTGCCTGTCTGTTTGTCACGATTGCCAATAAATGCCCAAACCAATTTTGATAAATTTTGGTACAAGCATACTTTTTATATTCGATCGTTTTTAATGTCACGCGGGCGAAGCCGCTGGCAAAAGCTAGTAAAGAGTAAAATCAGAAGAATAATAATAATACATGTCACATAAACTCAGTGGTACACGTCTCTGTCATTCCAACTTGGTATGTGAGGCGTCTGAATGAAAAGGCGGTGAATTATGATGTGCCGGCTGAAAGGGTTGTAACTCGAAGGAAAAAAACATTTGCTCCAATCCAACAAAGGACCGAGACAGGCAAAAATAATATAATTCAAAAGAGCTAATTATATAGGTACCATGTTAACCAACAATACCAAAAGCTTCCAAAAGTTGCTATTTTAAAGGAGTGTGAAAAAACAGCGTTATTTTACAAAAATACCATTACAATTAATACCATTCTATAATTATATGTACACTTTAAATTAGATCTTTTAAATATAAGACCATTATTATTTTGGAAGCATTCCATCAATTCGTCTTGCGATACTCTAGGCAATGACATCATGTCAAAATTGACAAAAAATGACTAACATTGTGTTAGAACTTAAAACGACGAAACGTCAAAATACCAGACTACAAAGACAAGTAGTAGGTCTAAATTAGATTACTTTCCAAGCCCTTTCATCGTCATCATATCAGCCGAAAGACGTCCACTGCTGGACATAGGCCTCCCCCAAAAGGGGGGGTTTGCCATAACCGCCACGCTTGGCAGGCGGGTTGGCGATCGCAGTGTATGGTGTTTCGTTTTACAGAGAACGCTGCCCATTCTCTGGCGAGTCCCTTAGTCACCTCTTACGACAGCCATGGGAAGTGATGGGATGGTATTATTCTTTTACGGCACCAAACGGCACCGGCCAATACCATACGGCATAAAGCCAAGCCCTCTAATGAGATTAAATTGGTGCAGTTAGTTTAGGCCAATCTATACCACCAATTGTATCAAACTCTTTGAGCTTTCTGGGGCAGTCAGCAAAGACAAAAGCCATGAATTTTCTTCTTTATCCACGACCTCACAAAATGTCTCCAAAGCATTTTATCAAATCAAACGGATCACATATCAGAGAAAATATTTCTATAGAGATGTCTATATTATATTATGCTATCAAAGAATTGCTTTAGGCGATAGAACAAGCCGGTTTCTACACTCGACAACCTTTAAAAGCTGTATGTATGAGTCCAGTATAAGTTGACCTCTCATTAAATGTAAAGTTTTAACAATGCAAGGTCAAAATATACTGGGAATTTTCCTAAAACTTGATTTTGGTGTCGTGTGTACCCTTACGGTGACAAGGATGATAGAGTAAGAGTCAATAAGGAAAATGGCTTACTAAAAAAAGTAATGGTAAAGCAAACTCGAGGGTTATTTGATACCATCGTTCAGTACAGAGATTTTTTCAGAATATATGTAAATATTTTGTGGCACTCAATGGCGGTATGGTGGAGACAAATATCGTGGGAGTCCTTATTTGAATAGTCTAAATTGCATTCAGAGAGAAAATGTTCATAATATTTGAGCGACCAAATATTTATTTGAGTGTCAACGTTACGTCCTGCATTTTTTTCAATATTTGGCAAATGATTTATTTATACTGAGCGGCATTTTATCATTTGGCAGGAAGACGGAGGTCCCCTCTCCGTCCTCCTGCCAAACGATACTCAACTGTTACCCCTTTTTCTAACTCAAATGCTCTGCTGATTATAGTAGTCTTCAAAGTAGTTTTTCTATTCGAAACACTTAATTTAAGATAAAATGAGTATAAATAAATCATTTTGTCCCCCTGTGCCCTGGCACCACTCCTATGTAAAGGCGACGCACCGTTCTTAAGAAAAACTAATTATATTAACCTAACCTCGAAACGTTTTATAGCCGCTCAACATTGCGCAGTCGAGGGAGGCCTGGTAGATGGAGTCCCGCGGGGCTCCTACTTCTGACTGGTTTATAAAAAAAGAACCGCCATCCCCTTCTAACCTAACCTGTCCGAGTTCGGGTGCCCCAAGTACAAAGCTCGCTTCGCTCACTCTTGCATCCAATGCCACTCAATTTGGCCAGTGAAGGGAGGCCCGGTAAGGCTTACAGGAGTACGTAAAACGATCTCATCATTTCATTAAAAAATCGTATCAAAATCTACACTAATCTACACTAATATTATAAAGAGGAAAGCTTTGTTTGTTTGAAATAAATAGGCTCCGAAACTACTGGACCGATTTGAAATTCTTTCAGCAATGGATAGCTGTATTATCAGGGAGTAACATAGGCTATATTTTATCCCCGTGCTCCCACGGGAACGGGAACTACGCGGGTGAAACCGCGTGACGTCCACTAGTAAAAAATAAAAACATAAGACTTTAAATAGAATATCAGTAACCAATAATCATTAATAAAGAAGCTTACAAAACGTTGCTTAAAGGGAAATTTTTAGTAGTTCGTTATCTAAAACCTCAATTCGAAAAATCGTTTCTATCTTAATATTGAAGTTGTCCTCTCTGTATTTCTAGTCGCTCACTTAGTAATTTCATTTCATAAGCTCGTTTTGGATTTTATATTAATCAATATTCGTCGTTAGTTTAGTTAATTTTTCGCTTACTCTAATTCATACCGCTCAAGTTATTAAAACAATATCTCATCAACAGTCGCTAAGTTTTTTTTTAATCGATCGTTTTATAATTCCCCATTTTATATTAGTCTGTGTGACAAAAAACACTACGCTTGTGAGTGCATTGTGACTGACTATACATAGTACCTCCTAAGCCTAAGACTTAAAGTCACCAAAATCTAATAAGTCCGATCTGACAGTTGAGTAGAGAGAGATAGAAGATTGGTTTACCACTAAGTGAGAAAGAGATTTATTTTTATGTCCCTTTCATACTTACTAGTAAAGCAATGTTGTATCTTGCTGTCAAAACGGGCCTTTTATTTTTTGACAACTATAACAGTCACCTTTTATTACTAGTAAATATTTTTTTAGCTGTATTTTGCTTTGATCCTAAACCCTGTTAGACGTAATTATTTTTCTGCTCTATCTTGCGGGCTCTGGCAGCGAAAAATAAACTCTGATATAATTTGATATTCCCTGTTGACGTTTATAAGCTTGTAAAATTGCGAAATTCAGGGGATTTTCGTTTACTTGCTTTAAGTTTTGTTTGCAGTTTAATATTGTTATTTTGTTAGGTTTAGGTTACGCCATTTTAAAATATCAATATTAAATAAGAAATATTTAATATTGATATTTTAAAATGGCGTGGATTAAATCTTTATTTAAATTTTCGTAATGCTGTACTCATCATCCGCCTAGCCTTTTCCCACCTATATTGGGGTCGGCTTCCAGTCAAATCTGATTTAACTGAACACCAGTATTTTACGTGGAGCGGCTGCCTAACAGAACTCCACAACCCATTAACTGGGTAACACGGTACTTCATGACTAGTCAGAAGAACACTTCAACAAACAAAAAATGTGAAGAACATCATGACTATCATAAAAATTTACTTAATTAGGTAATTACATATATGCATTAGATTAAATTCAAATAATAGTTCCCAGATTGATTTTATCAGTTTTTGGAAGTTAGTCAAAATAGAAACACGTGAAAACTACTTTAGTGGTTAAGATCTTAAAAAAAGAATAGTGTTTAATTTATATAAATGATTAAATTAAGCCTAAAATTATTATTAGAATAAAATCATTCTATTGCATATAAGCGTGTGATAAATTTATTTTTTATGATTTTCAAATATCTCAGCAACGTGACACTTTAGGGCAACATGTTGCCAACAGTTATTATTGGTTTAAGGGGCTTTGCGAATAATAAGGCCGTTTTGAGAATTGTTTTTTCTCGTAAAGTACCTACAATAGGGATTTGATATTTCGGTTCATGTTTTTTGACTTTATGATCTACCTAAATTCTAAAGGAATACACGATACGAAGAAATTTTCTCGATAGAAAAAAAATGCGAAGTTCGATCTGTCTTTTCGCCATTTTCATTTTCATGGCGTAATGCATTGTATGGATTTTATGAAAACTACTTTTAAACATAGAAAATAATCTTATCTAGCTAAATTCTTAATATATTTTGATTTCGTTATACTTCTATGTTATAAAATCCGAAAATTAATTTTGGCACTTACGTTATTTATTCCGTGCCGCCCTCATTCTATCGCCATCTCATCTTTTGCCTTTTAAAAGTATTTGCATCACTGTCGATTCAGATCAATTTAGATGGTCCGTGGGCCTTGTCAACGTAGCACCTATGTCACTTTTTTGCAGATCCGAGCTGTCAGATTTTCGTAATATAAATATTTTTACAATATTTTACATAGTTCAGTAGCTTAAAGTTGTAATTTATTAAAATTCGTGGTATGAAATTATTTTCACTGTAATTTTGTGACCTTGAACAATATATAATCGTAGTTATTTTCTATTCGTGCCAACATTGAAATGATGTATAAAATGGTATGAAATAAAAGAATGAAACTAGATAAAGCACAACGTTTGGGAACATACCTGAACGCAACAAAGGATTCATATCACAGGAAATTAATAGTGGCTAATAGCACCGGCAAATCATTATAAAACCATCACTTTCACTTCTGTGTATAGAACATCCACAAACATTGATTTTCAGTCACGTAAAGTAATATAGCTATTGCATTTTTTTTTCTGGAATGGAGTGTCTATTTTTATAGCTTTTATCTCAAAATTCATTATAGGAAACAGGCTAAAATAAATAAATTTATTTCGTGCTTCGAGAGACGTCAAACATCAATATGTCATGTAATTAAACTTGCCAGTTTACGAAAAAAATTGAGTTTAGAAACTGGCTTCTGCCCGCGACTTCATCTGCTTGAATTTCAGAACTAGGTCAAGAGGGAAGTGAGAATAATTCAAAAAATGTATAACGCATAGTTATAAAGAACGGAATGAGGTCAGAGGCCTCAATACCTACTTTAAAAGAAATGAAGAGTAAATAAATAGTAGTCAGTCCCGAAAATTCACTCCTTCATGATTCTGACCTCCTTGTATTCTCTACTGCTCATAATTCTAGCCCCAAACATACTTATTCGCGATTCTATTAGACATTGACGCCTTTATTTAGATGATTTGATGTTTATTATTTGATTTATAATGTTGTTGCGGTACAGAATTAAAATATTAGTTCTAAAACCAATTAATAGGTATTAGTCCGGTCAAATTAGACCAAAAAATAGGAGTGAAGTTACAATAATCGCACCCAGCTCAAAATTGGTAGGATTGTTCAAAACACGGTGATAAATGAAATCTAAAAAGGCCTCATCGATCCGATACCTGGAAAAAATTGACTTGGGGTCAAAAGTCACAAAAACGTGTTTTTCGCGATTTTCAGCAAAACGGTATCTATCTATCTGTCTATTAGGATCTGGTTTCCGCACTTAGTCCTGATGTTGGACCATTGTGTGTGAGCCAATACTCCAACCAGCCAACCTCCCTCCAGAAACAGTAGTGCTATTCTGTAACAACATTTTCGTATCTCGACAGTGAAATTCGAGGTGAGTTTCAAATTAAAACCTTTATGTTGTGTGCAATAAAGCTCACTTGTGAGTTTTGTCACTCAGGTGAAGCTCGATATCGAAATACTTACAGAATAGACTAGCTGATTAGTTTTCCCGGTGTGTAAAAACATCGGTAAGCGAGTTCTGTGACCTTTTGATTTGACTCCGTATTTCGGTAACGCCTGTGCACTCAAGGAGTACGTGCGATACCGTTTCCTCCTCCTCCATGCATGCTCTGCATAAAGGACTGTCCGTAATAGCTATCGTGTGTAAGTGTTTGTACAAGGATGGCATAGCCTCCCTGGACTGCCTGCTGCGGGGTGCTAAGGCCTACCAGCGTTCAGCTTGTTTGTGGGTGTGTTCTTGTAGCCATGTGCGCAGCTGGCCGATGGGGAGTGGTACTATGGGTTCGGCTCCAACAGCCATAATATCAGATCCCCTCCTGGCCAGCTCATCGGCCGCGTCATTTCCTTGTGATCTGCTGTGTCTTTTTATCCACTGCAGCGTCACAGTGTTGCGGTTGGTCACCGTGATGCGTTCTAGTGCATTGTGGCATTCTTGTATAAGTTTCGAGGTGGTGTGATGCTTCCTTAGGAATTGAGGGACTGAGGCGCTGTCGGAGAGTATGCGAATATGGGTATCCGTGACTCCCCTTGCTTCTATGGCATAGACCGCCAGGATAAAGCCCACGCATTCCACCTGATAGACGGTGTTGAGTTTACCTAGCGGTCTGGATATTCTGATGTTAAGGTCATTGGAGTAAACTCCAACTCCGGTTCCGGTGCTTGTCTTTGATCCGTCAGTGTAGATTCTCAGCTTTTTGAGACCTGAGTGATCGCTCAAGGTGGTGTGGAAACGTGTCCATATTATGACGGTTACAACTCTTCCAGCTTTTTGAATCGATATATCTCAGAAACGGTGGCTCTTAGGAAAAAAGTATCTAGCCATTTTTATAGATAACTAGCACTTCGCCCGCGACTTCGTCTGCGTAGACTTTAGAGGTGGCGCGCAACTTCTTTGTCGCATATTCTCACGCTCGGAAATTCATCTTCTTGGTTTTCTTTATTCTGATAGTTTGTGAGTCTTTACTGTCCGTACTTTCAGCTCCGGAACTACTTCGACATGTTTCTGGTATTCTGGTATTTGTGAATCTTTAGCGCTCATAACTCCAGCACAGAAAAAAGTTCGATATGTTTCTGTTCTCCTTGTATTTTTAAATGCTAACCACTCACAATTCCAGCTTCGGAAATAATTCAACATGTTTCTGGTATCCTGGTACTTATGAATCTTTAACGCTCATTATTACCGCCCGGAAAAAACCGCTAGTTGTTTCTGTTCTCCTGGTACTTTTGAATCTTAACCACTCAAAATTTCAGTGCCGGAATAATTAAAACATGTTTCTGGTCTCCTTGTACTTGTGAATCTTTAGCGCTTACAATTCCTGCCGAAAATAAAATTTTACGTTTCTGGTCTCCTGGTATCTACTTGTGAATCTGTGGCGCTCATAATTACAGCCCCGAAAACACTTTGACATATTATAATTTATTTATAAATTATTATTACTTAAGGTATGTCTTGAACAATCTCGGGACCCTGAGGTCCCGGTCCTTTGGTAGACGTACGAGGGGCCGAAGCCAACTCGCACAGGCCCAGACATTTCTAATGGAATGGGGCACCAACCGACGATTATCCCTATATGCACTATCAAAGTATACCAAAGGACAATCCCCGGTAGGTACAAAACTATTGCATAATATGGAAACAAAAGGTGACAGGCTATGGGTTTGGGTGGTTTAGTGGATTCATTAACGTATACTATGAAAGAACTATTGGCCCCTGCTTGACCACTGAAAATACACACGGCTTTAAAATGGCAGGGGCTGACTTGCACACTCAATAAAACACACAGTTTTGCTGAAAATCGCGAGAAGCCTATCGTGTGTAAGGCCTCATCGATCGATCGTGATGATGCCGTGCTAACGCGCTTTAAACGAAGTTCAGGCGCCGATGGTTAATTTTTGCATACAAAAATTTTGTGGCGCTGTAATCGTTGACCTATTTGTATCGATACAAACGCGCTGATACGGCGATAGACGGTATAAAAGCGCTGCAGTCGCGCGTATGTATTTCTATACAGAAATCTCTGTGTTTTCACCAGACTCCTCAACAGTAGTAAAATGGAGTCTGACGAGACAGCACTGCTTACGCAGGCTTTATTACTGAAAGTATAAAAAATAAGCGACATTATTGGATTAACCCATTCATGAGCGAAAGAAGATTGAGTGATGGTCATTTTAATACAACTTTTAAAACATTGCCCAATCATAAAAGATGGGGGAAAAATTCGAACTGCTATCGGATGTCGTCTGAGTGACAAGTAAACCATGCAGTGCCTCTCCCCACACCTTTCTCCGACAGTTAAGAGAGGACTCTAGTCGGTAACTCTTGGGCCTTTCTCCAAACAAACGTATTTCGCTGCTAGAGCTATGATTGTTTTTCCAAAAAATCTAGATCGAATTAATACGTGCCTCTATCATTTTTTTTCCAAAACATAATTACTTGAAGAATTATGACTATCTAAAAACCCGAAAACAGCCCGTTTTTACCGCCATGTTCAGACGACTGTCAGACAAATTTGATAAGTTTTTATCAAAATAGAAAATAATAGAAGCATAGATGTAGTCTTCTTCTAAATTTTGATACGTAATTTTTATAGATCAGTCCAGTTTTGGAGAATAAAAGAGCGGAATACAAAAGTCTTTTGGTCAAGGTTTTTTTAGGTAAAATCAGCCTCTGATGCAGTTGTCGTTTTCGCACTTTACTTGACAGGGCACAGTGCGACGCATCGGCAATAGTTTCTTTAAATACCTATTTATCAAATTCCTCGGGACTAGAGTCCCCTCTTAATAAACAAACTCGATACACACGTACTTCGCAAAACGTGCGTCGTCGGCGCGGTAAAAATACGCCGTGTGCATGGGCTCTTACATTATGACATACCATCAGCAATGAATATGATTTGGAAGTTCTTCAATTGTATTAGAACTTTCGAATGAAGTTAATGTAATGATCAATGTCTTGAAAACTCTCAAAAACAAAATAGCGGCCTTTGCACTGCAATCCTTGGCCTTAGCTTGGTGGCAAAATAAAGTTGAACATCCAATTTGACCACTTTATATAACACGAATGAAACATGGAGGAGCTCTTGGCTAAAGAATAACAGCCGCACGGGTCGATCTTCAAGGTAAAGCAACGCTTGCCAAGGTTAGTCTGTGGTTGGGTGACCATCTTAACACACCGAGTTCCCTCCATGCCTCGGAAAGCACGTTAAGCCGTTGGTCTCGGCTGTCATTTGTAGATCTTTGGCAGTTAGAAGCCAATAAACTTGACTCCTGCCGTGTCAAGAAGTTCCGTGTTACCCAGTTAATGGGTTGAGGACGTGGAGGTCTGGTAGGCAGCCGCTCTACGTAAAATACGTATTCAGCTTAATCGGGTTTGACTGGAAGCCGACCGGAATATAGTTGGGTGTAGTTGTAGGCAGATGATGATATAACACGAATAACTTTACTATTTGTCTTCTTTGAATATTTATTTTATTCTTTCTTTAAAAAGGTTGTTAATAAGAGTATCGATATATGTTAATATAATTTGCTTGCGAGTAACCCTGAATTATTTGGCGGTTTGAATTAGTTGATGGGGTGTCGCTATATTCGATATTTTTAACTTTTGATGCGGGAGTACGAGGAGAGTGTGCGGTGGGCTCGGGGAGAGGGATGCTAAATCGCGCCAAGAAATTATTTACTTAGGCTCTTAAATGTCCTCTACCCGTACATGCATGTTACATAGTGCGTCACGATTTTGAAAAAATATCAAAATGGCCATACCAGCTCCTATAAAAAAAAGTTCGAACCCCTTTTTTAGCATACTGCCAAAATGGCACGCAAGAAAGATTTTTTTACTATGAATATTTAAATTGCAAAATAGAGCTTACATTTTTAGGGATTTACAATTTCTCGACTTCAAATTCGCTATCACGATACGGGATAATTTTAGTGGGCATAAAAGCAGCAGCAGACTAGAAAATGGTACTCAGGCTGCCCGGAGACTAACCTCCGGGCAGACCGCCATTTTGTGTTCTAGATAACCAAACGACCCACAAGCTATACAATCCTCTCTTATCATATCTAAACTTTGACTCTAAAACTATATCTCCTATCAAAGAGTGCAGAAGCAGGTTACCTTGTTGTATTTACTTAACAAGTGTACAAGTTGTTATTCTAAGTTGGTCTTAGCTTAGAGGCAAGTTATAAAGAAAATTCTAATAAGTTCTTTAGCTAATAGAGCTCTGTAATTCCGATTTTTGAGATTGATATTTTGCAGCTAAAATATTAGGAAGTGGTGACGGGCTGGGCGATTTGGGGGACTGTCTTCATGTAAATTTTGACGTTCAAAAAGTGCTGTGTTTCAGCCTTGTTTGAATAAATGCCTTGATTTGATTTGATTTGATTTGCCGTCTAGGGTCCGTTGACCTAAGTAGTCTACAAAATTGAGCAAAGCTAGCCCAGTTTTTTTTTTTCGTTTAATTTAAAGTTGATCTATGACCTACTTGAGATTCGTTGTTAATTTGAGATTGCATTAATTTTATATCTGTGGTAGGTTAGGCAAGCTTGTAATTCGGTCTTGAAACTTGCTTTAAAACCAAGTTACTACCTAACAGAGATTCGTGTATTCGATTTAATAATATACATGTACGTACGCATAGGAAACGAGTAGTAAGTACTTATTTAAACTTTTAATGAACTAATTGAACAAAAAATCGCTAAACTTCCAAACAGCGCCAACTACTGGCACGTATGTACTGTACGGATTTGAATTTGGAGCTCAATATTCCATGGGAGGTTACTTAATACTAGCTGTCCCGTGCACGCCTTGTTGACACTCACAAATAACGGGGCTTTCTATTGGTAAAATAATGTTCAAAGTCGGTTGAGCAGATCCAGAGTTTACCTCACAAACTCAAAAACGTTACCTCTTTAAAAAATAGTATAGATTCGATTAGAACATACCATTCTTAATATAATTTAAAGAGAAAAAAAAAACATTTTATGAAAACTTCAACGAAAATCGCGCCATCTGTCAGAATTTATTAGAACTAAATTTTATTTCTTCGCCTATGACATTCACAAATAACGGGGCTTCTATTGGTAAAAGAATTTTCGAAATCAGTATATTAGATCCCAAACTCATAGCAAGGATGCAGCGTCTGCGTGTGCGATGTACGGCACTAGAGATGTTTAGAGATTATCTCAAAAATCGCTCTCAGATAGTTAGGATAGGTGATCATCTCCGTGATGAGGAAACTGTGACCTACGGCGTACCCCAGGGAAGCATATTGGGACCCACTATGTTCCTAGTCTACGTGAATGACATCTGCAAAATGATTCTCCCTAACTACGCGTATGCTGATGACACTGCAATCGTCGTTTATGGACCTACTTGGGACATAGTTAAAGAAATGGCAGAAAACGCTCCAAGTCAGATCATGAGCTGGTTTCACGGTAGCCTACTAACTCTAAATTACATAAAACTTGTTGCATTTCTTTCGCAATCCGACGAAATACTATGCCCCTTAAGGACTTTACAATAATTGCTCACTCATGGCAGAGTTCATCCAATACTTGCTCTACACTGGACAGATGCGATAGTGTCAAATATTTAGGTTTGCAAATTGATGAATACCTTAGATGGGACAAACAGCTCGATATGAAAACTTCCAGAACATTGCGGCCCATTTAAGTCTCTAAATCGCTAAGAGAACCCGCTGATATGGGTACACTGAGGATGGTATATTTTGCACTGTGTCAGTCTATAATTGGATATTGCGTTACTGCGTGGGGTGGTGTATCTTTAAAAAACTGGCCAAGTGCGAGTCGGACTCGCGTGCATAGGGTTCCGAAAGAATTTAATTTTTTTAACAAATTATTTTAACACCACAGACTTCTAATAGGTTTTCGTGTAATCTTTAGGTAAAGATCTATTATATCCATTTTTTTCAAAAATTTTAGGCTCGGCAGTTTCGGAGATAAATGGGGGGGAATGGTCATTTTTTGTCTAATTTCTTGAATAACTTCTTAATCATTTATTTTAAAATTATAAAAAAAATATAATTATAACTCTGACTGTAAGCCCTTTCATTCGATATGTCACACGATATTTTTCAAAAAACTTTTTTTTTTAATTTTCTAGTTTGACCCCCAAAAGTGACCCCCATACTAAAAATTTCTTAATTTACGTAACGCGTCCGTGTTTGGGTCATAGAAGTCCATATGTGTACCAAATTTCAACAGAATCGGTCCAGTGGATCCGGAGAAAACTGGCTGTGACAGACGGACAGACAGACAGACAGACAGACAGACAGACTGACAGACAGACACCCGAGTGATCCTATAAGGGTTCCTTTTTTTTCGGAACCCTAAAAACCATACCGATGTCCTACTAAACAACTCTACAAGGAACTGACAGGTTTTAACTATTAGACAACTGTACATTCTGCAGTCTGCCCTCAGGGCTCATAGATCCGTGCCCAAATCAATCCCTTAAAAGCGCACAACTATCCCGTCAGGCGTTAAATAGAAAACCTCTTTAGACCAACACCAATTTTACGTTTTAAGTAAACATATAAAAATCTCCATAAAAAGCTAAACATACTGCACTGTGATTCTGTAAGACTTCATTCTAAACTTCGAATCTGAATCCGCTGTGAGTTTCATGATTGGCATTCTAAAACTCGATTGATAATTCGAATCTACACTAGCGCTACTCTTGCGAGCGTGTTTGCGAGTGGAACTAAATTGACCGTGAGATTTTGACAGATAAAGTATGAGATGACGTAAAAAGTGGCATTCTATAAGGTTATTCCCCCGTCACTTCGACGTTCACTTCGCACTCGAACCCGATTCAAAGTGTCAAATTAAAAGCATCTATTTTACGAGTGAAAATAGAAGAAATTATAATTAAATAGTGTTTAAATAAAGTTTTAAAGTGAATAAGTGCCTACCTACTTAAGCGATAACGATGGCAAGAAAGTTTTTGTTTAAATCTTTATTAGAAGAAGCTCATGCTTTGGATAAACTAGAAAAGCGTCGACAATCTACTAAAATTCGAGGTTTATCTTTATTAACCCGCGATGACGACTATGTGAGCGTGTATAGATTGTCAAAGGAGCTAATTGACCAACTGGAGTATGAGTTACTGCCTCTGATAAAGCCCACAAAACGTCGAGGCAAAGGACTTTCAACTCGTGTAAAAGTAAGTGCTTAATTTTACTAAGTATGAAGTTAATTTTGTAAGTATTTACACAGTTTATAGCTGAAAGATTTGTAACCAAGCACACCATAATAAGAAAAACACGTATTCCCTTTAGGTGGTTTCCCCGCTTGCTATACAATGTTTTCATGTTAGTCTAAGGACCCGGTATAGTTATATTGGTATTCTATTAGGCATGAAAATAACCAAATTGGTCCCTATTTTGTTTTGACTAGATCTAGATTAAATAGGAATTTAATTTTTTTATTGATTTATTGTTTCAGTTATTATGCGCCTTGTCATTCTTGGCTAATGGCAGTTATCAGAAAATAATTAAAGAAAATATAAGAACATATTTATCGCAACCGTCAGCATCTCGTTGCATAAATGAAGTAGTGGAAGCTCTTAATAATCCGGCAATAGTAAAAAAATATATAAGGTTTCCTCAAAATAGACAAGAAAGACAAATGTTAAAAGAAGGGTTAGTAGGTATATTATAATTAAAGTGACCCCTTTGATTTTTACATTTTTTGTGACAGTTGATCATGTTAGTGGTTACTGTAAATACAGGTTTGCTGTAAATTACAGGTTCTACAAAAAGTTTGGCTTTCCAGCAGCTCTTGGGTGTATTGATGGCACTCTGGTGGCAATGAAAAAACCAGCAGAGAATGAAGAACGTTTCTACTGCCGCAAAGGCTACCATGCAAGAAATGTGCAATTGGTAAAATGGATTTCTATGTTGTAATCGATTATCATTAGGTATTCAATTAGTCTTTTTAATATTTTTTTTTTCAGATAACAGATGCAGATCTAAATATTTTAAATGTGGATCCAACATATGGTGGAGCTACTCATGATAGCTTCATTTTTAACTATGGTGTTATAAAAGCCCACTTAGAGGCATTAACAAATGCTGGTGAAGAAGTTGTTTTGCTTGGTTAGTTAATCCCTCACTGCCCCTACTTCAGAAAATAAATCTAATTACTAGGTATAAAAACTACATAGTTATTTGATTATTTTTTTTCAGGTGATTCAGGATATGCTCAGCGCGCCTACCTTATGACACCAATTAGTGGTGCTGAAGATAATTCCCCAGAAGCTTTTTACAATGACCGTCATTTAAGTGCTCGCAATTCAGTAGAGAGAACAATTGGCCTCCTAAAAGGACGATTTAGGTGCTTGTTAGTACACAGAGTGCTCAACTATCATCCAGACGTAATTGCAAAAATAGTTATTGCATGTTGTGTTTTGCACAACATGTGCAATCGCGCAGGAATGCCGGCATTCACAATTTCAGAAGAAGAACAACTAGACGAGCTCCAAACAATTGCTGAAGTTCAAAGGAGGCAAACTAGGGATTTGCCATCTAACGCTGAATTAGCTTTAGGGCAATTACGTAGGCGAAACATAGTAAATAGGCTTTGGCGTTCACGTCATAATTAATTGATCGGTGGTGTCATTTATTGTATGTATTCTGTAGTATGTGAGGCGGTCTTTCAATAAAACTGCGCTAGTATTCGTTAAAAGTGTTTAATTTAACCTATCTCTATTCTTGGCCTCTGCCAATGCTTGCAGCCCTTTCCCGACTGCAGCCACAGCTTCAGCTAAAATTGTATCTCTCTCTGCACTCCTTTCCAGAAAGGACTGCAAGATCTGTGCATTTAATCTTTGTAACTCCAGCTGCTGTTCTTCCACCCTCAGGAATCTCTCGGTGATGGTGGAAAATTCCGTTCGCCGTTGTGATGGTGGAGGAGCAGCAACTGAAGACGTGTGACGTGATGCTGAAAAGAGAACATCTATTACTACGATGTGTTAATAAAACTCTTAAATATATAGCAACTTTTCGTTGTCATTTGTTTCAAAAATGAAGTTTTGATAGTTATTTAAAGTTTGTACTTACACACAGAACCACCTCGACTACCACGAACTGTCCTAGGGCGGCGAGAAGGTGAAGCTACTGCAGCTGCGTGACGTGAAGCTAAAAAGATAAATATTTACACAACTTACATAAAGGTTCTTTAAGTTGGCAGCTCTGTTCCTAATAGTACCTTTAATTTCAAGTTTTTTTCCTAAATCAAATACTTAGGTACAAAATAAAAGTACAAATCAACCCAAATATATTATGAACTGAGTTCATCATTGAGCACGAGCAAAGCCACATAATACTGGGTTCCTACCTACCTATGAAATTGGCGTTTTTGTTTCACACAAATAGTCGTCACTTCTATGATTTAAAATATTCATCTTGCTTGATATTATATCGAATAATGACCATCATAGATTACTACCAATAGTAAAAAAACCTTATTACCTATTTTGTGAGCAGAAATGACCATTATTTGTTTTACCTAAACCAAAACTTATTTTTGCTTAATCTAAGTAATTAATAAATTAAGTAATAAATAAAAAAGAAAATTTTAGTATGAAAAATGTAACTTCTTTAAAATTCTCGATCTAATATTAGTGAAAGTTGTTTAACATTATGGGTCACTTACATGATGAAGCAGCAGTTCGATGAGTCACTGGGGAGGCTACTTGCGTGGAACCACGGCGTGAAGGTGAAGGTGTGGGTGTGTGGGAAAGTGTTATAGTTGGAGGGGACAGGCTAGGATGATATACATGAGGATTTGGAGGAGGAGTGCGTTCTAACTGGTTATTCTGAAACAACAGAAACAATCTTAAAAAAGAAACCAACTTCCTAATATTATAATTAAATATTGAAAATTCCAAGGAAAGTTGCTAATGACACAGTAAATAATATTAAAGCACTTGAAATTTCAAAAAGAAATTTTAAAAAATCTTATGTATACTCCTTAGGTTTAAGTATTTAATAAAAGTAAACAAAAAAAAAACATTTGAAATGGTTACCTGTCTAAAGCCCTATAGCTTGAGTCAGAGTGTAGCAAATCTGTTCTCAAGGTATGATTTGAATCATCACAGTCACAGGATTCACTTGCTGTGACAACTCAAATCTGTCTCTACTCAGATACATACCCGTAAAATGCTTTGGCTTGTTCCAACAGTTGAGCTAGATGAGGAAGCAAACAGTTTTCTCGAAATTGCACGATCTGGTGGTCTGGAATTACGAGTGTGTTCTTGACTATCCTCAATCAGGTTGGAATCCTGAAAAGTAAATTGGATAAAATGTTACTCCATATCTTCCTTGTGGGATAAAATTAGATTAAAATATTTTGACTGCAAATAGTACCCTACAGATAAATTACTATTTGAATTATATTATTAATGAATTTAAATATTTACAGGTACTACATTTAGATCTAATAGAATATAATCTAGACACATCAGATTTATAACAGTGGGTACATGTACCTATATAAATCTGATGTGACTAGGTACTACTTAGTATTTAATACAATATAGCTTACATAAAATACAATAGCTGGTGATTCCTCTGTAGGTGCCTGACTCTGTTGTTGTTGTGGTACATGAATCTATAATAAGTAAATATAAGCAGATAAATGCTAGATAAGAGTATATCATTAATTAATCCCATACAATTATGAATTAAATTTTAATATCATACATTGTCAGTATCAGCATCTTGTATTTGTTGCACTTCATGTGATGGAGATGGAGTATCATTTTCCTGAAACAGGTAGGTAAATTTACCAAAAAATTCGAATAAAAATTCACTTTACATTAGAAAGGGTATGATTTCAAATTTATTTTAGAAAGGGTCAATCTACCAAAAAAAAATTGGCGCTATAAAAAACGACAGCAAACCTTGCAGAGTGCTTCCAGTACTACTTACTTATCTATTGCATTTCTAAATTTCTTACCGGAAATGGCTGTATGCCTAGATGTGCATCTCCTGTTGAAAAGCTTTCACCACCACATAAAGCAACAACTCTTTCTTCAAGCTCTGATAGCTCCACTTCATCCTCTACCCCACCACCAGTCCTACGCCTAGCAGCCGAGCGTGCTGCAACTTTTTTTTTTATTGCGCTTTTTTTGTCAGACCAATACTACAATCAGACATTTAGTTAAAGAAAATATAAAAAAATTGCTGTTATTAAATACACATGTATTATTCAAACTACATTAAAATCTCCATTTTCTTATTATTAAATAGTCAAGAATTGAGTAAAATTAACGTAAAATTAAAATAAGATATTTATGAAATCAAGGAACACACTTTAAACAAAGATTCGTCGCACATTTTAAGTGGTTTCATTTTAAGGAATGTTAAGTGGTTCTAACATGTAAAAAAAAACACTGCTAACCTTAGTCCACTGTTTGTATGTTTTGATAGTGCCACCTATACTATTTAGGCGCACGGCTAGTTCCTCCCACTGGCGCCGACTTCGCTCTCTGGCATTTTGAGTTCTCAAGAAACCCTTCGCCATGCCAGGGTTTCTTTCCATAAACTCTACCAGAGTATCAACCTGAGACGACGATGGGTGAGAGGAACGTGTCTCATTTGGACTGAAACATTATTGTTGGTGATTAGAAAACAAAATAAACACTTCTTAAATTAATATTATTTTTGAAATTTACAACCAGTAATATAAACTTACTTCATGATTATTTCACAATTATTATCGGCACTGAACGATCAAAAACAAACGTAAACAAAACAATGCGTACTATAAAACGTCAACGCATTAAATGAAAATATTGTCCACAGATTACTAATGATATTGTCTGTCAGTCATTTTTTTTCGTAAGGTAAACATAGATTATATTCACATCACGAATTTTGAGTTTTCTGTTTTTTTTCTTACTTATTAGGTACCTCAAATTCCTTAAAATAAGAAATTTTAATTTAAACATCATAATCGCTAAAATTCTGTGTCAAAAACTGGTAAAATAAAAAACCGATAAATCTCAACTTACATTTTGTTGAGTGTGGTAGTCACTAGTACAGTATTGGTCGCTTCGGAGCTCACTTCACTTCGCAAGTGCCTAGGTGATGCTTACAGAATGCCAAATCAAGGTCATTTTGAATCTTATGCGAAGTGAGAGCGAATAGCGACGTGAGATGCGAGTTGTTGTTTGAATTTTACAGAATCGACGTGCTGGATTTCAATAGATATACGTTAAAAAAAGATACAAGTCAATAGCTGTTACAACAGGACTATGTGACAATAGATAATCTGCTAACTTACATCTCTTAATATAATATCAAATTCATACCTAACGATCACATTTCGCACTTTATGTCAAATGATTATATATTTATTACATTTATGGAATCACTTGCTCCCCCCCCCCACAAACACGCCCACACACACCCACACACACTCACACACACTCTACACACACCCACA
Organism: Lacanobia wlatinum; assembly: GCA_947578705.1. NCBI lineage: Eukaryota > Metazoa > Arthropoda > Insecta > Lepidoptera > Noctuidae > Lacanobia > Lacanobia wlatinum. Next base: position 22,127,202 of record OX388039.1, read on the forward strand.
CAACCACACACACCCACACATGCATGTCTGCTGTCTTGCTGTGTTACTTGCCGTTAATTTTGTTGTAATTTTATTTTTTAAATGTTAAGTAGTAAAAATCAATGACTTGTTTTTGGTTGTGAATTTGAACAGAATCCATTAGGCTGAACCCTATCTTTTAAGATACAGGCTAGCCCTAGTTTAAAAGATAGAGTCTACTATTGCATCATAGTGTAAATATTATCTTTCGGACAATGTATACAGTGCAAAGTGCTATTTTTTCTGTGAAATAAATACTTATTACTGATTATTAGAGATTATCTTACAAACTCACAAACTTTACCTGTTTATAAAATTAATACTTATATTTATTTATTGAACACCAAAAGTATGAAAAAAGGTAAAACAGGTTTAACAGCCACACACACACACACACACACACACACAGGTTTAGGTCAGCGCCATCTCTTTACAGATAATGGAACTAATTTATTTTTTGTTGATCTGGTGATTTCTGAAAAACTGTGCTATTTAGAGACGTCGTTTTATTTTTTCTGTAATCCTTACATACACTTCTATCACATATAATATTTTCAGATTTTTCTCTAAGCAAACTTCGGAGATAAGGGGGGGGGGGAATGGTCAGAATTTCAACACTTTTCGTCACTTTGAAGTCGAAAACCATACGGCCTAAAAAAAATAAAAAAATGTTTGAGAATGTGTAGCCAGTTTTTTTTAAGATACCCCACAAAAAATTCAAAGTGGGGCTACTAGGGCAGTAGCCCCACTTTGGATTTTTCATACTCCCTTTCAGTTGCTGTTGCAAGAAAAATATATGTACATATTGTCTTTCTTATTTACAAAATAGTTGAACAAACTTCATCTAAAACTATTCTAAACAAATTCACAGCATTAGTAATTCTTGAGATATCCACCTGTGACAGACAGACAGACTTAGTCACAGCATAAGGGTTCCTTTTTACCATTTTGGTACGGAACCCTAAAAAGATTAAGGTCAGCTGTATATATGCAGGAAGAAAAATAATCTAATTGATTGAAATAGCCACAGCTAGATTGGTTTACTTAGCTCATCTCACAGCATTATGTCTTAGGGCATTTTGCTGTGGAGATCCGCAGCTAACGTAGATTCAATTTTCATACTACAAAAGAGGGCAATTTATAAAATGGGTCCTCTCAAGAGCCTTTCCAAGGCTCTAATATACAAATTCAAAGAAATCGATATTCTGACTCTGCTTTCACTTATATCTTAGGAAAATTTTGCATGTTCGCAAAAATCTAGGACTTTTTAAAATTAGAAACGATATTCATAGTTTGTACAGTAAGGGTTCCTGTCCTTTACAGCGGAGCGAGGCAGCGGAGCGGAAAACCGGAAAAATTTTAACCAATGGAATTGCATAAAACCTCCGCACCATGTGAGTCACTGACATTTTGACTGACACGATTGCTTAATATTTCTCCGTTTTTTCCGCTCCGCTTCCTCGCTCCACGCAAATGGACAGGCACCCTAAGAAAGGTGAAGGCTGAAAGTTATGATTTAATGTAATAACAAACTAATAGAGGTAAACAGAAAGTCCATTTTTCATCGTTAGCCTTACGATATGGACGGGTCTTGACAAGTGTGGAAGAAAATGAACAGTCGAGTTTGAAAAGTTTAATATTCTTTTACAGACATAGATTTTAGATTTTTTAAAAGATACGACGCGGCAACGATATGATTCTATACATTATAAAGGACCTGAGTTAAAAAAACACATTGACCTATTTTATGTTAAAACCAAGCTAAAAGAACAAATTCATCAGAGACACTCTGAAATTATAACCAACCTCTCATTTTCAGAGGTTTGCTGGAAATGTAAGGCATGACAAAAAAATATAACAGAATAAAAGATATCGAGTCTATTGGCCCCAAATGAGGCCAACTTACCCGTGTAATGGCCTAATGAGTGTCATTATTTTCGCTTCTGGTTGGCACACAAACCTGGCGCCTTATTTGCGACGGCCCACTTGAAGGAGGTACCCACATAAACATAAACCTCCATTGTATTTGCATCAAATACTCGTTATCTACGATTAATTGGCTGACGGTACTACATATTAATAAATCGTTTCGTCTTCGTGTCGTAGGATACAAAGATACGGAAACGTCCATTGAGCAAGCGCATTTTAAATTTAATATTGTAAAATATTACACAAGACAAGTTTTTGACACAAACTAGTTCATGTCCAAGTCCAAAGCATAGTACTAGCTACTTATCTTTTTGTTTTTATTTTAAGGATGGGAAGTCATCAAAATATGACTCTTTACACTCTGGCGGAAGGAGTGTCAGACTCTTACGGACTAACCCGATCCCTGTTTCTCTTCAGAACTGCGGTGACTCTTTCAAACAAATTCCGCAACCCTGAGGGTCTCTTACGGGCGTTTTCTGCTCCGTGACACCTACAGAATTCCGATTAGTCCCAAATCCGAACTAAGAATGAATGACACTCGATTTGACAGTAACTGTCACTTCGTGTTGTCATTCAATCTTAGTGGTTAGGTGATACGGAGTAGGAAACGCCCATCACTAAGGCTGAAACTACGGACTTCGGGCTTAGAGAGTAGACCCCCTGACACGCTAGTGCTAATACCTATGTAAGTAGCTATACTTAGCTACTTACATAGGTATTATCTTCATTAGTATTCAGGTATAATGCACTCAGACTTAACGTCTTGTGTTTCAAACAGAATTGAAAATGGACGAGTTATAATATTAATAACTAGCTTTTGTCCGCGACTTCGTACGCGCATATTTCCCATTCTCGTAAGAATTTTGGGAAATCCTTTCTTAGTGCTCCCCTACAATCCCCAAGGAACCTACATGCCAAATTTCAGCTTCATACAACCAGTAGTTTCGGCTGTGCGTTGTCTGTCAGTCACTCAATCACTCAGTCAGTCAGTAACGGAAGAATTTTATATATAAGGATTAAGTTTTGTACTGATGCACTGTAATTCACTGATTCAAATAAAAGTTTAACACAGTTCATTGATTGAGCTGAAGATTTAAATCATATCTGGATAGATATGATTTAAATCTACGCAGATTAATTGGACAAGGATTATTACCTGATTAGGATTAATCAGGTAATAATCCTGTCCAATTAATCTGCTAGCCTATTCCCGACTATATTTCTGTCGGGTTCGACTTGCAATCTATCGGGATGCAAATGAGTTCCAGTATTTTACATGCAGCGACTACCAATCTGACTTCTACAACCCAGAAACAGGCTAACACTACCCTCCTGAGACCCAGCTTTTCAAAAACCTCTTAGGGCTTGGGACCCAACGTAAATTTTATGAACATAATAAATATTTGCTGTCAGGCCCTCACTTACTTAACCTTGTAAACTTAAAATGCGAAGATTTAGAGGTGTGATACAATATCTATATGTGTAGGGCCTACACTATCCTTTACACATAGCCTACACTGTAGGCTATGTGTAAAGGATATGATGACGTGGGTAGAACTGATCTACCTTTGTTCAAAAAATTGTACTTTAGGCCTGAGTGGCATCTCATACTTTTAATTCAAAATATGAAAGCAGTCGATTTAAATATTACTAGTGGACGTCACGCGGTTTCACCCGCGTAGTTCCCGTTCCCGTTGGAGCACGGGGATAATATATAGCCTATGTTACTCCCTGATAATGTAGCTATCCAATGGTAAAATAATTTTTCAAATCGGTCCAGTAGTTTCGGAGCCTATTCAATTCAAACAAACAAACAAACAAATCTTTCCTCTTTATAATATTAGTGTAGATGTACAAAAACTGGCCAAGTGCGAGTCGGACTCGCGTGCAAAGGGTTCCGAACGAATTTATTTTTTTTTAACACGTTATTTTAACACTACAGACTTCTAATAGGTTTTCCTGTAATCTTTAGGTAGAGATCAATTATTTCCATTTTTTTCAAAATTTTAGGCTCAGTAGTTTCGGAGATAAAGGGGGGGAATGGTCATTTTTCGTCTAATTTCTTGAATAACTTCAAAACTACTTATTTTAAAATTATGAAAAAAATATAATTAAAACTCTCACAGTAAGCCCTTTTATTTGATATGTCACACGATATTGTTCAAAAAACTTTTTTTTTAATTATCTAGTTTGACCCCCAAAAGTGACCCCCATACTAAAAATTTAATGACTTACGTAACGCGTCCGTGTTTGGGTCATAGAAGTCCATATGTATACCAAATTTCAACAGAATCGGTCCAGTGGATCTGGAGAAAACTGGCTGTGACAGACGGACAGACAGACAGACAGACAGACAGACAGACAGACAGACAGACAGACAGACAGACAGACAGACAGACAGACACCCGAGTGATCCTATAAGGGTTCCTTTTTTTTCGGAACCCTAAAAATTGTACGGTGGGTGTTTATGACTTAAAACATTATTTTAAAGCCACCTGACAAGGGAGTTTTATTCTGTGCAAAATTTTGCACAAGGGGTCTCAGGATCAAATATCTTCAAATGACAGCCGGGACCAAAGGCTTATGTGCGTTCTGAGGCTCGGAGGAGTCTCGGTACGTGGGTGGTCATCTACAGAATAACCTCTGCAAGCGTCACTTAGCCTCAAAGAAAAATTTTGTGGCTATACTTAATTAGCCATGAACTTCGAAACCGTATTATTTGTTCAAATATTCATACGTTGCATTATGCGCAACGAAACAAGCAAGCAAGAGTCAAGTCAAGAGCCAAGAGTGAATAGGTTACTTCTAGGCAAGCGTGCTCCATCTTCGACCACATCATCGCTTACCATCAGGTGAGATAGTGGTCAAACGCGAGCCTATAAATAGTAAAAAAAAAGAGATGCGCATCTCTTTTGCGCCGTGTTCGCGCCAGCCCCAACATCATCCTTAGAACGTTGATTGAAAGGTGGGACTCTCCGATATTGGCGCGGTGGATACGACTGCACGCAGTCAAGTAGCCATTCCCCAGGATCGGCGAGCCTCATGCATGTTACAATAAATAAATAGGTATTAAATACTACTAACACTAGTTTATAAGTTTACATTGTTACTAACAAATTATGGAAGAGATTCTGAAAATAAAAGTTTATTATTATTATGTTATTGTGAGAATTAGACCCACAGTACCTAACAATATATACTCGTACATGAACATAAGTGCGAGAATTCTTCACGTTTGCCATTAATTGTTTAGACGTCCGTTAGATATAATATATTCCGAGCTGGTCGTGCGAGAACATAATATATCCTAATATATAAAATTAATCCGTTACTGAGTGACTGACAGACAACGCACAGCCGAAAATACTGGTTGAAGTAAGGAAAACACTAAGAGAGGATTTCCCGAAATTCCTACGGGAACGGGAAAAAACGGGATATGCGAACGGGGTATTCTTCTGTCCTATAAACGTAATAATAAATAATAGAAGATTACTTTTATTTCCAAATTACAACCAAAAATGCATAATATATAGTACAAAATGAAATGTTCCTCGTTCAAGGCAATTACTCGTAATGTATATTTACGATACAAACGGCCTATATGAGGACGGTCGCGAGGGATCTGTTTAAGTGGATCTAAATCCGTTCGGCCTCAATCGGGGACTTTCGGGTATCATCGTAGATTGACAGTTTGTTTTTAGAAAATCCTCGTTTGATTGTTGTCAACGGGTTAAGGGATTTGTAGCGAAATGTTGTAAAGAGGGATTTTGTTCTTTTTATATGTAAACGATACGAGCTGGCTAAAAGGAACCATACATGATACAATAAATAATAAATACTTAAACGTACACTCTTGTGTTAAAGATTGTGATGTTCAAATCACGTTCCTGTATGGATCTTTTATATAGCTAATAATAATTATGGTGTACATAACAAAATGTATTACATAATTATATTCTACTACTTGACCCGCGCAGTTTCGTCTGCTCCGCTCCTATTGGTCTTAGCGTGATGATATATAGCCTTGCTCGATAAATGGGCTATCTAACACTGATATAATTTTTCAAATCGGTCCAGTAGTTCCGCGTTTAAGCAAACAAACAAACGAACTCTTTAGCTTTATATGTGAAAGTATAGAAGTATAGATATAATATACTAGCTGACCCGCGCAACTACGTCTGCGTCGCAATTTTCATTACTGCTCCGCTCCTATTAGTCTTAGCGTGATGATATATATAGCCTTTTTCGATAAATGGGCTATCTAACACTGAAAGAATTTTTCAAATAACAAACTCTTCAGCTTTATATACTAGTATTGATATATTATATATATTAGTATAGATAACACATGCTTGGAATTAAGAATAATAGATATATTGGCTTAAAGTAGACTTACTAATAATTGTTTTGTCTACTGACAGATACTTGCTATAACAGATGAATGCAAATCATTTTATAAAGCTGCTACAAGATTTACCAATCAGCAAAGTTGTTAGAAAAGAGCTTCGTGCGTAGGTACACAAAATAAACGTTACGTAAACAATTAAGTTATAACAAGATGAAATAATGAGCCTTGCCGAATCAAAGCAATTCTGAGAATTAGGTTCAATATTGTTAAACACCATGTTTGAGTAGACGGTACCTACATCATTATTAAACTTTACAATATAAACATAGGTTCCCAATATTTAATTCTAGCCGTTATTTTTAAGAGTTGTTGAAGTATTGGTTATGTTTGCCCAGTATTTGCCGAGACAACTATTAAGTACTCGGTCTCGGTAAGATGGGGTTTCGAAGAGCTTTTCAAGTTGGGTCACGTTTCTAAGAAAACTTTACGCCGTTTTAGTTTCTGGGACACTCAGCTATAGGCAACAGTGCATTGGGTGGCGCGAATCATTTTCTAGTTGTGCCTTTTCTACGGCTTACGGAATTTTTCATTCTGCTCATTTTTAGGGTTCCGAAAAAAAAGGAACCCTTATAGGATCACTCGGGTGTCTGTCTGTCCGTCTGTCACAGCCAAATTTGGTACACAAATGGACTTCTGTGACCCAAACACGGACGCATTACGTAAACCATTAATTTTTTAGTATGGGGGTCTCTTTTGGGGGTCAAACTAGAAAATTTGAAAAAAACATTTTTTGAACAATATTGTGTGACATATCAAATGAAAGGGCTTACTGTAAGGGTTTTAAATATATTTTTTTCATAATTTTTAAATAAATAGTTTTGAAGTTATTTAAAACTTGTTTAACTTGTTTGTTTGTAACTTGTTTTTTTGTTGCTGTTGTTTTTTTCCCTTTTTGTTCATACTTTTGGTGTACAATAAAGTGTATAATAAATACATTAATAATAAAAATGACCATTCCCCCCTTGTCTCTGTAACTACTGAGTCTAAAATTTAAAAAAAAAATATAAGGTCCTATAAGAAGTCTATAATGTTAAAATAACACGTTAAAAAAATTAAATTCGTTCGGAACCCTTTGCACGCGAGTCCAAGTCGCACTTGGCCAGTTTTTATCCAGCATTGTCTTTCTTGCACGCGTCTTTGTACCGAGAGCGGAGACATACCGCTATAGAACTTCCTCGCTCATCTGTACCTACTCAACCTCCATCATCTCTGCCTACTCATCCAATGGAACGATAGCCTAAATCTACCGACACATTGCTGTGGCGTTGGTTACACTAATCAAATGAATCTATTCAAGCTTATGTAATATCATAAAAAGCTTTATAGCCAACTAGCTTCTGCCAGCGGCTTCGCCCGCGTGGTCCTTAGGGAATATACTCCCGGGACAAAAAGTAGCCTATGTCCTTTCTCAGGCTCTAGACTATCTCTGTACCAAATTTCATTAAAACCGGTTCAGTAGTTTTGGCGTGAAAGCGCGACATACAGACAGACAGAGTTACTTTCGCATTTATAATATTAGTAAGGATTAGTAAGGAAGTAAGGATCAACTGCTTGCGAAATTTGTTTGAAAGAGTCACCGCGGCCCAGGAACGCAAGGCATTAGGAGGAACACGGATGGGTTTTGGTCAGAAAGTGTCTGACACTCTCTTCTGCTCCGCCCAGAGTGGGAGAAGTCATTTGATGATTTCCCATTGTTAAAAACTGGCCAAGTGCGAGTCGGACTCGCGTGCAAAGAGTTCCGAACGAATTTAGTTTTTTTAACATGTTATTTTAACAATACAAACTTATTATAGGTTTTCCTGTAATCTTTAGGTAAAGATCTATTATCTCCATTTTTTTCAAAATTTGAGGCTCAGTATATTCGGAGATAAGGGGGGGGAATGGTAATTTTTCGTCTAATTTCTTGAATAACTTCTTAACCATTTATTTTAAAATTATGATAAAAATATAATTAAAACCCTCACAGTAAGCCCTTTCATTTGATATATCACACAATATTGTTCAAAAAACTTTTATTTTCATTTTCTAGTTTGACCCCAAAAATTGACCCCCATACTAAAAATTTAATAATTTACGTAACGCGTCCGTGTTTGGGTCATAGAAGTCCATATGTGTACCAAATTTCAACAGAATCGGTCCAGTGGATCCGGAGAAAACTGGCTGTGACAGACGGACAGACAGACAGACAGACACCCGAGTGATCCTATAAGGGTTCCTTTTTTTTCGGAACCCTAAAAATGAAAGCCAATCAACTAAGTCAAAAGGTGACTCGACACGACACAACAAAACCAATGTGAACCCAGCTTTATGCCGCGCTACTCGCTAGCTTCTGCAATTTATTGACGACTGGATTTCCTATGAAACGTTGTCACATATTTCTTCCGCATTTTAGTGATTTGTGTATTTCCTCGCGTGATTCGGACCGGATTTGTTTCTGTCTGATTTGTTCTGCTTATAAGGCCTTGGAAAATAGAAACCTAGAACAGAATTAAAGATTGATCTTACCTTGGTTTCTGGAAATAAATAATTGGAAGGTCACAAATTAAATGGAAATCGAACATTCATCATCTGCTTAGCCTTTTCCCAACTATATTGGGGTCGGCTTCCAAACCGGATTCAGCTGAATACTAGTACTTTACGTGGAGCGGCTACCTACCAGACCTCCACAACCCATTAACAGGGTAACACGGTAGTTCTTGCTTGGCAAGACTGGAGTCAGATTTACTAGTTTCTGACAATCCGTAACGACTGCCAAAGATCTACAAATGACAGCCGGGACCAACAGCTTAACGTGCTTTCAGAGGCTCGGAGGAAACTCGTTATGTTAAGACTAGTCGACCCGCGCAACTCCGTTTTCGTCACAATTTTCATTACTGCTCCGCTCCTATTGGTCTTAGCGTGGTGATATATAGCCTACTTTATATATTAGTATAGATATAGATGCCAATGCCAATGCAAGACCCATCCACAGACCAGCCTTGGCAAGCTTTGCTCAACCTTAAAGATCGATCCTTGCGTTATTCTTTAGCCACGAGCTCCTCAGATGGAAGTCTAACATTATTGTAACAATAATATTTTGTATGAACATTCTAGGATACTTCAACAACTCTTAAAAATAACGGCTAGAATTAAATATTGGGAACCTATGTTTATATTGTAAAGTTTAATAATGATGTAGGTACCGTCTACTCAAACATGGTGTTTAACAATATTGAACCTAATTCTCAGAATTGCTTTGATTCGGCAAGGCTCATTATTTCATCTTGTTATAACTTAATTGTTTACGTAACGTTTATTTTGTGTACCTACGCACGAAGCTCTTTTCTATCAACTTTGCTGATTGGTAAATCTTGTAGCAGCTTTATAAAATGATTTGCATTCATCTGTTATAGCAAGTATCTGTCAGTAGACAAAACAATTATTAGTAAGTCTACTTTAAGCCAATATATCTATTATTCTTAATTCCAAGCATGTGTTATCTATACTAATATATATAATATATCAATACTAGTATATAAAGCTGAAGAGTTTGTTATTTGAAAAATTCTTTCAGTGTTAGATAGCCCATTTATCGAAAAAGGCTATATATATCATCACGCTAAGACTAATAGGAGCGGAGCAGTAATGAAAATTGCGACGCAGACGTAGTTGCGCGGGTCAGCTAGTATATTATATCTATACTTCTATACTTTCACATATAAAGCTAAAGAGTTCGTTTGTTTGTTTGCTTAAACGCGGAACTACTGGACCGATTTGAAAAATTATATCAGTGTTAGATAGCCCATTTATCGAGCAAGGCTATATATCATCACGCTAAGACCAATAGGAGCGGAGCAGACGAAACTGCGCGGGTCAAGTAGTAGAATATAATTATGTAATACATTTTGTTATGTACACCATAATTATTATTAGCTATATAAAAGATCCATACAGGAACGTGATTTGAACATCACAATCTTTAACACAAGAGTGTACGTTTAAGTATTTATTATTTATTGTATCATGTATGGTTCCTTTTAGCCAGCTCGTATCGTTTACATATAAAAAGAACAAAATCCCTCTTTACAACATTTCGCTACAAATCCCTTAACCCGTTGACAACAATCAAACGAGGATTTTCTAAAAACAAACTGTCAATCTACGATGATACCCGAAAGTCCCCGATTGAGGCCGAACGGATTTAGATCCACTTAAACAGATCCCTCGCGACCGTCCTCATATAGGCCGTTTGTATCGTAAATATACATTACGAGTAATTGCCTTGAGCGAGGAACATTTCATTTTATCCTAAATATGCATTTTTTGTTGTAATTTGGAAATAAAAGAAATCTTCTATTATTTATTATTACGTTTATTGGACAGAAGAATACCGTTCGCATATCCCGATTTTCCCGTTCCCGTAGGAATTTCGGGAAATCCTCTCTTAGTGTTTCCCTTACTACAACCAGGGCCCCAAGTCTGCTATTACAATAGTGTCAGAATGGTCTCATAATGATTTCAGAAATCACGGGAACGGGAAAATCGGGATATGCGAACGGTATTCTTCTGCCCAATAAACGTAATAATAAATAATAGAAGATTACTTTTATTTCCAAATTACAACAAAAAATGCATATTTAGGATAAAATGAAATGTTCCTCGCTCAAGGCAATTACTCGTAATGTATATTTACGATACAAACGGCCTATATGAGGACGGTCGCGAGGGATCTGTTTAAGTGGATCTAAATCCGTTCGGCCTCAATCGGGGACTTTCGGGTATCATCGTAGATTGACAGTTTGTTTTTAGAAAATCCTCGTTTGATTGTTGTCAACGGGTTAAGGGATTTGTAGCGAAATGTTGTAAAGAGGGATTTTGTTCTTTTTATATGTAAACGATACGAGCTGGCTAAAAGGAACCATACATGATACAATAAATAATAAATACTTAAACGTACACTCTTGTGTTAAAGATTGTGATGTTCAAATCACGTTCCTGTATGGATCTTTTATATAGCTAATAATAATTATGGTGTACATAACAAAATGTATTACATAATTATATTCTACTACTTGACCCGCGCAGTTTCGTCTGCTCCGCTCCTATTGGTCTTAGCGTGATGATATATAGCCTTGCTCGATAAATGGGCTATCTAACACTGATATAATTTTTCAAATCGGTCCAGTAGTTCCGCGTTTAAGCAAACAAACAAACGAACTCTTTAGCTTTATATGTGAAAGTATAGAAGTATAGATATAATATACTAGCTGACCCGCGCAACTACGTCTGCGTCGCAATTTTCATTACTGCTCCGCTCCTATTAGTCTTAGCGTGATGATATATATAGCCTTTTTCGATAAATGGGCTATCTAACACTGAAAGAATTTTTCAAATAACAAACTCTTCAGCTTTATATACTAGTATTGATATATTATATATATTAGTATAGATAACACATGCTTGGAATTAAGAATAATAGATATATTGGCTTAAAGTAGACTTACTAATAATTGTTTTGTCTACTGACAGATACTTGCTATAACAGATGAATGCAAATCATTTTATAAAGCTGCTACAAGATTTACCAATCAGCAAAGTTGTTAGAAAAGAGCTTCGTGCGTAGGTACACAAAATAAACGTTACGTAAACAATTAAGTTATAACAAGATGAAATAATGAGCCTTGCCGAATCAAAGCAATTCTGAGAATTAGGTTCAATATTGTTAAACACCATGTTTGAGTAGACGGTACCTACATCATTATTAAACTTTACAATATAAACATAGGTTCCCAATATTTAATTCTAGCCGTTATTTTTAAGAGTTGTTGAAGTATCCTAGAATGTTCATACAAAATATTATTGTTACAATAATGTTAGACTTCCATCTGAGGAGCTCGTGGCTAAAGAATAACGCAAGGATCGATCTTTAAGGTTGAGCAAAGCTTGCCAAGGCTGGTCTGTGGATGGGTCTTGCATTGGCATTGGCATCTATATCTATACTAATATATAAAGTAGGCTATATATCACCACGCTAAGACCAATAGGAGCGGAGCAGTAATGAAAATTGTGACGAAAACGGAGTTGCGCGGGTCGACTAGTCTTAACATAACGAGTTTCCTCCGAGCCTCTGAAAGCACGTTAAGCTGTTGGTCCCGGCTGTCATTTGTAGATCTTTGGCAGTCGTTACGGATTGTCAGAAACTAGTAAATCTGACTCCAGTCTTGCCAAGCAAGAACTACCGTGTTACCCTGTTAATGGGTTGTGGAGGTCTGGTAGGTAGCCGCTCCACGTAAAGTACTAGTATTCAGCTGAATCCGGTTTGGAAGCCGACCCCAATATAGTTGGGAAAAGGCTAAGCAGATGATGAATGTTCGATTTCCATTTAATTTGTGACCTTCCAATTATTTATTTCCAGAAACCAAGGTAAGATCAATCTTTAATTCTGTTCTAGGTTTCTATTTTCCAAGGCCTTATAAGCAGAACAAATCAGACAGAAACAAATCCGGTCCGAATCACGCGAGGAAATACACAAATCACTAAAATGCGGAAGAAATATGTGACAACGTTTCATAGGAAATCCAGTCGTCAATAAATTGCAGAAGCTAGCGAGTAGCGCGGCATAAAGCTGGGTTCACATTGGTTTTGTTGTGTCGTGTCGAGTCACCTTTTGACTTAGTTGATTGGCTTTCATTTTTAGGGTTCCGAAAAAAAAGGAACCCTTATAGGATCACTCGGGTGTCTGTCTGTCTGTCTGTCCGTCTGTCACAGCCAGTTTTCTCCGGATCCACTGGACCGATTCTGTTGAAATTTGGTACACATATGGACTTCTATGACCCAAACACGGACGCGTTACGTAAATTATTAAATTTTTAGTATGGGGGTCAATTTTTGGGGTCAAACTAGAAAATGAAAATAAAAGTTTTTTGAACAATATTGTGTGATATATCAAATGAAAGGGCTTACTGTGAGGGTTTTAATTATATTTTTATCATAATTTTAAAATAAATGGTTAAGAAGTTATTCAAGAAATTAGACGAAAAATTACCATTCCCCCCCCTTATCTCCGAATATACTGAGCCTCAAATTTTGAAAAAAATGGAGATAATAGATCTTTACCTAAAGATTACAGGAAAACTATAATAAGTTTGTATTGTTAAAATAACATGTTAAAAAAACTAAATTCGTTCGGAACTCTTTGCACGCGAGTCCGACTCGCACTTGGCCAGTTTTTAACAATGGGAAATCATCAAATGACTTCTCCCACTCTGGGCGGAGCAGAAGAGAGTGTCAGACACTTTCTGACCAAAACCCATCCGTGTTCCTCCTAATGCCTTGCGTTCCTGGGCCGCGGTGACTCTTTCAAACAAATTTCGCAAGCAGTTGATCCTTACTTCCTTACTAATCCTTACTAATATTATAAATGCGAAAGTAACTCTGTCTGTCTGTATGTCGCGCTTTCACGCCAAAACTACTGAACCGGTTTTAATGAAATTTGGTACAGAGATAGTCTAGAGCCTGAGAAAGGACATAGGCTACTTTTTGTCCCGGGAGTATATTCCCTAAGGACCACGCGGGCGAAGCCGCTGGCAGAAGCTAGTTGGCTATAAAGCTTTTTATGATATTACATAAGCTTGAATAGATTCATTTGATTAGTGTAACCAACGCCACAGCAATGTGTCGGTAGATTTAGGCTATCGTTCCATTGGATGAGTAGGCAGAGATGATGGAGGTTGAGTAGGTACAGATGAGCGAGGAAGTTCTATAGCGGTATGTCTCCGCTCTCGGTACAAAGACGCGTGCAAGAAAGACAATGCTGGATAAAAACTGGCCAAGTGCGACTTGGACTCGCGTGCAAAGGGTTCCGAACGAATTTAATTTTTTTAACGTGTTATTTTAACATTATAGACTTCTTATAGGACCTTATATTTTTTTTTTAAATTTTAGACTCAGTAGTTACAGAGACAAGGGGGGAATGGTCATTTTTATTATTAATGTATTTATTATACACTTTATTGTACACCAAAAGTATGAACAAAAAGGGAAAAAAACAACAGCAACAAAAAAACAAGTTACAAACAAACAAGTTAAACAAGTTTTAAATAACTTCAAAACTATTTATTTAAAAATTATGAAAAAAATATATTTAAAACCCTTACAGTAAGCCCTTTCATTTGATATGTCACACAATATTGTTCAAAAAATGTTTTTTTCAAATTTTCTAGTTTGACCCCCAAAAGAGACCCCCATACTAAAAAATTAATGGTTTACGTAATGCGTCCGTGTTTGGGTCACAGAAGTCCATTTGTGTACCAAATTTGGCTGTGACAGACGGACAGACAGACACCCGAGTGATCCTATAAGGGTTCCTTTTTTTTCGGAACCCTAAAAATGAGCAGAATGAAAAATTCCGTAAGCCGTAGAAAAGGCACAACTAGAAAATGATTCGCGCCACCCAATGCACTGTTGCCTATAGCTGAGTGTCCCAGAAACTAAAACGGCGTAAAGTTTTCTTAGAAACGTGACCCAACTTGAAAAGCTCTTCGAAACCCCATCTTACCGAGACCGAGTACTTAATAGTTGTCTCGGCAAATACTGGGCAAACATAACAAATTTAAAGACTAATTGCTATTGACACGTTAAGAAGAATAAACTTATACCTAAAACTTATTTCTCATTTAAATGAATTTAGTGGAGGGTGAAATTTCCCTCTCTGATACACTGATATACAGGCAGCCTTAGGCCGGATTGAGTATTTTTCATCTGAAGTGCTCACGGATAATATATCGTGGTAAATCCACGATATATTATCCGTTTTTTACTTTCTATGCAAAAATAACAGAACTGTTCCTTTAATTTTAAAATACTTTGTTTTTTTTTTCCAAATAAATAACTACAATGCAAAATAATACGACTGACTATGAAGAGGGAGAAAATAAGTAGTTGGGAAAATAGATTATCAACTTTTGACTGGTCTGCTCTAGTAGAACTTATTATTCAAGACAGGTTTTCGGGACCTGTCGAGATCCTCTGCGCGTTTTAGTTAGTCTGATGAAAATGGTTTTCAAAAGTTGCGTAGTTGGCTGCTTCAACAGGAGAGGTTATGTTTTCGATTTTCTGTATAGAACAACAAAAATATACGAAGAATAAGACTGACCTACATTTCTGCCTGTGACCCGTCCTAATAATGGGATATCAACAGCTTCTACTCAGTTGACTATTACGTAATCAGGACTCAAACAAGGACGATAGAAGGAAAAGGAAAACTGCCGGATAAGTAAATACATTCAAGTCAACAGGGGGCCGTGACTGATGAGTACTTTGATCGATCTGGCGACAACGAGAACCAAGGAATGGAGTGCTTATCAACGGCGATAGAAGCGCAGAATCTTTGCGCGAATCGGTGCTGTACAAAGTCGTCCAACTTCTTTTGCAAGCGATTGCCTGTTTAGGTGTTTGCGATCCAAAAGCGTAAACACACAGGAACTCAGGTATTGTACCAAAAAATGGAATACCAATAGGTAAGATACTGGAAAATCAAACTATCAGCCCAGAAAGGTGTGTAGAACAGTATCCATACAAAATATTTAAACTCTGGACTACTACTGAAAAATCCATTAAATATTAAAAAAGCCAGTGACACGTTGTCCGACCTAGAAAGAAAGAAAGAAAAAGCGTTTATTTGCGCCAAGCATGACGCATACCAAAACAAATAAAAGTTAAAGGGTAGTATTTAAACGAGTGACTGTACATTAAAGTTTTAAGTGTCAAAAATAATTAATTTACGTTATAGTATTACTAAGTGAGCGACTGACTGTGAGTGACGAGAAATCAACAAAACAGTAACTTACAAACATTAATATGAGTTACTTAAAATACAAAATGAGAAGCTTCATAATATTTGAGCGACCTAATATTTGTTTGAGTGTCAACGTTACGTCCTGCATTTTTTTCAATATTTGGCAAATGATTTATTTATACTGAGCGGCATTTTATCTTAAATGAAGTGTTTCGAATAGAAAAACTACTTTGAAAAATACTATAATGAGCAGAGCATTTGAGTCAGAAAATGGGGTAACAGTTGAGTATCGTTTGGCAGGAAGACGGAGGGGGGAGGTGCCCCCTGTGCCCTGGCACCACTCCGGTGTAAAGGCGACGCACCGTTCTTGAGAAAAACTAATTATATTAACCTAACCTCAACGTTTTAAAGCCGCTTAACATTGCGCAGTTGAGGGAGGCCTGGTAGATGGAGCCCCGCGGGGCTCCTACTTCTGAATGGTTTATAAAAAATCTCATCATTTCATTAAAAATCGTATCAAAATAAAAATAAAAACATAAGACCTCAAATAGAATATCAGTAACCAATAATCATTAATAAAGAAGCTTACAAATGTTGCTTAAAGCGGACTTTTTAGTAGTTCGTTATCTAAAACCTCAATTGGAAAAATCGTTTCTATCTTAATATTGAAGTTGTCCTCTCTGTATTTCTAGTCGCTCACTTAGTATTTTAGTCGCACGGCTAGAATTTTAATATCTAAAATGGATTAATCACAACCCATTTTTGTAAGCTCGTTCTGGATTTTATTATTAATCAATATTTGTCGTTAGTTTAGTTAATTTTTCGCTTACTCAAATTCATACCGCTCAAGTTATTAAAACAATATCTCATCAACAGCCGCTAAGTTTCTTTTTATTCGATCGTTTTATAACTCTCCAAAATTAAATAAAACAAAATTACAATTTTATAACAATTGGGAAGATATGCGTCACATTCGCGCAAAACGGCCGTTGCTCAGCATAATGCTAGGACTCGTTTGCGAGATAGAGCCACAGCGCTGGTTTTCAGCAACAGCCGGCGTTGAGTATGACGTCGATCGGAGCAGCATAAAAAGTAATTAAAACGGGAAAAATAAACAAAAAAAAAAATACAGGACAAAGCCAACAGTGAGCTTACCATGTGAGCCTTTCATTTTCATAAATCATCTGTGGTACACAGTCTCCGTGGGACATTTAATCTGTGTTGACAAAGGATTCTTTGATCGTAACTAATATTCTGACTGCGTTTGGTTTGATAATGGATAGTCTTGCACAAGGACGCATTCAGCGAATGTATTATTTGTTGTCACAGAATAGACTTGGTTTTCGACTGCTTATTTACTGTAATTCCTTGAAACTATTTGATTCATTTACGTAAGTATATGGCTCCTTCATCATCATCATTTGCGAGACACACAGGACCGGTTGTAGTGCCGACGCTTGGGGGAGGCCTATGTCCAGCAGTGGACGTCTTTCGGCTGACATGATGACGATGATGGCTCCATCTCCACCAGCGGGTGACACCTTCCAGCTGCTGGGTCGGATGATCTCCACGCGAAGATTATTCTCTCGCCGCGTGACTGCAAGGCCTCAAATCCTGACAAATTGCCGCATAATCACGAGATATCGTTGCACATTTGTACTTGTGAGTCTACTGCGAGGACGTCATTATCAGGAGGCGGGCGCGCTTTGGCGTCAGATCGTTGACGTTTTTCTCGCTAATCACACTCGTCACATATCCGCGATAGTGTCGCCTATTAGAGATTTTAATTTTTTATTAATTGAGTTTTTTTAGAATAGTGTGGCAGGACGACAATATCGCTACACTAGTTTGTGTAGATCAAATCACGCGAGTTTATTAAATTGATTTAACAAAACATTGTCTTTTCATGACAACAAGCATGACGTAAAATGGAAAGGAGGTATCAAAGTATGAGTCACTTTTATAATTCGCCTATCGATAAACAAATTGGAGTTATGTTAATTTGTATTATTTCGTTATAAATTACCTGATCCTTACAGAATTTGTACATCTGTATAAGAATGAGTATAATTATTTATTAATATTGATAGGCTGGTTAGTGTTCGACCACACACTATCTCTCCCGATGGTAAGCAATGATGTGGTCGATGATGGAGCTCGCTGGCTTAGAAGTAACTATTTAAGCCACTTGCCCGTTTGCGCGGAGCGAGAAAATTTCTCCATTTCTCCGCTCCGGTGTCTCAGCGGACTGCGGATGTTAGTCAAAATGTCAGTGACTCACGTGGTGGAAAAGCACCCTTAAGGTGCCTGTCCATTACAGCAGAAACGGAGAAATTGCATAAAATCTCCGCACCGCGTGACTCACTGACATTTTGACTGACATGATTGGTTAATATTTCTCCGATACTCCGCTCCGATGCCTCGTCCCGCTGTAATGGACAGGCACCCTAACTCTTGATTAAAATATTCACAGGTTCTAGTGTGGGTGAGTTTGAACAAAAACAAAATCCAGCAGACTGTATCTAATATATACCGAACTCCTTCGAAACGGCTCGATAGATTTTCATGAAATTTTGTGTGTATATTCGGTAGATCTGAGAATAGGTGGAAGGCTTTTTTTTATGTGGCAAACCAACGTTTACCGAGTCAGCTAGTTATGCTATTTCGAGTTATAATGTGATATTATTAGTAAACTAGCTGACCCGCGCGGCTTCGCTCCCGTCAACTGGCTATTCTACCTACCGACCCTAACCTACCTACCTACTCTACGTACTCGACCTACTTACCTACTCTACCTACTTTAGGTAAGTAGGTAGAGTAGGTAAGTAGTCCTACCTACCATAGCTATCTTACCTACCCTACCTACCTACCCTACCTACCTACCTACCTACCTACCTACCTACCCTACCTACCCTACCTACCCTACCTACCCTACCTACTCTACCTACCCTACCTACCTATCCTACCTACCTACCCTACCTACCTACTCTATTTTTGTATTTTAATTCTTATTATGCTATTCCGGACGAAGACTAATCCAAAAACACAAAAACTATGAAAATCGGTCGAGCCGTTCTCGAGTTAGAAAAGTTTTCGAACAAACCCGACTTTGTTTTAAATATATTAAGAAGATTAAGAATTTTGCTATATTGTGAAAGATTCGACCTTTTTCTAGAAGACATTTTTTATATTAGCGAGACAGAAATAAAACGCATAAACTGAAGGAAGACGGAGAGTAGTGGCTTATTAAAAAAAAGGGTTCCGTTAGCAAACTTGGTACGGAACCCTAAAAATCGACTGGGTTCTCACGAATCAAAATCGTACGCGAAGGCTTAAATAATAGGGTCCCATTAGCAACTTTGGCACGGAACCCTATAATTTGCCTTGGCTCGCAAATCGAACCGTTTGATACTTAGCACGAATTAAAAACTTAGTTGCGGGCAACCTGGGAGCCTTTAAGACAAAAGTGAATAGGTTGCTTCTAGGCAAACGTGCTCCATCTTCGACCGCATCATCGCTTACCATCAGGTGAGATAGTGGTCAAACGTATGCCTATCTATTGTAAAAAAAAAATATTCCACTCCGTATCATCTAACCAATGAGAACTAATGATAACACGATTTGACAGTTACTGTGGAATCGTGTTGTCATTCATTCTTAGTTCGGGTTCGGGACTAATCGTAAGTCTGTAGGTGATACGGAGTAGAATACGTCCGCAACTAAGCCCGAAACTACGGACTTCGGACTTAGAGAGTAGCCTCCCAAAATCGATCGCTCCCGTCACCGTGACCACCTTTGGTACGATACCTTAATATAAAAAACCAAACTACTAACCTAAACTAAACCTAAACCTAACTACTAACCAAAAAATGGACTCTGTCTGAAATATAAGATTTTTATTCATTATTATTAGCCTTGTTTCGCAAATCAAAACGTTCGTTGCTTCGCTCTAAACGGAATCAATCGCGGAGGCCTAGCAGTAGGGTCCCGTCAGCACAGCACCTTTGGTACGGGACCCTACAGGCCTGATCCGCAAGTCGAACCGTCCAGAACTTCGCAAAACTAAATCAGTTTAAGACTCTACGACAAATGCACTTTAAACGAAACCAGCACCAGAGATTTAACCAATTATGGTCCCTAACAGTTTAAGACCTTTTAGAGACCAAACCGAAATTCCTTCGAAACACGACTGTGATTAGAAATTGTGTGAGGTCATTCTCCAGCGGAAAATCTTAACACCGCAATTCAGAAAAACGCGTCATCAGTGAAATGCCATCTATCGACCATGTAAACTGACAAAATATTTGGCAGTGGAAGACGTTAAATAAGAAGCCCGTATGTAACGGTAAATAACGATAAGGTATTAAAATGTTTACTTTTATTTTGCTACGTCTACGTATTAAAAGTTTCACAAATAACTCAACAATTTTGAATGCTTTCGTGAATTTTATTATTCTCAATAGATGGCGCTCTGACTCATCAGAATATATAAGGAAGTTTCTTCCTAAACTTAAAAATTCAATATCTTTTGATTTTGTGGGTCGATTGTATCGATCAATAACGAAAAGGTATAAAATGATCACTCTTATTTTGCCACGTATTAAAAGTTTCACAAATAACTCAACAATTTTGAATGCTTTCGTGCATTTTATTTTTCTCAATAGATGGCGCTCTGACTCATCAGAATATATAAGGAAGTTTCTTACTAAACTAAAAATTCAATATATTTTGATTTTGTGGGTCGATTTTGATGAAATAAACGCTAAATGTTACTCGGGTTATCCCTTTATATTTTTAAGTACTTAGAGTTGCAATGTAAAATGTGGTTTATGCGTGATGCTCCCACAAACGCACAGACAAACAGACAAACAGACAAAAATTTCAAAAATTGAATTTTTGTGTTTTATACCTTTTTCCTGAGTTTTCTGTGTAATTTTCATGCAAAAATATTCAATGTACAGACACGGTTAGTCTACGATTTTATTATAAGTATAGATTTTGGCAGTTAAAATAAATCTAGCAATGATAGGCCGTAGCTTATCTACATATTCTAAAGCGTAGACATAAAAAGTCACGACTCGCAAAAAAATTAATGTAAGGAATTTTCCTTCATCTTATTTTGAACTTTTATTAGATAGGAATAATTGGCATAGACTACTAGGAAAAATGTAACGTTAATTTGATTTGCTCTTTCTAGACATTTTCGATTTAAAAAGACTATCGTTCCATTTTCAATTGTTTCTGTTCGAAATTTAAATTGATGTTTTAGTTTTTACTGTTTGAGTCAGCCAAACGCAATGTATTTTGAGAATTGACAGAGTTCTATCAAATAAGAAATTGATTGTATTTACCACATACCTAGGTATGTTTTTCCCGTGGATTCGACCTCCAAGGACCAGGTCAGGACAGAACAGTAGGACAAAAAAAGTGCATTTTACATACGTTAAAATTAGGCAAATGAGGCCTTTGCCCAATTTAGGTGACGACTTTACCTTCAAATATCTCGGCAACGTGACACTTTAGGGCACCATGTTGTTTGAATTTTTTGTTTGTTTAAGTGTCCTCTACATATATATGCATGTTAGGTCGTACGATGTAACTTTGAAAAAAATCAAAGTGGCGGCGGGAGGCTATTTAATATAATAATTGCAAAGAGCCTCGACCAACATCTCAAGAGGCTCTCGTTGGGCAGCTGGATCAAGGGCTTGATTCAGAAAGAAGTACTTCTGGACACAGCGCGTATAGTGAGGTGGTTCCTCTCTCGGGAGCCCTAACCACCGGTAGCTTGGACCCTGTTCCCGATACCGGTTGGCTACTATTTTTTATATTTTATTTTTTAATAGAAATATTTAAAAATGTAAATTTTATGTATATATATGAATAATAAATTGAATATGTCATCTCATCATTCATCATCATTTTATTTTCAGGCTACTGAGGACCATAGATAAAATACAAAATATTATCTCAAATAATAATAAACTAATACATTTTAATAACTAACTAACTAATACATATTAATTTGTTTCATACAAAATGCAATATTTACCAATGAAAATATATGAAACAGCTGATATTTTTTTTCGAGTTTTCAGGGTTGGTCTCAAAGTAAAAGTTGTTTATAATCATGTGTACTTTCAGTGTCTAAGAGTTTGTTGGTGTTTTACAACAACCCTGTATAACTATGCCAGTACCCATAGAAAAAAAAAGATCGAAGTCCTTTCGTTAAATTGTGATTTTTGGTTTATGGAACGGAATTCTTTATGTGCAAGTCTGACTCGCACTTCTGCCGTTTTTTTTGATGATCTAATAAAAAAACACAGACCTAATAACCTTAGTCACGGTCCTAATAATAAAACTCTCATACCAATTTTATGATTTCCAAGAAATCGAATTTCGTAAACAAGATTATTGAAGTATTATAATAATATTCTCAATCATCAACGATATTGATCTTATTTATAAATAAATGCTGAAATTATTTTATAAGTTCTTACACAGTATCTTAGGGACAACGAACTCCACATACAGCTACGTATAAATCATATTGAAGATAGAATTTCAATAAAATGACAGACATATGCGGCTTAACTTGAAATTGAAGATTGCCAGTGTAACGAAAGAATTGGATAGTGCCTACTCATTATTTTAACCGACTTCCAAAAAAGGAGAAGGTTCTCAATTCGGTGCGTATTTTTGTATTTATGTACACCGATTATTCCGAGGTTTCTGATCCGATTTTTGTGATTCTTCTTTAGTTCGATGCGGTATACTTGTCATTTGGTCCCGTAAAAATTTAATTCAGTTTGGTTCAGGAGTTTTTAATTTATGAGTATGTTTGCTTATTTCAATTTCTATGTAGACGAAGACGTCGTCCGAGTATCACCACTTAAAAGGACTACAAAGTATAAAATAACCTTAATTTCAGAAGTCGGTGTTTAAAAAACAAAACTAAAAACACCGACTCGCTCGTTCCAAACAGGAGGCTACGGTTGGGACCGAGGGAGGGGCTTTTTAAAGTTCCGGCAACCCGTACAAACCTATTAAAGTTTGCGCCAGTGATTCGTGCAGTAACTATACTAAATAGTGTCTCTCGGCGTTTGGACTTATTTTCTTGCACTTTGGCGGAATTCCAGAGGGTGACACTTAATATGTTGTCCACTGTATGACGTGTGCTCCTAATAGCAATGCATTACTACTTTTGTTAGCTTGGGTTTTACCTGTTAGAACAAATGTATGTGTTAATGAATATATAAATAAATAAATATATATTTTTTTAATACATATTATGAGCCTATACTGTCCAACTGCAGGGCAAAGGCCGCCCTTCCCTCCTTCCACTTTCTCTGGTCTTCTGCAATTTTGGGCCAGTCCTTAGAGAAGAAGTCCGGATCGTCTCGCCATCTCTTTCTAGGCCTGCCGCGTGGTCGTTTCCGTGCATTTGGGATTGACTGCGAGGAATTTTCGCCCATTTCCTACTAATCACTGTCATAATTATGAAGCTTCTTCTTTTTATCGTGTGGGCAGTAAGGTCTAAACGACCCTACACACCCTAGCGTCAGAGTTTCTAAACCACCTCAAGGGCCTCTGACATGGTTTATTTGACGACCGCCATTTGCGGCCGTGACCACCGGCTTATACGTGCCTTCCGAAGCACGGAATCATCTTTTTATCAGACAAGCATGTCCTAGCCAAACTGGAAACAACTTTACACAGTATGCTTCTCGTGGGAATCGCACCCACGACCACCGGGTCACAAGGCAAATCAAATCAAATCAAATCAAATCAAATCAAATCAAATCAAATCGTATATTTCAAATAAACCATTTACAGGCACTTTTGAATTGTCAAGGTCGGTCAGTCCAACAAGATGAAGCTATTTGCACGTTCCAAAGCGTAGATCTCTATGGAGAAGAACGTGCAAGAAACTCCACGGACACTCTTTTAAAAAATAATAAATTGTTACAAGTTTTTGTTTACATCAAGTTGAAATTATACAAACATGTGAGAACGATGTAAAAGACGAGCAGGATAAAAGCGTCCGGGAAAAAAAGGAACAATTCAAAGAAATATTTAAAATAAACCATGGCAACTGAGAAATGACCAGTCCCAACTGACAGCGCCCGTTCACGAACATGACGCATGCGCTAGCACCATTCGGCTCAACCATTTTGAAGGGAGCCAAATGATCCAACGCATACGCCACCATCAGCCAGACTTTTGTGTGAGCATGACACTCCCAACCGCCAGGGTACATTCAAGTCAAAAACAAACCTAAAACTGATAGCTATAGCTTAAGTTTAAGGTACACAGTACTCACACATGTGCCGTTAAAATGGATGAAATTATACATTGCTAAATAAAATTGAGTCTATACAATGCAAATATTGTTTTTTTTTTTTTTTACAATCTTCAGCCGGTCCAACAATGTTTCCAAATGCTAACAGATTATTTTGTGCGCCCTAGTGGCTGTGGAGCCGGACCAGCATTCAGCCAAGCATTTTTATCTTCAATATAATCCCCCAACTTATAATATGCTTGCCTGCATAGTGTGCGTTTAATACAAGATTTAAATTTTGTCTCATTAAGTTCTAATATATGGGGAGGTATCTTATTATAACATTTTAAACAGTACCCCATAAAAGATGAGGCAACTTTAGCCAGTCTGAAACCTGGTTGAACTAATTGATCCCTATTTCTAGTACCATAATTATGTCTGTCGCCTCTTTTACTAAAAATATGTAAATTCTTTCTGACATACATGATGTTTTCGTAAATGTATTGACAAGGTACCGTCATGATGTTAATATTCTTAAACAGTTCCCTTAGAGAATCGCGCCGGCGGAGATTGTATATCGCTTTGATGGCTCTTTTCTGCAGAATAAAAATAGACTCAATGTCTGCAGCCCGTCCCCATAGTAAAATACCGTAAGACATGATACTGTGAAAGTAACTAAAATAGACCAGTCTCGCGGTATCGACATCCGTTAATTGGCGGATTTTCCTAACAGCATAAGCTGCTGAACTTAGCCGTCCAGAAAGAGATGTTATATGAGGGCCCCATTGTAGCCTTGGGTCAAGCGTAATTCCCAGGAAAACCGTTTTATCGACAAATTCTAGTTTTTCCCTGTTCAATACTATGTCACAATCACTGCTTTTGACATTGGGTAAAGAAAATCTTATACATTTCGTTTTCTTTTCATTCAAAACCAAATTATTCGCCGTGAACCAATTTTGGACTTGCATTAGGGCATTATTTATGATATCAACATTGTCTGTCTGTCTATTTATCTTAAAAATTAAGGATGTATCGTCGGCAAACAGCACCATATCAAGTTTTTGTTGCAATAAATAGGGTAAATCATTGATATATACCAAAAACAAGAAAGGACCCAAAATCGAGCCCTGGGGAACGCCCATTATCACGTTTAATCCCGACGAATTGACACCGTTTATTTGAACCAATTGCCGTCTATCATTCAAATAAGATTTGACCAAGTTTAACGCTGTTTTGACCAGTCCGTAATGCCCGAGCTTCAGGAGTAATGTATCGTGATCAACGCAATCAAACGCCTTCGAGAGATCACAAAAGACACCTATGGCATCCTGTGCGTCCTCCCACGCATTAAAGATGTGCTTTAGTAAGGTAACACCAGCGTCAGTTGTACAACGTCCCTTGGTGAAACCATACTGTTTATCATGAAAGATGTTATTCGTGTTAAAATGATTAAGCATCTGATTTAGCATCACTTTTTCAAATACCTTACTAAACACTGGCAACACAGATACTGGTCTATAATTATTTGTGTCTTTACTATCCCCAGATTTAAAAAGTGGTATCACCTTACTGAATCTCCTCCTTGATCCACACACAAGTTAAATATTACAGCTAAGTACGGCGCTACAGTCTCGATGATTGAGGTACAAACTTTGATAGACAATCCCCATAGATCTTCGGTCAATTTAATTTTGATCGCCAATCGAGCGGCAATCGCCTAAACCACTCGACCATGGAGGCAGTTAATTATGAGCTGAAACACATTCATCATATCAGCCGAAAGACGTCCACTGCTGGACATAGGCGTCCCCCAATCGTCGCCACAACGACCGGTCCTGTGCGTCTCGCATCCATCGGCTACCCGCGACCTTCACCACGTCATCGCTCCACATTGTGGGAGGCCGCGCCAACGTTACACCTTCCGGTACGCGGTCGCCACTCCAGAACTTTTCGGCCCCATCGACCATCTGTTCTGCGAGCAATGTGGGCACATGCCCACTGCCACTTTAGTTTGGCGACCCTTCGGGCTATGCGGTAACCTTGGCTCTCTTGCGGATATCATCATTCTTGATTCGATCACGCGAGGAAACTCCACGCATTGCCCTTTCGATTGCCCTTTGAGTGACTTTGAGCCTTCTGATGAAGCCCATTGTAAGCGACTACGTTTCAGTTCCGTATGTTATCACGTTGTTAGAAACACATTGAAGTTGGACATAACCTCCACCAGGTGACCGGTCCCGCCAGTCCATTCTGTCAACATATCACCGTCTAAACTTAAGTGGAGTGAGCGTGAACAGGGGGGTTAAAAAGGTCACGTTAGATGAATCACATTAGAATCATAATAATCACACAAAAATCTGTCAAATTTAATTTTCACCTTTATCGCTAAAGCATTAGGTTCAAGATTGATTGGGAAAATTTGACAGTGACGGGTAGCGTGATGTGCTTTCTGATTCTGCTAAATTGGCCTTTTTAGATCCCCAGCTGCCATTTCATCTTCCATATGGATTGACAGCACACTTCATGTTCATATCTTTGTGTGTGAAGTAATTTTACATGAGGAAAATGTTTGGATAAAAACTTAATAGTGATGCTCCAAATCAAAGTGCTTATTAAGTAGGTACATATAAAGCAACTAGTTGACTCGCGCAACTTCGCCTGCTCCGCTTCTAATAATCTTAGCATGATGATACATAGTCTATAGACTTCCTCAATAAATGGGCTATCTAACACTGCAAGAATTTTTAAATCGGACCAGTAGTTCCTGAGATTAGCGCATTCAAGCAAACAAACAAATTCTTCAGCTTTATATATTAAGTATATATATAAGTATAAGTATAGAGTATAGATAGTTACAAAGGTAAGCATCTTGCCAAAATATAAAGTGTAGTACGATGTCACAATTTTTCAATTATTGTCCTATAGATAGAAATATTAAGTGAGTTTTCTAATTATTGGTTACTCAGCAATGACTTCTTATTCTCAAATTCGTGAAATTTTGGTCATATTGACTTGAAAAAATATTACAGATTAGCCTCCACTATTGATTTTTCTTAGAGGCTTTAATTTCAAATTAATGCTACTGTAATCGATAATGTAATTACAAAAAGGCACAATAATACATTCTGAAATTTTTTATCAAAATTTTTCTAATGTCAATTTTTCAGATTAACATTATTTTTCTTCGTCATAATATCTCTTCAAAATTCGAAAGTATCGGAATGCGACCAGATTAGCGTTATTTTCGATCAATCATTCGAAAACATAAAAGCATCAGAATAAGTCTGCCGCCAGTTAGGAGCCAGTGAGGCCTGCCAAATTATGAATAAGAACGTAATCAGTCTGGGGTTAAACCGGCAAATGACTGAACTGTCCTCGGCATACAATATGTTCGTCACGGGGGTCTTTACAGTGTCAAAACATTGGGATCGAGAAATGCATAAGAAGAAAATTTGGAATTTGTTACTCAATCACGCCAGAACGGCTGAACGAATCTAGATGAAATTTGGCACAGGGATGGATTATAGTCCGGAATACCACAGCTACTTATTATCCCGGAAGTATGTTCCCTTGGGATGATTTCCGAGATTCACGCGGAAGAATCCGCTGGTAGAAAATAGTAATAACATACTCGTATACCAACAATTAAAATGTCTTTAAATTAAAAGAAATAAGATATCAATATATATTTTTGGTCCTCTTAAAATCGATGGACAAATATTAGCACAGCGTTCAGTACGTCTAACCAAAGTTATCCATGCAAAAAAACACTGATTAAAGTGATTTTATTTTGACCTAAAATAATAAATTGGCGGCACACTAGAATGAACACATCCAATATGGGTAGGTTACTTGCCCTCGTTTTTCGTATTTTTTTATATTTACCATTGTCCTTATTCTGGTGGTTTGAATGATTTATAAAAGTTGGTCCATATGCATATTTTAATGATGGAAATCCTGAAAATGGGAATGGGACATTGATATATAAAAAACCCAAGATGCACAGTCTCGAACAAATGCAACACTCGAAACTGTCGTCAAAAACTAACATGTCATTGTATCAAGTGTCATGTGTGAGTTGTGTGCAGTTATACTATAAACATTTTTTTTTTGCCAATTCGACCTCACCTGGATCGTTTAAAGTTGTTTTTACAAAGCAGTTCAGTATGTTTTTATTTATTTATCAGGAACAATTAAATATTGTGTTTGATATAATAGGTAAATTACATAAATCATTAAATTAATATAAAAAAAACCTAAAAGTAAAACATGCAGAAATAATATAAACCAAAAATTAAAATTCTAAAAATAATAATAAACAGCATTTTTTAAATGAGAAAATAAATAATAAATTATAATTCGTCAATTGAGTATAAGTTTTTATCCAATAGAAATGCTTTGAGCTTTGCCTTAAAAGAGCTAGTGTATAACAATATTTTTAAATCCGCCGGCAGTCTATTAAATATTTGTACAGCTTGATAATGAGGGCTATGCTTCGCAACGTTAAAATTAGGTACAAGTTTATTTTTAATGTCTTTTCTACGAGTGTTTTCCCTGGCTATTCGTTCTTCCACATATTCATGGATGTATTTTTTTAAATTAACTAATAACACAAGTATGTATAAGCTGGGCAATGTTAGAATATTTAAACGCTGGAAATGAGATCGACAGCTTTCTCTTTGTGAAATTCTGACAATTGTACGTATTACTCTTTTTTGGAGAATAAAGGCTCGCTGAGAATTATAACCGTAGCTTTTCCCCCAGAACTGTACACTGTATCGAAGTCTGGATTCGACAAGACCATAATATACCATTTTTAACTGTTCCGTATTTATTTCGTCTCTCAATTTCCTCAATGCATGAACGCAGAAGATATAACTGAGTC
Organism: Lacanobia wlatinum; assembly: GCA_947578705.1. NCBI lineage: Eukaryota > Metazoa > Arthropoda > Insecta > Lepidoptera > Noctuidae > Lacanobia > Lacanobia wlatinum. The sequence goes on from OX388039.1 coordinate 22,156,495, forward strand.
GATGTGTTCTAGTTCTTTATTCCAGTTCATTAATTCATCTAAATGGATACCTAGAAATTTAACGTCTCTCACTAATTCTATCTTTTGTTTGTTAAGGGTTATATCCATATTATCTTTATTGCCTGCAGTGGTTCGAAATAACATGATGTTTGTTTTTTTAATATTTATTATTAATCGATTTGTGTTGAACCAAAGCTGAAATGCTGCCAACGTTGCTTGCCTACTACAGCGTTTGTGTCATCAGCAAAAACTACTAAATTTATGTCTGGACTGTTATTTTTTTATATAATTTATCAAATCGTTGCTGAAAATAATAAACAAAATGGGACCTAATATGGAACCCTGCGGTACGCCAGTGGTAATATAAATCATGGATGATTGGTATGTTTTCCGTTGTCCAGTCTGTTCTATAGTGCTGGTTTCTACATACATTTTCCTGTTTCTTAAATACGATGTAAATAATTTGAGGGCTCCGCCTCTAACACCATAATAGCTTAGTTTGGCAATTAGTAGATTGTGATCAATCGTATCAAATGCAGAAGATAGGTCTAGAAAAATCCCTGCTACCTTTAATTTATGATTAATTTTGGTTATCACATCATCTAGAAGTTTATAAATGGCATCTCCAGTGCCTATTCCTTTCTGGTAACCAAACTGTCTAACATGTAGAACTTTATTTAAATAAAGATGTGTTAATAGCCGAGATTTTAATATCTTTTCAAAAATTTTTGAAATCGTGGGTAGTAGCGAAATTGGTCTGTAATTTTTAGGGTCCTTTTTTGAACCCTTTTTATAAACCGGCGAGTGATGCGCAATTTTTTTTTGCAAATTCAACCTTACACGGATTGCTTAAAGTTGTTTTTACAAAGCAGTGCAATATACGAGACTGTTTGAAACTTGCGTATAATTATACATATTGCGCTTATTTTTTGCGGACGTTTTTGAGATGCTGAGTGTGTATCTTGGGTTTTTATATATCAATGGAATGGGATGATACTTTAAATATTCCAAAATTCAAAACACACTAAATGCTTTTGTTTAATTCGTGCGAAGATGGGTTTGCTCTTGACTCTAGTCTAGGTCAAAGATGACAGAGACAAAGTCTACGTTGGAGCGAGCTTACCCAGAAGGAGCCTGATAATTCTAACTTTGAAGAGATTAGGGTTGTAAACGTTTGGAAACACAGACGCAGGCAGAGAGTTCCATTCCTTTGTTGTGCGCGAATAGTAACAAGGTAGGGATGGTAAGATGCAGTGCGTCTGGATGTCCGATGGTAGAAGGGGGCCGGTGGGATGAGGTCGTGGAGTTCTTGGGCACACTCACCGAAGTACCATCTGTAGAAAACCGACAAGCAGGCAACCTTGCGACGATGAGCCAAGCTGTGTAGCTTGGCATGTACCAGTTTTACGTCGCCGATGAGCCTCTTAGCTCTGCGTTCCACCGAGTTGAGCGCAGCAAGCTGGTATTAAGCTGAGCCATCCCAAAGGTAGTTGCAATACTACGCTGTAATGGAAGGGCACACTACCTCTTTGACATTTTCACTGATCTGCATCTGTTCGACGTCCGTATGTCACTACTGGGATCCAGCATAATACCAGCGTCAGGTGTGTTTGCCTGGCACATGTTGAGTTGTATTATATATTTTTTGTGTCGGTAGTTTAACACTTTATCCACAGATTGCTGTAAATTTGTTTTTTTTTTTTTACTTTTTTATGTGTTTTCTATCTGATCTATGTCATCGTGATTTTGTGTGATGTGTCTCCTATTCTTGTACTAAATAAAAGTTCTATCTATCTAAATATTCTAAAATTCAAAACAGATTAAACGTTTTTCTTTATTTCGTGCTCCAATATCCGACAGAATGTTAGTATTTCATTAATTTGAGAGCAACATTTGATGAAAATTTTCTAGGAATTATTCATCAAGACATACGAATTCAAATTTGATTGCATGTTCATTGGGCTTTGCAATTAAGGGAGCTTTCTTAAGACAAATAAATGTGATACTTTATGAGGGAGAGCCGCATTAATTTACAGGTTTCTGGAATGACGGAGTATATACGTGTTATATTACTTGGGCTAAGCTGTCTTGCGTAAGATTTCCGTGATGTTTTTTTTTAAAAAACTTTGGCCCACTCTAGAAATTTCTCCTGTATCGTGGGTGCGTACACAAACACAAACTCACTTACACAAACAGCCAGACCCGGAACAATTAAATTATCTATAGGCCATATAAATATTTGTTCCGTGCGGGAATCGAACCCGCGACACGCAGCGCCGCAGCCATTCGCTCAACCACTGCGCCAACCGTGTCGTTTGTTTGCAATCATACAAATGAAGTTATCTAGTATGGAGTGCCAAGGGTCAATCCCACGCAGGGCGATTCTCGGCCACTGTAGGCGCGGGCCTGTGGAACGCGAGCATTGGGTGGCTCGCTGTCTGATCAGAACCAGGCCCGGGTCGACGGCGCGCTGTGTTCCACGCGCGCCTCAAAGAGCTGTCAGCATTAAAAGCGGGGCTCGCTAGGGCCAGTGCCTGCTGGGGCTGTGGACTTTGTTCGAAAGAGTCACCGCGGCCCTGGAACGCAAAGCGCACTATGAGGAATTGCTGCCTGCTTCACCCAGAGTGGGAGGAGTCATTTGATGATTTCCCATCCTTAAAAAAAAGGGTCAATTCCATTTTTCTCAATGTTCCCTATGTCGGCTTCCATTCTAAACAGATGCAGCGGAGTAACATTTATTTACAATGAGCAACTGTTTTTTTGACCTCCACAACTCAGAAACAGGATTACGGAATACATTTCGGCAAGACTCTTGTAAAACATTTTTTTTACTATTTATAGGCACGCGTTTGACCACTATCTCGGTAAGCGACGATGTGGTCGAAGATGGAGCACGCTTGCCTAGAAGTAACCTATTCACTCTTGACTTAAAGACTCCCAGGTTGAAGCTATCAGGAAACACAGACTCCGGCAGGGAATTCCACTCCTTAGCTTAACTTTCTGGCTTATAAACACCATTAATGACTGCCGAAGATTTACGAATGACAGTCGTGAGCAACGGTTGTTTTTAATTAGCCGTTGCTCATGACTGGATATATTTAATACCAACAAGTGGATCCCAAAGGATCCAGTGCGTTTTTACCGGTGCCAAAGCTTTGTAGTCTACTTCTTTGCCTATTAATAAGAATGAGTATTTCGAAAAATGTAACTTTGTCTTTTAGTATTTTTTTGTCTTTTAGTATTTTAGTTGCGCGGTCGCAAGCGCATCTGCTGAGGGTGGGGTTCTTGGTTTCATTCGCAGGTCGGGCAAGCATTTTCATTTGGTTTTCCCTATTTCCAGCCTCGGAAAGCGTGTTAAGCTGTTGGACCTGCTCCAGATCTCTCTCTGGTAGTTATATTGTCATCCCATCGCATTATGAGAATAGTAAATATGCATGGTATTTTTTTATTTGCAAAATGAAATTTTTATCTAGCTCTCGTAAATAATCATGAAATTATTTTTTAAATACCTTCATCAGCGATGAAGTTATAAAGCTTCAAACATTACAATTAAAAAGAGAAGTCCGATATGAACTTTGACGTCAAATTAGCGTTTTCGCGAGAGGGACAGATATATTTGTTTAAAATAATTAAATCTCGTTTGTTTTTCGAGCACTTTTGATTCTGTTTTCACTGTTAGTATTATTTATTATTTATACATACAAACAAATATCTTTACAGGCTAGACCCAATGCGATATTGTAGCACACTTTAAACTTAAATAGTTCCACTGTTTTAACTATAGCAAATTCTACAGGTAGCTGTTCTTGTAAATTCACCCAAAGTGCAACAGAATATGTCCAAGTCCTCAGCAATGAGGTTGAGAGTGCGGAGCGTGCGGAGCGTGCTCGTGAGCGGCGCCTCGCGCAGCAAGTTAGTTCGCGCGCGCGGTTCTGCTAGCAACCGCGGTCGACGACGACGCCCCACATATCCATCTGGCACGACTAGCTCCACCCTTCGCAATATATCCGCATTGTGTATCTTCCCTCTAATTATCTTAAAGATATAAGTCACTAGTGTGAGTTGCCTCCTGACCCTCAGTTCATTATATCCGACCATACCCAAGACAAACAGAGTTGGATACATCAATGGATAAAATGGATATACCCCGTATTCCCTCATATATTTGTACCTAATAAATTTATTTTGTACTCGCTCCAACATGAGACTATACTTAGTTTCATGTGGAGCCCAGATAACTGCATTACATTCTAGTTGGCTTCTTACTAAAGCATTATATAACGCCGTTATAGCTTTAATATTTGTGAAGCCTTTTACCACTCTAAGCACAAATCCTAGGTTTCTATATGCTTTTTTGCATACCTTAATTATATGATCACGAAACGTGAGCCCAGCGACGAAATGAACTCCCAAGTCCCTTACTTCAGTGACCCTATCCATCGGCACCCCGTCCACCGTATAAGTATGCGTGATGGGTGTGTGTGCGCGCGAGAAACTTATGGTCACACACTTAGATGTGTTAAACTGCAGGAGATGGCTCTCGCTCCAAGCTACTACCCTGTCTATATCTCTCTGCAGTCTTTCACAGTCATTCACGTTGGTGATGGGGAGATAAAGCTTGAGGTCGTCGGCAAACAGTAAACACCTAGCATCTCGCACAACGTTTGGTAGGTCATTAATCATTAGGAGTAATTCCAGAGGCCCTAGATTAGTTCCTTGGCTTACCCCAGATCTAGTATAATATGCGTTCGATTGGTATCCTGCATAGTCAACATATTGTTGCCTGTTGCTCATATAACTAGCAAAAACCTTAAGTAAATGTGGGGTAAAACCGACCCCTGCTAACTTTTTCAGTAACACGTCATTATCGACTAAATCAAAAGCTTTTTTAAAGTCGAAATATGCAGCATCAGTTTGTCCCCCACCATCTACTATCGTATTTTTGTTTTATTATCGTAATTATATTTTTGTATACTTTTAGATAAACTGTATAAACAATAAATATTTTTTTCATGCATATTCCCTATTATGAAAGAGGGAGTGCATCTGTATTTACCCAGACACTTGTACACTACAATATATCCCGTGCCGGTGGCTCGTCTCCGTTGAGATTTGTCGCCATAGCCAAAATTGAAAAGATCTTACCTTATATCGTCCTTCGATATAAGGTAAGATCTTTTTAATGCCTAAAACATGTTACCACTTCAACGTAAGCTTAGAACGTTTAGACTCTCCGTCAAACACAAGAAATATCACAGGTCTTCAACAAACACGATCACTCAAAAGCTAGACTTTGGTTACAACTACGACATGTGACACGTGAACGTGAAAATGATCGATGTCTATTGATAGTGTGGTTAGTTACATCGATGTTACTTGTATAGCATATTTCTCGATTCTCAGGATTTTACCCAGCGCATTTTTTTCTTTTTCCAATTTTTTGACGTGACAACGTCTTATAAATCGATGAACGCCGGCTGCACGCATGAAAGAGTGTCACGTTCCAAAGCGAGAGCGCGAAACAAACGATAGAGAGGCCCTATCGGCCAAAGCATTGAGATTGTTTGTTAAGCATTCAATTGTTTTCTTATAACGTTATCACGTAAAATTATCGTCCGTAAATCGATTTTACAGACAACGAATATTTTTCCGCACGGAATCAATTCAAAGACACGATTTATTCAAGATTTTACACAAAAATATTAATAACTGTTCAGTACATCTTTGTGCAAATAACTCGAAATGAAGAGAACAGCTGTTTTTAGGATTCAGCACATGAATGGTAACCAGCGTAACCTATTACTAAGCCTCCACTGCCCGACCTTCAGCGACAGCGGGCTGTATCTCATGAACCAAAATGTGTAGACAATTGTTTAGAAGAGTGTGAGAAAATTTCAGTGGGTGTATTGCTCCTTTATCACCAAATAATAAAAATTATGCAACACATTAAATTCAATGGAACAATTTTAGTACGGCACAAATAAGACAAGTGCATTGTTTTTGAAACAGCGCCGCGTCATTCCGTCGCATCGTCGCAGCGCTGACGCAATGCAACGTGTGGCACCCCTCATAGCTTGGGTGCCAGAGTCGATACACAGTGACGTTTTATTTATTTTATAAACCGGTTTTTGCTTAACTTATTTAATGAAAAAGTTGGAAATTTGAAAAAACCTTTCAAAAAAATTTTGTTTTTTTTTTATTTTAACGCAGGCAAAGGCGCTGGCAGAAGTCAGTAAATCTGGCAAAAGATTAAAACGTGTGGTCTTGACATTTTTATCGTGATTGAAACCACACATATTGTGGACTTTTGACATTAAATGGGTATCGCTGACAGAATATCCACTTTTTTATAATTTAATTTTTCTATTTGTGATGGGTTTGCTCTTGATTCTAGTCTACGTCAGAGATGACAGAGACAAAATCTACGATGGAGCGAGCTTACCCAGAAGGAGCTGTTGAGCTTGAGCTTTGTGTAAAACCCAAGGATCGTAGCACTTGCGTAGTAATCTCGTAGCAATCTCGTAGTAAGCGTGTACTCGTAGCAATAGCGTAGCAGCCGCCTAGCAGATAATCGTGTAGCTCATGATCGATTTATTTGAAAGCATCCCAAGGCCCATATTCCAAGTCATGTCCTCTAACGAGACTCTAAGACCTCGAATCATCAAATTGACAGTATCTAATAGCTTGTTATTTATTGACATTAATCGAGGTCTTACCGTTGCCATGGCGATTGTGCCGAGTAAAGTTGCTTCAAACTGTCTTTGACTGCGGACCGAAGCCTGTGAATATACCTCTACAATACTTTTTTCGTACAAGAACAATCAATCAGTTTAGCCTTTTCCATTCTATGATGGAGTCTGCTTCCAGTTTAACCATATGGTGCTGAATATCAGCAACTGCCACTTTTCTGCACTATTTAGTAACTGGATAATACGATAACACGACTGGAGCCAGAATTTCTGGTTTCTGATAACTGATCCGAGAGAAGTAGATCCGGAGAAAACCCGAGTGATCCTATAAGGGTTCCGTTTTTTACGGATGTTCGGAACCCTAAAAACACACAGATTTGTAGTACATATTACAGTTTTTACAAAGTGGATAGTATTAAATCTCTGGCAATCGAGTGGGTGACGTGCTGCTCTCCTTGCTAGACTATGGAAGCCTGTATTAATAAGTAACAGTGCCGATCCCCTCCCCTGTTATTATTTAGCAGCAAGCTCATACATCATTGCAAAAACTCCCGATTCTTTGCCAAAAAATTAAGAAAAAAGAAAAAAATAAAAACGGCCAATAAACCAAGCTGTCACACATGAACAAGAAGTGAATTCCGGAGCAATATTAGTGAGTTACAATCAATCATGGGTAGCGAAGTGATTTATGAGCGTGTTACGTGAGAGAAGAGCTAATATTTGAGATGGTGACGTGTGAATTAGTAAAAGTAGTGGGTGACTGATGTTGTGACGAGGAAATAATGAATAAAATCTGTGGAACGAATTAAGTTTACACTTAATACTAATTTCATGATATTATAAAAAAGAAAGATTGGTTATTTTGTGTTTGTAACGAATAAACTCTAAAAGTACTGGACCGATTTTAACCATTCTTTGACGAATAGAAAGCTACATTATCTCTGAGTAACATAGGATCAATTTATCACTAGGGAAAATAGGGATTCTTAAAAAAATTGCAGCGCAGACAGAAAACACGGGTGAAGTGCTAGTAATAAATGAAATGTAAGGATCGCCTTTTCACATTAAGCAAACGGTGTTATTAACCTCATTCCATAAGGAATTCAGTTAAAAATGTATTAAATGTATATTATAATGGTTCAAGGCGCATCAATAAAATTTAGCGAATCCATTTTTTTTTCCATTCTATGAAAAAGATCAACTGCTTCATACATTTACGTTTGCATAATTCGTATTCCTTGGAGGGCGTTTCGGACTAACGTATCCATATTGCGAGAACTGAAAATCTCCTCGCGGCTATTATCTGAGTGTCTACGCAGAGTCCTAGAATACTTCGGTCATTGCAAGAAAATATGGTGACAACCTCGAGAAGCTCATTGTGACCGACAAAGTAGATGGAAAAAGACCTCGTGGACACAGTCCAATACGTTGGTTTGACCAGATTCTCACCGCCCTTGATACTACCGTTCACAACGCGCTCCACACCGCCAGGGACAGAAACAGGTGGAGAAACATCGTACGTATGAAAGTGATACAGAAGGGAGGTCACGACCCTCAGCACTGAGGAATAAGACGCAAGGAGGAATTCGGCAAAGGTGGGCCGATGACCTGGTGAAGGTCGCGAGGTAGCCGATATATTCGAGATACACAGGACCGGTTGTTGTGGTGACATTTGGGGGAGGCCTATGTCCAGCAGTGGATGTCTTTCGGATGATATGATGATGATGATGATTAACTCGACTTTCACAAAAGAGAATATTAAATCAGGTTCAGATAACGAACAGAAAAATGAAAATCATAAAGGAATCTTCACTCACACATGTTTGCTAGGGATTTTGTTACATCCTGCTTCACTTTTTATTTTTTCGATTTTTTCCTGAAATTCGGTATTTAATAATAATATATTTAATAAAAAAAATATTTCGTGAACAACAGGTATTACAAGTATTTTGTGGAGGCCTTCTTTTAAGTATAGAGATACCTGTAACGGAAGACCCCAAATTATTTTTAGTTATATTATTTTTGTTTGGTTGTGAAACCGGGTGAAGATCAATGTGACTTTAGAGCCATACCCTGGATTTGATTAAGATACACTTGCATTGATCCCGACGTACACGATGCCATTATTGTCGTCTTACTAAAGCGGCCCACTTAATGTACCCGACATAAACTACCTCTAGGCACGACTATTTTTGAAGTGAAAACTTCTTTAGCGGCGTTGAGCACTTTTTCTGTAATGGGTATAAAATCTTAAACTCGCGTCAGGACACGTGACCTGATCGCAAAAAGCGTAAGACGGACTCGCGTCAGGGTCACGTGATGCGAAGAAGCGTAAGATCGAGGGGAAGGGAGAGGAACTAGTATCTCCCACTCTTTCTACCGTGCCTGAGTGTGCTGCTCCGCTTAGGCGGCACAGGGCGCTTGCGCGAATGTCCGTCTGTGTTTATGTACAGCGTGCCACGCGTATCCAAGGATACGAAATTACGGAATTACGAAATTATGGATGAAAGTTGATTTTTCTAAGAGATAAAAATTAATGTAATATATAAATAAATAACGATATAATATTATGAATAATAACATGTAAATTGTCATATTTGTGTACGATAGCGCAATAAATAAACATTGTATTCTACCTCATAAATGATAGTATTTTTGTACTTATAATTAAACACAACGTTATTTTTTGTTGTTTTTATGGTTCGTTTTGTTTATGTCAGGAACTGTGTCAAGATTGACATCTGTCACTGACAGTCGCTGTCGCGGCCACACGTCACTGTCTTTTTGTTTATTTTGTTGTCGGTGGTTTGTCTATGATGTGACCGCGACAGTAAGGATGTATTATTTACATGTTTTCACTTCTGTCGGCACTCCCGGAGTGCTACCGGTGTTTTTTTTTTAAATAACTCGTTCATTTATAGAACCTGTAACAGAATAAACGCAATACCTCTTAAGGGGTCATTGAACTCATCATTATGAACAACTTTCACTATGGAAAGTTTCAAATGAAATCGCGAAAAAAAAAATCGACTCCCCCATACATTTCTGTGCGCATAACTCGACAAAATGTACTGAACAGCTGTTTTTTTTTCGCGTGTTCGCGATTGTTCCCATAATAAAAGTTGTTCATAATGATGAGTACAATGACCCCTTAAGAGATATTGCGTTTATTCTGTTACACGTTGTAGATACAATAAAAATAAATAATGCATTAGAATTATGACACACCCTGTTAATAACGTTTACGTATCAAAACAATGTCACCATTCGAAACTGGGCCGTCCTTACAACACAAGGCTCGGACTGCACTCACTCCTGAATATTTCAAACTACGTCATGCGTCATGAATAATACTTACCCACATCTTTTTTTAAATTCTTTTGTTCATAAACACCGTTTTTTTTTTGTATTATTCTGTAGTAATCATTGGATAGATGAAGTGTACCCAAGAAAAGTTGCATTGGTCCCGGCTGTCATTGGCAGATCTTTGTTCATTGCTACGGGTAGTAAGAAGACCAAAATTGACAATCACTTGTAAGTACTTTACTACTTACTTTTACTTTTTTGTACTTTATAAGGTGTCCTACCCAATAACTGAGTTGTCGAGTTCGGATAGGCAGTCGTTCCATGTAAAACACTGGTATTCAACTGCCATTAGTTAGACTTGAAGCCGACCAGGGTCAGGACTGGAAATCATCAAATCCTCCCGGTCTGGGCCCTTTGCGTTCCAAGGGCGCGGTGACTCTTTTGAACCAATTCCGCTACCCCGGCACGTCTTCTATGCTGATTCTGATTGGACAGCGAGCCACTGAATGCTCACCGTCCGTAGGTCCGCGCTTACTGTGGCCGGGAATTGCCCTGCGACTCCCGACGCTCGGGGTGTCATCTTCTGTTTTGGCGGCTGGGGCGTGAGGTTTCCCTCTCTCTCACGCGTTCAGTCTCCTCCTTAACTGCTTCGCAGAAAGAGGTGACCATTACTGCTTCGCAGAAAGAGGTGACCGCTTCCCATGCCTCCACGCTCGGGACCATGGATTGAACCGGACGCGAGAGGTCGCCGCCGCCTATCACCTCGATAAGGACACGGCGGTGCTCCGCAGAAGCAGGGCAGACCTCCACCGTATGCTCCACCATGTCCTACGGTCCTCCTCGCAGTGTTGACACTTGGGCGTATCCTCTCGCTAAATTCGAAACAGGTATCTCCCGAAACAACCGTGTCCGGTGAGTACTTACCTGCGTCAAGCTGAAGGTGAGGACGCCATGGCGCCGCTCTAGCTACTCCTCAAAGAGGGGATTTATCGCCTGGAAACCGACCCGAGCCTGCAGTCTCGACATAAATAACGATCGCGTAGCGACCGAATTTGGTCGTTTAGTCATAAGGTCGCCTGTACACAGTAAATTTGGAACGCGATCCACGATCCTTTGATTTTGACCGTTGTATGCGTTCGAGATTGACTGTGTACGGGTGGCTTTACCGAATTCGGTCGCTAGAAAAAAAAAAAAAAAGGCGATCGGTAAGAATGTCGATACTTCCCACCCAGATGAAAAATAGCGTATCTAAGTTGACGTAAAGTGATGGATTTCGTCTGTTTTAATGACTTACCTGTTTAATGTCGTTAGTTTCGAGGTCTTCAGGTGGCAGTGGGGGGCTAAATGCGAGTTTTTTAAGCGTTTGCTTATGTCAAATGGTATGGAAAAAATTGGTTTTCGTTATTGTCACCAGTCAGCGCATATTCACCTTCAATACAAATTGACGTTCATGTTAACGCGATCGAGAACGTTAGGAAACTAAACAAAATTGGGAAAAGGCTAAGTAATTGATCTTGTGGATTCCAGGTACGCAGTCGCTTGGTGTAGTCAATAAATTGGTCTGTTGCATTCTGTTAAACTAGACTGCTCCGTTGGTCGTGCGGTTGCAAGCACGACTCCGAGCGTGGGGTCCTGGGTTCAATTCCCCAAAAGGTTGGGCAAAAAGTGTCACTGGGTTTTTCCATTAGAAATTTCTCTGAGTAAGCCCGGTGTTTGAAAGTTTGTGGTGTGATACCCCCGTGCCTCGGAGAGCACATTAAGCCGTTGGTCCTTTTTTTTTCTTTTTGCCGGTGTAGAAAATCCTCACGGATGTCTCTCTCCTGGGGCGGGCTTAGGGGTCTGTCAGACTCTTACTGACTAAAAACTACGGTGTTCCTTCTCGCACCTGTGTTTGCACACAGACACCTGCACTATAATATGTCCCGCACCGTTGGCTATTCTCCGTCTCCACCGAAATCGGTCAGGAGGACTATATTATGTTAAACTAGAAGTCGAAGTCAACAAAGTTGAGAAAAGGCTACGCAAATGATGATGTAACTACCGGACTTATATGAATAAATATAGTTCGAACTGTAAAACGTGTCGGATCATAAAGTTTTATCGCGTCTGCTATAGACTTGCATACGTCAACGTAATGACGTCATAATACTGTGTACGATGCAAACGTTCGCAAAGGCATTTTAGTATGATTTAAATCCAGTTACATTGCAGTTACGGAGAGGGAAAATGTTGTGAGGTTACCTGGATGCAATGATTTGGAATGGATAATAGAAATACCTAGATCTTCGTTACAAAAGCAAATACAAAAACTATTACATCAGATCGTTTTATATGCTGCTGTTTAGCTATGCAAACTGTGCTTACATTCTTAAAACCTGAACAACTTTTGGTTACAGGAAAAATGGAAGGAGAGCAAAGAAAACCAGCGTACTTCCCAGCTCAAGGCACTTGTCTCACCGCCGATGATCAGCGAGAAGCGATTGAAGCTAGAATCTAGATACGAGTTGGCGAACAGCAAGAAGCAAGTGTGTAGTTCCAATAGTTTTGTCGCTCAGCTATAAGCGAGTGCTCTTGTGCGACGGGCTATTACTCGCACCACATGCTCCGGTATGAGTAAAAGAGACTCATATATTTATGATCGACTAGTGGACGTCACGCGGTTTCACCCGCGTAGTTCCCGTTCCCGTGGGAGTACGGGGATAATATATAGCCTATGTTACTCCCTGATAATGTAGCTATCCAATGCTAAAAGAATTTTTCAAATCGGTCCAGTTGTTTCGGAGCCTATTCAATTTAAACAAACAAACAAATCTTTCTTCTTTATAATATTAGTATAGATAGCTGTTCACACTGCCGCCGAGCCGGCGATTATTACTAGTTGGCTACAATGATGACTGATGACTGTTGCAGCGACAAGAGCTATCAAAGATAATACTCGCTCAGCAATGCTCGCTTGGCGGTCAGAACTCACCAACCAGTCATTTCTACTCCGGTCATTTCTAACTACAGTGAGGGCCGGAGCGACTGGTGCGAGTAATCGGCCGTCACACGAGCTTATCGCTGATCGTCAGCGGTGAGACAAGTGCCTAACTATCGATCGGACTAAATGAACAAAACTTAGACATTAACTAACGCGAGAGCCTGATCACCTGCCAGATCAAGCGTCCCAAGAGGAGAAGGATTGGCAATTACATATCCAAGCAAGTGCTTGATTGGAATTCACAAGGAAAGCGTGGCCCTGTCAAACCTGGCATTGCACCATGCTGACGGCATTACGTGGAGCGAGCTGAAGCGTGAATCTCAAGACCGTTCACACCCTCTGTACAATTTAAAAATTTGATCTTCAACGCACTACAGCAGGACAAAAAACGTCAGCAAAATAGACGATAGCAAAAGGACGTCTGAACACACTACAGGTAACACATTCTTATACATCTAGCCTCTTTTCTCTGCAGACCCTCTTGATATATTCCAATTGATTATATAAAATATTATGCGGCACTTGATTCTCACAAGGGTTCTTGCGTCATAAGCGAGTAGGTACGAGTTGACGAACTCAATCAAGTGTGTGAGATTACTGAAGGGTATTGAAATTACTTGATGCTGTCGACTCATCATTTGATTTCCGATGGCAGTGTCACTTGTGTGAACAGCGGCTAGAATGATAAGTAATTTTCTTTGCCGATATGCTATTAACCGTGCAGATGCATACTTTGCTGGCTGTATGTTTACCAATCAAAATATGGAGTAAAATCAATATTAATAAAATTCCTCAGTTACTGAGTGACTGACGGACAACGGGTCAAAATGGTAAATACTGGTCGCAGAAAGCTGACTTTTAGCATGAAGCTTCCTTGGAGAGTATAAGAGAGCACTAAGAGAGGATTTTCCGAAATTCTTAAGGGAACGGAATATGCGCGTACGAAGTTGCGCGCAAAAGCTTGTCTGAAATAAAATATTATTATTTACCAATATTACCAAAGCTCAACAAACTAAGCCCTCCAAAGACAGAAGTTACAAACCAGATGATGAGAAACCTAATTCGCTTTAATGAGCTGTCATTCTAGCTCTATTTTCAACAAACGTGTTTTTCAATTCGCACAGGTTAGGCAATTAAATTAAAACATCAATTAATTATAAAAATTAAAGTATTCTCGTCCATAAGCCGCCGCTGATTTCCCCAGAGCTCCAACCCTTTAAATACAAAGGCGACAAAGAAGTTTTATCTCGCCTTTGAAAATGCAAACTGGCTGGAATTAAATAATAATATTTTATCTATATTTCTGTGCTGATGAATATAAAAGAGATTTTTATGATGGAGAATAAAGAATAATAGTCAATTATAGTTCTGGTGATACCATAGTTTTTTTTTTTCCACAAACCATAGTATCCTACTGCTGGGCACAGGTGTCCCCCATGGCGTTCCACTCTTCCCGGTGTGTTCCGGTGTGTCCGACCCATCCGTGAATGAATGCCTTCAAGTCGTCACGCCAGCTTCTCCTAGGCCTTCTTCGGTGACGACGCCCGTCCTCTGGCTCCTACTGCGTAACGACTCGGGCCCATCTATCCTAATGCATCCTGCATACATGACTTGCCCAGTCCCACTTCAGCCTGGTAGATTTTTTGCCAACATCGGCGAGCCCTGTTTTAGAGCAAATCGTGGTATTATGAATTCGATTGTTGAGCCTCCTAGAACGCTACGCTCCATCGGCCTTTAGCAAACCTTCCTATTTCAAGGACATTTTCGCTCGCATAAACCCTGTATGGTTTATGCGAGCGAAAATGTCCTGAAAAGTAGTTTTTTTTTTTCTTTTTTAAAAAAATATGTCATCGACGCCTGAAATAACTACGCATAAACTAATTAATTTAGGTTAAAGATCCGGTCAGTAAAAAGTAATTTATAGTTGCAGAACTCTTGATTGGTGACCGCAAACCAGTAATGTCGAAATTAGCTCAGCTAAAAGGAATCAACCCAAAAACAGAAATCTCAGTTTGCACACACAAATGGCAGATCTGACCAAATCACATAATTATTATCAACAATTGAATTATCTTAAAAACAAAAAATAAATCGCTATGTAGATTCTTACAAGAAGAAAAATTTAATAAAATGAACGCAAGCAAAGTCCACCACTGTCTAATTTGTTTTAACAAAATTAAATTCTTGAAGGTACCAGGAGTTCATGACATCGTGGAGCTTACCTGTGTGCTTAGAATACTTACGTTTATACAGGAGAAGCTACCGTTGACCTAGGTAAGTCTCGTATTTTTATGCAGCATTCGCGTTGGCATAGAAGTTATGTTTTGTCAAGTTGTAAAGTGTGATATTTTATGCAAGTGACGTTGATTGTCGTTGACATGATGTTTAATGACATTGTTATATATCTGTAACCTTCTAATATGGAAACTTTTTTTTATAAAACTAAGGACACCTGGGGCCTATTTAATAAAACTGACTGGTGACAAGCAACAAACTGACTATACAACAAGTTGTATAGTACGTTTATTTCATACATTCTCTGCTTTATTTAATAACACCTGTCTCGAAATTGTGACAATTATGTCAGTTTTTGACAAATATTTCGCTTTGTAAGTTATATTAAACAGGGGGTAGTACTCCATTTTTTAATTTGTGTAAACAAAATATGATTCTTGAAGGGAGATTGACCTAAATTTTGCCATTTTGCTAGTACTCGTTTACCAGGTATTTTTCTAATGTTTTTGACTATATTCAAGGAAAAATAACAATAAAATTAAGAAATTAAATTAAATTATGGTCATCATAAAGGTACCAGGACTGCATGACTTCGAAGAGCTTACCCGTATTCTCAGAATTTTATTAAACTTGTAAAAGGGAGTAGTTATCTATGTCGCTGGTATTGAGGTTATTTTGTAACGTTATTTGATTACACTCTTAAAACAATACATTTGAATGACATTAAAGACTCCACTCCACCATTATTTAATTGGTTTTAATCAAATTAATTTCTTGAAGGTACCAGGACTGCACGACATCGAAGTGCTTATATTACTATTTCAGAATACTTACTATATAAATAAGAGAGAAGCTACCGTTGACCTGTAGTTTGCCGTTTTGCTTGTATTCAGGGGGGCTACTCTCTAACGAAATCCGTAGTTTCGGGCTTAGTTGCGGGCGGGCGTATTCTACTCCGTATCACCTATAGACTTACGATAAGTCTCGATTCCGAACTGAGAATGAATAACAACACGATTTCACAGTAACTGTCAAATCGTGTTATCATTAGTTCTCAGTGGTTAGGTGATACGGAGTAAAAAATGCCCGCCCGCAACTAAGCCCGAAAATACGGATTTCGTTAGAGAGTAGCCCCCCAGGTTACTATCAATATTATTTGACTTCATTGTAACTAAAAGATCAACTTTATTAACAAAATTAAAGTCTCGAAGGTACTAGGAATGCATGACAAAGAAGAGCTTACACGTGATCTCAGCATACTTACTATATACAAAAAACTTTTTTACAAAAAATATAACCGGCTTCCAAAACAAAATTTCGAAATTAAAGTTATTTCATACTTTGTAGTGTTTTGTTTTGGAAGTCAGTTATATTTTTTGTAAATTTTTTTTATTTTTCACTTTTTAGTGGTACCTGCGTACCCATTCACAGCGTACCGGCGTGATGTCATGTCTCAAAATAAAACTTACTAAGTGCTTTCGGTGTAAAGGCCTTAATACGAATGAAATAGGTAAGCCCAAACACTTGGTAGTTTCTACGTACCGATATGGAGTTCCCTTGACTTTCTGTCGTCTCCATCATCAGGTCTGATGTAAACCTTCATTCTTTTGTAGTATCACCCGATAAACACACGAATATCAAGTTTTTACCAGATGCGTGCCTACAACTTTCGAGAGTTGCCCTCGATTTCTTAGGGTTTCCATCATCGATTCTGACGTGGTTGCAATGGGACCATCTCGGAAGCATACCCTTTCATATAAAAAAAGATTCATCGAAATCGGTTAAAAATTAAGGACATCAGAATACCATTGTTTAACAAAATTATTTTTTGAAAGGCGAATTCTTAACGTTTGAAATTCTAAAAAGAATATATTTTTGAATGACATTAAAGACGCTATTCCACCTTTATTTAATTTGCATTAACGAAATTAAATCCCTGAAGGTACCAGGACTGCATGACAAGGAAGAGCTTACACGTATTCTCAGCATACTTACTATTTAATAAAAAAGGGAGAAGCTATCGTTGACCTGGTCGACGTAATTTGCCATTACGCTAATACGCCTCGCTCGGGTGAGCAGAGAGGTCGTTCTCTCTAGCTCGTTGAGATGTTGTAAAGTCTGCTGCGATTAATGGTTATCGTCCTTTCTTAGAAACTCGTTGCTTAGCTTTTTCCTAAGTGCATAGTGTGTTGATATTTTTCCTTTACGGAAAATGTGATCTTGCCTAAAGATAATGTTTATTCTAAGTAAAGATTTTATTTTTGTTAATTTTTGTCATTGTCTCTGTCAACAAGAAATCTATCATCATCATCATCATCATCATCATCATAACAGCCGAAGACGTCCACTGCTGGACATAGGCCTCCCCCAATGGGGAGGGGGGTTGCCATAATCGCCATGCTTGGCAGGCGGGTTGGCAATCGCAGTGTATGGTGTAGCGTTTTATAGAGCACGCTGCTGCCCATTCTCTGGTGACAACAAGAAATCTATACTAATATACATATAAAGCTGAAGAGTTTGTTTGTTTGCTTGCTTGAACGCGCTAATCTCAGGAACTACTGGTCCGAATTGTATAATTCTTTCAGTGTTAGATAGCCAATTTATCAAGGAAGGCTATAGGCTATATATCATCATGCTAAGACCAATCGGAGCGGAGCAGACGAAGTTGCGCGGGTCGACTAGTAGTTTTATATTTTAAACAAGCTTTTGCCAGCGGCATCGCCCGCCTGTAAGTCGATAATAATTCCAAGGGAACATACTCTTGGGATAAAAAGTAACTTATGTCCTAATCGAGGATACTGTCTACACATGTGCCATTTCATTTATATTCATTCAGGCGTTACGACGTGAAAGTAACAGGCATACAAAGTTACTTTCGCATTTATCAAAAGCAAAAGCTAGCTTCTGCCAGCGGTTTCACCCGCGTAATTCCTAGGGAACATACTCCAGGGATGTATATAGCCTATGTATTATTCCAGATTATATTCTACCTCTGTGCCAAATTTCATGAAGATCTTTTCAGGCGTTCTGACGTGAAAGAGTAACAAATATCCATCCTCACAAACTTTCGCATTTGTAATATTATAGTAGAAGTACGGATTATTCTAGCGCCATATACTTTTATTAATTTCCGAGGTACAAAAGAAAAGTATCCAGCGTTATAGGATGATGTAGGATGCTAATAAAAATAAACGGCAAACGCTAAACTTTTTTCATTGCATACGGATTATACTCTCCGGCGTACATTGGAGTGGACACTGCACATTAGAGAGAGCATAAGAAATTTTTTCCTCGAGTGCTGTGGTTAATTATGAGGATTATGTTTAGCAGTAGACATTATCTTCCGAGCTTAAAGAATAGGGCATTTTCCTGTAAAAATATGTTCAGTCCGTCGCAGTTTGTACTTTGCACGTGTTTTTTTTTTTCACAAACAAAAAATTAAAAAGTCCAGAACGTTGAAAACTCGTGTCACGTCACGCATCGCTACACTTTTTGCTAACAAGTGATGACACCAGTCCCCAGTTCTAAAACTTTGATGCGCTTTATGTTTTTATTTTTTGACGTAATAACGTCTTATACATCAATGAACGCTGGCTGCGCGCACGAAAACGTGTCACGATTCGCAAGCGAGAGCACGGAACAAGCGATAGAGAGGCACGATTGGCCTAAGCGTTCGGCTTGTTGATTAAGAATTCAATTATTTCCTTATGACGTTATCCCATAAAATTATCGTTCGTAAATCGACTTTACAGACAACCAACCAACTTTTTAGGTTTCCGAAAAAAAAGCGGAACCCTTATAGGATCACTCGGGTGTCTGTCTGTCCGTCTGTCACAGCCAGTTTTCTCCGGATCCACTGGACAGATTCTGTTGAAATTTGGTACACATATAGACTTCTATGACCCAAACACGGATGCGTTACGTAAATCATTAAATTTTTAGTATGGGGGTCACTTTTGGGGGTCAAACTACAAAATAAGAAAAGTTTCTTGAGCAATATCGTGTGACATATCAAATGAAAGGGCTTACTGTGGGAGTTTTAATTGTATTTTTTCATAATTTTAAAATAAATGGTTTAGAAGTTATTCAAGAAATTAGATGAAAAATGACCATTCCCAACCATCATCTCCGAAACTACTGAGCCTAAAATTTTGAAAAAATGGAGATAATAGATCTTTACCTAATGATTACAGGAAAACCTATTAGAAGCCTGTAGTGTTAAAATAAAATGAAAAAAAAAAATTGGTTCGGAACCCTTTACACGCGAGTCCGACTCGCACTTGGCCAGTTTTTTTGTTAATTTGAAAAGACCAGACCATATTGCCAGAAATACGCTTCCGATACATTTCCAAAATATGTTTTTGAAAATCCATTGGTAGGAAATTTCAATTATTACCTTTGTGTACAGGTCTATTATGCACTTTCATCTCCGCTTCAACCTTGTGCAGGTTCATCATGTGCCTAACCTTTTCCCAACTATATTGGGGTCAGCTACCAATAAAACCGGATTCAGCTGAATACCAGTGCATATTTTACATGAAGCGAGCAGGTTTTAATTTGTCCTCAGCTAACTTAGATTTTTTATTGTAAATTCCTTGTTCAAGTACTCTGGATTCCCAATAACAGTTTCTTCAATACTTTCACCTCATTTGCGAGCTCTTGAAGAAAATTAAAAAATATTTTCATTTAAACTACTAGGGAATATGCATGAAATAAATATTTATTATCTACACAGTTTATCTGAAAATATACAAAAATATAATACTAACAGTGAAAATAGAATCAAAATTACTCGAAAAACAAACAAGATATAATTATTTTAAACAAATATATCTGTCCCTCTCGCGAAAACGCTGTTTTCTATGGCAGCTGTATAGGCGTCATGGACTTTGACGTCAACGTTAATATCGGACTTCTCTTTCTAATCGTAATTTTTAAAGCTTTATAACTTAATCGCTGATGAAGATATTTAAAAAAATAATTTCATGATTGTTTAATACAGCTAATAAATATTTCATTTTGCAAATGAAAAAATCGCATGCATATTATATTGCATTCTCATTCTCGATGACCGCAGCTTCAAATAATTTGCCCTCAGCTAACCTTAGATTTTTTATTGTAAATTCCTTGTTCAAGTATTCTAGATTCTCAATAACAGTTTAAGTATTCCACCTCAATACTTCCACCTCATTTGCGAGCTCTTTAATAAAATTAAAAAATATTTTCATTTAAACTAATTGCATTCTCATTCTCGATGACCGAGGCTTGAGAAACCAATACAGACAGATTAAACTGTGGTCAATATTTAAACAAAATCCTTCAAGCGAAAAGATAAGTTAATAAGCAGATATTACGATTGAAATTCTATTTTACAATACTATAAATCCTTTAAAGTTTGTGGTTGACTTGCTACAAATGAAAGCGTCCATGTATTTGGATTTTATATTAAAGAGATACTTACTGAGGATACCTTAGCAACCGACAGCGGCTTGTATAATGAAATTCCTGGAGATATTGAATTTGATAATAAAGCGGATTTTTAATAAATATTACGTCGTTTGCCTGTCTATTTTACGTGAAGTTTGCTGTAAGGGAAATTGAAAATAACACTGTACCTATTGGTTTCAAATAGAATTAGAATGGTATTGAAAAAATACTATGTATAGATTCGTTTTAAAGACAGTAAAATAATTTATTTGAGTGGCTCCAAAATAGGTAAAATTTATCATTCCAGAATTAAAAAAATATTGAACTATCCTATTTATTTGAGGTTAAATAAGGCACGTCACTTAATATCATAGCTGTTTTTTTTTGTTAGCCCTTATTGTTCCACTGCTGGACAAAGGATGGAATAGAATAGAATACTCTTTATTATGTACACCGTATAAGTTACAGAAAAAAATTGATGAAAAAAACTTTACATAGGGTGACACACTGGGCCTTATCGCTAAAAGCGATCTTTTAAAGACAACCTTCCTTCCTTTTTTTAAAGGCCTGCCCCATATCTTTCCAGACACTTGTATCCTGCAATGCCTCGAACCAGCCCTTGTGGTGCGCGTCCAGGTCGTCCCGTCAGCGATTTCCATCCATGTATGCTTATAATAATTATGTAGCCCAAAGCTTTCTGATTAATATGTATTCTAAAGAGATGAATAAAACGGTAAATTACAAAACAACCAACCCTCGTTTATTCTCACAAATGTAACAGTAAACATGTATACTAAGTACTAAAACATTGATTAATTTAGTTTAACAGATAACACTACCAAGCAATTCAAGAAAACTTCGCTAAATTAGATCTTACAATATTTTTTTTAACCTTATTTACAAAATATCGCTACTTATAATTAAGAGTTAAAGTTTGTACAATTTCATTTATATAAGAAATATTTCTAAAGATTCTCGATGTGTGTTTTCTGATAAACTCATAATTTCAAACATCGACATTTTTGGAAATGATTATCTTAACACAAACGATGCTACATAAAATAATTCTGCTGCTTACATTTTTATTCCAAACAAACAAAGTAGGTAACATAAAATGGCTAAATTACATGTCCCTACTCTATCTTGAATAAGAAGTTAATGATGACAACAAGAATTATAACACTCGTGTTGCTACTATAATTAAAGCTATCAAAGATAACATTTGCTAGTTAACATTAAAACATAATTGGAATGTAAGCAACGGAATCAACAATATCAAAGCTAAAAATTGTGATGTTTGAAACTGGGCTCAACAGTCTAAACAAAAAACACAAATCAGAGAACTAACTTATCAAATACATCAGACAGTTTCACTGTCGTTGAAATAGAAAATAATCATAGGCCATTTGGATACTCGCTTGATTTTATTGACTAGCTTACTTTATGGGTACACACATTCTCAGATTTACAATATATTTACACTAACTTAACTCTAATACAATAGCGTTAAATAAAACTGATCACAGTAAGCAAAGCAAGTTAAATATCTATACAATTTAATTTGATAAAAATGTAAAAAACACAAACATCACTTTTAACATATTTTACAGCATCTGTATTCTTCGTTTCAATATCGTTGTAACAAATTGATGATCTGTAACAAGGAAAAGAAAATATGTTAGTCACAAATTACTACAATGTAATGTTGTTATATTTGAACCTTTTGATGTTTCCGTAATTGCATACAAAAGCTCTTTTCTGATAGAACATAATAACGAGGGGAAAATTAATAAGGCTCGTAGGGAAATGGATACTGAGAATTTTGGTTCATCTGCTATGGCAAACAACCGAGATCAAAGAGATAAATTTGTTGACACAAAAAGACTCCACTGGGTTTCAAAGAGTACTTAGCCGTTCTACGAATGATGTGACAATCACTACAAACAAAGTCCTCCGCCACGTCCAGTGGTCTAGAACCTACCGATTTTTCGCTAGGTTCGAGACCACTGGTGGAAATACCGAAATGTGTTTATTCAATAAATAAACGAACGGTTTTGGGTACAAATATCCCGATTTTAGCTGGAATTCTTATAATTCGAGACCACTGGCCACGTCTGTCTGTCAGTTCGCGATAAACTCAAAAACTGCTGCAACAATTTTCATGGTGTTTTCACCAATGGATAGAGTGGTTCTCGAGGAAGGTTTTAGTATATAATTTGTCTAGAAAAAAAACAGAAATCCTTAAGAAAATTGCAGCGCGGACGAAGTCGCGGGCGAAGTACAAATAAATCAATCTACATAACCTTTTCCCAACTATACTGCGGTCGGCTTCAAGTCTTTCCAGATGCATCTGAATATCAGTATTTTTATATGGAGCGACTGCATATTTGACCTACACTTGACTGGACTGGTGTCAGATTTTATGGTTTCTGACCATCCGTAACGACTTAAGATAGTTTCACAAAGAGTGTTCTAGAAGTGCGTGGTCATATTTAAGAGTGATGTTAGGTAGCTGATATACTTGTTCATTAAGTAAAATTTTCAAAACGAAAAAAAAGATAACAGCCAGAAAAAAACAATTCTTCTTCTTATCGTGTGGGCAGTAAGGTCTAACGACCCTACACACCTTAGTGTTACAGCTACTAAACCGCCTCAAAGGTCTCTGATATGGCCGAGCCCGAAAGAAACCCGAAGAAACTTTTCATGTAAATTGTTACAGTTAGTGGCATTCGCTTTAGTTCAATCATAGATTTGATGTAACCAATTGCATCCTGCAGACTGCTTAAAAGCCATTTCTTCAGAACATTTTGTCGTTTTTGATGGTCAAATTTTATTTTTTGAGAAAAGTTACATTTTTATGATTTGATATTTTTTCCTTAATGGAAAGCCCTGACAAAAAGCTTGACAGTTTATCAACTGACCTAAATAAGAACCAGAACACTGTTTGCAATGAGAATACAAATGAGGAAAGAAGACCACACAAAACCCGGATTAAAGTTGATCAAAAAGTTAGAAATCAATTTCAACTTGTACTAACTGAATCCCGTCAAACAATGCCATAATTTGCCCCGCCTCGGTTCATATGCAAATACGTAGCGCGCTTCTCATAAATCATAATCATAGATCGTTAGTTTAATTAAACCGTGCTCTTGTCTTCATTCTACCGCAGATGATAGAAATTTAATTAAGTGCAAAAGTTAGCGTTTATATCTCTGATTTTTTAAGTATAAATAACATGTAACAGAATAAACGCAATACATCTTAAGGGCTCACTTTACTCATCATTATGAACAATTTTTACTACGGGACCAAACTCGTAATCGCAAGTCGAATATTATGCGCACATAAGTGTGGGGCTGTCAATTGCTTTTCTCGATTTCTATGTTGACTCTATGATGAATGATGAGTACAATGACCCCTTAAAAGATATTATGTTTGTTGCTGTATATTTGGATAGCTTTTTAGCATCTTTCAAAAGTAAGAAACTATGTTTTCTTGATAAAGTTAAGATAATAATTATAAAACAGTGAAACTGTTGTACATGGAGATAAAGTTGAAAGAATAATTACAAAGATAAAATTCTCATGTATGTCAAACAAAGCTTGCGTGTCAGACCAGGCTTACTATACGAAGAGATCAAAAACTTTCCAAACCACTGTAAGATGTTCAAATCCCTCTCAAGTTATTGAGCCACGAGACATAAAGAAGACATGACAACAAGAAAACACGATGTTACGACGTAATTGTAACACAAAGTAACAATACAAATAAACAGGGTTTTAGAAGAAAAGAAGAAACACATTGCGAAATACGCAAAACTTCTGATGGCCTCAAATATAATATAAGTGGTGTCAAAAGCAATAAATTCAATAAAACCCAATTTACTTCGATAGACATATTTTGTAAGTCTGACGATATAAACGTCAATTTCGAAGTAATACCTAATATAATTATAGCTATCAATTTCAAATATGTGATAGTTGTCACTATTCATATTCAGTGACACGATAATTTAAACAGGATCGTGTGCTAATAAAATTCTCGATTAATTCTCATGTAAATTGATATCATATTTGGTTTTGTGGTATTTATGGTTGACAATTTGATTTGGCTCTATAGCCTCTTATTACTGGTATATTTCATTTGATGACTCTGTTAGAGATTCGGGGTTTATAATGGAGTCAATTTATTTAGTAAAATTAATATCATTTGGATTAGATGCCAATAAGTGTGGTTGGACTGTTGATACAGTTGTAGTTCAGCGGTCTGACGGTTGCTCACCATTTTGAAGAGATCAAATATCCGTTTGAAAAAATGTAATCTTAAATATCTCAGATCTCTGTCTGTCTCACTGAATATAAATTTGCTTCTAATTGGCCGATTTAGTTGAAATTTGGTACATCGGCACAAATATAAACTTCTGTAACCCAAACAGAGACGCGTAATATCAACAAATAAATTTTGAGTATCGGGTCCTTTTTTTAAGATATTATGCTCGATAAAAATCATGAATTTAGGTTATATCCATTAGATTCTGCTGATAACCTTTATAGATGTTAGTGAAGCTTGTCAGAAGACATAGGACCCATGTTAATGTCGTCTAAACTGTAATTTCCTTCGGCCATTGACAAACATCTCCAATTTCCTGTTTAATTATACTCTAGGGAATTGGTTTTGGACGATCGACAAATACTTCTGAAGCACCAATACACACAAAAACAAGCTGGTATAACAAAAAAGTGCAATTCAGGTGTCGCTGTTTACCAACAAACTCGCTTACCATAAAAGATAACACACCAAGAAACCCACAGACATTCCTCGCAGATTCCTAAACTCCCTGTTATTTGCTTTCAGCTCCTCATTTTTATATCTGAAACTTTGTTCCAAATTAAGAGCAGAAAGCAGTCACTTTTGTAATTGGTTTTATCGAAACTTTCTAAGGTGCTTGCAGGAAACTTTCCCAATTACGCAAATAAAAGGGGAAGAGGTGAAAATTGAAGTTATAAAGTTCGTTTACTTGAAGATTTGAAAGAACGAGCTTGTGTTTAACTTGTTGAATATTGTCACGGAGCTCTTTTGTTACATCGGAAGAGTGTTTTCTATTTATTTGGTGTCTTAGGACGAAAGATATGAAGCCTCTTTTGTATGTGTCTGAATTATGTTTGAGATTCATACTCTAGTGATTCGTAACAAAAATAACATGTTTCTGAATGAGTTTATGATTTTGGATGAATGTTATTATGAACAAGCCTCGTTCTGACGAAGGATCAGATTAAAACTACGGTGTTAGAGTTATATATAGGCGATGTTTATACTTACAATTATATAGGAGATTTTGTCTCTCTTGGTTCACTGAGTTGTGATTCTTCATCAATTAACTGCAAGTTCACGTTTTCGCTTTTCGTATGAAACGTTGCTGATATTGTCTTATCTTCTAAAATAATATTCTCTACTTCCACACCGTTATCTTTTTTCCCGTTGCCTTCCAATATCCGCTGCTTTATCGACGGCCCCCTATTGAATGAAGAAGCCAACAAAGTTTCTTGAATGGTATCATTACCATTACATATCTTGTCAGTTTTGTGAGTTGGCATGCGGCCAGAATGATAACTGTTTCTCACTCCGCCGGTCGATTCAAAAAAAGGAAGCACTTGCTTGAATTCCTTCCTGAAGTTTTCATTCAACCATGCATATAGGAAAGGATTGTAACATGTTGACGCCATCGCCATGGAATGAGCGAGAAAGAATGACACAAAGTAATAATTCCACTCAGTCATCTGAGCGTAGAAGTCATTGAAAATATTGATCAAATTTATGGGCAGCCAAGATATTCCAAATATAGCCACCATGGATATGAGCATTCTATTTGTACGTCTTTTCCTATCTCGGTCCGCCTCTTCCCTCCTGGTATTCTTAGCACCTGGTTTTGACCTCGCTCGGTCGTTCAATCTTATACTAACGCATGTGTAACATATAGCTATTATTAAAAATGGTATTAGAAATTGTAAGACAGTTGTGAAAACTCCGAATATTTTTCTAGATCTATCGGAAGGCCAACTCTCTTCGCAATAGTACGTCTTATTGTTCGTAGTTTGTATTCCCATGAAGAGGCCATACGGGCAAGTTACGAATAGGGAAAACACCCATATGAATATTATAATAAGTATACAGGTGTTCAATTTCATCCGAGGATGAAACGGGTATATTATGACGAAAAACCTGTCTATAGCTATTGATGTTAGCGTCAGCGTAGATATATAAACACTTGTGCCTTGAGCGTATGGCATTAGATGACAGAGCAATCTTCCGAAAACCCATCTTCCTAGGAACGTGTACATAGGCGTCAAAGGCACAGCGAATATGCATAGCAGTATGTCAGAGAGGGCCAAGTTAGTAATGAATAGATTTGTGACGGTTTGCATCGCTCTATTTCGGAAGACGACATAGCAGACCAGGACATTGCCGAAGACGCCGAGAACGAAGATAACTGTGTATAAAATACAAAAGGCAACTTGAACTATTTTAACGTCGATAATATCTGTTGTTTTGTTGGTTTTGGGCTCGTCTATCACTTCCACTGATTCCCCAGTGAGTGTTTTGGTGAGGATCAGGACTCCTCCGCCGATGTAGGTGGTTCCGTTGAGAGACATAGCAGCGGGGACATATCGACTGGCTAGGGCTGCCAAGTCATCATGGCTAGTTGTGTTGTATACGGACAGCATGTTAACTCCTAATTATCTTCTTTTCATAAACTTCTGGTGCGCGCCAGTCCATCTGTGAACAAAAAAAAAACAATTTAAGTAAATTATGCATTCATGTAAAAAGTTCAAACTCGGAACTTTGTTCAAAGGGATTTAAAACATTAAATGGGCTGAACAGAACATATTTTCAAGAAAGTCAGTAAAAAGCCCACGCTCAATTTAACCTTGCAGCATGTGAATTTTCTTTTCAACCTTCTGACACCTTCATAGAGACTAATATTGCTTAACTGATTAATAAAATTTCCGAGATAATGGTGCTGTAGTCGGGCGGTTACCATGGCAACAGAAACGATCGCTATTAAACTCAAAACATTATTGCGGATGGGCTATATATTACGTCATATTCTGGCACCATGTGTCGTAGCTACAAAAATATTGGCTGAATTAAATTCAATTTGTAAGTTTGGGTCGAAAACCTACCCTTCATCAATCTTAGGTGTCATGAATATTATTATGGATGAGTCTAACTATTCGGTATTTTCGAGAGAAAAGTTAAGTGTCAACTTGAATTTTTCTAGTAGAATAATCCTTTGTGCTTCAGTAAGCGTCAATTATGCCGAGAACCTATTGAAGGATTTTTATTTATAAAATTAAGAATGAACTCGATAAAATATTAAGGACACTTTTGTAATAATACATAGATCTTCAGCCTTATCTAACTTGTTAACTACTACCGGACATAAGCCTCCAAAAAGACCATTTAATAGCTAGTTAGAGATCCCCTTAATCGCCAAACTTGGCGATATAACCCCGTAATTGCCCCCTAATCCAGTTCTAAAATTGTTTTGTATTTGTTGGAGGATTAGCACAACAATTGAACAAGGCAGGATTAGGACCCACGACCGAAATATTCTTGGCTTGATACCCTTGTATTACACTATCGATTCAAACATATGGGGCTATATTTAGAGCAGAATTAAACTTTGTTAATCGGATACCATAAGCTTAAGCCGATTAACAAATGGGCTTAAGCGTATGTTAGTAAATAGTGTTTGTTGGATTAAGGATGGAGGCCGATATGAAAGGGTTGTAAAATCGATCCGTTTAGTTTAGAAAAGAAAAACTAAAGTCCAAAAAGTGAGGCGTCGCGGGACGCCGGGCAGATGTGAAACATTGACATTATTTTGTACAAATATGTGAATATGAAAAGAAATATATGATATATTTATAAGAAATAAGAATATGCGTCATAGTTATGAAAGAAAATAAATATGGTATTATAAGAAATATTTTTTTCAGATTTTTTAAAGAAAATTGCCGAACCGAGTGGGGAGAGAGTCGCACATTTACTTGTGCATGGCAACACGTCACCACAACGTATTAGATGTTTCATACTATCATATAGCGTGGCAAGACGTGGCGGTGCGTCGCCACGCTAACGTCGGTCTGACCCGCATTAGATGTTACACATCAAAATGGTGGTGATTTTTACCAGCTTCTAATGTGTTTTACAGGCTTTAACAAATCACGTTTATCATTACAAAGCAGATTTTCAAAACATCTTTACGAGTTATGCGAGCAAAAATGTAATCAACTGCTGATTTTTTTTTTATATCTGATGGGTTTGCTCTTGACTCTAGTCTAGGTCAGAGATGACCGAGACAAAGTCTACGATGGAGCGAGCTTACCCAGAAGGAGCCTGTTCACTCTTACTTTGATTAGTTTTGAGCTGGTACTTAATAAAAAATAACGTATTAAAATTAATAAAACTATAGAAAAACAGGCCAAATAAAGACCTATAATTTTCTAAATTTGTGAAAATTATTGTAGATGATTTTATTACGAAACAAAAATGGGATAAAAAAATACTTTTTAACAAAATAACCGAAACACGAAATGGTAACACGTGTAGAATTTAAAATTAGTTCAGTAACTTGATCAACGGACGAAGAAGTTTTGACTACTTTTGACATAGGTAGGTGTACATCAAAAGTAACCAGTTTTATGTTGACAGTAACGGGAATGTATGGCACTCAAAAGTATTTTAATACCGGAGAGTCACCGAATTTCCTGGGAAGCAAACAAGTTGAAACTAACTTTTCAATTATGGAGTCGAAAATCTCTTCTGTGTTGACACTTTTCAATGTTCTAATTGCGTATCACGCCTACTCGTTTTGAAACAATAATGTCTATTGCGTCGTATGTTTGAAAATAAGTTTTCACCATAATATAAGTATACAGAAAAATGTCAAAATGACAGCGCTTGTCAGAAGTTCGTTCCGCAATCAAGAAGAAACCGGTCAAGTGCGATTTGGACTCTCACACAAAGGGTTCCGTACCATAAACCGAAAAAAAAAACACGTTTCATATACGGGAGCCCCTTTTAATTTTACATTTTATTTTATTTTTATTATTTGTTATTGTAGCGACAATAGAAATACACATAATGTGAAAATTTCAACTGTCTACCTATTACGGTTCTTGAGATACAGAGCCCGCTGATAGACAGACGGATTGGTGGACGGACAGCGGAGGCTTAGGTTTCTGTTGGATATCCTTTGGGTACGGAACCAAAAAAAAGAAGAATAATTTGGCAGAATAGTTGACAGAGACGTTGAAAGAGAAAAAAATATTGTATTTTCACTTCAGAATAATCACTTGAGACTTAAAACCAGGTTATCTGTAACCTTAAAGTCAGGAGCCATTAGAAAGTTAATGGGAATATTTCTGAGACCCATTGCGAAGACTCTTGTCCTAATGGTTTGTTTATTGTTCGTTCAGAATTAGGGCGTTCTGGAGAGTTAAATCAAATTTAAAAGGTGTCTTCTGCTTTGAGGCCATTTCAGGTGGTGTAAGTGAAGGACTTGATATTATTTTTAAAACCAGCTCTCAAAAGTACTTCGAAAAGATCTATTTAGGTGAAGTATTTGATAAGAAGAAAACTTGTTTATTTGGCACACATAGGTAAACACAATCAATATCTTAATGCATAAAATTCTTCCGACACTGATAAGTGACTAACAGTCAACGCACAGCTGATACTACTAGTCGTAGAAAGATGAAATTCGGCATGTAGGTTCCTTGGGAAGTGTGAGGGAGAGAGAGGGGAGTACTAGGAGAAGATTCCCTAAATTCCTACGGGAACGGGAAAAACGAAATATGCGCGCACGAAGTCGCGGGCAAAACCGAGTGTAGTTATAAAAAGGAGCTCAAATTTAAATAAAACAAAAACATTGTGTGTCCTGTGGCTGCACCAAATAGGTCTAGTTCACCAAAATGCTCGGCAACTAAGAGTTGCCTGACTCTGGTTTTCAACTGAAGCCTACGTTGAAGTTTCCGGACGACGTTATTTTTTTTTTGGCGGTATTTTTAGGGTTTGTATATACAGGGTTATTTGTAAAACACCAACAACCTCTTAGGCAGTGAAAGTACACATGATTATAAACAACTTTTACTTTGAGACCAACCCTGAAAACTCGAAAAAAATATCAGCTGTTTCATACAAAATGAAATAATTAGCCGATGAAAATGTATGAAATAGCTGATATTTTTTTCGAGTTTTCAGGGTTGGTCTCAAAGTAAAAGTTGTTTATAATCATGTGTACTTTCACTGCCTAAGAGGTTGCTGGTGTTTTACAAATAACCCTGTATAGCCTATGACACTCACAAATAACGTGGCTTTCTATTGGTGACGAAAATGGCAGTGAGCAGGTCACGAGGCCAGGTACAGAGACGATAGGTGGACACTAAGGAGTGTAAAGTGGTGTAAAACGGTTTTCAAAATCGGTTTAGTAGATTCAGAGATTACCCCCTACAACCTCACATACTTTACCCCCTTATAATATTATTATAAAAGTATAGATTACGATACTAGCAATCCTCCCCGGTTTTGTACAGATACAAATGATCAACACAAATCTTTGTCGTTTATCGTTCATTCCGTTACCGAATCAAAATCCGTTGCGTGGTTTAGAAGAACTAAGAAGACAAACTGACAGAGGCAGTTTGCGCCTTTAAAACTGTTTAGAGAAGAAATGTTTATTATAATATCTAAGTTTTTTCTGAAGAGTTTCTAAATCTAGAGTGTCAGTAGGCTTGCCAGGGTTGTGGAATTTGTTCCAAATAGTATCTGTAACGCTGAAACGCAAACGGCATTAGGAGGAACACGGATGGGTTTTAGACAGTAAGAGTCTGATAGTCCTTTCTGCTCCGCCCAGAGTGGAAAGAGTCATTTGATAATTTTCCATCCTTAAAAAAAGGATGCCAATAGGCTTGCTGAACGGATAGTCGAAGAATCCAAAAGATTCTAGAGAGGCCACCGCGCACCGGAAGGCGTATCATGTCCACCAGTGGACGTCTTTCGGCTAAAATAATAACAATGAAGCAATACGTCATTGCCTCTTTGTTTATTTGCTTCATTCATATTCTGAATGCATATAAAGTAGATGAAATATCGTAAGCTAGTATAAACAAAAAAGAACGCGGATATAAAAATAAAGTTTTTATTTTAAATATTTATTGCATCGCAATGTCAGGTATTTTTGGTAGATTATAAAACTATCATACCACTGCTGAACCCACTGTTTTTGCATTTTTATGAAAAGCGCGATTTTATTATTTTGATGTAAAAATAAAATATACTAATTTTTTTTTGGTGCTAGTCTCAAAATTCAGTTTGATATGTTACCATACTAGAAATGTTTAGGTAGTTAAATCTCAAATTGTTTATTGTAATCCATAATGAACACATACAGGTGGTAAATGTTAGTGAATAGAATCAATTATCCCTGTCGGGCACAGCAAAATTTTAAATAGGAGAGAATAAGAGCGCTTTAACATTTTTACTTATAAAATTAAATAAAAGTGATGTGAATTTTACACAAACATATTTTAAAAAAATAAACTACTGCTTAAACTAATGGTTAAATTGATTAAGTAATATTTTCTGTTGTATTTACATTGGTTTTCAGTTGAATTTTATTTTAAAACTGAGTTTTTAAATAAATAAAAGACTGGCCAAGTGCGAGTCGGACTCGCGTGCAAAGGGTTCCGTACGATTTTTTTTAACATTTTATTTTAACACTACAGACTTCTAATAGGTTTTCCTGTAATCTTTAGATAAAGATCTATTATCTTCAATTTTTTTCAAAATTTTAGGCTCAGTAGTTTCGGAGATAAGGGGAAGGGAATGGTCATTTTTCGTCTAACTTCTTGAATAACTTCAAAACTATTATAACAAATTTAATTATGAAAAAAATATAATTAAAACCCTCACAGTAAGCCCTTTCATTTGATATGTCACATGATATTGTTCAAAATACTTTCTTTTTAATTTTCTAGTTTGACCACCAAAAGTGACCCCCCCCCCATACTAAAAATTTAGTGAAGTACGTAACGCGTCCGTATTTGGGTCATAGAAGTCCATAAGTGTACCAAATTTCAACAGAATCGGTCCAGTGGATCTGGAGAAAACTGGCTGTGACAGACGGACAGACAGACAGACACTGGAGTGATCCTATAAGGGTTCCGTTTTTTGTTTTGGAACCCTAAAAAAAGTCAATAAGACTGTTTAATTTTACTAAACTACCTTAACCTTTCTTTTATTGTAGCAGACACTTAAATATAGAAATATTTTCGTGATATTACACTTCACGTACTTATTAATCGAATCAAATCAATGTTATGAATTAAATTGAATTGTAATTTCAATTTTATGATTTTATACTTATTATTATTATAATATGTTTTTATTTAATATTAATATTGGGACTTGGTGCCCTAAAAAGAAATTTGATTGATTGATTAATCTATTTAATAAAATCTTATTGCAGCCTAGACCGCTTTCCGCGTTTCCTTAACTCGGCAAAATGTACTGAACGGGTTTTTTTACAACATTGAGTAGTAGGGAAAGGTTTCCAAATTTTTGTTCACTAGGAGGATTTAATATGGGATGAAAATGTTACCGGAAGTTCCTCGTTCACCGATGGGAACACCCAACGGGATCCATGGCTTGGTCCATTCTAAATGAGTTAACCTTATTTATTTCGAAACTCAACAATGAAACACTCGTTTAGTAAATATTGAAAAGGACGCTCTGGTTGAATATTCATAGTAGAATTAAAATAAATTGAGAATTAAGGCTATTATTAAGTAATTAGGGATGCATAGGCACAGCTAGCTTTGCGTGACCTCTTCGCATTGGTGGGCATCCTCTGCACTGGCTTCTTAAGTGCCATATAGTCTCTGAACTATGATAAGTTTTTGATTCACTAGTGAATACAGAATAGAAACTGATTTGGTAAATACATTCTCATTCAATTATAAATATTTGAATAAAAAACGCTTCAGTAAACCACTTAATTGGATCTATTGACAATATTATTTTTTAGCCTACAGAAACATTTTTTGTCTTTCTGTCTCCATACAATAAGCATTAAGTAACTTTTTTTTTAACGTGTCCAGATGTCCCACCCGGTAGGCATTTTATGACACATCTTATTTACTACGAAGCCATATTTCTCCGATGACGTCTTGAGGTACTCTATGCTTCAGCCTTTAGCCTCCCTTTCAATCCATGATATTTGGGAGACGCGTTATTTTGTTCTTTATATGACTCGATATATTTCTTTACATCTTCTTTGTTTGAACCTCAGTAACTGAACGTAAAACAATCTCTCACAATATGGCGTCGATTCATGACGTCATGAGCACTGGCCAGTATACTGTTTTATATTTCGGAACACAGCCTAAATAATATGTCGTTAACAGTACCTATCGGCCACACGGCCACCGTTATACCTAACTTGAAAGGCTACTAAAACATCTAAAAAAACAAAGCTATACCGCTAAAAGTTATTACTTAGACCAAGTACGTACCTAAAATTGTAATGGCAACACGAAAACATTGAGAGTCGTTAAAACTGAATTAATGGCGTTACAAATTAACGAAGAGCCTCAATCCTTCGCAAATTCAATTGACTCATTCCTTTTGAAGGACGTACCCTACATTGTGACAAGCTTCATAGAAGCAAAACTGACTAAATATCTTGTTTCATCGACTTTTTCGAGACGAATTAGGTCACAGAATTAAAGTAAACAATGCACAGATTCAATTTCAGCGTAAAATGTAAACAATTTTTTCCTACTTCCATCAGACATGACGTAAAAAGTTGCATTTTCGGATCTATCTGCTATTTTTAAATTTGCTTCAAATGGTCCTGTTAGGTCAAGGGGTTTAAATTCTTACTTCAATAACCATAAAAGTCTTATTGCAACTGAATGTTTGGTTACGAGCCTGTACCTTGTTTTGTTTCATATTTTCCCAGGTTTCGTGTGTGATCAAGTTGCATTTACCTACACTCTGAGTCTACTAACATTTTAACCTTCATTCCGCCAATACGACAATCTAATACACTGTCATCAGGAAGTTGCATCGGAGGGAAAATTTGCATTATAATATTATTTTCAATCTATCAGACACCTACCTCTAAGTGAATAAACTCCTCGCATAGCCCCCTCGTCGCCATATTGTTTTTTTTAGTAACGGCGCACGATCTAACATGCTTGTATTGGTAGAGAA
The DNA here is from genome assembly GCA_947578705.1 of Lacanobia wlatinum. NCBI lineage: Eukaryota > Metazoa > Arthropoda > Insecta > Lepidoptera > Noctuidae > Lacanobia > Lacanobia wlatinum. The sequence goes on from OX388039.1 coordinate 22,191,412, forward strand.
TATTAAGAAAACAAAAATACATTGCGGCGGCTGCCTTAAAGTGTCACGTTGATGACATATTTCGGGGTAAAGTCACCATGTGAAAATCAAGACTATCATCAAAAATGAACTTATCACGCGTGCGCGCTTTTATGCAGTACATTGTAACCCTTTTCCCTTGATTTGGAAAAGTTTTTCACATTGATTGTCGCTGACATGATATTACGGCTTGTTTGAACGCTTTTTAATTACAAGAATTGGCCTTCAGAGTGCTCATTCTACAATTTTTTAAGAACGTTCGCATTTGCACGTCAATCTGTCGAAAATGTATAGAAATATTAATAATATGAATGTTTTAGTTTTACTTATTGACTTTTTAGGGTTCCGAAAAAAAAAGGAACCCTTATAGGATCACTCGGGTGTCTGTCTGTCTGTCTGTCTGTCTGTCTGTCTGTCTGTCCGTCTGTCACAGTCAGTTTTCTCCGGATCCACTGGACCGATTCTGTTGAAATTTGGTATACATATGGACTTCTATGACCCAAACACGGACGCGTTACGTAAATTGTTATTTTTTTAGTATGGGGGTCACTTTTGGGGGTCAAACTAGAAAATTTAAAAAAAAGTTTTTTGAACAATATTGTGTGACATATCAAATGAAAGGGCTTACTGTGAAGGTTTTAATTATATTTTTTTCATAATTTTAAAATAAATGATTTAGAAGTTATTCAAGAAATTAGACGAAAAATGACCATTCCCCCCCCCTTATCTCCGAAACTACTGAGCCTAAAATTTTGAAAAAAATGGAGATAATAGATCTTTACCTAAAGATTACAGGAAAACCTATTAGAAGTCTGTAGTGTTAAAATAACATGTTAAAAAAAAATAATTCGTTCGGAACCCTTTGCACGCGAGTCCGACTCGCACTTGGCCAGTTTTTTTATACACAATTTGACATTTTTTATATAATTTGTTATTTTTTTTGTATACAATTTTACATTTTTATTTTATTTTATACAATTTGACATTTTTATTTTATTTTTTATATAAAATTTGACATAATTCTTTTGACTTTGTATAGTATTATCATTATTTTATAATGAATGGGAACTATGTGGATTTTTTTTATTTCCTCGAGTAATTTTAATGTTTGTCTGATAGTTTGAGTGCTTTGTACGGCCTACACAAATGTCCTTTCTTTGGTATTGTTCGTCGAGTTGTTGAGCTCCTAAGTGGATCTGAGTTGAGATACATGACTGACAAATGCTTGCACAGACTGGACAGGTTCACTCAAATCTGTGTGGTTCTTTCTTCTAAAGACCATCTCAGACACTAAACTGCATGGTTCTTAAAAAATGATGTACTGTAAGTATGAGGACTATGTAGGTCGTTATTTTAAGGATTGATTTCATGACTGTCTGGCAGTTTGAGTATATTATGCGACTTACCCAAATGTCCTTACTTTGGTATTGTTCGTCGGTTCGTTGAGCTCCTCAAAGTTCTGAGTTGAGCTGCACGATAACTGACAAATGCTTGCACTGTCTGGACAAGCCCACTCAAACCTGCGTGGTGCTTTCCTCAAAAGGTCACCTCAGACGTTAACCTACATGTTTTTCATATGTTATTGGCGATTGTATGGACTTCAAAAGAGACTATGACCTCTGAGTTTGTTTCGGTGTTTCTTCTCAGGGTAGTCAGCTAGGAAACATCCGGCCTCATCTAGATAAATATATCAAAAAAAAAAATTGACGTGTAAAAAAGTTACTTGTAACCTATTTGCAAAATAAATATCATTTATCATTTATTTATCACAGAAATTGAGACTTTTTTTTCAGATTGCCACTGAAATTAGTAGAATTTGCACTCAGATCTAAACAAGGATTTCGATTAATTTAAAGATTACATTGTGACGTTGTAAGTGTTCACTACGTTGTTTTGACGCCCTCTATTAGGTATTGACGCCCTTCAAAAAAGAGAAACTTTTGTTTTAAATAATACTAGACGCAAAAAATAATTTAAAAAAATTGATGGACACGTGCATTCTTTCTATCCTTCACAGTTCAAGCTTGACAGCATTCTGGGAGTCTGATTAATGGACTGCGTTAGTTACACAGTGCTGCGTTCCAAAACACAAATCGCCGACGTCACTCAAAACTCGGACACGGACTGGGCCGGACACGTCTGCTGTATGTGAGTCGGTTCATGGGCTAAAGCAACCATAATGTGGGTCCTAGAAAATGGCCGACGACATCGCGGGAAACCCAGGTGAAGACCGCGGGACAAGGTAGGAATGGTCCACAATTGGCCAAAGCCGGGAAGAATGGTAGGAAGAAATCGAAGCTTTTGCCCTGCAGTGGAACACAGCAGGCTGAAAATATAAATAAACAAATATAAAACATACTGGCTTTTCAGGCAGCGACTTCGTCCGCGCATATCCCGTTTTTTCCGGTTTCCATAGGAATTTTGGGAAATCCTCTATTAGTGCTCCCCCTACACTACCCAAGAAACCCTACATGCCAAATTTCATCTTTCTTCGACCAGTAGTTTCGGCTTTGCTTTTCTCTCAGTCAGTCAGCAACGGTACGGACTTTGTATGTGCCTATCCCGTTCTTTTCCGTTTTCGTAAGAACTTCGAGAAATCGTCTCTCTTACACGCCCCAAGGAACCAAATTTGAGCTTTCTACGACCAGTAGTTTCAGCTGTGTGTTGTCTGTCAATCACTTAGTCACTTAATCAGTCAGTAACGGAAGAATTTTGATCACACCATCTATACTAATGCCTTATAAATTCTTTAGGGTAATCAATTCGATTTTTACGAGACTCCAAGCTTAATGTTATTTATCATTCGTTATTACACAAATTGATGGGTAACAAACTAACAACTACCTTACTTTTATAGGTTTTTCCATTAACACGTGTTTGATGGAATGAAAACACGCACTTAGCTACTGTTGACACTAAATAAGTAATTACGCTGAAAGGCATGAAAAATAATATTATTTTAATTATGAAACTGTATTCGTGAAATAATACCAGAATGTGAAATTAATAAATAATGTAGTGTTGTTACTTACCGCTCGTAAACTATTTGATAGTATCGTTACTACGCGTTATTTATTTTTTATTGATTGCTTTTTATTGATTCAAGTGTTGTATTGGTAGTTCTATTTTAAGATAGTATTCATAGGCTTGCGCCAGACCACAATCTCACATGAAGATAAACGACGATGTGGTCGAGGATGAAGCACGCTTGCCTAGAAGTAACCTGGGGGCCTACTGTCTAAGTCCGAAGTTCATAGTACCTATCGGCCTTACCACCTTACCACTAAGAATGTTTGGAGGTATGCGATACAGAGAGTAAACTCCCGCACACCTCCATTGAAAAGGAGGATTCTCCGACCAGGCGGTTGGTGGGCCTGGCGGGCAACTGCCCACCAGCCTGAAGAAAAGGGGTAGGTAGGCTAGCAGGGTAACTGTGAACAAAGTTATGTTATTAATGTGGTTCTGTTGAATTGATGCCACAAATGAATGACAACACGATTTGTCAGTTAGTGTCAAATCGTGTTGTCATTCATTCTTAGTTCGGGTTCGGGATTAATATTAAGTCCGTAGGTGATACGGAGTTGAAAACGCCCGTAACTAAGGCCGAAATTACAGCTTTCGGGCTTAGAGCGTAGGCCACCTGTTACCTTATGACTTTAATACCCCAATGTTGTAGCTATCGGGAAACACACTCGGGTAGGAAATTCCACTCCTTAGCTGTACGCACAATGAAAGTATTGTCAAAACGAATAGAATCTGTGGAAGATTCAATATTTGATCCTCAAACATTCTTAAATCCTGTTAAAAATAACGGCGGGTATGCCTTATCTCGGGTTAAAGGCAGACTAAACTATTTTCAATTTTCTAGCAGTTTTCCATAACGCAGTTGAGATCGCTTTTCCCGCGTTTGGCTAGCTATGAAACGCCTGTAAACGACGCTTTATTTAAACCCTAACTTGTGTTATGGGTGCTCTTTAACCTATATTCTGAAATGAAGTGGAAGAGTGCATCTCGGTAAACTAGATTAGAAAATGAAGTAAGTATAAAATCTGTTAGTAACTTAATCTATCTTAACGAGATTGCGCGGTCGTCGCTCTGGAATTTGGAACTTAAAAATTATATTTTCCTTATAGCTTTTGCCCACCAAATCTTAAGCGCATGTCCAGTTTTTTCCCGTTCCCATAGAAATTTCGGGAAATCCTTTCTTTGCTCACCCCAACACTCTCCAAGGAACCTAACCGCCAAATTTCAGCTTTCTACGACTTGTAGTTTCGACTGTGTGTTGTCTGTCAGTAACTTAGTCACTAATGGAAGAATTTTATATATTAGAAATGCTAGCAGCCTTATTTACATAGGTAATATGAAAATACCCACCACACACCTGTAACAAGCAATAAATGAATTTGATTTGATTTGATTTGAAGAAAAAAGAAAGAAAAAAAAGGAAAAGATAAAGATTGCTTTTAGCGATAAGACCGCCCATTGTGTCACCCTATATAATGTTTTCTTCATTTATCTTTTCTGGAACTCTTGACGACACGTTTGGCGCAGTGGTTGAGCGATCGGCAGATGCGCTGCGTGTCGTGGTTTCGATTCCCGCACGGAATAAATATTTGTATGGCCTACAGATAGTTGTTCCAGGTCTGGCTGTTTGTGTATGTGAGTTTGTATGTTTGTGAACGCACCCACAATACAGGAGAAATTCCTAGTGTGGGGAAACGTTTTTTATAAAAATAATATTAAAATATATGGTTTACCTGCATAATAAAAAGTATTCTATTCTATATGACCGAAATCATCTATCCAGCGTCCACTCGCCTACTGCTGGGCAAATGCCTCCTACTCTCTTCTCCACACAAGTCTGCCCTTTGCTTGAACGAACCAAAACTCACCCGTTAAAAAATACTGGGTGTTGAAAACTCATTCAGCCAATCACAGCTACAAAAAGCGCTCTTGATAATGTCACAATAATTTTGCCAAAATTTAATTTCAAGAAACTGCCTTGCACGGTAATGTCGGAATACGCGTGACATCACGCATGTTTTCAACACACTTTACTGTCTTCATTTTGTGTTTATATCTTAGTGTTGTTCCGTATGTGTGTCCGTGACATTACGCCAGGCACTGTCATAACACCAGCGCTGTGATATTTATTATTAAATATCGCAGCATATGCTGAGACAGGGACCTTTTTGGCCTCGCACAGATTAATTTAAGGATGCCGCTTAACTGTGTATATATATTTTATAACTGTTATTTTTACATTTTTTTTTTAAATTTTATGTGTCTTGTGCGAGTCCCAAATAAACATTTTTCTTTCTTTCTTTCTTTCTTTTCAATTTTTTTTGGAAATCTGTCTGATGGACTTATTTGTTTTTTTCAGTGAAATACCCTATTAAAGTTGTTCGTTCTATAAGTTAGTTTTTTCGCTATATAAACGACACGACCACTGCATACTAACGTCTAATAAAATCTTATTAACAATCGCATTGGTATTCCAATAATACTTAGCCGAGAACTGATAGAAGGAATATTCTATTTACCTTAGCTTAATCTCGTAAGTACAATTACTACGACTACACTTCCAATATACTTGGCAAATCCATTTGGCTTAGCTGTAAATGTTCTGTACTTTCATTAGAACGTTTAGTTTCTACCGTATCGAGTCAAATGTATGAGCAATTAAGAAAACGGTTCTCTTGTAACTTGTAGGAGAGAGTTTTGAAAATTGTTTTAGAAGTTTGTTAATGGTTAGTGGCTAAATAATAGTAGCTTTACGGGTCGTTAATAAGGTTAAACAACGCTTGCAAGGATCGCGAAACTAAAGTGGCAGTGGGCAGGGCACATTCAGACAGGTCGATGGGGCCGAAAAGTTCTGGAGTGGCGACCGCGTACCGGAAGACGTAACGTTGGAAGGCCTCCCACAAGGTGGATCGATGACCTGGTGAAGGTCGCGGGTAGCCGATGGATGCGAGACGCACAGGACCGGTCGTTGTGGCGACGCTTAGGGGAGGCCTATGTCCAGCAGTGGACGTTTTTCGGCTGATATGATGATGATGATGATGAACGCTTGCCAGGGTTGGTCCATGGGTGACCATCTTATTATGACGAGATTGCTCCGCGACTCGGAGATCGCGTTGAGCGGGTAGAAGCCAAGAAATGTGACACCAGTAATATTGGTCTGACAGGGTAGCGGAATTTGTTCAAAAGAGTCACCGCGGCCCTGGAGCGCAAAGGGCATTAAGAAGAACACGGATGAGTTTTAGTCAGTAAGAGTCTGATAGTCCCTTCCCTAAAATACAAAAAATAAATAGTCTTGCCCTGTGGTACCATGTTACCTAGTTTTTAAAAAAAAAAAACGTTACTGAGGTTATGTAGGTCAGATAAGTGATGACTTCGTGTAAAAAACTGGTAAACAGCTGCATTTGGTTAAACTGGAAGCCGATTTCCATGTATATAACTAGCTTCTACCAGCGGCTTCTCCCGCGTGGTCCATAGGAAACATACTCCCGGGATAAAAACTAGCCTATGTCCTTTCTCGGGCTTAAGACTATCTGTGTACCAAATTCAATTTAAATCGGTTCAGTAGTTTTGGCGTGAAAGCGCAAACAGACAGACAGACAGTTACTTTCGCATTTATAATATTAGTCAGCATAGTAAAGATAAGGATTGAGAAAAGTTTAGATAGATTGATTGTAAATGCTTAGTCGATAAGAGATAGAAGAAATATTCTATTTATAGTAGCCGGCACGAGTCGTGAGCACAGATGAATGCAGCGAGGTGATCTCGCTAATGTGCGGTGGGCAAAGAAACTTGCAAGTGCAATAGCCTATGAGCATTGACTGACGAACCAATAGCGTGGAGCGTCAGAACTGTCGTCGTCACACCGATCAATGGAGAGTGTGCTCACGACTCGTGCCGGTAATTATATCTTAGCTTAATTGCGTAAGTACAATTACTACGACTACACTTCCAATATACTTGGTAAATCCGTTTGGCTTAGCAGTGAATGTTCTGTAGATACTTCTATTTGGACATTTCGTTTCTACTGAGACAAGTATATGAGCAATTAAGAAAACGATCGTCTCGAAACTTGTAGGAGTAAGCTTTGAAAATTGTTTTAGTTGATTGTTAATCGTTTTATTGTTGGCAGTTGGGAATGGTAACAAATATTTTGATTTAAAGTCTGAATCTTTAAATCTGTGTGGTAACCAGATACTACAAAAACAAGAATAAATAACTTCTGTAGCGTATTTACCCGCATGAAAAGTGTTTTTTTTTTTGCCCCAAGTGATCATATTGTCGCAATAAAAAGTGTCCATGTCCTAATCTAGTCGTGGTTTTTTTCATACGAAGCTGGTAAGCGTCAAAAGCTAAAAAATAGACAGACAGAATTACTTCCATTAAACATAAGTATGGATAGCATCAGGGTAGATGGACCAGAGTTGTTATGCAGTGGGAGCAAGTAGACGGGCGTCGTCGCCGAAGATGGCCTAGGAAGCAATGGCGCAACGACTTGGAGGCATTCATGACGGATTGGGCGGAGTGAGCAACACACCAGGAATATCGGAAGGCTAAGGGGAGACCTTTACCCAGCAAAGGTACAATATGATAAACATATGATTTATGAAAGGCTTGTAACACTCTTTTTGATACCAGCCATCCACTGTCCTAATTTTATGAAGGAACACCCATTATTTTATTTACGTAATCAACAAATGACTCCTTCCGCTTCGAGCGGAGCAGACAGGAGTGTCAGACTCTTACTGACCAAAACCCATCCGTGTTCCTCCAAATGCCCCTTGCGCTCCAGGGCCGCGGTGACTCTTTCGAACAGTCATGCCAAAAGAGTCAAGGTTTTCAATGCGTTGTCTCAAATTTGTTTACTTCACTTCAAAAGAACAAGGATAAAATTCTCGTAATGAACTGTTCATGTATGATTATTTGTCCTTTTCTATACCAACGCATTCACTTCATGTAAAAATGACAATATTTGCTATTGAATATAGCCAGAGGCGGCCATGAAACCCACGCCATTTGGACCATTTTATCACCACCCACATGTAGATCGGGCTTTGCAAGTAAGTTAGCTGGATTTGTTATATTAATATTTATTGGTAACACATTTGAATAGGCTCAGCCGGGATTTTATAAGTAAACTAGTGGACTTTATAAAATAGGTAAATTGGTTCAGTATACCAAAATTAACAAAAGTCAATGAGTTCAGAGAAATGTGTAAGCTGAGTGATTGGCGAATGCTGGGGTGGCGTGCTGATATGTGACGCGCCGAATGAATAATGTTGTGTTTAGACTGTTTTGTACTCTTTTAATGTGAATTTGAATATGAACCTTGAATGATCTGCAATAAAGATTAATAAATAAAATAAGGATTGAAGTGCCTATGACGGAAAATTTTGGGATATATTTGAGGCAAATGCCCCCCGGGTATTTCATACTTTCGCAAGCCGTTATTCTTGGAAATGAATTAACCGATTTTAACCCATTTATGGCTGCCGACAACGTGTTAAATCTTGAAACGCATTGGAAAGATACCTAGGACTGAAAAACTGGTTTAAAACCAACGATTGTTTACCTATACCCGTGTTTTAAAAAAAAAAAAGAGTTAACAATCGCAATTTATTCTAAACTTATATCATGTTTGCAATATCCCGTTGACATCTACACATTTGAGAATAAGATCGAATTTATCAGAGAAATATCATAGAAATTGCTCCAAATATAATCTCGACGATAGAGCGGTATTTCTCACTTAGGCATTCACAGGCAAGCACAGATTCGTTCGAACGTAAGCAGAGGAATGGAAATAAATACCTTAGGATGCTCGAGCTAAATACCAGCCGGCATCGTTGTAGTACCTACCTACAAATTTGTTTTGAGTATTGAGTAAGTATTTCCTCCTTGAAGGTATATTGTCAGAAGGTTCTCAAAATATATCTTCAAGGAAGAAATACTAAACTGACTTTGGGTTCTGCTGAGGTCCACAGCAGAACCAAAACTCAATCATTCAGATTTTCGATGTAGGTGCAGGTTATAACAGTTAAGAGAGGGAAAATTCGAAAATGTTTTTAAGACTCAAGAATATATGTAGATTCGAATCATGTTATTGGACATTGATCGATCGACATTCGTCCTTTTTTAATATATGATGATGTTTTTATCGAACGTCCGTGAAAAACAGAACCCTACCACTCCGTTGTCTGGCTGTACCGTGTGACATATCAAAAGAAAGGTCTAATTGTAACGTTTTTTGTTCATACATTTTAAAATAGGCCTCATCAGAAGGCACTCAAAGGACAATGGAGAAGGCAATTCTTGGAGTTTCCATGCGTGATCAAATCAGAAATGATGATATCCGCAAAAGAACCAAGGTTACCAACATAGCCCGAAGGATCGCCAAACTGAAGTGGCAGTGGGCAGGGCACATTGCTCGCAGAACAGATTCCGAAAAGTTCTGGAGTGGCGACCGCGTACCGGAAGACGCAACGTTGGACCTTCACCAGGTCATCGGTCTACCTTGTGGGAAGCCTTCCCACAAGGTAGACCGATGACCTGGTGAAGGTCGCGGGTAGCCGATGGATGCAAGACGCGCAGAACCGGTCGCTGTGGTGACGCTTGGGGGAGGCCTATTTCCAGCAGTGGACGTCTTTCGGCTGATATGATGATGATGATGAAATTTTAAAATAAACATTTTTGCAGTTATATAGAAATTAGATGAAAAATTACCATTCCCTCCCTTTATCGCCGATACTACTGAGCCTAAAACGTTGAAAAAAAATGGAGATAATGGTAAATATCCATTATCTCCATTTTTTCCTATAAATTACAGGAATACCTACGAGTATCTGTCATCTCTGACCTAGACTAGAGTCAAGAGCAAACCCATCACAAATAAAAAAAAGGATAAGAAGTCTATGATTTAACATGTCACAAAACAGAGATTTGTTCGGAACTCTTTACGCGCGAATCCAACTCGCACTTGACCAGTTTTTTATTTTCCCAAGGGTAAGGCGAAAAACTTGGATGAATGCGGAACAAATCAATGACCATGTGTCTAAATTATATTAATCACCAAAAAAAGATCTCTGTAGGTGTACTGTCGCAAAGTACGCCGGCGGTGGGTGCCTTTCAAAAGCTTTGGAAGATCCACTTCGGAGAACGTGCCACGAATTTTAATACCCTATAAATTGATTATTTGTACACTTCTGTCATGTTTGTAGCACCTTTTTTGCCAGATATCACGACATACGTGTGTGCATGCCTGGATACATCAACATCAAAACGAAGCATCACACTTACTTGTTTATTGCCCGAAGGGTTAAGCAGCTACCTGTTAAGCTGTACCCTATTAGTAGACTCATCTATCATAATAATTTATGATCTCTTATGAAATAAGTGTTTGTAAAAATTACCTAAATATAATAGCTTCATTTATCCATACAATTAAAGTTACAATTTTTAGTGATGTACATAAAATACAAATATGTATAAATTATTGTATGGAAAAAGGTAGGTAAAAAAGTCTACTCCAACGTTTTCCATTTCTATTTGTCTTGGGCGGTGTTTTTCCCAGCTGTTTTTACAATGTCATCGACCCATCGATTTCGATCGATTCTTTTGCCGTCCTCTTTGTCTTTTTCCAGCGGGACCAAGCCACTTCGTTGTTTGTAGTGTCCATCTGTTATCCTGGCATCTAGATATGTGGCCTGCCCGCTTCCACTTCAATATCATGGCTTATTGCAGTGCATCCGTGAGTTTTGTTTTGTTACGTATGTCAGCATTTCGTGTTTTATCTATTCTTCTTAGTTTCAGGATGCTTCTTTCCATGGCGTGCTGGCACGAGAGGATTTTGTTCTGAGTCTTATTATACTTGCGTATCAAGGGTAAGGGTACTTGCGTAAGGAGGGTACATGAATCCGTTATGATTTTCTTTAGTTTCAGACTGTAATTTCCTGTAAGGATTTCTTTCTGTGCTCAATGCTTTTTCCATGTGTGTTTATTATTCGGTCTACTTCATTATCATTTCTGTTGGTGTCGAATGACATTAGTTTTCCGAAGTACATTTTATTCGTTGACATATTCTATCGTACTTCCTTCTATCTTTATTAGGATTTGAATATTATTTGTCATTATTTTAGGCACACGTCCTGGATTAAGGCATAGGGTTATAGGGTTGAACCCGAGAGCATGTTGCTGTTGAATAACACGTGGGTGAAGCCGCGGGCGCCAGTTTTTCACTAAATAAACACAGGATTCGTCGTGCTTCACTCCATTTAAGTAACATTTATGGCAACGACATATTTAGCAATATGGCCTTTTAGCGATAAGGCCGCCCATTGTGTGACCCTATGTAATGTTTCTCATCTTTTCTGTAACTTATATAGTGTACATAATAAAGAGTATTCTATTCTGTTCTATATATACTACTGAGTAATGACTTATATGCTCTTAATTATGGCTATAAAATAATGCCGGTAGGTGCCATACTTCCAAAATCTCGCGAACATTTGCCATAACTTTCGTTACATACCCGAATATGTTTTTGTAAGAAATCCAATCCTGACCAAAAAGAAAGCAGTTTCACGTCAAAAGTCATTGAAGTTATCTAATGAATAGTTAAAAGGTAACTAGTTGTTCAATGTCCATGCCAGAAATATGCACACTGTACTGATACGGACAAATTCGTATGACGCAGATAACACTAGTTTACAAAATTTAACTTTTTGTCTATTGCCGCGGACTTGGTAGTTGAAAATGTTTATTTTTGTCATGTTTTTTTACAAATCTGCTCTCAAAAAACATTGTGCAGCTCAAATTCTTTTTTTTTAATTTTATAATTTACTAGCTTTTGACCGTGACTTCCTAAGGGCATATCCCGTTTTTCGCGTTCCCGTAGGAATGTCGGGAAATCCTCTCGAAGTGATCTACACTCTTCAAAGAACCTGCATGCCCAATTTCAGCTCTCTACAACCTGTAGTTTCAGCTGTGCGTTGCCTGTCAGTCAGTCCCTCAGTAATGGAAGACCTTGATTCGTTGATAACGTATATTTACTGTGTTAAAAATAATATCTAAATGTTTGCAACGTAAATAGCTTAAGGAGATGTTGTTTAACCAATCCAAATCGTTTTGCTATATTTGTGGAGAACATAATTATGTAAAAGCTGTATCGGAGTTCGTAAGAAATACCTCTCTATTTTGGCGAGAGCAAGAAAATCTGAAACTCAAAAACCAGAGCTGATAAAAAAAATCTACCTGTATATTTAAATTTAGCATACTATGTGGAGTCAGCAACAGCCAAAATTTTTCCGGCAACAAATTTACTGTAAACTAGTGTAATAATCATCCTAATGTATAAAATTCTTCCGTTCCTCATGAGTGACTGACAGACAACGCACAGCCGAAACTGCTTGTCGTATAAAGCTAAAATTTGGCATGTAGGTTCCTTGGGGAGTGTAGGGGACTAAGAAAGGATTTCCCGAAATTCCTATGGGAACGGGTAAAAATGAGATATGCGCCATACGAAGTCGCGGATAAAAGCTGGTTCCTGATAAAAGCCGCTCTTATCAGTGAGTCACTCTTATTATTGTTGCACATTTTAATTAATATAATATTATACCTATTTGTCGTTGTATATGAGGAAATCCAGCATTTGCTGCAATATATCTTGAGCTGTTACTGGGGATAGACGTATGATAAATATAGGTACTATTTGTTCTCAAAAACTTATTCTTCAAGAGGTACAGAATGTGTAGAACGCAGCACGTGCTGGCGTTGTTAACGCTGTTCGTTGGCTTGGCGCATTCCTTTTCCTGGGGTAAGTATAACTTTTACATTACTTATTATACTCTATTATTCAGGGTGTTTCAGTTTGTGGTCTTATTCAAGGGTACTGTCCTGTATCTGTTATACATTTAAAATAACAACAGATAATAAATGCCAACAATTACTTCATTAGACTACTTGTAAGTGATTTTTTAGAACTTTTCGTTCGTTTTTTACCCGACTACCACGGAAGGGTAATGTTTTCGCGCGTATCTTGTATGTATGTATGTTTGTTTGTTTGTTTGATTGTTTGTTTGTAAATTTCTTTATTACCTCGTAACTTCTAAACGGCTGCACGGATTTTAAGTATTACGGTATCGTTAGATTCATTTCAAAAACCCAAGTGTCTAAAACAATACGGGGATTTTGGACGCTAAATTGCTAGTCGTTAATTTTTTTTTTAACAGAACCTATTGAGTAGTATCAAGGTATCAAAATGAGGGAAATTAAATGGCGATTAAAAAGATGTATAAGTGTTTAAATTCAATAAGGAAACAGATTTCGTTCATAACAGTGTCCCGGATTCGATTTTTTTTGTGCATTGGTCAAAAGTTAACTGTTTTGCAGTCGTGTTTTTTGATTTTTCTAATTATATGTCGCCGCGAAGTTTATGACTGTCATGTTTTTCATTAACAGAGTTTTTTTTAGCTATTGATTAATTATTATGTACTATGCGTTAAATACAGTACGCAATTCTGAAGCATATTTATGTTTTAATTTAATTCATAACTAACAATGAACCCGTCAGAAAATATTGTGTAAAATATTATATTTATTCAGTTAAACTTGTAAATTTTAGTTCTTTTTTAAATATTGTGCCTGGAACCTGCCCTGGAACTTGAAATTTAATTAAATTTTAATCATTTTTTTTTTAATTTATAATTTAAGGAATACGGGTGGGTTTTATTCAAGAGTCTGACATTCCCTCCCAAGGAGAGCGCGAAAAGTCATTTTTTGATTATTGCCCATCACAAAAGAAAAGGTCTGTCGATTTAAACCAACGACGTATTTTACTCGTACTTATACTAGTGATTAGAGAACACAAAGCAATTCATATTTTGGAAACTATTAGATAAGCTCGTTTCTAAGTAATAACCTATAGATCCTCACGGCAACGCTTGCTGAAGTCAGTCCGTGGATGGATGACGGGACTCTTCCATTCCTCGGAAAGATCGACAAGCTATTAGTCCTAGCTGTCAAATTTTGTGGCAGTACGCAGTAGTATCCGGATAGTGTAGTTCAGACAGAAAGTAGATTAATGTAAAAAAGGCTGACCATTGTCTCTTCGGATTTAGTTGTTTACGAAGCGAGTTAGTTGGTTTCTTTGTGGAGTCCAACTGTCTTCTTCGATTAATTTTACCCTGTTTTTTTTTTTAATTTTATACATTACTAGCTGACTAGGCAAACGTTGTTTTGTCATATAAAAAAATACCCTACCACCTATTCTCATACCTACCGAATATACACACCACATTTTATGAAAATCGGTCGAGCCGTTTCGGAGGAGTTCGGTAACAAACACCGTGACACGAGATTTTTATATATTAGATTCATAGTTGACACGTCTTACATATACTCACGTTTTTTCTCATGACAGTAGGCAGACATTATTGAGATCCTATGTTACTTTGAATGATCTGTGCAAGTCTTTCTTATGCTTCGGTCACACGACCGTAATATGACAATAATTATGGTCATAATTGGTGTTGTTTCAGTAGATTTTGTTTCAATCATGGCCATTATTATTATTATTATCTTTAATGATTTCGTTATTAATTCCTTATTATTTTAATTTAATTAGATTTAATTTGGTAGTGTAGCCGTAGCATTTGCATCTCATTCCAACGTTAAACTTGTTGAAACTCTCAAAATAGCAAATTACTTCAGCGGCCAGTAAAAGATAGAAAAGAGGACTTACGTATGTGTAGCTCGGCCCACATTTACACCTTCGTCCATCAATGCTTAGTTGTGGCCAAGGCTTGTATAGAACTATTCTCAAATAATGCGTGGAAATTAAAATACAATTACTTTTCAAAATCAATGACAAACAAAAATATTTTTTCCCGCGTTAAAGTGTTCATTTGTTTTTTTTTTTTCAATAAACAGCTTTTTATCTGCAAGCCAGTTCGAAATTTAAATAAAATCTTGTTAAGTTACCTTCTTGGTTGCCACGTTTCGTAGTAAAAGATCGTTCCATTTTTTAAATTACACGACAGATAAGAGTTTAATATGTAATTAATTTTCAATTAATTGTTGCCGGTCGCCAGTACAGCAATTTCAATATATCTCGAAGAATGTTGTGATGTCAAAATAATGCTCAAATTTCCGAGCATGTTTGAGAAAAAGTATTTTTCTTGCCATCTTAATAATAATACCATATCTAACTAATATTGATAAGTCGTTTTTTTATCTTCATCAATCACATCTCCAAGAGAACCAAGGTAATTGACATAGCCCGAAGCATCGCCAAACTAAAGTGGCAGTGGGCAGGGCACATTGCTTGCAGAACAGATGGTCGATGGGGCCGAAAATTTCTGGAGTGGCGACCGCGTACCGAAAGGCGTAACGTTGGAAGGCCTCCCACATGATGGACCGATGATCTGGTGATGGTCGCGGGTAGCCGATCGATGCGTGACGCACAGGACCACTCTAGGTCCAGCAGTGGACGTCTTTGGGCTGATATGATGATGATGATGATGAATCATACTCGTACCTCAACGGCTTCACAGATTGAACAAAAGATACATTAATTATATCTCGGAAATTCACTACCCGAAAAATATAGTACACTATAATTTAAATAACCTGGAACCCTTTTATTATTCCGGTTATTTATTTTTATGTACATATAGATTACATTTTCAAATATATATTAAAAAAAAATCACAAAAAAGGATTCATAAAAAAAAATTGTAGTTCACCGGTGTCGGGAGCAGGGTCTAAGCTACCGGTGGTAAGGGCTCCAGAGAAAGGAACCTTCTCACAATACGAGCCGTATCGAGGAGTACTGCCTTTTGTATCAGGCCCTTTACCCAACTTCGGAACGCCAGTTTCGACAGGTGGTCGTCGAAGCTTTTGGCCATCAGGCCATTGGCCGTAACGACTATCGGCATAATGACAACTAAATCCACATTCCACATGTCGCCAACCTTGTGTGCTAAGTCGAGATACTTGATTTGCTTCTCTTTCTCAGCCTTCACGAGGTAATACAGCTTACGTAACTATGTTAGTACATATAATTAATTACAATTTTCTTAAAACTAATTTTAATTCTTTTACTTTCCTGATACTACTCCAGGATAATTCTGTCTGGTCTATCCACGATCACCTTCAGGATGCCATTGGCACTCCCACGAATCCTACGTAACAATGATGCCGTTCTTTTTCGCATGATTGCTGAAAAATTATCGGTAGCTGATTCAGCAAACATGCCTGACGTGCTAAAGAACCGCGGTAGCCCTAACAACATCCGGAAGGCGTTGTTATACTGACTGCGAAGAGCGTTGTAGGCCCTCTGCGTATGTCTAACCCACAGGCTGCATGTGTAAAAAGACGGACAGTATGCCTTGAAAAGGGTGATCACAGCTGGTCTCGTACATCTTGCAAATCTACTGGCCAACATATTGCATCGGTCCGACGCCCTTCTTTCCCTTTCCACATCCTGGTCATCATTTAGATCTTCAGCTACTAAGTGGCCAAGGTACTTAAACTAAGGTACTCTACTTAGAGCTACACCATATAAATAAATATACTGGCGGCACTGCTCTATGCGTTTTATACTAACCCGGAACACCATAAGTACACTCTTCTTCACATTGTACGAGAGGCCGTGAGTCATGGCGTATCTCGTATATCTTATTAACCTCAAAAAATCAGCAGCATCATGTCGTCCGCGTAACAAATGCTGTTTATAATTTTACCATATATCGAGCATCCAACCCCAGCGCTACTGAGTTCCCCGATCAACTGATTGACATACAAGCTGAACAGCGCTGAGGAGGTCAGACCTCCCTGCCTTACGCTAACTCCTGCCCGTACGTCTCAGACAATGCACCCGACCATCTGACCTGGTTAATTTGATGGTTATACCAATACTTGAGAAGCTTAAAGAACTATCTCTTCAGGTTGTTTCCGCTCACGTAACTTAGTCCATAGGACGTTATAACTAACCAGGTCAAATGCCTTCGAAAGGTCTAAAAATACAGCGTACATGCCCGTGTGTTTGAGCGCCAAAATAGCAGTTTCTGTGGACAGCCTAGAACTAAAACCGAACTGCGCATCATGTAAATTGAGCTGTCCACCCGTCCTACGCTCAAGCACACTGTCAAACACTCTTGCAGTTATAGTCACCGATGAGATCGGCCTATAGTTCTCCTTATCTGAGACATCGCCTGTTTTATTTATCAATATAGGCACAACAATAGTCCTCATCAAGTTAGCAGGTAGGTAGGCGTGCCTAATGCAAAAGTTATATAACATATTATGGATAAGACTCTGGGAAGATGCAGATTGTTGAAAGAGATCTATACTAAGGTTATCATGACCCGGAGATTTGCCCCTAGTCATAATTTTTATTACCTGCCCTATCTCCTTTGATGAAATGTTAATCGGGCTAGACAAGCCACGGTTCTTCACACCGCACCCCTCCTGCCCATTGACTTGCCCTTGTCTGAGAAATGCCTTTTAAACATGTTCGCTATCTCCCCTGGTTCAGACACGCCATTGACGCTCGGTCTGGTGTTTAACCTTCGGGTTGACTTCCGAAATTTACGGAACTGCGTTTTCTTAATTATGACGTGCCAATGTCATCATGATTTCGTTGTGAAAAAGTGCAAGTGCTTATTAAATGCATCTTATATAGCTTCAACTTCCTCTCACTCTGGAATAATAATGATTTTAAGACGTCGTTGTAAAGCAGTCCAGCAATTGAAGAAATATTTATTTATTTGTGAACATACAAAACACTTCGAAGAGAAAATAATAAATACAGATATAAGAGCACAAAGGTGCTGCTTATTTCAAAAGAAATTTCTTCCAGTGGATCTACGACAGGGAAGTTGGATGGAAAATGTAGACATTGTGTGTACAACAAGATTAAGAAACTAAAAATAGACTAAACTTATTCTAAACTTTATAACTTATCTTTGTATTATTAGCGAATAATATTTTCCTTGTAACTTGTTTTTCAATTTGTTATCTCCGTACTCGTGTTCCGTTTGAGGTTAATTAATTCAAAACAACACACTTTATCTACTCAGTCTATTTTTGGTACCTAAATATTAATTCTAAATAAATAAGAAATAATTACCTCGGTCTAATTGGCTGTATTATCTGAAGATAGAACTAATTGGTGGTTCGCACAAAACAGGAAAGAGGATAAATATGCAGAAAAACGATTAGGTTAATGTAGATTACTCAAAATTAATGTAAAAAGTAAAAAAAAACAACGAAAAATTTTCTTGATAAGAATAATAATAGAAACCTTCAGTAGCGCCATCAGGATGGAATTTGGTTTGGACAAATGTGCGGTCATGCATGTAAAGTGAGGGGAGATTATGGAATCCGTGGTAACCCAACTCTCGGATTCCATACACCTTAGGTCCCTCTCTTTAAGCGAAAGTTATAAGTATTTGGGTATGTCGGAAGCGTTAGGCATCCATGCTGCTGAAATGAAACAATCGTTGAAGGAGCGCTTCTTTGGCCGCCTGAACAAAGTACTTAACAGTCTTTTATCAGGCGGAAACAAGGTGCGCGTCTTCAACGGTTGGGTCACGCCGGTTTTGATGTACTCTTTCGGCATACTCAAATGGACTCAGACGCTCACTGCATACCGCAAATCGAATGCATCACCCACGGTCATCGGTGATGAGGCTGTATATCTCGCGGAAGTGCGGGGGGCGTGGGTTCTTAAATGTTAAGACCCTGCACAACCGCGAGGTATGCAGCCTTAGGAAGTACCTCCTAGAAGCCGACGTGGGTATGCATCGAGATGTGGTAGCGGTGGACAAAGGCCTTACCGCGCTCTCCTTGGCTAACGAGAACTAGCTTAAACCTGTGGTATTGGATACTAATGACCGCAGGGAGGTATGGCAGAGCAAGGAGCTTCACGGACGCTTTTATCGGGTCCTACATGGGCCTGATGTAGACTTCTTAGCGTCCGTAGCCTGGATGCGTTTTAGTGACCTATTCGGGGAAACCAAAGGTTTTGTCTATTCAATTATGGACGAAGTTATTATGAAGAACAACTACCGGAAATACATTGTGAAGGACGGTACGGTTGACATATGTCGTGCATGTCACCAGCCCGAGAAATCCATCCGCCACATTATTTCCGGTTGTTGTAGTCTGGCTAACGAAGACTATTTGCACAGGCACAACCTTGTAGCCAGGATTATCTACCAGCAACTTGCTCTTAAATACAATCTTGTGGAATCGGAAGAACCGTACTATAGGTATGTGCCCGACCCAATTCTCGAAAGTGGCAATTGTACACTGTATTGGGATCGGTCTATCATCACTGATAGGACTATTGTTGCCAATAGGCCTGATATAGTGGTGATAGACCGACTAGAGCGTCGCACAATGATTGTTGATATAGCAGTCCCTCATGACGAGAACCTCGTGAAGTCTGAGAAAGATAAACAAACGAAGTATCTTGACTTGGCTCGAGAGGTTGTCGAAATGTGGGATGTGGACACAGCAGTCATTGTGCCGATAGTCGTGACGGCCAATGGCATAATTGCCATGAGCCTCGACCAACATCTCAAGAGGCTCTCGTTGGTCGGCTGGGCTTGATCCAGAAAGTAGTACTCCTGGACACGGCGCGTATAGTGACCACACCCTTAAAAAAGGCATATACTACACATTAAGTTTGTATCTATTTAATAATGCCTCATTATGATTAGTGCACGACAGTTTGTGAAATTTCTATCCAAACCCTAGACTAGTTACTTGGTAACACGTCACACATACGTTAGTACAATATACAATTAACAATCTTTGTTTGCTGAACAGTGTCTCAAGATGAAAGTCTATGACCAGTGCGTGTTGCCAGTGATGACATATGGAACTGAAACGTGGTCGCTCACAATGGGCCTCATCAGAAAACTTAAAGTCACTCAAAGGGCAATGGAGAGGGTATTGCTTGGAGTTTCCTTGCGTGATCGAATCAGGAATGATGATATCCGCAAGAGAACCAAGGTTACCGACATAGCCCGAAGGATCGCCAAATTAAAGTGGCAGTGGGCAGGACACATTGCTCGCAGAACAGATGGTCGATGGGGCCGAAAGTTCTAGAGTTTTGACCGCGTACCGGAATTCGTAACGTTGGAAGGCCTCCCACAAGGTGGACCGATGACCTGGTGTAGGTCGCGGGTAGCCGATGGATGCGAAACGCACAGGACCGGTCGTTGTGGCGACGCTCGGGGGTGGCCTATGTCCAGCGTCTTTCGGCTGATATGATGATGATGAAACTTAATTTATTAATTCCAAATGAAGTGTCTAATTGTCACTAGGTACAAAAAAATAAATAAAAATCAACTTAATAAAGTATTAAGACGAGAATATAAAGTTAGAACTGAACACAGCTTTTTTATGTAACTCATAATCAATACGGTGGTTTTAAAACGTATTGCATTAATTCGGCACACCAAAAGTTTTTACTCTGACTGTACTAAAGGTGTGCTCATGACGTAATATCTACAAACATAACCAATGTATATATAGCGTTACCAAATGGCAATTACCAGCAATTACCTGTTTTGTAGCGCTTCCATTTATGCGGGTCGAAAACGTTACAATGAAATCAGCCCATACGCACTAATCAAATTGTCGTTTTATTAGCGAATGCGACTTTCGAACTGCAAAAATATAAGATCAAAATGACCACGTGATATTTCGATAGCTTTTGTCAATCCCATACATCCCACTCGCACACAAAAAACGTTTTGGGAACACATTAATTGTGCGTACAGCTAAGGAGTGGAATTCCCTGCCAGATTATGTGTTTCCTAATAGCCACAACCTGAGAGTCTTTAAGTCAAGAGTGAATAGGTTACTTTTAGGCAAGCGTGCTTCATCTTCGTTCAACTATCGCTTACCATCAGGTGAGATAGTGGTCAAACGAATGACTATTAATAGTAAAAAAAAACTTTTTTGATGTTTAGATAACCACCTTGGCCACGCTACCAAGCAAAGGATGTCACTTGCCTAGAGCTTCTTCTCACCGAATTATAGTCAATCATAAAAATTGTAGTCGATCATAAAAATTTATTTACCTTTTTGCTTTTCAGATATCGTCGTGGGAGCCCGAAATAAGCTAGAATTTTATAATAATAGTGCATTAGTACACTTGGAAGACTTCGGCGATAACATAGACATTGAACACTTAGCCTATGATATAGCACACAACAGACTGCTGCTGGTCGATGGAAACTGGACTCGGGATACCTTTATTTACACTTTCAACATCGCAACCAAAGAAAAACTGCCTTTAGTTAAAAGAAGACTTAACGAAATGTTCCATGAGTCCATGTACAGTCTCGCTTATGATCCGGTCACGGAAATTCTCTTTTGGACAAACAGATTTACAATGTATTGGTTTTCCTTAAAACCTGGATTTGTTAACAATGTTTTCGGAAATGTTTTACTTGAGTTGGACGATCTCCCTTGGGCTGTTGCCGTTGATAGCTGTAAAGGGTAGGTTAATAATTTATCAATAAAATACCGCCTAATCACTCTCTGTCTGTACGTTTGTCACTGGCAATTTTCTCCGATTCTAGTGGACCGATCCAAACACAAACGCATTACGTAAAGAAATACATTTTGCGAATAGGGGTCAGTTTTGGGGTGCAAATAAGAAATTTGAAAAATAAAGCTTTTCATAATTTTACTGTGGCATGTTAAATAGAAGTGCCTTCAGAGCCAAATCCGAAATTATGTGTAATATTGAATAACACTGAAAGGAGTCTCGAGCCCGATTTTGATGAAAAGTAAATATGTATCATTAAATTTTTGAAATATCCGTTCAAAAATCAGCCATAAACAGTTTTTTAAATATATATTTTTTTTAAATTATTCAAAAATCGTAAATTGACATTCACCCTTCCCTTATCTCCAAACCGACTGTCTCAAATTTTGAAAAAAAAAAGTGCACAGTGCACTGAGAGTGTGACAGAGAGAGAGTGAGTATGTGAGTGGGTGTGGATAAGTGTGTGTTCTTTTTACTTATAAAATAAGAAATCCTATTACAAGTCCATGGATTTTAATTAAAATATGACAAAAATGAAATTCGTTTGGCACCCTTTCCACGCGTATCCGATTCGCACTTGACCAGTTTTTTTACATCCAATTTAAAATGTGAACTTCATTACTTATTGAGGCAAAGCGGAATTAAATTTCCTTATCGTTCAGGACCCTAAAACCATTTTAAATTATTACGGGTTCGAACTTTTTTATATGGGAGCTGCCATAGCCCCCCATCGCCATTTTGATATTTTTTCAAAATCGCGGCGCACGATGTAACATGCATGTAGATACAGGTAGAGGATATTTTAACCAACAAAAAATGTTCGTTACATGGTGCCATGGTGCAAAGTGTCTCATTGCCGAGATATTTGAAGGTAAAGTCACCATATGAGAACAATTAAAAACATTAAAAAAGAACTTACCATGCGTTTATATGCAGTAGATTGTATTCTAATTATATTTCTAGGCTTGATTTAACCATTAAACACTTTTTTTTTGTGAAGTTCTTAATTAAGTAGTTTTTACGTGTTTTTATTTTTACTTTCTTCCACAAAGTGATTAAATCAAGCTGGGTACTGTTATTTGAATTTAATCTATAATAATATAAGCTCATAATTAAGTAATTTTTAATGATAGTCATGATGCACATGGTGACTTTACCTCGAAATATCGCGGCAACGTGACACTTTTGGCCACCATGTTCCTAACATTTTTGCTTTGTTGAAATAGATCGTGCGCCACAACTTTGAAATAAAATTAAAATGATGGCGGGAGGGCTATGACACAATGGTTTCATGCCCTTTGATGGTTGTTTTTAAATTACAGATATATTTACTGGAGCAACATAAGGGACAGGGATTTTTCAACAATAGAGAAGGCTCGATTTGATGGCTCTGAAAGGGAAATTATATTACGCGGTGGCATGCATTTCGTTCAAAACCTTGTCATTGACCAGCAAACAAAAAAAATGTACTGGACGCAAGATAAAATACGAAGAGACAGACCTGCTTTACCAACGCAATTTTCCATTCATAGTGCATATTTAAATGGTGAAAACAGAACAAGATTGTATTTTGAGAGAGAGAAGAACCAACCAAAAACACTGGCCGTATCAAAAGATTCCATCTACTGGATACCTTCGTTTGACCTTTCCAGTAAAATTTGGTATTTGCCAAAGAATCCATCGGAAGATACAAAACCTGAAGCAATTTCAGTTACAGGATGGTACAGTAATGGTATCGCCGCTAACTATAAGATTGAAGACCAGATACAAGGTATTCAGGATTGCGAACCACTTCGGAGTCTGATACCAAAAGGTACAGTGACCAACGAGTAATGACTTTGAATCTTTCAATAATCCTTCTAAAGATCCATTGAATTCATTTGACAATTTTTATTTTACTTTTTAATTTTAATTTGATTTTATTAAAATCTTGCTTTTATAATGATTCAATTTGTGTTAATAATAATAATCTATGTATTTGCACACCTTATTAGTTTATAATACCGTGCACCTAATTTTTATTTGTAATACCTTGTCACGTGTATTATGCTTATGAATAATTTGATTTCATTAAATAATTCTTTGTTTTCTTTTTGCACCGTGGTCTTGATTACCTCGCTCTTATTTAGGTTTCCGTAGCCAAATGGCAAAAAACGGAACCCTTATGGATTCGTCATGTCTGTCTGTCTGTCCGAGTCACAGCCACTTTTTTTTCCGAAACTATAAGAACTATACTGTTGAAACTTGCTAAGTAGATGTATTCTGTGAACCGCGTCAAGATTTTCACACAAAAATAAAAAAAAATTGGGGTTCCCCATACTTAGAACTGAAACTCATATTTTTTTTCATCAAACCCATACGTGTGGGGTATCTATGGATAGGTCTTCAAAAATGATATTGAGGTTTCCAATATCATTTTTTTCTAAACTGAATAGTTTGCGCGAGAAACACTTCCAAAGTGGTAAAATGTAAGTTCTAAAATAAGAGAATGATAAAACTAAAAAAAAATGTATGATGTACATTATCATGCAAAATTTCACAAAAAATTGGTTTGTACGAGATATAGTAAGTCGTTTTTTTTTAATACATCATAAACCGTAATTTACCTTTAATTCAATCAACTCAAATAGATAAAAAAAATACATTTAATTTTATAAACATAAACCTTATGCATAAACCGTGAACCATTATTTTCTAATAATATGTAATAGGTGCCTAAGTAAATAATAATTATAAAGTTACAACGAACTACAAGAACTTTTATATTATGTTACTTGCTGCTACGGAACCCTTCATGGGCGAGTCCGACTCGCACTTAGCCGCTTTTAAAATCGAAATTTAGATATTAATAGCTATTTATTGCCCGCAACTTCGTACACGCGTATTCCGTTTTATACCTTTCCAGTTGGCATTTCGGGAAATCCTCTCTTAGTGCTCCCCAACACTCCCCAAGGAACTTAATTGCCAAATTTCAGCTTTTTACGACCAGAAGTTTCGGTAGTGCGTTGACCTACGTGACAAAATTCAGCTTTCTACGAGCAGTAGTTTCTGCTGTGCGTTGTCTATAATGTTTATTTAATTAATAAGTTATTGTTAAACCAATAAGGCACCTGCATGTAGATCTAAATATATCAACATTTTCAGGTTGTCCATCTGAATGTTAATTGTTATTTTTTTTACATAAAACAATGAATACTTATTTAAATATGATTAAACAGTATCCTCCTTTTGGGGCAGTCGGGAAAAAGTATGAAGTTGCTGTTTCATTTTATAATTACTTCATAGACTGAGATCTCAGAGCTGCCAGTTCTCTCTTATTTTATCACTAACAAAATATGTGGGATAGAGTAGTGTTTTATTGTAATAAAATTACAATAAAACCTGCTAGCTTGGGTCGACGGCCATTTTTTTTTTTGTTGAAATGTGTAATAGGTAATTCAGTAGTCAAGGAGGTAAATTTGCATCTTCCTATGTACTGATAGACTTTAGCAGCTTTCGTTATGTGCACCTACTAAATGAACTATAGGCTGGGTGCGAAGTACTAGGTGGGGGTAATATAATCTATCACAGAGCTCATGGTGGCCAAAAGTAGCAATAATGTAGGCTCTCTGTCAACGCCATAGCAATATGTTTAGAATTATCTACCTAATTAACCGACTTCAAAAAAAGGAGAAGGTTCTCTATTCGACCGCGTATATATATTTTTAGGGTTCCGAAAAAAAAAGGAACCCTTAAAGGATCACTCGGGTGTCTGTCTGTCTGTCCGTCTGTCACAGCCAGTTTTCTCCGGATCCACTGAACCGATTCTGTTGAAATTTGGTACACATATGGACTTCTATGACCCAAACATGGACGCGTTACGTAAATTATGAAATTTTTAGTATGGGGGTCACTTTTGGGGGTCAAGTAGAAAATTTAAAAAAAAAAGTTTTTTTAACAATATCGTGTGACATATCAAATGAAAGGGCTTACTATGAGGGTTTTGATTATATTTTTTTCATAAATTTAAATTAATGGTTTTGAAGTTATTCAAGAAATTAGACGAAAAATGACCATTCCCCCCCTTATCTCCGAAACTACTGAGCATAAAATTTTGAAAAAAAAAAATGGAGTTAATAGATCTTTACCTAAAGATTACAGGAAAACCTATTAGAAGTCTGAAGTGTTAAAATAACATGTTAAAAAAATTAAATTTGTTCAGAACTCTTTGCACGCGAGTCCGACTCGCACTTGGCCAGTTTTTTTTTATGTGTTCGCGGATAACTTCGTCTTTTATGAACCGATTTCGATTAATCTTTTTTTATATGAAAGGGTATGCTGCCGAGGTAGTTCCATTGGCACCACGTCAGAATCTGGTGATGAAAACCCTGAGAAATCGAGAGCAACTCTCGAAAATTGTAGGCACGCATCTGGTAAAAACTTAATATTCGTGTATATATCGGGTGATACTACAAAACAATGAAGGTTTGGATTAGCCCTGATGATGAAGACGACAGAGAGTCAAGGGAACTCTACATCGGTATGTAGGAACTACTAAGTAGGGCTTATTTCATTCGTATTAATGAGACCTTTACACCGAAAGCACTAAGTAAGTTTTATTAATTTTATTCATAACATCACGCCGGTACGCTGTGAATGGGTACACAGGTAACACTAGAGTCGTGTCAAAAAACGAAATAACCAAAAACACCGACTTCCGAAATTAAAGTTATTTTATACTTTGTAGTGTTTTTTGTTTGGAAATCGGTTATATTTTTTTTGTAAAAAGTTTTTTTTTTGGCTTTGAGGGTGTGTGATGTTCGTATTTTTGTTTTGAAATAATTGTAATTAACGTAACGTAACTTGTTGTGGGCATAGGACCATTTTAGCATAGCCCAACCGCCGCCATTTTGTATTTTTTTTTTGTTTTAAAGTCGATCTACATGCATTTATGGATAGAGGACACTTCAACAAACAAAAAATGTTTGGAACATGGTGCCCTAAAGTGTCACGTTGCAGAAATTTTTCGAGGTAAATTTATCATGCCAGCTCTCACAGAAGAACAGTTCAAACCCCCGTGTGCTAAATAAATGTTATTTTTCTTAAATACTTTCAACACAACAAAATTTGCCAGTATTGTTGAGAGTAAAAACGTGAAATTAAATGAAACCTAGATTTCATAAGTTTTTTTGTTTATTCTTGGAAGGTTATCAGTCGTTAGGCATCAAGATTATATTATTTGTGTAAATAGAATCTCTTCTGAGAAACCAATTTTCAGCCAAAAAACGTCTTCATTATTTGATAAAAGAAAAGTAAGTATATTATAATGTAATGTGTGAGCATTGTTGGTAATTTTCCACCAACAGGCAATAGGCACCTACTATTCATCCGAATACAGACTCATTCCTCCCGCAAACCCTAAGCGACTAACACATTATTTTCCCATTTACCAGTAACGCGAACACATACTTACTAACACAATATGGCAAATACACAAAATTGACGTCACAAAACTCTCTATTTGTCTTATCGAACGACCAGACATTGGACTCTGATAAACAGGATATGATCACAAAGAATACGGCGTATAAGGCCCTTATAAGCCTGTATTTTTCCTCCTATTATTTAAGGCCCAATGATGTCGAATGTATATGCGAGGGTAACGGAAGCAAATAATATAAGGTTATATTTGATCAGGTTTTTTTCGTTGTTTTTCTTTAATACGAGTATATTTGTGTTCCGGCTCAGAGGGCGGTGTCTTTCGGAACGTGTCCTTATAGGAAATGGGGGGATTATATCTGGATGATACGTCCGCCATGTTGAGAAAGTCTAAGTCACTCTGAGATCGGAGTAGATGGTGTTTGAGTTGGTTTCTCAAGGATGATAGATAAAATAAGCAAATAGCTGTTGTCCGTGGCTCCGCCGGGCACTCTTCGGAGACAAAAAAAAACACCTATGGGTTAATTCGATTTTAAAATTATGTGTATGCCAAATTTCATCAAAATCTGTTAAGTAGTTTTTGCGTGAAAGAGACAAACATCAAGTATAACCACTCAGGATCCGCTAGTCCCTTTCGGGACAAAATCGCCCCAACTGTCAGAATCCGTTAGTCCTTTTTGGGACAAGCCGATTAAGCGATTTAAACGTTATTTGAGTTTATTTTCACTTGACCTAATAGTGACTTACGGATTCTTATATTTTAAAACGATTTTGCCCCTCGTGGGCTGACGGAGGCTGAGTGGATAATATTAGTAGGATAGGGTAGGACATAAAATTATGTCGACCAAAGGTGACACTATGGTTGGTGGGGATATATCGGTTGGTGGACGTGCTTCAGAGAGCACTGCCGTTGGTTCCGACTATCATTTGTAGAACTTGGACAGGTATTTCGGATAGTAAGCCAAATTCTGAGAGGCTTGTCCTTACCAAGAGGTTTCTTATTATTAACCAGTAACTGAGTTTTGGAAATTAGATTTACCCGTATGTAATTTTCTGATTCAATCAGCAGCTTCTGTTATAAAGTTAAAGCTTGGCAGATTATGGGGACTCTACATCAGATTTTATTTAAAACTAGTGGCCAATGAGTTTTGTTTCTTGTAGACTTGTGCTCTGATTGGTTGCCACTTTATTTCAGTTCACAATTTCTCGGAATAACTTCGAGAATTTAAAGACTATCAAATTTTGATGCGTAAAAACGTATTCCAAATGTTCGGATGACAATTTATCGAAAGTTCTCAAGTTGTTTTATAATCTTATGAAATATGATATTTTCCGGTGATATATACATATATAGATATTTATCAACGTTTAACGTAACTGGTAACGCTGTTTATTCGCCTTTAAATTCGCATCACCAGGTGGATTAAATCTACCTATATGTGAAAATTTAACCAATTTTCATGTAAACACTTTTTTTACGCAAACCTACTCTTAGAAAATCATATTAGCATTTGTTACTACATGCATGTAATACATGCCTACGATTATTTTTTTATAACCTACCAATAATAAACAATTGGTAATTGGTGAAGGAATATTACCTCTCACTATAACTTTTTGTCTCCTTTCCCTGTTATACATTTGATATTTATTAGTATACTAGCACTTCGCCCGCGACTTCGTCTGCGTAGACTTTAGAGGTGGCGCGCAAATTCTTTGTCCCATATTCTTATTCTCGGAAATTCATCGTTTTTCATAGTTTGTGAGTTTTTACTGTCCTTACTTTCAGCTCCGGAACTACTTCGACATGTTTCTGGATTTAAAGATAGAAAAGAAAGAAAAATGTTTATTTGGGACTCGTACAAGTCATATATCGCGTATATAAACTTAAGCGCTCATAACTCCAGCCCAGAAAAAACTTCGATATGTTTCGGTTCTCCTGGTCTTTTTAAATGCTATCCACTCACAATTCCAGCTTCGGAAAGACTTCGACACGTTTCTGTTTTCCTTCTTCAATTTTGAATCCTAACCACTCAAAATTCCAGCGCAAGAAACTTTAAATCATTTTTTCTGGTCTCCTAGTACTTGTGAATGTATAGCGCTTACAATTCCTGCCAAAAATATAATTTGAAATGTTTTGGTCTCCTGGTACTTTTGTAAGTATCTGTAGTGCTCATTATTCCAGCCCCGAAAATGCTTCTACATATTCCTGATCTCCTGGTGATGTTGAATCCTAACTGCTCACAATTCCAACCCTGGAAATACTTCGTAATGTTTCTGGTCTCCTGGTACATAATGAATCTTTAGCGCTCATAATTCCTGCCCGGGAAAAACTTCCACATTTTTCTGTTGTTTAAGTAATTTTGAATGAATCCTTACCGCTCATATATCTAGCGCGGAAATATTTTGACATGTTTCAGGCTTTCTGGTATTTGTGAAACTTTAGCATACACAATCCTAGCCACAAAAATACATCGACATGTTTTTGGTCTCCTGGTACCTTTGATACCTAGCCACTCACGTTTCCAGCGCCGGAAATATTTCAACATGTTTCTGGTCTCCTGGTACTTCTGAATCTTTAGCGCTCACAATTTCAGCCAAAAACACATGTTTCTAGGCTCCTGTTGTTTGTGAATCTATGGCATTTACAATTCCAGCCCGGAAAAAACATCGACATACATATTTCTGTTTTAATTATATTTTTTTCATAATTTTAAAATAAATTAAAATAATAACTAGGTACAGCATTAAAGTACTAAATATATACACTTAAAATAAAATATCCTAACTAAGATAAGGCGTCAAAAAATTCGTCCGCATCGCTGTCCACCGGAAGTGAGCCCAAAAGACTGGCGGCATTGCCACGTTGTATGGCAATGCTTATCCTCTGTCCGAGGTAAAAGCCAGCCCTTGGGTCACGCGAAGTGTCAACTAAGCGTTTAGATAGATCTTTAAATAAGGCATGAGCACTCGGACCCCACGGTCCAAGAGTTTCAACCCCAAACGGCTCAAAAATATAATTGCCAACAAGGTTATTATATTTCCGCCGCTTCAGGTTCTCAGCAGCCGCAGCGGCAGTACCAGCACAGCACGACGAGCTAGGAAGATGGGATGGCGCAAGAGTATCGACACAAGTAGCGTCCCACACTAAAGGCCTACCCATCTTCCATGGAAACAAAGACATACCGTCCGGTCGCTTGCCGTCGTCGCGTGCCAGGCCATTGGGTTCTAGTACGGCTGGAACGCCGACGGCGACAAGAGCGCGTCGGATAATGTCGTTGATGTTTGCGTGCCGTGCAAAGCGACCCGCACTTCGACTGCATGAGAGACCGTGGTGCCCGAGGCTGTTGACAGCTTCGCCACAGTGACAACGATGAGGAGAACAACACGATGCGCCTAAGCGAAGGGAAGCAGCGAGGCGGAAAGTTGTATCGTCGAACAAGGTGCCTAAGTTCGACGACGGTAGTGCGCGAAGCCAGAGGCCCGATTCCCACTCACCCACAGCCAGCAGGCGCGCACGCTCCGCAGTAGAAGTAGAAGTGGCTATAAGGTTCCTCTGAACTTCTCTGCAGACCGGCTCATCCCACTGTCTCTGGTATGATGGGTTGTCGGGTAGATTTACATTCGGGCAAGCGAGTTTCCAGGCATTCACAGCCTCGGTGAAGCACGGCACATCAAAATCAATCAGTGTGGAAGCTAGGATATTCCTGATTAATTTATCAGTGCCATGAACCGAAGATATAAAAGCCGGTAAACTAATACTGGTAATTTTGCGGACGCCGAGGCCTCCCATACGAATGGGAAGAGTAGCTTGAGCCCAAGCTCGGTCGTCCATGGCCACATTTAAAATTGAAGATAGTGTATGCTTGATAATTTGGTCCATTTTTTCTAAAAGGTGAGGGTGCTTCCACATATGGGAAGCACGAAGGAAATATGTCAATTTAGGACCGAAACAGCAGTAACGAATTATGGTGATAGCCGAATGCATGTTAATTTTTAACAGTCTTTCCGAAACGTCTTTAAAATTTTAAATTTTTTCTTCGACAAAATTGGGAAAGGAATTCTCAAAGATTGGTGACCCAAGGAGGTGAAGAGAGCTTTTGTCCATAATTTTGATTCCAGGGGCTATTGCGTTGAATTTTGAAAGTGTGAATTGTCGGTCAGTACTGTCAGACAAAAATAATTCGCATTTGGAAAAGTTCAGATCAAGTCCAATGGAATGAAGTCGATATTTTAAAAATTGTAGATCATTTAATACCAAATTTACATCGCCTCCAAGGGTACCATCATCGAGATACCAAACATTAAATTTAGAATTTAGCTGTCGAATAATAGGGTGAATAGCTAAACTAAAGATCACTGGCCCGAGGGGATCACCTTGTTGACAGCCAACAGCGGATTCCAAAAGGTTGTCCCGATAAAGTAATTTAGATGGTTGTCTATAACATTGCCAGAGAAAACTGAAAATTTGAGGAATTTCTTTCTTAGATTCTGCCAACAAGGTGTCCCTATTTACCGAATTAAATGCATTTTTGATGTCAACCTTCAGGATGACCTCTCCTTTGCCAGAATTTGCGTAGGTCGACAGTGCGTGTACGGCAGCCTCACAACCCCCTTTGGAGCCGTAACCCAACTGCAGGGGCTGAATTTTTTCCGAAACTACCTCACCATAAAATTTACAACAAATCTTGGCTGCCATACGACGGTAAGTAGTTCCGACGGCAATGGGACGAATACCGCCATCTCTCTTGCGTAGGGCACATAAGTTGGCCCCGTACAAGACGTCGATGACGGCCTCGTTTACCTTGCCGGAGAGCATGAGGTCAATCAGAGCCGTGAGCTCCTTCAAAAGCAACTCACCAGCTTCCCCGGCGCCTGAACAGATAAGATCCTTTAGATGTTGCGGACTAAGGGCGTCGAGGCCGCCAGCAGAGCCACTCCGGAAGGAGCAAATGGCTGTGATCACCTCTCGACCTGTAATGGTGAGGGTGTGAATATCCGAATCAGGCATGGCTTAATGAAAACTGAAGAGGAAGTGGAAACCCAGCGCTTCTGCTGCCTTAGTACTTTAGATTCACAAGTACCAGGAGAACAGAAACATGTCGTAATATTTTCGGGGCTGAAATTGGGAGCGTTAAAGATTCACAAGTACGAGGAGAACAGAACGATGTTATAGTATTTTTGGGCTCGAATATTTTTTTTTTTTTTTACGTCGAACAGAAATATGTATTTTGAAGATTTTTCCGGGCTAGAATTGTAAACGCTAGATTCACATGTGACAGGAGACCAGAAACATGTTGAAGAAGTATTTCTTTGGCTGAAATTATGAGCGCTAAAGATTCAGAAGTACCAAGAGACCATAAACATGTCAAATTATTTCCGGCACTGGAATTATAACCGGTTAGAATTCAAAATTACCAGGACACCAGAAACCTGTCGAAGTATTTTCGGAGAAAAGTATGTGAATCCTAAAGATTCATAAGTACCAGGAAGCCAACAAGATGTCAAAATATTTCCGCGCTAGATATATGAGCGGAAAGGATTCAAAATTACCAAAACAACAGATTAATGTGATATTTTTTCCGGGGCGTTAAAGATTCATTATGTACCAGGAGACCACAAACATGACGAAGTATTTCTAGGGTTGGAATTTTGAGCAGTTAAGATTCTAAAGCACCAGGTGATCAGATATGTGTAGAAGTATTTTCGTGGCTGGAATAATGAGCGCTACAGATTCACAAGTACCAGGAGAACAGAACGATGGTATTTTTAGGCTTGAATTTTTCTTATTTAACTTTTTAACAGTCAAACAGAAATATGTATGTCGATGTTTTTTCCGGCCTGGAAATGTAAATACCATAGATTCACAAACAACAGGAGACTAGAAACATGTGAAAGTATTTTTTTGCCTGAAATTGTGATCGCTAAATATATGTATGTTTGTATGTTTGTTTGTTTGTGCCTCAATCAGGCAAAAATGGCTGAACGGATTTGGATGAAATTTGGCACACATATAGTCCACATCCTGGAATCAAACATAGGCTACTTTTTATCCCGGTAAAAGGCATGACCTAATGGAGACAGAGGAGGAAGTGGAAACCCAGCGCTTCTGCTGCCTTAGTACTTTAGATTCACAAGTACCAGGAGAACAGAAACATGTCGTAATATTTTCGGGGCTGAAATTGGGAGCGTTAAAGATTCACAAGTACGAGGAGAACAGAACGATGTTATAGTATTTTTGGGCTCGAATATTTTTTTTTTTTTTACGTCGAACAGAAATATGTATTTTGAAGATTTTTCCGGGCTAGAATTGTAAACGCTAGATTCACATGTGACAGGAGACCAGAAACATGTTGAAGAAGTATTTCTTTGGCTGAAATTATGAGCGCTAAAGATTCAGAAGTACCAAGAGACCATAAACATGTCAAATTATTTCCGGCACTGGAATTATAACCGGTTAGAATTCAAAATTACCAGGACACCAGAAACCTGTCGAAGTATTTTCGGAGAAAAGTATGTGAATCCTAAAGATTCATAAGTACCAGGAAGCCAGCAAGATGTCAAAATATTTCCGCGCTAGATATATGAGCGGAAAGGATTCAAAATTACCAAAACAACAGATTAATGTGATATTTTTTCCGGGGCGTTAAAGATTCATTATGTACCAGGAGACCACAAACATGACGAAGTATTTCTAGGGTTGGAATTTTGAGCAGTTAAGATTCTAAAGCACCAGGTGATCAGATATGTGTAGAAGTATTTTCGTGGCTGGAATAATGAGCGCTACAGATTCACAAGTACCAGGAGAACAGAACGATGGTATTTTTAGGCATGAATTTTTCTTATTTAACTTTTTAACAGTCAAACAGAAATATGTATGTCGATGTTTTTTCCGGCCTGGAAATGTAAATACCATAGATTCACAAACAACAGGAGACTAGAAACATGTGAAAGTATTTTTTTGCCTGAAATTGTGATCGCTAAATATTCACAAGTACCAGGAGACCAGAAACATGTTGAAATATTTCCGGCGCTGGAATTGTGACCGGAAAGATTTCAAAAGTACCAGGAGACCAGAAACAAATTGAAGTATTTTCGGGGCTAGGATTGTGCATGCTAAAGATTCATAAGTACCAGGAGGCCATAAACATGTCGAAATATTTCCGCGCTTGAAAAAGGGGGCTGTTGTTCCCAGGCAGGAATTATGAGCGCTAAAGATTCATTATGTACCAGGAGACCAGAAACTAGCGGAAGTATTTTCGTGGCGAGGATTGTGAGTGTTAAAGATTCACAAGTACCAGGAAACCAGAAACATGTCGAAGTATTTCCGAAGCTGGCAGCATTTAAAAATACCAAGAGAATCGAAACATATCGAAGTTTGTCTGGGCTGGAGTTATGAGCGCTATAGACTAACAAGTACCAGAATACCAGAAACATGTCGAAGTAGTTCCGGAGCTGAAAGTACGGACAGTAAAGACTCACAAAATATCAGAATATAGAATCATGACGATGAATTTCCGAGAATGAGAATATGCGACAAGGAAGTTGCGCGCCACCTCTAAAGTCTACGCAGACGAAGTCGCGGGCGAAGTGCTAGTTTATAATATTAGTAGGATGTTTCTATTAATATTATTTATGATGTTTGTAAACTGACCGCCCTAAATCTAACTTCTTTAGTTTAGTCCATCCAAAGGTTGTCTGTAAGAGATTGCCCTGTGCGATAAGACCGCCCAATATACACTAGTTTTGATAAGCGATTTTCCTGTACTTGTTATGAGGTGTACAATAAAGTATATATTAAATAAATAAATAAACCTATTACAAAAATCATTATCAACATAATCTGAAAAAAGAATATCTTAATAACAACGTCTAAATATGATGAACAGAATTCCAAATCAAGAAAATATTTACCCAATATTATAGTACATTTTCATAGGATACGTGAATAGGGAAATCTGTGCGGTAAGCTGATATTCCTTGAGTATTTACCTGAAATACCTTCTTTACATATCAGTACGTGGAACCTTCGTAAATAAACGTCTATTTTCAGGGCGTAAATAGAGTATCGTGAAAGTTCGATTGAAAAAGGTAACAAAAAGCGGATTACAATGTAGATATTCTACAGACATAGGTATTTATTTCTAGTTGGTACTTCCTTCACCCGACTACACCACTACTTCAAAGCCAAAAGGAACGGTTATGATTTCAGCTATGTATGTATGTTCCACCGTAGCGCCTAAACTACCGAACCGATTTTGATGAATAACGTATCAAAAGATTAAAAAAAAATACTGCGGGTGACGTAGGCTGTTTAAATTTTTACTAAATATGTATGACATCTTGTATTTTGTCCTTTATCCTAATATATAAAATTCTTCCGTTACTGACTGATTGAGTGATTGACAGACAACGCACAGCCGAAACTACTGGTCGTATTAAGCTGAAATTTACCGTGTAGGTTCCTTGAAGAGTGTAGGAGAGCAAGTAAAAAAACGGGATATGCGCGTACGAAGTCGCGGGAAAAAGCTAGTCTACATTATAAAATGATTTGAATTTTAAACCATGTTATAGGCTGTTAAAGGCCCGGTGGCCGGTAGAGCTAAAGAGTCTTGGAGTGGAGACCGCGTATCGACCAACGTAGTGTAGTATATTTTCTTGATAGAATAGCCAATGACCTAAAAAGAGGGGCTAGGTCAGACTGGATGTTACGGAATTTGTTCAGAATCAGAATCAGAATCAGAATTATTTATTTGTAAGAATGTAGTTTTACATAGTATGGTGTTCAATCTTTGTTTAAGTCCTAAACATTCTACCACAACTTATGGTGTACAAATATCCACACTCTTAAATAAGTAAAATGATTTTATGAGTTGTGATTTACAGTTCAACATGAATTTTTTTTTTTTTTTTTTTTTTTTTTTTTTTTTTTTTTTTTTTTTTTTTTTTTTTTTTTTTTTTTAAAACGTTGCCCCACACTAAGAGTTTCTCCTGTATCGTGGGTGCGTTCACAAACATACAAACTCACATACACAAACAGCCAGACCCGGAACAACTATCTGTAGGCCATACAAATATTTGTTCCGTGCGGGAATCGAACCCACGACACGCAGCGCAGCAGCCGATCGCTCAACCACTATGCCAAACAAACAAATGTCAACAAATATTCACATGTCACTCTTAATAAGTACAATTATTTTACGTTTTGTGATTTACATGCAGTCCAATATGAAATTAATATTATTATATATTCAAATGTCAACAAATATTCAAATGTCACTCTTAAATAAGTACCAATATTTTACGATTTGTGATTTACGGTCCAACATGAAATTAATATTATTATAATTAGGTAATAGTCACAATGTCAAAATTAAGTACCTATATGTAAGTTAAGTAGTTCTTGGATTCTTACAATATTCCATATATTCGCCCATGTCATAAAAGCAATTATCCAATAACCAACTTGTCAGCTTTTTCTTAAACATGGGGATGGGAAGTTCCTTAAATGCGTTAGGCAACTTGTTATACACCTGAATGGCATTGACGTATACATTTCTCCTAAATAATTGCAACCTGCATTGAGGTACATTTAATTCATATTTATACATCGTTCTAGCAGAAGCCTTTTTGTGTCTCACTTCTGATTGCATGCGAAAATATTGCGGATATTGTTTTACTAGCATACATAGTTCTTTGATGTACATGCAAGGTAACGGTAAAATTTTAAGTTTTTTGAACAAAGGTTTACAGCTGTCCAAAAACCAGACGCCAGATATTACCCTAACACACTTTTTTTGTACCCGAAATGCCATAGAAACTTCAACTGAGTTGCCCCATAGTATCAGACCATATGTTAGTACAGACGATACGTATCCATGATATGCAGTGACTGCTGCATCCACGGAGACTGTTGATCGTAAACGTTTTATTGCGTATACGAATTTGTCTAACTTATCGCAAACATAGTTGATGTGTGATTTCCAGTTACAGTTTTGATCCACTATTATGCCCAAAAATTTTGTATTTACTACTTGCTCTAGGATACTTTCTTCATATTTTATATTAAGACTCTGGTAGTTTGATTGGTATGTTTGAAATTGGATTATTTTCGTTTTATTTAAATTTATTTTTAAATTATTATTACTAAGCCAAATTATTATGTCTTTGATTGCTTTATTAATTTCCTGTTCCAATTTATTTTTGTCATTACATTTTATAATAAGTGTCGTATCGTCAGCAAATAAGATTGTTTCGTGGCGTGTTGCATTGGGAAGGTCATTAACGTATAGCAGAAATAAAAACGACCCCACTACGCTGCCTTGTGGTACTCCGACTGCGTTAGTTTTATACTTAGATTTATATTCTATTTTGTTTCCATCAATGACTTTCGATATTTGAACACATTGACGCCTATCACTTAGGTACGATTTAAACCAGTCATTCGCCTTGCCTCTTATGCCATATTTATCTAATTTGCTTAGTAATAACTTATGATCAACAAAATCAAAGGCTTTGCTCATGTCTAAAAAAATTGCTACTACAGGTATGTTGTCATTCATTGCCTCCGTTACTATTTTCACTAAATTAAAACAAGCTAAAGAGGTGGTGCTGTTCTTCCTGAATCCAAATTGCTCTCGCCTTAGCAAATTATACTTTTCCACATAGTCACATAACCTTTTTAATATAGTCTTCTGATGAAGAATCACCGCGGTCGTAAAACGCAAAGGGCATTAGAAGGAACACGGATGGGTTTTAGTTATATTTTAAGGATTGATTTCATGACTGTCTGGCAGTTTGAGTATATTATGCGGCTTACCCAAATGTCCTTACTTTGGTATTGTTCGTCGGTTCGTTGAGCTCCTCAAAGTTTTGAGTTGAGCTGCACGATAACTGACAAATGCTTGCACTGTCTGGACAAGCCCACTCAAACCTGCGTGGTGCTTTCCTCAAAAGGCCACCTCAGACCTTAACCTACATGTTTTTCATATGTTATTGGCAATTGTATGGACTTCAAAAGAGACTGTGACCTCTGAGTTTGTTTCGGTGTTTCTTCTCAGGGTAGTCAGGTAGGAAACATCCGGCCTCATCTAGATAAATAAGTCAAAAAAAAAATGACGTGTAAAAGAGTTACTTGTAACCTATTTGCAAAATAAATATCATTTATCATTTAGTCAATAAGAGTTTGACACTCCCTTCTCCCTTCCTTCTAGGGAGGAGTTATTTAATGATTTCCCATCATTAAAAAAATGGTCAGATCGGATGAGCAAAACGGATGACTAGTGTTTTGATGGAAGAGTCTTATGTCACGCTATGGACTTCAATAAGCTGTGTTGATTCGATCACGAATTGACCAGCTGGACCTTGAGGGTCGAGAAGCTGGAGCCGTGTCACAACACCAACTTCAAGTTGTTTGTGGTGCGGATTCCGACACAACATCTTGACAGATTCCTAAAGGAAGAGTTTGGTCGAAGGGTGTAGTCCACCGACGTTTTCGTGGTAGGCTACGCGACACCGCGCAGCGTAACACGACGCCGTCACGTCGTGTGTCTTAGTTTATATTTTATATGTATTAGCTTATTTTTTATTTTGTTGTGTATTGTATTTGCATGGGCTACAGTTGCCTGAAATAAAGGAAAAATAATTGCCTTAGGTATTTAGGATTTTCATCATGTTTACAAGTTACAAACTGGAGGTGCCAAACATTAAAATCCGTTCGTTTTTGCGTGAAAAAGTAACACACATCCATTCATCCTCACAAACTTTCATATTAATTATAAAAACTAAGATTGGATAGGCTGCTTGCGCAAAAACGGTCATTTAAAAAAAGACACGTGTATATGATTTATAAATCGTACCCGACCGCAAATTTAAATGCGACCTCATAAAAATTTCCAAGAGCCACAAACGCAAACATTTCAAAGCAATTCCTGTGTATAATTTTAATCTATTGAAACCCAAACAATAATAATACACACATGTGCACTCGGCCTTACAGAAGCGACCGCAACAGAAAGCCAGCCCAAAGTGTGTACCAGCATACAGATGGTAGTAATTTGCAAGCTCGTTCCGTTTACCCTGAAAAAGTCGGGTGGAAAGATACGAAAATATACGGAAATTCCCGACTGGAACTGTGTGTGTCTTTTAGTAATGACAGGTCCTTGATAACCTCTCTGCTTATGCTGTGATCGAGAGAGATCATTTAGATCTTCGTATGATTGTGTGAATGGATTTAAACGTTGACTGGATTGTTTGGGCTGCTTTATGTACAATATTTCCTTCTCGTTCTAAAATCTATTATGATTGTCTTTAAAAATCGCTTTTGGCGATAAGGCCGCCCATTGTATCACCATACGTAATGTTTTCTTCATGTATTTTTTCATACTTTATATGGTATACATAATAAAGAGTATTCTATTCTATGTTGGATTGCGGCAAAATCTTGCTAGATAATACTGGCTGTTATCTTAGGTTACCTACATGATATTAGCATTCATACATAAATTAAATGGGTGAGTATACTAGCTATTAGTTAACAGAGTTCTCGCCTACGCGACTAGACCTAGAGGCTATAAAAGTAGTAAGTCCTTGTTCTTGGAAATACACGAACCTATCTTATGTGAACATAATACGCATACGTGAAAATACCTAAGTCTGAAAAGTTAGTTGAGAACTTTTTAGAAAAACAGAGAACAGAGAAAGCTATTTCTCTGTAAACTATTGTTCAAAAATATTACTTACAAGAACTATAACTTTCCAGATTCTCTGAAATACCGTGAAGATACATGTTTATCTACGTTTACCCACGGCTCCACTCATTACGTAATTATTTAAAAAAAAAAAAAAAAATGATTTATTTTGGACCAAATACTTAAACATTTCATGTACACCCACCAAACTGCGTGGCAGTTTGTCGGCAGGATTAGCGCTCGTCTTAATACATCTGGCTCAAATACATAACAAAAATTACAAAAAAATGTGTATCATATGATGTAACAATTTATATTTAGAGGTACTAGAAAGGTTCAGGCAGCCGGACAAAGGCAAACAATCCTGACGCGTCTTTCTAATCTTTTTATTTAAAACTCAGTTTAAAACAATAATATATTAAACTAAAAAACCACTGCAAATACAGCAATAGCGATTACTAAATCAATTGAGCTATTTAAAACAGGGATCATAATTTGCATGAAATTCCAAACTACGGAACTCATTCTGATAAGTGGTTCTTAAAGTATAAGTACGCACCAACATGGCTACTGAAAGTGTGTACATATGTATATTCGTGACAATCCTAGAAGTCGGATGTAACAGCTGAGTAGATGGGGATAGAAGATCGCTTTATCACTAAATGCAAAATATAGATTTATTTTATGTCTCTTTCATACTTACTGGTATAGCAATGTTGTATCTTGATCAAATCCGATATCTAAGATTGTCAAAAAAAAAATGTCTGGCCTCGCTTCGGACCGTGGATTGAATCAGGGCCGGACGCAAGGGGTCGCCGCCGCCGATCGCCTCGACGTAGACACGGTGGTGTTCCGCTCAAGCAGGCTACCATATGCTCCACCGTATCCTCCGGGAGTCGGAGTGCCCTAACTTCCCTCAAACCTTACCTAAACTTACCTTGGCCACATCATGAAATGGCCAATAAAATTCTACGATATGTTTCATTTCATAGTTTTGCACTTTGCGACAGATCAGATAAACGTTGAATTGAGTGGTTGCCAACCACTCAAAAAATACTAGATGTCACGACTTAATTAAAACGAAACTTCTATTCAAAGATTTATAATGAAAAGGGTTAGCTAAAAGACAGTCCACTTTAGAAACTATGTCCAAATTCAAATAAGAATCTACTTAATAATTAACTTCATTCTCAAACTAGTACACTTCAGAGTTTCGGGTTTAATAACAAAACTTTATAGTTATGTCCTATCCAGAACTTTGCGTGATTAATAGCTATAAAAGGACCTACGTCACTTAGGGACCTTATTCTGTCAACATATTCTGTTTATACAATAAATTATATCCCTTAATTCCTTTGGGAGCTATCAGTTTGATGGTGGCCTATATTTACATGCATAAACGACTAATTAATTAAAGGGTACATGATAAAACAATTAGGTAGGTATGTTTACTGCATGTTCATGTTGATATAGTAACAAAATTGGCAGATGGTAACAAGCAGTTTAGTCACTATGGATTGGTGACCGCGTATCAGAAGGAGTGGCGTTAGTAGGCTTCCCGAAAGTTGTTGCGGAATTGGTTCGAAAGAGTCACTGCGGCCCTGAGGGGCTACTCTCTAAGCCCGAAGTCCGTAGTTTCGAGCTTAGTTGCAGGCGATATCTACTCCGTATCACCTAACCACTAAGAATGAAAGACACTACACGATTTGTCAGTTACTGTTAAATCGTGCTGTTATTCATTCTTAGTTCGGGTTCGGGACTAATCGTAAGTCTATAGGTGATAAGGAGTAGAGTACGCCCGCAACCAAGCCCAAAACTACGGACTTCGGGCTTAGAGAGTAGCCCCACTGGAACGCAAAGAGCATTTGGAGGAACACGGATGGGTTTAAGTCAGTAAGAGCGGTAGGAGTCATTAAATGACTTCTCATCCTAAAAATAAAGGTGAACTGAAGCGTCGATCTTCAAGATTATGGAAAATCCACTGGGTGCAAGATGCACAGAACTTGTTGATAGAGCGACTTTTGGGGGAGGCTTCTGTCCAGAGTAGAAGAAATCTGTGAGGAGAGACGTGGATAT
Source organism: Lacanobia wlatinum (assembly GCA_947578705.1). Lineage (NCBI taxonomy): Eukaryota > Metazoa > Arthropoda > Insecta > Lepidoptera > Noctuidae > Lacanobia > Lacanobia wlatinum. The sequence goes on from OX388039.1 coordinate 22,233,202, forward strand.
CTGTTGACTGAAATAGTTAAAAGTGATGACACTCTAGACATTTTCATACATCGTATTTTTTATGGGATTTCAGTAAAATCAACTTAAAACAATTATTGAAACAAGAAACGTAACTTGCTAACTTACAGTAAGTTACTGACTGTATTACAGCACCAGAAATATGAGCTTAACTTTTATTGCAAAAGTCTTTCGTTTCTATTTTACAAACAGCTGACAATCGTTGACTTTAAAGTCAAACTGAAAATGTGGGGAAAACATTTTCACTCAATCGTCTAATACTGAAGATCTCAAACTTTTTCGCTCATCGACTTGTAAGACGGTTTATATTTTCTCACCACAATATTTTTTATTCATAACAGCAGGACCCAAAAAACATGACGATAGATATGCTGAGAAATCGTTGAGTTATCAATTAGAATCCGGGTAAATAAATTGCCTTTTCTGCTCTCGGTAAACACGGTTGAATATCGAAAAGCCAATTTTTTTTCATGAATTACATATCAATCAAAGATACGTAATTCGTATTTTAGCAATAGTTTTGCTAAAATCATATTGAAAGAAAAAAAAAATATTGAAAACTATATTTTTAATGTTTCTATGATTTAGTAATATTTAAAGCTATTTAAAGATAACATATTTTTAAAAGTGAATAAACAAAACAGAAAAATCATAAAATACTAAACTACCCTCGCACGCAGGATGCGTGTACGCGCTCTTTCTTATGGACGGGTGGGCGGGCAAAAGACGCGCGAGAGGTTAAGCCAAAAGCACCCACAAAGGTACGATATCACTCACTTTGAGAAAGACTGGTTTAACTGTAACTGAAATACAAGAAAATACAAACCGAAGTAAACAGGTCAGTGCCCTTAACTACTGAATAAAGTTGAGACAGCACTTTTGTGACTGGACGTTGGCAACTTGCCAGCAAACTTCAGCTTGGTTTTAGAAAATACTCAGGTTTAACCGTATGGAGGAGAATTTATATGGATACTGTAGCTGTTCTGCTGTTGTGATACAACCACGGTACCTATAATATTTATTTAAAGATCTTGGTTTTGAACAAAAGGTACACAAACGCTTTTCATTAAGGCTGCTCTCGAAAAATGCTTAAAAACAGCGTACAGATGAAGCAACTTTTCGTCGGCATTTACTGAGATATTACATCTGAAAAAATTGGTAGTAATCTACATGATATGATACGTAATTTGATTCAGGCAGAATGTATGTATTTGTATCATATAATAAGAAAAAAAATAACCAAATCACCTCCAAATCGTTGAGATGAAACTATTTTACTCCTTTCCATTGTTTTTTTTTAAAGTCTAATAAAAATATCTACTCCTTTGCAATACAAACGAAAATAATTTGGTTTTGTTACTTTTTTTAAATATGTGTTATTTTTTATAATAAATTAAAAATGCGGGTAGCGGAGTGGCGCGTAAAGGAGTAGTTAGCTCCATTTATATGCACAAGGTCATTGGCATGTATACAAGTCTTAAACTAAACTATTATGAGATTGGACATATGTGTTTTATTTTTAATTTTCATTTAATGTTAGTATCGGTGTAATATTAAGTATATATAAATAAATTGGTGACAAAATGGGTGAATATCCTGGCAAAATATGGGTATTCATTCAAATGAGGTTTTTTTTTTTCAAAAATATTAACGACTAGCTTCTGCCAGCGGCTTCACCCGCGTGTTCCCTAGGGAACATATTACTGAAATAAAAAGTAGCCATGTCCTTTCTCAGGCTCTTGATTATCTTTGTACCAAATTTCATTTAAATCGGTTCAGTAGTTCTGGCGTGAAATCGCGACAGACAGACAGAGTTACTTTCGCATTTATAATATTACTAAGGATAATGTGGTTCAGTGCATCATGAATTTCTGATATTACGATAAAGCTTAGATTTTTTTATCAAAAACATCTTTTAATATCTTAACTATATTTCTCATAGTTTCTAGTTTAACATAAGGTCCAATTTCAAAAATTCTCCTTAAAACTTGACACTTTATGAAGCTGCTATTTCTTGCTCTTTCAGTAGTATATTAAAGTACGAGACATCAAGATTGTCACTTATATTTTGTGAGAAATGCGGTCTGCCAGTGAAAAATATTGCTTTTCTCATGTCATGTTGCAACTCCTAAAATTCAAGGTCTAGAAACAAAATACTGGTCTTATCTTTCTATTATAATATGTACGAGTACATAAGTGAGATATTAGTATCTTATGTTTGGATGCTTTAATCCTCCACATTTAATATGCGCACAGCCAAAGTGTAGAATTCTCTGCCAGCGTCTATGTTCAAAGAGATCTTCTTGGCACACTCGCATTATCATAGACTTCATCAGTCGTTTTCCATCAGCTTTTTGAACATCAAATACATAAAGATATTCCCCCAAAATGCTTTGTTGTATGCTGGTTTGCCATAATATTGCACAGCAAGTGGTTATAACAACACCACCACCATAGAGGAACTCCAATGAACAGACTGATGACGTCATTTATATTCCGAAGGGCACACAAAATGGGCCTCTGGTTTATTGCTGGCATATTTCGACCTAATTAAGTACAGAATTAGTAGACTTTTGGGCCAAGTTACTTTGTTTCCGTCCATAGACAACTTATCGAACGATCTTTGTTTCATAAACGAAGAATTCGGAATTACTAACGATTAGCTTTTGCCCGCGACTTCGTTCGCTCATATCTCGTATTTTCCCGTTCCCGTCGGAATTTCAAGAAATCTTCTCTTATTGCTCACCAATCCCCAACCTACATGCATAATTTGGCATTCTACGACCAGTAGTTTCGTCTGTGCGTTGTCTGTCAGTGACGCAATAACGGAAGAATTTTGTAAATTAGGATTTCGAAACTGGAATAAGCTTTCCTGCGGCTTGTGGTAGTGTTGTTAATTTATCAAGTGAATTTGTTTATTTATTCAAACTTTATGAACTAGTAAACAATACTGTATTTAGGCGGGCCTTATTAATAATAATAATAACGAGCCTCGACCAACAACTCAGGAGGCTCTCGTTGGGCAGCTGGATCAAGGGCTTGATTCAGAAAGTGGTACTTCTGGACACGGCTCGCATTGTCAGGAGGTTCCTTTCTCTGGAGCCCTGACCGCCGGTAGCTTGGACCCTGTTCCCGATACTGTTGGGCTACTATTTTTTATAGTTTTAAATGTTTTTTATATTTTTTTTAAATATTTAAAAATGTAAATAATAAGAATGTGAAATAAATAAAGAAATAATAATAATTTTATTATCAGGCAACTGAGGCCCATAGATAAAATACACAAAAAATAAAATATACAAAATTATAAAACTTTATTAAAACTATATCTATACATGTTATGTTGTCGGCGCCGTGTTCCGCTACGTGGTGTCGCGTAACCGTCCTCGGAATGGTCGAAATACGACACCTTTCGGCCAAAAGTCCTCTTCCAAGAAGATCTGTAGATGGTGGGTGAGAACTCGAACCACGAACGACATAAAGTTGATGTTGTGGCGCGATTCCAACCTTTCGACCCTCAGAGTCCACTTGGTCGCTGAGGGGCCAATTGGGGGATACCAATCGAATCGTAGAGTAGAGCAGCGTCAGAAAATGGCATGTGCAACTAATGGAAAGACTATCCGAGAAAAAGAAACAATAATAGTGTCCTGAGGATGATTGGCGAGAGAACCGATACTGTTCTGCTCAGTAGGTTCACTGAACTCCATGTGTTGCGGGACCGGTGAGCCTACTGTGCAGGGGTACACGGTGTCTAGTTTCTTGTTTTTAATTACTAACATTAGTTATAAGCAAAATTCTGTTTCTAACAACCTTGACTATAAATGGATTTTTGTGTCTGAAATATATATTTTTTTTTAATAATAAATGCCGAAATACGTACATACATGAACATAACCAAACTTAAAGTTATTGAGAAAAACGAATCCATAAAATCAATGGTCGCTGTAATAATTTCTACCAACTTCTTGTGAATGTGTTCACGTTCAACCACAACCAGTCGGATCTCATTAAAGTGAAAGACCTTAAGGGTCTGTCCATTACAGCGGAGCAAGGCAGCGGAACGGAGAAACGGAGAAATTTTAACCAATGGAATTGCATAAAATCTCCGCACCACGTGAGTCACTGACATTTTGACTGACATGATTGGTTAATATTTCTCCTTTTTTTCCGTTCCGCTTTCTCGCTTCGCGCAAATGGACAGACACCCTAAAAGAGATGCCTTTTTTCGCCAAGGAATAAAGAGATTTCGTTTTGTTTGTTAATCGATTTTCATGAAGATCAAGTAATTTTTCAGCTCAATAACTTTTCCATGCAAAAAAGAACAACAAACAAAAAACAAATAAACTTATTGAATAATCTGGTAAATGTTTTTTTTTTTTTGTGTTAACACGTTTTCTCGAAAGTATAAGTACTCGCTATATTTTTATTCTCTTTTTATAGTAGAGATATAATCTTTTTTGCTGTTTTTTTTCTGTCTGTTGTTAAGGCCAAAGTTAAGGCTAACTTACACTATATTTAAGGACTATTCACACAAACAAAACGACCCGTGACGTAACCAGAAGCCATCGGATAGACATCTGTGGGTCTTTAATGGCCACTTTAGCAGAATCAGAAAACACATCACGCTACCTGTCACTGTAAAATTTTCTCAATCAACCTTGAACCTAATGTGTCAGCGATAAAGATGAAAATGAAATTTGACAGATTTTTGTGTGACTAATGTTATGATTCTAATATGATTCTACTAGAGTGGCCTATTTAGACCCGCTGAACGAGAGTTTAATCTACAAATACCTACTGTTCGAAACAATAGAACATCGTTTACACATGAATCAATCAGTTTTTTTTAATGGGACAAGCCCGCCACACATTCCCAAGCACTGCAACTCCTGAAACCCAGAATCAACAGTGGCGACCACCAGAAAAACGCCGAGCCAACGAAGCCCGACGAGTCCCGGAGAAACGATTTAACTGTTTTGGATCCTGCAACGAATCTAATCAGAAAAGTACAGCGGAGGAGTAGAAAAAAATATAATTTCCACTTCTCTCCTTATCAAGCAGAATAGACAGAATAGAGCTAGGCCAATAGTACCTAAGGGACATATACAACTGTGTTAAGCCCAGTTGTCAAGCAACACGGATTATATATTAACACTAAAAACTAATGGGTCCTAAATTGTGAGCTACTTTTGATTCCAGTTATAGGTATGCCAAAATCGCTTGAACGCACGGAAATTTGTTCTAGTTTCTACAAGGTCCGTGTAGTAAACTACTCCAGATGTAACCTGAATACTATCTACACTAATATTATAAAGAAGAAAGATTTGTTTGTTTGTTTGAATTGAATAGGCTCCGAAACTCCTGGACCGATTTGAAAAATTCTTTTAGCATTAGATAGCTACATTATCAGGGAGTAACGTAGGCTATATATTATCCCCGTACTCCCACAGGAACGGGAACTGCGTGGGTGAAACCGCGTGACGTCCACTAGTCTAACATAAATTGCGTACAGTTTGCCAAAGAATACACTCCCATAAGATGTGGTGTGTCATCATTCATCAATCAATCAGTTATCGTTATCTTCTACGTCATCAAATGACTTCTCCAGCTCTAGGCGGAGCGGGACGGAGTGTCAGACTCTTATTGACTGAAAACCATCCGTGTCCTTCAAAATTCAAAAGAGCTTTTGCGTTCCAGGGCCACAGTAAATCTTTCGAACGTTTCCGCAGATGTTTCTAGTAGCTGCCGGCTTCGAAAATCCGTGATCTGTGTTTATGATAGATTGGTTGATTGAGTAACAGAATTTCTCATTGAATCAATAGAGTTGGCGTATCATCGGATGAACACGAAGTTTGATTTGTATTCCTACTGGTTAGGGAATATTATCGTTTACACTTCGGTTCATTATCATCAATGGGCGTAATCAAACTTATTACCGAGATGATTTGTTGCTAGCCAATATGTGTTGTGGTTCGTAGAAAGAGCCAAAGCTTGGGTGAATTGTTATCTATTGAGAGATCGTTTGGATGAGGAGTAGAAAAAGAGCGGTATAAAGGACATCGTAGAAGATGATTATTGAATCAAAGAATTGATTTTGTGTCCACAGAAGCGGAAAAATAAAACCTCTCCACTCTAGTGGACAGTCAGCCTTAGGGCGAGTTTTTCGATAAAATTGTTAAGTCAACAAATAGTAAAAAATATGGAATTGTGGTTTAGTTATTAATCAACAATTTAACCAAAACTTGAAACAACACCAGTATGTCTCATTTTGACAAGTTTCAAACTAGACAGGCAGATATTGACAAATACTCAAATTAATCATTAATCAACAATACCAATACTTTGGAATTAGGAACGTGTCAAATACTAATATGCCACATTTTGACAAGTTTCAGACAAGACAGGCAGATAAACAAATACTCAAATTAATAATTCGAAAATCAGAATTAATAAAAAGATCGAAAATTTATTTTTCGTTTTAGAACAATGGTTATTAACCTCGTAAAGTAAAAGCTTTAATTATCACCATGTAATTATGAACACACAGAAAAGACTAATAATATTCACCGTATCAATTTCGTTGACATTACAATCAATCACGAAAAACAATCAAATGTTGTTATTGACTTGGCTGAAACGGGATCTCTTTGTGTTGACCTTCGCGTCATTATGACGAGTTACTGTGCAAACTGGGATAAAATTAGCAGGGAAAAAAATTGTCCTTTCAATAACGTTTCCGATGTCTCGATTTTCTTTCGAATCTTAATTAGTATGATTAAGAGTTTTCTAGGTCGACCACGGCAAGGTGTGCCCCGGTGGTAGGTTCTCTGAAAGCTCGATGAAAAAGACAGGGGATTTGAGTTGAGCAACTCTCGGCAAAGGTTGCATCATTCCGAGGTGGTGTTGTCAGAAAATGGACTCACGCCTGCAAGAAAGCTTCTTCGGCTTTTAGTCTCTGGGGCAATAAAGCTATAATTGTGCATTGGGTGGCGTAAGTCATTTTCTAATTCCGTCCTTTCTTTACGGTTTGCTATCGTCCTGGGAATTTCTGTTTGTCGGAACTTATCGGTATAGGCGTTCTGGTGAGAACTATATGCTAAGACTGGAGAGACCGCCAAAATCGCAGAGCAGGTATTCTGTTTTGGTTCTGCTCAATTTCAGCTCAACAGTCTCCAGTCGTTGCCACCACGTCTCTAATCTCCTCTGGACCTCTAGGCCGCTTTCGGCAACTAGCACAATGTCTTCAGCAAACAGCTTAACCAGGGAGTCCAACGTCAGAGCGTCAGATCATCAAGAAGAGGTAAGGGCTGAGGGCCAACCCTCGGTGCAAACCGCCTGCCACACTGAAGCTGTTAGTGGTGCCCTCTGCAGACTGGACTTGGGTACTGCATCGACTGTACATCGCTCGGGTCAACTGCACATATATCCCAGGCACACCTTGGAGATGATTACAGTGTAACCATAATAAACCACCGGTTTTGTGATAATCTACATTAAAACCAGCGAAGACGCAGACAAAAATAAGTATGTACAAAAATATAAGCAGGGCACTTTACACAGATAGTTGATGGGGTCGAAATGTTCTGGAGTGGCGTCCGTGTACTATAAGACTCGGCGTTAGAAGGCTTCTACATGGGGATCCGCTTTGCACTCAAGAGTTTGCACAAACGGAATAAGACAGTCCAAGCACAAGGGGATTTCCTTTCAAAAATGTTAAATTTCGATAAACGTTCTGAATGTCTTCAATCTTAAATTAGCTTGTTATACATATTTTTGAAGGTCGCTAATTTTTCATTCTCCGTCAAATAAGTTTTGATTTTTTTAAAACAAGGATGACATAAATGATTATAAAAGTGGAGACTGAGACTTTATTTCTCTTTTATTATTAAAACAAGATTAATAAAAAAAATCTTATTTTGTGTTCTATAACTCCATTGCATCGCCCTCATTCCATTTTTGGTAAATTTGTTTAATGTACGTACACAACGCTTCCTGCTGTTTTATTATATGTATAGATAATAAAAATCCTTTATTAACTTTGCAAGACTTAACATAGAGACGACATAATAAAATAATGAGAACCAAGAAGAGGTATTCCTACAGTTAATTGTTTCCATTCCGAGATAGACAATGTTCATTCAAGAGAACAGACAGGGCTATTCACAGATAACAGAGTGGCAAGCTTCTCACAAGCGCGATAAGTAAGAATATTCACTCCATTGCCCAATAAAAGGCACAAACTCGGGGCCGTTATTACGTAACAACCCAATATGTTTGCCCTAAAAAAAAAGGCCCAAAGATTATATTAGTTTCACGAAAAAATACGTCGTTTCCTCAGGAAATTGCCTTCAAACTCACATAACATGATTAAATTACTTGAATTTTTTTCATCAAAAAATTTCAGAATTATATTAAGCCTACTTACTTAATGTTATAAGGCGAAGTAAGGACCCGTTTACACTTGATGGCCCACGGAGTTGAAGAAAATCGTCCATGACGACGAATTAAATTTATTATTGTGACTTTGAAATTGGTCGAAAGTATTTTAATTAAATTAAAGTCCACTTTGATAAATGAAATGTAATAAAGTAGTGAAAGGAATTTAGAGCAGAGTGTGGTTTGAAACCTAAAGACGACAGTTGGAACGTTTGCCATTTTGTGCGCTGAAAAATTGTTATTTTATCCTTTCTGAATAGTATAATTCAATTTAACGTTGAAGCCGTTACCGATTAATTAGAAAAGGAACTTAATTTTGATCACCCCAATTTTAGCTTTCTTATTGCTTTAATCTTTAAAGTGTTATGGATACGTAAAGTGTGATAAGTGTGGAAGAAATTATCGCCTGTCAATTTTTTCTCCTAATTGAAACTATTTCAACAGTAGTGCTACGCCGTAGCAACCGCGTAGCTCGTTGCTACGATTGTGTATGACGCTTATACGCACTCTTTTAGGCATTTACGTTATTCTTAATTTCGTACATAGTTGGTTTTAATTTTTTTTAATGGTTATATTATATTTTTTGCGAGTGGAAAAAATGGAGTTGAAGAATCTCTCTTCTTTATAAGGTGAACTGAACAAAATATAAATATCATAATAATCTTGCCCTTCTGACAATTTATTTGGCGTTTGGGGCAAAATGTCTTTTTTATCCTTGTATGTATTAATTATTTTCTCAGTATTTAGTTAATTCTATCTAGCCTTAATCATCTTAAGCAAATTTCATTAATCATCATTTCTTTGGGCTTTCCTTGATCTGGCGCATGGCTATAAAATCATGCTTTACTAACAGGTATTCTTAATAGATGCCTTAATTGTTTTGCCATTAATCATTCTAACCATCGTAGGTGCATCCTGTGTGTTCAAAACTCCAGGCTAAAATTCTGACTCGGCAGTGTTTCATGAAATTAGAGATAATACCGCATCAATTACGTAACTTTACGAGTTTGCCAAATTCAGACCGCCATAACCGTTAGCTAATGCATTTTAGTTGGCAAACTAGCTTTTATGTACCTAAATATTAGAGTTTCGAGCGTTCACTTGTGTTTGAACTCTGGATGGTAATGCGGGGGTTTTTGCTATCTAAACATTTAAAAGCGGTAAAATTGTTTGTACAGTGTATCTCTGAATCCGATTGTGAAAATTATTTCACTTATAGAAAGTTAAGGTAAGTGTCATTGGTTCATCCTGAAAAATACATGTTTCCTGAGAGATAAAGCCCGGTTGACACCAGAAACCTCGAGGTTTTAGCTATCAGGAAACACGAACAGGAAGTGTGCTCGATCCGGTCCTGTACCTATTAAATACTTGCGATATTCCTGAACCAGAAAACAATACCATTGGTACCTTTGCTGATGATACTGCCATAATGGCTGTTGGAATCAGCCACGAAGAAGCAGTAGAACAGGTTCAAATGGCTGTTAAACAAGTTTATGACTGGATCAAAAAATGGAGGATTTAATTAAATGAATCCAAATTAGTACACATAGACTTTACGAACAAAAAACAACAGTATTTCCCAGTTTATATTAATAACCGACAAATCCCATACGAGAATACATCCAAGTATCTCGGTATGACCCTTGACGCAAAGCTACGCTGGAAAGCCCACATCAAGAAGAAAAAAGATGAACTCGACCTACGGTTCAAAAGAATGTATTGGCTGCTTGGAAGAAACTCCGTGCTGTCCATACAGAACAAATTGTTGCTATACAGACAAGTCCAGATGCCAGTTTGGACTTATGGTATTCAGCTGTGGGGCTGCACCAAACAGACCAATGTATTAATCATCCAACGATTCCAGAACAAAGTACTACGGGAAATTGTAAATTCACCCTGGTACATACGAAATGATGACCTCCTTCGGGACCTAAAAGTTGAGTTCATCAAAGAAGTGATACAAAAATCTGCAGAAGCTCACGAACAGAGACTTCATCAGCATGTGAACGTCGAAGCGATCCGGCTTCTCGACCACACGGACATAGTGAGAAGACTAAAAAGAACAAAACCGTTTGACTTAGTGTTCAGTGTTAGTGAATAGTATAATGTAAAACAAGTGTTACCAAATAAACACAAGAACGAAGTGTATTCGCCTTAATAGAGACAATAAGAAAAGTGCTATTGGACACATTCTTAGTAAAGACAATTTAACAGTTTAGGTTTTAACTAAATTACTTATTAGTCTATATAAAAGGCTAGATTGTAATAAAAATAGAGTTCATCCTTTAAATGAGCGCTAGGATAAGTAAAAAAAAATAAAATAATTTTATGTTCTTAAATCGAACACATGTAATAATGTTCTGCTGCTAGCTTTTCTGTTAATAAGACGGAGTCCGCTAGGGTCAGTGCCTGACAGTGTTGCGGAATTTTTTCGAAAGAATCACCGCGTCCCTGGAACGCAAAGGGCACAAGGAGGAACACGGATGGGTTTTACTCAGTAAGAGTCTGACACTCCCTTCTGCTCCACCCAGAGCGGAAGGAGTCACTTGATGATTTCCCGTCCTTAAAAAAAAGCTTTGCTGTTAATAATAATGGTGTCCATAATAAAGAGTATTTGTTCTATTCTATCGTATCCAGAATTCAAATAACAGAAATATGATAGAAAATGGAATTCAAATAAATTCAAAAGTGAGGTTTCTATTCGGCATGCATATTCGTGATCACCCAACCGCTAAACGACGTGGTATGTAAAACCGAGATCCGTATACTGCTGCATCCGTCTATGTAATCCAGATCTCTGATTGGTCGACACAGACTGAATTTTAATCACCAGTGTTGAAAACTAGACGAAATATAAGCTAGTGCTTTGGGAAAGTTTTATTGGTATTGTTTTCCAGTGATTAATCCGAATAGCAGAGCCCGATGTCTTGTTGTAAAATATTGTTTGTATAATGAATTAGCTTTTGCTTGTTCTCGTTTTAATTTCGCAAAAAAGCGTCTTCAGAGTCCTGTCTAGCCTAAATTCAGCAATATCAATTCAGCGATCTGTGCGAGAAATCGTATTAAGCAAACTCACTATTGCATTTATAATATTAGTTCAGATTTTGAATGCTGATGTTTCAGTTTCATCATCCGCCTAGCCTTTTCCCAACTACATTGGGGTCGGCTTCCAGTCAAGCCGGATTTAGCTGAATACCAGTATTTTATATGGAGCGGCTGCCTACCAGACCTCCACAACCCATTAACTGGGTAACACGGTACTTCATGGCAAGACTGGAGTCAGATTATGCTGATGTTTCAGTTTATTTGTGAAAATTATTACCTTGTTAGAACCGTGTTTGTCAACAACATATTTTGGTTTATTAATCACTTCGTTATTTTTAGCTACTATTGTTGTTTTAGCATATATTTTCATTAGGTTTACAGGCATTGATACCAATTATTTTACTGTAAAAGCTTTTTACGCAATTTACATCTCAACCATGTTATTTACTAAACACTATGTATCAATTAAAGCATTGGCCTTGCAGTCTTTTCTCAAAAACTCACTATGGTAGGCGCCAGATAAATGTGCTATAACGGTCATTGACCCACATACATTCAAAAACTGAAATAAAACAAAGCTGTCCTGAATCAACTTCTATCGTGAACCTTTAGGTTCTCTAGTAATGAAAAACAGTTAGTTATGAAAAATTTATTAGCAACCGTTCGTAGATACGAAGGGATATTCGGGAAAGGTCAATGTACTTTATTGCAAGTTGTCTAGCGCTTACCATAAATACATTATATGGATCATAAAACGAACCGTTTTAAACGGTCTTTTAAAAAATAAGTAATAACTAAAACATGTTTCTTTTTTTTTTCAGATATAAAAGATGAATTACGAGACATTTTAATTTTAAATAAGGCCCCACAACAGCTGAGCAGGCCTTTAAATAATTAAGGATCTGTGTCACAAGTGTTTAAGCTATTTCAAATTCTAATTTTAGCAGTTTCACGTTTTAAGTTCTGGAGTAGCGACTGCGTACTGGAAGACGCAGCGTTGAAAGTTCTCCCACAAGGTGGACCAATGACCTGGTGAGAGTCGCGGATAGCCGATGGATATGAGACGCACAAGAACGGTTATTGTGGCGACATTTGTGGGAGGTGTATGTACAGCAGTGGACGTCTTTCGGCTGATGATGAAGCTTGCAGTGAACTGTCATTCTACCTTAATTGAAGGGATTGACAACTCACTTCATATTCATGAGATTTTGACAGGAAATTAACACTGTTCCCTTGTAGACAAAAAAAACATGAATAAATGAATAGTGGGAAAAGCATTTCGCAGAATTACTCGTACATCTAACGTCAAAAAAATCACAACAAGCCAACCTTATGAAATAAAACAATTATTTTGAAACGAATTTTGTATCGTGATCACCCCAAACTTTGAAACAGAAAGAATTTATAGGGTTTCGAACGTCTGTTTGAAAAAACAGAATACTTATAAGATCACTTGTGTGACTGTCAGACTATCCATCTGTCACAGTAATTTTTTTCCGAATTTATTTTGTAATAGTATTTACTCATTAGTAAGTAATTTTTTTTGTAAGTTGTGAAAATTATTATTAAAGCAATATATCGTCAGAAAAGCTGAATTAGTAATATATAGGGGGGCTGAAAAGGCCACTTTAGGAGAATCATAATATTAATCACGCAACAATCTGTCAAATTTAATTTTCATCTTTATCGCTAACGCATTAGGTTCAAGGTTGTTCTTCAAAATTTGACAGTGACGGGAAGCATGATTTGATTTCTGTTTCTGCTAAAGCAGCCTTTTTTACTCGCAGAAACAAACAAGCCTGCTGATTTGTACCTTTTCTGTGTGGGACCTTCCCGAAGTGGAACAACAAACAGTCTGTTTTATTTATAAAGGTCTATTTTGATCTTAGAGAATATTTACTAAAAACATTATTTATTTTCCTTTGCAGCAAAGCAAAACACCGAAAGAATAACTGAATCTATACTGTGATATATACTACCTATATAAATCTATAGTAATATAATAAGGCTAAAGAGTTTGTTTGTTTGAATGCGCTAATATCTGGAACTACAAGCCGGATTTTGAAAAATCTTTTTGTGTATGATAGCCACATTCATGAGGAAGGCTATACGGAAAGGAAAATACGGGATATGCGCGTACGAAATTGCGGGCAAAAGCTAGTTAATTATAAACAGAAACAAACAAGTCTGCTGATCAATGTTCGTACCTTTTCTGTGTGGGACTATACTCCGAAGTGGAACAACAAACAGCCTGATTTATTTATAAAGGTCATGTATTTTGATATTAGAGAATATTAACTGAATAAACAATACTTATTTTTAGCTACGCACGCTCATAATACAATTGATGAAAACAAAATATGTTTTGTTTTCGTTGTGACTGTAATGGACAGAAGGTTTTTGTGTGTTTATTAACAGAAGAAAATATTATTTTTAAGGATCTGTACCTGAAGGGTAATCAATGTAACCCTGCTACTAAGCCTGCGCTGTCCGTCCATCCGTCTGTCTGTCTTATGAACCGTAATAGGTAGACGGCATTGATATATAAGAAACCCAAGAAACACACTCAGCATCTCAAAAACGTCCGCAAAAACAAGCGCAAGTTTCAAACAGTCTCGCATCGCTCGCCATACTGCACTGCTTTGTAAGAACAACTTTAAGCGATCCGTGTAAGGTTGAATTTGCAAAAAAAATTGTTTATAGTATAACTACACACAACTCACACATGACATTTGATACATGTCAGTTTTTGACGACAGTTTCGAGTGTTGCATTTGTTCGAGACTGTGCATCTTGGTTTTTTTTTAATATATCAATGGTAGACGGTTAACATTTTGAAAGAGTGTGTATTTCTGCCGCTATAACAACAATTAATAAAAAAAATATTCATTTAAGAATTAAAAGGTGGTTGGTTTATTGAAGAGTACCTTAAGAAATAAGTTAAGATTACCTCAAGCCGTAAGGTGTCGGCCGGTGCCGTAAAAGAATAATATCTTCCCATCACTTCCCGTGGGTGTCGTAAGAGGCGACTAAGGTACTCGCCAGAGAATGGGCAACAGCGTTCTCTGTGAAACTCAACACCATACACTGCGATCACAAACCCGCCTGCCAAGCGTGGCGATTATGGCAAACACCCCCCTTTGGGGGAGGCCTATGTCCAGCAGTGGACGTCTTTCGGCTAATATGTTGATGATGATGCCCTTAGCAAAATAACTTCTTAATAAATAATACTTACGTTGTTTACGTAAGTATTACTTCTGCCTACGTAATAATAATCCTCTCGAATGAATTTATATCACGTTGGCGAATCTCACCGGAGATGAGCAAAGCACGTAAGTGAAATCTTTGTTTCTTTAGTCTAATAGTCCGATCGGCGACGAGAGAATATGCATGCGATTTTTTTTTTATTTGCATAATTAAATACTTTTTAGCTCCAGTAAACAATCATGAAATAATTTTTTAAATACCTTCATCAACGATCAAGTTATAAAACTTTAAAGATTACAATTAGAAAGAGAAGTCCGATATGAACTTTGACGTCAAAGTCCATGACGCCTATTTATCTGCCATAGAAAACAGCGTTTTCGCGAGAGGGATAATATTATTTCGTTTGTTTTTAAGAAATTTTGATTCTATTTCCACTGTTAATATTAAATTTTTGTATATTTTCAGATAAACTGTATCATCATCATCATCATTATATCAGCCGAAAGACATCCACTGCTGGACATAAGCCTCCCAAGCGTCGCCACAACGACCGGTCCTGCTTCTTCTTGTTCTTCTTATCGTGTGGGCAGTAAGGTCTAACGACATGGACACATGGTGGACGACATGGTTTATTTGACAACCGCCCTTTGGCGGTCGGGACCACTTGCTTATACGTGCCTTCCGAAGCACGGAATCACAGAAAGATCCTGCTAAACTGCATATATAATAAATATTTTTTTCATGCATATTCCCTATTCCACTCAACCAACGAGAAAACTGAGCAGGACTGACAGCGAAATGTAAAGGGTATTTGGAGGAAAACGGAGGATTTAGTCAGTAAGAGTCAGACACTGAGATGACTTCCCATCCAAAAAAAAAGACTAAAGGCTTTATATGCTAACCGAGGCAAAGGGGTGTCACACCATCAATTTCCAAACTCTGAGGTGCTACTGAGAAACTAACGGAAAAACCTTAATAACACTTCCAACCCAACTCTTCTACCGGTTACATTTTGGGGAATGTGCGACGCAATTGCATTATTAATTCCGACAAGCCCGTTCAATCATCAGACCACTAGACGAACGGCGATGCGCCACCGGTACATGGTGAAAATCCCACCCACACGCACAAAACGTTTTGGAAACACATTCATAGTGCGTACAGCTAAGGAGTAGAATTCTCTGCCGGAGTCTCTATTTCCTGATAGCTACAACCTGGGAGTCTTAAGTCAAGAGTGAATAGGTTACTTCAAGTCAAGCGTGTTGCATCTTCGACCACATCATCGCTTACCATAAGGTGAGATAGTGGTCAAACGCGTGCCTATCAATAGTAAAAAAAGACCTAGGAATGGAAACAAGGATCCTACGCTCGGCTAACACGCTTGCAACGACGAATCTAACATAGTATTGACCTGCTTGTATATGCACGGTATGCAGGTAGATACAGTAGAGTAGTAATTTCATCTGAGTAGTTTTGGCAGATAATTTAAGGCTTGTTTCACACGTACCACAACAATACCACACCGAAATGGTAAAAGGTGGTCAAGCTGTGGTTACATGTGAACAGTCTCGCTGCGTCCTCGTTTTGGTACCAACAAAATGTGGATGTGCTTGCAATTACTCACGCGGTCGATAATAACGGCAAAATTTTGTTCGTGTCATCATCTTCCTGCCCTTATCCCATGTTATTTAGGGGCGGCTCAACACGTTTTTTTCTTCCATTCTGTCCTATCAGCCGTCACGCTATCACTAACTCCCTTTTCTTGCATATCGCTCCTCACACAATCCATCCATATTTTCTTCGGCCTTGCTCTCCCTCTCCATCCACCCACATTTATATTCAACATAACTCTTCTAGTTACATGCGTTTCATCCCTTTTCTTCACATGAATTTAACTATTTATTTTTATATAAATTGATTGAACTATTAATTTGTGGTTATGTGGTATTATTAGTGTGGTACGTGTGAAACAAACCTATATTTTGCCGTGTGGGTCAAAAATTATCTGGAGAAAGTTTACACACAGACTTGCAATCATTACATCAAAAAGGACGAATGTGGATAAAACAACTCAAACCAAAATAGCAATTCGATGAGGTTGTCTACCTCAACTTTACTACGTAAACATTCTGTTTTCAGAATTCAACATAGTTCAAAGTTTGAGCAAATCAAGTCAATATTGTAAATTATTCTGTAAACAAAATCAAACCCTATTTATTCAAATTCAGTTAAGATTCGGCACGTTTCGAACATCAAAAACAACCTATCATAAACCAACACTTCATCCCTTTGAGGTGTTTGTAACTTATCAAGTTACACTTTGTTTGCTAGTATTAGTTTCGCATTTATTTCTTTTAATTTTTGATTTTACCAGTCTTTGCTCGCGAGCCGTAGTCGCGTTAAAGTAGCCTGTAACTACCCTGAAACACAAAGGGCTTTTCGAGAAATACGGATGGGTTTTAGTCAGTAAGTGTTTGACATTTCCTTCGGCTCCGCCCAGAGCGTAAGGAGTTATTTAATGATTTTCCTTCCATATACAAAAAATTCAATCATTTTTACTATCATTTCTGACCCATGACTACTACCATAACCCATGACTCTACTTTCCATACCCGCTAAAAGTGTCAAATTATAGTCACGTCACCCGAAAACCTTTTCCGTGGTCAGTTGACAGCAAAAACAGCGAAATATTAATGTCATGGGCACAAGTGTTTCCATTAACATACAGATATCCAATTTACCCTGACCCATCATGGCGGAGCTGGGGGGCTACTCTCTAACAAAATCCGTAGTTTCGGGCTTAGTTGCGGGCGGGCGTATTCTACTCCGTATCACCTACAGACTTACGATTAGTCCCGAACCCGAACTGAGAATGAATGACAACACGATTTCACAGTAACTGTCAAATCATGTTATCATTAGTTCTCAGTGGTTAGGTGATACGGAGTAGAAAATGCCCGCCCGCAACTAAGCCCGAAACTACGGATTTCATTAGAGAGTAGCCCCCCTGCTTGTGAAGGATGCTGTCAAACAAACGTCAAATTCCGTACATTTGAAATTAGTTCCTTCGATTGCCGTATGTCATGTTACGTTGGTTGGATAACAGTTTACACAATTTGATTTGCGACAGTGTAAATGAGGGTACATCGATTCGTGTTATTGACACAGCCATATCGTAGCAGTGACGATGAATGCGATGACATTTATTTTTCTGTGACGTCATTTATCAATGCCGATGGATCGCTCAATATCGGGTAGCGCTGATTGTGTTTTGTTTTTGTGAATGTAATCGTACTTATGTGTTTTTGTTATGTTTTATTCGCTATCTTCATTAGCAGCCTTGTTTTCGCCCACTGTTTAGTGTACGCTTTCCTTTTTATATGCCATGGTTCATTACGGACTTTGATGTTTTTTTATATAAGATCTATCAAGTTATCCA
This sequence comes from Lacanobia wlatinum, assembly GCA_947578705.1. NCBI lineage: Eukaryota > Metazoa > Arthropoda > Insecta > Lepidoptera > Noctuidae > Lacanobia > Lacanobia wlatinum. Next base: position 22,251,347 of record OX388039.1, read on the forward strand.
AAGACAGTTATAGCTGAATATAAGCCGCCATAATGACGGATAATATTTGATAATCTTTCATTTATTTTCAGGTTTTTTTTGTGATTATGTTCACAACAGAAAAATGAAGCCTTAAAGGAACGCAATTTGTATTGAAATTACATAAGCGCCATCTAAATAGCTGAAAACCTCATTTCTAGGGTTCTGTCCCCAGAGTCCGTCCATCCGTCAATCTGTCAGCAAGCTTTATCTTAAGAAGCGTAAATAGGTAGACAGTTCAAATTTTCACAGAGTGTAATTTAAATTAAAAATTAAAGGGGGTCCCAAAAGAAACGTGTTTTTTTCGAGTTATGGTACAAAACCCTTTGTATGAGAGTCCAACTCGCACTTGACCGGTTTTTTAAATCCACACAAAACGTCAATGAATGTTTACGTTAAAATGATCGAGTACGAATAGAAACTCGCACTACGTTCTACTAAGCCCTCAGTCACTTATGTAATTAAGCCAATCATATTGCATCTCTTCCTAGAACTCAATTTTCCTTGTGCCATAAAACCGACGACTCCAATACCTAGTATGATGAATTGAATGGAAAACCACATTTGCACTGTATCCTATGGAAATAGCTCTTTCATCGTACGAATTCCGGGAAAATCCTACACGATACTTGAATAAGACGAGGTTGCTTTTGTCAGAGATATCTCCAATTTTCCAATAGTGGTCATTTTGGTCCTAGTGTACGGTAGGATTGAATACGGAGTCTCATTTAATGAGGGTAGATATACCAATATTATTAATTTCGTTGGAGAAATAGAGATTGCGAATTATGGGAAGAAGAAATGTAGTTCAAATCCAAGTCAAGCTCTGCCTGCGTTCCAAATATCACAAAAAAACTTTAGTCTGCTTCTTTTTTTTTTGATTCGTTGGTCGCTGGCCATTCACTCGAAAAAAATAAGCTTATGGTACTCAGACACGAATAGATTAGGTTCGAATGTTAAGACGGAAGCTAGAGTGAGCGAACGGCGAGGCTCCGTGGTCGAGGTTCATAAAAAAGCTCCGTTTTTCAATTAATAGCGATGCGTCATGAACTCAATTTTTTGCTAGAATAATAATATTTTGAGGTAATCGTGCAATCAGTATTTTTTATTTGATTTTTTATCAATAAAAAGTAATTTCTGATTTACAGTTAAATATCATCCTTATACAAATTACGATTAAACTGCATCTATTATTAGTTTACAATATTTAGACATCGAAGTGGTACACGATAATACTTATATTCCACGCGGACGAAGTCGCAGGCACAGCTAGTTGATAATGTTAGTACAAAGCGTATATTTTTGAAACTGCCATAATACCATAACGGATCACGCGTCAAATAATGTAACGGGTAAATAACTTCACGCGTAAGTAATTAGTATTTACTAATTAGTGGGATTGAGCTGGTTTAAATACTGGGTATATTCGATATGATCTATTTTAAAGTTTGACATGTAGTTGCATGGGTTGGTGTTACATAATTATATCATGTTTCAGGTCACGTTTTAGTGTCCATCCATAATAATAATAATAATAATAATAATAATTTTTATTTGCTAATAATGTAGGTAACAAATATGGTGTTCATTTATGGAGAGTCCCGATACATTTTGCCTTACGGCATGCAAAAAATATTAAATTAATTTAAACAGTGCTTAATTGCTACGTTAACATTTAAATATCATTTCTATACAATTGATACAACAACTTAAAATTACTTACTTAGAATTACTTACTTACATCCAACATTTATCGCTTACATATATCACAAAATAATCATCATATTATAATGGTAAATAATAGCAATATTAAAAAAAAAAAAAAATTACACTATTATTGATAAAACTAAAACTAAATATTACCACACATATAATTTGGAATTAGGCACTTATCTAATAGAAATGTCATAAAAATAATTATAATTTTACATCTAGATTCCGATTAGCAGAAACTTTTATCATCAAAAAAATCTTTAAGAGTATAGTAACATTTGTCTAACAGCAATTTTGTTAACTGTTTTTTAAATTCGGTGATAGGTAAGTCTTTTATAGGTATTGGTAGTCTGTTATATATGAGAGGACCCATAGAAAAAATATTTTTTTTTAAGTAAGGACGTTTTGTAGCCACCTGTATAAAGTTGGCTTTTATATTGAGACCTCATTGGTCCTTTGCGTATTCTTCTATCCACCATTGATATAAAAAATTGACTGTTCATCTTAACGAATAGAGCTACTTCAAGTATGTACAAGGAAGGAAATGTTAAGATCTTTAGTGATTTAAAACTAGGTTTACAGCTTTCTATAGTTTTAAGACCTGTCATTGCTCGAATACAACGTTTTTGGGCCCTAAATATTCTTTCTCTCTCACTACAGTTTCCCCAAAATATGACACCGAACCTCAGTAATGAAGCAACTAAACCGTGATAAGCTGTCACTAACGTATTCATATTTAACTTCTTTGAGAGATTGTGGAGAACATATGCGTTTTTACTTAATTTTTGGCACACGATTTCAGCTTGGCTTTTCCATGTCAGTTTATCATCAATATGTACTCCTAAAAATTTTGTAACTGTAGTGGTATCTACTATTTCATCTTTATATTTAGTTATTATATTATTTGGCATTAGCCGTTGGAAGAAATGCATTACTTTAGTTTTTTGTAGATTAACAACAAGATTATTTTTATTAAGCCAATCTATTATTTCTTCAAGTGTATTATTTATTTCTCTTTCGTACTGCGCTTTATTTTCACATTCAATCATGGCTGTGCTGTCGTCAGCAAATAAAGTCATTGGATGACGTATTTGACGAGGAAGGTCGTTAATATATAGTAAAAATAACAAAGGCCCAAGCACACTGCCTTGTGGAACTCCAAATTTAGTTACTCTGCCCTCGGATAGATATTTTAATTCACGTTTAGTTTTATGGCATATTCTCGATATTTCGGTGAACTGTTTACGATCCGTGAGGTAAGATTTAATTAAATTTAATACATTGCTCCTTATACCATAGTGACTAAGTTTATTTAAGAGGATATCATGGCTTACATAATCGAATGCCTTCGTCATGTCTGTGAATATTGCACATACGGGATTTTTTTTATCCACATTATTCATTATCACTTTTAGAAGATCAAATATCGCCATGTTAATATTTTTATTTTTTCGAAAGCCCTTTTGCTCTTCGCATAAAATATTATATTTAGTTACAAATGTGTAAATAGATTCATAGATAACTTTCTCGAATATCTTAGAAAACACTGGAATTAAAGCCACTGGTCTATAATTTGACATGTCTTCCTTATTGTTTTTTTTATGTAATGGTTTTATTATGACTGTTTTCAATTTATCAGGGAATTTACCCGAGCTTATACATGCATTTATTATATGAGTTAATGGTTTAGCTATGACATCCGATACAAATTTTACTGCCGAGGTGGAAACTTCATCGTATCCAAAACTATTTTTATTTTTCAAGTGTTTTATTATACGTAAAATATCTTGAGGTATTACTGGAGGCATGAATAAAGAATTGCTGACATGCGGATTACCACTTGTATATACAGGATATTTACTATTTACATTTTGTACCTGATCGACGAAAAAATCATTAAATGAATCAGCAATTTGCTTAGGATTTGTTATTAATTTATCATCATTTTTAATTTGTAGTATTGGTTCTTTCAACCGACTGTTATTATTAATTATTTGCCATGACGTCTTAGCTTTATTTTGAGAACAATTAATGAGGTAGTTATTTTGAGCTTTTTGCGTGAGACTGATAATTTTTTTAAGCCTCCGTGAGTAATTTTTAAATGTATTTTTATTTTCACATGAAGGCGCTTTTCTGTATTTCCAAAGTAGATTTCTTTGTTTTCTGCTGCAGAGTCTAATTCCCCGCGAAATCCACTTTACTTTCTTATCAGATTTTATATTAATTAATTTTTTTGGAAAGCATAAATCATAAAATAAACGAAACAGTTCAATAAACCTATCATAAGCTTCGTTCGGATTATCAGTTTCGAAAACTTCTGCAAAAGACAGACATTGAAGGTGTTTTTTAAATAAAATTAAGTTTTCTTTGGATAAATCACGTTTTTGAGTGTGCCAAGAATTTAGTATGCGTGTTTTGTTAATTTGAATTTTTAAAACTTGAGCTGTATGGTCTGATAATGCGAAATCGATTACTTTACTCTCACATTTTTGTTTGGAATTATGAGCAAAGTTATCTAAACACGTCCCGCTTTTTGGTCTAGTTGGCTCATTTAATTCTAATTTAAGGTTATAGGTAAGTAGTACATTTTCAAAGTCTAATGAGAAGTTATTTCTTTTCAGTCTGTTAATGTTGAAATCCCCGCACAATACAATTTTTTTATTAGGTTTAGTACATATTTGCTTTAGTCGGGTATCTAAATTATCTAAAAATGTATTTATGCACGACATATTCGGAGGTCTATAGATGCAAACAATTATTATTCCTTGTTCAAATAACTCTATTGCACAATATTCTAATATACCTGAGATAGACGAGTTAGGAAGTTCCCTGTATTTATATTTATTTCTGACAAGGATACACGATCCCCCGCGCTTTTGTTGCTTTCTTGTATAACACGCTGCGAGCTTGAAATTATGGACTTTTATTAATGATTCTTGACCTGAAGTAACGAAATGTTCAGTTATGCACAATACATCGATATCTATATTTTCTTTAGTATGCAACTCTTGGATGTGCAGTGTCAACATATCCGATTTATTTAAAAGTCCAGCGATATTTTGATGCATAATATTCAAGTGTTTATAATAGAAAAAACTGGTTATCTTGGTAGGTTGGAGTCTCAGTATTACTGATTGAAGAAGCTCTGGCATCAGTCTCAATCTCTGAGTCCGCACCATTTTCTTGAAAACCGAACAAGTCGTAGTCAAACATTATCCTGGACATGATCTGGTCATAGATGTTTTTCCATCCGTGTTTATTTATTCTCCCAGTATTATACGAAAACATTTCATGCGATAAGGTACTATTGCTATCGAAGAAATAGGCATATTCGTTGTTTCTTATGTCTGTTAAGAGGAGGTTATTGAAGAGCTCTACTTTATAATTATGAATTAATGCACCTTTTATGTATATGGGAGCGCAAATAACAATATTTGTATGGGTCACATTTTGTAGCGAGCTTTTTAAGTTATGTAGTATGTGTGAAAACTCCCCACTTTGCAGATCAATTTCTCCAATGAATATAAGGCAGTAGTCATTCATTGTAAAGTCTTTTAATTTGTATTTAATACTCCTTAGGAAAGATGTTGTGGTGACGTTCGGTATTATATAATTACAATATTCAAATTGTTTAGAAAATACTTCTTCGATTATTGGCAGAGTTCCCTGGGTGCAATTGCTGCTTATAATAGCTAATCGGTTTTTGTGTAATGGGAATGAAATAGCGCCTGGATTATTTTTGCGTGCAACATTACTCACTTGTGTCGTTTTGCCTAGAGTTTCCTTTATGTTTTTTAATGAGGCATAACTCCGCTTGGAAGTTTGAGTATACTTCTCTTGAAGTCCGTCTTGCGATTTTACATGAGAATGGGAGACGGTGACGTGTACGGTGTCCTGTTTTGATTCTTGAGTGGAGGTCTCATAAGCGTTGACACGCTCTGTGAGGATTACTAACTCCTGTTCCGCAGTCTGTAATTGTTGTTGTAGGTTAAGAATTTCTTGTTCCAGCTGAATTACGTAGACATTGGAATCGACTTTCGATGAAGCTTCCTGTGAAGTGGACGGTGTAGAATTCTGGTTTGATTGTCGCCTCCCGGTTTGCTTGTTTTTTTTAGTGCTTGAACCAGGATTTCGACCAATGGAGGAAGACCGACATAAGGACTTTAAAGTGCTGATTTCCGTAGTTAATTTGTTTACATGTTTCTGCAATTCGGTGTTTTCCAATAATACATTTCCCAATTCATTTTCTGCACTTTCCAGTTTGAGCATGAGTTTAGAAATAGTCTCCTTCATTTCCGAGGTAGATATTAAATCAGTTACGGTTCTATCCACACTCCTTGACAGTCTTTTTGGAGTAGTATATGACTCATCAGATGTATCACAGTCAGTGAGTATGTGCGAATCAGACAACATTGTACTATTTTGGGTTGGGGAGAGCATTTTCTTTGTTTCACAGTCTAGATTTGAGTGTGAGACTGTATCATGTTCCGTAGGAGACAGGGTCTTCAAAAAAGTTTGCTTTTTTCTTAAGGTAACGCCTAACGCGAGATTGGTTTTCGCATATTTTTTGTTTCTGATGCAAACCTTACATCTCCATTTTAGTTTAGCTTCTGTATCTTTGAGGCGATATGTGTGTTCTGGGTATCCATCGCACTCAAATTCGTATCTGTTATCACAGGCCGAGCACAACGCAGTACTTTTTATGTTCACCTTCCTTTTACATTTATGGCATATTACTAGTGGCGTCATTTTGCGGCCACTACTGCTGTTACTGCTGTTGCTTGATGTATTGATTGCCGACATTGCGTAGTGTCCAGCGAAATGTTTATAAGATATGAAATAAGAATTTCGATATTTCCGAAAAGTGAATGTCAGCACTGGGATTTGAACTCGCGACCACTTGTGTGTCGCAAGTCGATTGGCAAAAGTAGGAAGGCGTCGTATCCACTAGACCAACTAGACAGTTAGATCACTAGCCGAATTTTTTGACTAGTTGACGACTGACCAAACATCCCTGCCGTGATTTGGTTTAAGGTTCAAAATAGCTAATTTCTTGTCGATGTTTCGACGGTTGCAGTTCAAAACACTGATGAATCACTTTTTCACTTTGTGTTTGATGTTTTGTTAATTTTACACCCTATTATTAAATATTTGTATCACTAAACGATTTACTAGGTTGAATTTTAGTTAATTACTGCGAATTGACACTTGTTATTGTTTTTAATGCGATTGTTGTTTGAGACGATTCATGAGTTCACATATTTGGTTTTAACTACATAGTTTGTGAATAGACTTCTTGAACTACACTGTCACTATGTTATTGATTGATGTTTAATCGTTTCACTTATTTTTTATTCACTTCTATACAGTAATAGTAATTTTAAATTATATTTTACAACAGAGAGTTTATTTGCACGACAGACTAGGAACAGCGCCATCTATCGCATCCCATCCATACCATTTGTACAAAATAAATAAATTAATCATCATCATCATCTTCCGAGCATTTTTCCCTATTAAATAGGGTTCAGTCAAACCGAATTCAGCTAAATACCGATATTCTACGTAGAGTGGCTGCCTACCAGACCTCCACAACCCATTAACTGGGTAACACGGTACTTCTTGGCAACACTGGAGTCAGATTTTCTGATTTCTAACAATCCGTAACGTCTGCCAAAGTTCTACAAATGACAGCCGGGACCAAAGGCTTAATTAACGTGCTTTCCGACGCATGTAGGATTCTCAGTAGATGGTCACCTATCCTCAAAGCGACCTAGGCAACCGTTGCTTAACCTTGAAGATCGACCCGTGCGATTGTTATTATTAAGCCACGAGCTCCACCAAATAAATTAATCGGTACTAATATTAAAAATGTGAACTTTGTGACTTTTCATTACCTCTTGACGTCTTAACGAACGGCTTTGAATGGGTCTTGGCACGCGGTTAATCATATCCTGTAGTGCTATTCTGTAAGTGTCTCGACAGCGGAATCCGAGTTGAGGTATCAAATTCGCATTTTTACAAGACTTATGTTGTGTGTAACAAAGCTCACTTTGTGAGCTTTTTCACTCAGGTGAAGCTCGATATCGAAATAGTTATTTACAGAATACACTAGCAGGAATGCGATTCTGTAAAAATCTCACCGAGTAAATGTAGGTGAAGAGATCTCTCAATTCATACAAACAAGACAGTTCACTTCACGGTCACTCTACCTAAGTAAGTAGGATAATTATTATTCCGATAATAATAAGGGATAATCTTCGACTTTCACAAGGCCGAAGCTGCTAGCAGAAATTTATGTTATACAGAGCTGGAAGTATTTGTTTGTTTGTGAGAAGACATTATCTTTTACTAGGTTTCATCCAGTTTTTTCCCGTTCCCGTAGGAAATTTGGGAAACATGCATTGTTTTAGAGGTCTAAAACGATTTTCGCAGTATTGCCTTTCTAATGAAATTAGTTTGGGGCACATCGGTTGGAATGGTTTCAAAGTCTATAACGGACATAGGTAGAAACATTTTGTTTGTTTTGTATAAATAGATAGTTTTTTGTTGGGACAAGCCTGCTTTATAACTTCTAACCACTCCAACTCCAAAATAATTGAGAACCAGAATACACAGTGGCGACATCCAGAAAAGCGCCGAGGCAATGAAGTTCAACGCGTCACAGAGAAGCGATTCACCTATCTTGCTCTCAGCAACGAAAATCTCAGAGTACCGACGCGGGTCGCGGGTAGCCGATGGATGCGAGATGAACAGCCAGTCGATTCTGTAAACATGTCGAAGTGAAGATTTGGGTGAAGTGATCACGAAACGAGCTGTCATTCCATCAGCTTACATGGATTGTAAGCTTACTTCGTGATCATTTCACCCAAGCCTTCACTTTGACATATTTACAGAATCGCACTGCTAAATCGGTAGTTGTGGCGACGAATGGGGGAGGCCTATGACCAGCAATGGACGTCTTTCGGCTGATATGATGATGATGGTGACTGACGCGATTACGAAAATTCTTTCACTTATAGAAAGCTACACTATTGTTAAGCAGGATAGGCTACTTTTTATCCACGAAAAAATCCATGGTCCTTTTGGAATAGGCAACGGCAGCAAAGTCGTGGGAAGAAGCTAGTTCTCCTTTGCAAAGTCTATTTTGGTCAAAGAGCTAACTTGTTCCTGGTGAAGTAAGAAACTCGTTACAAATAGTGACTGCGGAGCAAAGGTTTCAAAAGGAAGATTTCTCGAAAAGTGCACAGAAAAAGGTAAGGTAGGAATATAAAGTTCTACAGACTGAGAACATAAGAAAAGCGGTTCCAAGATCTAAGGCACCAAACTAGGAAAAACTAAGAATAAATACTTTAATGTGAAAGATGGTGGAGCATGCTGGTAAAAAACCGGCCAAGCGAGTCGGACTTTCATACGAAGGGTTCCGTACCATGAACCTTATTTTTTATTGTTGTTGTTATAGCGGCAATAGAAATACACAATCTGTGAAAATTTCAACTGTCCACTTATAACGGTTCTTGTTTTACAGCCTGCTGACAGAGAGACGGACGGACGGATAGCGGAGGCTTATTAATAAGGTTCCCTTTGGGTAGGAAACACTAAAAATGAAATAAACAGAGTTAGTTAATCATAATTATTGTGTATATCAGCGAGTTTATCTTGGCAGAGATTAATATCCTGCTCATGTACGTCGTCAAAATCTCATCATTCATAAAGCATTCAGGTCAAAAACGTTCCTTCATTCTTCACTCTACATTCTTAACTAGCATCTCCTATAATGTGGTGACATGTCAAAAGACTTTTGTGCCGTTACTAATTTCAATTTCACTGTAATTCTAAACACATTTTTTTAAAAATAATAATGTAGGGAACTCCTTCAGAATATGGTTGCAATTATTGATTAAGGACCTCGTGGAGGAGGAGGAGGAGCTCGTGGCTAGAGGAGGAGCTCGTGGCTAGATAACAACAGCCGCACGGGTCGATCTTCAAGGTTAAGCAACGCTTGCCAAGGTTGGTCTGTGGATGGGTGACCATCTTAACATACCGTGTCTCGGAAAGCACGTTAAGCCGTTGGTCCCGGCTGTCATTTGTAGATCTTTGAGAGTCGTTACGGATTGTCAGAAGCTAGTAAATCTGACTCCAGTCTTGCCATTAAGTACCGTGTTACCCAGTTAATGGGTTGTGGAGGTCTGGTAGGCAGCCGCTCCATGTAAAATACTGGTATTCAGCTAAATCCGGCTTGACTGGAAGCCGACCCCAATGTAGTTGGGAAAAGGCTAGGCAGATGATGATATTGATTAAGGACCTCCAATCAAAGATGTACACATTCACGATATTTGAAGACATTGCAAGATTTAAATTGGTACACTCTTTCAATTACTGCAGGCCACAGCTTGCTTTTGCTGATGAGCTCATGGCTAAATAATAACAGTCGCATGGGTCGATCTTCAAGGACGCTTGCCAAGGTTGATTTGTGGATGGGTGATCCTCTTAACATACCAAGACTCCTCCGTGCCTCGGAAAGCACGTTAAGCCGTTGGTCTCGGCTGTCATTTACAGATCTTTGGCAGTCGTTACGAATATTAAGAAGCCAGAAAATCTGACACCACCTTGCAAAGGAGTACCGTGTTATCTAGTTTATGGGTTGTGGAGATCTGGTAGGCAGCCGCTCCGTGTAAAATACTGGTACTCAGCAGAATCGTCTTTGACTTTAAGCCAACCGCAATATAGTTGGGAAAAGGCTAGGCAGATGACAGCTTGGTTTTGCAATTAAATAAACATGAAATTAAAACACAAACTCTTAGCAGGGGTGTAATTTTAAGGGTTCCGAACAAAAAACGGAACCCTTATAGGATCACTCGGGTGTCTGTCTGTCCGTCTGTCACAGCTAGTTTCCTTCAGATCCACTAGACCGATTCTGTTGAAATTTGATACACATATGGACTTCTGTGACCCAAACACGGACGCGTTACGTAAATTATTATTTTTTTGTATGGGGGTCACTTTTGGGCGTCAAACTAGAAAATTAAAAAAAAAGTGTTTTGAACACATTGATATATAAAAAAACCCAAGATGCACAGTCTCGAACAAATGCAACACTCGAAACTGTCGTCAAAAACTGACATGTATCAAGTCTCATGTGTGAGTTGTGTGTAGTTATACTTTAAACATTTTTTTTTTGCAAATTCAACCTTAAACGGGTCGCCTAAAGTTGTTTTTACAAAGCAGAGCACTATGGCGAACGATGCGAGATTGTTTCAAACTTGCGCATAATTATACATATTGCGCTTATTTTTTGCGGACGTTTTTGAGATGCTGAGTGTGTAGCTTGGGTTTTTATATATCAATGTTTGAACAATATCGTGTGACATGTCAAATGAAAGGGCGTACTGTATAGGTTTTAAATATATTTTTTTCTTAATTTTAAAATAAACAGTTTGGAAGTTATTCAAGAAATCAGATGAAAAATTACCATTCCCCCGCCCTTATCTCCAAAACTTCTGAGCCTAAAATTTTGAAAAAATAAATGAAGATAATAAATCTTTACCTATAGATTACAGGAAAATCTATAAGAAATCTATAGTGTTCAATAACACGTTAAAAAATGAAACTCGTTCGGAACCCTTTGCTCGCGAGCGCGACTCGCACTTCGCCAGTTTTTTTAAGCGAGGGTATTATTTTTTATACAGCCATGACAAATGGCTACATGAAAATAACACAATTTAAAACAAGTGTTTTACTTAGAAGACACGCTCCCAAACAAACACGAAAAGCGACTTTGTTTTATGCCACTTAGTCCTTTATGAACGCAGTTATGACCTGATATCAATTTTCTTACAGCCAATCTGATTCTTAAAGGTCACCAGAAAAAGGAGACGAGATATTTGTGACGTCATAAGAAAGTATGACGTGCGCTTGTATCATTATGTTCGTGTATTCACTTGTATAGATACATGTTCCAATTTTTGTTCCTTTCTGTCATTCTAATTTATTCATCTTCCTCGGAACCCGTGGCGCGGGATTATGTTCTTTTATTGTGTTCTTTGAAGGGAGATTTGTCGAGCTCCTGAATAAAGTAGGTAGCTATTTGTGTTCCCGTTTAATGTTGTTTATAAATATTTCTACTGTTTTATTGTGCTTGTCGCTGTCTGTTTGCGGTCGTTTTGATAATATTTGGTCACGCTTTGTAGATCCATGTCTTTATGTAGAACTTTGACGATCAAAATGTACTAGCTCTCAGCCTAATTTGAATAAATGAGTTTTGAATTTTAGAGAAAACGCCTGAGCCAGTTCTACTAATTTTAAAGAATCTCTGTTAGAAAAGCAGCCTAAGATGTTAACGGTTCTCAATTCTGGTCTGGCTTGGGACATACGGAATGGGTAGTAGTATGAACTACGATGGGTCGAGTTGGCTGAATATTCATTTATACCCAAAAAGCTTTTTTATCACAGTACTAGCAAAAACAATTATACAAACCTCTTGAGAGATATGTTATCACTGATCATGAAATGAACGTACACTACCGTTTAGCAAGTATTTGGTCACCTAGAAAAATGTACTTTGTAAAAGTTGATAAATGACTTCATAGCAATTTTAATTAATTTAGGTATATTTAAACATAATAACGTTTCTTTTTTTTAATTAAGACTCATCTATATATGTGTCCATCTTTTTTTAATGACGGCCTTACAAAGCTTTGGCCTCACAAAACGCAGGTGGCCAAATACTTTTGTTACACATTATTACGAACTGAAACTTTTTGAATAACTAGCTTCTGCCAGCGGCTTCGCCCGCGTGATCCCTAGGGAACATATTCCCGAGATAAAAGTAGCCTATGTGTAATTCCAGACTATATATAATCTATCTGTTCCAAATTTTATGAAGATCTTTTCAGGCGTTCTGACGTGAAAGAGTAACAAACATCCACCCTCGGAAACTTTTGTATTTATAATATTAGTAGGATTCTATTCATTTATCAGTAAAGTTTGTTCAACATCAACCTGTAGATGGATTCCCAAGTATCCTAAGCTAAAAACTTAGCGATCTGCTCCGGATTCCGCCATGAGGGGACTAAGTTTGTTTGGTAACTCATTTGGGAACGCGCCACAGGTTTCCAAACAAAGTTGCGAAGGCAATTTGTTGTAAACTAATAAAATTTTCAACAGTTTATTTACTTTTATCTTGAGTTTAGTTACTTATTTTTAACTTGATTTTGCCAGTGTTGATGCTCGCTTGAAAGGTGAAAATATTCTTACGAAAATATACTATTGGCAAAAAAATCAGCATCTTTCTAGCCTAAACCAAAGTTCGTCTTGATCTGTTCAACCGTTGAGGTGCAGTTGATAACCAACCCTAAACATGTAAATATAATAACATTATATTGTACATATGGCCGTATGGTGTCGGCCGGTGCCGTGTGGTGCCGTAAAAGAATAATACCATCCCATCACTTCCCGTGAGTGTCGTAAGAGGCGACTAAGGAACTCACCAGAGAATGGGCAGCAGCGTTCTCTGTAAAACGCAACACCATACACTGCGATCACCAACCCGCCTGCCAAGCGTGGCGATTATGGAAAACCCCCCTTTTGGGGGAGGCCTATGTCCAGTAGTGGACGTCTTTCGGCTGTTATGATGATGATGATGATGGTACATAATGTAGTGATAGAGTAAAAAAATAACAAATTTATCAGGTGTGCGGACGGCGAGCGTTGGGTGGCTCGCCGTCCGGTCAGAACCAAGCAAGGGTCGACGGCGCGTTGTGTTCTACGCGTGCCTCAAAGATATGTCTTAGTGGACGGGGCTCGCTAGGGCCAATGAATGCCAGGGTTGCAGAATTCTGCCAGGGTTACCGAATTTGTTCGAAAGACACCACGGCCCTGGAACGCAAAGGGCATTAGGAGGAACACGGATAGTTTTTAGTCAATAAGAGTCTGACACTCCCTTCTGCTCCGCCCAGAGCGAAGTCATTTGATGATTTCCCATCGTTTAAAAAAAAAGGTTGCGGAATTCATTCGAAAGAGTCACCGCAGCCCTAGAACGCAAAGGCCATTAGGAGGAACACAGATGGGTTTTAGTCAGTAAGAGTTTTAGTCAGTTTAACACTCCCTGCCGTCTCTCCTTCCGAAGGAGTCATTTGATGATCCTTAAAAAAAGGGTAGGTATCGAAAATGTTTTGTTATTTTGATCATGAAGATATTTCGCATGAAATCCTTTTTAGATCTTTTATAATTCTCGGCTGTTACAATAGAACTTATTCTCTGCCTTATAATTAAAAAAAAAACTTTCTTTTTCAAAACCACAAAATAAACCAGAGAAGATTGGAACAATAGAAATGAGCACTGAATGAAACGAATATTATGCCGGCTTGCAACTGTCCTACTGTAAGTCAAAAGGCGTCTTCATATAGGTACAGAAAAAGAACGTACAATCAACAGGCTGAGAATGGAAGCGTAAAGTAAGTTCAAAGTGTTATTTAAAACTTTTGTGCTCTAATGTTATTCAAATATTAAGCGGAAGATGAAGCGTTGGAAGGCCTCCCACAAGATCTACCGATGACCTGGTGAGGATTGCGGGTAGCCGATGGATGCGAGACGCACAGGACCGGTTGTTGTGGCGACCCTTGCGAAGGCCTATATTCAGCAGTGGACTATTTCGGCTGATACGATGATGATGATGATGATGTATATAAAGCCTGTTTTCCTCGAAGAATGATGTAGAAGCAAGATAGTGTACATATAGTAATCACCCGTTTTCCAGTTATATTTAAACCTCATGTAATTGAAGCGAGTCTGTTGCCATCAATCGGGCACAATTTCAGACTTTGGGCCGAGACTGAGAAATCCCAGATTGAAAACCCCAATAAAACAACACTTTGCCCTACCAAATGCAATACTTCATACATAACAATGGCACTTGTGACCATTATAACAAGGCAAGATTATTATGAATCGAGGAATTGACTAACGCAAAAAAAAAAAGTTGCTACTCTACCTTAATTTTCCTTTAAAATACCGATAGTTATTCAGGAACTGCACGATATTTTAAAAGGAAATTCAAACTTCATCAGTTTAAAATTTTCTGGATATACCGGAACGTTTACAGCATTCCTTACTGTTTGCAGAACTAATGCTTCCTGAGTTTCTGTGCAAGATTTATGGGAACTCTTCGTATAGCAACAACTTATCGGATCGTGCCTTCAGTATTTATTTATATTTTCACTCGGTTCAGCGCCCGTCTGGAATTTTAAATAGTTAAAGTATTGATGGGTGAAATGGAGAAAATACCTTTTAAGATTTCTTTTGAAAAAGGCGTTTGTTGCTCTGAATTTATAAAGGATATTTTTCATGCACGAGTGAGGATGGTATTTCTAGGATATTGAGTTGCTGGGGGTTCAGCGTTTTGTATTTCTTTTTTTATAACGTTCACTGACCTCTTTCTAGCTTGTTTTTTTTTTCAGTTTAACGTGTAAAAGTTTTACGAATAAATTAGTGACATATATAAACTAGACTACGGTTCGTTTGTTAACATTTCATCAAAATCGGTTTCGAGGAATTTGGAGATTGATCTCGTTATGACCGGTTTCACCGATTTTGTTGTATTTTTATGTGTGTTTGTGAGTCACTGGAAAGCTTAAATTCACAATTGGACCTGTAGTGCTGTTCTGTAACAACATTTTCATATCACGACAGTGGAATCCGAGGTGAGTTTCAAATTGAGACCTTTATGTTGTGTGCAATAAAGCTTATTTTGTGAGTTTTGTCACTCAGATGAAGCTCGATATCGAAATAGTTGTTTACAGAACAGACTAGCTGATAGGTAGCACTGCATGTGGGTTCTAGAATTATTTATCTAAACTAATATTATAAAGCTGAAGAGTTTGTTTGTTTGTTTGGTTAGGCGCGCTAATCTCAGGAATAACTGGTTTGAATTAAAAAAAAAAAAAAAATTGTTGGATAGCACATTTATCGATGAAGACCCAACATCACGCTACGACCAATGGGAGCGGAGCATTATTGAAAAATATGACGTGGACGAAATTGCGCGGGTGGCTATTACTCATAAAAGCCAACATTAGGGCAGGACAACGTCAATTGTTAATCAATGATAAATGATATTTATTTTGCAAATAGGTTACAAGTAACTCTTTTACACGTCATTTTTTTTGTCATATTAGTCTAGATAAGGCCGGATCTTTCCTAGCTGACTACCCTGAGAAGAAATACCGAAACAAAGTCAGAGATCATAGTCTCTTTTGAAGTCCATACAATACCAATAACATATGAAAAACCATGTAAGTTAACGTCTGAGGTGGCCTTTTGAGGAAAGCACCTCGCAGGTTTGAGTGGGCTTGTCCAGACAGTGCAAGCATTTATCAGTTATCGTGCAGCTCAACTCAGAACTTTGAGGAACTCAACAAACCGACGAACAATGCCAAAGTAAGGACATTTGGGTAAGCCGCATAATATACTCAAACTGCCAGACAGTCATGAAATCAATCCTTAGAATAACGACCTACATAGTCACACTTACAACACATATTTTTTTAAGAACCATGCAGGTTAGTGTCTGAGGTGGTCTTTAGAAGAAAGAACCACACAGATTTCAGTGAACCTGTCCAGTCAGTGCAAGCATTTGTCAGTAGTCGTGTAGCTCAACTCAGATCCACTTAGGAGCTCATGAACTCGATGAACAATACCAAAGAAAGGACATTTTTGTAGGCCGTACAAAGCACTCAAGCTGCCAGTTCTTCTAAATTAATTATTTAGCAGGAAATGGTCATTGAATTCGTTAAAGTGCAGATCTTCTATTTTTGCACCTACCATCAATATTTCTTTAGGAAGCTATTTCTCCTAGATACTTATCGACGTCCCCAAAAACTCGTAAATAGTAGCATCGGATATAAATCACACGAACGAAACCTAAATCATGTTAAAGGTCCATAGAATAAAGAAGTACTCCAGATCAGTTTTATCCTCAATGTAAAGAAATTCTATTTAAGACACGAGACTCGGATCTGAACATAAATAGGTATACTGTGTTATTCAGAAGGAATACATCTCTGCTTGATCCCTTGGGTACTAAGGGTTAAAGTAAAGAAAACTAACGGATTAAGGCTTATTCAAGCCCTACTGTAGAGAGTTATTTATTGTTTGCGTAAAATAATACTTTTAGACGTGAACCTTTTTGAAAATTTAAAGTATTTGAGGCCGGTGTTTCCTCGCTGACTAGTCTGAAAAGAAATACCGAAACAAACTCAGACGTCAATGTATCTTTTAAAATCGGAACTAATTATATGAAAACCGTTTATATTAGTATCTGGTATGAGATTTGAGGCTCAAATATAAGTTTAGCAAATTACTACATTTCATAAAATCGTAATAAAATTCATCCTTTACTGAGTTAGTGACTGTCAGACAACGCACAGCCTAAACTACTGGTCATCGAAAGCTAAAATTTGGCATGTAGGTTCCTTGGGGAGTTTAGGGGAGTACTAACAGAGGATTTTCCGAACATCCTGCGGGAACGGGAAAAAACGGGATACACACATAGGAAGTCGTGGGCAAAAGCTACTTCTTTTATATAAAAGTCTTACTTTACCGAAAGATTTAATAAAAGGCAGACACAAACAAACATCCAAACTGGGAGATACAATACAGCATCAGTAACAAAGTAGGAGATATATCAGACCGATAGTGGTTCGAAGTGCGATTGATACGCTAAATCAATCAAGCTATCTGTGGCTAGATTGGTCTAGACTTTAGTATGTGAATAGACTTTGTTTTTCATCCTAGTTCACAAGAAAATACTAAATATTTATTCTAAAAGTATTTATTCTTGTTAAGAATTGATTTGTAGTCAACTCCTAACCTTTGTGATATTTTTAAATTATTGTATAAATTACTTGCATTATTTTTAACATTGTTAAATCAATTTCTCTGCAAATTAGTCACTATTTTTATTATTTTCAATATGTTTAATACTTATATTATTAATTCAATTTCAATTCAATTTAAATATTTATTGCAATCATTTTCATTTAAAAATAATTTAATTTATTGTTTTAGAAACATTATAATTTCAAAAAAATGTAAATTGTTTGCCTATATAATGTTAATTCGTGTCTCATTTAATTTCAAAGTTGTGTACACTATATTAACACAGAACATTGCAATGTACATTTTTTTTTGTAAATATGTCGTTAGTGTTCCAAAATAAATAAATAAAAAATCTGTAGAAAATACGAATTCCCTGCAGGAGTCTCTCGTGTTTCTTGAGGCTCTAGACAAGTGTCATTCTGTCAGTACTAGCGTGTTAAAAGCGATTGTCGAAACGTCAAAAATGTATGGATTGACAAACGCTATCGAAATTTCACGCGAGCGATCCTTTATATTTTAGCATTTCTTCGCGCAAAGCGTTTCCAAACGTCTTTTATAATGCGCACAGCAAAGCAGTGGAACTCTCTGCCTACTTCTGTGTTTCCGGAAGCTTACAAGCCTCATCTCTTTAAAGTCTGAGTCAACAGGCTCCTTCTAGGTAAGCTCGCTCCATCGTAGACTTTGTCTCTATCATCTCTGACCTAGACTAGAGTCAAGAGCAAACCCATCTGAAACAAAAAAAAATCGACAATCGCGTTCGCTGAAAGACTGGCATTTTGACTACAGCGTTAGATAATTTACAACCTGTGGTAATTTAAAGTCATGAGTGAGTAGATCACTTTTTGGCAAGCAAGTCGTCCGCATCGAAGGCACGAATATCTTTGACGTATAGTAACGTAACGTAAAATTTGACCATAGCTACAATACTCGTTTCGCACATAATATTTATTTGAATGAGATACTATAATCATATTTTTAAATGATGTAAATTGTGTATTTCCCGTTAAATTAAACCAAAATACTATGGGGTTGTAGTTTTTCACATTCAAAATTCACTTACACTAACGTTACTTTGCTAGGCCCTCTGGTGAGATTATGGTCAAACGTGAATATGCAATTCTAAAAAAATAACAAAAATAAAGGAAACAATGTTTGGAGAATGAACGAATAATACTGCCAGAAGTTAGGTTTTTCTATTTATAAATTAGTGTTATGTATGAGCAGTACTTCTAAGTGTAGTCAGCACCAAAAGTATTCTAAAAAATGATCTATTTTTTATTCCTACAAAATGATTAGATGTATTTTAGTGAATAGATTAGGAGAGCGAAGAGAAAGGCGCGCTGCATCGCCAAGTAACATGCTACAAAGGTAAGAAGACGATGATTATGCATATTTTGTAATTCGATTCTCTTGTTATTCCAATAAATTTAAAGAAGATATTAGGAATTTATCATCGTTCACCATCAAAAATTTCACGATAAGCCTGAACTGTGTCAACGGAATTAGTCGAATTGAATAAGTAGAGCGTCTATTTATGGAAAAAAAAAACATTGTTACTATGGAGGTAAAATATACGAAGCTTTTGTAACACTTTCAAACCTATCTGTACATGTTCTTTGTAATAGAAATAAATACGTTTTTCAATTACTAACAGAAGTTCTTGTAAACATTACGAGTTTAACGGCATAGTTTGTATGATAACGCATGATTTATTGCAGAAAAGTTATTGTTTCAAAAGTTATTTATAGTTTTACCTACAAACAGGAAGAATTCTTTCGTTTTTGATGAAAACCATCCGGTTACGTTTATTTTAAATGCTCTTTTGTTTTATTAAATGATGAAATTTTTTTAAATCTGCTAAAAACCCATGTTGGTTTGAAAATGAAATGGTATTGTCAGTATGGTTAAAGAGAGTCAATTCTAGTTCTTTAAAAAATAAAACCCGTCAAAAGCGAGTCGGTCTCGCGCACCAAGGTTTCCGTACCATCATATAAAACGTGAATTGTTTCTAAATTTTCATCGGCGAGGCCTATATTCGTCAGAGAATTTTAACACTGCAGGGTATATTGCAGTTTTAGACCAGCGCCATCTCTTGTCTGATAGCGGAACTAATGTAATGTTTTTTGATGATTTCTGAAAATGTATGTCAGTTAGAGACATCGTTTCATTGTTCCTGTAGAGTAGAGCAAAGTAGAGTAGAAACTCCATTCTATGCATTTAGACTCTCATTCGGGCCACTGTGCGTGGTTATCCTGGCTATTTTAGCCAGCCTAGCTCCGCCCAGAAGCACAGATGTTTCCTGGAAGCTTCACAGGCTTCGCGGAGATTCTAGATATTTTTCCTGTAATCTTAACATAAACTTCTATCACCCAGAATAATTTCGCATTTTTCAGAGATAAGGGGGGAATGGTCAAAATTTTTACATTTACCATCAAAAGTCGAAAACCTTGCGGCCTAGTAGCTCCACTTCGAATTTTTAAGAACCCCTTTCAGTCGCTGTTGCAAAAAAATATATTATTTTTATTTATTTTTTTACAAGAAAAATCGTCAAACAAATGTCATGTACAATTATTCCAAATTTCAAGTTGATAGGACTTATAGTCCTTGAGATATCCAGCTGTGACAGACTTAGTCACACCATAAGGGTTCCTTTTTACCATTTTCGCAAAGTGTCATGTACACCTCTAAGTTCCGTACATTATGACAAACTTCTGACTTCGATTATCGCTAAGATTATATTGCGCCTTGAATTTGAATGTTTTTAATAAATAAAGAGAATTGGCCATTAGGTTATTTTAAAAGAAGTGACAAAATAATGTAGAGGTAAAAATTCGTTCGTAGCTGTTTTAAAATTACCAAAAATACCCCAATACATTTTATGATAGACTCACATCTTATTTAATCCACTATCTGAAATATTTTATAATTTATTCATGTTGAGATTGGAAAGATACCGTAGATACGAAAAGCAAAAATCAGTATCGACAGGTTTATAGTAGATCCTGTATATTTTTCAGTTGATTCGGTTTACTATCGAAAACCTCTGGATCAGGCTTAAATACATTAATTTGTCAAATCAAATGTAATGAAACTAATTTAATTAAAAGTTCCCGTAAACAATATCTGACAGCTACAACCTTTAGTCTTGAAGTTAGGGTGCTTAAAATCAACCGTGAATTTTAATGTACTTCTAGACATGCGTGTACCACCGCCGACCACAGTTTCGCTTTCCATCAAGTAAGATAGTGGTTAAATGCAAGTTTATCAACAAAAAACAAAAAAAAACTGTTTTTTAAATAAAGTACAGTTATATATTGATTTAATTAGAGCTTCGAACATGTGAATTGTTAACTGGGCTAATTGCGTACCACGATAAAATTGATTGGTCTATTAATAATTTGCTAATCTTATACGTACGAAGCTTGAAAAATAAACAAAAAGAAATCTGTGTCTATTTTCCCTGAAGATGTAGGCGGAGATTAATGCTTCATCCACGCTTAGGTAGTAGAAGATTTTTGGATGTGCGACAATGCTTAATGCTTATAAAATGTTACTTTATCTAATGCCCTAGAACCGATCGATGTGATGAACGTATGGATAAAGAGTTTGACTTGGTTTGTGCAGGTTTGCTAGCGCATGTACTCGATCCGATTGACGGCTGGTTTTTTTTTGCACAAATCAACGGGAATTATATTAAAAAATACATTAAATTGAACGTTATAGCTGACACTAGCTCGATGTCTGATGCTTGCCTGTCCAAATGCTTGCGCAAGCGTGGCGATGGCAATGTTTGATAACCCTTTAGCCAAACCTTTGTGAAGGTTTGAAGTTTGCAGCAAGTGCCAAGCGTGTGGCCCCGGCATTACGTTTTGCAGTTTAGCTTGCGACCAGTGCAGAGATAGTGGGCATTGAGGTAGGACATAAAGATGTGTTATTCACGAAAGCCTCAATAAGTCTGTTTTAGAATTTTAGATATCCGTCCACGTTAGTATGCACCCATGGACCAGACACCCAAATATACAACCCATCTTCTTGAAAAACTACTTCACCTACAGTTCAGTCTACCGGGGGTTGACTAAATTCTAACCAGATACAGATGAGTGCCAATTTATACTACTTTTTACTAATTAATAGACTCAACGTAGGGCAATTCGTTCTAACGGCAACATTTTTCTTACTTAGAGCATTTTATACCCGTCGTAAACAAATCTGATTGATGATTCAAATCTGACCTTTCGTCTTTTAAACGAAAGTTCAGATTTGAATAATTTAAAGTTTAATTTACATGTAGATAATTAACCTTGATTATCAAACCATTTAGATAAGGATTAATATCATGATACCAAAATCACCACTATTCCATTCCGCCCGATATCTATTTTTTTTTAATATAAAATATAGCCTATGTTAATCAGGGATAATGTAGGATTCTAATGGTGAAAGAAGAGTTTTTTCAAATCGGTCCAGCAGTTTCGGAGCCTATTCATTTCAAACAAACAAACATACAAACAAACAAATCTTTCCTCTTTATAATATTAGTGTAGAATTGTAGATTACCGTGTTACCCAGTTAATGGGTTGTGGAGGTCTGGTAGGCAGCTGCTCCATGTAAAATACTTGTATTCAGCTAAATCTGGCTTGACTGGAAGCCGACCCCAATGTAGTTGAGAAAAGGCTAGGCAGATGATGATGAAGTGTAGATTACGCAACTGCCTATTTGACCTCCACATCTCACGCACGATGCCCCACTTATCAGAATTCTTGCCTTCTCATGACGTGTGTCACAGGTCTACAAATTTAATGATGTCAGTAACAAATGTGTTTTCCGTGACACGGACGAATATTGGTATTTTAAGTTGATCACCCATTCACAGGTTAACCGCAGCAAGGGTTGTTTAAGCTTTAAGAGTGACCAGTGCGTCTGTTATTATTTATCAATGCGCTCCTTCTACAAAGCAAACTTTAAAAACATCCTACCAAATACGTATAAACTCTGAACCATTCCACGTGTGTACAAGTTATATTGTACAAACAGCTGAAGCCGACGCGCCGCAACCTGAAAGTCAACAGTTACCTCCGTGAGGTTTTAGCACTCGTTTATTTAAGCCACTCCACTTGATTTTCTACTGTCGCGATGTAAACGGGGCTTAGCTGTTTGCTGAGAGTTTATCTGTTGTTTTGTTTTTGATGTTGTGCGGAGAATGTGGATGTGGATTTTGAGATAATTTAAAACTAAAAAACAAATATTTTAAATGTCTTTTCTATCTAGGTTCGGACTCTGGATCTCTTGGATATGTTTGCAAGTAAGGATCCAATTTATAGGGAATTTGCATATAATTTTCTTTTGTTTATAAAATATCTCTTGGCTCTAGTAAATAACTTTAAAAATATTGTCATTTTGATGAAGCTATCAAGTTTTAAAGTTGGTAATTAGAAAGAGAAGTCCGACGTGGACTCTGACTTCAAAAGACGTGCCGCCTATACAGCTGCCATAGATGATGGCGTTTTCGCGGATGGAACATAACGTATAGTAGATATCTAAAGAGGATGCAGCTAAAAGGTTATATTTATTTTAAGATGATTGATTCGCGTCTGTTGAATCATGAACATGTTCGAAGTTTTACTATAAAGATAAATAGCAAGTCAGTCTGTGAAGTTCAGCCAATTAAACTTGACACGGTGTATTTAATTAAATTTATGAGAGAGAACTTTCCGTGGATACTCACTGTTTGAGGGAGCTTAAAAGTAACCCTAGAGAATTTCAACTCAACAATGACACCACACAAAATCGTAAACAAGGAAGGACGACCCCAAGATGGTTAATGGAGCACATTGTTTAGGTAATTTGGAGGATTCACTGAAATCCAATGTAATTACGAAACTGAAATTTGGTGCAAGTATGTTCAGCACTCTGTTTAGCTGTGCGCGAGTACATTCCTTGATAGCGAATGAAAAAAAACTAAAAAATATTAGGGCTAAAATTAAAAAACTAAAAAATATTAAAAAAACTAAAAATACTCTATTTCACGAATTGTGTGCACAAAATTAATGGCAATACCTAAATTAAACGTACCAAAAATAAAACAAAAAATGCTGCGATTTATTACTGCGAACTAAAAATAAAATGCACTGCGAATTCAGCAAAGCCAACGATGCGAAAAGAAAGGTAGTTGAAAGTTCATTCAAAGTAAAGCACTTTGTTAAGTTCAGTCAGTTGACTGCGTCGTTGCGTGGGAGTCAGACGTGCACGTTGCTAACTTTAATTTTCTGATCGAATCTGTGCATTTTATAGACTTGACCCGTATCGAATTTTAATTAAATCGTTCGTGGTTTTCTTGTTTTAGATTGTTTCCAACTTAGGTTTTTTTGTTTGTTTATTTTTATTCAGAGAGTAATTTAGTACCAACCTGTTAGGTTGGTTGGTTAAAAGGTCTTACCAGTTCCGTATTCTCATTTATCGTCAAAATTTTACATGAAGACAGTCGCGGGAATGGTGCGGGGGTTAATTTGAATGAGTTTTGGTTTTGTTTGAGTATGTTTTATAAAGGTTATTTTTCCTGTTTGATTATTTTTCGATAAATAAGCTTTCAAACCCTTTGACTGTTGAGAAATCCTTTATTAATTGAGTTGGTTGAAATGCCGACTAGTCGCCTTAAACACTCCTCCTCCATATTTATTATGCTCACAGCGTTTGTCGGTAAAACGCTCTTCTAGTTGCGACTCGTCCGCCTTTAAAGTAAGTGTGAACAGGAATGTACCTACTGGATACTTTCGATCCATCGTAGGCTCCATCCTACACTTACTGACAGAGAGGAAATAATTCTCGTATTTTTAAGGAGTGCTCATAGTCACATTGCAGTCGCAAACTGTCAAAAATACCCCCATTTTCCCAACATTTGACATTTTTTTTACATTGACTGTCGCCGATATGATATTGCATGAACGCTATTTAAGTACAAGAACTGGCATTAATAAAAATAAAAACAATAATTCTTCTTCTCCTATTTGCCTGCTTATTGCATTCTTCGTAACCAGCCTGCATTATATTTCACAGCAAATGCAAGTTGGCAATAAATAAAACATAGACAATGGTCTAGAGAGAACTGTCAGCTCTAGTATTTTATTGCAGCTATATTCCATTTTATAGGAGATACGTGCAATACCTGGCTTTTGAAACTGGTCACGTTCGGGAGTAATAGTTGGATCATTATTTTAAGGGGTTTGTTAAATATTATTTGGCGTTTCCATTATTCGCTTTAGTGAAAATGGGTGCGTACCCCTTGCCATTAATTTTAACACAATAGACAACAAATCCATTTATACGTATCTTGGTTTATTTGCTGTGTAAGGCTTGTATTTTCGAGAAAAGTGTTGATAATTAGATCTACAAATAAATATTATTACTTTTAAATACAAAAAAGAGGTTATAGACAAAAGAGAGTCAATTTTTGTCTTTACTGTTTGAAAAAGCACTTTCTCTTTCCCTCGGAACTGTTTTTCGAAAAGGTTTTCAACTAACTTTCAAGGCTTAAATAACTGCGTATGCATGCCAAGTTTCTTTGATATCGGTTTATCTTTATTCCTTTCCAAGACACGTTTAGTAGCAAATATTAAATAATCCACAGCACAATATATTTTCACCAATTCCATGCTTCTCTAAATTATTTCTTTATCCAATATAATCTTTATTACTTCGTCCCTAACAAGGCCCTTTGCAAACATTTATCCGTACAGTTCAGTAATCAATATCAACAATACCTAATGACATACATTTCGATGCTAATAAATCTGGAGTAAGCCTAATGGACCATGTCTAGTTGCTATGGATATGAAAAGATGGCCGCCGTCTTGACCCAAAGTAATTGAGCGGGAAAATTGTGAGAATGTTTTTCAAAAGACCTTCGGTCTTGTTTAGTCGGGTGAATAATTGTTTTTTTATGTAATACTTATGTCTTTGTACCTGTCACCTATAAGATAATGACGACATCGTGCTATTTATAATTTTCTCTCTCCGTTAGTGTCAGAATGCCGTCTAATTGGTCTAGCAGAGTGGTGGAAAAAGGGAATGCAATATGTACTTATGCATACATCTACTTGTGTACTTTTATGTATCTCGCATTGATAGCTAGTCTTCGTTGAGATTAGCCGCCACTGCCAAAATTGGTTTGCAGGACTTTTATTTTTTTCTCAAGAAAAATCATAATTATATTGATGATTTTATTTTAACTTCACTAGATATAACCGTAACCGTAACGGATCCGGTTTTTTGTCTACTAACTTTTATTTTACTATTCTGAAACACTACTCTATTGTACTACTCAAATCGTGAACTAAAAAGACAAAACTTTTGTAAAGTGAAAAGGGCTGTATCCTGTAAAACCACCGACGAGTAGTCTTACAGGACACAGCCGTCACAGGATACATTTTGGACCTTTTTAACGTTTATGTTCGTTTGCAGGTTGGTAAAAGTTAACACTACTACATTTAAATGTCAAAATAAAGCTGGGTGTCATTGTAACACAAACTGACTAATTCACGATGTTTATCTTATAGCAATAAAAAACGACATTTTAACTTATTTCTAAAGACAGAAAAGAAAGATACTGCCTATTTCTAAAGAAGATCTTAGAATATCTATTAAGATAGCTGGAAGTCGTAATTTAAAATGGAACTCATATGGGGATTTTTGGCGCCCAACGTAGAGTTATTGGCGCCCTACGTAAAGTTATTGGCGCCCAACATGGGATTATTGGCGCCCACCGTGAGGTTTTTGGCGCTCAGCTTGGGATTATTGGTGCCCAAACGTGGGGCAAACTGATATGTTACACGTTTAAATATCAATATTGTATATATTTTCTACTCCGTAAAGAAATAGGTATGGGTTGTATTCATGTCATCTCTCTACTTATTATTTAACAAATATAATAATTTGGTCTCGATGAACGAAGCAAATATTATGTTAGGATTCCATTACACCTCATCATTCCCTGAAGTTACAGCAGTTTTCCTTAATACCTATGCTAATAAAACTTATGTGAGCACAAAAGCAAGTAACATTCGTTAACATAGGCTCATAAACAACGTGACAAGACTTGGAAACGGGAAGACAGACGTGACAAGAGGTATTGGACGGTTACAGGAGAGATGGAGCCTGAGGGTATAATTTAAACGAGGCTGTCACTAGTACCATGGACGCTATGCAATACAAGAGATTTATACAGAAATACAAGAGATACAAGAGAGCCCAATGTGACAAACATTGTGTCTGAGCTTGTTTAACAATTCGTTTGTTTAAAAAAAACATTGAAGTTGGTTTATATCGGTTGCTTCTGAAAAACTATTTATAGTTTAAGTATCAACATTGAATGTTTGGCACAGTGGTCAACAGCGGGACCACAGCGGTCACCTTTTACGGCTTTGCGCTATATCCGAATATTATAAAAATATAGTTAAATTTCCCAAAAATCTGTGTGTTATTTTCGTACAGGAAGACATAAATCATTAATATGATGTTTATATGTTGACTGCAGTCATGTTCATAAGTTTTTACAAAAACAAAGTGTTTTTTACAAACTTAAAATGTATTTTAAAATTTTAATGAGCCCGATTCCACAGTTCACATTAATGTTAAATGCGAGCCCACTATTGCAATCGCAATTTAAGTTTTTACTTAATAATATGATTGGACGTTTGTCCAACGACTGATCACTTCGGTAAAATATTTCCACTTTGTCCTTTTTCTTGTCTGGCTCTATATAAATTTATACTCTCAGAGCGAAGTGGACCGTATCAATTAGGTTTGGCCTCGCAGTGGCCCGCTTTATTTCGTTGCGGTACATGCTTTGAACTCGAATTATGACCGAATTGGGCCATGATTGGAGCCGTTCCTGTTATGCTTTTGGGAATAGATGGAACTCGTGTTTGAAGTCTGATAGCTGATTGTCATTTGTCTTTAGGGAATGTCTCTTGTATTGCAGTGTTATTGTTAGAAACTGAAATAAGAATATGTAGCTGTAAAATGTTGTTTCAGTTGGCGTAAGAACTAGTAAAGTGTGTGCTAGTATGTGTAGTAGTGTGTGTGTGTGTGTGGATCGCAGGAATCGACTTAAAGCTCGATTCTTTAAAGCTCTACTGTTAAAGTGAGACTTCACCTAGAAGTGAACTGTCAATTCATACAAAAAAGATGGAATGGCTCACTCCACCTAAAAAACCACACGATAAGGTGTTAACAGAATAGATCGACAGAAAACAAAGCTAGGTGCATGGTTGGAGCAAGATCTGATAAAGCGTACCAGTGCTAAACTCATTTCTGTGAAAGATACTAACATTCGTGCCAGTTTTCTGTGCGCTAGTGTCAAAAGTCAAAGTCAAAACGTTTATTGCGAACCAAGTGTACAAAGATGTTATGTTTGTCTTGCTACCCTTTGGTGAAAGGCTTGGGGGGAGGTCTTTGTCTAGCAGTGGAAGTCTTTCGGTTGAAGAATGATAATAAAAATGACTGCCAGCGGATGGATGCGGACTGTTCAAGACCGTGATGATTGGTGCTCTTTGGGGGAGGCTTACGTTCAGCAGTGGACGGCAAGTGGTGGTGATGTGATGATAACGATGAATGAAAATGATAGGTGCCTCTTTAATTACCTATCAAGATCATTGACTGTGAAATTGGCCGGGATAATTATTTGATGTGCTAGAAAAAATAGAAGGTGATCAAAAAAGCGTCTATTTTTTTTAACTCCATTTCATCGAGCCACGAGTATGCTCGTCGTTTACGACATTTGTAACTATTTGGATGCAAATTGGATTCCCAGAGTTTTTGATGTGTGAAATAAAACATGTTATATGTATTTTTGACATACAGTTGCGTATGTGTTCTATGAATACAGCCAGATATTATAACAGTATTTTTTGTACCAAGACTGAGTATTTATAACAGCAAATAAAAAACATCGAATAATATTGAATTAGTGGAAATTATTTAATTCTATTCTACTGAAAATTCCTACCATAAACCTCTTAAGTTAATCGTTTATTAACAGTGGAGATCTGTCGAATTACCATTGATTTATTTTTAAAAGAAGGAGGTTCTCAATTCGACCGCGTATACATTTTTTTTTTCAGATCCTGCCGAGGTGGTCCCATTGCCACCACGTCAGCATCGCTTGATGAAAACCCTGAGAAATCGAGGGCAACTCTCGAAAATTGTAGGCACGCATCT
The DNA here is from genome assembly GCA_947578705.1 of Lacanobia wlatinum. Taxonomy (NCBI): domain Eukaryota; kingdom Metazoa; phylum Arthropoda; class Insecta; order Lepidoptera; family Noctuidae; genus Lacanobia; species Lacanobia wlatinum. The sequence continues at coordinate 22,280,168 of OX388039.1, forward strand.
GGTAAAACTTAATATTCGTGTGTATATCGGGTGAAACTACAAAAGAATGAAGGTTTGGATCAGACCTGATGGAGACGATAGAGAGTCAAGGGAACTCCACATCGGTATGTAGGAACTACCAAGTATTTGGGCTTATTACATTCGAATTGACGAGACCTTTACACCGAAAGCACTTAACATCACACCGGTACGCTGCGAATGGGTACGCAGGTACTACTAAAAAGTGAAAAAAAAATATATATAACCGACTTCCAAAACCAAACACTACAAAGTATAAAATAACTTTAATTTCGGAAGTCGGTGTCAAAAACGAAATAACCAAAAACTATTAAGGCTCCATGACAGTAACAAAGTTAGAAGATATAATCGGAAACAGCCAGATCTAAGTTGGATTATTTATTGTGTCCGAAATCGAATTGTAATAGAAAAAACATAGATGTAGTTTATCGTGGAAATCTATCATGTAGAAGTATTATTTATTGGAAAAACTATTTATATCTGATTCTTCTCGATAGGGACGGTCAGTCATCGATAAGTTTTATCCTATTTAAGAAAGAATGTTTTGGAACTTACGTTTGGAGGGCAGCCGGTGATGTCGCTTTTGTGATATCTGGAAACAACAAAGAGTTTAGTTAAAATTTGTTGGATATAAAAGAGTGAATAGAAAAATATGGATGGAAGGTAACTTAGCATGGGAGTAAGACAGAATATGCTATTATCAAAAAAAAACTATACTAAAATCTGGTGTATGCCATCTGTAATCTGCCAATTGTGAAAATAGGATCATAACTTAGCACTTCTTTGGTAGTTATACATCTCAACCAAGATTAATCTACCTATTATTTATACTAAACTTATGAAGCAAGCTCCACAAAGAAACAACAAATAAACTAAGACACTGCATATAATGGAAAAAATGTTCCTTATGGGTTAACGAGGTGCACTAAGAAAGGAGTTTCTTAACTTTACCCTCGAGTGGACTAACGGGCTTGAACTTTTTATCCACCAACCACTGCAAAGGCAGTCATTAGCTCGAAAATAAAAAGTTGCTTTAAAATAGCCGCATAGGTAAGGTGCTTATTGTATTGGACCTACAGTCAAAATTCACAGCATTTATTTCCAACTATACAGACCCTTTTGAAGGCCTTCGGTCAGTAAAAAACATGAAGCTAGTTGCAAGTGCCAAAGCATAAATCTCTACAGAAAAAAACGTGCAAGAAACTCTATGGAAAAGAACGTGCAAGAAACTCTACGGACAAGAGTGTCCGTGGAGCTTCTTGCTTAAATCATGTTATGTATTGCAAAATCTTAATTATATTAATCTTGATGCATGTGTAATGTGTGAAAAATGTTAACAACAAAAATAATTGAAATGATTAGCGACAAGACGAAGTAACATTTAAATTTTGAAAAAAAAAAACGCAAAACCAAATTATCTAATGAAACAGTCGCCAAGTTAATTTAATTCTCTCTAAAATCATCCATTTATTTAATTTTTCTTTATTCCTCGACAGTCTATAGGTATTGTAATTCAAAACGTTAATTTAAAATCGTTTTTCTCATTTGCCAGTTCATATTTTACAGCCACGGTAATTTATGTAGGTAACAACACATTTTATCAAAATTTTAATAGCTTTATTTTTTTAGCTTTTTCCTTCAAACAAATTTTACATTTCTATATATTATTGGTTATGTTAAAATTTTGCTTAATCTAGTTTGTTAATATTACTTATTGATTAAATTATATGAACAAACTGGATTATATTTTACCCTAATATAGTTAAGTAAAGGCTAGACAGATGATAACCTTTAGAGGTTCATTATTATATCGGACAGAATAGCCCTAAAAATCACCTCAATGGAAGATTTAAGGCGTCATTTAGGTACCTCCTACCTTATTTGGTTAGTCAGTCGTGAACCTATTCTTAGACTCGGCTAGTACTAAAATAACCTAAATTTTACAGCGTCATATGCCTTTACTTAATTCATATTTCATTCGTTATACCGCTTACCGGTTTAACTCATGACGTCATACCGCTAGGTATACCGTTGCTAGTACAAAGGAGCGCCCGGCCGGATGTTTGCGGGACGGCTGTGCCACTGATTTCCGGTACAGCCCTCATAGTATGAACATGTTTATAATATAAACTGTATTTCATTAATGTGTGGCTAGTTTTGAAGTGCTTAGGTATGTATTTTTAATGTAACATAAGAGGACCTTGGACATCGGGTAGTCAACGGATGCGAAACGTACAGGACTGGTTGTTGGGGCGACACTTGGGGGAGGCCTATGTCTAACAGTGGACGTCTTTCGGCTGAAAACCGGCGCCGATGAGTTTAGTTCGTCTAAAATCACGGCATTTTGGCCGAGCAACCACCTATTCCTGCTCAGATGCGACGCACAGCTTAACTTATTATATGTTTACTTTGTAGTTATAGGTTTAATTAAACTATTTTTTTTTTTGTTTGTTGTTTTGTTTTGTTTGTGTCAGGAACTGTGTCAGGATTGACATCTATCACTGATAGTCACTGTCGCGGCCACACATGTCAGTATCTTTTTTTTTTTATTAAACTTGGTTTGTCTATGACATGACCGCGACAGTAATGACATTTTTATAATGCCCGTCCCTGACACAGGCTGGCAGTGGTTTTACGGACGAATGTTTGTCTTTTATTTTGTTTTATAGTTGTTTTTGTGTATTTTAAAAATAATGTTATGTTAATGTGCGTCTGTTTGGGCGGAATAAACAATTTTTCTTTCTTCTGTTGTTTATATAATGAATAGAGGATTTGTGAAAGTCAAGTTCAATGTTCACATCTAGCTGTGCTGAATCTTCTCTCCGACTCAACCAATTTAACTAAAAGAAAGAGTCCGTCTACCGAATGTTCTTAGAGCACAACAAACAGCGGACTTCAATAAAACTAGAACCGGAGATATAGAACAAGAAAGCTATGAAAACAATAGAAATAGACAAGTGGAAATCGTGTTTGAGTATAACTTCATATGGGAGAAAGTTAGATGATTTCCAATGATAAAATAAAGCTGGGATTTATTATTTGAATTTAATCTAATGCATAAGCACATAATTAAGTCATTTTTAATGACAATCATGACTGTCACATCGAAATATCTCGACAACGTGACACTTTAGGGCACCATGTTCCTAACATTTTTTGTTTGAAAAATATTAAAATGGTGGCGGGGGGGCTATGCCACAATAGTTCTATGCCTATTGTTAATCAATACCTTTAATTAAAAAAAAAATAAACAAATTCGCTGGATAGAACGGCCTAACGAATTTTATTAAATCTGTAGGCTTATCTCTAAATTGTATAAAACGAAATCACTATCTGCCTCCATCTATTTTTCTGCTTACTTCTTTTATATCACGCAACAGATTTTGATACAGTTATTAATATTACAAATAGAGATGAACGAGGATGGTTTGTATGTTAACTTGTTTATTGATTCATTATTTTATCAAACGTCAGCCACAAGATGTGTAACGTAATAGCAAACCTTAATCAATGTAAACATAATAAGTCAGTCAGACTCACCAACAACTTTACTAATTTCTTAAATACTAATCTAACTACCTATATACACTTAAAAACTCCTAACTAAAATATGTCGTCAAAACATTCGTCAGCATCGCTGTTGACTGGAAATGAGCTCAAAAGACTGGTGGCATTACCACGTTGTATGGTACTTATCCTCTCTCCACTAAACCAAATATTTTCACGATGAAAATGCTATACTCATACAAACCTCAGGCGCCGACTCAAGAGAAGGTAAAACACTTAAACTGAAAGAATAATACAGATCAGACTAAACGATCAGTCTACCGAGACAAATTGAATTATTTTACAAAGTTCAAGCAACGACATCTCAACATAAATCTTCCCATAGCTAGGACATGAGTGACGTATTCGCTTGACCTCTCTGCGGGTCACCGGCTAAATTAAGCTGTAAATCTAGCACACACGATTCGGCCGTCTTGGCTGTAAAGGTGGCGTTCCACAACAAGGCATGGCTAAGCAACGTATTTCTGAATGAAAAGTTTTACAAAACAATTTTTAATTTTAATTCAACCTATACTATAAAATCCCTCGAAATATGAACAAAAAGAAAGAAAAAGTTACTAACATTTTGTATCACTATTATTGAGACACAACACAAACTCAAAAATTGCAATATTTAATCAAAATAACAACGTCTTTTTTCGGCTGTGCCATAAAGTTTCATTTCAGCAGTATGTAATTGCCTGGATTATACCTGATTCTGTTCTTCTAATTATTTTTCCAAAATGTGACAATAGTATTTCGCTCAGTGAAAGACTTACAGAAGGTGCAGTAAATATATTATGCAAACCTATACTTGACACGTATTGCGGCTGGCACCAGTATTCTCTTTGCACGTCCCACGTGTAGACTGTTAACTTAAAGGTGGCAAACGTGGTTCGACGGACAAGGGACAACTTTAAACTGAGAACAAATTGTACTCTCATGTATAGCTGGTTGTATATTAGACAGTTCCTTGCACGTATAATGATGTTTTATATTCAAATCTCATGGATTTCCAGTCTGAATCCTTAACTTTCGCACGAATTTTCGCTTTATTGCTTTATTTGAAACTAGCTGTCCCGGCGAACTTCGTGCCGCCATATTTTTTTAATCTTTTTTAGGGTTCCGAAAAAAAAAGGAACCCTTATAGGATCACTCGGGTGTCTGTCTGTCTGTCTGTCTGTCTGTCTGTCTGTCCGTCGGTCACAGCCTGTTTTCTCCGGATCCACTGGACCGATCCTGTTGAAATGTGGTACACATATGGACTTATATGACCCAAACACGGACGCGTTACGTAAATTATTAAATTTTTAGTATGGGGGTCACTTTTGGGGGTCAAACTAGAAAATTATAAAAAAAAGTTTTATGAACAATACCGTGTGACATATCAAATGAAAGGGCTTACTGTGAGGGTTTTAATTATATTTTTTTCATAATTTTAAAATAAATGGTTTAGAAGTTATTCAAGAAATTAGACGAAAAATGACCATTCCCCCCCCCCCCCTTATCTCCGAAACTAATGAGCCTAAAATTTTGAAAAAAATGGAGATAATAGATCTTTACCTAAAGATTACAGGAAAACCTATTAGAAGTCTGTAGTGTAAAAATAACATGTTAAAAAAATTAAATTCGTTCGGAACCCTTTGCACGCGAGTCCGACTCGCACTTGGCCAGCTTTTTTTTTTTCATATAAACCTTCTCCTGGCAATAACGAACACATAAAAGATTTATTCAATTTAGTGCGGTCGTTTGGAAGTTATGTGCGTACAAACATTTCAGTGATTCATTTTTATTTATTTATATAGATAGATATTCTTCAGCCCACGGCCATGCTACGCACGAATGCGGTCTAAAACAAATGAACCGCGTAGCATGGCATCTCTGTGTACATCCTACGCAGAAGTGGACGGTCGACCTAAAGGTGGCTCACGTGGGTGCGATGGACAAGGGACAAGTTTAAAATGAGAACAAAGGGTACTCTCGTGTGTAGCTGGTTTTACATGCATGTTGGACTGTTGGTAGCCCGCATCCGTGGTTTTCTTTATGGTTTAGAGAGAATGGTAGTTTATTCGTTCTTTTAGTGCAGATAAGTTAGGTAATTGTTGTGTTGCATGCGTGGAGAAAGGTAAAATGTGAACATGCGTTTTTATTTGTGTGTGGATTGCTTATTTATTTTTATTCCGAAGGTTCGTGTTGGGGAACACGCATCAGAACTGACGTTTATCTTTGTTCCGTTTTAACGAAAGATTCGAAGAGTAAAAAAGAATTTTGAAAGAAACTTAATTCGTATAGGTACATGTACATTCAATTTCAATTCATTACAATCCTCTAAATGAGAGCCATATAATTTAACTTACCCTGCAAAAAAGAAAACAAATATTTAATTGAATTTAACTAATTAGCGTATCTGATGCCTGGGGATATCGAAATAGTCAGGTTCTGTGGTTTGTAGGTGTAATAAGCAGCCGCTCCGTGTAAAACACGGGTATTCAGCTTCATCCCTTCGGGACAAGGCTTGGCAAATTGATTGTCAATTAGCGTTACCTTTTCTGGAAAAAATTGATTCACAAACCCTAGAGCCACTAATACACATCCATGTCTCTAAACATGACATCAAATTCACGCTACAGTTACTCACAAATATAAGTCATCATCATCATCATTTTAGCCAATTTCCGTCCACTGCTAAACGTAAGCCTCCCCAAAAGAGCGCCAACCATCCCGGTCTTGAGCAGTCCGCATCCATCCGCTGCTAGCCACCTTCTTTAAATCATCGATCCATCGTGCCGCAGGGCGTCCCAAACTACGTTTGCCCATACGCGGCAAACGTAGTAATATAAGTATAACTACGACAATTATGTACTACGAACAGCCGGACGATTCTGTAAACATGCCATTTCATTTTGTCATTTCATCTTTATTATATGGATTGACAGCTCATTTCGAGATCACTTCATCCAAGCCTTCACTTCGACGTGTTTACAAAATCGCACTGCTGGATATTAAGAGGGGACTCGGGTCGGTACTTTTGGGCCTTTCTTCATACAAACGCATTCCGCTGTTTTCTTCGTGGTTAATGCTGCTAGAGCAATGATTTTTTTCCAAATAATCTAAATCAAATAATTACGTGCCTCTATCATTTTCTTTTTTCTAAAACATAATTACTTAAATAATTATGACAATCCAAAAACCCGTAAAACAGCCCGTTTTTACCGCCAAGTTCAGACGACTATCAGACAAATTTGATAAGTTTTTAACAAAATAGAAAATAATAGAAGCATAGATATAGTCTTCCTCAAAATTTTGATATATGCTTTTTTAGATCAGTCCAGTATTGAAGAAGAAAACAGCGGAATACAACACGTCTTTATGTTAAGGTTTTTATAGGTAAATATCAGCCTGAGCTGCAATTATCGCTTTCGCACTTTACTTGATAGGGTACAGTGCGACGCATCGGCAATAGTTTCTTCAAATACCTATTTTTCAAACTCCTCGGGACTAGAGTCCCCTCTTAATCCAGTTCGCAACGTAACTAATTAGTCGCTCACAGTGTTAGCCGGGCCGGAACTTGGTCGAAGATAGTTCGGTGGAACGTCGTCAGAAAAGTGAAGTCATCTGGATGGTCAATGAAAGTGGTCTTTGTACATAAAACTAACTGCTGCTGGCGCCTTCGCGTGTGAACGAAGACTTGAAAGAGTTATCCAGTTATCCAATTATGAAATACTGTTATTTCAGAAAGCATATACCGCCGTTTATTTTCATTAAAACTGCATTATCTATTTTAATTAATAATTTATCTATACTAATATATAAAGCTGAAGAGTTTGTTTGTTTGCTTGAACGCGCTAATCTCAGGAACTTCTGGTCCGATTTGAAAAATTCTTTCAGTGTTAGATAGCCCATTTATCGAGGAAGGCTATAGGCTGTACATCATCACGCTAAGATCAATAGGAGCGGAGCAGTAATGAAAATTGTGACACAAACGAAGTTGCGTGGGTCAGCTAGTATAATATAAAGCTGAAGAGTTTGTTTGCTTGAACGCGCGAATCTCAGGAACTACTTTCAGTGTTAGATAACCCATTTATCTAGGAAGGCTATTGGTTATATATCATCACGCTAGGACCAATAGGAGTGAAGCAGACGAAGTTGCGCGGGTCCACTAGTATTATTATAAAATCGCAAACTTTGTATTTCTTACGAATTCACTATAATACTTAGTAAAATTTTTGTGTTTATTGTTTTTACACATTACACTTTTATATTTCAACGAAAGAAAACAAAATTGAAGACACATTTCATATGTAAAAATTACAATAAGAATTTTTTGAAGCATTGTGTATGTGTAACGCTCCAAAACGAAAAGAATAAAATAAAATATGAAATAGGCGCACATGCGAGTACTTCAAGATAGATTATGTTTCCCTATGTTTTCCTTTTTGATTATTTATTAACCGAATAAGCACTAGAACCCTCACAAAATGCTCAAAATTATACAAATTTGGCAACTAATAATAAAAAATAAAATATAGGGACACAGTATATATCCTTCTGATTCAGTTTGTGAGATATCTCTTAAATCGGTTCAATATTGGAGGAGAAAACAGTCGAGAGCCAAACCACGAATTATGACTTTTTACATACAAAGTCTCTCCGGCAGCATTTCCTCTTAAGCACTAATTTACTCATTATACAACAGACGTACAAAAATATTCGGCAATGAATATACTCATCACTCACACCTACAAAAAATGTTCTTCGTTACAAGTTGATATTTAAATTGATTAATTTTGTATTACTCTCATCTGTTTAGTCTTTGTAAATTCTTTTTCGTTTCTATGGTAAGGTCTATAGACACAGAAAAGTGCAAGATATCGACACAGCCATGTGCCACCACAATTTTTCTTTTTCATTATTTGTTTTCTAAAGCCATTACCACTAACGCAGTAATAGCTTGTACCAGAAAAATGTAAACGAATGTCTGACAGTGGGATGATCACAAATGCGTACCGTGTTAGTACAAACCGCGGTGACGAAACCATAGCGCGATCTAATTCGACGCCAACGCCATCTAGTTATAAAACTGGAACTATTTTCCGTACATTCACAGACATAGACGTGGTGCACTAAACATTCTACATTGGCATTAAATTAACTTTACTTTAAAGAATAACTTTACCGTAAAGAATAAGGGGACATTTATTGAAATTAAAAAAAAATATATAGTTAAACAGCAAGTTGTTTTTTACCTCCAGTTATTATTAATCTTTTGGCTTGAAAATTTGAAAAAAAAAGTAGAGATTGAGTCGCTCGTGTCTCAAATTAATTTAACAATTCAGAAAGCGACTCTTATGTCATTAATTTATATTTCCCAGAATTAGTAGGAAACAAACGATAATCTTCAATGGGGAAAAAACGCTGGGCTATTTGAAAATACGAACAAAACAAAGTAATTGATTGTTGTACACAAACATTCATCTCACTTTAATTTTGTTAATATTTTCTTTAATAATCTACTGTATCCGACAGAAAATCTTTTATAGACTTATGTTAGCATCTTATAAAAACAGTACCTACATAATATATGGTAAATGGTAAATCGTAAAAACCGGACAAGTGTGTGTAGGGCAGTGTAAGGTTACAACCCTACACTATGCACTGTGCCGTATCCATGCCAAAAAGTAGTAAAGTACTCAATAAATACGTTATGCTGAACAGCTTGTTTTAACTAAGCACATTACTTTAAAATATTTTAATTTCATTTCATCAAAGCCAGGGTTTTGTATGTGATGTATTTTTAGAAATAACCTACATTCAATATTTGCAAGCCGGTGACCTAGTAGAACACGAAGAATATAATAGAATAATCTTTATTATGTACCCCATATAAGTCCCGAAAACCCTAACGACGAAATTTCTAATGTATACAACACAAGCTGATAAATGCATTTACACTTTTTTTTAAATAATAAGAATAATATTTTATTCTTATTCTTTGAAAAAAGTGTAAATGCACTTAATTTTAATGTTTTATATAAGTTGGTCGACTAATACTCGTATTAGTCGGCAAGCCTAATTTGAAGGTAATAGCTACCCTTTTAACTTCGTTATACAATAATCGTTCTAACATCGTGAACTTTTCACATACCCAAAAACAGCGGTTTGGTTGGTAGGAGGGGGGAACATGATTTATTTATTTAAACTTTATGCACAATTGTGGTACAAGGGCAGACTTAATGCAACAAGGCATTCTCTACCAGTCAACCTTTGGTTTAAAAAGATTACGCTGTGGTAGGTGTACAACTAATAAATAAAATTTAAAGTAGAATTTTGGTTACGGGAAGAATATACAAATAATATTATAGAATACTAATAAAATACATATATACGCTAAAATAATAAACTAATAAATATAATATTATATACAAATCTTTCTGACTAAGAGAACTCAAAAATGATGACTAGACCAAACTAAGAATGACAGGCTTCGAAGTAGTGATTTCGGATTTTACGCTTTAAGGAAAATTTTGAAGTATTTGTGAAGCATATTCCAGAGTTTGATGGTTGAATTAGCAAAGGAATTAGACATAAACCCGGTGCGGTGAGAAGGAATGTGAAGAAGTAAGTTTTTGGAAGCTCAAAGGTTAAGACTGTGAGAACTGCCCAACACTTTAAAACTTAACACACTCACTCTCTCACTTTACCTTTTTGATTCGCTTTATATTTAAACTAGTTGACTCGCGCAACTTCGTCTGCTCCGCTCCTATTGGTCTTAGCGTGATGATATATAGCCTATAGCCTTCCTCGATAAATGGGCTATCTAACACTGAAAGAATTTTTCAAATCGGACCAGTAGTTCCTGAGATTAGCGCGTTCAAGCAAACAAACAAAAAAACTCTTCAGCTTTATATATTAGTAGGTATATAGATTGACATGAAAGCTTAATATTTCGCAAACGGATCTTTGAAACCTTTAATATTTTTAAAAGACCTATCTAACAATAACCGATGGAATAGACGATTAAAAAACTTAATTCCACATAAATGTATAGGTACGTTAAAAAAAAGACGTTAAAGATTTTATTTAACCACTAGCTTCTGCTCGCGTCTTGGTACGTGCATATCCCGTTTTTTCCCGTTCCCGTAGGAATTTCGCGTTATCCTCCAATCCCTCTTAGTGCTCCCCTATGCTCCCTAAGGAACCTTCATGCCAAGTTCCAGCTTTCTACGACCAGTAGATTTATCTGTGCGTTGTCTGTCCATCACTCAGTCAGTCAGTAACGGAAGAATTGTATACGTGTAACTAAGGGACCAATCTCAAAATCGCGAAATACAAACAGCTGTTTCGTACATTTTGATGTTTTTCGCGATCTCAGTGTTGGTCCCATAGTGCAAGGACATGTTTCAAAATGGGCCAAGTCTTTGTACACTACCTCATAAAAAAAGAGAAATCCGTAGATTTCGTCTCGTTGCCGGTACATAAAGATGTCAGAAATAAATGTCAAACGTCATTAATCAATCAAAATGACAGCTTACCGCCATGATGGGTTTTTGTTGTGTGTTGCAATTTCAAGTATAATTTTTTGTGTTTTACCAGCAAACCAAGCCATTTTAAAGAAATTAGACACTTAAAAACTGTTTAAAATGTATTTCTCTATTTTTAAGTATAGTGTACAAGGACCTGGCCCCGGCTTCCTACATTTTGAACACCTCCTTTGTTCATAATGATGAATGCAATGACCCTTTTTAGGTATTGCATTTATTCTTTTACACTTTGTATATTAGAATAACCATGTCAAATTACAGCTTCGTAGCATCAAGAGAACAAAAACTGACAGAAACTAAACAGTATTATAAAAGCGTCAAGCAAAATGGGGTTGAAATGAATATCCCTTTTCACAAACCACTTAGGGTCACCCTTTAGAAAGTCCGACATTACCATAATATTATGACAAGCACTCTAAACATGTTTTCTCAAGGATTTCCTGTTCTTATAGAGTGTGATATTTTTATTAAATACTAGTGGACGTCACGCGGTTTCACCCGCGTAGTTCCCGTTCCCGTAGGAGTACGGGGATAAAATATAGCTTATGTTACTCCCTGATAATGTAGCTATCCATTGCTGAAAGAATTTTCCAAATCGGTCCAGTAGTTTCGGAGCCTATTCATTTCAAACAAACAAACAAATCTTTCCTCTTTATAATATTAGTGTAGAAATACAGATATAGGGTCGTTACTGTACATTAAAACAAGGATATTAAGGCCGCCCGTTTCAGGACCTTGTGTAATGTTTTCTTCATTTTTTAACCGACTTCCAATAACGGAGGAGGTTATCAATTCGGCGGATATTTTTTTTGTTTTATTTATGTGAACCGATTACTCTGAGGTTTCTGATCCCATTTGTGCGATTCTTTTTTAGTTCAATTGCATGCTTGCCATTTGGTCTCTTAAAAATTTAATTCAGTTTGGCTCAGAAGTTTTTATTTTATGAGCATGTTTTCTTATTCCAATTTTTGCGTAGACGAAGGCGTCGTCCAAGTATCACTACTTAAAAGTGAAAAATAGTGAACTGTTTACAAAAAAAATATAACCGACTTCCAAAAAAAAAACAGTACAAAGTATAAAATAACCTTAACTTTGGAAGTCGGGGTTAAAAAACGAAGATAAAAAACCAAAAACACTGACTTCCGAAGTTAAGGTTATTTTATACTTTGTAGTGTTTTGTTTGGAAGTCGGTTATATTTTTTCTCTTGTGTAAATTGTATCGTGTACATGATAGTATTCTATTTTGTTGTACCAAAAAGGGCTGGTTACATTTCTGAAGTCAATTAGATCGTTAACAACATACATAACATCACGCCTGTATACATTGAAGGGTGGGGCAAAACAGAAAGCTCACGCGGAAGCAAGTATCTCATAAATTGTTTCATTCATCATGGCTGATTTAAGGAATCTTCAAAGTTAAGCAACACTTACCGAGGTTGGTCTGTTGATGGGTGACCATCTTAAAAAGCCAAGATTTGTCTGTGCCTTAGAAAACACGTTTGCCGTTGGACGCGGATAACATTTGTAGATATTTAGCAGTTCGTTACGGATTGTCAGAAGCCAGAAAAATCTGACTCTAGTCTTGCCAAGAAAATTCGTGTTACCCATTTAATGTGTTATGGAAGTCTGGTAGCTGCCTACCAGACCTCCATAACTCCTTAAATGGGTGATGAAGCGGCTGTCCGGTTCACATAAAATACTGGTACTCAGCTAAGTGCCTACGTAGCCAAACAAAAACTGCGTCTTGCGAAACCAAATACCCCGGTGTACATTTCCCGGCTCCACTATACCACAGTCGCGGAAGACATCGTGAATTACGTGCGCCAGAGGCTGAAGTACGCGCCGAGGGTGCAGCTGCTGGAGTCGCATCGCAACGTCAACTTTAAGGCGTTTGTGGTGCCCATACCAACATGCTACCTGCCTCAGGTGATGGAGGGAAGCTTTTGGCACCAGGATGTGGTTTTCTGCCGCTTTCGCGGACAAGTGCCACCGGAACGCTAACAGACGTAGTGCAATTAAGTGATACTAACATAGTTTTAAGTTTTATTTACTAACACAATTGTAATTATATTCATACTTAGGTTAAGGTATTTATCTTTGGGTCTTTGTTACCTAAAAATAAATAGTTTATTATTATTATTATTAAATCCAGTTTGACTGGAACTCAAACCCGATATAGTTGGGAAAAAGGCTAGGCAGATGATGAATGACTTCATCATCATATTCTGTCAAAATTAAAGAAGATTGACTAGAATAACACCAATTTCACATGTGCCAGTATACATTACACATCGGAAGCATAGCGACAGGCAAGCTCATTAGGGAGCCATTACCATGTTAGTACACCTACGTTCAATAAAGGAGGAGTCCTATTCTTAGAAAATAATTGGTAAATGTGACATTGGCGCGTTTGTAATGAAATTAGGTGGCACCTCTCGACGATACTTTATTAGTAGGTGGTATTGTTAACTTGGGTTTTTATGAGTGAACATTGTGCGTAGGAACAGATTAAATCAGTCGGTGTAAATTAATAGAGGTTTTTAATAGATGAATCAGGTCCATTCAAATCTGTGCGGTTCTATCTTCAAAGTACCACCTCAGATATTAACCTACATGGTTCTCTTGCGGTTTAAGGGTGCTGTCCATTACAGCGGAGCGAGTCAGCGGAGCGGAGAAACGGAGAAATTTTAAGCAATGGAATTGCATAAAATCTCCGTACCACGAGAGTCACTGAAATTTTGACTGATATGATTGCTTAAAATGTCTCCGTTTCTCCGCTTCGCTGCCTCGCTCCCTTGTAATGAACAAGCACCTTTACAATTGCATTGTACAGATTCAATGTCTTCAGTATTATTATATTTTTTTTTGCATGAGTAAGTTTAATACGTATCTGATGATTATTTTGTAAACATTTACTAATTTAAGAGTGTCCATGGAGTTTCTTGCACGTTATTTTTCATAGATATCTACGCTTTGGAACGTGCCTTTAAGTGGTTTATTTAAAATAGTGGACGTCACGCGGTTTCACCCGCGTAGTTCCCGTTCCCGTGGGACTACGGGGATAATATATAGCCTATGTTACTCCCTGATAATGTAGCTATCCAATGCTAAAAGAATTTTTCAAATAGGTCCTGTAGTTTCGGAGCCTATTCAATTCGAACAAACAAGCAAGCAAATCTTTCTTCTTTATAATATTAGTATAGATAAAAGTTTTAAATTGTTTTATTCAAACGTAACACTGCTGAATATGAGGATTGGGTCGATTCTTGGTTCGGACAACGGATTGTCGGGTTTTTTAATCTGGAATTTCTCTAGTAGCCAAGATTCTGTATTTGTACCACGAAAGCTGTAAACAGTAGCAAGATATTTGATAATAAACCCCTTAACGGGTATTGTTGATATTGATGAATATTAATCCAAAACCACATTTCATTTTAATAATGTTTATATTATAGGGACACACGTATACAGTCAGCCATATTTTCTCAAGAAGACATTGACTCACACTAAATCATAGACTAAAAAGAAAAGGAAATGTCACACATGTAAAAAAATATATTAAAATATATACTAACTTACTACTACTTTTGTTTTTTTTTTTTGTCTTTATTTTTATTTATTGATTAATATTAATGGTATAGAGATGCATGGGTTGTCACCTCAACAACGGGAAAAACGTATGTTTGTTTGCGGATGAGGTATTATGATTGAATTTGAAACACCGGTATACCATGGACTAGGTCAAATTATACTTTTTGTTTCGCTTGTAAGTTCCCGTGGGATCATTTTCGACTCTCATCCTTTCTTACTTTATTTAAGGATGGGAAATCATCAAATTCAATTACTCCTTCTTCTAGTCAAAAGAGTGTCAAATTCTTACTGACTAATCAACCCATCCGTGTTCCCTACGCGTTTCAGGGCCGGACTCTTTCTAACAAATTCCGCAACTCAACTTCCAACCTGGCAAATCCTTTCGCAGAAGCTGTTTATAAATAAATTCAGTAGCTACGCCAGTAGTCCCATATAAGACTAATAGAACCTATTAATTGGATTACAATTACATTCTATGTATAGGCTCGCAAGTGAACCCCACTTTCGGGTCTATTCTTGGAGTACTTACAGGTAAACCGAACCAATACCCTCGTAATAATATGGCTATCGCATAGGTCTCGAGGACCTATAACTTATAATAAGATTAAAGGAACTAATAAAATGTGATTAGTATTTTTTAGTAAGTAATATTTTGCTTTTTAGGGTTCCGAACCTATATAAAAAAAAAAACGGAACCCGTATAAGATCACTCGGTTGTCTGTCTGTCTGTCACACACATCCGATTTTCTCCGTATCTACTGGACCGATTCAGGGTGTTTGGTACACATAATTATAATCTTCTGCGACCCAAACAAGAACGTGTTACGAATTTTTTTTATTTTTAAATGTGGTCTCATTTTGGAGGTAAGCCAGAACACCTAAAAAAAATGTTTTCCCAACTGTACCGTGTGACGTATCAAATGAAAGGGCGTACTGTGAGAGTTTCAAATATATATTTCCATGATTTTTGCTTTTTTTTTCAAACACGGTCTAAATTTGAATTTAGGCCATCGGGGTCAAAACGGGTGTTGAATAGTTGAAGGTAGAACAGGCGGTTGTTGAATACAGAAAAAAAAGTAAACAAGAAAAAATACACATTTTTCCTTGAATGAAAAATGGAATTTTGAAAGACGGCGGTATAAAACTTTCGCAGTCTTTAATGACTTTACACTATTACGGTTTCATACACGCATTGCTGTTATTAAGGAAAAAAATGTAGCTGGCTACATTTTAAACTGTTTCGTAACTACTACGTAACTATTAAAACTTGAAAGCAATTTGACCATGCAAATTGAATTTTTATGGGCTATCTTTCAGAGGGTGAAAACTCTCTTGAATGCTAACAACTTTCACTATTGAACCAACGCTGAAACTTAAAAATAATTAAAAAATCGGCCAATAAGACTTTTTTTGTTGTGAAAATAAAACTTGACAATGGACTAATCTAACACTATTTGATTCAATTACATAAGATATCTTTGTTTGTTTTAAAATTGTGTATATACAAGAGCATGCAAGATATTACAATCTTTGAGACCAATCATGTTTAGCCGTAAGTATCGGCGTACAAATGTTTCCATTACTGAACAAAAGAAAACTTTTTTTTTCCCTAAAATTTCCACAGTAAACTTCCTCAACAACCGATCTTTGTATGAAAAGTACGATCTGAATAAAAACCAGTTTCATTGATTCCGTGACGGTGGTTTCTACGCGCCACTGAGAAACTATTCAAGTGTTATAAATGCCTAACACTCCGGAAAAGAATATATATTAAAGAAAGGTATTTTTCCTGGCATAGTAGGTACTTTGGTCAGGATTTGACGAAATCATTTTCTATTTTTAACTAGATAGAAGGGATAGTTAGGTCCCTTCTCAGAAACGTTTTTCTGATTTTCCTTGATAAAAGATTTTCTTACTTGTTATGATTGAATTTCATTTTTTTTTATTTTGGTTTGTGATGGGTATTGCTCTTGACTCTAGTCTAAGTCAGAGATGACAGAGACAAAGTCTACGATGGAGCGAGCTTACCCAGAAGGAGCCTGTTCACTCTAACTGTGAAGAGATTAGGGTTGTAAACGTCTGGAAACGCAGTTTTTTAGCATTTCTTTTTTGATAGTCTGGTTTAACAGAAAAATATTCGGACTCTTGATCCACAAATCTCTAAATGCGTGTAGTGCTAAACCAAAGTTTAATAAGTCTTTTTTACCAAAATCATAAGTCATTCATTCAAATAAAATTTGCCATACAACGTGGCAATGCCGCCAGTGTTTTGGGCTCACTTCCAGTAGACAGCAATGCGGACGAATTTTTTGACGCCTTATTTTAGTTAGCATTTTTTTTATTTTAAGTATCTATATTTAGTGTTAATAAAGATTTAATAAAATTAGGATTAGAGCCAACACTTTTCGAACGTAAAATTTCTACTTAAACACAGTAACTACCTAAAATAAAAAAGTGAAGTTGTTTCCAGTTTGGCTAGGACATTGCAGGCTTGAATCACCTGATTTTCTGATAAAAAGATGATTCCGTGCTTTAGAAGGCACGTATAAGCCGGTGGTCCCGGCCGCCAAATGGCAGTCGTCAAATAAACCATGTCAGAGGCCCTTGAGGCGGTTTAGAAACTCTGACACTAAGGTGTGTGGGGTCGTTAGACCTTACTGCCCACACGATAAGAAGAAGACCTAAGCATCTTTAAATTACTGAAAGAACACTGTACTGTTTTAAACACGTTTATGGTAGGCCCCTGGAAAATTTTCAGTAAAGTATGTACATTGACTCCCTGAAACCTTTTCGTAGGTAGTAGTGCCAAAACAAATTATAATTCGTTTTCCATTAATAGATAATGTAAAAAGTTACGATAGATTTCAATTTAGGACAGCATTATTTTTGTTTTCGTAATTAAGTATGTCGATGTCATCGGAAAATTGCAAAATCCGTAAGATTGAAATAAATCTTTAATAGATTATAATTTTTCGATATATGTATAATGAAAAAATCGTTTTGTCTACACTAATATTATAAAGAGGAAAGATTTGTTTGTTTGTTTGTTTGTTTGAATTGAATAGGCTCCGAAACTACTGGACCGATTTGAAAAATTCTTTTAGCATTCTTTTAGCTACATTATCAGGGAGTAACATAGGCTATATATTATCCCCGTACTCCCACGGGAATGGGAACTACGCGGGTGAAACCGCGTGACGTCCACTAGTATACAATAAATCCCATCCAAAAACAATAGTTTCTAATACATCCGTGTCTAATTAAGAAAAAATAGTTTAAAATTTCACGCGATATTTTATAATCGTACGGAGTTTGCCATTTTTCGATGACATCAATCAATGTAGGTGGGTCAAGGACCGCACAAACTAACAAAATGTACAAGAGGATTGAAAATTATATGCAATGTTTGACACTATTTGTTTTCTTTATTTATATATATATACTTTATTGTACACCAAATTTAAAAAATAAATTTGTTTTGTAGAAAAATAGCATTATCAATCTAACCTTGAATGTGTTGCTATTTTGGTCTATAATAATCTATCACATTATCGTGTCGATTTAATATATAGACAGATAACGACATTCTGATTACTTGTATGACATTGTGACTGATTGTATGAATAATCTCGTTTAATTATAAACAAAACATTGTCTACTTTAGACAACTTATCACACCATTTCAGCTAGAAGACGTCCATTGCTGGACATACAGTCAATCGGGGTTAAGAGGAGTTTTACTGTAATACCATATTATTGGTTTTCTAAGAAAGTAACGTTTCTTACTTTAATTTCAATTTAAAAATTTAATATCAATTTAACAATATTTAACAGCTACGACCTCTTGTGGAACCATTGGTCCCAAAAGAAAAACTGATCGAACCGGTTAAATAACGTGAAATTCCCTTCAAAGTTTTGTTTCGATTCACCCCTGCATTCCTATTCACACCCCGTTAGTAGGTAGGCCTCCAACATGAATCGCCATTCGCCACATCGACCGGTCCTGTGCGTCTCGCGTCCAGCGTTAGACATTTCTCTTATTATGACAACTAGCCGCGGGATGACAAACGGGTACTTACTGCATTTCGATTGCCCTGCATATTAATTGTCAGGAGGACTAGACAGAACTATGCATCCGTCTACCCCTTTCCCAACTATGATAGGGTTGGTTTTCAGTTATCTGACATCCATACGCCGTATGGTGTCGGCCGGTGCCGTATGGTATCGTAAAAAAATAATACCATCCCATCACTTCCCGTGGGTGTCGTAAGAGGCGACTAGGGGACTCGCCAGAGAATGGGCAGCAGCGTTCTCTGTAAAACTCAACACCAAGCACTGCGATCGCCTATCCGCCTGCCAAGCGTGGCGATTATGACAACCCCTTCCCCCTCTTTTTGGGGGAGGCTTATGTCCAGCAGTGGACGCTTTTCGGCTGATATAATGATGATGATCATGATGGCATCCATAACCCATTAACTGGGTAACATGTACCCTTGGCAAAACGTAGTCTGATTGCCTTGCTTTGAGTTCTTTTAACTACTGTCAAAGATCTACAAGTGACAGCTGGACCAACGACTTCTCGTGCTTTCCGAGGCTCGAAGGAATCATAGTATGTTAAGAGGGTCATTTATCCATGGGCCGACGACCCCCTAAGATCGAGTCATGCGGTTTCCATGATTTAGCCACGTGAGACACAACTACAGCTAATTAATTGCGACTCAATCTAAAGTGGTGTCATTAGATTTTGTAGTCTCTAACTATTCATTTTCCAATCAAAATCATAAGGTAATCATAAGATGTATTAGCAGAATTACATCGCCTGTTGTAAAGTAATATTTAGAGACTAAATAGTAAACGTATTCTAAGTTTTATTCGGCATCTTCAAGGCTGTTTTCCGCCATAAAATCGCCCACATATCCCAGACCTGAACCAACAGAATGTACACCGTACAAATATTTGAACTATGTTTTGCCCCGGAGCGCGGAAGTGAATCGCTCGCGGATACAGCTCCGTTCCAGCCGATACTTTCCTTAAGGCCTGTAAATAAATAGGCATTTTGTCTGTTTGCTCTTGTACCAGGTTAGAAGCTAGGGGTCGGCACAATGGTTGCGGAATTTTTTAGAAAGAGTCACCGCAGCCCTGGAAAGCAAAGGGCACTCGGATGGGTTTTAGTTAGTTAGAGTCTGACACTCCCTTCTGCTCCACTCAGAGCGGGAGGAGTCATTTGATGATTTCACATCCTTACAAAAGGGGGTCGGCGCGAAACGTTTTCTTCTACCATTTCTTCCATCGCCTTAAAAGCATACTTACTAAAGAGTTTTTTTTAAGATTCACTCAAATATCTTTCTCCCTAATCATATGAGTCGATGTAAAAAGTTTCATATTCTGCCTCTACAAGAGAGAAGGAAATTTGCAGATCTTACTTTCCTATTAAGCATCATGAACGGAACTACTGACGTCCTTGAGCTTGTGAGCAAGATCGGACTTCGAGTATCGTGTGCGTTTCTTCGTAGTTCGCGTTTCCTTCGTGTTCCTCAAGTTAGAACTAACGATAGAAAGAACTCGTACATGATAAGAACTTGTCGTACGTCTAATATGGTGTCAGGGTGTAGAGCTTGATTTGTTTACCAGCAGCGTTAAAAAAGTCAAGTAAAACTTAAACTGATTGCTTTTTTGGTATAAAAAAAAACTGAATTCTATTTTAGTATATGTAATTAATCACTGTTTTTTGTTAAATTGTTGTTTTACGTTTTTAAATGAGCGTATACGCACTAGTCCTAAGATGTTTTTGTGGGATTGTTATTATTATTTACACTATAACTCATATTGAAAACTTGTAGATAACCATTTTTTACATATCGATACAGATGAAGTGCACGTGAAACTTAGCTAAACCTTTGGATTGGCTGCTCATTCCAAGCTCATTTAACCTAAGTGCTCACTGTCAGCTGTTTACAGAATAGCACTGGTGTGTATTCCTATCACCTCAAAGTAAGTGTATAGGCTCGCTCACTTTGTTGCACATCATAGATCACATATTGTTCCAGGATTAGAAAAAAAGCTGCACAACTCCGCACTAAAATCTGTGAGTGAACAATAAATCACCCCTATTTTCCGCCGTAGGATTTTTTTTACAATTTTAAATGGGACATTTTCGAGGTATAATCTATCCAACAAAAAAATAATTATCAAAATCGGACTACTCTGTAAAAAGTTATGCGTGGTCATACATTATAATCAGTGACTAAACAATCAATCATCCCCTGTTTTCCTATCCTTAGGGTTGATTTTTTTTTTTTCAAATTTATATGGGACCACCTTCAAGGTATACCCTTTTCAATAAAAAAAGAATTATCAAAATCGAACTACGCTGTATAAAGTTTTGCGTGTTCATACATAAAAAAACAAAATAATCCTTACCAATATTATAAATGCGAAAGTAACTCTGTCTGTCTGTCGCGCTTTCACGCCAAAAATACTAAATGATATTTGGTACACAGATAGTCTAGAGCAGTGGTTCTTAACCTTTTTGTCATGAGGGACCATGTGACAAAATTTCTGTCGTAGCATGGACCACCAACTTTTTGGAGGCATTAGGAGTACAGACTTTTTTGTGACTTTATATTCATTACTGACTTTTAAACCCGATTCAGCGCTGTTTATAGTCAAATGCGTGTCGGCGCTGATATCAAACTGATTTTGGTGCTTGTTTTTAAAATTATGAGAAACGCCGAAAGCCTCTACTCGCGTATTATAAAAACAAAGCCACCTAACCCCACCCAAAGCTAAATATTGTAGCAATTTCACGAATATTTGAAAAATGTATCTGTAATGTATTTCATTTTATTCCTTCCTTTGTGAACTTTGCATTTGAAGGTTCAGCTGTGAGAAAATTGCGTATTTTAAGATCATCGCGGACCACTTTGGGAGCTGACAGGGACCACCGGTTAAGAATCACTGGTCTAGAGCCTGAGAAAGGACATATGCTACTTTTTATCCCAGGAGTATGTTCCCTAGAGACCACGCGGGCGAAGCCGCTGGCAGAAGCTAGTTATATATACGCGTTGACTTGAGAACCTCCTCCGTTTTTTCGTCGGTTATAAAAACAATCCATCCTATTTTTTTTTCGGCCTTTCTCGCTCTCTCTCTTCGCCCAAATATTTAAACTCATCACTTGTAGTGAGCACAGAATAATAGTTATTGGGGTCGAAAGGTTCAAGGATGGTAAATCATCAAATGACTCCTCCAGCTCTGGGCGAAGCCGGAGGGAGTCTCAGACTTTTATACTGACTAAAACCCATCCGTGTGCCTCCTAACACTTTTTACATTTCAGGGGCGCGGTGACTCTTTCGAACAAAATCCGCAGCTTCAGCAGGCTCCGCAGCCCCGGTAGGCGTCGAAAAGTTCTGGAGTGGCGATTGCGTCAGTGCTTAATTTTTTTTTTAAGGTAAGGGTGTTAGGGTTTAAAGGTCCCTCACAAGGAGGACCGTTGACCAGGTTAATCCCGAGAGACTCCGTTGGAAGCAGACGGAAAGAACCGGTCTTCATGATGACGCTTGGGGGAGGCCTATGTCCAGCAATGGACGTCTTTCGGCTGAAATGATGATGATGACTCTATTCTAAATTAGAAAATAAAGACAACAAATAGACACATTACTAAATTATCTACTTCCCATCTTATTTGCAAACGATATAAAAATCATACAAAAGATAAGATCGCAGTTTACGGTCGACATTAACCTCTCGTTTATCTAATCCGATGGATCGTTCGTGTTTGATGTCTGTGCAATTTGCCGACGATTATGTCCGATTAGGCTCGGTGTAGGCGCGCTAATATGACGGAAACATTATCGGAAATATTTTATGATGGAATGGAAAGTCGTTTGCCTTTTGTTTTTGGGTTGGTATTAATAATGTTCTATCTAGATGAGGTTATTGGTGTTGGGGTGCCCCAAGTGCACATGGACCTGAAATTTGGGCGATTTGATGAATGTCACCAACTGGGCCCAAAAAATCTTAGGAGTTAACCATAGACTCGAAAAAAAGATGGATATAAGGTTATTCATTCATCACCGGATAATTGCAAAGTCTTTTTAAGATTATATTTCCTCGATGTTATGTGATTATATCATTTTAAATACAATAATCCCATCCAAATTCAATAACAGTATTTCACGCAATATTTTACAAACTTACGGTGTCTGCTATTTTTCGGTGTCTTATACATAAAATGTTCAAATCGATCAAACTGTTTGGTCGAGTTGTGTGCTTGCGACGATTTTATAACGATCAAACAGTTTGTAGTGCGCATACAGTCTTACTAAATCTACCCATTTTTTTTTTATTCTAGCGCAGAAAGCGTATCGTCTGTTTAGGAGAGCGTATGTGACCTTCAATACATTGAGGCATAGGTTTCAAAACATAGGTATCAATTTTCCCTTCTGTTCTAATTTTAGCCGGAACTGATTAAATTAATTTGCAGCTACACGAATTCACAAGTTAGGAGGATTCAATATCTAATAACCGTAAAATCACGCGTAAAATAGTCATATTTCACCAACGTGTTACATGGATAAATAGTTTTTCAATGGAAAGCCCTACAATATCTAATTTCCGCTTAATTTTTTGTATCAATCATTCTGTGCAATAAAGGTAATAAACTTTTCGGTTTTCCCATACAATAACTTCCTCGTAAACTCTTATAAGTGCCCGAAATTACACGAAAACTTGTTAACCCCAAGCGAAAAAAGGGAACCGTCAATAAATTGAGTTCGCGCACAATTTTGTTGCAAATCAACCCGTCGGATGTTCATCCAAAATGTTTACCGCCAATAAGTTTGGCGGGAAAATTGGACTTTTTTGTGTTCCGTACAAACGACGACGTTCTTTCGATACCGGCTGTAAAAACTTTTTATCATTGATTTTTTTAGGAAAACTTCTTTTTTTCGTGTCGATTGCCTCCTTCTATGTTCGACCAGTATGTGGCCAGTAAGAAAACTTAAACTGACCTCTCTTATCCTCGATGGCCAGTTTACTAAATTAATAAAATTCCATTTTTAAATGGCGATTTTAGAAATAAACTTTGAACCATGGCTGGATATTCTAAGTAGGTACGTCAAGTCTTTTCGAAAGGTTGATAGAAATTACGTAGGAGAACAAACATGAGTTACTACCCACCTACAAAACCGAAATAGTCACATTGTTTCCAAATGTAACCTTCAAAGAACCTTTATTTGTGGAAATATTCTGACGTATTTCCGTTCTAAATATAAATCATATTTTGACTGTAAGTTTTTCTAATTTTCGATTGTAGTTGTTTCGTGGGTTTATGTAGTTATTAATAACTGAGATAGGTATCAATTTATCTGTTTTGTTCTGCTGGGTCTATTTTGACGTAAATAAAACGATATAATTACTTAACTTAATTAATTATTTGACTTATCGGTTTACATAATCAGTGACGTGATATACGTAACATCATCTAAATATTATCTATGTTTATCCCATAAACATGTTAGTCAATAGAATATTTGACTACTATAATAAATCCGAATTATTGAAAGTCGGACAATTTGTGGAAAAATAAGTAAATGAAATTGGAGGAGAGATTATTATTATACTAGCTTTGCCCCCAGTTTCGCACGCGTTAAGTTTTATTTTCGCAAAAAAGTAGCCTATAAACGCCTCTATAATCACTTTTACTGTGTACGAAAATTCATCAAAATCAGTTCTGCGGTTTAGGAGTGAAAGCGTTATTAACAAACAAAATAATACACTTTCGCGTTTGTAATAAGTATTAGTACATTTATAGTAAGGACTAGCTGACCAACGCAACTTCGTTTGCGTCACTTTTTTCATTAGTGTTCCGCTTTTATTGGTCTTAGCGTGATGATATATATATAGCCTATAGCCTTCCTCGATAAATGGGCTAACTAACACTGATTTCTTTTTTCAAATCGGAACAGAAGTTCCTGAGATTAACGTGTTCAAGCAAACAAACAAACTCTTCAGCTATATTAAGTACTAGCTGACCCGCGCAACTTCGTCTGCGTCACAATTTTCGTTACTGCTCCACTCCTATTAGTCTTAGCGTTATGATACCAGTAGTTCTTGAGATTAGCGCGTTCAAGCAATCAAACAAACTCTTCAGCTTTATATATTAGTATAGATTAGTATAGATATATAGGTTAATACCTAAATCCATTCAACAAAAATCATGCGTAATTATTATTTCTTAGTATCAACTGTTATTAATTTTAAAAACTGGTTCTGATGGCAAATATAAATTATAAGTTACAAGAACACCCTCAGTAAACATGATTTTCAAGAACCGATCTAAAATTGAAATGCCATAAGGTCGTGTGCCATAAAGTCTAAATATGGCATGATCAATACTTGATAAATCGGCTGACGTGAGGAGCTCTTGCCTAAATAATAACAGCCGCACGGGTCGATCTTCGAGGTTAAGCAACGCTTGCCGAGGTTGGTCCCAGAATGGGTGACCATTCATTAGCAGTTTATCCAGACACATCCATGCCTTGGATAGCACGTTTAGTCGTTGGTCTCGGTTGTGATTTAAAGATTTGACAGTTGTAACGCATAGCCAGAAGCCAGAAAATCTGACACCACTCTAGTCAAGGGGTGTAACGTTACCCAGTTACTGGGTTTTGAAGGTCAGACAGGCAGTCGCTCTTTGTAAAATACTGGTACTAGACTCCATGCGGTTAGATTAGAAGGCGACCCTACATTATTTATTTATTATATTCTTTATTGTACACCAAAAATTAAATATGTAGGCGTATTATCAGGATTGGATATTTTAAAGTAAAAAGTAGGTAGTTTACTTATTAATCAATTTTATTCGATTAACTCACTTAATTTATAATTAATTAATTATAACTGTGAACTTCATTAGTTATCATAATTATTAACTAAAAGGTTTGAACACGATATTAGCAAATCTAGGCGCCATGACAACATGTGCATCGAGGTCTAGAATAGAATGCCCCTATCGCTCCGCGTGGTCTCATTTTACGTAGCACAAACAAGTCGAGTAGTGGGGGAGGTGGGGATGGCGATATCGCCTGGTCGGTCCGGTGCAGGTGCCGTGTACAACCGTACGATGACGTAGCGCCGTCAAATACAAAAGGAAACTTAAAACTAAAACACATACAAAGGGCGGCCTTATCGCATTCCGCTTTTCACGTTTCTCAATATACTTGGAAAAGATTGATTTTTGCTAACTACGGGAAATCCATAGACAAAGAGAATGAACTGAGTGAATCATCATCATATGAGCCGAAATACGTCAGCCATAGGCATCCCCCAAGTGTTACCACAATAACGGGCCTGTGCGTCTAACATCCATCGGCATCGGAATTATACCCTTAGAAAATTAGAAAATTGACCACTCCGATGAAAGAGACAACAAGACGATCGCGGCTAATAATGTACCTCTCTTAAAATTCTCTAGGTAGGTATATTTATGTGCAGAGGTGGTCCCTTCCTGCAAGCCTGTGACGTATTTCAGACAGAGTTCTAGAGAAAAGCACATACATAAACCCCACAACCGCTTTAACTCCCTCGCACGTTTTCGCCCTTATTTACTTCACTTCATACCTTGAAACGCTCAGACTAAACGTTATGGGAACACATTCATAGTGCGTACAGCTAAGGAGTGGAATTCCCTGCCAGAGTCTGTGTTTCCAGATAGCTACAACCTGGGAGTCTTTAAGACAAGAGTGAATAGGTTGCTTCTAGGCAAACGTGCTCCATCTTCGACCGCATCATCGCTTACCATCAGGTGAGATTGTGGTCAAACGTATGCCTATATATAGTAAAAAAAAAAAAAAAAAACCATTCTACTTATTACGGTGTCGCGGAGCGGAGAAATATTAACCAATTATGTCACTCAAAATTTTTGTGAATCACGTGGTGCGGAGATTTTATGCAATCCTATTGGTTAAAATTTCTCGGTTTCTCCGCTCCGCTGCCTCGCTCCGCTGTAATGGACAGGCACCCTTTTTGATGAAAACCTAGTTCATGACGTCACTAATTTGAGCTAGCCTGATTGGTGCAAACTTCATTAGTGACTTCAGTTAGGAAAAAGATTTAAAATTGTACCTTCATGCTATGAAGGGGATGAGTTTGCGGAACGTTACAAATAGAGGAAAACCTGGCTTTGGCAAAAATTTATGTGAAAGGAAAATCCTGTAGGAATGCGACTTTTATAAAATAACCTATTGGGTCAAAGCAGCGTTTTGTTTTTAAGGGTGCTAATTTGATTTTTCTTGTGCCTTACATAGTTTATTGTGCCGTACATTATGTTTCATAGGGAAAGCTGTTTTGATTTTTGTAGGCTTTTTTTGCTGGGAGCGTAGTTTAGGCGACCTGGATTAATCTTACGACTTTTTGTCCGTTTTCACTCATTTTAAGAAATAATTTTCTCAGAAAGCAATTTTAAATACACATATCTTGTTTTTTTTTATATGAGTTTATCTAACTATAATATAAATAGATTAATTATAGCTAGATAACACATAATGGAATAACACATTATATCCAGGGAGTATATTCCCTTGGGATTTAATGTTCGACATTCACGCGGGCGGAGCCGCGGGCAACAACTAGTTTTTTTATAATCAGAAATGTGAGTCTATTTGGGAGGAATAAAGTATTTTTCATTCTTTCTTTATATTTTTGGCTCGCAAAGCCCGTTAAAACGTTGGTCCCAATTGTCGAAGAATTTTGACAGTTTTTACGGAGAGTCAGAAACCAGGAAATCTGGCACCAATCTTGTTGCTTTTGGATTTTAAAATGTCAGTGCTGGGCTGGTCGCTGATAATCACACATTACGCTTTTGCTATCGCATAACCTACATTTTAAAGTTACTGAGATGGTTATAAGTACATACAACCCTAATCTCTTCAAAGTTAGAGTGAACAGGCTCCTTCTAGGTAAGCTCGCTCCATCGTAGACTTTGTCTCTGTCATCTTTGACCTTGACTAGAGTCAAGAGCAAACCCATATCAAATTAAAAAATAAAATAAAAAAAAAAGTAGGAACTGCAATTTTTGAGCAACTTAGAAAATTTAAATACTTTTCGCAAACACAAAATTAACAATGCATTACGTTCCTAAATTACAGTTTTAGAAAACATAATGAAAACCTAACTTTATATTACTGCTGTCTAATGCTAGTCTACAATTGCATCAAACGTCAAAATTATCCTGGTATTTGAGGGCCAATTCTACAAATTTTTAAATAACTTTCACATTTGCATGTTCGGAGATAAGTCCCCCCCTTTTCTCCGAACATGCAAATGGTCATTTATCGTCTAATTTCTTGAACAACTTCATAACCATTTATTTGAAAATTATGAAAAAAATATGATTAAAATCCACACAAGAAGCCCTTTCATTTGATATGTAACACGATATAGTTCAAAAGTGATCCCTATACTAAAAATTTAATCATTTACGTAACGCGTCCGTGTTTGGGTCACAGAATTCCATATGTGTACCAAATTTCAACAGAATCGGGAGCAATTCTGCCAGCCAGTTTTCTCCGGATCCACTGGACAGAGGATCCGGAGAAAACTAGCTGTGACAAATGGACAGACAGACATACACCCGAGTGATCCGATAAGGGTTTCGTTTTTTTTTTCGGAACCTTAAAAGCAGTATTTTTCATAAGTTTTTGACAGATTTCGAATGAGATGCGTATGCGAACGTTACTTGAAAATTAGTAAAATTGGCTTAATTAGTAAAACTCTGATTCAAAAGGAAAACTTCGACCGATCTTTCGACCAAAAATATTTTCCCTTCCAATTCACTCATATTTATTGATATTTTCGTTGCCTAGCAACGCGCATCAAAGCCGCCAAGCGCATAATTTACCCATGAACCGCCCTGCAACTGACAGATTAGAAAATTGTTCTACAAAGCAATTTGAATGAAATTGTTTTGATATCAAAGACATGTAATGCTGTCATTTTAAATTAGCCATGCGCAACGGAAAATGGATTTCTATAACTAAATGAACAATGGTGAACGTTTGCAAAAGTTTTCATTCAGTGAAAAGTTTATATGGATTTTCAAAAAAAAAAATGCGATGATTTTTATACACGTGCCGAGGATAGCATTTTAAAAGATATGACTTGAAATCTATACTAATATATAAAGCTGAAGAGTTTGTTTGTTTGTTTGCTTGAACGCGCTAATCTCAGGAACTACCGGTCCAATCTGAAAAATTCTTTCAGTGTTAGATAGCCTATTTATCGAGGAAGGCTATAGGCTATATATAATCACGCTAAGACCAATAGGAGCGGAGCAGTAATGAAAATTGTGACGCAGTCGAAGTTGCGCGGGTCAGCTAGTCTATCTATATCTATTCTATACTAATATATAAAGCTGAAGAGTTTGTTTGTTTGTTTGTTTGATTGAACGCGCTAATCTCAGGAGCTACTGGTCCGATTTGAAAAATTCTTTCAGTGTTGGATAGTCCATTTATCGAGGAAGGCTATAGGCTAAATATCATCACGCTAAGGCCAATAGGAGCGGAGCAGTAATGAAAATTGTGACGCAGACGAAGTTGCGCGGGTCAGCTAGTGTTATATATATAAGTATTTTGCAATTTCAGTCATTGTTCCGAATTTTCAATCGTTGGTCCCGGCTGTTATTTGCCCGGAGCTCCTTCGTCAAGCAGAAGAATTTTGTTTTAATTTGAAATTGATTTTTATTTGAATTTCGAATTCCCAAAATTAAATATTTTCGTCTCGCGGTTACCCTATTCTTTGAATGGCCTAATCATCTGGCAGCGCGTTCATTAAATGTTGTATTAAACGGTGGCTAGATGTCATTTAGGCCCCTGATTAAACGGCGCCATATAATGAAAAGGCTAAGCCGATAATTAAATGGCTGATGAAGCTAGCTGGCTGCGACATATACTTAGAA
The DNA here is from genome assembly GCA_947578705.1 of Lacanobia wlatinum. Lineage (NCBI taxonomy): Eukaryota > Metazoa > Arthropoda > Insecta > Lepidoptera > Noctuidae > Lacanobia > Lacanobia wlatinum. Next base: position 22,309,817 of record OX388039.1, read on the forward strand.
TATATGGATGGAGTTTCTTGTTACAGACGGGCGTGGCGTTCTGTGGTCTATGTAGATACCGGTACCAAGCTATGTTAATAAGACATAGAGTATGTAGGGAATGCAAGGTCTTCGCTATCCAATGAATGTTGGCCCGCATTCAAATATAAATTAGAGCCAAAGGACCATTTGGTCCTAGGAATTTTAATTGGTTTTCCTAACTGTTGTTATTTCTAAACTTTGTTGATCATTTTGTTACTATTATTTTAAAACCGTTTTTAATGTTATTGCGTTGTTTTAGGAGTTGACCTTTATTGGAAGGTCGTGCTGTTTTAAAGTTACTTCTAAATAAAATCGACCCCAAAATCTAGACGAATATTTTTCCAAAAATGTTGTTTATCTAAAACTACGACTCTTTATTACATATGAATATACAAAAACAAATACACTCAGGCGTCGAAGAATTCCACCGCATCGCCGTCATCCGGAAACGTGCCCAGAAGACTGGCAGCATTGCCACGTTGAATGTCAATACTAATTCTTTGAGCAAAGAATGAGCCAGCCCTCTGGTCACGCAGTGTCGATCAGTCGGCGAAAAATATCCTTAAAAAGGGGACGCGCACTAGGACCCCATGATCCTAGTGTTTATTTATTCTCTTTATTTTATTTAGACTCTTTATTTATTCTGGACTCTGTATCAAATTTACCTACTCTTCTACACCAAAACAATTTCAACGGTTTAGAAAGGAAAAGTTAATAAAAAAAAGGCCAAGTGCGAATCGGACTATCATAAGACTGGTTCCGTATCATAAACAGAATAATCAGGTTTCGTGTACGGGCGCCCCTTTAATTTTTTATTATTTTTTGTTATAGCGGCAATAGAAATACACATTGTGAAAATTTTAACCGTCTACCTATTACGGTTCTTGAGATACAACCCGCTTGCACACAGACGGATGGACGTACAGCTTAGTACGGAACCCCAAAAAAAAAAGAAATCAAGGAATCCTTAATGGTGTCAAATAAATCATTCAAATAATCTAAAATACAGTAACACAGAGACCCTCCCAAAGCTCGAAAATCAAACAAAATTAGTCCTCCCCCTGAATGAACTAATAAACGATATACGGGCGCCGTCGGGTAGATAATTATAGGCTGTCGTATCCAAGATAGTGTGCCAATTCAATAGATGGCTGACCTGACGGCCTTGCAATCAATTTTGTTGGATACGGCTCTAGAAATTGGTAGCTTCTCAATTTGTGTAGGATGTCTATGTCAATTGAAAATTTGATTTAGCTATCTATGAAATAGTTGGCTAGCTAGTCTCGACATAGCGACCGAAATTCGACAAGACCACCCGTACACAGTCAATCTCGAACACGATCTACGATAAAAATCAATGATCTAATCCGTGGATTGCATACCGAAATATGGCCTTACCGAATTTCGGTCGCTAGGCGATCGGTAACTTTGTCGAAACTTTCCGCCCAGGAAATAGCTCCCATGACAGCACTATTCATTTACCCCCACTTCTATTTTGATTACTGAAATAATGACCTCTATTTTTGTTTTTTTTTTACTCAATTTCTTTGGCACTGTATAATTTCATCCATTTTAACGGCACATGTGTGAGTACTGTATATCTTAAACTTAAGCTCTAGCTATCAGTTTTAGGCTTGTTTTTGGCTTGAATGTACCCTGCCGGTTGGGAGTGCCATGCTCACTCAAAAGTCTAGCTGATGGTGGCGTATGCGTTGGATCAATTGGCTCCCTTCAAAATGGTTGAGACGAATAGTGCTAGCGCATGCGTCATATTCGTGAACGGGCGCTGTCAGTTGGGACTGGTCATTTCTCAGCTGCCATGGTTTATTTTAAATATTTCTTTGAATTGTTCCTTTTTTTTTCGGACGCTTTTATCCTGCTCCTCTTTTACATCGTTCTAACATATATGTATAATTTCAACTTGATGTAAACAAAACTTTGTAACAATTTATTATTTTTTAATTAGTGTCCGTGGAGTTTCTTGCACGTTCTTCTCCATAGAGATCTACGCTTTGGAACGTGCAAATAGCTTCATCTTTTTGAACCGGCCGACATTGACAATTCAAAAGTGCCTGGAAATGGTTTATTTGAAATCAATATTTGAGTTGGAGTTTCAGGTTATAAATACCATTTTTTTGTGATTTAATGTATTAGAGAGTGACTTTTATAACAAACTAGTGGACGTCACGCGGTTTCACCCGCGTATTTCCCGTTCCCGTGGGAGAACGGGGATTATATATAGCTTATGTTACTCCCTGATAATGTAGCTACCCATTGCTGAAAGAATTTTTCAAATCGGTCCAGTAGTTTCGGAGCCTATTCATTTCAAACAAACAAACAAATCTTTCCTCTTTATAATATTAGTATAGACTAGCTTTTGATCATTAAGAGGGCTTCCCATACAAGAAATGTGTTTTAACCGACTTCTTCAAAAAGGAGGAGGTTCTATGTTCGGCTGTGTGTATTTTTTATGTATGTTCGCTGATTTCTGCGCTAATTGTGGACCGATTTTAAAAATTATTTTTTATGTTTGAAAGCTTACACTCCTGATGCGGTTAGAATATAATTATGGTATCCCATGAAAATCGAGGGAAATCAAATTTTGTAGGCACATACAACGTTTTTCATATACTTTATCAATTTAAACAATCGTTACTGGTAATAAGAATCCAAGAAAACTGCCACCAGTCTCACCATGGGTAATCGTGTTACCCAGTTTGATGTGTTAAGAAGGATACAGGCAGGCGTATGGGACCAAACAGTATTTTCCATCTCAAAAATGGTTTTGTCGAAAGTCGTAAATCCATAGATTGTTTAATGGTTTTATACTCTCCAAAGATGGAACTTACGAATAAATTACAAAATATAAAAAAAATAAAAAGTTTTACGTTTATAAAATGAACCTCAAACATTGGGCATAAATATTTTCATGCCAATTAAATTACCATTAAGAAAGTTCAACACAAAATTATTCGGAAGTTTTCCAAGGAAACATATTAGTATTATACATCATTAGATAGCTTAGAATATACACTTTGCAACCACGTTCAGTTTTTAAAAAAAATATATTTTTGTTTAATTTTTAATATTTTTTATTGAAGTAAAGAAAATTTAGTTTTTGTTAATTTCAATTGGAATTTTCATTGTTGCCGAAAACTGCCGGTGTCACTTTAATTACTCTATTAGAGACCTTATCTATTCAGTAATATGAGGATTAAAAAAAACTTGCGCGTTTTTTGTGCCAGAGGTGATTTTGAAGCAATAATGTCAATCGGGGAAAAATCCTCGAAAATTACGGTTCTTCTTTTTTACTGTGAAAATATTTAGTTATTATCCTTTGATGTCTATCTTGTTTTTTTCTATTTCTATGATAAAACAATACATTTACAAATTAATAAACAGCTATTATATTTGAAAGAATCTTCCCATGGCACTTTTGTTTGGGGTGGTCACCTTAACCACAAGTATGATGAACTATATTGCTGTGGAAGTTCTATTTATCTGTTGTGATAATTAATTACAATCAGTACTGATTATTATACTATTTCGATGAGAACTGTTATAATCAATTGTCCCATGGTTTTTGCACAAGGGACTAAAATATTAGTCCTTTAAATACCCGTGTTTCAACATACGATTCACCAAAGTGTTCAGATACTTCTTTTCAATAACAATACAACGCACAAAAAACATATTATTATCTAACAATGAGTGAATTCGTTTGTGTTCGACGCGATCTTTGTGATCAAGTAATAAAAGGGAAACTCCCGAAAAAACCACAGCGGTTGTCAGTGAAATTGAAGCCAAAATTAATCAATTGATTCCAACTCTTGTGTCAATAGAAGACAAAGTCATCGAAGTTAAACATCAACTATTTATGACAATGATTGATGGGAAAGTTGCTCAAGTGTTGACGACCACATCATCCAGTGCTACCTGCACTGTTTGTGGAGCAACTCCCAGACAAATGAATGATCTTTTAAAAGTTACAACGAGGGTTGAAAATGAAAATGCGTTTATATACGGATTGTCGACACTACACGCATGGATAAGATTTATGGAAATAATCCTCCATATTTCTTATAATTTAGGTTTTGAGAAGTGGTCTGCAAGACTTGAACTCCAGAAAACGAGCAACTTAAAGAAGACAAGAAAAAAATTGTCCAAAAACGTTTCCGAGAAGTGCTTGGCTTGCACATTGATAAACCACGTCAAGGTTTCGGTAATAGCAATGACGGTAATACGGCAAGGAGATTTTTCCAAAATTACCAATGTTCTGCAGAGATAACCGGGATTGATGAAGAATTAATCAAGAGACTATATGTAATTCTTTAAACTATGTCATCAGGATTTCCTATAAACGCAGAAAAATTCGGTCAGTATACATTGGTAACCGCGCAATTATATGTAAGCAAATATAACTGTGTAGTACCAGTTATATTTGCTTACATATAATTGCGCGGTGCCATCTTCGGTCCATAAAGTACTTATACATGGTGCTAAACTAATAGAGCATTATGCAGTTTTGCCTATAGGACAATTATCGGACGCTCGAAATAAAGATTACAAGAAACATAGGTTACATTACGCTAGATAGTGTACCAGATCAGCAACAAACGAAGACGTTCTGCATATTTTGTTATATACATCTGATCCTTATATATCTAGCTTAAATAAACCAAGTTTTCTAATATCCAAAGAATTGTTTGACGGAGCTAAAGAATTGTTGGAAATAGAAAGTGACGAGTAGGATAAGCGCTTAAAAATTTTATTTGTCATGCAACTGTTTGTTTAATAATAATAATTTAGTTTTAAACTTATTTTAAGCATAAGTGTAACTTTTATTGCTATTTTAATAAAACTGTATAATTTTTTGTGTGTCACACTGTCTACCTATTGCGGTTCGTGAGATACAGCCTGCTGACAGACAGACGTACGATCGGTCGGACAGCGGAGGTTTAGTAATAGGGTTCCGTTGGTTACCCTTTGGGCACGGAACCCTAAAAAGGCTGGGCAGATTGATTTCATTTAACCTAACACTAACTTTGGACTTTATCAAGACTTTTAAATCGTTAGTTATTGTAATATTTTCTTCTACTTTTTCTTTTTCTACAAGATCCATTAACTATCTAAGCATGATCTATCAGAAGCATGTGATATTTGTATCTTCGATACAATTGAAATAATCTTCTGGGGGAACACTTCTTTTATTTCAGTACAAGGTTTAATGTTCTGCTTAAAGTGCGGGAGGCTCCACACTACATAACTGTACCTAAAAGTTCCTGAGCTTCACTTTATAGAGTCTGTACTTAACGCGTGTGGCGTGGCTGTAATAGTGGCATTTGGTTACTCAGTTCATTATACGTCTGTATGTACGTTCCGTACTATGCATACGTATTACAGTTATAACTAGAGGCTGCATTTGACATGAACCTATAAACATGTTCCTAATGTTGATAATTTAAAACAAGTCTCGTCATGCAAACTATTACCCTATTTAGCACGTCAGTGATTTTGCACAGAATATCAAACGTACACATAAAATAAAACACACTCGTATTACTGTCATACAAAAAGTAATTAGCAACAATTTTACTCAATTGCCCATTTATTTTAATTGAAGGGCTTTTAGTTTTCATCATATATGTAGGTATGAATATTCATTTAATCACACTTAACAAAGTTATAAAATGTTTCCAACTTATACAAGGCGTGTGGAATTGTGTAGAGTCAGCAGCATTATTACGCAAACACACTTTAATATTCAATCTTACTTGAACAAAATCCTACTAATGTTTTAAATGCGAAAGTTTGTGAAGATTGAATGGAGAGAGAAGAGAATAATAATTTATTTTCTTACCACAAATTATAGGAAACGTTATCACATAGTCTTCAGACACAATTTCAAAATTAATTTTTGGAAGACTGGTGCCAAAATTAGGTTTTTTAGAAAACCTGTTCACATCAGTTTAGTGACCTGTCGGGTCACCAGATGAATGGATGTTTGTAACTATTTCACGTCAGAACGGCTCAACGGACCTGGATGAAACCTGGCGCACAGATAGATTATAGTGTAGACTGGCACATACGCTATTTTTATCTATATATCTCGGTAGTATTTTCTCTTGGGACAATTTCTGAAATTCACGCGAAGCCGGTGGCCAACGTATCATAAAACACAATTTCAGGAAATATCAATTGAAATTTATTTTCTTTTTGTTCATGACTAACGTTCGTTGCTCACCGTACCTAACAAATTTTTCATTAATTATATCTCAAATCAAAGTCAAACATTAACTTACGTTCTGAGTATTTATACAGTAAGTTATAAAGATGAAAATTCATTTATTTTGGCCACTGTTTGTTTGACTTAACTCAAAAAATTGGAAGTAGGAAAATTGAAACCTTTGTTTAAACCTACATTTCTAAAATGTAAGTGTATCCCAAAAGGCTTAAACCCTCATAGAATCCAAAGAACTTTTTAGTTCCATCGACCATCTGCTCTGCGAGCAGTTTGGCGACCACGTACTGGAAGACGCAGCGTTAGAAGGCCTCTCACAAGGTGGACCAATGACCTGGTGAGGATCACAGGTAGCCGATGGATGCAAGACGCACAGAACCGGTTATTGTGGCGACACTTGGTGGCAGCCTATGTCCAGCAGTGTATGTCTTTTGGCTAATATGATGGTGATGGTGAGAGTCCAAAGTCCCGTAACGTGTGTTCATTCATCTTTTTTCTATTTTGTGAAAAAAGTTGACGATGGCACAATCATCAAGCAATCTGTGTAACCTTTTGCAACTACATTGGAGTCGGCTTTAGACTAACCGGAAGCATCTGTGAACCAGTGTTTTACCAATCCAAACTTCCGACCCAGTACCGGGTAACGCAATACCTTTGATAAGACTAGAGTCAGATTTTCGACGAAAACCGTTGCTTAATCTTGAAAATCAAACCGTGCGGTTCAATTTATTAGACCGCGTTCTAAAACCAGTACTGTAAGGGCGTATTCAGATGTCACGCGCCGATCACGCACAGCACCCGCGCACGCGTTGTGCCCGCCTTAAACCCGCACACGCGCTGCATCCGCCTCGCACACGCCTCGCGCCCACTTATACTTCTAGTGACTGGACTACTTCATTCACTAGGCATAGTGGCTTCCAGGTGTCGTGTGAACGTTTAAACCAAAATGGATTTGACTACGTTAAACAAAGTTCTAATTACATTCTATATGTATAAACAATGGAAGAAAGAAAAAGACAGTAAAAAGATTAATGCGGGGAGGGTGCAGAGCGCGGGGAGGGTGCAGAGCGCGGGTAGGGCGAGCGCAGGGCTGGCGCGAGGCGGGCGCAGGGCGTGCGCTTGGCGTGCGCGTGTAGACCTCGTTAAATGCAATTTTAGATCTATTGATGGATTATAAGAATCAAATTCTTATTTAACAAATTTCAATGAGAGTTGGACGCGGGTGGCGTGCGCTGAGCGTGCGCGTGTCGTGTGAACGCGCCCTAATTCAATAAGACAAATTGACAGATTCACCGAATAACTTAGATCTTGAGCGTTTCAAATTAGTATGGAGCGGAGCGGAGAGATTGCGTAATGTAGGAGACGAAATTGATGATCGCACCGCTCCGTTCTGACAGCCCACTAGTCATCGTAAGACTCATCTTCGCTCAACTCTGACGTCATGTCGTCGTGTTGCTACATTATTATTATAGTTGACGTAGTTAAATTACCTATTATTTAAACGTTACCACTTCGTACGTTGGTGTCTGCGAGAGTAAAAAGACTGTGCGAGTCACTCTTATAGGATGCATCAGAGATTGATTTTTGACTTTCTAAAGATGAGTTAAAATTGTTCTTTTTGCCTCTCTAAACTTATATTCGAAGAGTATTCCTCAAAATTTTAAAAAATACGTATGTCGCGTATTCATCATTTATTTCCAAGAATAAGGACTTGTCAAGTTGTTAATAAAGAAATACTAGACAGAAAAATTGCCGAATCTAAATTATATTCATTAGACTTTGATTTTTTTATAATAGGCAGATAAAAGGATAGCCAGGAGTATCCTTTTCTTTCCAAAAATAGCCCACCCTTTTAAGCCTACGGTATCTTATAAGGCGACAAAGAAGAATTACGTAAAGGGCGTACCTTCACAGAATAAATATTTATAGAACCACTTAAGAATAGCCATTTTTCGTCAGCCACAAAAAATGTGAACGCTATTCATGGTTGATCAGCATAAACAAATGCCAATCACTCTTAAACAATGTTTGCCATAATAAATCAAAGTATAAAGCTGGGTTTACACTAAAGCAACATGTTGTAACATTGTGGCATGCCACACAATGCCACATGCTTCGAGAAAATATTCACGATGGCAACACCGTGCATGATTGTGGCAATATGCCGTAAGTTTGACGAGCGACTTGTATCCGCATTTCAAGGATACGTTTGCTATGGATTTTGATTTTAGAGTATGGTTTAATTAATAGCGGTGTAAAATATTTTGTAGGGTCTGTAAGTGGTAATATTAATTAATTATCTACCAACGTTAAACTCATATAGATTGGTAAAGAATCAAAGGTAAAATACAACAATTTGCAACAAGCCAAAATAAAAATAATTGATCTTAGATCATAAATTTTAGACGTTATGACAATCGCCTTTATCCCGCTACCACGAACAGAATATTACTTTTTCAAAGCCTAAGATCGTAAAGAACCTAGTATTTGTTGAAGAAAACAACAAACACATACACAATTGTTTGTTTAAATTGTATCACAAAGTTGCTTTGGTGTGTGTAGATTCAGCTTTACAGCCCGGACTTGGCCGTCATCCAAGTCCCATCATGTTTCATAGTTGACCTGAGAGTCTATTGATTGCTGTTAGATTGCTACTCCAATACCAGGGAGACTAATTTCGTTTTACGATAAGTAAGTTATAAAGTTAGATAAATAACATTTTTCACAACACCCCGTAAACTAAGGATGAACCAACTATCAGACCTTGTCGTACGGAAAAAGTCATAGACAATTAATTTTTTGTTAAATATTTGTGAACGCAACCTCTGTTAGTACACATTTTTGTCACAGAGGGCTCTTCTCTCTCTCTCTCTCCCTCCCTTGTCAATGTGAAACTAGTAACCGTAATTTCTTTACAATATACTTTTTACTCAACAAATCTTTATAATTGTACCACAAATAATTCCTTTAGTACCTACATAGCGTGTAACTCAAACCAGTGACCCTTATTTAAAGATTTTAATAAAAGTAATTGGTATGTGGGTAAGGTTCGTAAGGGTAAGGTACGTTGGGTCTCGGACCTTCGTTATTTAAATTGGTCTTATTAACTTCCATAATTTCTGGCATTTTCATCATACCAACATTTATCATACCAAAGACCAACAGACAGGTCAAACAATTAAACGGTTTTATTTATATTTATTTTAGTGATATACTAGCTCGCGACCTCGTACTTGATATCCCGTTTGTTCGCGTCCCCGTAAGAATTTCGGGATATGATCTCTTGGTGCTCACCTACACTTCCCAAGGAACCTACATGCCTAATTTCAGCTTTCTACGACCAATAGTTTCGACTGTGCATCGGTTGCCTGTCAGTCACCCAATAACCGTTTGTAATGAAAAGTTTGATTTCAGTAAGTATTCATTTGATCAGAAGAATTGGAATATACTCACACAAAGTATAATAATATGTACAATATGTTACTAGTATATGTTACTAGGTAGTGTAAGTCATAGATAACATTTTTCATACGCCGTATGGTGTCGGCCGGTGTCGTATTGTGCCGTAAAAGAATAATACCATCCCATCACTTTCCGTGGGTGTCGTAAGAGGCGACTACGGGATTCACCAGAGAATGGGCAGCAGCGTTCTCTGTAAAACGCAACACCATACACTGCGATCGCCAACCCGCCTGCCAAGCGTGGCGATTATGTCAAACCCCCCCGCTCCTTTGGGGGAGGCCTATGTCCAGCAGTGGACGTCTTTCGGCTGTTATGATGATGATGATGTAAGTCATAGGAAGTCCGGTCATTCAGCTACATCCGGTCAGATGGGAAGCGGACCTCAACGTAGTTAGAAAAATAAATTGGCCAAGTGCGAGTCGGACTCGCGTATTCCGAACCAATTTCAATTTTTATTATGTTATTTTAATACTACAGACTTTTTATAGGTTTTCCTGAAATCTTTAGGTATAGAACTATTATTTGCATTTTTTTTAATTTTAGGGTCAGTGTCAGTGGTCAGTTTCGGGGATGCGAATGGTAATTTTTGGTCTAATTTCTTGAATAACATCAAAACTATTCATTAAAAAAAAATATGAAACATATAATTAAAACCCTCACTGTAAGCTCTTTCATATTATATGTAATACAATACAGTTGTGAAACCGTTTTTTTTTAATTTTCTAGTTTGGCCCCCAGAAGTAACCCCATACTAAAAATTTATTTATTTACGTAAAGCGTCCGTGTTTGGATCACAGAAGTCCATATCTATACCAAATTTCACAAGAATCGGTTCAGTAGATCCGGAGAAAACTAGCTGTGACAGATGGACAGACAGACAGACACCCGCGTGATCCTATAAGGGTTCCATTTTTTACGGATATTTGGAACCCTATAAAACAAGCCAGATTGATGGATTGGGACAGAGCACCCCTCACATTTTACAATCAAGAATAAACCTGATAACCACGAAGGCCAAAGATTACCCCAAGGACAAAAGGAAAACACAAAATGAATCGGCTCTTTCTCTCACCGTAAAACTTAATCGAATGGAAAGGTTTACTAGCACAAGCAATGGGATGACATATTGGGCACCATAACGACGACACAAGGCGAAATACTCGGCCCCCATAATAGTTCTTCAGGGCGACATGCTCGGGCCCCATAAAGATGCTGCAGGGCGACATGTTGGGGCCCCATAACTAATCGAGTTACAGACGTTAACATGTCATTCGACACATCACAGGACAAGGGACGGAAAATGGAACAAATTAATTATCTTCAAGATCACAATGGACGTGGAGGAAAATCAGGGGAAGAATGTTCTGGTAAATTGGTCGTAGTTTCATGTAATATGGCCGCTGTCTTTTGGGATTTTAGGTTAATTAGTAGCAAATTGAATGTTGTTGTTCTTGGAAGTGTGTCCAAGGTTGCTTCATATGGCTTTGATTGGTTTCGTTATAAATAAGAGTTGTCTTATTAACCGACTTTAAAAAGAAGGAGGTTCTCAATTCGACCGTTTAAATATATATTTCTTTTTATGTGTGTTCCCGTATAACTTCGTCTTTTTCGATGAATCTTGCCATCACGTCAGGATCTGGTGATGGAAACCCTCAGAAATCGAGAGCAACTCTCGAAAATTGTAGACACGCATCTAGTAAAAACTTGATATTCGTGTGTATATCGGATGATATTACAAAACAATGAAGGTTTGGACCTGATGATGGAGACGACAGAGAGTCAAGGGAACTCCACGTCGGTATGTAGGAACTACCAAGTGTTTGGGCTTATTTCATTCGTATTGACGAGACCATTACACCGAAAGCACTAAGTAAGTTTTATTAAATAGGCCCCAGTTCAACGTTACGTTGTGAATGGGTACGCAGGTACCACTAAAAAGTGAAAAATAAAAGAACACCGACTTCCGAAATTTAAGTTATTTGTTTTTGGAAGTCGGTTATATTTTTTGTAAAAAAGTTATTTTGTTATGACTCATTTACATTAGGTCGTTTTGACAGATTCAGTTGCACCACTTGCAGCCCGTATTCGGTCACGAGTAAACGGGTATGCGCGCAAGTTCGCGCAGTCGCGCTCCTGCGCGCTACCTTTCGCATGTAGTCGCTTCGATGTTCTTCAGGAATCAATTGTTGTGTTAATTGTATTTAGATATTATTTCAATGAGGAAAATATCGACAATAGTTTGACAGTGAAAAATGCTTTGCGCTCCGCTCCAAATGTGCGCCGGCCATTATTCTCTCAACATCTCACCGCAGGTCCAGTATGCATGAAGTGGCCAGTCATTCCATCTTGATTGTATGGATTGACAGTTCATCTCACGTATACTTCATCTAAGCTTACAGAATTGTATTGCTATTAATCATATGGTTATTCACATTAGGGTTCCGAACATCCAACGGAACCCTTATAGGATCACTCGGGTGTCTGTCTGTCTGTCCGTCTATCACAGTCAGTTTTCCCCGGATCTACTGGCCCGATTCTGTTGAAAGCTATACATATCGACTTCTTTGACCCAAACACGGACGCGTTATACATATTTTTTTAGTATGGCGGTCACTTTTGGAGGCCAAAATAGAACATTAAAAAAAGTTATCAAACTACTGAGCCTAAAATTTTTTAAAAATGCAGATAATAGTTCTATACCTAAAGACTACAGGAAAACCTATAAGAAATCTGTAGTAGTAGAAGACTGTTGTGTAAAAATAACATGTTTAAAAAATGAAATTGGTTCGGAACCCTTTGCACGCGAGTCCGACTCGCATTGGCCAGTTTTTTTATTTATAAGGCTGATTATAAACGAACTATCAATTTATTCTAGCTCTCGACTATTGATATATAAAACCCAAGATACACACTCAGCATCTCAAAAAGGTCCGCAAAAAACAAGCGCACAATGTATAATTGTGCGCTAGTTTCAAACAGTCTCGCATCGCTCGCCATACTGCACTGCTTTGTAAAAACAACTTTAAGCGATCCGTGTAAGGCTGAATTTACAAAAAAAAATGCGCATCACTCGCCATACTGCACTGCTTTGTAAAAAAAACTTTAAGCGATCCGTGTAAGGTTGAATTAGCAAAAAAAATTGTTTATAGTATAACTACACACAACTCACAGATGACACTTTATACATGTCAGTTTTTGACGACAGTTTCGAGTGCTGCATTTGTTCGAGACTGTGCATCTTGGGTTTTTTATATATCAATGCTCTCGAGATATAATATTATTTGTGTAGCTTAGATAAATGGATGCTTGGTTTGTTTCAGTCAGTATTATAATTACATTATATACAATCGACCCAATAAACGTAATTAACTATTCAACACGCAACGTTCATTACTTGTGGTTACAAGTTGGACAACGCAGAGAACAAAACATTTATATGGCTTACAATATTCTGGCGGAGTTGGCGTTTCATTGTAAAGGCGCGGCTATTCAGTGCTGGGCCACCTAAATCCAAAATGTATTTTCAGTACAGATAATCCCAAATGTATATACTTTTTTGAATATCAAAACTACTTTTTGTACGTTTTAGCCTGAATAATTTTATAGCGATGCGAAATAACAATTTTAATTTTAGTGACTTTTTTCTCGAAAAATAGTCTCCTGTTTTTTTAAGTTCCTGTTATCAATTCGGATGTGTATATTTTTTTAATGTATGTTCATAACTCATTCATATATAAACGGATTTGCAAAATGATTTTTATTCGAAAAAGGTTTAGTCCGAAATCATAAATATCTGATGTAGAATTGCGGAGATGAACAGCTAAGATGGCTAGATATGGACTGGTTGGAATATTTTGGGGTAGCACTAAAAAGTAAAGAATAAAAAACGAACGTTCCAAAATCAAAGAGATTTTGTAGTTTGTAGTGGTTTTTATTTGGAAGTCGGTTGTATTTTTGTAACAGAGTTTATTTTTATGCATTTAGAAGCTCCTGCATTGATGCCCACGATAAGTCACATCTTTACGCCTCCTAGCTGTAACTAATAACGGTCGGTAAACCACAGCCTCTCCGGCGGTCGAGGGATAGGAGATAAGCTCTTACAAATGAGCTGAATCCCCGACGACGGACATTTTGATCAATCGGCTCTGGTGAACGAGAAGATACGGAGGCACCGTATCTTCTCGTTTCACCAGAGCCGAAGGTATTTTTATTTACATTATTTTTCTTGAAAAACAAAATTCGATCCCTAAATAATTGATTAGTTCGTCATATAGATTACCAAAAAAATTTTGCCCACGTATTTTTTTGTCACTTTACTAAAAGTGTAGACGATGTATTGGAGTTTTGCGTGATGTCACGTCACCTAGAAGTGACGTAACAAGGCGAGACTCTTGAAGCTAACTATCTTCATTAGTTGCTATTCATTTGATGAAGCAAAAATAACGTGTCCAACGTATTTTAATAATCTAATTATCGGACGTAATAGTAATTTTTAATTTTTTTATCAAGGTAACATTGCTTTTACGTTACTGCAACTAGAGTTATAAATAAGCATAAAAATTGCCAAAAACTGTACTATATATATACCAGCTTTTGTATACTATATATAAAACCAACCAAGTTCGAATCTGATTCTCACACGAAGGGTTCTACTAAACGAAACGAAACTGAAAAAAAACACCATTCTTGTATGGAGTCCCCTTTAATTTTTTATTAGGGTTCCGAAAAACAAACGGAACCCTTATAGGATCACTCAGGTGTCTGTCTGTCTATCCGTCTGTCTGTCTGTCTGTCTGTCTGTCACAGCCAGTTTTCTCCGGATCCACTGGACCGATTCTGTTGAAATTTGGTACACATATGGACTTCTATGATCCAAACACAGACGCGTTACGTAAATGATTAAATTTTTAGTATGGGGGCCACTTTTGGGGGCCAAGTAGAAACTTTCAAAAAATTTTTTTTTTATCAATATCGTGTGACATATCAAATGAAGGGACTTACTGTGAGGGTCTTAATTATATTTTTTCATAATTTCAAAATAAATGGTTTTGAAGTTTTTAAAGAAACTAGACGAAAAATGACCATTCCCCCCCCCTTATCTCCGAAACCACTGAGCCTAAAATTTTGAAAAAAAATGGAGATAATGGATCCTTTACCTATAGATTACAGGAAAACCTATAAGAAGTCTATAGTGTTGAAATAACATGTTAAAAAAATTAAATTCGTTCGGCACCCTTTGCACGCGAGTCCGACTCGCACTTGGCCAGTTTTTTTTGTTGTTATAGCGGCAATAGAAATACTCACTCGGTGAAAATTGCAACTGTCTACCTCTTACGGTTCTCGTTGTCACGACGGGCGGACAGCGGAGGCTTAGTGATTGGGTTCGGTTGGTTATCCTTTGGCTAAGGAACCCTAACAACTAAATTATTACAGTCTGGGAATACTAAAATTACCATTAATTTCAATCTTATTATTAGCACAAGTTTTGTAGAATTTTGATCCCATTCGTTTTCTATTGACATAAGTAATAGTAGACTTTAATATAAAAACTGGCCAAGTGTAAGTCGGACTCGCGTGCGAAGGGTTCCGAACGAATTTTTTTTTAAACATGTTATTTTAACACTATAGACTTCTTATAAGTAAAGATCTATTATCTCCATTTTTATCAAAATTTTAGGTCTGTAGTTTCGGAGATAACCCCCCTTATCTCCGAAACTACAGACCTAAAATTTCAATGGTAATTTTTCGTCTAATTTCTTGTATAACTGCAAAACCATTTATTTTAAAATTATGAAAAAAATATAATTAAAACCCTCTCAATAAGCCGTTTCATTTGATATGTCACACGATGTTTTACAAAAAACGTTTTTTTTTTTTATTTTCTAGTTTGACCCCCAAAAGTTTTTGTGTCACAGAAGTCCATATGTGTACTAAATTTCAGAATCGGTCCCGTGGATCCGGAGATAACTGGCTGTGACAGACGGACAGACCCGAGTGATCCTGTAAGGGTTCCGTTTTTTGTTCGGAACCCTAAAAAATATATATTTCGCATCTTCACAATGATTTCACACAATCTTTTATGTTTTTACAGCTTAAGTTAGACGTCTTATCTAACAAAAGGTTTTATAATAATATCTTAGTTTCAGTACTATATTGTATAGAGAGTCATAAGACTCTTTCAAGGAACACGCAGGCTTAGAAAACATAGCTGTCACCCGCCACTCAGCCCGCATGAATGTGGAAATTAACCCCAAGGGAACATAATCCCGGGGATAAAAATTAGTACCGTGTATGTGCTATTTCCGACTGTGATCTATTTCGATGTCAAAAAACTTGTCTTTTCCATCCATATCCGTTCAGTCGTTCTGGCGTGATTGAGCAACAAACATACATACGTTTAAGCTTTCGTATATCTATACTTCTATACCAATACTATAAAGAAGAAAGATTTGTTTGTTTGTTTGTTTGAATTGAATAGGCTCCGAAACAACTGGACCGATTTGTAAAATTCTTTAACATTGGATAGCTACATTATCAGGGAGTAACATAGGCTACATATTATCCCCGTATTCCCACGGGAACGGGAACTACGCGGGTGAAACCGCGTGACGTCCACTAGTTTCTAATAAATAAAAATTTCGTGACACGGTGTTTCTTACCGAACTCCTCGGAAACGGGTCAACCGATTTTGTTTGTATAATATAATAATAATATTTATTTGCTTAAAAACATGGTATATAAAGATGGTAGGATACAAAAAATTAGCAAGAGCAAACATGTTTTTGCTTAATAGTGACTAGTGGACGTCACGCGGTTTCACCCGCGTAGCTCCTGTTCCCGTGGGAGCACGGGTATAAAATATAGCCTATGTTACTCCCTGATAATGTAGCTATCCATTGCTGAAAGAATTTTTTAAATCGGTCCAGTAGTTTCGGAGCCTATTCATTTCAAACAAACAAATCTTTCCTCTTTATAATATTAGTGTAGATAAGCGTGCAAATTTGAACAAGCATATTTAACATTTAAAGTTAAAGAATTCTTGAATATACGGTAAGTATGAGAATATGTGGTAGGCTTTTTTTTTTTTAGTTGGCAAAACAACGTATGCCCGGTCAGCTAGTTTTAATATATAAGATTATGTCAATCAAAACACATAATACGTACTAAAATCAAACACGCATTTTTTGCCATACGTCAAATTAGTATTTCACAAACTCGTTGCTAGCTGTCACTTAAGTATGACGCCACAAGTCATATATAGACAGATATCTACTTCGTCACTAGATATATTATCTCATAGACAAGGAATTTTGGACCGCGTTGATTAAATCATGGTTGATATTAAATTGTCTAGGAAATCCCGCGCGTAGGGAATAGTGGAGGAAACTATCATAATATATTAGACTTGCCAAGTAGGTTTGGTCACCAACTCAGCTCCCTAAGGACTAAATACACGTCGATGCCGAATGGATTATGACTACATATTATGCTGCGGTCACACTACCGTAATATGGCAATAATTATGGCCATAATTGGTGTTGTTTCAGTTGGTTCTGTTTCAATTATGTCCATAATTATTGCCATATTACAGTAGTGTGGCCGTAGCACTATAGGGAACGTGCAGGAACTATAGGTGGCAGCACAGAAGGGTCATTGTCAAGTATATTTTACTTGTGAGTTTCGAAATTGCAACGCTAGGTGGCACGGTCTACTTCTTACTCGTGGCCCCAAAACAGAGCATGCAGAAACTATAGGTAGTGTCAATGTCAAGTTTTCCTAACGTTAACGAACTCCTCCGAAACGGTTCGACCGATTTTCATGAAATTTTGTGTGTGTATTCGGTAGGTATGAGAATAAGTGGTAGGGTATTTTTTTTGTTTTTGTATCGCAAAACAACGTTTGCCGAGTCAGCTAGTAATGTATACCTATTAATTCAGTATCACATAGAAATTCTCTTTTACAGATGTTTCATTGTGACACTGATACTTATTGAACTATATCTCTGTTTCCACAGATGTCTAGTTTCACAGAACAAGTGAAGAAATACTTTATGAATGTGTATGAATACAGTCTGTATTCTTCGATATAACATAAGCGGTCTTCGTATATTTCGCGATACATTAATATCGTTGAAATTCTAGTCTTATATAAAAATCTATGTAAAAAATATGTCGTTCGTATATTATATTCATACCATCGGAAATAGATTTGATTAAATGTTAGATGATAAAATGTTTCTTTTGCCCCAATAGGGCTTTTGATTTATATAAATCAACTAATTGACCCGCGCAACCGCGTCTGCTCCGCTTCTATTGGTCTTAGCGTGATGATATATAGCCTAAAGCCTTCCTTAATATGGCTACCTAACACTAAAAGAATTTTTCAAACCGGACCAGTCATCATCATCATCATATCAGCCGAAAGACGTCCACTGCTGGACATAGGCCTCCCCCAAGCGTCGCCACAACGACCGGTCCTGTGCGTCTCGCATCCATCGGCTACCCCCGACCTTCACCAGGTCATCGGTCCACCTTGTGGGAGGCCTTCCAAAGTTACGTCTTCCGGTACGCGGTCGTCACTCCAGAACTTTTCGGCCCCATCGACCATCTGTTCTGCGAGCAATGTGCCCTGCCCACTGCCACTTTAGTTTGGCGATTCTTCGGGCTATGTCGGTAACCTTGGTTCTCTTGCGAATATCATCATGCCTGATTCGATCACGCAAGGAAACCGCAAGCCAGAGCCCCAAGTCTGCTATTACAATAGTGTCAGAATGGTCTGTCATTGATTTCATAATGGTTGATTTTGACAAGATTCTATTCCATTTCTTTCAATGGAGTGTCAGTGGTTGACCACTGGAAAGTCATAATGACGCTTTTATATCCAACCATTATGAAATCAATGATAGACCATTCTGACACTATTGTAATAGCAGACTTGGGGCCCAGTAGTTCCTGAGATTAGCGCGTTCAAGCAAGCAAACAAACAAACTCTTCAGCATTATATATTAAATAGTATATAGATAAATCAATAAATATAAAGTTCTTCCGTTGCTGACTGATTGAGTGTCTGAGTGACTGACAGACAACGCACAGCCGAAACTACTGGTCGCAGAAAGCTGAAATTTGGCACGAAGCTTCCCTACACTCCGTAGGGGTGTAGGGAAAAGAGACGATTTCCCGAAATTCCTTCGGGAACCGGAAAAACCGGGATATGTGCGTACAAAGTCGCGGACAAAAGCTAGTTAAATATAAATAGAATAAATTATAATACAAGCCTATTGATATATAAAAACCCAAAATACACACTCAGCATCTCAAAAACGTCCGCATAAAACAAGCGCACAATTTAAAATTGTGCGCTAGTTTTAAACAGTCTCGCATCGCTCGCCATACTGCACTGCTTTGTAAAAACAACTTTAAGCGATCCGTGTAAGGTTGAATTTGCAAAAAAAAATGTTTATAGTATAACTACACACAACTCACACATGACACTTGATACATGTCAGCTTTTGACGACAGTTTCGAGTGTTGCATTTGTTCGAGACTGTGCATCTTGGGTTTTTTTATATTTCAATGTACAAGCCACATAATTAAATAGAGTCGTCATTGACACTATCATGTCAGATTATTCAGCTTATATCCTTTATAGTGCTCTGCTGTTTAATAACTATATGATATTCATTATCTTCTAGTTAATAATCTTTTAATCTAAGTCATAACCGATAATTATTCGTAGAATGCGTACCTGAAATGAACATGCCAATTGGTACGCTGCTTGTGAAATTGATACGAAATGTTTGCTAGATGTATTGAATTTAATTATTCGTTTACTCCGAAAAAAAAAACCTGTCAAGTGTCGGACTCGCACACGAAGGGTTCAATCAATCAATCAATCTTTATTTGTAAACACAGGTATTACAATAAAGGTCTTATGTAAAAAGGGTTCCGTACCATAAACCTTAATTTTAAGGGTTCCGAAAAAAAAAGGAACGCTTATATGATCACTCGGGTGTCTGTCTGTCCGTCTGTCACAGCCAGTTTTCTCCGGATCCACTGGACCTATTCTGTTGAAATTTGGTACACATATGGACTTCTATGACCCAAACACGAACGCGTCACGTAAATCATAAAATTTTTAGTATGTGGTCACTTTTGGGGGTCAAACTAGAAAATTAATAAAAAAAGATTTTTGAACAATATCGTGTGAAATATCAAATGAAAGGGCTTACTGTGAGGGTTTTTATTATATTTTATTCATAATTTTAAAATAAATGGTTTTGAAGTTATTAAAGAAACTAGACGAAAAATTACCATTGGGGCCCTTATCTCCGAAACTACTGAGCCTAAAATTTTGAAAAAAATGGAGATAATAGATATTTACCTAAAGATTACAGGAAAACCTATTAGAAGTCTGTAGTGATACAATAACATGTTAAAAAAAAAATCGTTCGGAAGCCTTTGCACGCGAGTCCAACTCGCACTTGTCCAGTTTTTATTAATTGTTGTTATAGCGGCAATAGAAATGCACAAACTGTGAAAATTTCAGCTATCTATTACGGTTCTTGAGGTACAGCCCGCTGACAGACGGACGGACGGACGGACGGACAGTGAAGGCTTAGTAATAGGTTTCTTTCGTTACCCTTTGCGTACGGAACCCTAAAAATGGAAGTGAATTCACAAACACCGAAAACGATAACTGGGCTCACAACGCGTTGTAGATTCTTTCAAACGGCTACATCGCGAATGGAATGGAGAAATTAATACGGTTACAATGTCATAGTGTTGTTGAGCAGACGAATTTAATCATTTGACGCAATGGATCTGGAGATCCTATCGATTGTAATAGATTTTATGTAATTTAAACCAATGCCGCAAGAGAACCAAGGTTACCCACATAGCACGGAGGATCGCCAAACTAAAGTGGCTGTGGGCAGGGCATATTGCTCACAGAACAGAAGGTCGATGGGGCCGGAAAGTTCTGGAATGGCGACCGCGTACCAGACGCAGCGTTGGAAGGCCTCCCCCAAGATGGACCGATGACCTGGTGAAGGTCGCGGGTAGCCGATGGATGCGAGACACACAGGACCGGTCGTTGTGGCGACGCTTCGGGGAGGCCTATGTCCAGCAGTGGACGTCTTTCGGCTGATATTAAGTATTGTACACTAGCTGACCCGCTTAACCTTTTCTGCGTCACATGTCAATGCTCCGTTCCTATTGGTTGTAGCGTGCCTTCACAACGTGCTATCCAACACTAAAATATTTTTTCAATTCGAACCAGTAGTTCCTAAGATAAGCACATTCAACCAAATACACAAACACTTTTGCTTTATTATATTAGTACAGATGTTGTGCAATATTAGTAGGAAGAAAAATTTAATAAAAATTCAAAACACTCGACATCTAAATGCATCAAAAAATTCACGCATTCTTATCAAATATTTCGGCGAGCAATAAAAGGATGTTTGCAGACACCGTAGCCACCTCGTACCTACAGTTAAGACCTGGCAAGATAACGCTATCACGGATCAAAGTATTACAGGATTTGCCGATATCTCGTGTGTAATGTAAAATTAAAGGTTATATTTAAGACTTTGTTGTTTACCGCGGTTAGAGTGACATGTGGTATGTGGTTGATGTGAATCTGGGGGCTACACTCTAAGTGTACCCGAATTCCGTATATTCGGGCTTAGTTCCAGGCGTATATTACTCCGTACCACCTACGGACTTACGATTAGTCCCGAACCCGAACTATGAATGAATGAATGAATGATCGTGTTGTCATTAATTCTTAGTGGTTAGGTGATACGGAGTAGAATACGCCCGCAACTAAGCTCGAAACTACGGACTTCGGACTTCAAGAGTAGCGCCCCTGTTCGCTGTTTTGGGCTACTTTTGCTGGGGTGAGTCAGAAGTTGAGGCATTTTATGGACATAGACAAAGAAAAACAGTGGAATTCACACGGAAAATCTCTTTCATTTAGTTGTGCGTCTTGTGCTTAGTAATATTTTCTTACAACAAAAATTAACTTCAAATTTTCAATAGTAGTTTCTAGTTTCTTTCAATAAATAAAGTGTATTCCCTATAATAATAATGTTTATTTATATTTAGGTAGGTACATGTCAAAAATAAATTAAGTCGCCATATCAATAGCACATTTAAAATAGTAAAGATCTAGAATTCACGATAAATAAACCAAAATAGATTTAAATTGAAGAAACTAGATATCTCGTTTAGTAATTGTTATTCTAGTCTCCTAGTATGTAAATATATTAAGCAGATGTTTGTTTATGTACGACGTGAGGTCTTTATTTGTGCGACAAGACTATCTCAGCACTGAAGCAGCTGAAACTACGTAGCAAGCCGTTCTATCATTCTGAAGTGTCGTTTTGTCTAAGAAGTCTTACAGAGCTGAAGCTGCTGAATTTACGTTTTACCAAGCATCGCTTGTTTGAGAGTTTCGGAAAATAAAAACTTAAAATAAATGTTTTAAATGATAAAATGTCACGTCTTTCAATTCCTTTATTTTTGAGATAACACAGAAAAGCTACTATATGGTTATCTTGATTTTTATAAAGAAAACAAGCTTTTGCCCGCGAGTTCGTACGCACATATGCCGTTTTATCCCCGTTCCCGTAAGAATTTCGGGAAATCCTCTCTTAGTGTGGGAGTGTAGGGGAGCACCTCTACACTCCCCAAGAAACCTACGTGCCAAATTCCAGCTTTCTACAATCAATAGTTTCGGCTGTGCGTCTGTCAGTCACTTAATCTGTTAGTAACGGAAGAATTTTATAAAAATACTAGTGGACGTCACACGGTTTCACCCGCGTAGTTCCCGTTCCCGTGGGAGTACGGGGATAAAATATAGCTACTCCCTGATGATGTAGCTATCCATTGCTGAAAGATTTTTTCAAATCGGTCCAGTAGTTTCGGAGCCTATTCATTTCAAACAAACAAACAAATCTTTCCTCTTTACAATATTAGTGTAGACTAGCTGACCCGCGCAATTTCGTCTGCGTCACAATTTTCATTACTGCTCCGCTCCTTTTATTCTTAGCGTGATGATATATAGCCTAGAATTTTTCAATTCAGACCAGTAGTTCCTGAGATTAACGCGTTCAAGCAAACAAACAAACTAAACTCTTCAGCTTAAATATTAGTGTAGATTGATATTGATTAGGATAATATCTTAATATTTTGGGTAGATTTTTCCAGCCATGTCAGTGTTTTTCACTTTATATCCTGCATTCGGTCTCCATTATCTACTACTATTTACGTTCCATCTCTTGTGAAAATATATTCCCAAATATACAAACTCAGTCACTTGTTCTCTCAGTCCATATCATCATTATTTTCATATCACGATTTATCCTCTTCTCCGTCAAACACAACAAAAGCAAAAGATTTTGAATTGCAAATAAGCTGACATATATGTATTTTTAGTATTTACTTGAAGTTTCGGGTTTAAAGATAAATAAAACAGTTCCTTAGCTTATTTCCTGCCACTTTCTTAATAGAAATATTATTTCAAAAGAAAGTTTATCAATGGTAAACTGAACATAGACTTTCATTTGTATATTTTGCAACTTATTATACGAATGATATTCATTATTATAACGAAAACGGTTCTCTCTAAGTATTACACTTTGACAATCAGACTACTAAATCTATACTAGCGTATAACGCAAAAAAAGTCATGTTGGAATAGGGACATATTTTTGTCTTCCAAAAAAATTAAAAACCGCATGAATAGGTATCACATCTACATCACTAGATTCATATCATACTAGCACTTCGCCCGCGACTTCGTCCGCGCTGCAATGTTTTTAAGGATCCCTAATTTTTTCTAGAAAAATCTATATCTATACTAATATATAAAGCTGAAGAGTTTGTTTGCTTAAACGCGCTAATCTCAGGAACTGCTGGTCCGACTTAAAAAATTGTTTCAGTGTTAGTTACCCCATGTATCGAGGAAGGCTATAAGCTATATATATCATCACGCTAAGACCTATAGGAGCGGAGCAGTAATGAAAATTGTGACGCAGACGAAGTTGCGCAGGTCAGCTAGTTATATACTAAAACCTTCCCCAGGAACCACTCTATCCATTGGTGAAAACAGCATGAAAATCGGTGCAGGAGTTTTTGAGTTTATCGCGAACAGACAGACAGACGCGGCGGAGGACTTTGTTTTATAATATGTAGTTATAGTGAAGTTCCCATGAACAAAGCTACAAGAATCTTTTGTTACTTGCATGAAATTGTTATTTATTTATTTAAACTTTATGAACAGTAGTGGTACATGGGCGGACTTAATGCAACAAGGCATTCTCTACCAGTCAACCTTTCATTATCAATATTATTTTAAGAGTAGATTACATGACTGTCTTGGATTTCTACGGGTCTAAAAAGGCCACCTTAGCAGAACCAGAAAGCACATCACGCTACCCGTCACTGTCAAATTTTCCCAATCAATCTTGAACCTAAAGTTCTAGCGATAAAGATGAAAATTAAATTTGACAGATTGTATGATTAATGTTATGATTCTACTAAAGTGGCCCTTTTAAGAACCCCTGATCCGTTTGAGTACTTTTGTGGCCTTTCCAAGCGTCCTTACTGTTTGTCAAATCGTTGGTTCTAAGTTGAGGCACGCGATAACTGACAAATGCTTCGTCAGCATGGCGCTGTTGGCAATTTTTAAGGGTCCGTACCTGTCCGTTCGTCCGTCCACCCGTCCGCCCGTCTGTCCGTCATCGAACTGTATCTCAAGAACCATAATAAGTAGAAAATTTAAATTTTGACGCTGTAACAACAAATAATAAAAATTAAATCAAAAATAAAAGGGAGCTGCCACACAAGAAACGGTTTTTGGTACGGAACCCTTCGTGTGAGAAACCGACTCGCACTTGCCCGTTTTTTTTTGGGACATTGTCTATAGAAATTAAAAGCTATAAGTTCTAATTTTGGCCACACACCAAGAAATCCTTGTGCAGCCATTAAGTAGGTATAAGTTTCTCTTATTTTTAACGAGCATCACATAAACGTCTAACAAAATTCATAGAATCGACAACTCTAATAAAACGAACACGAAACCAGTAAATATTTTGACATCCGTTTCTGAATCCCGCTCTTAAAAGTCTTAACTCACTCTTAACAGTTTTACAGCGCCATAAAAACGTTTGCCTACTTTCAGTAAATAACTCTAAAGCCCGGACTCCACCAAAGCGGAAACGAGACGAGCGGAGCGGAGATGTTATTTACATATCTCGTCTTCACTCAGCTTAAGTGGATATCACTGAACGGAGATGTCATATTTGTATAGCGCGATGGACGCGGAGATGTGACCAGCAGGGCTACTATGACGTGTCAATGCGATCATGATTAAGCTGAGGAAAAGGGATAGTGTTATGCGTCTTGTATAACTCTGTCTCCTTCCCACACCTTCTACACGATTGTTTTAAGACGTCATTGTAGGCCAGTTGTTCCTTGCTGTGATTGAACTGGGCCGCGGTACAAGGCGGCGATGTGAGCCTTGCCTCGCAGCTGAGACGAGATATGTGCGGAATGCAGTGAGCGGTACCCGCACCGCCCCCCCCCCCCCCCTACGTCGCAAGCAAGAATAAACTTTTTTTGTAATAACGACATGACTGAGACATCTACTTTTCGGGTCAGATCGCACTAAACTGTTCGTTCACATTCAACACTCGCCGCACGCAGCTCAGTTCCGCTCTAGTCAGCGCAAATCTCCACCCTAACCAGTACACTACTCCGCTACAGTCTAGCCAGTATACTTCTCCGCACAGTTTCGGTGGATCCACCCTAGCTGAAAAACATTTCTTCTCGTCTCTGCTTCGGACATCTCTGCCCATCTCCGCTTTGGTGGAGTCTGGGCCTGAAACGAGGTTTTCATCCTATTTTTGAAGACAGTATTTAGCCTGAGGACTTACTGCTTGTGTGCTGTTTTCTTTGAAGTTTTAGTCGGAGAAAATGCAGCCGAATTGTTTTGAGAGAATTATTTTGTAATGGGGAACGGGTTTTCATGCAAAAGGGTAACTTGCTTGAGGGCAAATGTGTTATTTTTGGATTTAGAAGGTAATGTGGTGGAACAGGGTGTGACAGAATTAGACTTAATATTTTAAGGGTTCTGTATCTCCAAACTCATGTAACAAGTAACAAGGTGTCACAGTACAACTTAAAGAAAAAGTCCGAAAATCGCTAATTTGTATTTACATGTATACGAACAGTTTTGTTTTTGCCATTACATTTTTTTTTTTACTATATATACGCATACGTTTGACCACTATCTCACCTGATGGTAAGCGATGATGCGGTCGAAGATGGAGCACGTTTGCCTAGAAGCATCCTATTCACTCTTGTCTTAAAAATTCCCAGGTTGTAGCTATCTGGAAACACAGACTCTTGTAGGGAATTCCACTCCTTAGCTGTACGCACTATGAATGTGTTCCCAAAACATTTTGTGCGTGTGGGTGGGATGTCCGCCATGTACCGGTGGCGCATCGCATCGTTCGTCTTGTGGTCCGATGATGGAACGGGCTTGGCAGAATTAAGTCATGCAATTCCGTCGCACACTCCCCAAAATGCAACCGATAGAAAACCGACAGGCCAGCAACTCGGCGTCGATCCTCAAGACTTTGGAGCTTCGACTTGACGAGCCTGTCATTACCGATGATCCTCTTGGCTCGTTTCTCAATTGACTCGAGGGCATCAAGCTGGTATTTGGCAGATCCGTCCCATAGATGAGGGCAGTATTCCATACACGATCGAACTTGCGCTTGATAGAGCTTGAGCAGCTGTTCAGGCGTGAAGTACCGTCTCACCTTTGATAGGACCCTCAATTTTCTGGCAGCCACTTGAGCCTTTGCCTCTATGAAAGGGCCAAAATTGAGGGTAAATGTTAACGTAACACCAAGAAGCTCAAGTCGGTCGGTTATCGGCACGGTTACACCTCGAAAAGATAGAACTAGACGTTTTACATTTTGCAGATCAAGAATTGACTGTGATGTAGGTATATCGACGTATGGGAGAATATTTTTTCAACTACTAAGTTATGTTTGTCCTTCAATCCAACTTATTTTTTTGAAAGAGTAATGTTACATAGTTTATAAACTTCAGTATTAGTAAAACAGGGTGAATTGTATCACAGGGGTAAATGGAAACAAAACTTTGAATGATATTTTCACTTGAATTCTACGTTATTGGTTTCTATTAAATTATCAATCTTTAAAAACTAATATGTATTTAAAAATTGGAGTACTTAAAATGGGTTCGAAATTATAACATTTTTTGTCATGGTTTTGGGACAGAAAACTTAAAAACCGACGACTATGCGTGACGCAGTTGAACGACTTTTAAAAGATTTTTGAGATTAAAAGCCCGCAGTGTCTCGTTCGTACTAGGGTGTGAAACAAGTTTTTCCACTTTGGCACAGGTGTCCTAAAACATGTTGGTACCTATCTCGAATTCGTACCGTACCTACGTATTCGTACTTAAACACGTTTAGACTTAGCATTTCAGTTCTCACTGAACACTTTAAGAGAACAAGTTCTTCTGATCTTTGATTGTTTTAATAAACAAAGCATAGATATCAAACCATGGGCATGACACTGCATGATTATACTCGCTTTCCATGCCCACATCCGATGTCTTATTCATAACTAGCTGACCCGCGCGGCTTCGCTCCCGTCAACTGGCTACCCTACCTACCCTACTCTATCTACTTACCCTACCTATCCTACTCTACCTACTTACCCTATCTACCCTACCCTACCTACCCTACCCTACCTACCCTACCTACCCTACCCTACCTACCCTACCCTACCTACCCTACCCTACCTACCCTACCCTACATACCCTACCCTACCTACCCTACCCTACCCTACCTACCCTACCCTACCTACTCTACCCTACCTACCCTACCCAGTATCCTATGTCCGTCTCCTGGCTCTAAGCTACCTACCCACCAATTTTCAGCCATACCGGTAGGGCCGTTTTTGAGTTATAAATAGTGTAACTAACACGACTTTCTTTTATACATATAGATGTGAAAGTCCTGACATTCTCTAATTTATCCGTAGGTGTATGTTGTAGGTATGTTCTAGAATGAACATAATTTGTTTCTCAGCCATAATATGGTTTAACCTTTAATTCTTAAAGCAAAAGTTAGTATATCTTATGTCAAATTATAATTTCCGCGAGTAAATTTTCTGTTCATATTTCATACATAAACATTTCTCTGAAATTGAAATATTACGCATTCAACTAAGTTGTTATATTTGCTAATTAGTAAGTACTCGTACTTATGTGTAATTTACACATTATGGTGTTTATGCAGTTTGTTGTGAGCCAGCCTTTAGATCTCCATTTTTTATTGTGAAATGCGAAAAAACTGGCCAAGTGCGAGTCGGACTCGCGTGCAAAGGGTTCCGAACGAATTTGTTTTAACATGTTATTTTAACACAGTAGACTTCTTATGGATTTTCCTGTAATCTTTAGGTAAAGATCTATTATCTCCAATTTTTTTCAAAATTTTAAGCTCAGCTGTTTCGGAAAAAAGGGATTAATTAAGGATGGTTATTTTTCGCCTAATTTCTTGAATAACTTCAAAACCATTTACTTTAAAATTATGAAAATAGTATAATTAAAACCCTCACTGTAAGCCCTTTCATTTGATATGTCACACGATATTGTTAAAAAAACTTTTTTTTACTTTCTTATTTGACCCCCAAAAGTGACCTCCATACTAAAAATTTTATTATTTACATAACACGTCCGTGTTTGGGTCACAAAAGTCCATATGTATACCAAATTTTAACAAAATCGGTCCAGTGGATCCGGAGAAAACTGGCTGTGACAGACGGACAGACGACAGACAGACAGACAGATTTCCGTCTTTTGTTTGGAACCTTAAAAACGTTTGAAATGTTATACAAGTCATATTAAGTAGTGAATTTTAGTTGTGTTGTGGTGAACGAGGACAAAAACAGAATAATAGTGTCGACCGAAAGACAATCTGGCTAGTGTTTTCCCAAATTACTATGATGCAGTTGAATATATAAGTGCGGTAAAGGTGCGCTTCCCTGTTGCGCAGGGTGTGGGGCAGGACCAACAGTATCCTAAGCATGATTTCTAGTCGCCTGGACTGTATTTAAGTAGGTCGCTGTTGTGGAATCTCGCATGGTTTGTCGCAGCAGTGAACCACCATTATTTCTTTTGTTGTTTTGTTTGTATTAGTGTTTACTAACTTAGTCTTAAGTTTTGCTAACAGATAAGTCGTGTTACTCGTAAAAAAAAAAATCTATTCTATTCTAAAGCGACTGCCTATCTCAAGCCCTTCACAAACTAGCTAATGGGTATCACTCGTCAAAACTCTAGTATACAACAGAATGTACGCATTACCTGAAAAGAGATCATTTTATTCATCATTATGAATTACTTTTACTATAGGACCACCCATAGTAATAGTTATACATAACGATGAAAACAGCTGTTAAGAACATTTTGTCGACTTATGTGCATACAAAAGCATGTGGCAGCCAATTTCTGATATAATTAAAATTACAAATAATATAGTTATACTAGTTTAAAGTTTTAAAAAAACATTGCCCCATATTAGAAATTTCTCCTGTATCGTGGGTGCCTTTACAAACATATAAACACACATACACAAGGAGCCAGACCCTGAACAACTATCTGTAGGCCTTATAAATATTTGTTCCGTGCGGGAATCGAACCCGCGTCACGCAGCGCAGAAGTCAATCAGTGCTGTGTCGTGTATATCATGAATTTTATGAGACCTTGATTTTAACTGTTTCTATACATATGCTTACTCTTTATAAATCCATACCAGAGAATAACGTACTATACAAAAAGAAAGAAAGATAGGAAATAATATTTATTCCTTTTAGTTCCCGATTAATACGAGAGCTTACCTGAATAAGTCAATTGCAGACAGAGCACCTTCCAATAACTTGAACTTTAAATTCACTGAGAATCAATTTCAGGATTTCCTTTGTAGTTTATGCTAAGATGGAGACATACATCTGGAATGTTATATTAAAGGACCAGTGAATGCGCAAAAGACAAAATCCATTTGTGAAATTGTTGAGTCCATTTTTATTGAGTTTAATTTATTTTTGGAACATGAAAGGTAACAAAAGTGAACTTAATGTCATGGATAATGTGACATTCTCTACTAGATAAGTTTCTGAATTTCAATTCTCGTACTTAGTAGACGTTCAAATTCAATACGCAATATTACCTCATCCCACACGCACATCCACATGGTGGACATCCCACCCACACGCACAAAACGTTTTGGGAACACATTCATAGTGCGTGTAGCTAAAAGAGTGGAATTCCCTGCCGGAGTCTATGTTTCCTGGTAGCTATAACCTGGGAGTCTTTAAGTCAAGAGTGAATAGGTTACTTCTAGGCAAGCGTGCTCCATCTTCGACCACATCATCGCTTACCAACAGGTGAGATAGTGGTCAAACGCGTGCCTATCAATAGTAAAAAAAATACCTATCTCGGCGACAATCAGTGTTTAAGACTTGAAAGAAAAGAAGAGAATTAGAAACGTTTTTGAGATATTGCGACTGCGACGAGAACGAACATTCTTTAAAATACGGGAATTGACCTGAGATAACAAAAAGGTTTTCTGTGCTTTAAAAATATCACTTGAAAATGTCATGCCCATATTTTCAGGAATGTGCAGGAATTGGCGCATGCCAAATTTCAGCGCTCTATGACCAACAGCTTCAGCTGTGTCAGTCACTCAGTCATCAGTAACGGAAGAATCTTACATCTATATTTTTTTTTGTTTTTTTTTCTGATGTATATTATCAAATCGCACGGTAAACTCTGCTGGCGCGATGCAGGATTTCAACCTAGTAGTTCGCTGCTAGTTGGATAGATGGCGACGCGGTTCTTTTTGTTGCGATGTAGCCGCCTGGTGCCTAAATAGTTACACAACTAATATTATTTTTTCATTTAATTTCCAATTAATAGCGGCCAATATCTTTAATTGAAATGAGAACTTGTTTTTTTTTGTTTGTAGTTTGGAAGAAAGTCTTTTGAACAACACGTAGAAAATGGAAAGTCATATAGAATACGTCTTCCTACTACACGTGACTGCTGTTTCAGAACCTGTCGTCCTCATTGATCAGACATTATAAGAACAAAGTGCCGCCACGGCCAGAAGTTCTACGGGCTCATCGGGTCATCTACCTTAGTGCTCCTGCGAAACTTTTCATTTCTGAATGAATTATGCAGGGAAACTTATGGAAGTAGGTACTATTGTTACTGTTATTCACACCCTCACTCTTTGTGCTCTAGTTACGTGAACTACGCTATACAGTAAATCAGTTTAAGTACGAGTTCATTTGCCATTGTTGTGAGAAATAAGTTGGGCTATAGTTGGGCTATATTGCTCATTGACTTATTGCGTATTGTGCCTTTTATTGTTAGCTGGATATTGGTCTGTGATTTATTTAGAAAAGGTCAATGGGGTTGAGGAAAACTTTCAGTGGCATTTGTTTTCTTAATTTATTTTTTATCCGTGTTCTATTTTAGTTACACAAATAAATTAAAATTAAAAAAAAAACAGTTTTTGAAAAGACGTATTCTAAGATTAATTAAATAAAAATACGTTTAGTCTGGATATTTCTTCGAAAATCTTTAATAACATTCTGAAACCTGTCAGAAAAATGGCTTCAATTAGTAGTACGTCTGCTTCGGAACTGCCACAATAAAAATGATTATAGTAGAAAGCCAAATCCGGTAAGTCTCCTTTCTCTGAATATCTATTAGAATGTTTATAACTACTCCAAAATATGGCTGTTATAATGTGGCTTGTCGTAATTTAAAGCTATTTTTAACCACTCTATAAAATATTACTTTTTATATAAAAGGAGTACTTTTTATCCAACTATGCGACCACAAAGGCAGGGTTATTAGTTCGAAAAAGAATTGAAAATAAAATATATTACTTTCTTTATTTAAGGCTATCAACATTCCCATGTGGTTTTCGATCAGTACACTTCTACATGACTGCAGAAAATCTCAGAAAAGAAAACAAAGGTCGTCCGCGCCTTATCTTTTATTCTCAAACAGCAGCAAATTTTATTTGCAGAATATTGTCCTTATCTTGCCATTCTTTTATCAATAGATACAAATGCGAAAAGAACTTCAATTACGCCATGTTTGATGTGATATGATGTGCTATCTAAAAATGGAGCGTTGTCGCGTAGAGTGTGGGCACTTCACATTTTGGGACTGATATTAAAATATTGATAAAATTCTGCCGTCCATTTTTTAGGGTTCCAAACAAAAAACAGATACCTTATAGGATCACTCGGGTGTCTGTCTGTCTGGCCGTCGGTCACAGCCAGTTTTCTCCGGATTGACTGGACCGATTCTGTTGAAATTTGGTACACATATGGACTTTTGTGACCCAAACACAGATGCGTTACGTAAATCATTATTTTTTTAGTATAAGGGTCACTTTTTGGGATCAAACCAGAAAATTTAAAAAAAGTTTTTTGAAAAATATCATGTGACAGATCAAATGAAAGGGCTTACTATAAGGGTTTTAAATAGATTTTTTTTCATAATTGTAAAATGAGTGATTTGAAGTTATTCAAGAAATTAGACGAAAAATGACAATTTCCCCTCTTATCTCCGAAACTATTGAGCCTAAAATTTTGAAGAAAATGTAGATAATAGATCTTTACCTATAAATTACAGGAAAATCTAAAAATATGAAATCTATAGTATTAAAATAACAGTTTAAAAAAAAATACTTCATTTGGAACCCATCGCACGCGAGTCCGTCTCGCACTTGTCCAGTTTTTTTTTTAAATTGCTCATGCTTGTATGCCATGGTTTCAAGGTTATTTATAAATAAATGATAAAAGGTTCACCGAAAAAAGTTTTTGAATGGAAAGCGTTCAGTCCGTACAAAGATTGCCTGGTTGATATCAGAGATAAGACCACTTTTGTAGTCATAGTTCATAGTTTTGTTACAATTTTTGTTTGTGGCCCGACCCGGCTTCACACAGATGTATTTTTTCTTTCAAAATTTTCTTACGTACTAACCTCGCCCTGACATTTACAATCACAACAATAAAATAATTATTCAATTTGTGTAAGTCGTTCCAAAGTTATGCACGTCCATTTGGGTGATTTATTTTTATTTATATACATAGTAACATAGATAGAAAAGGTATTTTCCATCTTTCTCATTATTTTCTAGAACAGGTTTTAAATAGTTGATTATGCATCGAGGGTATAAAACAGTGTCTTATGTCACGTGAGACATATTGTACCCCGACTGTAATGAAGGATCCCAGAGTCAACTCCCGAAAGTAACGAGTCAAAGTTTTCATAAGATTTTTTTAGTTGTGGTTCCAAATTCAAATCACATTATAGACATATATATGGCATACCTACCCGCCCATTCCTGGGCAATAATGACTAACTTTAGGTAAAGTCTGCATCATCATGAATTAAGCGTAATATTCGCATTCGCGTGTCAGTTGCAATCCGTCAAAAATATATGACAATTGAGGCTTATTTGACAGATTTCGACTGAGATGCGAATGCGAACATTAATAAAAACGTAGAACTAGCACTCTGGTGCTTATTTTAAACGTAGTTATTAAAAAAAAAATCCTGAATGAGTATATATACAAATGGGTAGGTACTTACAGAACTAAACTGTACATTTGAA
Source organism: Lacanobia wlatinum (assembly GCA_947578705.1). Lineage (NCBI taxonomy): Eukaryota > Metazoa > Arthropoda > Insecta > Lepidoptera > Noctuidae > Lacanobia > Lacanobia wlatinum. The sequence continues at coordinate 22,343,283 of OX388039.1, forward strand.
ATTAGAAGCTCGTTGCTTTATGTGGCGTTCGTTTTTTGTCTCTTTTTTATTTTAAAACCTTTTCATCGCGCAATTGCAAAGCAAATCGAATCTATTTACAAAATGACTAATGAGCCGCCTTGTTAGCTTGATTTCCTTTGAAACTTTTTATGAATACCTGTTTTTATTTTGTAGGGTAGTTAAAGATGTATTGAATTAAATGACCAGTGACATTTAAGAATGAAAGAGAAAAATACGTAAAAAGAATGGTACATACGACTGAATGTTAAAAAACCGATATCCAAATAAAAAAAATAAAGGTATAAAATAACCTTAATTTTGGAGGTCGATTGGAATTTTAGTAAAAAAGATTTTTATATTTCACTTTTTAGTAATACTCCACACCTAACAACCATTGAAAAGTCACAGGACAGCAAAATGCGCAATTTCGGCTACCTGGATGACCTACCTCTGACAGCTATTTTGATTTTAAAACTAAACTACGGAATCGAATTTGATGAAATTTCTGTGGAACCAAACGGAAAGTATATTATTTCACATAAAAAATATTTTTTCAAATCTTTTCATAAATGACGGAGTTATGAGGTAACAAACATAAAAAAATAGCCGAATTGAGAACCTCATTTTCTTGAAGTCGGTTCAAAATCAATTAAGTTTTCTTTAATGAATTGCGAATATCTTAGCCAAAGACTAAAACAAATTGTTTCTATTCTCAAGGAACTCTTTTTATTGCTGTTATTCTGCAAATACTTAGGCATATCTACGTTTTACTTATATTCATACAATGTAAAACTGCTAAATAAATGAGAACTTGTAAAAAACTGTTTTTCCAAAAATGAGAGCTTAGAAGCTAGATTTCCAAGAATAAACGCTAATTTTATTTTGGAAATAGTTTCTATTTTATTACTTCGGTTTAAAATTCATAAAGTAGGTAGTTAACTCTACCAAACAAAAAAAAATCGTTACAATCGGCTGACAATTAGCTTTAATATCGCTGTACAAACACACAACACAAAAACGTTCAGTCGAATTAAGAACTACCTCTTTTTCTTAGAGTCGCTTAAAAATAATCTTTGCAATGTAATACTGAAACATTTTTTAATACTGAAACATTTGTTAATACTGAAACATTTTTTAATACTGAAACATATATTAACACTGAAACATTTGTTAATACTGAAACATTTGTTAATACTGAAACATATATTAATACTCAAACATTTGTTAATACTGAAACATATATTAATACTGAAACATTTATTAACACTGAAACATTTGTTAATACTGAAACATTTGTTAATACTGAAACATATATTAATACTCAAACATTTGTTAATACTGAAACATATATTAATACTGAAACATTTGTTAATACTGAAACATTTTTTAATACTGAAACATATATTAATACTGAAACATTTGTTAAAACTGAAACATTTGTTAATACTGAAACATTTGTTAATACTGAAACAATTGTAAGTACTGAAACATTTGTTAGTACCGATACATTTGTTAATAGTGAAACATTTATTAATACTGAAACATATATTAATACTGAAACATTTGTTAATACTGAAACATTTGTTAATACTGAAACATTTGTTTTCAATCTACGCAAATACGATAATGTCTCTGCGCACCGCTCGCTTCTAAAGTGGTTGCCCATACGTCAGCGCAGAGAGCAGAGGGCTCTAACTACCTTGTTCTCATTTCTTTACTCTCCTAATTCCCCAAGTCATCTAGCGCCTCATTTCCAATACATTTGCGCCAACCACAATAGAAATCTACGCTCATCCCATAATCGTCTTCTTCATTGTCCATCTCAACGTACTGACTTCATTCACAATTCTATTTTTATAAAATCCATTTCTCTGTGGAATGCGCTTCCCCAGGAAATCAGGATGGCAACCAACCGATTAACTTTCAAAGTTAAGGTTCGAGAGCAAGTTCGTAAGAAGTTGGCAGTATTATCGTCACAGCGCAAATTTTCGTTTAGTTTATTTTTTCTCATTATTTATTTGGATAAACTGTTTAAGTATATCCGTGTATTAGTTTATTAATTTGAGTACATATTATATATTTTATTGTATGTATAGTTTATATATAATTATCTTTGTATTAGTTTTAATCACGTTTCTTTTGTTTTCTTTTGATCCACATTGCATCTACCACTCTTATTCTCTGCATCGCCCAAAGGTTAGTCAACCTTTGGGTGATGTTCAGAGGTGGACTTAATATAATAGCTTAGGCATTAAGTCCGCCTCTGTACATCTGTGTGCGTAAAGTATTAAATAAATAAATAAACATTATTCAACAATAGTAGACTGATGATAACCGTATCATCAAATCCCGGTAACGATCGTGATTCTGCTAATTAATGCGACTAACAACGCGAAAGCTCATAGATTTAATCCTATCAATAAACATAAATTTTACTACAGAGAAATCAGTGACCCAGATATTATTCTTATCGGGACTATCGATAACAGCAATTGTATTAGTTATATCGATGAACATTTATATTTACGTAAAAAAACATGGTTACTAAATGACCGACTGTCGAAAATTCACATTAGAGAACTAGCTTTTGAATTTTGGGAATGGTCTTCCCTCTCTCTTACACTCCCCAAGGATCCTACATGACAAATTTCAGCTTTCTACGACCAGGAGTTTCAGCTGTGCGTTGTCTGTCAGTCACTCAGTCAGTAACAGAATAATTTCGTAAATTAGGATTTAAATTCCTGGAGTCGGGGTTTCTGTGAAATATTTAGTCCAAGAGTCAAGAAATACTTAGTCTGTAATAACATAATTTATTCATTTTGTATATTTAAAAAAAAAAAAACATTTACTAAAATATAAACAATATTTTAAATATTTAAGAACTTTGAACGGTGAACACATCTCATCGTGTGTTTGAATAAGAACTAGCTAGAGAGCTTTATTTTCAGTCAGTTTAAGCCATTAAGCCTTCAGGCTTAAGACTTGTTGTATACAATTTCAGCCAATTTTACGTTAAGCCTTTATTACGGGATTTCCTTAGTGGATGTATTATTAATGATATCTCAAAGAATCTATTGATTTTCAGGTCTTCGTTGGTGTAAGAAAGTAAATAATTAAGTAGTGTTCCCTTCATTCGTGTCTTTCAGTTTTGAAGTGTTTCTTAGTTGATTGCCAGATTGGTGGCACCTTAACTTACACAGGTGATTTTTTCAAGTGGCATGGATGGCCAAATGCGGAACTATGAGGCATAGCGAAAATATTGAAAGGATTCTCGGGCATAGGCATAGGTAGGTAAAGTAAGAAATTAAAAAGTATATTGTTGAAAATAAGCTCTTTCTTTTTGTTTGTACTTCTCAGAATTTGATTTTATTAGTGTTACTTTCAGATTGTGAAAAATTACAGTGTTTTTTTTTTAAATTCAATGATCAAATTTTGATTTTCATCAAAATTGGGATCGAGACTTCTTTAAGTATTTGTCTCTGTTCGTCATAATTTCAAGTATGGCCATCCACAGCCACTTAAAAAATCACGCTACATGCCCGAACTAAAATTTCTATTTGATTCCAAAACGAAATGTAGAAATTGATTTCCAAACTCTTATGAAAAAGCGATTCCACAAAGCAAGTGACTCCGACGAGACAGACCACATAAAAGGAGATTAAACAATAAAAAAACTACCAAAAAATACCCATTTTTCCGGATAACACGACGATTCTCTTTGTATGCGGAAAATCCAAAAAAGGGCGTTGATTACGACTTTTTAAAAATGGAAGTCTTTTGACGATGGAACGAGCTTTGACAGTTATAATGACGTTATGGAACTTACCGGTTTGAACCAGATTTTAGTCGTTAAAACTTTCCAAGTGTCTTTATTCTGGCTGTGCGGAATTTCGGTTTAGTGTTACTAATTGTTAGAGGTAAGGTGACAGTTTGGACCAAATTGGGAAGTAAAGTTGAACGATGGAACGTGATCCGTTTTGTTACCTTTTAATGCTAACTTCAGTTTTGTTACGTAATTTAATGTTTATTTTTATCGTATAAAAATTAAAATAATCATTAAGAGAATTTATTTGTAAAATAATTCTAACCATATGCTTGATTTAAATAATGATTAGCAGTTCATCAACATTTTTCATGGAGGATTTGAATTTAGAATCTACCAATCATATTTATATTACGTAAGTGCTTACACATTTTTTTTCAAGGTGTTGGGTTGATCTCATAATACATTTAGCTCTAAACGAAATAATAATTTCGTTCAGTTTTTTTTTCTTTCAATCATCGGAAGTTGTCAGAAACAGATGATTAATAAAAAATCAAAAAAATATATTTAACGCCAAAAGTACTAAGTGATTTGTGATGGAAGAAGGCTTTAATATTAGCTCAGTTCAAATTTCCATGGTAGCCGATAGCAATATAAAAAAAAAAACGTTAGAATTTACTATAAAATTTCTTATCGATTAATAATAATATTTTATTTCAATCACACTGATATTTTACATAAAAATAAGAATAAAGTACGTCGCGATGCGGAAAAAAGAAATAAATCTTGGAAAATTGTTAAGCACCCCATTGGTGTAGCAGTTTCAGAACCCTTACTCATCTTAAAAACTTAAACCCAGTAATAGATACATTTTGATTGAAATAAATTCGCAAAACATCTTATTATTTTAATGAAGAACCTATAAAAAAGTTCACATACCTTTTACGAGGCGAATTATTTGTTCTGTCGGTCCACTGAAACACTCGTAAACTGCCACAAAAACAAAAGTACAGTTCTCAATGACAACTAAATACCACAGTCTTGACTTTATTTAAAACAATCACGAAGAAAATATAATGCAACGTCAATAAAACAAAACAATACCGGGTAAAAAGAACGCACTTTTTAATATTCAAAGTTATTTGAAATTAGAACGTGGATAAACAGTCTCAATATTCATTTGGAAAATATTTTTTAGTTGTTTTTTATAGTTATCTGGTCTAGCAGTGGCAAACTGCTTACAGCCAAGTTTTACGGTTTATCGTGTTGTTGTAACGGCTGATACCGGTACAGAGGTTCGCATCGGACGCTGGCTGTATACAGACTGAACGAACCGAACGCTCGCCTACGCTGTCCGTCGCAGCCTACGTTCTTATTTTGGAAATGTAAGCCGTAACGCAACCGTAAAGACTAGTGTACACTTCTTTATTAGTTGCCAGGGTTTATTAATGTTTCAAATATTGCCTGGAATAAAACCTCTTTAGATGAAAAAAAAACGGCTAACAATATTTTTATGTAACGTGTAGTAGCCTGTGATATAATATAATCAGAATTTCAGGCTCCAAAATCTAGGCTCTATAATGTTATCGTCGGGAAACTTAACTCGCAAATTCTCAAGCAAACATAGTAAAATCTTTAATAATGTGTGCGATATGATAATGTTATTCAAACTTGCCTATCGTTACAGAAATTCCAGACACGGAGTTTCGAGATATTGGCTGGATGCCAAGCCCAACATTAACGTAGGAAAAAGAAATCATTTTTCATATTCAAAACTGAGAGTTATCCAGTTAATCAATCATGGAATGGATTCGGAGCAGCTTTCGGGAGTTGATTGAAATAGTTTAATGCGATTCAATAAATTGTTGGCGGAAGCAGATTGCAATTTTGATTATTTTAATAGTCATATTGGACGCATTTTGCCAAGTCTTATCCAATTATGTTATTAGGGTTCAGTTCTCATCGTCATTATTCGCTAGATGTGTCTGTGTCTGTGCTGGGTTTTCGGGAAGGGGGTCTTTCGGGAAAGAGGTCCATGTTAGGGAACATGGACCTCTTTCCCGAAAGACCCCCTTTAACCCCCTGGTTAAGGGAGGTCTTTCGCACTTAGATTTTAACTGAAACACATTATTTTTTTTAGTCGTTTAAGAAACATAACAATTTGATCGTTTTTTTAACCGACTTCTTCAAAAGAAAGTAAAATAATGAAAAATCTTGACCTAGTTTAATTTAGGTTTGTTGGAATGAAAAAAAATTTAAATTCGTAGTTTAACAAATAGTCTCGATTCTCGGAAACTTGAGGCAATTGTGTCATTATTTTTATTGGGATTCTAGAAATGATATTTAGGATTACGTTTCCAAAGTTCAAAAGAACAAAAATAAAAAAAGAATAACCACAACAACCGAAAAATGGTACAGTTTGATCAAATTTCTAGGTTTTTCTTAAAATGCCCATAATTTTCAAACTGCATGGGATAGATTTTTTTTCAGATTTATCTCGTGATAGTTATGATCAATCCTGTCACCCCGTATCGGCTTGACGTTGAGTTTTGGGACACCCTGTATAGGCTTACGTTTGACCACTATCTCACCTGAAGGTTAGCAATGATGCGGTCGAAGATGGAGCACGTTTGCCTAGAAATCATCATCTCATGTTTCTAAGCTGATAATGGAAGGTATAACTCAGGATGTGGTCCGTGTTACTACACGGACCGCAACACTATGACAGCATGCTTAAATAAACCGGCCAAGTGCGAGTCGGACTTGCCAAGGGTTCCGTACCATTAACCTTAATTTTTATTATTTGTTGTTATAGCGGCAATAGAAATACACAATCTGTGAAAATTTCAACTCTTTACCTATTACGGTTCTTGAGATACAGCCCGCGGACGGACAGACGGACGGACAGCGGAGGCTTAATAATAGGGTTCCGTTGGTTACCCTTCGGGTACGGAACCCTAAAAAGACAACACAGCGCTTTCCGTTGATAGTCCTGATCTGAACCCAAACTGGTTATCATGTTGTCTACATCTACACTAATATTATAAAGAGGAAAGATTTGTTTGTTTGTTTGAATTGAATAGGCTCCGAAACTACTGAACCGATTTGAAAAATTCTTTTAGCATTGGATAGCTACAATATCAGGGAGTAACATAGGCTATATATTATCCCCGTACTCCTACGGGAACGGGAACTACGCGGGTGTAACCGCGTGACGTCCACTAGTGTTATATATTAAGCATGCTGTCAAATACCTTAGATATTATTATAATAAACGCTAACGAGATAGGACTGTAGTTATTTCTGTCAGCAAGATCGTCAGACTTATTTTTCGCTATGGGCACTACCACAGTCCGCATCATCTCCCCAGGCTTATACCCATGTGACACTCAAAACTCTGGGTAGATGAGGACCAGCATATTTGAAGTGCTCACTACTGAGCCCATCATGTCCAGGAGATTTGCCACGCGACATGGATCTTATTATCTGAATTATATATTTCGACTTACACTTTAATCCTAGTTCCTTGCCAGGCTCAACATTCAGCACCGACTGAGAAGGTCCTAGTAGAGACTTCACACAAAAGTGTTCCCTAAAGAAGTTGTAAATCTCGCCAGGTTCACTAACGCTGCCGGAGCTCACAGGAAGACTGGGCTTGCTGTGCAATTTATTCGTGCTTTTCGAAAAACCACGAAAGTCGTATTTTGAATGGTGTGAGGCTAGCCTCACCAAATTAAGATGGACTTTCTGGAATGTCCAACTTAATTTGGTCTTGCTTATCCTGATACCATTTCAAACGTGATTTAAAAACTTTCCTTACTTCACACATTTGGTCGTAAATATAACCGGAAGCAGGTTTGTTGTACCAAAGCATAAAGAACATAGAACCATTGCGGCATAGCATCCCCGCCATTTTTTTTTAAAGTTGCGGCGCGCGATCTAACATGATCGATATATGGGTAGAGGACACTTCCACAAACAAAAAATTATAAGGAACACGGTGGCCTAAAGTGTCACGTTCCCGAGATATTTCGAGGTAAAGTCACCATGTGACATCATGACTATCATTATTACTTACTTAATAATGTGCTTATATGCATTACGTTAAATTCAAATAACAGTTCCCAGCTTTATTTAATAATTTTTTGGAACCACTTTATTAAGAACTTCACAAAAGAATATTATTTAATTTATATAAACGTTTAATCAAGCCTAGAAATATTATTAGAATACAATCTGCTGCATATAAGCGCGTAATAACTTCATTTTTAATGATTTTCATTGTTCTCATATGGTGACTGCCATCAAATATCTCGGCAACGTGACACTTTAAAGCACCATGTTGCTGCTCCATGGTCGAGTGGTTTAGGTGTTTGCTTTGTGACCCGGAGGTCGTGGGTTCGATTCTCACGGGAAGCATACTTTGTAAAGTTGTTTCCAGTTTGGCTAGGATATCGTAGGCTTGAATCACCTGATTTTCTGATAAAAAGATGATTCCGTGCTTCGGAAGGCACGTATAAAGCCGGTGGTCCCGGCCGCCAAATGGCGGTCGTCAAATAAACCACATCAGACGCTCTTGAGGCGGTTAAGAAACTCTGACATTAGGGTGTGTGGGTTCATTAGACCTTACTGCCCCACACGATAAAAAAAAACCATGTTGCTAAAATTTTTTGCTTGTTTAAGTATCCTCTACTCATAATATATCCACGTTAAATCGTGCTCCGCAACTTTGAAAAAAAACTTAAACAGGCGGCGGGAGACTACGCCAGCTCCCATAGAAAAAAGTTCGAACCCCTTTACTCCGGGCCTCCCTGGAAACCTCCGCCACGGGTTTATTCCAGCCGACAAATGCCTACTTGTTTCTTTGCCAACAACCACAGCCTCACACAAGGCTTGATCAATATCACAGTACAATTTATCAATAACTTTACTATGGCTACCAATACTACTGGTGTTATCATAGCAATTACTATGTAATTCTGACGAAAAATTGCCTAATTTCAATCTATCATTACATTCTTTCCCATCACTTCCCGTGGGTTTCGTAAGAGGCGACTAAGGGACTCACCAGAGAATGGGCAGCAGCGTTCTCTGTAAAACGCAACACAATACACTGCGATCGCCAACCGGCCTGCCAAGCGTGGCGATTATGGCAAATCCCCCCTTTGGGGGAGGCCTATGTCCAGCAGTGGACGTCTTCGGCTGTTATGACTGACTGACTGATTACATTCATTCATGTACACACGTATTTGCTCGGAATTCCTCTCACCTAATACGACTTTGTTTTTAGGTATATTAATGTCGGAACGCATTGGTGTTATCACGCTTAGATTGCATAAATACATAAACATTAGTAAAAGACTAAACAGCTGGCTTAGTCACTACACAATGATCAAGCCAGCGCTTGGAGCCATGCGACTCACTGAGAAATGTGTATGTATGTGAACACAACCCTAAGATCTCAATATCAATACAGGTCCATTCCTGATCCTTACAAAATTCGAACAATCCATCGAAAAACAACTCCAAGGGATGCGCATTGTAATCACTAAGAATATAAACATAATTTACATTAGTGTTCTCAATTATTACACTTATTGAACTAAAAATGTCCGTATAATCCGACAAGTTAGTATTTGACTTCGTGGGCATGTTAACACAAAACACAAGTAGCGATTTATTATTTAGAACTATTTTAATTGCACAGAGCCGCGGGTTGTCACAATAAAGTCGTGAAATAAGTTCCGTTTCCAGAATAGGGCCACTCCTCCGTGTGGCCTTCCACGTAAGATACCCGTCGATGTGTCCACTGCAGATACTCCGGTACAGTTAAACTCGTCACTAACTGTGTTTAGGAACGAGATTTCCTTCAGTAATAGCCATGTTTCCTGTAGCGCTATGTCTGACAATTGATGTAAACTACGTATACAATGCATGAATCTCTTCTCCAGTTAGTTACTGGGTCAAGTCATTATCCAGTTAGGTACTGGGTTATATGTATAGAATAGAATAGAATAGAATAGAAAAAGCACAGACACAAACGCACAGCGACAAATTAAACAGAAGTAATAGTAGGTACACAACAGCGCTGAGCGCGCCCATGCCGAAAGGGACAGACACCCAGCGCGGTTTTCAGTTAGCACCCCGCAGTGACACACGGACGAAGGTAAATACGATAAACATAATACTTAATTAAATATTGATTTAATAAAAAATAAATTGTAAATAAATACAGTAATACAAAAAACTAGTTATAAGTAATATTTAAATATGTGTGTAAATAAATGTGTCAAACTGCCAACATGGCGCCTCAGTCGACCAATGGCAAGCCACCAAGCTGGTTGACGTGGCGACGGATGTTTGACGTAGTAGGCACATTTGTCACGTTCGGTATAGGTCAAATAGGCAGGTGCTCAATGTAGAATACTCCAGAACACAGTCAGAAAAAGACTAGGCAGATCGATATGTCAGTCGCTTATATTTTCAACTCTATGACAGTCGTTTTCTCCGCCAGAATGTTACTTTGTCAACAATCTCTGACCTACTACCCTACAAATAACTGTACCTACGAGTATACAACTTTCAGTACCACTTTCCTTCGCCTCGTTACTCCGTTGACGATCAGACGTTATATCATTACATCTCAGCTTCATGACTCCAAAATATTCTGTATCTCGAAACGCGATACCTTGTCGCTTGTTATCTCGAATGCTTGCTGGTTATTACCTCAATACTATAATAACTCGATCGTTCAAACCTTCGACATAATGATATTTTGACGGTGCATTTTTTTTTTCGTTTTGCTTTTTCGCGATAAGTGTGTAAATAGAATATTCTTTATTGTTTATGTAATACAACAGAATACTCTCTACTTCTTCGTCGCGTCATTGAAAAGACTGTTATTTAGATTTGGGTGTCCCATTTTAAAATTAACATTTCCAAAAAAAGTTTTTTTAACAGTATCGTTTGACATATCAAATGAAAGGGCTTGCTGTGAGGGTTTTAATTACATTTTTTTTTTTCACATTTTTAATAAAAATGGTTTTGAAGTTATTCAAGAAATTAGACGAAAAATGACCATTCCCCCCCTTATCTCCGAAACTACTGAGCCTAAAGTCTATAGTGTTAAAATAACATATTGAAAAAATGAAATTCTGGGTGGGTTTCCCTTCCTGCCAGGGTTCCGGAATTTGATCGAAAGAGTCACCGCAGCCCTGTAACACAAAGGACATTAGGAGGAACACGGATGGGTTTTAGTCAGCAAGAGACACTCCCTTCCGGTCTGCCCAGAGCGGGAAGAGTAATTTGATCATTTCCCAGACTTAAAAAAAGAAATAGTGGGCCACTTTTAACCTATGTACACCAGTTCAAGAAAATGTAAAACGTTTTTGGAACACATTCATAGTGCGTACAGCTAAGGAGTGGAATTCTCTGCCGGAGTCTGTGTTTCCTGATAGCTACAACCTGGGAGTCTTTAAGTCAAGAGTGAATAGGTTATTTCCAGGCAAGCGTGTTCCATCTTTGACCACATCATCGCTTACCATCAGGTGAGATACTGGTCAAACGTGTGCCTACAAATAGTAAAAAAAAATGTAGATGAAGGAAACATATTGGGTGACACAATGGGCGACATTATCGCATAAAGGTATTAAAAAGTTTAAAAGATCCTTCAGACTGTTGGAAAAATTGTTCTGGCTGACTTGGAACATTAATCTAATTTGAATTTAGAAGAAATAATCATGGGAGCAATGGTGCACAGGCATTTCTGGCATGACGAGAATAAATTTTGGTTGAAGAATTCGTTTTTTTTTTTAATTAAACGTTGCCCTACACTAGGAATTTCTCCTGTATCGTGGGTGCGTTCACAAACATTCAATTTCACATACACAAACAGCCAGACCCGGAACAACTACTATGTAGGTCATACAAATATTTGTTCCGTGCGAGAATCGAACCCGCGACACGCAGCGCAGCAGTCAATTGCTTAACCACTGTGCCAACCGTGTCGTCGTCGTCGTCGTTATTCGTCACAATATTTCATACAAACTTACAAGTCCTTAATCTCGGAGTTGAAATTACTGAAACGCTTTTAGTTAAAGTTGATGCGCACAGGCAAGATACCTAAGTATAAAAAGTTGATTAGGAAGAAAAGTATAGAGAGAAGCAAGATTGGTTTTCCACTTTCTTTGTAAAATTTAAAAATTACCCTCACTGTCTCTTAAAGCTCTTTTTAAAAAGCTCCTAACTAAATTTTCAGACTTAGGTTTCCTGTGTATTTGTATCAATTTTTATTCAAATCTGTTAATTAATTTCCAAGAAACATTGAAAACAGTAAACGCTTATATTGCCCAATAGTATAACGAATTTTAAGAACAAACCCATTTCTTAGTATTCGTCTCGGGGTACCTATGAAGCGAGAAATTATTTCAGTACACTAGAGCCGCCATATTCTCCGCAAAACTCATATTCACGTGGATATTAATTACCTGCTAATTTCCTTTTATGCAGAACTAGCTTTTGCCCATGGCTTCGTTCTTGTTTATATGGTCTTATAACCGTCTCCAGGGTCCCACCCCTCTGTACTAAAATTCATCAAAATCGATCGATTTTGCGAGCGAGAGATATAAGCGAGAGACATACTGGTCCCACGTACGCAACGTATGCGAGGCAACGTGAGACAATTGGTGTGCACACTTGTATGCAACGTAAATTGGCACCAGACACTTTTGTAATTTCTCAGGTGCACTAGTGTATTTGTAAAGCAAGAGACACTGGTTCCACGTACACAACGTATGCGATGCAACGTGGGAAACTTGGTATGCACACTTGTCCTGTGTATGCAACGTAAATTTCTCAGGTACACTAGTGCGTCTGTAAGTCATGTTTTATGATTCTGATAGCAAGTTTGAAGATGATTTATTGAGTTTACTATTTTTAAATGAATATTTCGTCGTCACAAAAACGAAAGTTCAGAAGAGAAGATATTGAGTTTATGAGATAAATAAACATAGAAAAAAAGTTGGAGAATGCCATACATTAATGTTAGATCGATCAGCTGTTTATCTACCCCATTCTGTCTATTTTGACAACAAACATTTGCACCTGTTTCTATTTTATAGTTTTTCATATTAAATCAAGAGACCAGATATCATAATGCGTTGCATACGTTACGTACGTGGTACCAGTGTGTCTCTCGCTTCAGTTAGGATGATCCCAGGGAATATGCATGTGATATTTTTTGTTTTCAAAATGAAATACTTATTAGCTCTAGTAAACAATCATGTAACATTTTTAAATACTTATTCAGCGATGAGGTTATAAAACTTCAAAGATAACAATCTATACATATAATAAATCTGTTGAAGAGTCGTTTTTGTACATTCAAAATAATAAAAAAAGAAATAGCTAGGGAGATAAAGGGTAACTTACAGAACCCATTTCCATCATTTTTGGAATTTTTGTCTGTTTGTCTGTTTATCTGTTTGGATGTGCAGGCATCACGTCAAAAGTACAGAAATAACGTTGATAACTTTCACGCATTAAAATTGTACGTAACTGGAGGTATAACTTAGTTTTTGTTTCATCGCAATCGGTTCACTCTATCAAAAGATATTATTTGTATTTAAAGGTTTCGTTTAAAGTTTCATTACGTGAAGCATATACATGCAACGCCATCTATTGAGATTAAATAGTAACAGTTTAGAACTGTTTCATGAATGAATGCGTATATTATTATTTTGTGAGACTCTTAATACCAAAGGAAAAAAAAAAATAACATTTAGTCATATCGTTTCATTTATCGTAACAATATTGTGAGCTTCTAAGTTTGAACTTATATTTTGACAGTTCAACTACATTGTCGATTGATGGCGATGTACTGATGACGCGTTTTTCTGAATTGCGGTGTTATCATTGTGCTATGTAGCTAATTAGAAGGTGATAACGATATGTATGACCGAAAAAGAAAAAAGAGAAGAGTAGTGATTCATGAATTTTATTGTGATTCGAATCGACATAATTAATCTATATCAGCCGCTCGGGTCGATCTTCAGGGTTAAGCAACGCTTGCCAAGGTTGGTATGTAGATGGGAGACCATCATAACATACCGAGTTTCCTCCGTGCCTCGGAAAGCACGTTAAGCCGTTGGTCCCGGCTGTCATTTGAAGATCTTTGGCAGTCGTTACGGATTGTCAGAAGCCAGTAAATCTGGCTCCAGTCTTGCCAAGAACTACTGTGTTACCCAAATAATGGGTTGTGGAGGTCTGGTATGCAGCCGCTTCACGTAAAATACTGGTATTCAGCTAAATCCGGTTTGACTGGAAGCCGACCCCAATATAGTTGGGAAAAGGTTAGGCAGATGATTAGTTGCACGAGTCTTCAAGATTAAGCTACGCTTTCCGAGATCGGTCTGTGGATGGGTGACCATTTTAACATACCGAGATTCCTACGTACCTCGGCATATAATAGCCGCCCGGGTCGATCTTCAAGGTTAAGCAACGCTTGCCAAGGTCAGTCTGTGGATGGGTGACCATTTTAATATACCGAGATTCCTACGTACCTCGGCATATAATAGCCGCCCGGGTCGATCTTCAAGGTTAAGCAACGCTTGCCGAGGTCAGTCTGTGGATGGGTGACCATTTTAATATACCGAGATTCCTACGTACCTCGGCATATAATAGCCGCCCGGGTCGATCTTCAAGGTTAAGCAACGCTTGCCAAGGTCAGTCTGTGGATGGGTGACCATTTTAATATACCGAGATTCCTACGTACCTCGGCATATGATAGCCGCCCGGGTCGATCTTCAAGGTTAAGCAACGCTTGCCATGGTCAGTCTGTGGATGGGTGACCATTTTAATATACCGAGATTCCTACGTACCTCGGCATATAATAGCCGCCCGGGTCGATCTTCAAGATTAAGCAACGCTTGCAAAGGTCAGTCTGTGGATGGGTGACCATTTCAACATACCGAGATTCCTACGTACCTCGGAATATAAAAGCCGCCCGGGTCGATCTTCAAGGTTAAGCAACGCTTGCCAAGGTCAGTCTGTGGATGGGTGACCATTTTAACATACCGAGATTCCTACGTACCACAGAATATAATAGCCGCCCGGGTCGATCTTCAAGGTTAAGCAACGCTTGCCAAGGTCAGTCTGTGGATGGGTGACCAGTTTAACATACCTACCGAGAAAAGATCTCAGGCAGTCTTTACGGATTGTCAGAAGCCGACAAATCTTACACCTACAGTCTTGCCAAGAAGTATCGTGTTACCCAGTATTGTAGGGTTGTAGAGGTCTGGTAGGCAGCCGCTCCAATCCCGTTTGACTGGAAGCTGACTCCAATATAGCTGGGAAAAGGCTAGGCAGATGATGTTTCATGGTAAAAAACTGAAATGATTTGCGAAAAACACTTATAATCTACAGTTGGCAAAACTGGGCACAGATTGCAAACGTAATTATGTTTCAATTTCCTTTATCTACTAGGGAGACGGTCTAAGTGACATCCCGGCATTTAATAGAATTTAGGATTCCCAAAAATAAATAAATTCATAATTATATTTTCGTCACACCTACCCTATTCATAGACGGCCTAAGCATCTGCCAGCCTGTTCATTAAATGTTGTCACATGACAGACCCATGCGCCACTTTGACACATTTGCGCATTGGGGATCATTTAGGCCGCTGATTAACCGCCATTCAATGAAAAGGACAATAAAACGGCAGAGTTACTCTCTCAAGGACCGTCAGCCCCAATTGAGGCCAAATTGTATTGTCTGTCTTTTTTAATAAATGCTTAACCTTTTCCCAACTATATTCGGATCAGCTTCCGATCAACACGGCGAAGTCGCGGTATGTTAAATAATATGGCCAACTATTCACAGAGCGACCTAGGCAAGAGTTGGTAAACCATGAAGATCGACCCGTGCGACTGTTATTATTTAGCTACGAGCTCCTCATTTAATGAGTCTCCTCTTTCAGTAACTACTAAATATCGATTTAAAAAATTCGATTATTCTTACACAGTAAATCGATTCTATAAACCCGGTAGAACTGTTTAACATAAAATGTAAAAATTAATCGGTGTTCTGTAATCTGCAATTGTCAGGGAAAATCAAAGAAAGTTTTTCTTTTTGCTGGCTGGACAAAATTAAGAATCAACTTTATTCATCAGTTTCTTTGTTTCGTAGTTTGAAGACTACCTACCACCGTCCGTTCGATAATCGGTTTTGTTGATTTTGATACCTACCTCGAGGTAGGTATGTAGCAGGAGATTACCCGGGCTAATCGGCATTTCAACCGGAGGGGATGATAGAGTGCCCTGCATTAGGTACCCTCTTCCTATTTTCTTAATTTTGAGACAGATCAGGATACGCAAGGTAGGTATTAACTTAAAGTAAATTTTATCTATTCAACAGATATTTTTCGACATCCACGCGAACGAAGTCGCGGGCACAGCTAGTTAGAAATAAAAGTCGAGTACGAATTCTGACGTCAAATTACATGACGCCTACACAGCTGCCATAGAAAACAGCGTTTTCACGAGAAGGATATATTTGTTCAAAATAATTATATCTCGTTTGTTTTTCGAGCAATTTTATATATTTTTAGATAAATTGTATGGATAATAAATATTTTTTATGCATATTCCCGATTTTCCGAATGAGTTACCGCGGCTCTTGAACGCAAAGGCCATTATAAGGAACACGGGTGAAAATTAGTCTGTAAAAGTCTGACATCGACTTTGCCCAGAGCGGGAGAAGTCATTTGATAACTTCTCCCATAGATAGGCTCACGTTTGATCCAGTGTGCGACTAAACGCCGACAGACACTACGCCGACAGACTGAACACCGACAAGACTACTTCGACGGGACTCTTTGCCGACAGGACACTTCGCCGACAGGACTCTTCGCCGACAGGGCTCATCAGCGACGCAACTTATCTCCGATAGTCAGATTTGGAAATCGATTATGCTTTTCTTGTTATTATACAATTCATAAAAAATAAAGATCTGGCATTGTTTGCGAAGTGTCCTGTCGGCGAAGAGTCCCGTCCAAGTAAAGTCTTGTCGGTGTTCAGTCTGTCGGCGTTTAGTCGTACACTCCGTTTGATCACTATTTCACCTGATGGAAGCGATGATGTGGTCGACGATGGTCATGTTTGCCTAGAAGTAACGTATAATCTGAATCCATAAGAGGTGGAATATGTTTTAAAAAACCATACATTATAGTGATCGCCACTGCCCAAATAACTTTAAAAAAAATTATAACCGACTTCCAAAAAAGAACACTATGAAGTATAAAATAACTTTAATTTCGAAAGTCGGTGTTTTTGTTTCTTTGTTTTTTAACACAGACTTCCGAAATTTTTCACTATTAAGTGGCGATACTTGGACGACATCATCGTCTACCCAGAAATTTAAATAAACAAAAATGCTCATAAAATAAAAACTACTGAGCCAAACTGAATTAATTTTTTACGGAACCAAATGGCAAGTACGTCGCATCGAAATAAAAAATAATCACAGCAATCGGATCAGAAACCTCGGAGTAATTGGTGTAGACATAAAAACAAAAATACCCACCGAATTGAGAACCTCCTCCTTTTCCCAAAGTCGATGAATGATACCCCGCATTTAATCCTCTTACTATTTTACAGGTGGGTTGTATTTTTAAAAAGATAATGATCTAAAAGTAAAATAAGTGGGAGGAGATTAGCTAAAAAAGATAGGCAGACGATGAATTAGTACAAAGCTCAGCAAACTGTTTGCGATTAAATTGTAGCCTTGTTGCTTTATTATTCACGCCTCCACCACGTGTAACGATCTTTCAAAAAGATAGCAAATATCTTTTATTGAGATAAGCAAAGATAGAAAAATAGAAGTGGGCGAAAAAAATAAATAAACGTTTGCTATACGAAATAGTATTTATCTATACCATACTTATATTAAAAAGCTGAAGAGTTTGAATGTTTGTTTGATTAAACGCGCTTATCTCAAAAAGTACAGGTTCGAATTTAAAAATATTTTAGGAAGACTATAGGCTATATTGTTGCTGCGGAGTTTGTTGCGCCACTTCTTCTCCACATATACACTAGGAAGTGGTGACGGGCGGGCGTATTGGGGGACTGTCTTTTGTAAACAAGTTTTACAAAAGACAGTCCCCCAATACGCCCAAAAAGTGCTGGCTCTCAGCCTAATTTGAATAAACGACTTATGAATTTTCTTTTTGCGGAATGGAAGTGTCTCGGTAGATAATAGATGGGACAAGCCTGCCACACTAATTCGTAACCACTGCAACTCCTGAAAGCCAGAATCAACAGTGGCGACCACCAGAAAAACGCTGAGCCAATGAAGAGTCCCGGAAAAACGATTCAACTGACCACTAACTAACCAACCTAACCACCCACCAACCCCACAACCTAACCAACCCTAATCACCCGCCCAACCACCCTTAACGTGCTAACTAATCTTCTAATTTTTGATAATGGATAGTCACCCATCCAATTATCAACCTCGGCAAGTATCACTTAACCTCGAAGATTGACCCGTGTGGCTATTATTTTTTTTGTTCTTACTCCCGAGATAATGAATACTATATCCTACGTTCTATTCTCCGGTTCCGAACGAATTTTTTTTAACATGTTGTTTTAACTCTATCTCCATCTATTACCTCCATTTTTTTTTCCAAATTTTAGGCTCAGTAGTTTCGGAGATAAGGGGGAGAATGGTCATTTTTCGTCTAATTTCTTGAATAACTTCAAAATTATGAAAAAAACATATTTTTAATTTTAAAATTATGAAAAAATATGATTAAAACCCTCACAGCAAGCCCTTTCATTTGATATGTCACACGATATTGTCCAAAAAACTTTTTTTTAGTTTTTTAATTTAACCCCTAAAAGTGCCATACTAAAAATTTAATAATTTACGTAATACGTCTATGTCTGGGTTACAGAAGTCCATATATGTACCAAATTTCAACAGAATCGGTCCAGTGGATTCGGAGAAAACTGGCTGTGACATACGGACAAACAGACAGACACACGAGTGATCCTATAAGGGTTCCGTTTTATGTTCGGAACCCTAAAAAGCATACAAAGTTAGTATACATACGGATTTAATGTTAAAAACTTAATCTGTTGCTGAAGATAGTTCATCCTCGACCATCATCATAGTAATATATAAAATTCTTCGGTTACTGAGTGAGTGAGTGACTGACAGACAACGCACAGCCGAAATTACTGGTTGTAGAAAGCTGAAATTTAGCATGTAGGTTCCTTGGGAAGTTTAAGGGAGCACTAAGATAGGATTTCTCAAAATTCCTCCGGGAACGGCAAAGAAAACGAGATATGCGCGTACGAAGTCGCGGGCAAAAGCTAGTTTAAGGTTTGTATACACGCCAATGACCTTGTGCATATAAACGGAGCGCATATAACTACTCCTCTACGCGCCACTCCACTACCCGCATTTTTAATTTGTTCTAAAAAAACCCAAACAAAAAAAAAAGAAAAATGAAAAAAAAGAAAAATGAAGGAGTAAAATGGTTTCAGCTCAACGATTTGGAGGTGATTTGGTGATTTTTTTTCTTATTATGTGATACCGATAAATAAATTCTGGCTAAACCAAATTGCGTCTCATATCATGTAGATTACTACCTATTTTTTTTCAGATGTAATTTCTGACTAAATGCCGACGAAAAGTTGCTTCATCTGCACGCTGTTTTTATGCATTTCTCGAGGGAGCAGCCTTAATGTAAAGTTTAAAAAAGACAACGATAGTTACCTCGGTACTTTCTTTTGTGGTTGTCTACTGAAATATTGAGTGCACAGCAATTTCCACGAGCCAATAAGCAAGTTATATCTCACAAAAAACTTGCTTTGTTATAATATTTCATGCGAGCGACGAAAACTCGTTCCACAGAAACTCTTAACAAAATTGTATTTATTCACGAAGTAAAAAGTTCACAATGACATTTCTTTTTAGAGAAACCATAAAAAAGTAAGACTGAATAGTGTTCTTAATTTATTTTGGACTGAATAAAGCTTTTCCTTTGTTGCTGAAATCTGAAGAAAGTTTTAAAAAAGTAAGCTAGCGTTAAGTAGAATATTATAAAAACACTGGCCAAGTGCGAGTCGGACTCACGTGCTAAGAGTTCCGAAGGAATTTCTTTTTTTTTAACGTGTAATTTTAACACTTCTTATAGGTTTTTCTGTATCTATTATCTCCATTTTTTTCAAAATTTGAGGCTCAGTAGTGTCTGAGATAAGGGTATCACCGCTGTGTACCAGTATGGCCGTAAATAATGATTTACGTAACAAGTCCTTGTTTGGGTCACAGAAGTCCATATGTGTACCAAATTTCAACGGAATCAGTCCAGTGGATCCAGAGAAAACTGGCTGTGACAGACGGACAGACAGACAAACACCAGAGTGATCCTGATAAGAGTTCCGTTTTTTGTTCGGAACCCTAAAAAGGAGTAAGTACAATATTTTTATGAGTCGGGAATTCCAAAGTTGACAAAATTTAAATGAAACAAAAGAACATAGAAAAAATTAATTTTTGTTTTTGGAATTTCAAAAATAAAAGAACAAAGTTGCCAGTGTTGCAGCTTTATTAACTATTATTTATTTTGTCTGTTTATTTTTATTTGCATTTGCAACTTTGCAATTCTTAAATGCTATCGATAAAAAAACTTTTACAGTTTAATTCTACTATACAAACTTGGTGGCCAATGTCAAAAACAATTAGCCAAGTACGCATAAGATATTATACTGCTCGAGAGTGTGCGCAAACATAGGTGCACTCTCTGTTCCTATGTGTGTATAATCTCCACAACAGGGTAGATATCAGGTGCGGAACCAACTGCTTTATTTGCTTTGCGAGGCACGGGAGTGTCCACTACCAACTTTCAAAGTCCAGGCTACTACTGTGTGTGTGTGTGTGTGAGTGTTTCGGGAGATACCTATTTCGAATTCGTGTCAACACTGCGAGGATCGCTCGGAAGACACAGTGAAACATACGATGGAGGTCTGCCCTGCTTGAGCGAGGCACCGCCGTGTCCTCGTCGAGGCAATCGGCGGCAGTGACCTCTCGCGTCCGGCCCTGGTTCAATCCATGGTCCGGAGCGAGGAGGCGGGAAGTGGTCTCCTTCTGCGATGCAGTAATGCTAGCGAAGGAGGAAGCCGAACGCGTGTGACAGAGGAAAACCTCACGCCCCGGCCGCTGCAACAGAAGAAGTCACCCCGGTCGTCGGGAGTCGCAGCGCGATTCCCGGCCATCGTAGGCGCGGGCCTGCGGACGGCGAGCATTGATTGGCTCGCCGTCCGATCAAAACCAGGCCCGGTTCGACGGCGCGCTGTGTTCTACGCGTGCCCCAAAGAGCTGTCAGCATAGATGACGGGGCCCGCTAGGGTACGCCTGCCAGGGTTGCGTAATTTGTTCGAAAGAGTTACTGCGGCCCTGGAACGCAAAGGGCATTAGGAGGAACACGGATGGGTATTAGTCAGTAAGAGTCTGACACTTCCTTCTGCTTCGCCCAGAGTGGGAGGAGTCATTTAATGTTTTCGCATGCATAAAAAAGCCTACTACTGAGAATTTCCCGATGGAAAAACCCAATAACACTTTTTTCATGACCGGGGAATCGAGCCCAGGACCGAGCTTGACCATGAGCACCAAAAATGGAACTATCCTAACAACTACCAGGGTTGCGGAATTTGTTCGAAAGAGTTACCGGCATTTGGAGGAACATGGGTGGGTTTTAGAAACTCACTTCTGCTCCACTCGAGCGAAAGGAGTCATATACTAATATTTATATTTTAAATAAGAAAGTAAAGTTATTTGTTGGTTACGCTCTTACGCCTAAATAGGGGACAGGACTAATTAGTCGTGCGAGCAAGATTATTAGTAGACAGATTTTCAAAAAATATCCGACACGTATTTTTAAAACTAAACTTAAACGTCAAATGTCATTTGATTTTAATACACTTTAATCACAAGTGACGTCACACGAGTTTTCAACGCACTCATCATATCATCATATCAACCGAAAGACGTCCACTGCTAGACATAGGCCTCCCCCAAAAGTGGGGGTGGTGCCATAATCGCCACGCTTGGCAGGTGGGTTGGCGATCGCAGTGTATGGTGTTGATTTTTAGGGTTCCGAAAAAAAACGGAACCCTTATAGGATCACTCGGGTGTCTGTCTGTCCGTCTGTCACAGCCAGTTTTCTCCGGATCCACTGAACCGATTCTGTTGAAATTTGGTTCACATATGGACTTCTATGACCTAAACACGGACGCGTTACGTAAATAATTAAATTTTTAGTATGGCGGTCACTTTTGGGGGTCAAACTAGAAAATTTCAAAAAAAAGTTTTTTGAACAATATCGTGTGACATATCAAGTGAAAGGGCTTACTGTGAGAATTTTAATTATATTTTTTTCATAATTTTAAAATTAATGGTTTAGAAGTTATTCAAGAAATTAGACGAAAAATGACCCTTATCTCCGAAACTACTGAGCCTAAAATTTTGAAAAAAAAATGGAGATAATAGATATTCACCTAAAGATTACAGGAAAACCTATTAGAAGTCTGTAGTGTTAAAATAACATGTTAAAAAAATTAAATTCGTTCGGAACCCTTTGCACGCGAGTCCGACTCGCACTTGGCCAGTTTTTATAAAGAACGCTGCTGCCCATATTCTGGCAAGTCCCTTAGTCGCCTCTTACGACACCCACGGGAAGTGATCGGATGGTGTTATTCTTTTAACGCACTGTATCGTCTTATTTTTTTGTTTATGTGAAAATAAAGGATATTATTTGGAAATCTATTTGACGGACTAATTAGATTTTTTTAGACCACTGGTATTGCTGAACCGATTTTGTTGAATTTTGGTACAGACAAATACGGGTCTCTGGAGACGGTTATAGGCTACATTTTTGCGGTTATCTATATTAACGCGACCGAAGTCTCGTGCAAAATCTAGTAGGGTAAAATTTATCGATATCAAATACCTTTAAAAGAGTAATTCTAGTTTATAATATAAATTGAATCTCGGAAACGGCTACAACGATTTTCATGAAATTTAGAACGGAAGTGGTTTCGGGAGCGATAAATCGATCTAGCTAGGTTTCATTTTTAGAAAACGTCGTAAAAAAAACGAGTCATCCAGGTACTAATAGTAATACTACAAATCTTGAAATACCAATGTAAATCTTAAAAACCTACAACACCTTCAATTGCTTTGCCTCAATTTTCCAAACCGTTTCCAAATTCTCAAGAAACTCATGTATTTCTTTTAACAAGCTTTTGACTATGTTGACCACGATATATTAAAAAACAAACTGAACTCGTATGGGATATGAGGTAATATTCTGGATCTGTTAATGACTTATCTCTCAAATAGAAAACAAAAAACTGCTATAACAGACTTAAATCTAAAGACGAAAGAAGAAGTTACATACTGTCCGAAGAACGTACTGTATACTTTGGCGTACCACAGGGCAGTGTTCTGGGTCCCTTACTTTTTTTGATCTATATTAATGACCTGCCCAAAGCCATAAATTACCCCTTAACCCTATTTGCTGGTGATAGCACGGTAACAGTAGCTTGTAATAAACCTGACCAATACGAAGCTGATGTAAATGATGCGTTAATCTCGATAATCTCTTGGCTTAACAATAATAACTTAAAAATTAATCTAGATAAAACTCAAATTATGCACTTTGGCACTAGAAAATCTAATAAAAAAAATGGATTTGAAATTCCAAAACAAGATAATTAATGACGTGGATAGTGATAAATTCCTAGGGCTTATAATAGATAGACAGCTTAACTGGAAGAGTCATATTGAAGCATTATGCAAGAAAACAAGTTGCTCATCC
The DNA here is from genome assembly GCA_947578705.1 of Lacanobia wlatinum. Taxonomy (NCBI): domain Eukaryota; kingdom Metazoa; phylum Arthropoda; class Insecta; order Lepidoptera; family Noctuidae; genus Lacanobia; species Lacanobia wlatinum. Next base: position 22,366,925 of record OX388039.1, read on the forward strand.
TATGCCCTATATAAACTTGCTCCAACCGTTAACACGGATGCACTACTCACAGCCTATCATGGTCTTGTCGCATCTGTGTTAAGATACGGCATCATATTTTGGGGTAACTCCACAAATAGGGAAGCCGCGTTTAAAGTGCAAAAGCGCTGCATAAGATTTATGTTTGGGCTTCGGGTGACGGACAGTTGTGTACCATATTTCAGAAAACATAAAATTCTGACACTACCCGCTTTGTATATATATGAAACTGCCTTATTTGTGCGATTAAATCCAAATTTATTTCCGTACCTATCTGTATCGGTACAACGTAACAGGCGAAATGACATGCTTCGCGGACGCAGAGCCAAGACAGCTCTCTTGAGGAACAGCATATTCTGTAGAGCCCCGCAAATTTATAATAAAATTAAAAAACCTATTAGAGACTTAAATTTGGCTGGTTTCAAGAAGCATTTTAAAGAATTTTTATGTAATAAATGCTATTATAATTTGAATGACTACCTAAATGACACTGACATATTAATTTAATTCAATTATCTATACTAATATTATAAAGAAGAAAGATTTGTTTGTTTGTTTGAATTGAATAGGCTCCGAAACTACTGGACCGATTTGAAAAATTCTTTTAGCATTAGATAGCTACATTATCAGGGAGTAACATAGGCTATATATTATCCCTGTACTCCAACGGAAACGGGAACTACGCGGGTGAAACCGCGTGACGTCCACTAGTTATTTATATCTTTTCATTTTGTGACATTCTTTTTTGACTTCTAACTATAATTATTAAAAATATTATTATTTATAATGTAATGTAAATCACCTTCGTAACATTTATTTAACATTTGTACGCCCATGTGGTAGAATATGATGAATCAATACTTTTAAACTTAAGACCATGTAATGTACATACCAACCATGTTCTGACAAATAAATTATGATTATGAACAAATAAGTAAGTCCGAGTATTTCTATTCCAGTAATGTAACGTATTTAGCATCAGAACCTGAAGTAATGGACCGAGCAAACAGTCTACACGGTAACTAAGTTTTATTTAAGTGGGCAAAAAATATAAGGAGCTAAGGGGGAGAGCACATTTGCTGTTGCACTTTCCAAGTGTTTCGTTACAATGGGGTTGACGACGTATCCGTGTGGAAAAACTCCATTTTAACCGACTTCTCAATTCAAGGTATTTTTTTGTGTATTAATGTACACCGATTACTCCGAGGTTTCTGATCCGACTTTTGTGATTTTTAGGGTTCCAAAAAAAAAAAACGGAACCCTTATAGGATCACTCGGGTGTCTGTCTGTCTGTCTGTCTGGTTGCATATTAGAAAATCAAAACTTTTCTGAGCAAATTTCAAATAAAAAATTTAAACGACCAAATGTTTTATTTAGAAAATTTTTAGAATCCCAATGTATGTGACATCAAATGAACGACTGATCAAAAGTTGCTAGATGTAATTTTAAAATATCAAATCATGACTAATCAAATTTTATAATCACAAATGATTTCTTATTAAGAATTATTAATTTAAATGTAGGTAATGAAGTACATCATTAATTTTAACACATTAATTTGTCCAAAAATTATGATTAAAATAACAGTGCCTATGATTTCAACATAGACAACACCCCGACTCAGACTACCCCGACTCGGATAGGTTAGGTAAGCCAACAATATCGTGTGACATACCAAATCAAAGGGCTTACTGTGAGGGTTTAAATTATATTTTTTTTTCATATTTTTAAAATAAATGGTTTTGAAGTTATTCAAGAAATTAGACGAAAAATTACCATTCCTCCCCCTTATCTTCGAAACTACTGAGCGTAAAATTTTGAAAAATATCGAGAATAGATTTTTACCTAAAGATTACAGGAGAACCTATTAAAAGTTATGTTAAAAAAATTCAATTCGTTCAGAACCTTTTGCACGCGAGTCCGACTCGCACTTGGCCAGTTTTTTAATGTTATATTTATGCGATGTGGCAGTTCTCTTCTATACATAAGAAGCGTTGTCATAAATACGATTCCAAGAGTGCCTGTCTATTTGCGCGGAGCGAGGCAGCAGAGCGCAGAAATATTAACCAATCATGTCAGTCAAAATATCAGTGACTCACGTGGTACGGAGATTTTATGCAATTCCATTGGTTGATTTTATGCAACTCCTTAGGCTGCTGTTCATTACATATGTAGCTACATTACTAAGTTAAATTACAGATGTAGTTTTCTTATTGCGAAAGAAGTTTTAAAATTGGCTGAGTAGTTTTTGATCTAAATCGTTACAAAAACAAATAAATAATTCATCCTTAAAATATAGAAGTACGTATACTCCGGAAATTAATTTCCACTCCTACAATACGATCAACTAACATAACAATCTTAATCTTCTCCAAATATTATTGCCCAAATTACAACCTCTCCAGAAAATATGATGCTGTCATCTTGACATAACATTTGACATCTCAAGTCAAGGGGGCATGTAGTTGACAGATACACTCTGCTCATCTTAAAAACACTTAAGGCCGAAACCCACCGCGGCGCATGCTGTGCACAGGCACGCATTTTAGTTGCACGGATTCATTTGTTTGTTAACGTGAGTCTACGTTTCCACTTCAGTACCTACACACTACACACGCCTCCGTGGCACAAGGCGTATCTCAAAACTGTGCTGCGATACAGTTGTGCATAGTCATGGATATTCGTGTATAATGTGTACCGCATGCACAGTGTTCATGGCATTGGCAGCGTTGAGGTATGTGAGTGCCATATTTGAACAAGCCACGCGCCAGGCGTCACGCGTGTGCCAATGACGTCAATTGATGCGTAGCGTGTCCGTGGGTTGCAGTGGACACAATTACATATATTTTCTTGCAAAGCGAAGCTTAAGAAGAAATGCTGGCGGCTAGACTTTGTATGTTTAAAGTCATAATTCGAGGTTTGGCTCTCGACTGTGTTCTCCTCCAATATTGGACCGATATAAGAGATATTTCACAAACTGAATAAAAAGGATGTATACTGTATCTCTATGTTTTCCTTTTTTATTAATAGTTGCCAAATTTGTACACTAGGGCTTGTTGACAGCGATTTATCGGACAATATTGAGCATTTTGTGAGAGTTCTAGTGCTAATACGGTTAATAAATCATCAAAAAGGAAAACATAGGGACACTGTATATTATTTCCTTCTTATTCAGTATACTTGACACATGTGTGTAGCCTGTCCGTGCGCCGCGGTGAGTCTACGCCTTTATACAGTCGTATACCATGATATGTCTCTCGTCTCGCGATGTCGCGAACGACCCACAAGTGGAAGTTTTGTGAGGAGATGATAATGTTCATGTTCCTTCTGGATTTGGAAGTAGTGCTGTAGGAAGTATCTGAGGCGCCTTCTAGGTCAGGATCGATCAGAGTTTTTATTTATTTGTTTTTATGTCATTTGTATTTATTTGTTTGTTTGGTACATAACCATAATCATTATGCTTTGGGACGTGAGGCTTCATATTTTTAATTGACCGACTTCTTCATGAATTCAAAAGTGCCTGTATGTAAGCGGTTTCAATTTGAATTTTAACATTGGGAAAAATAGGTAGATTGGTTTTTTTTTAATGGTCCAACAATGTAGGAAAAATGCTAGCAGACTCGCTCTACTTACGGATTTTTCTTGTGTGCATTTAGACAAGAACAAAGCGGTAAATATTTTTATTTGTTGTTTTCACCCACCTTCTTTTCTTCATCCAACTATACAAACCAATTTGAAAAACCAAATTATTAGTATTTTATCGAGAATTCGTTGTTTTTTTTTTGTTGGTTTTATATTTATTTGTTGGTCTTACATATTATTAGAATGCCAAAAGTTATTCTGTCGTATAAAAAAACCACTGTATAGGCTGCTGGCGTGTGAGGTTATTTATAATTAAACATACATTTATTTATATTTGCAAATGGTAAATGGTTCAGCTTCAGCCCAGTGGTAACACAACCGACTTATGCACATACGTGTCATAGATTCATGGGTCACGGATTCGAACCCAAGCAAATACTTTACTATGTAATACACAAAAACTTTACTATTTAACACATAAAACAAACATAATTAATTAACAATGACCACAAAACAGTGAAGGAAAATATCGCAAGGGAACGGGCTTATCCTTGAAACAAAAATTCGAAAGAAAACCCTTTATAATGTACACTTAGCTTAACAAACCCGTAGCAGCCATTAAAACGAATGAATGAAATAAGAAAAAAAAAACAAACTGTTAATACGTTCGGTAATTATGAACACTTTTATTCTAAAAGGCAGTTGGTACAGTCGAGGCCTTTAATACCTTCGTCAGTTTTCATTTATTTTTCTCCCAATTTAGGATACATAATACCTTTTGAAGTTACGGCACTGATCACACAAATACATAGAAAACTATGTTAATTACACTAACAATAATTACTTTCTATTATAACCAAATAGCATAAACCAGTGTCCACTTGGCATCAAAGTAAAACCTTTTGAATGAACCGGCCATTTTATGAAAATACTAGCTGACCCGCGCAACTTCGTCTGCGTCACATTTTTCTCTAATACTCCGCTCCTATTGGTCGTAGCGTGATATTATATACCCTAAAGCGTAAAACAAATTTTCAATTAAAAACCAGTAGTTCCTGAGAATAAACGCAAACAAATCTTTAGCTTTCTAATCGACACTAGGGTGTGTGATCGTTAGACCTTATTGCCCACACAATAAGAAGGAGATATTTATTAGTTTAGATAAACCAAATCTTAGTTTAGACTAAACTGTCAGTGACATTTTTAAAAAGGTCTGTGTTATTCTGTGATATTGACATTAGGTATATCAAAACTGATTCATTCTAGCACGTTCTCTCGTGAACCACAAAACATAGTTGACGAAACTATTTTTACTGTGACTGTACCTGATATTTAGAAGCAATGTATCTACGTTTGAAAACGAACACCGACGTGGAAGTGTCAATTAATTGAGGTGATTTTTTTCAATAGTATGCACTCCTATGTGAGATTTTCATTGACTCTCGTAGTTTGATTTAGATATAAGGATTCCGTACCGAACGTACATAACTAAGCCTGCACTGTCCGTCCGTCCGTTCATCTGTCTGTCAGCGGGATGTATCTCAAGAACCGTAATAGGTAGACAGTTGGAATGTTCACACAGTGTGTAGTTCTATTCTGTATCAACAAATATTAAAAATTAAAGGGGGCTCGAAGGAACGTGTTTCTTTCAGTTTATGGTACGGAACCCTTCGTGCGAGAGTCCAACTCGCACTTTGCCGGTTTTTTAATTACCTATCGGTATAATAACGTTCAACTGTCGTTCGTTCGAAATAACGTCCGTCGAATTTCATTGACCTTCCTTCGAATGAAGTTTGATGAGATTTTGCTGGACCCTATTTTCAGCTGACATAATTAATGGTGGCCCCTTTATTAGTGCTTGCGGCACATCCTGGGAAGTCAGTTTTTTACCATTCTGCTGGCAGACTAGAGACCATTCTCTACATCATTCAATGAGCATAATCTGTAAACGCTAGCTTATGAATTTTATAAAAACTTACCTAGTTTATATTTTAAATCAAAACTATCTTGCGGTATACCTACTTAATACTAAAAAGCTGAAGAGTTTGTTTGGCTGAACGCGCAAATCTCAAGAACCTCTATTTCGAATTGAAAAATTATTTTAGATTTTTTAAAAGGAGCGTAGCATTCATAAAAAATGTGACGCAGATAAAGCTGCGTAGATCAGCTGGTATTCACGTAACCATAGATAATAAACCCCAATCCACTCTGACAGTTTAGCTAGCACTGAATTATTCCTTTAATTCCAACATAAAATTAAACACGCCTAAAACCACAACATTATCACACTATTAATACAATAATTCATAATAGAGGACAGTAAACCGTGATACGCTCTAAATTAGCGGATAAAGTTTATACGCAATCAAGTGGGCCATATAAGGGCCACGGGTGGGCCATACCTTAGGCATTATGCCCGTGATCCTATGCCGTAAAGTGGGTCTTATTAAGGAGGCGACTAAAGCCACGACACACGCGATTAAGGCGATAAAACCGACATTTTTGTGGCGTTATTTGGCACCCGTGCAGCGATGATAAGGGTTCACTTTGCACGTTATATTTTTTGCAGGTTAGTAAACTAATCTTCGGGCAGGATGTACAAAGTGTTGGGAAGATAAGTGGTGGCGCCGGCCGGCGTCCGAAAATATTTGACGGCAATTTTTGTGATATACCGTGTATTTTCTTACTTTGTACAGTTTGTACTAGGTAAATGTAAGTACTACGTAAAATGTATACTATGTAAGAATATACAGAAGCTAAGCGAGCTCCTACAGCGCATTAAAAAGTAGTCTTTTCGTGATATGGTTTTTCATAAAAATAGTTCATAAAAAAAAAGAAAAAAAAAAAAATTTTTTTACGAGTAATGAATTAAAAAAATAGTTTTAAATTGATGTTTCGTGAGACGACAAAAACGTTTTTTGAAACGTCGATATCATCTTTTATGGATTCGAATATTTAGCCATACTATCCCAGTTTAAAATTAAGCCAAAAGTTCTTCAAGTTGAGATATTATTTAAATTAATAAAAGTTGTTTATATACTATACACAGTGGCCAGTTTTTTGGTAGTAATAAAAACATTATTGTTACCAAAATATTAAGGTGTGTCTACGCTAGACGAGCCGAGCATGAGCAGAGCACGAGCCGAGCACAAATTCGTGTAGTGTGGACCGACTTACGAGGCTCGAACGAGCACGAGAACTACACGAATTTGTGCTCGGCTCGTGCTTCGCTCGTGCTCGGCTCGTCTAGCGTAGACGCACCTTTTAGACTGAAGTAATGGATTCAAGGAAATTGTTTTGGCATTTAAATGGTAATTTCTCTTGTAATTTTCGTATCTATTTATATGTCCATCACTCCTTGTGAAGACGATTAAACTTAATTGACTTTCTAGGTAAATGTTTAAGTAAAAGGTTCTGGGTATCATATAAATTGTTTATGAAGTAATTGCCTAAAAAAACAATATTTTTAGCATTCCGTACCCAAAGGGTAACCAACGGAACCCTATTTCTAAGCCTCCGCCGTCCGTCGGTCCATCCGTCTGTCTGTCTGTCTGTCAGCGAAGACTAAAGAAAAATAAATAAATAATAATAAAAACTTTTTCCAAAAAAATATAACCGACTTCCAAACAAAACACTACAAAGAATAAAATAACCTTAATTTCGGAAGTCGGCGTTTTTGGTTTTGTTTCTTTGTTTTTTAACACCGACTTCCGAAATTAAGGTTATTTTATTCTTTGTAGTGTTTTGTTTGGAAGTCGGTTATATTTTTTTGGAAAAAGTTTTTTATTTTTCACTTTTAAGTGGTGATACTTGGACGACGTCTTCGTTAACGCAAAAATTGAGATAAGCAAAAATGCTCATAAAATAAAAACTACTGAACTAAACTTAATCAAATTTTTATGGGACCAAATGGCAAGTATATTGCATCGAATAAAAAAGAATCACTGAAATAATAATATCAGAAAACTCGGAGTAATCGGCGTACAAAAATTAAAAAAAATTGCCACCGAATTGAGAACCTCCTCCTTTTTTGGAAGTCGGTTAAAAATATCGTCGTTGTAGTGAAAGAAGTCACTAAGTGACATTTTAGCCAAAATGAGATGTCACAGTGTTTTTAAACCCATAATCTATTTTATAAAAAGGTAAAACAGCAGATTTTTTTAGTATTTCAAATAATACGAAAATGTCTGAAGTACTTAACTACTTGTTAAGGCAAAAAGTCAGTCGATGTAAATTAACTAACAGAACTTGAGTAATTTATGACAATGTTTTGTACTAACGTTTTCTCAATTACCGAGGCTGCACTGCGCTCACTAATGTTACTTAGTTACTTCTCGCATACAATACAGCTGTACCAAGAATTAATATAGTAACACAAAAACTTAACTAACATACAGTTTTTTTGGGTATGCCAAAATTAACTATCTTACTTTTTATTATATTACTCAGTAATAGTAGAAATATTCACATAATTTCCTGAAAATTAAAATGCAAGGTAAAAATATCAATACTTTGTTCATAGGAAGCATGTTTGTCGCTTAAACCGATCATAAAAACATAAAAAAAAAACTTTTAAACGCGATTATCTGGAAACTAGCTTTTTGCACTTAGTTGTTTCTCGCACTACAACGACTATATAAGGAAAAGTAAAATACCAATAATTCTATTGTGTTTTGTAACAAAAGTCTAAGTGAAATCTTATGGAAATCTACACTAAATATTATAAAGAGGAAAGATTTGTATGTTTGTCACGAATAAACTCAAAAACCACTACACTGATTTCAAAAATTCTTTCACTGTTAGATTTCTATATTATTCCCTGAGTAACATAGGCTATATTTATTACGATAAAAATAGAGGTTCCAACGAAAATTGCAATACTAAACCCGTGCGGGCGAAGTGCTAGTCATCAGTAAATCACGTGTATTTGAGTGTTAAGTAGTATGATCTTATAAAGGAACAAACGATATGTAGTTTCGCGCTGTGTTCCACGCGCGCCTCAAAGAGCTGTCAGCATAAAAGACGGGGCCCGCTAGGGCCAGTGCCTGCTGGCGCTGCGGACTTTGTTCGAAAGAGTCACCGTGGCCCAGAAACGCAAAGGGCACTAGGAGGAACACGGATGGGTTTTAGTCAGTAAGAGTCTGACACTCCCTTCTGCTTCACCCAGAGCGGTAGGAGTCATTTCATGATTTCCATCCTTAAAAAAAAAGGTTGCGTATATTTGAATGAAAAAACGGAAACCGTGTGGGACCCTCACTTGTGTGTGGGCCTGTCTGTCGGCCCAACTGTCAAAGCCAAATGACTTGAAGAGCAGTTCTATCGATCCTATGAGCACCAAATTAAAAAAAGTGTACCTGTAGACCTTTTTTACAAAAGTTGAAACATGTCGCATGTCTACATAATTTTTGTCACCGCATCGATTATTATGTACTGTCTGTAGTTAAACCACTATGAATTAGGTTTGAAGTATCTACGAAAGATGATTAATAATAATAAATCTTTATTGCAGACCATATAAGATTCACAAAAAAAAATAATTATGATAAAATATACAAAATTCAATTTAATTAACTAAAAGTTCAATTAATGATAATACTGAATTGGTAGTTTAGAAATAACACATTTAATTTTTTAAGAATCTTATACACCTGTGTTTAAGATTTATAGAAATGTAAGTTGTGTGTGTTGGTTGTGTCAATTTTTTTCTTGCCAAGAGCACATTCTACAGGTATACCTTGCTGACCTTGCGTTTAAATATGCCACGAATAGTGATTTTGTCGAATACTGTATATTCGGCTTGGCTCTCGGCCGCAGTGCCGAATATTCGGTGCCACTTAGTACATTTCGCGGGTGAGAGATTCCAATCTATATCGTTGAAGTGTGTGCGGTAACTACACCTTGGACGTATTTGTTTAATTTACGAATTGCGAGTAGTTCATGTTACGACACATATTATTTCAAATCAAATCAAATCGTATATTTCAAATAAACCATTTACAAGCACTTTTGAATTGTCAAAGTCGGTCAGTCAAAAACATGAAGCTATTTGCACGTTCCAAAGCGTAGATCTCTATGGAGAAGAACGTGCAAGAAACGGTTGATTTACATCAAATTGTGTTGTTTATAGCCTGCATAACATAAAAAAAATCATCATAACTTAGCACTGATAGATTTTAAGTATTAAATCTGCAGATTTTTTACTGAAATAATTTTTTTTGTGAGTAGTGATATTATGCGGTTTCTTTCCTAATTTAGTATTCAATATTCGGCCGAATGGTTCGCAATATTCGGCCGAATACCGAATAGTAAAAGAAATAGCCGAATAGGCTGAATACCGAATAGTTGCCGAATATTCTTAGCATCTCTACTTACGTTCCATCTTGCTCGACTTCAAATTCATAAGATACATATTTATGGAGAAAGTTATTTTGATTGATGGACTGTCAAATAAAGTAAACTTATTTTTAAACCCTGACTTAAAAAAAGGAATATTATAATTATGCCTAACTAGTGGACGTCACGCGGTTACACACGCGTAGTTCCCGTTCCCGTGGGAGTACGGGGATAATATATAGCCTATGTAGGGGATAATATACTCCCTAATCATGTACGAGTAACTATCCAATGCTAAAATAATTTTCGGTCAAATCGGTCCAGTAGTTTCGGAGCCTATTCAATTCAAACAAACAAACAAACAAATCTTTCTTCTTTATAATATTAGTATAGATGTAAGAATATTCGTGGCATCAGAGCTCCTAAACATATTTTTTGTTCTGCTTTTCTTTGAAAGTCCGGAATCCTAGAAGTACCTACAAACCGTCTTTTATACGAACAATTAATTAAAAGTTACTTTGAGGCCTTACAAAACACACTAATTACTCATCTAGAGTGTTTGCGAAAGAAAGCACTCAATAGTAACACAATTCTTGGAGTTCACTTATTAGGCTTCATGCGGCAAGCACACCTAATGCCTTCGTTCGATAAGTTCTAAGAAATCTCTGTTGCTTCTATCAAAAACGTGACTTAACTACGCAACATTGTGCTAAGACTTAAGCTAGTAAGGTTAAGAGCGCTTAGGAAATCTCTTTTTATTCCCAGTAAATACTTTACTAACAGCGCTTATCGAGAAATCCTAGGACTATTTCCAGTATCTGTCTATTGAAGTCTTCTAAGGTCCCAATCAGAAGGCTTAGAATAAACTACGGTATATCATCGATATTAAATGTGGATTAGTCCCAAGTTTTTGGAACTGGCTGCGTGTGAGTGAGGGCTTTCTGAAATTATGTGCACCAGATGGCAGCACTGAGGCGTCAGGTTCAGGCACCTGCCAAATGCTTATGTTTCCTGACATTAGTTAAACTGACGTATAGTCTTGTTTATGGTAGACGTCAGATACCCGCGCAATAAGGGTCATTGACCCAACATAAATTTATTGACTTTCTTAATATCAAAAAACCGGCCAAGTGCAAGACGGACTCGCGCACCGAGGGTTCCGTACAAATTTGTAGCTTCAAATTACTTTAAATAATGACTATATTTTTTAATGATTTAATAAAAAGTATATAGCTTTCAGACTTCTCCCTATACTTATAGTATTTGACGGTATTACTTTGCCGTTCCCGAGATAAACGGTCTTGACAGACAGACGGACGGACAACAAAGTGATTCTATAATGGTTCCGTTTTTCCTTTTGAGGTACGGAACCTTAAAAACAGAAATAATGACATAAAGCTGTCTCGAATCGAATTCTATCGTGATCCTTTACGTTTTCTAGAAATGAAAAACGGTGCATAATTTATTGTTCGAGTATCTACGATGGGATATTAGGGAAAGGTCAATTTACTTCATTGCGCGTTTATCTGGCGCGTACCATACGTCATAAGTTACGTTTTAAAATGTAGGACGTTTCGCCTACGCGGCGTGAATGTTCCTGAAAACCCGCATGTTAATGTAATAATTTTGGACTCGTTGGCAATCGTTTTAAAAATAAAATAAAGTGTCCAATGTTGAATTTGGATTCCGGGTTATATGCATGCAGCTAATTACCATTATTTACGAAGAGCTGATTACTGCCTGTCTCACCTCCACCACAATCCAGCACCTGGGTAAGACTATACCCATTGAAAAGACTAGAAGATTAGTGTCAGATATTCTGACTTCCGACTATCCGTAACGACTGTCAAATATCATCAAATGACAGTCTGGACCAGCTATACTCAACCTTCGGCCCACGGGCCGCATGTGTCCCGTCAAGCTTTCCCGCGTGGCCCTTTTTTTTACTATTTATAGGCTCGGGTTTGACCACTATCTCACCTGATGCTAAGCGATGATGTGGTCGAAGATGGAGCACGCTTGCCTAGAAGTAACCTATTCACTCTTGACTTATGTACTCCCAGGTTATAGCTATCAGGAAACACAGACTCCGGCAGGGAATTCCACTAGCTAAATTAACTTTTTTTTTTAATTTTATTCAGTGGATCAATGTGTATGTATCTGTACTGTACTGATTCACTCCTTGACGATGTGCTGAGAATAACCCTCGCCAACTATCAACTTAAAAAAATTGGCCAATGTCATATGAAAACAATATTTTTGTCACAAATTTAAAAGTCCCATTCGTTTAGAGACTATTAAATTTTATTTTACTGTAGGTTGTTGCGGCCCCTCATGACAATAGTAGAAGCGCAATGCGGCCCAGAGAGAAAATAGTTTGAGTACGGCTGGTCTGGACCAACGGCTTCCGACGCACGAAGGAGTCCGATATGTAATAGATCACCCATCTACCGATCGACTTTAGCAAGCGTCGCGCTGCTCGGCAAGATCAACCCGTGCGGATGTTATAATTTAGCCACGAACTCCTGAGCCCATAGTACATGGATAATCATGGAAATCTCCTTATCCAAACAAATACAAAGGCTTAGTACCAGCTACACGGGGTTTCACCTTCATGTATGTGGATTTATGCCAAAATCTCACCGTGACATGCGCTTTCGTACAGCCCTTTGAAGAAACAGTGGACGGGAGGTTATCGTTTACCAAAAGGCTGTCAAAAAAACTTTGAATTACTTGTACCTATAAGGGATAGGTAAATGCTTTAGTACTTCGAAAATAAAATAGGGCAAATATATTATTGTACAAATGTGAGTCGAACGATAGTTTCATAGAACACAAATTACAATGGATTACCTTTCTTTTTTCAATTGCCATCATAGCTGTCGTATGATGCTTTTTTTTAAGGATGGGAAATCATCAAATGACTCATCCCGCCCTGGGTGAAGCAGGGAGTGTCAGTCTCTATCTGACAAAACCCATCCGTATTCCTCCTAATACCCTTTGCGTTCCAGGGCTGCGGTGACTCTTTCGAACATTCCGCAACCCCGGCAGGCACTGGCCCAGCGGGCCCCGTCTTCTATGCTGACAGCTCTTTGTGGCGCCCAGGGCTCCAATTCTGCTATTACAATAGTGTCAGAATGGTCTATCATTGATTTCATAATGGTTGATTTTGACAAGATTCTATGCCATTTCTTTCAATGGAGTGTCAGTGGTTGACCACTGGATATAAAAGCGTCATTATGACTTTCCAGTGGTCCCATGGCGGCAGTCCGGCAAGGAGGATCGCCGCCTCGCCAGAGACCGTGCGGTATCCCTAGGCCAGCCGAATAGCCATTACTCTCTGGGACTCGTTGAGGTAACGGGCAGGTCGCTTCCTCAAAGAGGGGCGTAGCTACCGCTGTATCAGAATACAAGGACTCCGACATGTCCTTCGTGGCCTGCCAAGACAATCCATAGGGCCTATTTGGTTAAAAAAACAAAACCCCTAAAAACGGCCCCCCCCAGCAATGTTTCATACAGGGCCTCTTTGAGGCCAGCTACGCCACTGAGCAGAACAGATGGTCGATGGGGCCGAAAAGTTCAGGAGTGGCGACCGCGTACCGGAAGACGCAACGTTGGAAGGCTTCCCACAAGGTGGACCGATGACCTGGTGAAGGTCGCGGGTAGCCGATGGATGCGAGACGCACAGGACCGGTCGTTGTGGCGACGCTTGGGGGAGGCCTATGTCCAGCAGTGGACGTCTTTTGGCTGATATGATGATGATGATGATGATGACGCCACTGAGTAAAACCCTAAAAATGGACAAGTACTAGTGATGTTATAGTGATATTTCTCTTAGGATTTACTTATCGGTTCATAACAAAGATCAAAACTTGGCAAATATTCCCGACAAATGGAAGAGAACCATTTATTAAGTGTAGCTTATTTATTTAAGAAGATGACTAAGCGTATACAAAACCCTTGTTTTCTTAAGACATTGATAAAGTGTGTGGATTATATTGAAAGGTTAAGCAGAGATACTTAATCATGAAGATATATGATATATCTGTTTCGTTCATTTGTTTTATGTAGATTTATATCAAGCAAAGCTTTTAGACTTGAGTTCGCAGACTTTAGTTCTTTTGTCAAAATTTAAAGTACAGTACATAATTCATTAATATAGTTTCGTAAGTCGTGAACTAAAAATGAAATTGAAGAAACCAAGTTACCGAAACCGTTTTATGGCTGCATAAATAACTTTGGAACTTGAACTTTCTGAGAAGAAGTAAAATTGAGAGCTACGTTTCAGTCGAGTGATTCTATAAATCCAATTTTCGAGCACTTAAAACCGCAGATGCAAGAAATAAGTATGAAGTAATGGAACTATACGGGCTTGTATAAGGAGCTTAAATATAAATGTGCGGAAATATTCACATCGTAGTTTAAAAATTTTTGAATGTTCATTTCAAACGGTATGTTTAAAAGCAGATTTTACTTTTGCATTTTCTGAAAATATTTTTAGTGATTTTCGCTTTCTGAAGAGGTATTTAGGTAATGTTTTTTTTTCAGTGTCATGTTTATAATGACGCACGTCACCATTTAATCGATCGTTTTTATTTTACCTGTAAATTGCGCAAAGAAAATAATTGACTTACTTACTTGGCTTAAGATCCTATGTCGGAGCTAGAGCAGAGGGCGTCCACAGTTGACTTCTATCGCGAACGATCTTGAGCTTTACGCTTCACCTCGCTCCACGTCATTCTGATGCTCATCGCTTCTTCCAACACGGTGCGCCGCCTGGTTTGACGGGGACGGCCACGTTTACTTTTCCCTTGAGGATTCCAGTCCATAGCCTGTTTGGGAATGTGATCGGGATTCCTCCGTAGCGTTCCTCCAGAACCAATCTACCACCACTTACAGCGCTTGATCTGGCGGTCGATCGGGCTCTCGTGGCATTTCTCTGACAGCTCTACGTTACAGATGGTCTCGGGCCAGTAAATTTCGATTACGCGAAAGAAAATAATTGAAGACCGCAAATTGTAACACCCGTGTGCAATAAAGAGTATTTCTATTCTATTTATTTATTTCAAGTATTTTTTCCAAATCGAAGTTGAAACATTAATATGGAAAATACCAATCACCCCATAAAATTATACTTACCTCACTTACCTACAAGCAATGAGTATCTTTCAAACAAATGAAGGAACCATGAAGACAAGGCAAGGCATGAAGGAATGGAGGCTCCATCTTCGACCACATCATCGCTTACCATCAGGTGAGATTGTGGTCAAACGTATGCCTATACATAGTAAAAAAAAATAAAAAATGAAGGAACAAATTATAAACACTGGGAAGTGGTGACGGGCTGGACCATTTGTGGGACATTAAAATTTTGACGTTTCATATAAATATTGACGTTCAAAAGAGCTGATTCTCAGGCTAGTTTGAATAAATGTCTTTTGGTTTTGATTTCCAATAATTTTTAATATCTCGTGACTTGCAAACCGATCGTATGATTAGTTTAGTAAGAGAGCGTTTAGTTTCAACTCCTTAATCTTGGAAATGAGTAAACAGATTTCAGTGAATCTTGATACAAGAAAGCAAAGTCTAGAAAGTTATTTAGATATTTTTTCGAAAATCAGCGATTTTTCATTTTCTATAGAAAACTTAAAATTGCTTTTAATCTCATACCTATATAAAATCTCGTGTCACGGTGTTTGTTACCGAACTCCTCCGAAACGGCTCGACCGATTTTCATGAAATTTTGTGTGTATATTCGGTAGGTATGAGAATAGGTAGTAGACTATTTTTTTTTATTTGGCAAAACAACGTTTGCCGAGTTGGCTAGTGTCTTTACAAATTTTTGGTTTACGCACTTGCAAAAATAAGGACAACGAAAACAAACTTATATTTTTTTAAGTTCCGTGACGAGTAGGCTGTTTGTATATCCATAGCCAAAATTTGATACAGACTGCAACGTAATATCGTAACAGTAAGGACGATTTTATAGAATTCAACATTTGATGTCGACCGTAACTAAAATATTATTGTAATCGAGTGAACCGTGATGGGGTTCAGTTCACCCGATTACAACAATATTTATGAACGAATCAATCGATTGGGTTACTGACCTAGTTGTAAATCTTCCCCGTATCAGCATGAATGTTTAATAATGACCGTATATAGATATAAATATGTAGGTTTCGAAAAGCCTTCGCTCGCGTTAAGAAGTTTAAAATTGACAAAGTTTCATACAAACTTTCATCCCCTATTTTATCCCTTTGGGGGTAGAATTGACCAAAATCCTTTCTTAGCGGATGCCTACGTCATAACGTCTACCTGCAGGCCAAATTTTAGCCCGATCCGTCCAGTGGTTTGGGCTGTGCGTTGATAGATCACTATGTCAGTCAGTCAGTCACCTTTGAGTTATATATATTTAGATTAAGTGCTACAGTAAAGTCTTTTAGTCATTCAAAATTAAAACCGTCTAAGTGCGAGTAGGACTCGCGCATGAAGGGTTCCGTACCATCGTATTTTTATTATTTGTTATTATAGCGGCAATAGAAATACACACCCTGTAAAATTTTCCCGCTGAAAAAATTAGCCCGCTGACAGACAGACGGACGGATGGACAGCGGAGGCTTAGTAATAGGGTTCCGTAGTTTATACTTTGTTACGGAACCCTAAAAAGCGCTGATGAAATAAAAAGTAGAAAAACGTAGGTTACTAAAGACATTCTAATATCTTTAGGGACGTTTCTCTGCTTTTTATTTGATGGAAAACAGAAGGAAATTATCCCTTAGTCCCTTAAAAAGGGAAGTTCTTTTAACGTATGTGACCTATATTGTTTTAACCAAATGAAGAAAATGATAATTGAGATAAAGAAAGAAAACTGAGCATAGGTCTATGTTATGTTTAATTTCATTTACATAATGTTAATATAGGGGTCGCGGGTAGCCGATGGATGCGAGACGCACAGGACCGGTCGTTGTGGCGACGCTTGGGGGAGGCCTATGTCCAGCAGTGGACGTCTTTCGGCTGATATGATGATGATGATGATGATGAATGTAATATATTATCATGCCTGTAATAATAATGCCTATATTATGGAATAGCCCCTAAGAGTATACTGTTGTTATATTCCCGTATTTATAAGGAGTGGTCGCACTTACATCGTAGAGGAGCTCGTGGCTAAAGAAGAACAGTCGCACGAGTCGATCTTCAATGTTAAGCAACGCTTGCCAAAGTTGGTCAGTAGATGGGTGACCACCTTACCGTATCGAGTTTCCCCGGGACTCGGAAAGCGCTTTAAGCCGTTGATCACGCCTGTAATTTGTAGATTTTTAGCAGTCGTTACGGATTGTTAGAGGCCAGTAAATCTGACTTCAGTCTTGCCAAGAAGTACCGTCTTACCCTGTTAATGGGTTGTGGAGGTCTGGTAAGCAGCTGCTCCAGGTAAAGTACTGGTATTTAGCTGAATCTATATAGTTGGGAAAAGGGCTAGGCAGATGATGATGTTCGCACTTGCATCGTTATCGTAAACTGGCAAAAACACCTATATTTCGTATATTTTGTCAATTTTAATATTAATTGTCGCCGAGATGATGCTACAGCTTCAATTTGGACGGTATTCAAGTACGAGATAATTTTTCGTCTAATTTCTTGTCTTTTTTTTTTATTACACACTGTATTTTTGAGTTTGTCCCCCAAAAAGAGTATGGAGGTCACCTCCATACTCAAAATTTTTCTAAACATTTATTTACGTAGTGCGTCCGTGTTTGTTTCACAAGTGTACCAATTTTTTTTTTGATATCGGGGATACCTTCAAAAGGCGCCTGGACTTTGGGGAAAAGACCAGGAAGTGTGGGATTTTTCCACAATAAAACCACCCCTGTTGATCACCGTCAGCACATAGTAGGGGCCCCGTTACCTCTTAAAACACCACTCCGGAACCCCCTCTGTGCAACGCCTGTTAGAACACATCCCTGGGGAGACTGTATAGGGGTCTCCCCTTCGCCTTGCTGTGCACGGCAGTACGTGATCACTGTGCCACCGCCTTTCCTAGGATCACTGGGTTGTCAGACAGAGACTTGAGACCACCTGCCTTAAATAACGCAGGCGGGGTTTCGGCTTTTAGGCATCAAGGCGGTTGCCTCCCTGACGCCTCCTTCTCCGAGCAGGATCAGCCCTCTCACGATCCCGCTCGACGGCCTCCTTCTAGACCATTACGGCTTCAGAGAAAGCAGCCATTTCCCTCCAGTTTTCATTATCTGCCAGCATAGCACTCACTACGGCTGGCAGAGTCAGGTCTCGCCCAATCCTGATGACCAAGACCCGCCGCTCAGAGGACCACGCAGGGCACTCCTCGAGCGTGTGTTGCGCAGAATCCAGGCTGCCTCCGCAATGGTGACAATTTGCCGTGGCCTCTCGCCCAATTGCCTATTTAGGTACCCACCGAAGCAACCACGCCCGGTCAGCACCTAAGTGAGCCTGTAGGAGATGCGGTCCCCTTTTTTTAGCCAGGCTTCGAAGTGGGGCAAGACGGCTTCGACAACATGCTTGCGCGAAAATTTCGGTTGCTGTAACCGCTCGCGCCACCGTTCGAGCGCGTGTCGCCGTTCCTGCCGCCTTAGCCTTACAAAAGTGATTCCTGGCACGCTATTACCATTTTGGGGTATGGCCCGGATCCGGTTATAAACTCTCGCATCCATATCTGCCAAGATGTCTATCGGTGGAAAGCTTGTCAGGAGTGTAGCCGCCTCAAAGGACACTGTTCGGTATCCTCGTGCGATGCGAATGGCCATTTCCCGCTGCATGCTGTTGATCTAAGTCCTGCAGCGTAGGACGCCTGACAGTCTATTTGACCAAACAAACGCGCCATAGAGGACCATTAATCGTACAATGCCTGCGTAGAGGCGGCGAACTTCTTCTCGTGCCCCCAAGATTGGGCAGCAATCTGTGCAAGGCACCAGCCTTGTGGCTGTGTTATCCAGCCTTAAGGCGCTCAAAATGCTGTTCAAAGCCCCACCGACGACGTGATACAGAGTAGAATACGTCCGCAACTAAGCCCGAAACTACGGAATTCGGGCTTAGAGATTAGCCCCTCAGGCCCGGGTCGACGGCACGTTGCCGGACGCGCGCCTCTTAGAGAAGTCAGCATAATTGACGGCGCCCGCTAGGGCCGGTGCCTGCCAGGTTTTTGGCATTATTGGAAGGCGTTACCACGGCCCTGCCACGCGAAGAGTTTTAGCCAGTAATAGTCTGACATTTCGTTCCATTCCGCCCAAAGCGAGCGGAGTTATTTGATGATTTCCCACCCAAAAAGAGAGATATACCTATGATCTGGACATTTAAAAGGTTCTCTGTCTACGATTTTGGCATAGAACCCTAAGCCAACGCTCCTTTGCTTACGCATTTCAATAAGACTCACTAATAATAAAATGTCGCTGTCACACGTCATTACAACACACATTAATGACGCATCTGCGTGTGTTCAATTTTGTTTCATTTTACTTTTTGTATGTCAGGGCGGCCATGTTTGTGAAGCTTTGCGGAAAATGAGGATTGTTTTCCGCTTTAGATAATTACATATATAGATACAGTTATAGTAGAAGATGTTGTTTAAAGAAGACCAGCTGTGTGGCAGAGGGTAAAAATGTCAGACTTTTATAAAATTGTCATTTAAAGGTTTTGGAGAACCTCTTTAGGGAATTGTATTTTCAAAAATTCTTACCTAGTGATCTTGAGGTACGTTTGTGCATGTTCTGCTTCTAGCTGCTAGGCAGTTTGGGCTGTGCTTCTGTTGTCTGTCAGTAAATTAATGAATTTAAAACACTATGTAGATAAGTACCTACGTCATATTTATTCTTTTGAACAATTAGCTCCAGGAAATAAAACACTCATAATTAAATATGCAATAATACATCTGCCACCTATGTCATACTTTTGGATACATTCTAAATAACTAGCCTAGCCAAATCTGTTTGGCCACTAATACTTCTATTGCGGAGCGGAGAAACGGAGAAATTTTAACCAATGGAATTGTATAGAACCTTAGTGATTCCGCACGTGGCGCGGAGATTTTATGCAATTCCATTGGTAATATTTCTCCATTTCTCCGCTCCGCTGCCTCGCTCCGAGGCAAGGTACAGGCAGCCTAAATACGTCGCCGACCTAACGTAGCAAATAGATTTAGTTTTTATAATTTTAATATTATATGTATTGGTGTATTTTTCTGTCAAATTATATTATTTTCTATGGGCCTTAGTCGCCTGACAATAAAGCATTACTATTATTATTATTATAGCCTTTGAATCTTGAACTCTAGCTGGACAGCCTTTCATTCTAGCCATTAGTACCTATAGTCTTACAGGTGCATAGCCACAGCAATAACAGTTTATCAAATAAATCAACCCACAACAAAACAAGACTAGTACAAAAACGAGTGGTCACTGTACTTCTGCGTTCGTTTGAACACGTTGTCAACGCCGTGTGTATGCACGGGTGCCCGCGAAGGATTCGCGGCTGGCTTTGCGTCACCAACCGAGTACGGGGCCCGGACTATTTATTTTAATTCTCTTGTAAAGTGGCCGATTGCGAGTCGGACTCGCCCACCGAGGGTTCCGTACTTTGTAGGATGAATTAGTACTTAATTTTTTTTCATCATCATCAACATCATTATATCAGCCGAAAGACGTCCACTGCTGGACATAGGCCTCCCCCAAGCGTCGCCACAACGACCGGTCCTGTGTGTCTCGCATCCATCGGCTAGCCGCGACCTTCACCAGGTCATCGGTCCACCTTGTGGGAGGATTTTTTTTAAATTTAATTACAAATGTATAGTTTTCAGACTTTTCCAATAATATGTAAATAGGTATAAATATAATAACCTTGTTGGCAATTATATTTTTGAGCCGTTTGGGGTTGAAACTCTTGGACCGAGTGCTCATGCCTTATTTAAAGATCTTTCAAACGCTTAGTTGACACTTCGCGTGACCCAAGGGCTGGCTTTTACCTCGGAAAGAGGATAAGCATTGCCATACAACGTGGCAATGCCGCCAGTCTTTTGGGCTCACTTCCGGTGGACAGCGATGCGGACGAATTTTTTGACGCCTTATCTTAGTTAGGATATTTTATTTTAAGTGTATATATTTAGTACTTTAATGCTGTACCTAGTTCATATCTAAATAAATTTTCAAACATTAATAGGTATTAATTGCCAAATTTCATAGTCATAAGTTAGCAGGAAATACCCTATACATTTTGATTCCCTTGAGAGTGTCGATATCTATGTTTTTTGCGGCATAAATAACCGTATCTTTTTTTTACGTTAACTTAGAACTTTGATTTTTACACAGCTTCAAGGGACCGTAGACTTGAGTACTTATATGATTTCAATTTCAATTCGATACTTTCACGCTTTCCCGAGATAAAGGGTCTTGAAAGACAGACGGACGGACAACAAAGTGACCTTATAAGGATTCCGTTTTTTCCTTTTGAGGTACGGAACCCTAAAATGGGGTAGAAAAAAGATAGATGTCGGGATATTCTAAGAAATGAACAGAAAAGCGCTAAAAGAGAAAAGTAAAATACGTTTTTACTGAAGTTGCTCAAGGCCTAAACAAAAACTACAACTTTTTACTTAGACCCAATTTTGGCTAGTTTTCTACCTATAAAACCCAACAGTAAACATGTTACATTTCGTAAATTGGGCAAATAAAGAGACGTGACCAAATAATTGGTAATTTTGAGCTATAGACAAGTGTAAAAAAGTGTCTCTCAAAAAACTCCAACTATTGTATGTTATCTTCATCTATCTTTTCTGTGACTTTTATGGTTGTACGGGTACAATACAATAACGGACTTAGAACGATGTTGCGGCTACCCCGTCACTGTAGTGCATCACGTATGTTTGCGAAAGCGCGTATCGTTTGCTTCTACGCTACTCTGCGTAGGCGGTGCGCGTCAATGCTAAGCAGAGTGCGGGCTAGTCGCAACAGCGTTTTAAGTATGATAGCCAGTAGAATCGACTGTCTGTACATGAGTCGATGTATTAATGCTCACATGAGTATTGATACCTCAATTCATGGGTCAGGCAGGGGGCGAATAGACTAAGGTTATTTAACTAACACTAGTTATAAGTTATTATACTACTAACAAACTGGATCATAGTTAACTTAAATAAACGTTTATTATTATTATTCTCGTTTTTATTTTACATATACATTATATTTTTAAATATTTCAATAAAAACATAAATAATTATAAAAAAAGCCGGTCAAGGGCGAGTCGGACTCGCGCACCGAGGGTTTCGTACCATCACATAAAAGGTGAAAGTTTTTAAATTTTCATCGGCGAGGCCTATATTCGTCAGAGAATTCGTCACTGCGGTGTATATTGCAGTTTTAGATCAGCGCCATCTCTTGACCGCTAGTGGAACTAATGTAATTTTAGTTGATGATTTCTGAAATAGTGTGCTATTTTGAGACATCGTTTTATTTTTCCTGTAATCTTTACATAAACTTCTACAACATAGAAGAATTTCAGATTTTTCTCTACGTAAACTTCGGAGATAAGGGAATGGTCAATTTTTCAACATTTTTCGTCATAAGTCGAAAACCATGCGGCCTAAAAAAAAGAAAAAATTGTTGAGAATGTATCAACAGTGCTCTTTCATATGATATCCCACATGCCCCAGTAGCGGCACTTTGAATTTTTGATAATCCCTTTCAGTCGCTGTTACAAGAAAAACATACATATTTTTATTTCTTTCTTATGTGCAAAGTAGTTGAACAAACGTCATCTAAAACTATTCCAAATTTCAAGTTCATAGCATTAAAAGTTCTTCAAATATCCAGCTGCGTCAGACAGACAGACTTAGTCGCACCGTAAGGGTTCCTTTTTTACCATTTTGGTACGGAACCCTAAAAAGAGTGTTCTATTCTATTGATTTTCTATTGAGTGAGTCTGAGAGGTCGCGGGTAGCCGATGGATGCGAGACGCACAGAACCGGTCGTTGTGGCGACGCTTGGGGGAGCCCTATGTCCAGCAGTGGACGTCTTTCGGCTGATATGATGATGATGATGATGATTCTGAGATAGTACCGTGATACCCCCGCAGTACCTACTGCTGCTAAGTATCACCTTTTATTATCAACAGTATAAATCAAACAACGATTGGGTTTAGGGATATTTATTGGAGCACTTGCTCAGATCAAAGCTAATTAATACATGATTGCCCTTTAAAACAAAAATCTATTTTTACACCGTTCTAATTTATTTGAATCCTATCCTACCCTATCTTTTTCATTAAACCTTACAAAGCTTTATCGACTGGCCAATTCAACCAAGAAGGTCTACAGTACCGAAATGCTGAGAAGTTTGATGTCTTACGAATGATAGCCCTATGAGCCCTGTAAGATACCCCAGAAGATCCCTTCTGGAGTATCTTACGTGCCTAAATCTACTAACCTTGAAACGAGCAGTTCTTGTATATATGTATATCTATATACTAATACTAATCTATACTTCTATACTATACTTATTACTTACTTAATCTATATACTAATATATAAAGCTAAAGAGTTTGTTTGTTTGTTTGCTTGAACTCGCTAATCTCAGGAACTGCTGGTCCGATTTAAAAAAATCTTTCAGTGTTAGATAGCCCATTTATCGAGGAAGGCTATAGGCTATATAACATCATCGCTAAGAACAATAGGAGCGGAGCAGACGAAGTTGCGCGGGTCAACTAGTTCTATACAACCTGTAACAGAATAATCGCAATACCTTTTAAGGGGTCATTGTACTCATCATTATGAACAACTTTCACTATGGGACCAACCAATCGCGAAAAAAATCGACTCCCCCATACATTTCTGTGCGCATAACTCAACAAAATGTACTGAACAGCTAATTTTTTTTCGCGTTTTCGTGATTGTTCCTATAGTAAAATTTGTCTATAATGATGAGTACAATGACCCCTTAAGAGGTATTGCGTTTATTCTGTTACTAGTTTATTTATTACGTTGTATATAAATAATACGAATCTCGGAAACGGCTCTAACGATTTTCATGAAATTTAGTATGCAGGGGTTTTCGGGGGCGATAAAACGATCTACCTAGGTTTCATTTTTAGAAAACGTCATAATAAAACTGACCATCCAGGTACTGATAAATTATGAAACACACAAGACAATTCTTTATATTTAGAGAAAAAGACTTGAACTATCGTTTTGGTATGTGAAAATTACAATTTCAGTCAAGTGAAGTGGGCAAAGCAAACGGGCCGGTTTTTGATCTCAAAATTTTGAATTTCACAAAAGTTGAATCTTAATTAGACATTTATTGGCATAAATAATAACTTCAGATCAATTATTGAATCAATTATGTGATGGAATAGTCACTACTATACTCTTTATTATGTACACAATATAAGTCACGGAAAAGATACCATTATTCCACCACCACCAACATGCAAGCACCACCACCGACATACCGCCAACCATTATCAACCAAACCAAAAACCAACCACCAACCATTATTTCATTTTCTCCATTTATTTACCAGTTTAAGATTTTTTTTTATTTAGATACCATTTGAATTTCATGAACTTTATGATGTAACTAGCTTTTGCCCGCGACTTCGTACGCGCCAATCCCGTTGTTTAATGTTCCCCTGGGAATTTCTGCAATTCGTCACTCAGTGCTTCCCTGCACTCCCAAGGATAGAATGTAGGTTCCTTGGGGAGTGCAGGGGAGCACTAAGTGAGGAATTTCAGAAATGCCAAATTTTAGCACCAGTAGTTTCGGCTGTGCGTTGTCTGTCAATAACTCAGTCAGTCATCATCATCATCATAGCCGAAAGACGTCCATTGCTGGACATAGGCCTCCCCCAAGCGTCGCCACAACGACCGGTCCTGTGCCGGAATCAGCAATCAGTCAGTAACGGAAGAATTTTATATAATAGGATTATAATGCCTTACTGACTGTCATAAGACGTCAGAATGAATTACAAAATCTTACGCAAGAATCATGCTCAGATGCGTTTCGAATCACTTCTCGCAGTTCTTGCAACTAAATACAACACAGGATTTAGAATCGTACACCAAGGAAATCAAAGTTCAAAATTGCGTTTCCACACACATCTAATACGGTGATATTCCACAGCTTCATAACTAGTTTTATAACCACATCAAAGTATTAAAGTTATAGGAGTTCTAAACAATGAGTGAGTAAGTTTCCCGCGAAGCAATCAACACAAACTCGTCGCCTGCAGAAGAGTTTGTGTTGTTTCGACGAGTTTGACGATTCGAGTGACTTCAGATGAAATGCTAGAGAAAGCTTACAAACCATACCCTCGTGTTTAATAGAGATTTATAGGTTTACTAGCCGACCCGCGCAACTTCATCTGCTCCGCTCCTATTGGTCTTAGCGTGATGATATATAGCCTTCCGCGATAAATAGGCTATCTAACACTGAAATAATTTTTCAAATCGGACCAGGGTTCCTAAGATTAGCGCGTTCAAGCAAACAAACAAACTCTTCAGCTTTATATATTATTAGTATTTGTATTAGTATTAGCATTAGTAGATATTAGTATAGACTAGTGGACGTCACGCGGTTTCACCCGCGTAGTTCCCGTTCCCGTGGGAATACGGGGATAATATACAGCCTATGTTACTCCCTGATAATGTAGCTATCCAATGCTAAAAGATTTTTTCAAATCGGTCCAGTAGTTTCGGAGCCTATTCAATTCAAACAAACAAACAAACAAATCTTTCCTCTTTATAATATTAGTGTAGATTAAGTTGGTACGAAACGAAACGGCTGGTTGACACTTCCCATGACCCAAGAGCTGGCTTTTACTTTGGACAGAGACTAAGTATTGCCATTCAATGTGGCAACGCCGCACATTACCAGCTGACAGCGTTGGTACGTAAAAAGTAGCTACGTGTCTTCACTTTAAAAAATCCCATTTATTCTGTTACCTGGTTTTGTATCACGCTCCCAAACTTTAAACCAAAGAGTATTCCAAAATTTCGGTGATATGCTAATGCATATCATCGAAATTTTGGCGAAACTCGCAAATAGCTGGGTTTTTTAATAAAAAACCAGCTATTTGCGAGTAAAAACGCGTTTCTTGTATGGTAGCTCCGTTCAATTTTTAATTTAATTTAATTTTTACTATTTAAGTATAGCGACAATAGAACACACACACACTGTAAAAATTTCAACTGTCTAACCGTAATACGGTTCATGAGATTCAGCCCGCTGACAAACGGACGGACGGACAGTGGAGGCTTTATTAAGCCTCCGCTGTCCGTCCGTCTATCGAATATGGTTCCGTTGGTTACTTTCGGGCACGGAACCCTAAAAAACTATTCAAAACACTATCAGTCAGCCAGAGCTAACTACCATTTCGATAGCCAGGTAAAGGCAGTAGGTAAAATTCGTCTGTCCTGCGTTGGAACTAGTGAACAATTTCAAAAATTAATTGATATTTTTAGGAAGAAATAGCTTCTGCCAGCCGCTTCGCCCGCGTGATCCCTAGAGAACATTATCTCGGGATATGTGTGCCGTATGTTGCCGTAAAAGAATAATACCATCCCATCACTTCCCGTGGGTTTCGTAAGAGGCGACTTAGGGACACGCCAGAGAAAGAGCAGCAGCGTTCTTTGTTCAAATCAACACCATACACTGCGATCGCCAAACCGCCTGCCAAGCGTGGCGATTATGGCAAACCCCCCCCCCCTACCCCTGTTCCTTCCTTCTCCTTTTGGGGGAGGCCTGTGTCCAGCAGTGGACGTCTTTTGGCTGATTTGATGTGTTATTCCAGACTATAATCTACCTCTGTGCCAAATTTTATTAAGAACCTTTCAGGCGTTTCTGTCGTAAGATATCAAACAAACATCCATCCATCCATCCTCACAAACTTTTGCATTTACAATATTACTAGGATTAGCAACGGAAAGATGGTCAGACGCAATAAATACGGCTGTTGGATGCAACAAGTTCCGAGCTTGGAGGAAAAAGGAAAACTTGTAGACATATCGTACCTACGTATGTGGCCGCGATCGAAACCATGACGAAGAGGAAAACTGGTAGGTATTAGAAGAAGTAGAATGGTTAAATACAACTCATCTAATTATATCTACTTTCATTACCGAAAATAAGAAATAATTATTTAATATTTTATTATTATTATTAAATAATGATTAATTATTAATGGTTAATGATTAATCATTATACACATAATAATAATTACCTACCGCTGGTGATCGCGGCCGCCAAATGGCGGTCGTCAAATAAACCATGTCAGAGGCCCTTGAGGCGGTCTAGAAACTCTGACAGACCTCCCAGGGTTTGTGGGGTCGTTAGAGCTTACTGGCTCACACGATCAAAAAATTCATAATTTTATTCAACGATATCATTATTTTAGCCCAACCATAGTTCAACCCACAACCAGAAAAAAACACATGTTCAGAAAATCAAATTGAAAACAACGCCATCTATCATAAACACTCTGAACTACGTAGTGTCGACATGACTGATGGGACACTCATCGCGAGCGCTATCAACAAGTGGTTCGTCAAGAGTGCAAATATTGCATGGTTTACAAAGGGAGGTCGCCATGTTATACCATTTTATTATTTTATTGCAGGACAATCTACGTAGTTAACGTTTAATACGAGAGATTATAGGCACTGATAACTGTGTAGAAAGCGAAGGATTTAGATAAGAGCAATTATATTTATAGTTATTGTGCGTATTTTTTTATAATAGCCAAACTATCAGTACCCAAACAAACCAACCGAACAAACCACACACAAACCATAGTCTACAATGTAGGTGATGAAATGTTTTTGAAAAAAAATACCCTTATGGACTAGAAATTAAGGGATTCATAGTAGGAATTTTTTATTTTACATTTTTTAAAAGACAAATAAAAATCAATTATTTGGCAAGTTTAATTTTGACTTTCAGTAGTATCTCTGCGTGCCATTTGCAAATGTGTAGGTAGTTTTGATTTCTTTTATAAATTTCTCTTTCCCTTTATTTTATAGTTCAGCCAATCTATTCTGTTAAAATATTAATGGGAAACTTTAGTTGAAGATAGCGTGAAGTGAAGATTGAGTTTACCTCTCTGGTCTACTTGTCAACTTCACACCGTGTTCACTTATGCTACAGCTACAATACCGTAATATTGACCGTTACCGTTTGACTCCGTGGAAAGCAGAGCTAAGAGCGTCATCGGTGACATAAAACTGGTGGATGCCAAGCTACATAGCTTGGCTCATCGCCGTAAGGTTGCCTGCTTGTCGGTCTTCTACAGATTGTACTTCGGTGAGTGTGCCCACGACCTCGTCCCACCAGCCCCCTTCTACCATCGGACATCCAGACGCACTGCATCTTACCATCCCTACCTTGTTGCTGGTCCACCAATTTGCACTAAGCGCTTCCAAACGTCTTTTATAATGCGCACAGCAAAGGAATGGAACTCTCTGCCTGCGTCTGTGTTTCCAAACGCTTACAACCCTAATCTCTTCACGGTTAAAGTGCACAGGCTCCTTCTGGGTAGGCTCGCTCCATCGTAGACTTTGTCTCTGTCATCTCTGACCTAGACTAGAGTCAGAGCAAAACCATCACAAATAAAAAAAAAATATGACAATAATTATGGCCATAATGCTACGGCCACACTACCGTAATATGGCAATAGTTATGGGCATAATTATTGCCATAGTACGGTAGTGTGGCTGTAGCATAATTAAAACAAAACCAACTGAAACAACACCAATTATAGCCATAATGTTTGCCATATTACGGTAGTGTGGCCATAGCATTAGGTGGAGTGAGCATAGTCATTATATAATAATAATATAATAATTATTTATTTTCTTTCACAAAAGTACTTATTATAATTTACAAATAAATGCTGTATTCTGCATTCCATCTTGTGTGTAGGGATTGACAGCTTACATCATGTCCAGATCCACTGTGTAAGCGAGATGTGCTAGTACTGAAACTACATAGGTATTGAAGATTGCTTCATCTAAGTTATCACGGTGCGCTCTTTCCAACCATTAGTGGAATTTATTCGAAAGAGTCACCGCAGCCCTGGAACGCAAAGAGCATTAGGAGGAACAAGGTTGGGTTTTAGTCAGTAAGAGTCTTACACTCCCTTCCGCTGTCCGCAGTCATTTGATGATTACCCGTCCTTAAAAAAACATAAGGGTCGGGAAGAGTGTTTTGGTTTTTCCTTCTGGAATATCTTAGTAGCAGCCTGAAGTCTGAATGCTTTTTACGAATATTTTTTTTACACTTGAAGCGAAGTACCCAAGTAAAAATCGGGTAGAGCGGGAGGAGTCATTTGATGATTTTCCATCCTTAAAAAAAGTCTTGCCAGCCATCAGTATGACATCTTTCTGATGAAGAACGGAAAGTAAAGGCTCCTCAAAATAAACAGTTAATCACGCTCGTGCTCAATTGAAGCAGTCTTCAATCAGTGGATGAAGAAATAACCACGTTAAATCAAGTAAATAAACACTTGTATATAGCGAACTGCTTGTTAGTCGGCGAAAACTGTCAGCGTGGTGGAATTTTTTGTAATGGCTTTGGCGCTCGCAGCTAAAAGGGCAAATATCTTGTCAATATACTTGAGTCAACATGTCCATGTTTTGGAATAGTATGTTATGAAGTAAGGATTTTGCCTGGGGTCAAATGTAACGGAGATTTATTAAAATATAGACATTTTCTCTAGCTGAGTTTTCCCTTCAGAAAGGAGAATAGGCTATTTGGCCTCTGTGTTGTAAATATTCTTGTAATTTCAAAGGTCAAATGCTATTTTTTGTTATATCAGGCCAACAGTTATACAGTACAAACAAAAAATGTGTTTAATTTTGTTTTATTTTATTTAGAAGATATCTTCATTCGCGATTTGGTTTGCCATATAAATTAACGCGATTATCGCGTATTCGCGCTATGATCGCTTCGCCTAGAGGCAACAAAAATAACGTATAACTTTATTGACAGTCATTAAATTAAAAGATAAAACGCGAATAATCATTTATCACATTAATTAATATGACTACCGATTACACTTCACTAAAGTAATTTAAGATTGTGTTTACGACATCAACTTAAGCGATGCTGTCACATATTTTATTGTACTTTATGTGTTATCTTATATTTTATTTGAAGAGATAAGTAAAGTAGCATAAACCCTTTGTGAGTTGCCAGTATTTCCTTAAAAATGGTTTGATGTGTTCATTTTAATTTAACCATTTTCAGGTATTTTTCAAATGTAAAGGATTCGTTTTTTGAAGTCAAGTTATTTAAATATTTTGTGTTCCAAAACGGTATGGTGCCTTTAAATGTGCAGCCTACAAACAGTTTTTTTTATTTCCGGTTATGTCAGCACGCGTAACCAAAAACAAGGGATTCCATGTACTAGGTATGTTTTTTTTTATAAACCTAGGTTTTCCCATTGCTGGGCAAAAGTCTGCCCCAGCCTTTCAATCCCCTGTACGTTTACAACTTATTAAAAATAAAACCTTATTGCCAGATAATTCGATTTACCTTTAAAAAAAAATCTTATATTGTTTTATTTTCCTCATATTAAAATCTCATGACCTTTTGTTTTTCTAATAAATAAAGTCACGGTGGTAATAAAATCAACAACAAACCTTATTTGAAACATTGGCTTCATTAATCATGGTTTCAGTACTAATGTTTGGCCTGAAAGCTGTCTTCGTTTATTTAATTTATGAACATCATTCTGTAATTGATAGATTGATGTTTATTTTCTTCGGAATAAGAACAATAAACTAATTGAAAAGATTACAAACTTTTCCAGATAATTTTGTTTATCCATTTTAGGTCAGATTCAGTGTTCAGCGGATCTAAAAAGGCCACATTAGCAGATTCAGAAAGCAAATCAGGCTAACTGTCACTGTCAAATTTTCCCAATCGACCTTGGACCTAATGTGTGTAAAATGAAATTCGACAGATTGTTGTGTGATTAATATTATGATTCTAATATGATTCTCCTAAGTGACCTTTTTAGCCCCCTAGAACATCTTCTTCTTATCGTGTGGGCAGTAAGGTCTAACGACCCACACACACCCTAGTGTCAGAGTTTCTAAACCGCCTCAAGGGCCTCTGACATGGCTTATTTGACGACTGCCAATTGGAGGCCGGGACCACCGGCTTTACGTGTCTTCCGAAGCATGGATTCATTTTTTTATCAGAAAATCAGGTGATTCAAGCCTGCGATGTCCTAGCCTAACTAGAAACAACTTTAAAAGTATGCTTCCCGTGGGAATCGTACCCACGACCCTCGACCACGGAGGCAGTTAAGAACTCCCTAGATCATGATATGATATGATATGAAACTCGCCCCCTAGCTGTAACTTTTTTTTAAAGAATGGGAAATCATCAAATAAGGCCTTCCATTCTGGGTGGAACGGAATTGAGTGTCAGACTCTTACTGGCTAAAACCCACGCGTATTCCGCCTAATGCCCTTTGCGTTCCAGGGCCGCGGTGACTCTTTCGAACAAATTCCGCAACCCTGGCAGGCACCGGCCCTAGTGGGCGCCGTCTACTTTGTTGAAATCTTTTTGACACGCGCGTGGAACACAACGCGCCGTTGATTCGGGTTTGGTTCTGATCGGACGACGAGCCGTAGGCTTGCGCCTTCGATGGCCGGGAATAGCTGAAGAAGATGACTGCCTCCCATGCCTTCTCGCTCCGGAACATGGCTTGAACCAGGGCCGTACGCGAGAGGTCGCCACGACACGGCTGTGCTCCGTCCAAGCAGGGCAGTCCTCCACCGTATGCTCCTACCATCTACCATGTCCTCCGGGCAATCCTCACAGTGCTAACACACAAGCGTGTTCTCCCGCCAAATCCGAAACAGGCCCCTTTACCTGGATGAAAGAAATTAAACAGATCACAAACTAAACGCGACGATGATTTATGAATCTCGATGTCTTACATGCAGTCATTTCAGCTGAAAGTCATCCACTGCTGGACATAGGCCTCCCCTTCATCATGTTACACACAGTCCATCTACCGTTCGTTTGGCCTCTACCGTTATATAAGGTTTCCCACTTCACAGACAGATGTTTTGCTAGGGAGTTTGTTACGCCCCTTCTTCTTCCCACTTAGGCTAGGAAGAGGTGACGGGTGGAAGTTTTTGGAGACTGTGTTTATGTAAAATTTAGTAAAAGTCTCCGTTTCTTAGCCTAGCGACTTCTTTATTAGATTTTTAAAGTTTCGAGTTTGCGCATACGAAATTCTTTCAATTCACTTAAAACAAATACTTCGCTACAATATGCTCATTACGATACCGTACGTTTCATTTTACGGGAAATGCAGTGCCATTTGGAATCTATTCCGATTGCTATGAATACGGTCATTAGTAGGGTTCGTTATATGAAATGCCTATGCGATACGCTCGTGCTAAGTAGTCTCTACCTTGGTACCAACATACTTAGTATGTTCCAGCAAGCTTTACAGCGATCATTGGCTGCTCACTTGCACTGGATTAAGTTAATATTTCAGCTGGAAGAAATCCGCAGTTGGACATTGCCGTCCCAAAGCATCAAGAAATCGACCTCCAGTGTACTTCTTGCATCTATTGGACTCCCACAGCTCCCACCAAGTCATCGGTTCACTTAGTGGTAGGCCCGTATTTTGTGTCATCATCATATCAGCCGAAAGACGTCCACTGCTGGACATAGGCCTCCCTCAAGTGTTGCCACAAGAACCGGTCTTGTGCGTCTCGCATCCATCGGCTACCCGCGACCCTCACCAGATCATCAGTCCACCTTGTAAGAGCCTTCCAACGCTGCGTCTTCCGGTACCCAGTCGCCACTCCAGAAGTTTTCGGCCCCATCGAACGTCTGTTCTGCGAGCAATGTGCTGTGTGTGTATTTTGTGCGCTTGCAACGAATTAAGAAACGATAATAATAATAATAAATAATAAAGCCTTGTTTATTCCTTAAAAAAACAATAACAAAATTACATGATTTGATTATTAAAATTCGAAAATTTTAAATAAATTAAATTCAATTACAATAATAAAAAAAAACAGCACGAATTCAAATTAATAAAATACAATTTTCACATAACAAAAAAAAAATATCATTTATACATGCAAAATAAATAATTATTACTAAGGACCTCTCTACAGAGTAAAGGCCTCCTCCATTTTTCTCCACTTATCTCTATCTATTGCTATTTCCATCCAGTAGTTTCCCGCTGTTTTCAGTATTTCGTCGAGCCACCTCTCCGTTCGTCTACCTCTTTTTCTCTTTCCTGATGAGAAACGATGTTTTTTATTTATTGAAGCTACAAGTAGATAGGTAATGGTACCTATGCTTTTTCTTGATTTCGTTTTTGATCACAATCATAATCAATCAATATTATACAAATTGTAATACTAGTTTGAATGCACATATTTATATATATATCGAATAATACTATTATATACTTAACTAGCTTTTCAAATTCAAAATCAAAAGTCATTTATTCAAATTAGGCTGAGAGCCAGCACTTTGTGAACGTCAAGTTTCTCAAAAGACAGTCCCCCAAAACGCCCGCCCGTCACCACTTCTTAGTGTTTTAGCTGTGGAGAAGAATTGGCAACACATCTTTTGCTCCCGACTTCGTACGCGCATAACCCGTTTTTACCCTTAGTGCTCCTCTACGAAGTGTAGCGAAGCTACATACCAATCCTCAACTGATAACAATGGATTTGCTGAGAGCAATAAGAAAAAAAGTTGTTTAAAACAAGTTAATTTTAGTTTAATAATTTATTTCTTTGTACTTTCTCTTCATCTCTTGTGCCCCTTTCCTTTTCTCCCTTTCGCAAAAAATACCATAATTTCATGTCGATTGTATTCAAGTACCCGCTCTACTGCAAACAAAAAGCTCATTTTATAAAGTACAGATTATTTTTATTCACTGACGAACTCTCACAATACAATATGAACTGTGCTTGTACTGTTATTTTATATTTAAAACCAAAGGGGTATTGTTCTGCCTATTTGTGACTTTTGTTACTTGAAACTAACCTGAAATAAGAGGTCTGATTAAAAGCTCTGCCAAGTGCGAGTCGGACTTGCAAATGAAAAATCACATTTCGTGGTTTACTTTAGGTTATTTTATTTTTGTTTTTGCGGTAATAGAAATACCTGCCTACTACGGATAATAAATCCCGTTGGTTACTCTACGGGTAGAGAACCTTAAAAATTACAGTGATATCATCCCATCCCTGTTTCGTCTGGTTTTTAGGGTTCCGAAAAAAAAACGGAACCCTTATAGGATCACTCGGGTGTCTGTCTGTTCGTCGGTCACAGCCAGTTTTCTCCGGATCCACTGGATCGATTCTGTTGAAATTTGGTACACGTATGAACTTCTGTGACCCAAATACGGACGCGTTACGGAAATCATTAAATTTTTAGTATGAGGGTCACTTTTGGGGGTTAAACTAGAAAATAAAAATTAAAGTTTTTTAACAATATCTTGTGACATATCAAATAAAAGGGCTTACTGTGAAGGTTTTAATTATATTTTTTTCATAATTTTAAAGTAAATGGTTTTGAATTTATTCAAGAAATTAGACGAAAACTGACCATTCCCCCCCTTATCTCCAAAACTAATGAGCCTAACATTTTGAAAAAAAATGGAGATAATAGATCTTTACTTAAAGATTACAGGAAAACCTATTAGAAGTCTGTGGTGTTAAAATAACATGTTAAAAAAAAATCGTTCGGAACCGTTTTCACGCGAGTCCGACACGCACTTGGCCAGTTTTTTTTTATTTTATAATTTCATGCCTAAATCCCTAAAGAGTTAGGGTGATACACCTATGTAGACTAGTGCCATGAACTGGACATAAATCCAAGGTCTGAACTGCTACTAAGAAAGTGTGAACTGACTTTCAATATGTAAATCTTAATATAATAAAAATCTCGTGTCACAGTGTTTGTTATTGAACTCCTCTGAAGCGGCTTGACCGATTTTTATGAAATTTTTATGTATGTTTGGTACGTCTGAGAATAGGTCGCAGGTTTTTTTTTATATGGCATTATTCAGGAATTTATAGATATTATATATAGGTGTTATTAAATAAACAAAAATAAAAAAAATATTAAAAATAAAATATTAAATATTTTAGTTTTAAAAATTGACAACGTTTGCCGGATCAGATAGTCTTGATATAATATCTAACTTTTTTAGGATTTTGTACCCAAATGGTAACCAACGGAACCCTATTACTAAGCCTCCGCTGCCCGTCCGCTGTCTGTCAGCGGGCTGTATCTCAAAAACTGTAATAGGTAGACAGTTAAAATTTTTAGAGAGTGTGCACTTCTAATACTGCGATAAAAACTAATAATAAAAATAACAAAAAGAAGCTCTCATACAAGAAACGTGCTTTTTTGGTTTATGGTACGGAATCCTTCGTGTGAGACTCCGACTCGCAATTGGCCGGGTTTTTTTTCAAGGATGGAAAATCATCAAATGACTCCTTCCAAAATGGGCGGAGCGAAAGTCAGACTCTTACTGACTAAAATCGATTCGAGTTCCTCCTAATGCCCTTTGCGTTCCCAGAGCCGCGTTGACTCTTTCAAACAAATTCTGCAAATAATACCTATCTACAAGTGGTACTATTACAAGTATAAAATATTTACATCAAAAGCTAATAATATTTACCCACAGATGACCAAATGTTATGGGTAAACCCCAATTACTCACTTATCAGTTTAAAAACACAATTTCTTGGAAAAAAAAAACATGTACAAAGGTCAGTGTCATGCGTGTTTCATTAACTCAGATGTTTTGCAAAAAAAAAAACATAATTAAGTAGTTGGATTTGATAACAATATCGGGAATTTACGAATTCCAGTAACCATAAGTTTATTAAGAATAAGATGACCCGTGGCTGATATTATTTGACCTGCTGGAATTTGTTCTTGATTGCAAAAATAATGTTCTATAAAATGCCATCATAACGTCGTTGTGAGAGGGATACAGATCTACACAGGATGAATAGCACTATCCCTTTTTCACAGCGGTTACACGACGACACCTTATAGGTAAGGGGGCAGGTTTGAAGCCGTAGTCCCTACCTACGTATGATGTAGGTTATCTGTAATGAGCCAATTTTGTATGAAAATACTTTCACTACCAATGTCATTCATTCAAATGACAATAGTTTTAAGTGACCGCAAACAAAATATTCATTCTAATTGGCGCCTGTACCATATGTTCCATTTGTCCTTTCAACTCGGCCAATCGCAGATCACTGCGAACATAAGTCTCTCCCAAATTGCCCAACACACGGTCCTCTGCCTTCCACATTCAGTTCATCCAACTCTTTAGGGCCATCTAGATGGCCTTGCGTACTCATGCTTCACCACCTGATACATGATCTCCATTCTAACCAACCTGTTTTGTTGTAAGGAACTTGAGTTTTGGGAGCCGAAAACCGACATCACAGCTAGGTTTTGAACTCTATTTTAGTCGTGATAAAGTACGTTCGCAATGTTCGTCCTCAAAGAACTTAAATTAAGAGGAATGCTGGCGGCGAGACTTTGTATACAAAAAGTCATAATTCGAGGTTTGGCACACGACTGTTTTCTCCTCCAATATTGGACTGATTTAAGAGATGTTTCACAAACTGAATAAAAAGGATATAATTATACTGTGTCCCTATGTTTTCCTTTTTGATGATGTATAAGCACTAGAACTTACATAAAATGCTTAAAATTGTCCGACAAATCGCTGTCAACAGAGCCCTAGTGTACAAAGGCAACTATTAATAAAAAAAAAGAAAACAAAGAAACATAGTATAAATCTTTCTTATTCAGTTTGTGAAATATCTCTTATATCGGTCCAATATTACAGGAGAAATCAGTCGAGAACCAAACCTCGAATTATGACATTTTATATACAAAATCTCGCCGCCAGCATTTCCTCTAAACTGTATTTTGCGGCTAAGCTTAGCCGCACGCACAGGCCGCAATACTACATGCCTTTATAGAGTCCTTTCTATCCGCTACGAGACAGAGGGCTTGGCTCAGCAGGGACCGTACTCGCTACCATCTACAGTTGAAAAAGTATTTTCATTTAAGTACTTCCAACGTGGTAGCGCCTTCTTCACAGTGACAGTGTCTTGTCGCCTTTCAACCCTCCAATCCAGCAACATTGTACGACCCATCGTGCAAATTGTATATTGCGCCTTCTGTCGCAGTTGACTGGCTATAAGACTCGTTGTAATAGGCCTTCCTTTGACTGCTGTATTTCTCAACATGACAAAAAAAATCAAAAGACATAGTAAAATTTAGCTGTCATCGATTACATAAAGACAGTCTCCCAAACTGGGAACCATTTAAGGGAAGAAGAGCGTGATAAACTTCCCAGCAAAACATCTGTTCGTTAAGTGAGAAAACTAGAATTTATACAGTAGTATGCAAAGTAATGAACATTATTATGACAAAGCTAAATAAACACAGACACACCCCGACACATTGATGTGAACCTAGCTTTACGCTTTGGAGAAAACACGTTAAGTCGACAAACAAATCGTAAGTGGTCCACCATACTTGTTTACAAGAAGCCAGGCTGAAATACGTTTACAGCCCGTCAAATATTCTCGTATGTTTTATGGGCTTTTAAATTACTAGAACATATGGCTGTAAAAGAAAGTTTTAGTTCAACCTTGGCCTGTTTTGATAGTCTTTTATCACTGTTTGTATTTAGGCGCCATCTTGATTTAAAAACTGTACACCACTTTCTATCACAGTTTGTAGGATTGTAGGAAAATCTATGTTAATATTATAAGGCTGAAGAGTTTGTTTGTTTGGTTGAACGCGCTAATCTCAGGAACTACTAGTTCGAATTAAAAAAATATTATATATATATATATATATCATCTCGCTAAGACTAATAGGAGAAGAAGTTGCGCGGGTCAGCTAGTTGTTTAATAAATAAACAAAAACAGTAACATTTGGTAACAAAACTACGCCGAAAAGATAACACCAATGGTCTAAATAATATCCTTCACTCGACTCTGTCTTTCTCCAATACACAATCATCGTCATCATCTGCCTTGCTTTTTCCTATTTTGGGGAGAGAACTTTATTTGGGTCAGATTCAAGTCAAACCGGATTTGTATTGATATGAACGAACTGGGTTGAAGAGACCGAAGTTCTGTGTTTAATTTGGTACAACTTTTCATACACTCATGCATATGCAATAAATATAGTGTACATGTTTCTGCACTAACTAAATAGTTCACCACAGGCAGCTGCACTGTTGTTTGTTTAAGATTGCTCCACCTTTCGTCTAAGT
The DNA here is from genome assembly GCA_947578705.1 of Lacanobia wlatinum. NCBI lineage: Eukaryota > Metazoa > Arthropoda > Insecta > Lepidoptera > Noctuidae > Lacanobia > Lacanobia wlatinum. The sequence continues at coordinate 22,405,192 of OX388039.1, forward strand.
AATATCTTTCACTCGACTCTGTCTTCCTCCAATAAACAATCATCGTCATCATCTGCCTAGCCTTTAACCACTTTAGGGAGAGAACTTTATTCGGGTCAGATTCAAGTCAAACCGGATTTTCCAGGATTTTACGTGGAGCAAGTGCTTATCTGAAGGCCAAGCACAAATATTTTTGACGTATAATAATGTAACGTAAAATTTAACCATAGCTACAATACCTACTCGTTTCGCACATAATATTTACTTGAATTAGATACTATATTCATATTTTTGAATTGTGTATGTCCCATAAAATTAAACCATAATACTATGAGGTTGTAGTTTTTCACATTCAAAATTCACTTACGTTAACGTTACTATACGTCAAAATATTCGTGCTAGGCCTTCTGACCTCCACATCCCAGTAACTGGGTAACACGGTTCTTCTTGGCAAGACTGATGTCAGATTTTCTGACTTCTGATAATCAGTAAAGACCGCCAAAGATCTACAAGATCAAACCATGCCAGCCAGGGTCAAACGGCTTAACGTACTCTCCGAAGCACAGAGGAGTTTCGGTATGTTAAGATGATCACCCATCCACAGAGTTTCTTATCCTTAACGATCGAACCATGCGACTGTTCTTCCAATAAAAATAAATTTTGTAATGTATTGACATACTGCCTCCGTGGTCGAGTGGTTTAGGCGTTTGCCTTGTGACCCGGTGGTCGTGGTTTCGATTCCTACGGGAAACATACTTTGTAAAGTTTTTTCCAGTTTAGCTAGGACATTGCAGGCTTGAATCACCTGATTGTCTGATAAAAAGATGATTCCGTGCTTCGGAAGGCACATATAAGCCGGTGGTCCTGGCCGCCAAATGGCGGTCGTCAAATAAACAAAACAAAGGGCCAGAGGCCCTTGAGGCGGTTTAGAAACTCTGACACTAGGGTGTGTGGGGTCGTTAGACCTTACTGCCTACATGATTAGAAGAAGAAAATTGACATCACTTATTTTTTGTATTGTTATGACGACTGTTTCGAGTGAAGTGGAAGTTTCCTTCAAAAGGACTTGGAATATGGGTAAAAGCCGAAAAGATAAGCCTCCTTGCAATTACTTAACGAACCTGACAAAATACTAAAACAATAATAATTCCTCGAGAGAGACACCACAGTTATCTTAGTTTAAAATTGAGTGAAAAGAGGAAGAGGGTTTGTTTTGAGGGAAATGGCGCCTCTTTGTGCTACACTGCAAAGATAACAGGCGAGAGTTGAGAGTTTTATGAGGAGGGCTAAGCCTCGGAGCGTAGCAGACTGAGAGGGTAGGGCTATAGTAAGAGCGGATAAAGATAAGATGGGAGAACGAGAAGGTATTGTGGTAAAATATTAAAGTTAAAAGGATTGCAACCTGACAGTTCTTCGGATTCGTGTCCAGGTCGTGTACCTTGTCGTGCAACGGAAATTAGTGAGACAGTGGAGTGCTAGATTGCACCTGGATGCTCGCTAACGGAAAAAGAAAAAAAGTGGCCAGTGATGAATCACAATTGCCCCTGCAGAAGTCGCAACATGACGTCCACGACCACGCTATCAAGAGTGTCAAAACAAAAAAGAAAACATTTCTGAAAATTTCGCCTGACAAAGTAATGGTCTGATTGTTTGAGTATGTCTTGTTTCCACCTACCACTATCCAGAAGAAAACATTCTTCTAACTACTAAAAAACCTGAACCTAAACTAACTAAACTTATTGCTAAACAACAATTCTTTGGCTTTATAATCGGCACAATTTTTCGCGTGTCGTCGATTTTATACACCCGAACTGACAGTTAAACTTGATAATATTTTGGCAAATATTTGGGAGGAGAAATCCCATCACGTTCCGTGGGTCTCGTAAGAGGCGATTAAGGGACTCGCCGGAGAATGGGCAGCAGCGTTCTCTGTAAAAATCAACATCATACACTGCGATCGCCAACCCGCCTGCCAAGCGTGGTGATTATGGCAATCCCCCCCCCCTTTTGGGGGAGGCCTATGTCCAGCAGTTGACGTCTTTCGGCTGATATGATGATTGGGAGGAGAAATAGCAGCGACTATTAGACGAGAAAATTGAATCCGCTACGAGCGGTTCGACCCGCTAACACCGACACCCCATCTTCATGTTACGTATATCCCACTATGCAAGTTTTCAACCCGACGCCATTTCAAACGTCGTAAATAATGCTAATCCCCTAGTTTTCCGCGATTAACAGCTATATTAGCCACGATTAGCTAATTTTCGGCTATCAGTACTCGTAAACATGGTGTGAGGAACTTTGTTCTAGGTGTTAGATAAGGCCAAAAATATGCTTGGATTTTAGCACTCGTGGTTAGCGAAGAGATGATAGGAAGTATAAATAGTTCATGAGTTGGGAAATGGTGTTCAAATGAACATTAAGTTGTACACGTTTCTTTCTGTGGTGTAGGTGCTTGGCATGGGTCACGATATTACAATTTGTCAAGGAGGAGATGGAAGTCCATATAACCTGTCAATCTAATCTTTGAAACGATATGGCAAGAACATTATCATTCACCCATATAAAAAAGTCACTCAAAGGGCAATGAAGAGGGCAATGCTTGGAGTTTCCTTGCGTGATCGAATCAGGAGTGATGATATCCGCAAGAGAACTAAGGTTACCGACATAGCCCGAAGGATCGCCAAACTAAAGTGGCAGTGGGTAGGGCACATTGCTCGCAGAACAGATGGTCGATGGAGCCGAAGTTCTGGAGTTGCGACCGCGTACCGGAAGACGCAGCGTTGCCTCCCACAAGGTAGACCGATGACCTGGTGAAGGTCGCGGGTAGCCGATGGATGCGAGACGCACAGGACCGGTCGTTGTGGCGACGCTTGGGGGAGGCCTATGTTCAGCAGTGGACGTCTTTCGGCTGATATGATGATGATATAAAAAAAAAAAAAAAAGACATTGCAAATGGTGTGTTGGGCTGATTTAACTTTTTTTTTAATATTGTTAGCCATACGTTTGACCACTATCTTACCTGATGGTAAGCGATGATGTGGTCGAAGATGGAGCACGCTTGCCTAGAAGTAACATACTCTTGACTTATACTTATGTATACTCTTGACTTAAAGACTCGCAGGTTGTAGCTATCAGGAAATACAGGCTTTGACAAGGAATTCCACTCCTTAGCTGTACGCACTATGAATGTGTTCCCAAAACGTTTTGTGCGTGTGGGTGGGATGTCCACCATGTATCGGTGGCGCAGCGTCGTTTGTCTTGTGGTTCGATATGGAACGGACTTGGAGGACTTAAATTATGCAATAACGTGTATCCTTCTCTGATCGCCGTCATTTCAGCTGAAAGAAGTCCACTACTGGTCATAGGCCTCTACCAAGTGTCGTCACATCTACCGGTCCAGCATTTTACCCGATTTCCAAGGAAGTTTTTCGCGCGTATCTTGTATCTATGTCTGTAAATTACCTCGTATCTTCCAAACGGCTGGATGGATTTCGACAGTTAAAATGTCGTTATATTTGTCTCAAAACCCAAGTAACCTTAGAAAGGTTTAAAAAAATAGTCAAAATAGTGATTTTTGGCGCTAAATTGTAAGTCGTTAGTAATTTTTTTTAATGAGACCTGTCGAGTAGGGTATCAAAATGAAGGAAATTAAAAGGAAAAGGAGAAAACATTTACATCGGTATTTTGCAGTGGTATTTTAGTGCATTGCTTAAGATTTGCCTTTTCTGCAGACGGGTTTTTGATTTTTTAAATCTTTCACTTGTTGGCCTCAACTTGTAGGAAATACAGACGTGACCTCATTTTACGTTATAATTACACCTTGATACTAAGAACTATTGTGTTCAATAATACCCGGGGCAGTTTATCATGATAGATAGCGGCGCATGCGTCGAATAGTAATGAGAGGAGAGAGAGCTCATTAATTAGCCCTGAGTGATAAATCATACAATACTACTCCTCTGGGAATGAAGTTCTCGTAATACAGTCATTTATATTTCCATTGGTAGGTATAGCAAACTAGGTTTCCCTGTGAAATTAATTTCATTTGAAATGAAAATGCCACAATTGCCTTTTCATTCACGATTTATTCAGAGAACGTTTAAACTAATGAGTAAAAAAGGAATTTAGAAGACTTGGTCTCAAGCTAATTTGTTCAGCGTTTATGTGTCTGTTTTTAGGGTTCCGAACATGACTTTCCGTAAGAATCGGAACCCCTATAGGATAACTCGTGTGTATGTCTGTCTGTCCGTCTGTCACAACCAGTTTTCTCCGGATCTACTGGGCCGATTCTGTTGAAATTTGGTACACATATAACCTTTAGTGACCTAAACACGAACACAATACGTAAATAAATAAATTTTGAGTAAGTGGGGGTCAAACTAGAAAATCAAAAAAACAGTTTTTTAAACTGTATGGTGCGACTTATAAATTGAAAGAGCGTACTATGATGGTTTTAATTATATTTTTATCATTATTTTAAAATAAACAGTTTCGAAGTTATTCCAAAACTTAGACCAAAAATGACCATGCCCCCTTATCTCCGAAACTACTGAGCCTAAAATTTAGAAAAAAAATGCAAATAATAGTCTTTACCTACAGATTACAGGAAAACTTATGAGAAGTCTATGATTTTAACCATCTACAAAAAAGAAGAAGGTTCCATGTTCGACTGTATGAATTTTTATTTTTATGTATTTTATGTATATAAATTGTCCCCAATTTCTCCACCAATTGTGGACCGATTCCAAAGCCACCTCGTTTTCCCTCGCACACTTGCACCAGTGCATGGGCTAAATTAACCACAAGGAAGGTCCCAGACGATGGATGCGAGACGCGCAGGACCGATCGTTGTGGCGACGCTTGGGGGAGGCCTATGTCCAGCAGTCGACGTCTTTCGGCTGATATGATGATGATGATGATGAAGGTCCCAGAAAATGACCAGCAAACATCGCGGTGCCCAGGCACAGATGACAGAACGAGCTGGACGCGTATTGAAAGGATTAGTCTACACTTGCCGAAAGCCTTTACCCACTTGGCATTTACAGAATAGGCTGCAACAAAATAATAAGGTACTAAAGTACTTATTTAATAAATCTACAAACATAAGTTAAATTCGTCGAATAACTTCATTTTTCCATTATAAAATCATGAGTTTAAGAAACAAACTTTCACTTGCCACAAAGCAATCGCCGCAACTTTTCCAGACATTTCCAGAGAATATAATCCTCTCGAACAGTAAAAGTATCTTCCGATAGCTTATGGAGCCTTCAGTTTTATATCCCTTAAGTCTTAAAAGAAAAGGAAGTAAATCTCACGTTTTACCAGCCAATAAAGTGGTGGCCTCTTTTTTTTAAGGATGGGACATCATCAAATGACTCATTCGGCTTTGGGCGGAGCAGAAGGGAGTGTCAGACTCTTGCTGACTAAAACCCATCCGTGTTCCTCCTAGTGCCCTTTGCGTTCCAGGGCCACGGTGACTCTTCAGAACAAATTCCACAACCCTGGCAGGCACTGACCCTAGCCGACTCCGCCTACTATGCTAACATCTAATATCTTTGAGGCGTGGAACACAACGCACCGTCGACCCGGGCTTGGTTCTGTTCGGAAGGCAAGCCACCCAATGATCGAATACCTACCTACGTATATAGTAATAGCCGGTACGAAAGTATTATCTTTAACGGGCTTGAATTTTCAAAGAAACGACTTATAGAAAAGACTTAAATCGCAGGTACAAATTACTAAAGTAGATATAATGACAAACTTAGTTGATAAATATAACGAAATGTTGTTGAATCAAGTACAGACGTACATTTAGAACCCTTACAGCCATTGAATTTATAGTTGTGCTAATTTGTATAGAAAGCTACAAAGCAGTCTGGTTGTTAGGACCTAACCTCCAATTCAGCATACAAAAACGTGGCAACGATTGATAAAGGTACTTTAGCTTCACTTTAACGAGACCAGAGAAACCTTATTCAACAAGAAAACAGCCCATTGGCTGAGTGTTTCACACATTTTTACCGACCCCAAAGAGGCTAGCACTTTATTTTGTAACCAGTGATTTATGTAACACCGTTATCCTAAACCTAGACTGGGTCATTTTGTAAAAATACGTCTTCAATGGAAGTAAATGTGTGGGCAAAATGATGTTTCCACTAGACGAGATTCAAAAGCAATTTTCTCCGATCGCATGAACCTAGTAAAAAAGCAGTATTTTTAAGTTAAAATAAACTATGATGAGAATTGAACTAAAATAGCTTTATTTTGCAAATAAAATTACTTACTTACCACAGCAAACTATAACATCATCATCTCCCTGCCCTCATCCCATGTTACTTGGGGTCGGCGCAACACGTTTTTTTCTTCCATTCTGTTCTATCAGTTGTCACTCTATCACTAAGTCCCTTTTCCTTCATATCATTTTACAGCAAACTATATATATATATATAAATATATATATAAAATAATAATAAAACCTCCTAACTAAGGCACTTGTCTCACAGCCGGCGAGGAAGCGAGAAGCTATCGACTATTTGCTCGCTGAGGCAAGGGGAAAAAGATATAGATCTCGTGTGAGTAAAAGAGACACATACATTCATAGTCGATAGCTGGCTGTTCAAACTGCGAGCGGCTCTTACCACTAGTTGATTGCAGCGACAAGAGCTATCAAAGATTGTACTCGTTCAGCGACACTCATTTGGCGATGCTCGCTTGGCGTTCAGAACTCACCAAACAGCGGTAATTTCTACCTATAGTGCGGGCCGGAGCGACTATTGCGAGTAAAAGCCCGTCGCATAAAAGCACTCGCTGAAAGCCGAGCTTCAAAACTATCTAAACTTTTCATTCGCTACTCGCTGCTCGCCAACTCGTTTCGAGTTTGAAGCTTTACTCGCTACTTGCTGATCGCCGGCGGTGAGACAAGTGCGGCGTCGAAGTAAGTATGGCGTCAAAAAATTCGTCCGCATCGCTGTCGACTGGAAGTGAGCCCAAAAGACTGGACACGTTGTATGGCAATGCTTATCTTCTTTCCGAGGCGACGTAAAAGCCAGCCTTTGGGTCACGCGAAGTATCAACTAAGGGTTTAGCTAGTTCTTTAAATAACGCGTGAGCACTCGAACCGATTGTTGTAGCGACACTTGGGGGAGGCCTATGTCCAGCAGTGGACGTCTTTCGGCTGATATAATGATGATGACTCGGACTCTACGGTAAGGACCAACTTAAGAAAAATCCTAAATCCTGCTCTCAAACAGTAATGGAAAATGTCACGAGAAGATCATACAATATGTAACAGAATGCAAGCAATCCCTGAAAAGGTCATCATTGTACTAATTATTTTAAACAACTTTTTGTATCCGCACTGCATCTGAGTGGTGAGTGGCCCAGACCATCTTCCAGTGGGGATGCTTGTGTCTCAGCACTGGGAACATTACATGCTTGGGGGAGTAGCTATATTATGGAGAAGAAAAGTGTTCAAATCGGTTAGTGTGATAAATTGTGGTGATGTGCGTTTAGCGACAGTGAAAATTGATTTAATGGACAAATCGGTGATAGTTTTTAGTATTTACATGCCTACTGACTGTATAGACAATTTACCAGAGTATATACAATGTTTAAGCAAAGTAAGTTCAATAATTGAGGAGCATAACGATACTCCTACTGTTTACATGTTAGGTGATTTTAATGCACACCCGAATGAGCTTTTTTGTGACCATTTAATGGATTTCTGCAAAGACCAGCAGTGGACATGTGTGGATATGACGAAATTGGGTGAGTCAGATACGTATACCTTTGTAAGCGAAGTACATGGTTGTGCGAGGTGGTTAGATCATTGCGTCGTAACTGGTGCTGCGCTGCCAGCGGTTAGAAGTGTTTGGGTGGACTATGATGTGCAGTGGTCTGACCATTTCCCACTTATACTAGAGTGTGATTGGCAGCAGATAGTGTGTAAGGAGAGGGTGAAAAGTGCTTTAGGCCCTAACACTGTGTTGTGGGGTGAGCGTACACCTGACTACTCATCATTATGATTTTTTTATGGGCACGACTTCGAAATCGAAAACACAATCAGCAGTTCAGTACATTTTGTCGAGTTTTGCGCACATAAATGTATGGGGAAGTCCATTTGATTGATGGTCCCGTAGTAAAAGTTGTTCGTAATGAACAGTACAATGAACTCTCAAGAGGTTTTGCGTTGATTCTGTTAAACGTTGTATAGTAAGTAGTAGTGGTGCTTACAGAACAGAGTATATTGTATTTGATGTAGGTTGTATTTACCACCACTTATGAGGCTATTTGCATGCACAATGCACAGATTCTATTCTACGATACACAGGTTCAGGTTAATACAATTTTCTTGCTGCAAGTAAATGAGTTTTTGTCGGAAAATGCATAAGCTCGAAAAATAACAGAATATGGATCTCCACACAAGCTGTTACATTCCAAATACTTACCTGAAATCGTGTCCAGTTCTTGTACTATTGTTAAAACTCCGTGGTGTAGAAGAGAATAATCTAATTAAACTGAAAACCGTTTTGTGGCATATTGCAGAATAAAATTAATTTATATGATACAAAACTACAATTTTGTAAGAACAAAAACACGCTGAGAATTCTTGTGAAAAAAAGAGGTAGAGGGTAGGTAAAAAAACATGATGTTTTCAAATTCTGCTTTTTAAGTGGGTTAAATTAGGATTCCTTTTTAAAGTAGAATGGAATTTTTAGAGCCCATTTATTGGATGAATTCGCAATTTGTATTGTCGAAATTCCGGCCAGTGAGATTTTTAATTGAAATACCTACTACCAGTCGTTTCATCCTGCCTAGAAAGAAACTAGAGGTGAGACGTTGTATACTGGAATACGTTTTCGGAACAGGTTTTTGGCTGGACGCGTAAAGATTTGTTCCGTGCGCACCACATAAACACGTCTCGAGTATTTAAGCGTATGGCGTTTGACACTATATTTGCGTCTATTACGAGTGTTGCGACTTGCAACCCACAAACTCGGTCTGTTTCGTAGACGTTCGGTTTGGTGGTCGAAGTCCGCTAGTCGATTTATTTGTTTTGCGTTTCTAAACCAACACCAATACCAATAGAATCACTTTTGCTTTGGTAAGAAGCGAGCAAGTGTTGCGATAACTTTGGTTAGTACCTATCAAAACAATATTTTGTGAAAATATTTAGCAACATAAATATATATTTATACTTACACTCTACTTATTTTTTTTTTCTACGGTTCTATTAATATAAGCCGAAAGTATGAAGGGAAGTTATCGATAACATTTAATTTTAATGTAGATAAGATACGAATAAGTACCAAAGCATATAAACGTTACTAAAATCCATAAACTCAAATACTCGATCCATTACTCGATCTCGAAGTTACGCATACATCAATAAACTTGAGACGCCAACCCTAGTTTTTGGAATAAGTATTTAGGTGGAAGCGTACTTATAAGACTCGGTACGCGTTTTACCTAGTACGTCACACCTCTAAAAGAAACTATGCTGAGCAACATGAATTGGAAATTAAATAGTTTTTGGTACAGAATTTTGACGGTAAGAGATACTAAAGTCACTTTCAATCAGCCATATTCTTCAATCAAATACCTAAAGTTTTTGAATTGTTATACTCGCCGGGAGTCAAGTTCTCGGTAGTAACCTAAAAATAATAATAATATATTTATTTTCTCACCACAATACACATTAGATACAAGGTTTCTAAGGAACAATAGTACACAGTAAGTATATTGTGGGATACTGGTGCCTAAACTAGGCTTGGGGCCTGTATTTCAGGACACCAGGTCTCTACCCCTTAGGTGATACATTACATTCTTCATTCTTTATTCGCGACCACTATCGGCTAAATAAAGATATTTAGCCGATAGTGGTCGCGAATAATTTAATAATAACTTAAGATGTCATTTCTACATCTATTTAGTGTTAGTATGGTTAGTATAGTGTGGGGATGAAGGAAAGTGTAGTGTAGGTTGAGTGTGTGTTTGTGAAGTGAGTGAGGATGTAGAATTATCTGTTTCTTGGACAAATTAAATATTGATGAATATATTATACAGTTAAATTAATAATTAAATTATGTACCCCCCCCCCCACCCCTTTGAGTGAGGCCTATGTCCAGCAGTGGACGTCTTCCGGCTGATATGATGATGATCATGAAACCATGACTCAACATAATCCTCACAATATTCCACGACTCGAATTCATTACTATTTTCGCTACTAATTAGTTTGTATTAACGATGCGGATCTGAACCGCGGATTCCATTAGCGCCATCATTATGAACTGTTTCATCTGTATGATGTAATGACTAATGGATCCGATATACAATGGTTTTTATGTTCCGGTATGTGTATGTTCTGAATTTCTCTTTGAATGATTTCCACTGTTGAACGTGGAACAAATGCATCAAAGGAAGGAGTAGTCTTAGGTTTACCGTTTTTTTCGTCCATCAGTGTCTTAACTTATTATCAATCTGTATAGCTTTTTTTCAAACTGTGTTGAAGCTGAGAACCAGTATTTTATATGACTGGCTGGTGTCAGATTTCTTGGCTTCTGACTATCCTTATATAGACTCAATATCCTCCTCCTATAGACACAATCTTCTTTGCATTGTAAAATTTCAGTAATTAATTATTTTATAACGATTGTAACATGGATTTAAAAAAGTGTCCATGGAGTTTCTTGTACGTTCTTCTCCATAGGATCTACTAGATAGGGTCGGTGAGTGCGTTTTGCTGCAGAGCAACTTGCTGCTCTGGTCACTAGCGCGGCAGAATTAGCTTCATCTATTTGACTGACAGACTTTGACTATTCAAAAGTGCCTGTAACTGGTCTATACGAAATAAAGGATTTTGTACCTTAATGATGATCAAAGTTCTACAAGTGACAGCTGGGACTAATAACTTAATATACTTTACGTGGCATAGAGGACTTGGTATGTTAAGATGATCTTCCATCCACGAACCGACCTTAGCAAGCATTGCTTAACCTTGATGATCGACTCGTGCGGCTGTTATTATTCATCGACGAGCTCTTCATAGGACTCATACGATAGTTATTAATATGGCAAAGTCAGTTTGTCTAGAGCTACTTCACCGCTCTACTATCCAAATCCCTTACCTATACTGTAGTTGAACTGATTGATTAATTCGTGCTACAAATCTGTGCTACAAGCAATTAGCATTACAACAAGCTATTGGTTGCGACATGAACATCGGACCAGCACTCTCGTCTCTGGGACATTATTTGAACGGATGATACAGGCTTATCAGATCTTCATGACTATTAAAAGCACAGAAAAAATTAAAGCCAAATGACAGATTGTAAAATGAAAACTCGTAGGTAACCCAAGTATGCCCACCATAATTCGAGCGTTTTATGTGGAATTCTACCACGCACGTTGCCACTTCTGATACAGAGTCACCAGATTGAATTGCAATGGGTTTAACGGTACCTTTAAGGCGATTGTCAAAAGGAAAAAATGGGAAACATGCTGCACTAAGCATTCAATTCTCTGTCACCAATGTTTTCCACGTCAGCAAAAGATTCGAGTCCTGCTGGCTATTGCAGAAGCAGAATATCAAATGCCAAACATTTCGGCTTTCGACAATCCTGATTGTTAATATAATTTCACTATATCTAGAGCCTTCACTGTCCAAATCCATCTACTTATCTACATTGTTAAATTGATTGATTAATTGGTGCTACAAATCTATGCAACAACAAGCTTAGCATTACAACAAGCTATTCGTTGCGACATGAACATTGGACAAGCTCTCTCATCTCTGGGGTATTGTTTGAACGGATGATACAGGATTATCGAAACACCGTTTAGCGATCCGGATTATTTTGGAAGAGGCACATAATTGTGGTATATAGTAAGCTCTTGTTCCAAATAACATACATAACTAGCGTTTGCCCGCAACTTCGTATCCACATATCGCATATTTTCCCGTTCCCGTAAGAATTTCTGTAAATCCTCTCTCCATATTTCTGTTTTCTATGACTAACAGTTTTGGCTGTGCGTTGTCTGTCAGTCACTCAGTAACGGAATAGTATTATATATTAGGAAACTAACTGACCCGCGCAACTTCGTCTGCGTAACAATTTTCATTACTGCTTCGTTCCTATTGGTCTTAACATGATGATACATAGCCTAGAGCCTTCCGATAAATGGGCTATCTAATACTGAAAGAATCTTTCAAATCGGACCAGTAGTTCCTGAGATAAGCGCGTTCAAGCACACAAACAAACTCAGCTTTATATATTAAGTATAGATATAAGAAAGAGAAGGCAAACGAAGAAGAGACCAGTATTAAGTTTTGACATTGTACAGTACTCGTAACAGTCTCTATGTATAATGTACCAGCTTTTCAAGAACAAGAATACAAATAGAGATAAACCACCATAGCCAGGCCTTTCATAAGTAAACGAATATTAAAACCCACAACAACTCAAAAACCCAAATCTGACCGAATTTGGGTTGTCCGTTTTATCCTTCTTTATAATTAATTATCAATATTACGGTTATTTTATTTTACCCAATAGTTTGCCACTTCCATAGTAAGTATCGTCTTTGACTGCTGGTTTAAGGACAAAGCGAGCAGAAAAGAAGGTCGATGCAATTCCACAACCACATTTTTAGCCGCTGTCCTTGACAACTTATTGCCTTAGAAACGATCACGGCAACCAGAACCGATTTTACCACAAAAGGTGCTATGTGTGATTTTTTTTTTAACTTGTGATGGGTTTGCTACTGAATTTAGTCTAGGTCAGAGGTGACATAGCCAAACGTCGACGATGGAGTGAGCTTATCCAAATGAAGCCTGTTTAACTTCTGTAACCTTGAAGTCCGTAGTTTCGGGCTTAGTTGCGGGCGTATTCTATTCCGTATCCCCTATATCCTCGATTAGTCCCGAACTCGAATTAATAATCAAAGAAAACACAATTTGATAGTAATTGTCAAATCGTGTTGTCATTAATTCTTAGTGATACGGAGTAGAATACGCCGGCAACTAAGCCCGAAGCTACGGACGTCGGGCTTAGAGAGTAGCTCCCCAGGGTTGAATACGTTCGGAAACACAGACGCAAACAGAGAGTTCCACTCAATGACTTTAGTCTAGCTACTTAACACATCCCATACTCCATACAAACTCTTATCTAACAGTGTAAACGTATTTTGGTGCAACTAATCCAAAAGCTATCGTAGCCTCGTCCCAAATACCGGTTTGTTCCGAGCATGTGAATTAACGAGCTGTTTCATTAGTGGGCATCGAGCGGTGCCTAACATGGTAACGTAAACAACACTGGAGATAATCGATGTGATCGCGATCAGCTGGATGGTTGCGGGTTGAATGGGGATAGGAAGATTGTTTTCATATTATTAATTGTCGAATTTGTTAAGCAATTGAAATTATCATTTAAGACTGAACACTGATTGAAGGAGTGAGAGAGGAGGGAACTTAAGCTATAGCTATCAGTTTTAGGTTTGTTTTTGACTTGAATGTACCCTGGCGGTTGGGAGTGTCATGCTCACACAAAAGTCTAGCTGATGGTGGCGTATGCGTTGGATCATTTGGCTGAGCAAAATGGTTGAGCCGAATGGTGCTAGTGCATGCGTCATGTTCGTGAACGGGCGCTGTCAGTTGGGACTGGTCATTTCTCAGTTGACATGGTTTATTTTAAATATTTCTTTGAATTGGCTTTACCTACAAGATTAAAAAATCTAACCGTCAAAATATAGGTTAATGACGTTCAGTAATTTGATCAAATAGGCTGATTCAAAATGTTTGATCAAATAGAAATAAGAAATTTCGTATTTGTTCATGCCATTTGACGACTCATCACTACATGTTATAAAACAAAGTACTCCGCCGCGTCTTTCTGTCTGTCTATTCGCGATAAACTCAAAAACGACTGCACCCATTTTCCTGCTGTTTGCTCCAATGGACAGAATGGTTCTCTAGGAAGGTTTTAGTATATAATTTGTTTAGAAAAAAATTAGGGATACATAAGAAAATTGCAGTGCGGATGAAGTCGCAGGCAAAGTGCTTGTTTTTGATAAAATTTTCAAATAGACATTGATGCCAATTTAGTTATATTAGGACCAAAATTAGGGCCCTCATTAGTGAGCTATCATTCCACTTCATGCTAGAGATTGACGGCTCACTTAAGATTTTTCGGTGGAATTTTTATGGAATTGCTCTACTGCGTTTTAAATTTTAACACTTTTGTCTTTATGAACTTGTCAATGTCATGTCGACAGCTTATGGTGACTCAGTCAATTAAATAAAGTTCCCACAACAAGGTGAAGGTTATGTATTACAAAATCAATAGAGCTAACACTATGCGTGCCTGTAGCCAATATTAAATACCTTGTTCATGGATCGCCCTATAAATCTATGGGAATGAAAGATGTTTCAAATTACTTATAGAATGATTAAAAGCTTGTTTGTAAGGCATGGCTGTAACGGAAAGAAAAAGTACGTTTCCGATTACAGGACAAAAATAAAGGTAAAAAAAAACAGCATATTCGATATTTTTATGGTTAAAATGAATTGGTAATAGGTAAGCACTCTACCAGGGTTGCGGAATTTGTTCGAAACGGTCCAGAGGCCCTAGAATGCAAAGGGGATTAAGATGAACACGGGTGGGTTTTACTCAGTAAGAACCTGACACTCCCTTTCGCTCCGCCCAAAGCGGTAAGAGTCATGTGAAGATTTCCATAAAAAAAAATTGGTTGAGCACTAGCAAAGCGTGACAATCGCATCATTTCCCTGTTTTATTGTCTAATTGCCTCAACTGCTAAAGTAGTCCCCGTGGGTTTCGATGCCAGGGTCGGGAAAACTGCCTGGGTCACCGCGGTCCTGGAACGCAAAGGGCATTAGGAGGAACACGGATGGGTTTTAGTCAGTAAGAGTCTGACACTCCCTCCCCGCTCCGCCCAGTGCGGAAAGTCATTTGATGATTTACCATACTCAAAAACAAATGTAATTCAGTTTTTCTGTCTGTAATTTTTAGTTTTAACTAGGAAATCACAGATGGAAAAACTCAATTAAATTAGTACCAATTAAAAAAAGTACCTATTTAAGGCACTAATTCAGACTTTGGGAAGTCTGAATGGCCTTTAATGGGTAATTTTTTACACTTGAAACGAAGTAAATAAAAATCAGGTCGTTTTTCTTCCCATTCATAGACAAAACAAAGATAACTGGCTCTTGTCAATGCTTTCCCGCTCTTTTTAGCTGAACTCTTGGCATGGCTGCAGGAAATGTCACGTTGATGAGTATGGCTGCAGGAAAGTGTCACGTTGATGAGTATGGCTGCTGAAAAGTGTCTCATTGACGGGCACTGCATTAGTGGTCACATGTTGGCTGGCGTCACTTCCCTACAATACCGTCATACTATTATCTTCACATTTCATTATTCTAGCGGAGATAACCCAAAAGTTAAGTTGAAGATGACGTGGGTCTGGGATGACAACTTTAGGTAGTGGGTCGTGGAATTGTGACAACGACGCATGGATTTTTTTTAATAGAAGTTATTTTTAGGGGACAGCAAAGGTTGACGAAAAAATAATCGCGCTATACGATTATTTTTTCGTCAACCTTTGCTGTCCCACTGCTGGTCTCGCCATAGCCTTCCACTCTTCCCGCTGTGTTGTCGGAAAGAATAGCACAATTATAGAATCAAAATTGATATTTTATTCTACGCTTTGTCGCATCGTGGTCGTAGGTACTTATTAACAAGCCGCATTTGTCTAATTTAAAAATATATATTACAGCCAGCAATCTTTTAAACTAATCTTAATGAAATGGTCAGCTGAGCTGTTGCCGTTTATTTATGGTACGGTTAGGGATTATGAAAAACAATTTTAATAATTACTCGCGGTATTCGAAAGTCGCTATCTCTATGGTTTTATTATTTTAATTAATTAAAATAATTCATTAGTAAAGGTATTACTTTCAACAAGGGATCATGACACTTCGAAATGAATTGTAAAACTTTGTAGGTATGACTTTCTAGTCATACTTACAAAGTTTTACAATTCAGTTTTACAGTTTTTGAATGAATGAAGAATCATTTGGTAAATGAATGAGGCTAAACACAGTGCTATACTACTACACTTCGCCCGCGACTTCGTTCGCGCGCGTTTAATAATTTTCGTAGGGTACAAAAAAAACAAACAAAGAAGTATTTCCTGTTTATAATATGATGATGATATGAGTATGAGTATAGATAGATGCATTGCATTATAAAAATAAGCTATACCAGCGCGTTCCCATACACCACACACGTATACGTAGCTATCTAGGAACCATAGGCGCCGAGCAAAAAGAAAAATAACCGATTATCGTAACTTTTTAATCAGCCGAGTATGGACTTGAGTGCCAATTCTACTAATTTTCAAGCAACTTAGCAACTTTCTCATTCGCATAACAGTCGCAAACTGTCAAAAATGTGTAAAAATTAAGGTTTTTTGACAGTTTGCGACTGACGTGCGAATGAGAATATTGTTTGAAAATTAGTTGAATATTGGCCCTAAGATGGATAACATATTTTTTTTATTACAGTTTTTTTTTTATTAAATCATGCATTGCGCACATGATTAACTCATTAGGCTAAAATAAACATAACTTTTTAGGCACCTACGTAATAAAAAATAAAAATGTCGCCAATTTTTTTTTTTTTTGACGCCACAAATTGGCTCTTAGTAAGCCGGTCCAAACTGAAGCGAATTCGCCACGCGGTCGGCAATATTCGGGCACATTCGGGAGTGGTCGCGTGCACACGAGATTAAAAATGCCGCGTTTCTTGTATGGTTAAAGCGTAATAATATACGTCTATACGAACCTGTCTATGCTATTTAATCTATGAATTAAAAAAATAAATTGCAATTCTAAGTTTATGCTACCAAATAAAATAAAATAAAGAAACAATTTCATCAAAGTCCTTTCAACAATAGAAACCAATAAGGTGTCAAAAGAAATGTTTTCTTAATATCAAAACAATAAAACTTGCAAAACAATATAAAAATGTCAATGGCTTGCCTGTGTTTAAGAGACAATGGTTCAGCGGTCAGGGTGTTGATAGGCAAAAGGTCGTGGGTTGAAGACCCGGCTGTTGAACTTATCTGGTGAACCCATTTCATAGAAGTGCGCTAGCCTTGTGAGGGTTATATCGAGGATATTAGTCATGCATTTCAGTACTACTTCGATATTTAAATGTTCTTTATACTAATTGCAGCTAAACAACTTCTTGCACGTTCATTAAAACAGAACGTAAAATGTAGCAGCTGTGTTCTTTCCCGCTAAAAACATAAGTCATGAAGGAAAATAGGGCAAAATACTGCTCAGTAAGGAACTGGCCATGTTTCACTGACACGAGTCACTGACGGAAAAGCTATTGCAATAATCTACTTACTAGTTATTTTGAGAATGCGCTGATCAGGTTTTAAAAAAATTTAAATTTGTTTATTTCAGACTAGGTGACATTCATATTTTGTTAGTACCACATTGATTTTCATGTTAGTAGTAATTTATGCAGGTATTCCAGATTTAATGCGAATTAAAATTTAATGAACTTGATTGACTATTGCAAATAAATTAAATTGAACTGTAACAAATTATTAGTAGGTATGTCAACATAAATTGAAACAAAATATTACAAATAAAACGAAAACAGAGATTTTTGAAAAAGGACCGAAAAAAGTACACATAAAAAACGACTTGTGGTCAAATCTGGAATTGAATTAAACACTACTTAAAAAGTGACTTGTTTACTTTTCCTCGTTTTTAACACAAGTGATATTTTTTACTAGCTGACCCGCGTGCTCCGTTTGCGTCACATTTTTCATGAATGCTCCGCTCCTATTGGTCGTAGCTTAATGTTCTAAAGCCTTCCTTTTTTTAAGGATGGGAAATCATCAAATGACTCCTCCCGCTCTCGGTGATGCAGGAGGGAGTGTCAGATTCTTACTGACTAAAACCCATCCGTGCTCCTCCTAGTGCCCTTTGCGTTCCAGGGCCACGGTGATCTTTCGAACAAAGTCTGCAGACCCAGTAGGCACTGGCCCTGGCGGACCCCGTCTTATATGCTGACAGCTCTTTGAGGCGCGCGTGGAACACAGCGCGCCGTCGACCCGGGCCCGGTTCTGATCAGACGGCGAGCCACCTAATGCTCGCCGTCCACAGGCCCGCGCCTACTGTGGCCGAGAATCGCCTTGCGACTCCCGACCCGGGGCGTCTTCTTCTGTTGCGGCGGCTGGGGCGTGAGGTTTCCCTCTCTCTCACGCGTTTGGCTTCCTCCTTCGCTAGCATTACTACTTCGCAGAAGGAGGTGACCGCTTCCCATGTCTCCCCGCTCCGGACCATGGCTTGAACCAGGGCAGAACGCGAGAGGTCGCCGCCGCCGATCGCCTCGACGAGGACACGGCGCTGCTCCGCCCAAGCAGGGGCATGTAGCCTTCCTGGGCTTTCAAACGCTAAATAATTTTAACGCATTCAACTAAACAAACAAAATTTTCAGCTATTTAATCTACACTTTTATACTAATATTTTATAGAGGAAAGATTTATATTTTTGTATGTAACGAATAAACTTAAAAACTACTGGACCGATTTGAAAAATTCTTTCAGAAATGGATAGCCACATTATCAGCGAGTAACATAGGCTATATTTTATCCCCGTACTCTCACGGGAACGGTAACTACGCGGGTGAAACCGCATGACGTCCTTTAGTATTAAGTACAAAAGATAAATTTCGTACATTTAAGTTGGTTACAATTTTGGAATCGTCTCCTTGAGCTCTTTATTTTGATTCTGCTCTTGACTAAAACGTGTACCACTTTACGCAATACCTAAAAAGGGGTCTTTGTACTCATAATTATGAACAACTTTTACTATGAGAACAATATAAAGAAATCATAAAACACGAATCACTAAATTCCAAGTTCTAAAGGTACCCAAATAAATAAAATAAAAAACTTGGTAGTCTTGCTAGTCTTGCTTCGAATTTTCCAATATTTACCTTAGGAAAACTTAAGGAATCTCGGTAGAACCTACCCTTGATTGCTTTTTACCGAAGTTACTCGTGCATAACCAAAACCCATAGTAACCATGCATGACTAACCAAGCGATAAAGCCAAGCTTATCCTCATCGCTGAGTCCGTGATCTCAAGAAAAAGGAGGGAATCGATTCAAACAGTTACTATAACTCGATATAGCGTTGTTGATCAGATTTTTTATTTGCGATGGGTTTGTTCTTGACTCTAGCCTAAGTCAGAGATGACAGAGAGAAAGTCTAGGATGGATCGAGCTTACCCAGAAGGAGCCTGTTCACTCTTACTTTGAAAAGATTAGGGTTGTAAGAGTATGGAAACACAGACGCAAGACGCAGGCAGGATCTATGCATCTAGAAACAGTGACGGAAAAGTTTAAAGGGAACCGCTTGTCATGGTATGGTCATATGAAGAGGAGGGAAGAAAGGCAAGGAACTAAAAGAGTTATGAATTTAAATGTGGATGGATGGAGAGGGAGAGGAAGGCAAAAAAAAAGATGGATGGATTGTGTGAGGAGCGATATGAAAGAAAAGGGAGTTAGTGTTGCGCCGACCCCAAGTAACATGGGGGAGACGAATAAGAGCAGGAAGACGATGACATCTTCATAAAAGAAGAAAATTCCTGACTGACTAATAAACGTTCCTTCGTCCATGAAAGCGAAATTTCGCACGGAGGTTCCCTTTAAAATGGTGTGATGTAATGTCACCTCGGTTATTGCAAACGTTGAAGTTTATAACAAAACGGGTAAGATCGTGAACTCTTCTTTCTCAATAAGACACGAAGTTATTGGAAATAATATTGAATTTTAAATTGTACAAACAACATAACAAACAACAACAACAACACACACAACATGACAACAATAACAACAACAACACAACACAAAAAAGCAACACAACAACATGAGTTACAACCAACACAACATGAGTTTATAACCTACTAACAATTTATTGCAGTTTTATTATCCGGTGACATCATCAAACTCAACTCCCGGAGATGTAAAGAGCTCAGTGCCTGTCAGGGTTGGAAAATTGTTCGAAAGAGTCACCGCGGCCCTGGAACGCAAAGGGCATTAGGAGGAACACGGATGGGTTTTAGTCAGTAAGAGTCTGACACTCCCTTCCGCTCCGCCCAGAGTGGGAGCAGCCATTTAATGATTTCAGATACAAAATAAAATGTTGTGAAAAGCTGATTTAGGGGCGAGCAAAACCGCGGGTGAAAGCTAGTCTCGATATAATGCTGTTGATTCGATATAATCCCTCTGAGCGAAGTCAATCGAGAATTAATCCCAGTCGGGAGCGAAGATTCAGAGTAAAATGATTTTTAATCTTTTAAAAGCTGAGGCTGGCTGGTAATGTTTTTGTGGTTTGTCATGTGTGCAAAGGATTGAAAAGGTTTTTGTCTTCTCTGTAGGTTTTGTTCTGAGTACTGACAAAAAAGTAATGTTGCCAGTGTTGTGAACTTTGTAGGAGTACAGTCGACCGTAAATCGCGTCGGTGGTTATACCTAGTTTTGAACTGGACTAGCGTATTGTGGATTTTCAAAAGAATGTAAAATTCTATTGGATTTTTTTATCAAATTTTCGAAATGAAAAGTTTTTAAAATTGTAGCAATGACTGCCCAACAACAATATTGATGACACAGCTTCAAAGTTCGTTGTATTCAGTGACGTTTTAAAAGGTTTTCATCACAAATACCTGATATTATGAGTATCAAGCGGCGAAAATAAACACTGCTTAGACAATTTGCTTTTGGGAAACTGTGTATTCAGCGATTTCGTTTTCCCCATACTAGAGCAAAATCTGTTACGTACAAATTGAAAATGGAGATAAGTATATTGAATTCAAAGAAAAAACAAAGCAATAGTCACATTGGATACAAAGACAAAACTTTAAAAATGATTTTAATTACACGCAGCACTCTTCAAACCTTTAACGCAGAGTTCAAAAAATCTCTACTTAAATGTCCTTAAATGACTCCAATGTATGACTCTCTCTGGTATCGTGTGTAATTTCGTACTGAGTAATACTTCTCATAATACTTTTTAAGTCACTGATAAGATTCGTGTAAAATTCTAACCGATAAAAATGGACATAATGACATTGTCTTTGATAAAAAGACTATTACTATAGATACTTTTTGGTAAAAAGAAAAATAAACTGTCAGTTATTAATACCCAAAAACAAAACATTAAACGCTCCCTCTAACATATTCCAATTTCAAAATTTAAATAAAGGCGGTCTTTTCCGCGCCATCGCCATAGCGAAAAAAAAATCAATCAAAATAATTTATGTTGCTTTAGCTTATTATTTAGGCAGACCATAATTTTAATTAGAAACAGGGAAAAAGTGCTTTCAGCGAGGTTCCGTGACGTATCATCGTGTCAGCGGACGGCAATTGCTAAAGTATCACCAGTCTCGCATTGAACACTGGTGCGTGAAGACGCCTTGACGCTCGTCTGGCTGTAACGTAAGCGCGAAAACTTAGTGACAACAGGGAATTTACAAAATAAACTCCAGTTTATTGTTTTAAAACTTTTCTGATCTGTGGTCTGAATAACTTTTTAATTACGTGCGACTTTCTGTTTTGTTTTGTTTGAAAAGTTTCGTGAATAAATATTTGGTTTTTATTTTCAACGGATCTACTTATTGGTAAGTTTTTAAAGTTTATTTATTTATTTGTCGGTGTGGTAAGAAGAATCAATCCTAGAAATGAAAACTGGATGTTTGTATATGCTTAGCGTATTTTAAATTTAATAAAGAATTTGCTAATTAGTATTAAAAACCAATCATATACCTACTTAGATTTTTTATAAATAATTTTAAATAAACCTGTTTACATTTTGATCATTTTTAGAACTTTTTATTGGAATCCGAATTTTCCGAAGCTACCTAAATTATGAAAGACAGCATCGTATGTTTATTTTTACACGGTTTTCCGTAGCGGTAACGCATAAATTATCTTCAGCCAATGATCATTGCCTCATTCGAAAGGCCAATAAATCTTAATTATGAATAACAACTGACAGTTTTACGTTCAGTTCGATCATATTTAATTTGAATATTTTCCGGGGAAGTTCCACAAATTTATTTTTCGTACAAATCAACGTTTTGAATAGGTATCTATGCAAAATATTTTGCTTCAGTATAAATGATTTGAATAAATTACCATAGTTTTATTTATAAGTATAGGTATCATCGAATGATATTCCATCGTTACTTCACCGACATTAAAAGGACGTATCAGGATTTTACCTTCGTAATTTATTTATAACGATAACCATACGGTAATCTTGAAAAATAATTATAAAAATATAACATTGTAATGCTATATCGGCAGACAACCAAATCTCTTAGTGGTATAGATAAAGAAGATAGGCAGACTTATCTTAGTAAAGAGATTTTGTTTATCGTTTCTACTTAAAAAACCGTTTCTAAAGATTTCCACAAACAATACCGACTCATTTTTATCTGATATTCGAGACATTTCCTAAAAAAAGGCTTGACTTTAGATACATGCTTATTAAACGCTTATTAATATAATTTAAATAATGAAAGTTTATAGAATTTGTTATTTTATAATAATAAAATATTTTAAATATATCAATGCAATGTAATATGCAATGCATAATGCAATAACTGTGAAAATTCTATTTTTATTACATTTAATGACAATTTTAAATCCCAAATAGCATTTTGGATATTCCTTTTAATTTAATACACAGATTTTTAACAATTAAAGTAAATAAGTGGTTTTTGCAGCTAATTTAAATACCTAGAAACCATAAAATATTAATGTTTCAAAACTTTGGAAAATATTTTGTACTTGTGTACCTTCTAAAACATTTCAGTATTTATTCATGAATTTCCGTAACCTAAACAGATAAAAAAAAAAACATTTCCCGCCAACATACCGTCCTAACGGTCTCTTAAAAGCAAAGGAACTTCTTATCAGCCAGTTCTATTCAGTGTGTCCTACACGGGACATTAGCTTTAGACCCCGAGGTCCCATTTCCTAACAGGCAGAGACATCAAATGTAACCAACCGGAATTGTGCTAACTTTAGCTGACCGAAATGCTCGTACGACTCTAGTAAGACTGTGGCCTAGATGGAAAATAGTGTTACAAGGTCTCAAGTAACTATAAATATTATTAGTCTAAATACTAATTTGCAAATATTAATTGAAATTCTCTATAAATAATTAGGAACCCGTGACCCGTCAGGCCCCATCTTTTCTTACTATTGTCTTTTAATTTTGCAAGGCCTGACGGGTTACGTTGAGTACTACTGCCAAACATCGTTTAGGTTTCTGTTACTCAAACTCGAATTATTTATTTTACTATTGATTTGCATACCTTTAACCACTATCTCAACTGATGGTAAGGGATGATGCGGTCGACGATGGAGCACGCTTGCCTAGAAGTAACCTATTCACTCTTGACTTAAAGACTTCCAGGTTGTAGCTACTAGGAAACACAGACTCTGGCAGGGAATTCCACTCTTTAGCTGTACGCACAATGAATGTGTTCCCATAAAGTTTTGTGCGTGTGGGTGGGATGTCCACCATGTACTGAAGAAACTGCTGATCACTATTTAAACTAATCATACGGTTACATTTTTAGATATG
Source organism: Lacanobia wlatinum (assembly GCA_947578705.1). Classification (NCBI taxonomy): domain Eukaryota; kingdom Metazoa; phylum Arthropoda; class Insecta; order Lepidoptera; family Noctuidae; genus Lacanobia; species Lacanobia wlatinum. The sequence continues at coordinate 22,428,868 of OX388039.1, forward strand.
CAGTCACTCGCGTGAAATACTGGTATTCAGCTGATTCCGATTTGATTGGTAGCCGACCTTAATATAGTTGGGAAAAGGTTAGGCTGATGATGATAAATGTTTTATTTCTGTTTGTAAATTAAACGCTATATCCCAAGTTGAAATTTTATGGTGGTTGTTCGATCTGTAGTGTGAAAATAATATTGATTTATTTTCCAAGTAAAATATTAGCTGTAAGCCACAGATCAATTCAAAAAGAAACACATTCAAAACAAATAAAAACGTATCTAAAACATACAATGAATTAAAATGACATAAAATTAAGTAATAGCATTTTCGTATCTCGACAGTGGAATCCGAGGTGAGTTTCAAATTAAGACATTCATGTTGTGTGCAATAAAGCTCATTTTATGAGTTTTGTCACTCAGGTGAAGCTCGATATCGAAATAGTTGTTTCGAGAGTGTAAGTCAATCATACAACTCTGGGAAGTGCATTTGCAAGTCACACTCGCAATTTGACTAACACTTCTCATATTAAGTAACTTATGACTTCGCGTATGGACTGATGTCTTAGGGTGCAAACATAAAGATACAAGTTTCCGGTGCAGGCAGGTCTGTGCGGGCCGGTACCGATCGGTGCAGGTACACTTTCCCCAGCTTTTTTTTATTTTTTTATTTGTAATGGGTTTGCTCTTGACTCTAGTCTAGGTCAGAGATGACAGAGACAAAGTCTACGATGGAGCGAGCTTACCCAGAAGGAGCCTGTTCACTCTAACTTTGAAGAGATTAGGGTTGTAGGCTTTTGGACTTTCACAGACGCAGGCAGAGAGTTCCATTCCTTTGCTGTGCGCATTATAAATGACGTTTGGAAACGCTTAGTGCGAATTGGTAGAATAGTAACAAGGTAGGAATGGTAAGATGCAGTGCGTCTGGATGTCCGATGTTAGAAGGGGGGCGGTGGGATGAGGTCGTAGAGTTCTTGGGCACACTCACCGAAGTACAATCTGTAGAAGACCGACAAGCAGGCAACCTTACGGTTATCTTATGCGATCATTTATAAAGAAACAGGTTTAAACTTGTCGGTGCCGACCCGTGCCGACTACCTGGACCGAGTCATATGTCCGACAAACTGCAGGAAATGGTTGCCAATAAGGATATTTGTACCCGTTTCTTTATGCTGGTTAACCCTGCACCGATCTATACCGACCCGCACGGGGTTGTCTGTGCCGGAAACCTGTTTCTTTATGTAACACCCTTATACGATGCTCATTTTAACTTATTTCTCGTGTTAACTTAGTTGGCCTTTATTAGCTGGAGCTGAAAGGGTTTGCTGAAGCACCTGCGAAGGATCTGTGTTCTGACGAGATCTAGGTATTTGAATAATAATCGCATTTACGTTCATGTCGAATTTATTTTCATTTAATTAATTCTCTTTGACAATTCTGACACACAAAATAATTGTTTTTTTTTTTTCTCAACTTTCGTTGACTCACTTCTGTGCAAGATCTCCTCCTCGGACAAATCCAATGACACTTCAAAAGCAGCCAGTAGTATGTACCATCACATATTCGACAGTAGTATATTTTAATCAACATCAGTTGTGATTTTTTCATATAGGTCTAGGTATTTTCGTGTACCAGACAGTTTTAGAATCAATGTTAAAACATGCAATATGACTTTCTAAATCTTAACTGTATAAAAATTTATTTACTAGACCAAATCTTACAATTTTGTGACTTCCTGGATCGACAGTCATAGTCTAAATGTTCTCTCCGAGGCACGAAAAAGCCACAAAGTAAATTGCTGACTGTCCGAGTAACTGTGGCAAGCTCAGCTTTATTTCACCACAAAAGTTTCTAGCAGCAGAAATAACACTGCAACTCCTCCTTCCATTTGACTTACATAGGTAATAGTTGCGTCGTGACTGTGACATGGTTCCCACTCAGCATGATGCAGTCCCACAGCACGGCTCTAATACGCGCTGAAGTACGCGCCGAGAGTGCAGCTGCTGGAGTCGCATCGCAACGTCAACTTTAAGACGTTTGTGGTGCGCCTACCGACATGCTACCTGCCTCAGGTGATGGAAGAAAGCTTTTGGCCACAGAATGTTGTATTACGCCGCTTTCGCGGACAAGTGCCACCGGAACGCACAAAGATTGATTGCAACTAAGTGATACTAACATTGTTTTAAGTTTTATTTACTAACACAATTGTTATTTTAATTATGTATACTTAGGTTAAGGTATGTATATATGGGTCATTGTAACCTGAAAATAAATGTTTTATTATCTAAACTAATATTATAAAGAAGAAAGATTTGTTTGTTTGAATTGAATAGGCTCCGAAACTATAGGACCGATTTGAAAAATTATTTTAGCATTGGATGGATACATTATCAGGGAGTAACATAGGCTATATATTATCCCCGTACTCCCACGGGAACGGGAACTACGCGGGTGAAACCGCATGACGTTCACTAGTTATTAATATTTCGCCTAAAATACACAAGTACACCGTTAAGTTTTGTATCATCAAATCATTACAGACACAACAACCAAACAGACTTCAGTCTTATATTAGTCAAATATAAGGTAATCTTATAAGAAAGAAGAAGAAGATAATAAATAAAGATCATAATTTAGCAGTTGCCACGACGTGTCTAGAGTCATGTGCCTAAAATAGCTCGTGGATATACCAACAAGTGTCGAAATTATTATAATTATTGGTAAGCAACACGGTGAAATAAACGTCTTTCTTTCTTTCTCTATATAATATATATAATAGTCACCTGAACTAACGCCATGGTTAGTTTTGACACCTACAAGAACTACAAATTGTCAATATCAGAAGGCCTAGCACAAATTAATTGATCATGGTTCCAGTACTAATGATTAGCCTGAAAGCTGTCTTCGTTCATTTAATTTATGAACATCATTCTGTAATTTATAGACTGTTGTTTATTTTTTTCAGAATTAGGGCAATAGACGAGCTAATTGAAAAGATTAGAAAAATTTTCGGGTATTTTTGTGAATCCATTCCAGTTCAGAAAAATTCGTGCTAGGGCTAGCACCATTTTTTTTTTTGACGTATAGTAACGTAACGTAACATTTTATATATAACTACTCGTGTCGCATATAACATTTGTTTGAATTGGATGGACCTACTATATTCATATTTTTGTATGATGCAAATTGTGAATGTCGCATAAAATTAAACCAAAATACTAAGGGGTTGTAGTTTTCTATATTCAAAGTTCACTTACGTTAACGTTACTGTAACGTCAAAACATTAATGCTAGGCCCTCAGTATCTCGAAATAATTTAAAAAAAAATGTACAAGCTCTATACAAATTCCTAATTAATCAGGCTCTTTTTGGCTTTTTATTATAAAATACGCAAGTATTTACTAATATACCATAAAAAAACAGCCAATAATATAATATTATACACAATAAATAACACTGTAGTTTGAAGACAGATAAATAGGAAAAATTTAAATATTTTGCTTATCAAGGAAAATTATTAAACGCTCTTCCTATTTAGTCAAAGGAACAGGGACTTTGTGGGACTTCCAACTTTTTCAACATTTTGCTTTGCCCGACAGGATTCATAATAATGTAAGAAGGGGATCTAGTCCCGAGTAATTTGAAAAATAGGTATTTGAAGAAACTATTGCCAATGCCGTCGCGCTGCGCCCTATCAAGTAAAATGCGAAAGCGACAACTGCAGCAGAGGCTGATTTTACCTATAAAAACCTTGACCAAAATACTTTTTTTATTCCGCTGTTTACTTCTTCAAAACTGGACTGATCTGTAAAAATATATATCAAAATTTAGAAGAAGACTATATCTATGCTTCTATTATTTTCTATTTTGTTAAAAACTTATCAAATTTGTCTGATATTCTTCTGAACATGGCGGTAAAAATGGGCTGCTTTCGGTTTTTTGGATTATCATAATTCTTTAACTTATTATGTTTTAGAAACAAGAAAATGATAGAGGCACGTAATATACTGATCTAAATTTTTTGGAAAAAATCATTGCTCTAGCAGTATTATCTACGAAGCGAATGCGTTTGTATGGAGAAAGGCCCAAGAGTAACCGACTAGAGTCCCCTCTTAAATAAATATCTCAAATATTTATTGCAATCCATGATGTACACATAGTAATACAGTAATTTATGTGCTGTATTGATACACGGCAACAAGGCATTCACTATCAAGTAACCTTTGGGTTAAAAAGCCTAGACTGTGGTATGAGTACAAAAAATAAATAAAATTTTAAATTGAATTTAAATACTGTTCATGTGTTTCATAAAATCATCTGTACGACAAGGCAATGTGAGTGTTGTGGATTGTGAAGAAAATTGGCATGGTATTTTTTGTACCTACATTACGCAATTACCCAGTTGGCCTAACATTCCCTCCCAATCAATACATTGAGACAGCAGACTGATAAATCAGATCACATCTAACATTTTCTGCAATATCTGGTACAGAATGTTTGATAGCTCTATTTGCGCAGTGGTTGAGCAATTGGAGCGATTTATAAATAATAGTTGGTAGGGTTTGCACGAACTGTTATTAATATGGCTTACTGGACGTGCATGCAAGATTTTTGCTTGATGTATAATTGCCAATGTGGATGGCTTTCCATCCATTATATGTCAAAATCGCTCCGTGACTGGAAAAACAAATTACACCGTTAGTGTCGGCTGTCATTTTTAGGGTTCCGTATCCGTAGGGTAACCAACGGAACCTTATTACTAAGCCTCCGCTGTCCGTCCGTCCGTCTGTCTGTCAATTAGTTGTATCTCAAGAACCGTAATAGGTAGACGTGTATATTTCTCGTGTGTAATTCTATTGCCGCTAGAATAACAAATAATAATTAAATTAAGTTTACATTTAAGGGGGCACCCATACAGGAAACGTATTTTTTCGGTTTTTTTACAGAACCCTTCGAATGAGTCCAACTCGCACTTGACCGGTTTCCAATTCTTTGACAATCCTTCGAAGGAGTCTGAAACTGATGACCAGTCTCACAAAGGGATATCGTGTTTTGACTGGACCCGCTAGGGTCCGCTAGGGCCAGTGCCTGCCAGGGTAGCGGGATTATACGAAAGAGTTACCGTGACCTTGTAGCGCAAAGGGAAATTGAAAGAACACGGATATATAAGATAACTAAGATAGTTAAATCTAACACTCCGTCCCTCTCCGACCGGGGTACCTATTATGACATCTTAAAACCATCATGATGACGGTGTGGGAGGGAACCGAAATTATTCAAGACGCATAACTTGAACTCTTTTTCACAGCTTAATACTTACATGGTGCTGGTGGTGGTGCTGGTGCTTCTAGCTTACTTATATGGTGTACATAATAAAGAGTATTCTCTTCTATTCTATTCCATTCTATTCCATTCTATTCTATTCCATTCTATTCCATTCTATTCCATTCTATTCCATTCTATTCCATTCTATTCCATTCTATTCCATTCTATTCCATTCTATTCCATTCTATTCCGTTCTATTCCGTTATATTCCGTTCTATTCCATTCTATTCCATTCTATTCCATTCTGTTCCATTCTGTTCCATTCTGTTCCATTCTATTCCATTCTATTCCATTCTATTCCATTCTATTCCATTCTATTCCGTTCTATTCCGTTCTATTCCGTTCTATTCCGTTCTATTCCGTTCTATTCCGTTCTATTCCGTTCTATTCCGTTCTATTCCGTTCTATTCCGTTCTATTCCGTTCTATTCCGTTCTTTTCCGTTCTATTCCGTTCTATTCCGTTCTATTCCGTTCTATTCCGTTCTATTCCATTCTATTCCATTCTATTCCATTCTGTTCCATTCTGTTCCATTCTTTTTTTTTTTTTTTTTTTTTTTTTTATTTGATATGGGTTTGCTCTTGACTCTAGTCAAGGTCAAAGATGACAGAGACAAAGTCTACGATGTAGCGAGCTTACCCAGAAGGAGCCTGTTCACTCTAACTTTGAAGAGATTAGGGTTGTATGCGTTTGGAAACACAGACGCAGGCAGAGAGTTCCACTCCTTTGCTGTGCGCATTATAAAAGACGTTTGGAAACGCTTAGTGCGAATTGGTGGAATAGTAACAAGGTAGGGATGGTAAGATGCAGTGCGTCTGGATGTCCGATGGTAGAAGGGGGCCGGTGGAATGAGGTCGTGGAGTTCTTGGGCACACTCACCGAAGTACAATCTGTAGAAGACCGACAAGCAGGCAACCTTACGGCGATGAGCCAAGCTGTGTAGCTTGGTATCCACCAGTTTTTCGTCACCGATGAGCCTCTTAGCTCTGCGTTCCACCGAGTCAAGCGCGGCAAGCTGATACTTAGCTGAGCCATCCCACAGGTGGCTACAATACTCCATGCAGGATCGGACTTGCGCTTTATATAGAGTTAAAAGCTGTCCAGGCTTGAAGTATCGCTTCACCCTATTTAGGATGCCTAGCTTTTTGGCAGCGGTTTGGGCTTTGTACTCGATGGTGGCGCCGAAGTTGAGACTGGATGTCAACTCCATGCCTAGGAGCTCGAGCCGATCAGTCACAGGAACAGATGCACCCCGAAAAGTAGGAGCTTGGTCAAAACGACTCCTTTTTGCGGTAAAAAGACACGCCTGTGTTTTGGTGGCGTTAAAAGTGACCACATTGTCATCACCCCACTGGGAGACAAGGCTTAAGGTCGAATTTGTCCGCTCTACCATGGCCTCTCTCAAGGAACGAACTTCATCCCCGCTGGTTGTTGCGCTGGACAAGTATCTCTCTGAAACCGTACTGTCATCTGCGTACCCAACAAGACCAAGCTGAAGTAGGTCATTGATGTGCAGCAGGAAAAGAGTTGCAGAGAGAACGGACCCCTGAGGAACTCCGGCATCAATAGCCATGAGGTCAGAGGAGCAGCCGTCAACGACTACTCGGATCGACCGTACACTCAGGAAGTCTGATATCCAGCTACAAAAACCAACTGGGATACCATAAGCAGGAAGCTTGCTGAGCAGACCTGCGTGCCAAACCCTGTCAAAGGCCTTCGAGATATCGAGCGACACGGCAAGTGCTTCGCCGTGTCTCTCGATGGCCTCGCCCCAGCAGTGCGTGACATACACAAGAAGATCGCCAGTTGACCGTCCCCGGCGAAAGCCATATTGACGGTCACTGAGGAGATCATTGTCTTCAAGGTAGGTCAGCAGCTTACTGTTAAGAATCCTTTCCATAACCTTGCATAGGATGGAGGTAATGGCGATCGGACGGTAATGTGCAGGGTCAGCACGGTCTCCCTTTTTGGGCACCGGTTGCACATTCGCAAGCTTCCATGATTTCGGCACCGTTCTTTTCTCAAGAGAGAGGCGGTACAGGCGTGCTAACACAGGAGACAGTTCAGGTGCACATTGCCTCAACACTCTCGCTGGAATGCCGTCAGGCCCGCTGGCCTTATTCACGTCTAGACTGCACAATACTCTTCGGACCTCTTTTATGTGAACTGTGATCTTCGGCATCGAAGAGTCACAACGAGGTAAAGTTGGTGGTTGCTTGGAGCCAGCGTCCAGACGCGAATTGCTTGCAAAGAGAGTTGCAAATAAATTTGCTTTCTCACTTGCAGTGTGAGCCAGCGAGCCATCAGGTTTCAACATAGGAGGCAAAGTGGGTCGACAGAAATTCGTTTCAACCGCTTTCGACAGGGACCAAAACTGCTTGCTACCAGGAGGGTGCAATGCTAATTTGGCCCCGATACGTCCGACATGGTCAAAACGTGCCCTACGTAAAACCCGCTTGCAGAACTTAGCGGCAGAATTAAAGGCTCTTTTCCTCGCGCGAACCCTACGTGCTTTAACCTTTCGGTCGCGGGCCTTAATTCCATTATATTCCATTATATTCCATTATATTCCATTATATTCCATTATATTCCATTATATTCCATTCTATTCCATTCTATTCCATTCTATTCCATTCTATTCCATTCTATTCCATTCTATTCCATTCTATTCCATTCTATCCCATTCTATCCCATTCCATTCTATTCCATTCTATTCCATTCTATTCCATTCTATTCCATTCTATTCCTCATAATATTTTTTTTTAATTTTTAGGGTTGCGTACCTAAAAGGAAAAAAACGGAACCCTTATAGGTTCACTTTGTTGTCCGTCCGTCTGTCTGTCAAGACCGTTTATCTCGGGAACGCGTGGAGGTATCGAGTAGACCTTGAGTTGGATAGACCTGAGCACATGGCCCCTTGCAGCTGTGAAAAAATCAAAAGGTACGGTCGTTTAGGCTGCAAATAACGTATATTTCGACACTCTCAAGGGAATCAAAATGTTTAGGATATTTCCCGTTGACCTAGAACTATGAAATTTGGCAAGTAATACCGTCTTATATTACAAGTATTGGTAAAAGTCTGAAAACTGTCCATTTGTAATTAAATCATAAAAAATATAGTCTCTACTTAAAGTAATTTTTAGCTAAAAATTTGTACGGAACCCTCGGTGGGCGAGTCCGACTTGCATTTTGCAGGTTTTCTTTTTTTTATCAGGGCATCTGAGTGGGAGGAGTAATCGTAAAATAATTGTATTCAGCTGCAACCGGTTAGGCTGGAAGCCGATCTCAATGTACTCGTGAAAAGACTAGGCAGATTATGTAATCGACAACACTTGAAGAGTTTTATCGCAAAACGGAATATTTTCTTGCCATTACGATAAAAATTACAATAAACAAAATCATAAGATTTAAATTGACATGACACATAACACCTTTGCGTCATCACATGCATATTTATCGCTAAATGAAAACATCAAACAAAGACTACCCTACCTACCGAAATTCAAGAAATACGCAAAGATACTGTGTATTTTATCTCCAAGCATTTTATCAGAGATTGCACCTATCTAAACCCAAGTGATTTCTTTTTGTCGCAGTTAAGTGATTCAGCGTTTATTCTGTGCAAAACCAGATGTAACCAAACTGTAGCTAGGTAACCAGTATTCTTACGTACCGCACGGATTATGCTCTGTGTATCTGTGTCGTGTTTGCATTTAGTTGAGTATTCTATAAACAGAGTGACTTTTAATTCGTGAGCCATGTTTCAGATCGTGAAAATACTTATGAATGTAGGTAAATAACATAGATAGACTACATAAAAAATAGTACATGAAGGAAAAATCTGCGGACATGTACATGATTGTGTTGAACTGATTTGTTTTCACGATTAAGTTACCCTCATGTGTTCCCAAATAATCTTGGCCGTATTGCTGTCAAGTAAGTGTCAAGTATATCATTCGCACTCACTGTTTTCCACGCATTTTTTGTACCATGTGAACACATACGTCTACCAAATCAATTTATCAAATAATCTAATCGATCAAATATAATAATCAATCAATATCAAAGTTAATATTATCAAGAGGTTAATTTCTCTGCAAGTTTGTTAATCCCCAAAATTATAAGCTGAACCGATTTCGGAACTTATTTCAGTAATAGAAGCTTCCACTATTGCTAAATGCCATGCAAGAGATATTGGTGACTTTCCCAAAGTTGAGATGACGTATAATACTTACACAATTAAATGATGTGCCAGGTAAACTTCTAGTGACTAACTTTATTGGTCCAGGTGGTCAAAAGTGGGGCTAGGGCCAGTGCCTGCTGGGGCTGCGGACTTTGTTCGAAAGAGTTGCCGTGACCCTGGAACGCAAAGGGCACTAGGAAGAACACGGATGGGTTTTAGTCAGTAAGAGTCTGACACTCCCTCCTGTGTCACCCAGAGCGGGAGGAGTTATTTGATGATTTCCCATCCTTAACAAAAATAAAGGTGGTCAAAACTGGATCAATGATTTTTTTAGACAACCCAATTCTGAACTTAGTCACGGTGTTGACTATGAACTATTAGTCCACTAGTATTTGTTACATGACACTTAAACTCTTCTTCCTGTGTAAACAAAATTTACGTTAACAAGATTCCAACACTATATTTCCTTCAGTCAGGTACTACCTGTCAAACCAAAAAGGTTTCATAAATGAGGTTACAGGGATCCAGGTGGTTAACAAAAATGTTTGATGAGCTCCAAATTCAATTTATTTTTCAAGAAGGCTTTGAGCTCTGACCGCAAACCAAATTGACTCTTTGAATAAAACATGAAGGTCTACATTGGTATTACCTACTTTTGTTTTTATACAATCATAGATAGGTATGTAAGTACACAATAATGATTTTAAATGGTATTTTTGTTGAAGGTGATATACTAAAAACAAAATATGGAATTGGTTTTACTACCAATGCCATATTTTGTTTTTTTTTTGTGTTGTTGTGTGTGTGTTTGGTTGTTGTTGTTGTGGTGTTATTTTTTGTTTGGTAATGGTGTGTTTGTGTGTGTTTTTAGTATATGCAGATTAACACTTTTTTATACCTTATCGGTATTACTATTTTAAATTCGTCGTGTAGGAAAAATTATGAACATAATTAATTATTTTTTAAATATCAATTTGTACATAAAAATAATTACCTATAATGCAACCATTCTTCAATCAACAATTTCAATTACTAATTGTTCAACTTTAAACAATAATAACAACAGTCAAATTATATTTTAACGGTGTAAACCATAAAATATTACAACTGTATCTGCAAACTATCTAATTTGTACAAACACTACCTCCGTCGGAACTCCAGAAAACAGATTAAAGCGGGTTCCAAACTTATGTTCGTTTCAGGTGTTAATTAAGCTGTGTTTATTTTATGACGATCGATATGATAAAGTTCAAACTTTCATAATTTCGACATAGGGATTTTAATAACTTAGTAGTTCAACGATTGATGTTAGAATGGATCAGTTGACGTCGCTGAAAAAGAGAGAGAAAAGATAACATTTATTTAGCATACATGAAACACGTACCTACCATTAGGTATAACAAAAAACTTGCCAAGTGCGAGTCGGACTCGCGTGCAAAGAGTTCTGCATCAATTTTTTTTTTGTGTTATTTTATCACTACAGACTTGACTAGTTTTTCCTATAATTTTTAGGTACAGAACTATTATCTGTATTTTTTTTTTTAAATTTTAAGCTATCTAATTTCGGAGATAAGGGCTGGGGAATGGTAATTTTTGGTGTAATTTCTTGAATAACTTCAAAACTATTTATTTTAAAATTATGAAAAAATATAATTAAAACCCTCACAGTAAGCCCTTTCATTTGATATGTCACACGATACAGTTTGAATTTTTTTTTTTAAATTCTAGTTTGACCCCAAAAGTGACCCTCATACTAAAAAGTTACCGTAAACGCGTCCGTGTTTGAATCACAGAAGTTCATATTTATCCCAAATTTAAACAGAATCGGTGCAGTAGATTTGGAAAAATCTGACTGTGGCTGACGGACAGATATGTCTGTCTGTCCGTCTGTCACAGTCAGTTTTTTCCGGCAGTTTTTTCACAGACAGGCAGACAGATAGACACACAGACAGACAGATAGACACCCGAGTTATCCTATAAGGGTTCCGATTTTATGGATGTTTGGAACCCTAAAAATAGTATGCCAAATACTAAGTGTGTACTTTTCGGTTGTGCTCAAAAGTTTCACATCAGCGATATGTCAGACAGACTAATGCTGTCTGACGCAGGTTTTCTAATGAACCTATCAAAGAACAAGCAACAGGAATAGTGCCTATTACACCAAATCAAAGCCAAAGCTATCACCAATGTCTCAATGTATCAACCAATGGTTCCAATATTAGTTAATACCTCTACCTGTACCTGTTTGTATTACCAGCATTTGTTCCTATAATTAGTATACTCCTCGTGCATGGTCCTCACATACATATTTTTATTTGTATACCAATTATTGTAAAAAATATAACTGGTTTGTTAGCCGTTCTTCTCCATAAGAATCTCCCTTTCCGAATGGACAGTAGAGCCATTTTATTATTTTTATATATTTTATTTTACATGTAAATGATGACGTTCAAAAGTGCCGTTTAATGGCCTAATTGAAATAAACGTTTTACTTTGGCATTTATCGATTATATCGATAGATCTATCTTTTCTGTAACTTATATGGTATACATAATAGAATATTCTATTCTTTTATATTCTATCAGTGTTGTAACACCCTCAGTGAGACCAACAAAAGATGAAAACTTTTTAAAGAATCTAAGTTTGAATAGCCAACTTTGAGTGATCCCACATTGTGTCTTATCAATCATCGTTAAGTGAACAAAGATAAATGAACCATATTTCATCATTAGGCTAGAAGTTGTACATTTGCGGAGTTTCCTGCTTCCTCATCTTACTATAGACCCTTATGAGACTCAAGGGATATTTATGTTATGACTGATAATAACAAAAAGGCATTCATGTTAATTTGTAACTAATAATTCCTACGTGAAAATTAAATACAGCATAACATTGTACGTCAAAGTTTGTCGATATACAAAAGGGTTATTCCCATAATTATATAGAACACCGAGACTATCTCGCTTTAGAGGACCATTGATCTTTCTTTTTATGATATTTTTTTTTCAGAAGAAGTTAAATATCACAGATTACATAAGCAATACTAGTGGAATCAACGATGAAAGCATTACGTCCATTACTACTCCTCTATATATCAAACAGGCGGCAAAGCAGACACACTGAGTTCTACCAGGTCTTGCACTATATACATGAATGAATACTTATTTGTTAAATATTATTAAAACAGTACGATTGGTGAAAAAATAAATAAAATTGGTGGAAAAACATCGCAGTTATACGCTTTTGAATTTATTCTTCTATCCTTGTCACACAAAATGTCGCTTGTATTAGATGGCTTCAATTCAATATGGCGGGACTTGTAAGTAACGTCACACGCCATTAGTGCTGTCTCTGTTTTTATCACAGATTTTAAAACGCTGATAACACCGCCATTTTTAGGTTAATAAGCAATATTTAACAACTGCGTTTTTTGTCTACTCTCTAGGTTTTGAGACATGTAATGAAAAAATCCAGTCAAATACTCTACTCTTTATTGTACACCAAAACAACTTATAATAATGATTAGTTAGAGTAATAATAAAGTTCATGTACAAAAGCGAGCTTAACTCAAACTTGAGTTTTCTCCAGCAAACCTTTGAGCGATAGAGAGAGATCAGCATAGATGGTAGGATCCAGTGAACAAATAATAATACATATTTTTTTTTTTTTTGTGATGGGTTTGCTCTTGACTCCAGTCTAGGTCAGAGATGACAGAGACAAAGTCTACGATGGAGCGAGCTTACCCAGAAGGAGCCTGTTCACTCTAACTTTGAAGAGATTAGAGTTGTAAGCGTTTGGAAACACGGACGCAGGCAGAGAGTTCCACTCCTTTGCTGTGCGCATTATAAAAGACGTTTGGAAACGCTTAGTGCGAGTTGGTGGAATAGCAACAAGGTAGGGATGTCCGATGGTAGAAGGGGGCTTGTGGGATGAGGTCGTGGAGTTCTTGGGCACACTCACCGAAGTTATTAGTTACTTCTAGGCAAGCGTGTTCCATCTTCGACCACATTATCGCTTAATTTCAGGTGAGATAGAAAAAAAATTACACCACCATACATACATAAATACAAATATTTAAAACGTGTAACAGAACCGCAATGTAATCGCTTTTCAGGAAAGGGTTGACCCCTTTTGTACTCATTAATAAAAACAACTTTGCTATGGGATAGTTCAAATACTTTTTTCCACAGACACCACGAAAATGGGAATATTAAGTAGAAACAACATTAAAAGTCCAATATTTTGCACAAATTGTGGAAGTTACGGAAATTAAAACTCCATGCAAATGATCTTCTTATGATAATCGCGTGTTTTCTTTTCCACCGCATAACTTCCTTTATTTCTTTCACCTCCCTTTCAAAGAATTTATTTCCTAATAACGTTTGGTTTAGGGTGTTTTTTTCTTTATCACATATTTTTATCTCATTGTAGTTCGCACGAGTTTTATTTTAATGCTGATTAGATATCAGTTTTTTAGTTGTTTTTATAAACAGTGATTTCAGATGAAAAAATAGCATAAACATACCTACTGAATGTTTCAATAAGAGATTACGAATTTCTTCTTCATAACAGTGTTTACCAAGTACATCATCATTTTAGATAAAATTCATCCACTTCAAAACATATTTACATTAAAACATTTTAAAACCCCAGTTTTTCAAAGTAGCTTTATATCAAGTACCTCTAAATGTCAAGTGAACTTCACAAAGATATGTGCAAACGTCCTCAGAAGTTCTTGAACTATTTCCAGTGCTTGCACAGTGGAACGTAATGCCCCCTGCATTACGTTCCACTGTGCAAGCACTTCCGTGGACTGATGGACGGACGAGAGTTCCGTTGGTTAACCTTTGGGCACGGAACCCTAATAAGCTGCTTTCATTTGTTATTTACGCTTGAAGGGATTTTTGAAGTGAAAACTTCTTTAGCGGCGTTGAGCACTTTTTCTGTAATGGGTATAAAATCTTAAACTCGCGTCAGGACACGTGACCTGATCGAAAAAGCGTAAGACGGACTCGCGTCAGAGTCACGTGATGCTGATCGAAAAAGCGTAAGATCGAGGGGAAGGGAGAGGAACTAGTATCTCCCACTCTTTCTACCGTGCCTGAGTGTGCTGCTCCGCTTAGGCGGCACAGGGCGCTTGCGCGAATGTCCGTCTGTGTTTATGTACAGCGTGCCACGCGTATCCAAGGATACGAAATTACGGAATTACGAAATTATGGATGAAAGTTGATTTTTCTAAGAGATAAAAACTAATGTAATATATAAATAAATAACGATATAATATTATGAATAATAACATGTAAATTGTCATATTTGTGTACGATAGCGCAATAAATAAACATTGTATTCTACCTCATAAATGATAGTATTTTTGTACTTATAATTAAACACAACGTTAATACTAAAGTTTTCACTTCTGCCGGCACTCCCGGAGTGCTACCGGTGTTTTTTTTTCTTGTATCTTCGTAAAATATCAATTCTTACTCTTTTTTTTTTGTTGCAGGTATGTTATTTTGCTGTTTATATACTGTAAGTCTATATTACCTCTACCTTTTATATTTAACTCCATGCAGTGAAAAAATGTGTGACTTGCACAACTACTTTTTGTCTTTTTAAGAGTTGGCCCAATGTTCTATTGACTATGTTTACGATCTTTATGTTCAATGATAATAAACGATTTTCACAATTTTACCAATGCAAAAAGCTCAAAAGATCCACTTTTCTCATTTGTCTTGATGAATCTGTCAAATCGTTTAACTTCATTCTGTGGCAGTAAGTTCAAAATATCTGCATATCGTTGCAGTATTGCTTTCGCAAGAAAGGAGCCTTAGATCAAACCCAGCACTTGCTTTTATAATAAAATACTTACATGTGCCCACCTCTCTAAATAGGTACCTTATTTAGAGAGGTGGGCACATGTAAGTATTTTAAATAAATTAATTAATTAAAATAATAATAATAATTTTAATTATATTGGTATAAATATACCAATATAATAAAACTGAAGAGTTTTTTTGTTTGGTTGAATGCGGTTATCTCAGAAAGTACTAGTTCAAATTGAAAAAATATTTTATTATTGTATAGCCCATTTATCGAGGAAGGCTATAGGCTTATAACATTACAGGCTGCTCTCTCGACAAATGCTTAAAAACAGCGTGCAGATGAAGCAACTTTTCGTGGGCATTTACTGAGAAATTACATCTGAAAAAAATAGGTAGTAGTCTACATGATATAGTAGTATACGTAATTTGGTTAAGCCAGAATGTATGTATCGGTATCAAATAATAAGAAAAAAAAATCACCTAAACACCTCCAAATCGTTGAGATGAAACCATTTTACTCCTTCATGTTTTAACAAAAGTAAAAAACAAAATCTACTGCTTTGCAATACAAACGAAAATAATTTGGTTTTGTTCCTTTTTTAAAATATGTGTTAATTTTTTTATAATAAATTAAAAATGCGGGTAGCGAAGTGACGCGTAGAGGAGTAGTTAGCTCCGTTTATATGCACAAGGTCATTGGCATGTATACAAGCTTAATGAAAAATGTGATACAGACGAAGTTGCGCGGGTCAGCTTGTATATTATTATCTCATGCAATATAAATGTAAAGACGTACATAATGCAGAGGTTAACGCTCTTGCACTTAAATAACAATTTCACGGGTGATTTAGTTGGAAGATACAGTGACGTTTGTAATTTATGAGTTGAGATCAATGGTTCAAAAATAGTAATGACAGTGGAATAATAAACTTTAGCTGCGTTATTTCTCTTGAACATTTTGAATCCTAATATATAAAATTCTTGCTGAGTTAAGTTACTGAGTGAGTGAGTGACTGACAGACAACGCACAGCCGAAACTGCTGGTCGTAGAAAGCTAAAATTTGGCATGCAGGTTCCTTGGGGATCGGGAGTCACAGGGCGATTCCCCGGCCACCGTAGGCGCGGGACTGCGGACGGCGAACATTGGGTGGCTCGCCGTCCGATCTAAACCAGGGGGCCCGCTAGGGCCAGTGCCTGCCGAGGTTGCGGAATCTGTTCGAAAGAGAAACTGCGGCCCTGAAACACAAAGGGCATTAGGAGAAACACGGATGGATTTTAGTCAGTAAGAGTCTGACACTCCCTTCTGCTTCACCCAGAGCAGGAGGAGTCATTTGATGATTTCCCATCCTTAAAAAAAAACAGTTCCTTGGGGAGTCTAGGTTCCTTAATGCTCGGGAAGGATTTCCAGATATTCCCACGGCAACGAGAAGAAACGGTATACGCGTACGAAGTCGCGGGCAAAAGCTAATATTTTTATAAAGTACTAGTGGACGTCACGCGGTTTCACCCGCGTGGTTGTCGTTCCCGTGGGAGTACGGGGATAAAATATAGCCTATGTTACTCCCTGATAATGTAGCTATCCATTGCTGAAAGAATTTTTCAAATCGGTCCAGTAGTTTCGGAGCCTATTCATTTCAAACAAACAAACAAATCTTTCCTCTTTATAATATTAAATAAATAATAATATTAGTGTAGACTATGTCAGCGGCTTCGTCAGCGTTCAAGTCGAAAACTATCCCAAGGATCGTCCTCCCGGGATAAAATATCGGTTTAGCCGGTGAGATGTGAAGAACCAACAAACATTCAGACAGATTTACGTTCGTATATATAACATGAGTATGGATTCTGTCTCACTCAACAAAAGACTTTTGTTCTTGTTTTTAGAACACCACAAACCTTTAAAAGCGAAAATTGTTTTACGAATCTTGGGATGTATTTCCACGTCTCTTGATATGAATGACATTAAAAAAGCTAAAATTATACTTGACCCATTTAGCTCCATCATACCCCAACACGCCCTTCATACACGGTAGCTTTATTTACACCTACGCAAAATTACTCAGATTGTTTCCTTTGTAATATGAGTGTCCATTACGACCGTTTACTTGGTCCTAACTTAGATAAAAGAAATCGGTTACCATCATAGAGTCTCTATACTCTATGATAGAGTATAATAAATATTATAGTGAGAGAGTCGGTACAGTTACCGAAAGTCGAGTGTAGCAACAAATGGCAGCAGTTGTCGTAAAGCACAAAAAAAAATGGTCAAGAGCGAGTCGGACTCGGGCACCAAGGGTTCTGTACCATCATATAAAACGTGACATTTTTTTAAATTTTCATCAGTTTTAACTGCGGTGCACATTGCAGTTTATGATCAGCGCCATCTCTTGACCGCTAGTGAAACTAATTTAGTGTTTGTTTGTTTCTGAAAACGTGTGCTATTTAGAGACATCGTTTTATTTTTCCTGTAATCATTACATAGACTTCTATCAATACGAATAATTTCAGATTTTTTTGTATCCAAACTTCGGAGAAAAGGGCCTTATCTCCGAAGTTTGGATAGTGAAAAATGGTATTTTTTTTAACATTTTTCGTCAATACTCGAACCCCATGCGGCTTAAAAAATATTAGAGAATGTGCATATTGCGCTCTTTCACATGATACCCCACAAGCCCTAGTAGCCCCACTTCGAATTTTTAAGAAACCCTTTTAGTCGCAAAAAAAATATTTACAAAATAGTTGAACAAATGTCATCTAAAACTGTTCCAAATTTCTGCTGTGACACACGGACAGACTTAGTCACACCATAAGGGTTTCTTTTTACCATTTTGTTACGGAACCCTATAAGGTGACTCCTCAAGCATCCAACTTCAACAGACTGTAGCTAGCCTGTAGCATGGCACAAACTGAAAACACCTAAACTGACTTTGAAGGTTTGCGCTATAAGAACAACTTACTCATTATTATTATCGCCAAAATACTGGCGGCATTGCCATACGTGGCTATGCCGCCAGTATTTTGGACTCACATGCAGTCGACAGCAATGCGGACGAAATTTTTGACGCCATATTTTATTTAGGAGTTTAGTTTTGTATTTTACGTGTATATAGTTTGTTATTCAAATAAAATTGAAATAAAGTTTGTGTTTGTAGAATACAAAAAAAAAAAATATATTGCCATAAATCGATTGGGTAATGTCAACATCTTTTTTTTGAGATGGGTTTGGTCTTGACTCTAGTCTAGGTCAGAGATGACAGAGACAAAGTCTACGATGGAGCGAGCTTACCCAGAAGGAGCCTGTGCACTCTGACTTTTAAGAGATGACATCGCTGTTATGAGGCGAATGTATGTAATGTCTATTTTATGACAGATCCCAGCATCCCATCATGCGCCTGTCTTACGATTGGTGATAGCAAATATGTATAGTGACTATACTAGACCGATAATCTCCATTGCTACATTGGAGTACATTATCTCGGATAAATCTGTGATAAATAGATCTTCGTCATTTGCACCCGTGTTATCAAAAACTTGACTCACATTTCTAAATGTAGATAGTTACGTCATTTTAGTTGCTTAGTACTATAAATCTTAGTATCTGTTTGTATGAGTAAACATATTGCTGTCTGATTGTGTAAAAGGTAACCTAATATTTTTCCTGTCACGTTTTCTCCAATCTGTATTACTACGATGAGTTATGACATCAGATGTTATTGTTGCCGACGAAAATGACGAAGCGAACGAAGCTCACAATAAGCCCTTTTATTTTGTGTCACACGGTACAGTTGGAAAAAAGTTAGTTTGATATTTAGCCTCCAAAAGCGACCCCATGACATGGTGGCCAGCTTCCAGTCAAACTGGATCCAAGTGAACAACAGTATAAAGGCGCACAACTACCGCGGCGCACGGAGAGGCTACCCACGTGTATTAAGCTTTGCTTTGCTTGAAAATTTATGTAATTGTGTCCACTGCAACCCACGGACATGTTACGCATCAATTGACGTCATTGGTACATGCGTGGCTTGCTTGAATACGGTGCTCACATAGCTCAACGCTGTCAAGGCCAAGCACGCTGTGCATGCAGTACACGCTATACACGAATTTTACCCCAAGACTATTTACAACTGTATTGCAGCACAGTTTTGAGATGCACCTCCGTTCGGAGGCGTGTGTAGTGTGTACTGCAGTGGAAACGTTGATCCACGTTGTCAAACAAATGAATCCACGCAGCTAAAATGCCCCGCGTGCCCGTGCACAGTTTGCACTTTTATATATGGAGTACTTTGTCTCTAACCTCCACATCCTAGTCACTGAATAATGCGACACTCACTGGCAAGACTGAATAATTTGTTTATTTAATGTCACGTACAAGAACACATAAGTTTTCTAAGAAACCTCACAAAGAATCTTCTCAGTCTCATAAATAAAAGGTCAAAAACAATTTTTACTCGACAACCATTAACAAACAAAAAAAGAAGAAGTCAAAGTAAATAAGGAACATTTACTGAAAACAATAATATCTCACTCGGCAACAGACTGCTTCGCGGGGATTATATTACTTTATATTGAAAGCTTCCATTGACATCGGACATTGAAAAGCTGTGTGAAGCTTTATAACTGTGTACAATGACCTCGTTGGGTGTTATCCTGTCTGATATATTTTAATGGTAGTCGGGTATCTTATAATATTGTGAACTTTTAAATATATATATACAGGGTTATGTGACTTTGAGAAAACTCGAAAAAAATATCAGCTGTTTCATACATTTTCATTGGCTAAATATTGCATTTTGTATGAAACAGCTGATATTTTTTCGAGTTTTCGGAGTTTTCTCAAAGTAAAAGTTCAGTTCATAATCATGTGTACTTTCACTGCCTAAGAGGTTGCTGGTGTTTTACAAATAACCCTGTATATACTAATATATAAAGCTGAAGAATTTGATTGTTTGTTTGCTTGAACGCGCTAATCTCAGAAACTACTGGTCCTATTTAAAAAATTCTTTCAGCTTTAGATAGCTCATTTATCGAGAAAGGCTAAATCATCACGCTAAGACTAATAAGAACGGAGCAGACGAAGTTGCGCGGGTCAACTTGTTTATTGGTAAGGTTGCGCTTGACTACCATCTTATAAGTAATGATGTGGTCGACGATGGAGCTCGCTTACCCAGAAGTAACCTGCTGCTCTCTCGAGAAATGCTTAAATATAGCGTGTAGATGAAGCACCTTTTCTTCGGCATTTACTGAGAAATTACATCTGTAAAATGAATGAGAAATTTAATAAAAAAATAGTTAGTAATTTACATCATATGATACGTAATTTAGTTTATCCAGAATTATCGGTATAACATAATAAGAAAAAAAAAACACCAAATCACCTCCAAATCGTTGAGATGAAACCATTTTACTCCTTCACTTTTTTATGAAATTTAAAAAAAAAATATCTTCTGCTTTGCAATACAAACGAAAATAATATAATTTTGTTACTTTTTTTAAATATGTGTTTTTTATAATAAATTAAAAATGCGGGTAGCGGAGTGGCGCGTAGAGGAGTAGTTAGCAAGGTTTATATGCACAAGGTTATTGGCATGTATACAAGCCTGTAAGACCATCAAATTGTAGTTATATATATATATAGAACACAGACTCCGGCAGGAAATTCTACTCCTTAGCTGCACTGAGAAATTATTGCCAAAACGTTTTTGCGTATAGATGAGATGCCCAGAAAGTCACGGTGACACAGTCCTTAAAATGGCAGAATCACAAAAAGTATTATTATACACACAAATGTGTATATTTGTGTGGGGAACAAAAATATGGAGACTTAATTTTAAAAAAATAACAGTGTGTGCACCACGTTTGCGTCAAATAGGTCCAGTACAGCAAAATGCCAAACAACTAGTAGGTAGTACCTACGCCACGCCGATCCAAGCAAATCATAAAACAGCTGGCCTACTATGACGTCTTAAAACGATCGTGTATAAGGTGTGGGAAGAAGACAGAGTTATACAAGACACATAACACTATCCCTTTTCTCAGCTTGATCATGATCGCATTGGCACGTCATAGTAGCCCTGCAGTTCTTATTTCGAATATCAAAGGGCAGGAAGACATTTTTATTTTTACCTCACGTGGGCGACTACACGGCGAAATAAACTAATAGAAGAACACAGTTGCTTTTACGGTGGAATATATCCGGAATAAAACGTCACATATACTGAGAAGGGTCACCAGGATGCCCTGAGGTCATATCCTGGACGTTACCTGAGTGTAAGTAATAACATTGTGACATTGACGTCAATTTTTTTGATCTTAGGTGAGCACAATGAACATTGTCATTTAAGGAATTGTTTTCCGCTTTTAGTTGTAGCAGGGGTGCGCTAGAGTAGCATAAAAGCGTCTGTTTGCAAATACGGGAAGTAGGTAGTGAAAACTTATTTAACTATAAGGTCATAACCCGGTTTTTCGTTTGTAGGGTTCCAAACGTCCGAGAGAAAACGAAACACTTAGTCACTTGCGTGTCTCAATCACAGCTAATTTGCACCAAATCTACTAAAAGACATGTGAAACATTCGAAACCATTTGCGCGTTATTCCGACTCATAATTGTTTTATAATTATGTATTTGATTTCAACTATTAGCATCTATTTTTATTTAAAAACTGGCCAAGTGCGAGTCGGACTCACGTGCGAAGGGTTCCGAACGAATTTTTTTTTAACATTTTATTTTACACTTTAGACTTCTTATAGGTTTTTCTGTAATCTATAGGTAAAGATCTATTATCTCTAACTTTTCAACGTTTTAGGGTCAGTAGTTTCGGAGATAAGGGGGGGAATGGCCATTTTTCGTTTAATTTCTTGAATAACTTCAAAACCATTTATTTTAAAATTATGAAAAAAATGTAATTAAAACTGCCACAGTAAGTCCTTTCATTCGATATGTCAAACGATATTTTTAATTTTCTAGGTTGACCCGCAAAAGTTACACACACATACTAAAAATGTGATGATGACGTAACGCGTCCATGTTTGGGTCATATAAGTCCATATGTGTACCAAACAACAGAATCGGTCTAGTGGATCCGGAGATAACTGGCTGAGACAGACGGACAGACAGACACCCGAGGGATCCTATAATCCTATCCGTTTTTTATTCGGAACCCTAAAAATTGTTAGAGCAAAATAAAAATCTTGGTTTTTTTTTATAACTTTACGTTGATTGCTTAATAACATAACATAGACAGTAGATACACCCATCCTTTTAATCATTCTTACTGATTAAGGTATATATTATGAATTTAATATTAATTTAGTCAAGAGTTCCAAAGAGCCCATAATAACATCCTACGCAACTTTCTTGAAATAAGTCTATTGAACATTTTATTATGTAGGCACATATTTATGAAAACTGAATAAATACTTCAGTAAATTGGTATAATAATAGCTTGATACGAATCACCTTTTGTTACGAAAAGTTTGGAGTACCAGTATTTATTTTAGTATGATTTCACTCCTTCACCGTTTTCCAAACTTCTAGGAAAAGTTCTCTCGATTTTAGACCCCTATTAAAATAGAATTTCAGCCTATTCTTTCCAGGAATTTACTACACCCACATTTTCCATGTTGGTATTGTTTCGTGGTAATTAGTTACCAGAAATAGGTTATAGGAAAGCGAAAAATAATATTATAATGGAGGGCTTTGTGGAATACGCATTTATTTGGGGAACTTCAAATTGTAGTATTCGATGTGTTCTAATGTAACCACGTTAAGACGTTGGGCCCGGCAATCAATGTAACTGGTGGAACAGACGTGAAATACGATGTAGACGATGTAGTCTATATTGACTTACCTGTTCATACCTGCTTGCCAGGTAGCCATGAACAGAAATAAGTAGGCAAGCCTACCAAGGCATATCATCATCATCATCATAACAGCCGAAAGACGTCCACTGCTGGACACAGGCCTCCTCTAAAGGGAGGGGTTAGCCATAATCGCCACGCTTTTGGCGATCGCAGTGTATGGTGTTGCGTTTTACAGAGAACGCTGCTGCCCATTCTCTGGTGAGCCCCTTAGTCGCCTCTTATGACACCCACAGGAAGTCATGGGATGGTATTATTCTTTTACGGCACCATACGGCACCGGCCGACACCATACGACACCCAAGGCATATACTTCATGCTAAATACTATCAGTTGAAACAAAATTTTTTCGATCACCAAAAAAAAATGTGAACGTTATGGAAAAAAAATCAAATTAATTAATTTAATTAAAAATAGCCATGAACAATTTTCGACTGGCGAGCATCTGGTGATTGCGTGGGTGAAGGTCGATCTTCAACCGTTTCCCCTACCATTGGCAATTTAACAACGCTCTCAGATTTTATATTTCCTACTACCCGTAACGACTGTCGAAGATCTACAAATGATACCCAGCCAACAGCTTAACCTTTTCTCTCCTCCTCCGACTCCGATATGTCGAAACTTCTGATTGATCTTACATCCGGTTCCGGTTTATTAAATATAATTTACTACTTCTGGAGTCAATTAATCAGATTAAATTATCTAACTGTTATAAAAATGTGATTATTTTTGTTTGTGATACCTGTATTATGTAGGTCTATTATAATTTTTAAATTTCCTCAAAAATTATCCTCTTCAAAATTATTTTGCAGAGGCCGACTGATTAATGTTTGTACCTACCATTTTATTTTATTGCCTACCCTTAACGCATCTTTCTTATGCCACCAACTCCGACTCCGCCTCCGCCTCCGACTCCGACTCCGACTCCGACTCCGACTCCGACTCCGACTCCGACTCCGACTCCGACTCCGACTCCGACTCCGACTCCGACTCCGACTCCGACTCCGACTCCGACTCCGACTCCGACTCCGACCCCGACTCCGACTCCGACTCCGACTCCGATTCCGACTCCGGCTCCGCCTCCGACTCCGACTCCGACTCCGACTCCGATTTCGACTCCGAAAAACCAAATTTAAAAACACCGCCTCCGACTTCGGTTCCGATAAAACCACCTCCGTAACATCCCTAATTTGCACGTTCCAAAGCGTAGAGCTCTACAGAGAAAAACGTGCAAGAAACTCAACGGACACTCTTTTCAATCTCTATTTTTCTTACAAACGCCTTGCCTTGGACTGAGCTCCGAAGTGGTGCTTTACGTTAAAGATCGATACATGCAGCTATTCCTATTTAGCCAGAAGCTCCTCAACAAGCCTGTCTATTTTGTAAACATCGCAACGTAAAGAGAGCTAGACTTTTGGTGCATTGAGCTTGAATTGAACTATCATTCAGGATTGACATCATCATCATATCAGCCGAAAGACGTCCACTGCTGGACATAGGCCTCCCCCAAGTGTCGCCACAACAACCGGTCCTGTGCGTCTCGCATTCATCAGCTACCCGTGACCTTCACCAGGTCATCGGTTCACGAAGGATTGACAGCTGAGATAATCCCTTCACCTAAGTTGTCATCGTGAAATTTTTCACGATAGCACTTCTGAGGTACACAACTACGGTTGACGTCATAACATTTCTGGTATGACGTCAACACCAGGTGGACCATAACAAACAGGTATTACGTCACTAATTCAAACAAACAAAAAAAAAACAAATCAATCGCCAAGTACTTAAATGCATTACGAGAAATTTATGTGCTATGTAAACTACTAAGATTTATATCCAACGCGTAAGTTTGTCGTAAAAGTTCTAGTGTTTGCACACCTCTTTTAATAGTTAACAAATCGGATTTTGTCAGCAATTTAGAGAAAGAAAAGAGTTTTATTGTGTTTTTGAATGTGGCTTAAAGTGTTTAGAAAATGGAATCGACATGAAAAGACCGGCCAAGTGCGAGTCGGACTCTGACACGAAGGGTTCCGTGCCATAAACCGAAAAAAAAACACGTTTCTTGTATGGGAGCCCCCTTCAGTTTTTAATTTAATTTAATATTTACTATTTGTTATAGCGGCAATAAAAATAATAATAATAATAATTGTTTATTCATCCAAAAGTAATACATAGACACCGATTTATCACAAAAGAGGTTAGTAACAAATGTTTTATCAACATAATAATTTTTTAGGTGACAAAATACATATATTTATATAACCAAAAATCATAAACCCTGTCTCTTAAACTAGGAGACCTGTATCTTAAGAGACAGTGTTTGGCCAAACAGTTCATGAAGTTGTTCTCATAAGAATGAAAGTGTATCAATCTACCAATAAATATGTCAATTAACAATTTAATGTGAAGCTGGGGTCTGTGTTAGTGCAAGGAGGAGGTGGTGGTGATCTAAAGTAGATAGGCATGTGTGTGTGTGTAGTGTGTTTTTGTGCGCGAAAAATGCACACTCTGTGAACATTTTTAACCGTCTACCTATTACTGTTTTTGAGATACAGCTCGCTGACAGACAAACGAACGGACAGCGGAGGCTTAGTAATCGGGTTCCGTTGGTTACCCTTCGTGTACGGAACCCAAAAAGCTTCAGAAATTCAAACGTAACTATTCATCATTCGCTTTACGGTTGTCATGTTGTTGTTGACATTGCCATGATGAAATAGAATACTATAGGACCAAGATACTTTTAATAAAAAAATGAATAAATTAATTGATTGTTTAAAAAAAATAGGACGTCCACAATAAAAACACCGCATTTCTAATCTCATGTTACGATTGCTCTCGAAGATCTTCGACCGCGTGGTCTTCGGTCTAGTCGGGCCTATGTCGATCCAAGTAGTGGCGTTAGAAAAATGCGCGGTCCGCACTGTCTTACTTATAGAAGTCAATGAGGACCAAACACTAAACTGTAATGGTTTCAATAACCTCTGTTCAAGTTCGTTCGCTAGAAATTTCCCTGCGTTCAAAATGCATAAATTTTCAATCTATTTCATATTAATATGGCTGACCTTTGAGGCTTTGATTAACTTGACATTCTTCACCGGTCATTGCTTTCATAATCTCATTATACAGTGTCTAGGTATCTTCCCTAATTTGAGTTTAAAAGCTTAGCCCTTACCAGATACTTAATAATAATAGCACAGTGACCTTTTATAAATATCTATTTAAATATACGATTAACCATAAACTTGAAACCTGTCCTCCCCGTTTAACATTAATAATCCGCCTGTATTCAGCGAAGAGATTTCATTTAAAATTTATATATTATCCTTATTCATTTATCTAACATACTGTAGCGGCATCAATGCCGCCACAAGGAAAACCAACGGAGCAAATCTATGTAGATTATAACAAGTATTATATTAATATTATTAGTGTGATTTATTGCGATGTCGCAACAAAAAGAATCGCAACCATAATTTACGTTTCTAAAACAATTATAAAATAAAAAAAATAAAAAACAAATCATAAAAAACATTTAAAAATTGTATATTATATTATTATGTATTTTGTATCTTATATTTTGTATATTATATTATTATGTATGTGTAAACTTCCATTATATAAAAAAGCTAGAAAGATAAAAGTTAAAAAATATGGGTCAATTTATACTCTGACTCGTAGACTACTTGTATCGGATTTCCACCTATGTTGGAGCACCTTATACACATTGCTGGTTTTATTAAAATTCTGAAGTATCTAATATGAAGCGAGAACATTTTTAGTAAACGTGGAAAATATGTTCACTCTGAGCTCCTACTGAGAATTTTCTAGCAGAAAATTACTCAACATTTGACCCGACTTGGGAATCAAACCCAGGGCCCCCATGTTTAGAAATTGCACTCATAACCATTACAAAAACAAGGAGTTATCTATTAAATAACAAATTAATATGTAACTCTCATATCACTTTTGATTAAATCGACCTGGAGGAACAAATTTTGTTTTAATTTTCAGGATGACGAAAAAATATTTTTTTTCAGCATTTTTCCTCGGTAACCATTAACCAATAAGGGTCGAGGGATAATTGCAAGTGAGCCCGAAACGATAATGTTGCCAGTTATTTTTGGTAATCGAATTCCGAGCCGGGATTATTGCAAACATAGGGTTGATTCTCACATTGGCATGTGAGAATCGACCCTATGCGAGGTAAATTCGTTACCTAGTTAATTACTTTTAGAACTATTAGGCAAAAAAAATGCTGTTTGTAACCTGAACGTAACTGTTCAAGTGGTGACAGAAAGATTTTTTCCATACGACTAATTAGCAGTATGGAAAAAATCTAACATTAAACATAAGAACATACACAACACATACACACACACACACAAGAAAAAACATAAACACAAATAAGTACTAGCATGCAGCGTTCGACTTTTTTAAAAGTTATGAAAAATATTACTCTCCTCCTAGGGCAGTCTGTCGGTAAAAAGACAGAACCCCGCAGGCCCGACGTGACAATGAGATAATCCTTTCTATAGAAATCGTTTTTCATAGAAAACAATATAGCTATGAAAAGTTGTTATCAAATTGTCTCATTCCGCCTGTATTTTGGGCCTTAAATAGTCCCAACAGACTTGCTTCACAGAAAATTATAAAAAGTTCCACCACCTTTAGCTGACATGTAGAAAATGCCTAAGTCCGCCTGTGAATGTGAATGAAGTTTTAATTTTAAAGTAATATAGTAAAGCTTACGGCTAAGGAGTTTAATTCCCTGCCGGAGTCTGTGTTTCCTAATAGCTTCAACCTGGGAGTGTTTAAGTCAAGAGTGAATAGGTTACTTCTAGGCAAGCGTGCTCCATCTTCGACCACATTATCGCTTATCATCAGGTGAGATAGTGGTCAAACGCGTGCCTATCAATTGTAAGAAAAAAATAAGCTGAAGAGTTTGTTTGTTTGAACACACTAGTCTCTGGAAAAACCAGTCGGATTGGAACATTCTTTTGAATATGATAGTCACATTCATAAAGAAGGCTTTAGGCTATACAGGAACGGGAAAAATGGCATTTGCGCGCACGAAGTCGCGAGCAAAAGCTAATAAATAAAGAAACCCTAACATTTTTTTCTTCAGATTACGTGGAATGGGATTGCAATTATTTATTCACTAGCTGACCCGCGCGGCTTCGCTCCCGTCAACTGGCTACTCTACTTACCGACCCTAACCTACCTACCTACTCTACCTACCATAGCTACCCTACCTTACCTACCCTACCTACCCTACCTACCCTACCTACCCTACCTACCCTACCTACCCTACCTACCTGCCTACCTACCCTACCTACCTACCTACCCTACCTTTTTTTTTTTTTTTTTAAGGATGTGAAATCATCAAATGACTCCTCCCGCTCTGGGTGGAGCAGAAGATTAAGAATTTTGCTATATTGTGAAAGATTCGACCATTTTCTAGAAGACATTTTTATATTAGCGAGACAGAAATTAAACGAATAAACTGAAGGAAGACGGACAGCGGTGGCTTATTAATAAATAGGGTTCCGAAACCTTGGTACAGAACCCTAAAAATCGACTTGGTTCGCACGAATGAAAATCGTACGCGAAGGCTTAAATAATAGGGTCCCATAAGCAACTTTGGCACGGAACCCTTTAATTTGCCTTGGCTCGCAAATCGAACCGTCTGATACTTAACACGAATTAAAAACTTAGTTGCGGGCAACCTGGGAGTCTTTAAAACAAAAGTGAATAGGTTGCTTCTAGGCAAACGTGCTCCATCTTCGACCGCATCATCGCTTACCATCAGGTGAGAAAGTGGTCAAACGTATGCCTATCTATAGAAAAAAAAAAAGTATATTCTACTCCGTATCACCTAACCACTGAGAAAGAATGATAACACGATTTGACAGTTACTGTGAAATCGTGTTGTCATTCATTCTCAGTTCGGGTTCGGGACCAATCGTAAGTCTGTAGGTGATACGGAGTAGAATACGCCCGCCCGCAACTAAGCCCGAAACTACAGATTTCGTTAGAGAGTAGCCCCCCTGATACGGAGTAGAATACGTTCGCAACTAAGCCCGAAACTACGGACTTAGAGAGTAGCCCCCAAAATCGATCGCTCCCGTCACCGTGACCACCTTTGATACGGTACCTTATTATAATTAGCCTTGTTTCGCAAATCGAACCGTTCGTTGCTTCGCTCTAAAAGGAATCAATCGCGGAAGCTTAGCAGTAGGGTCCCGTCAGCACAGCACCTTTGGTACGCAACGCTACAGGCCTGATCCTCAAGTCGAACCGTCCAGTACTTTGCAAAACTAATTCAGTTTTAGACTCTACGATAAACGAAAGACGCTGTACTGTGCAGAACACTTTAAACGAAAGCAGCACAACTCAGAGATTTAAGCAATTTTGATCCCTAACAGTTTAAGACCTTTCAAAGACCTAACCGAAATTCCTACGAACTACGACTGTGTTTATCGTATAATCGTGTGAGGTCATTCTCCAGCGGAAAATATTAACACCGCAATTCAGAAAAACGCGTCATCAGTGCAACGCCATCTATCGACCATGTAAACTGACAAAATATTTGGCAGCGGAAGACGTTAAATAACGATAAGGTATTAAAAAGTTTACTTTTATATTGCTACGTCTACGAATTAAAAGTTTCACAAATAACTGAATCAATGTGTTTTGGTGTAACATTCATGCTTTCATGCATTTTTTGATTCCTCAATAGATGGCGCTCTGACTGATCAGAATACAGTAGGAAGTTTCTTACTAAACTAAAAATTCAATATATTTTGATTTTGTGGATCGATTGTAACAATAAATAACGAAAAGGTATAAAAATGATCACTTTTATTGTGCCACGTGTTAAAAGTTTCACAAATAACTCAACAATTTTGAATGCTTTCGTGCATTTTATTTTTTCTCAATAGATGGCGCTCTGACTCATCAGAATACATTAGGAAATTTCTTCCTAAACTTAAAAATTCAATATCTTTTGATTTTGTGGGTCGATTTTGATGAAATAAACGCTTAATGTTACTCGGGTTATCACTTAATATTTTTAAGTACTTAGATTTGCAATCCAATCTGTGGTTTATGCGTGATGCTCCCACAAACGCACAGACAAACAGACAAAAATTTCAAAAATTGCATTTTTGTGTTTTATACCATTTTTCTGAGTTTTCTGTGTAATTTTCATGCAAAAATATTCAATGTTCAGACACGGATAGTCTACGATTTTATTATATGTATAGATTAGCCTTGTTTCGCAAATCGAACCGTTCGTTGCTTCGCTCTAAACGGAATCAATCGCGGAGGCCTAGCAGTAGGGTCCCGTCAGCACAGCACCTTTGGTACGGGACCCTACAGGCCTGATCCGCAAGTCGAACCGTCCAGAACTTCGCAAAACTAAATCAGTTTAAGACTCTACGATAAATGCACTTTAAACGAAACCAGCACCAGAGATTTAACCAATTATGGTCCCTAACAGTTTAAGACCTTTCAGAGACCAAACCGAAACTCCTTCGAAACACGACTGTGTTTAGAAATTGTGTGAGGTCATTCTCCAGCGGAAAATCTTAACACCGCAATTCAGAAAAACGCGTCATCAGTGCAACGCCATCTATCGACCATGTAAACTGACAAAATATTTGGCAGCGGAAGACGTTAAATAAGAAGCCCGTATGTAACGGTAAATAACGATAAGGTATTAAAATGTTTACTTTTATTTTGCTACGTCTACGTATTAAAAGTTTCACAAATAACTCAATCAATGTGTTTTGGTGTAACATTCATGCTTTCATGCATTTTTTGGTTCCTCAATAGATGGCGCTCTGACTAATCAGAATATATAAGGAAGTTTCTTACTAAACTAAAAATTAAATATATTTTGATTTTGTGGATCGATTGTATCGATCAATAACGAAAAGGTATAAAATGATCACTCTTATTTTGCCACGTATTAAAAGTTTCACAAATAACTCAACAATTTTTAATGCTTTCGTGCATTTTATTATTCTCCATAGATGGCGTTCTGACTCATCAGAATACATTAGGAAGTTTCTTCCTAAACTTAAAAATTCAATATTTTTCGATTTTGTGGGTCGATTTTGATGAAATAAACGCTAAATGTTACTCGGGTTATCACTTAATATTTTTAAGTACTAAGATTTGCAATCTAATCCGTGGTTTACAAAAATTGCATTTTTGTGTTTTAAAATACCTTTTTCCTGAGTTTTCTGTGTAATTTTCATGCAAAAATGTTCAATGTACAGACACAGTAAGTTAGTCTACGATTTTATTATATGTATAGAAGACTACGTCTACGTATTAAAAGTTTCACAAATAACTCAATCAATGTGTTTTGGTGTAACATTCATGCTCTCATGCATTTTTTGGTTCCTCAGTAGATGGCGCTCTGACTAATCAGAATATATAAGGAAGTTTCTTACTAAACTAAAAATTAAATATATTTTGATTTTGTGGATCGATTGTATCGATCAATAACGAAAAGGTATAAAATGATCACTCTTATTTTGCCACGTATTAATAGTTTCACAAATAACTCAACAATTTTGAATGCTTTCGTGCATTTTATTTTTCTCAATAGATGGCGCTCTGACTCATCAGAATACATTAGGAAGTTTCTTCCTAAATTTAAAAATTCAATAACTTTTGATTTTGTGGGTCGATTTTGATGAAATAAACGCTAAATGTTACTCGGGTTATCACTTAATATTTTTAAGTATTTAGATTTGCAATCTAATCTGTGGTTTAAGCGTGATGCTCCCACAAACGCACAGACAAACAGACAAACAGACAAAAATTTAAAAAATTGCATTTTTGTGTTTTTTACCTTTTTCCTGAGTTTTCTGTGTAATTTTCATGCAAAAATATTCAATGTACAGACACGGTTAGTCTACGATTTTATTATATGTATAGATTAGTATATTCGTGTAATAGCCCCCATAACTTAACCCACGCCATTCTCAGCTTCCCACATTTTTCCCCTTCCCATCTTAATAATAAAAGCGACTTAAGAGCCTCGATTGGTTACTTATCGAATTAAGATACTTTTAGATTGATTAGCAAGAGAGGTTGGCAAAGGGTTCGTACAAGAAAGCACATTTGTAGGGTTTCGTATACAAAGGGTAACCAACGGAACCCTATTACTAAGCGTCCGCTGTTCGTCCGTCCATCCGTCTGTCTCTCTGTCAGCGGGCTGTATCTCATGAACCGTATTAGGTATATAGTTGAAATTTTCACGTAGTGTGTATTTCTGTTGCCGATTTAACAACACTAGTTGACCCGCACAACTTCGTCTGCTCCGCTCCTATTGGTCTTAGCGTGATGATATATAGTCTATAGCCTTCCTCGATAAATGGGCTATCCAAACCTAAAATATTTTTTCAATTCGGACCAGTAGTACCTGAGATTAGCGCGTTCAAGCAAACAAACAAACAAACAAACTCTTCAGCTTTATATATTAGTACTAGTTGACCCGCGCAACTTCGTCTGCGTCACAATTTTCATTACTGCTCCGCTCCTTTTGGTCTTAGCGTGATGATATATAGCCTAGCCTTCCTCGATAAATGGGCTATCTAACACTGAAAGAATGTTTCAAATCGGACCAGTAGTTCCTGAGATTAGCGCGTTCAAGCAAACAAATAAACAAACACTTCAGCTTTATATATTAGTATAGATATAATATGTTACTAAAAATTTAAAGGGGTTCCATACAAGAAACGTGTTTTTTTATATATGATAAGCAACCCTTCGTGTGAGAGTCCAACTTGAACTTGACCGGTATTTTTAAGCAGTGTCTGGACTCCACATCATGTCACATCCCTTCAAGTTTGACAATGTTTAGCAGTTTCATTTTCGGCGTATCGACAGTTAAATAACTAATCTATACTAAAATTTTAAATCGAAAACTCATTCTGTCTGTTTTCTATTTCTTCACGTCATAGCGGCTGAACGGATCGGACATAGGATACTTTTTGGGAATAATTTTACCCCCATGCATATACATGTATAATTTTGACTAACAAATTCTCGTTATTTAAATACTTTTTATTTTCCAGACATGATAATACAATTACGCTAATGATTTTAAAAGAGCGTCTATTTATTTATCTTGTGCATTTGCAACAGCTCCTAATTAAGACTCATTGAGTCTGCGATTTCAACGGAGGACAATCAGTGCAATTACGTATGTTTGTTCTTTGCACCCGGTTTGAACACACAGCAATAAAAGAAAGTTCAAACACAGAGGCGAGATGCAAAGATACATGCGGATGCTATCATTGCGAAACTGGCTTCATCTACAGAGATATATATATACCTAATGTAGAACAGGAAGATTCGTCATAGACATCCACATCACAGAAAACTATTTTTATGTTTTATATTGAATGCAGTGCAATATTTATTAGATAATAAGGTCATCATCTGCCTAGCCCTTTCCCAAATATATTGGGGTCAGTGTTTTACGTGGAGCGGCTGCCTACCAGACCTCCACAACCCATTAACTGGGTAACACGGTACTTCATGGCAAGACTGGACCCAGATTTACTGGCTTCTGACTACCCGTAACGACTGCTACAAATGACAGCCGGGACCAACGGCTTAACGTGCTTTCCGAGGCACGGAGGAAACTCGGTATGTTAAGATGGTCACCCATCCACAGACCAACCTTGGCAAGCGTTGCTTAACCTTGAAGATAGACCCGTGCGTCTGTTATTATCTAGCCACGAGCTCCACGAGATAAGAAGGTCAATTCTCGTAAAGTGCTCATATTGAAGTCGCAACACCATTTGAGTGACAATCAATGTCATTTACGAGTCAAAATGTATGTAA
Organism: Lacanobia wlatinum; assembly: GCA_947578705.1. NCBI lineage: Eukaryota > Metazoa > Arthropoda > Insecta > Lepidoptera > Noctuidae > Lacanobia > Lacanobia wlatinum. The sequence continues at coordinate 22,462,905 of OX388039.1, forward strand.
ATTAATGGTGTTTTTGAGCAGTTTGCGATGCCAATGCGAACACGCCTTAGGGCTACGAGAATCGTCCTAAGGTTTAGATAGAAGTCCAAGGAACAAAATAAACAAAGAAACGACAGATGGACTGCGTGAAAGATAATATGGCTAGAAAAGAAAGGGGATGACAACTAAGATAGCTTTAATAGAGACTCATGGGAAAAGAAGATATGTCGGGCTGACCCAAAAATAAATGGGATAGTGGCTAGAGAATGATGATAAGGTCCAACATCAGTATTATATAGCCCAGCTCATGATGGTAACTTTAAAAGACTCAAACTAAAATTTTAAAATGCACCAGCGATGTTTCAAGGTGGAAATAAACGCCTGTTGTAAGACAAGCTACAGCGTGCTGGTAAGCTTACATAATATTCCATAGAAAAATATTGATTTTAAGGGTGTATCTACTACGGATGAGACCTATGGCGTCCAAGATGAACCAAATGAAAGTGGTATCAACCAAAGTGAACTTGTCATGAAGGCAATTCTTGCTTTAAAGGGTATTTCAAGTACTAGATAATAGTAGACACATGTCAAAAATAATTATTTATTTTGATATTTTGTATACGATTTTTTACGTCCAAGAAAATATAGCAAAATGTCATTATGTGTCTTTCAACTACACAATGACATTGTGAAGGTTCGCAATATCATAAAACGGTAATAAAGAAGAAACTTTTGTTGGAAACTGTTCAAAAACTTAATAGATTTGGCTGCAACCTTTCATGTGTCATGTTTATAAAGTTCAGGCAGAAAACCTACGCAAATATGGAAATTTATTTTATTATTTCACATTTTTATGTTTAAAGCGGCCAAGTGCGAGTCGGACTTGCCTATGAAGGGTTCCGTAGCAGCAAGTAACATAATATAAAAGTTCTTGTAGTTCGTTGTAACCTTATAATTATTATTAACTTAGGCACCTATTACAGATTTATTAGAAAATAATGGTTCACGGTTTATGCATAAGGTTTATGTTTATGTAATTATTTTTTCTTTCATATTGAGTTGATTGAATGAAAAGTAAATTGCGGTTTACGATTTATGACGTATTAAAAAAAAGCTACTAACTAGATCTCGTTCAAACCAATTTTCGGTGGAAATTTGCATGATAATGTACATTATATATTTTTTTAGTTTTATCATTCTCTTGTTTTAGAAGTTACAGAGGGGGGACACATTTTACCAGTTTGGAAGTGTCTCTCGCGCAAAATATTCAGTTTAGAAAAAAATGATATTAGAAACCTCAATATCATTTTTGAAGACCTATCCATAAATACCCCACACGAATGGGTTTGATGAAAAAAAAAATTGAGTTTCAGTTCTAAGTATGGGGAACGCCCAAATTTTTTTTTTCTGTTTTTGTGTAAAAATCTTAATGCAGTTCACAGAATACATCTTGCCAAGTTTCAACAGTATAGTTCTTATAGTTTCTGAAAAAATTGGCTGTGACATACGGATGGACAGACAGACATGACGAATCCATAAGCGTTCCGTTTTTTGCTAATTGGCTACGAAACCCTAATAAAAAAGAAAGTTTCGCCAAAGTTGCAGAGTACGAGTTGCAGAGCTTTCATTACGTTGAAAATAAATAATGGACTTGGTTCAAGAATGTGTTCATATCAATAATGTAATGACTAAATTTAAAACTTGTCAAGTTCAAAAATATGTATTTGAAATAAACCGTTTTCAAGCACTTTTGAATTGTCAAGATCAAAATGATGTATCTGGTTGCACGTTCAAAAGCGTAGATCTCGATGAAGAAAAATGTGCAACATCTCCATGGGCACTGTTATAAATCAGTGCATGGTTTCAAAATCATGGTTACCTACATTCATTTTGGAACTTTTTATTGTATGAGGTTATACAACGCTAAAGATATTGAATCTATAAAACCTTGTGACTTTTTACTTAAAAGTTAGACTTCCTTACGAAAGAAACAGCTATAACTCTTTTTGCTATTTAGAGCAACTTTCTAGTAGAGAGGCGAGACAAATTGACGTTCTATCACCAAAAACTAATGTCAAAAACCTTAAATGTATGGGAACGTCAAGTGCTTGCAAAATTTCACATGGTTAATCCATTGGGCTAATCCTGAACATTTTAACTTTATGAAGGATTCGCTCATAAAATATCACTTTGTGTAGAACCCCAGTGCGTATTGGTACGGTTATATATTTATCCTTAGTTTTCATGACTTGGATCATTTGCAAGGACGTCAAAGCCTCGTTACTTCCTATAAAGCTGTTTATTAACTTAGCCATATTCGATCTAAATTGACATCATTTTCCATCAAATAAACACATTAATATTGTATGTTCTGTATCACAGCAAATCACGCGATGTCGTTATTGACATGTTCGAACACATTATTTGCGGATCCATTACCGATTGTACCCGCTGTGTAAGGCCGACAACATGGTGGAGGGTGTAAGCGGGCGTGGCAGCGGATTATGAATATGCTCGAATTATAAGAACATAAAAACTTTAATAATACACCTGCCTCTGAGTCATTTGTTTGTTTCTCAGAACATTAATCATATAACAATGTACTGTCATTCAAACCTGTTCGCAAATACGCTCAGGATGGTGCTGGAGGTGGTCCGGAGCCCCAGTGATGTGCACCGCTTTCGCATCGTCGTGTAGAAACAATCGATACGGGCGTCGGCGAACATCCCCGAAGCGCTGCAATGCCAGGACAGCCCCAACAACACCCTGAACGCATTATTATATTGAACACAGAGAGCGTTGTACTGCTTCTGGGTATAACACCCACAGGCTGACTGTGTACAGAGACGTACAAAAGGCTCTGAAAAGAGTTATTATGGATAGCCATCTAATCTAATCTCAAGTAGCCCGTTATGTCCTTACTGTTGAGTAAAGTCCTCCTTCTCCTTTTTCCACACACTTGTGTCCTCTGCCATTGTGGGGCAATCTTTCCGGTCTGAGTCAAATTCATCTCACAGATTCGTCTCGCTCTGTCGCAACGTTACCAAGCAACCTTCATGTCACTTCTTTAGAATTAAAAGACACAACTCAGTATGTAGGTAGTTTCTGATTCGTCGTCATTTATATATATACTTATATCTATACTAATATATAAAGCTGAAGAGTTTGTTTGTTTGTTTGCTTGAACGCGGTTATCTCAGGAACTGCTGGTCTGATTTGAAAAATTCTTTCAGTGTTAGATAGCTCGTTTATGTAGGAAGGCTATATATTATTACGTTATATATCATAACGCTAAGACCAACAGTAGCGGAGCAGACGAAGTTACGCGGGTTAACTAGTGTTATTATAAAAACTTACACCTGTTACATCAAGTTTTTATTTCTTTTATATTATTCTTATTTGACTTGTTCAACCAATTTATCATGAAAAATTTCTACATAATCGAATTCGAATTCGAATTTCTACCTGTCTGAGGAAGTCTTTATCTACTGTTCGTTGTTCTACAGAAATGATGTTATGTCTACGTAAGCACGTGTTATGTAGCGTTTTATCTTGAGCTTTTCATTTCTAGTTTTTGACAAGCCGAGCGCAATGGTCCGAGCCCCAGAACAGTGCTTTACATTTTCATTATCTCAAAGTACACTTGTTTGTTAATTAATACTTGCGAACAGAAATGTTAATGTTCCAGCTCGTTATGATAACTAAATGGAGCAGTTACTGTTAGGAATAGCAAAGCTTCCAAACGACTTATTATTTTAAATGTTAATTTTACGTAGAGTTATGTTACTTCGTAATATGCATTTTGACTCTTGAGACGTGAGTTCTCAAGTCTCTGTTACAGGATTACCTGCCAATGTGGATTTCTCTGAATATGTCCGTACTAGCTATTGCCCGCGACTTCGTACGCGCATATTCCATTCCCGTAAGAATTTCGAAAATCCTCGCTTAGTGCTCGCCTACACTTACCAAGGAACCTACATGCCAAATTTCAGCTTTCTACGACTAATTCTTAATTCTTTATTGTACACCATAACAGCTTATAATAGTTTACAGTGATTAAAAACGTTCATGTACAAAGGCGAGCTTAACTCAAAATTGAGTTTTCTACCAGCAAACCTTAGAGTGATAGAGAAAGATCACAATAGAGGGTGGATAGTTTCGGTTGTAAGTTGTCTGTCAGTCAATCACTCAGTAACGGAAGAATTTTATATATTAGGATTTGGAGGGCGTCCGAGAAACGGGTCGGAGTCGGCTTTTTAATGTTACTTTTAGAAGTTCTAATTTTGTCTTAAGAAAACAATGGTATTAAAGAGTGAAATGCTGCTATAACATAGTATAATTAAAACGATTTGATATGTTTAGTGTTTCATTGTAAATAATTTGGAAATGTCCTGGTAATAATCTTCAAAAGGGTTTTCACGCTGTTCGTATCGCATACTTTGTAAAATTGTTTTCCAGTTTTGCTAGGAATTGTCCTAGGCAGGCTTGAATCACCTGATTGTCTGATAAAAAGATGATTCCGTGCTTCGGAAGGCACGTATAAGCCGGTGGTCCCGGCCGCCAAATGGCGGTCGTCAAATAAACAATGTCTGAGGCCCTTGAGGCGGTCTAGGAACTCTGACACTAGGGTGTGTAGGGTCGTTAGACCTTACTGCCCATACGATAAGAAGAAGAAGGCGCTTTTCGTCCTGTTTGGTAGAACTTAGAGTTTGATAGGAACTCTACTCTAGAAGGAATGGCGTGAGTTGCCTCAAGCAGCATCTTACAGAGACTGATTAATTCGTCAAATGATAATTGGTAGAGAATTATCATTTGAAGAATTAATCAGAGTCTCTTCAAAATTCTGATAGTTAATACTTGGGGGTCTTTATGTCGAAAGTGAATAAATAAGTTACTTTTAGGCAAGCATGCCTCTTCGGTTACCACATCACCGCTTACCATGTACCATGAGGTGATGTATTGGTCAAACTCGAGCCTTTTCAAATCATATTTGAGTCGGCTGGTAGTCTAATCGGATGCATTTGATTAAATGCGTCTTCTCGGCAAATAAAAGTTATTAGGTAATTGTTCCAAAATAAAACAAGCATCTACAAAAATAAGATAGTGCGCAACATGCGCATCACATAATCATAAAACGCATTTTGTTTTTCCGGCGGCCTCCTTACATGAGTTCACAGCCAATTTAACTTCACGACGCAGCTTCAAAGAACGGACATCAATCATAAACAAACTATGCTATTAAACACAGATTCCGTTACGAAAATAACTTTAATTTACTACGATTATTACAATTTAGGACATATAAAAAACTGGACAAGTATAAATTGATGCTACAAAAGACTAAACTAGTGACATTCTGTCACATTAGCGTGGCAAAGGCGATTATCAAAATGTCAAAAATGGTATTGACAATGCTGTAGAAATTCCTTATCACATTTTGTCATTTTGACAACCGCTTTCGCTGGTAGAACGGGACTTTGTTTAGAGAATAAGGCTAGGGTTCAACGCGACAGTGTAACGCAATGCAATGCGATTTCATAGACATTTTTAATCTAAAGAGCAACTGTGTACCTTACAGTTTTTAGGGTTCCGTACCCGAAAGGTAACGAACAGAACCCTATTACTAAGCCTCTGTTGTCCGTCCTTCCGTCCGTCCGTCCATCTGTCAGTCCGTCTGTTAGCGCGCTGTATATCAAAAACCGTAATAGGCAGACAGTTGAAATTGTAATAGATTGTGTATTTCCATTGACGATATAACAACAAAATAATAAAAATTAAGGTTAATGATACGGAACCATGCGTGTGCGAGTCCGACTCGCACTTGGCCGGTTTATCACGCCACACCAGTCTATTTAAAATACGACAGAGTTCATCTGCGTACCGAATTTCTATGTTCTAACTTGTACCGTAAAACAAGATGTTCCGTAGACTTACACAATTAAAATTAAACTTACAAATTCAGTCTGAATACAATCTTTATCTCGTGGTCTTAACCCGTTACATAACAGAACTGCGAATTCCAAACACCAGATTAAAATAATGTTCCTAACTTTGAAATTGAAGTACAGAATTGTAACGAACAAGCTGTAAACTTTTCAGGCGATTTTAATAATAGCTGTGTTCTCATTTACACAGACATTGTAACCATACAAAGTGCCTTTTCGTTCATTGAAACAGTGCCACTATTTGGGCTACATTTAAAATGCAATAAAATACAGTTCATGAAAGTTTTTCACAATGGTAAAAAAGTTCAATTAAAAAGGTTTAAAAAAAGGAAAAAAAGATTAAAGTATAGAATAAATAAATAAATAATGAATAAAATAGTGTTCCTAACTTTGAAATTGAATTACAGAATTGTAACGACCACGCTGTAAACTTATGTTTTATAATAGTTGTGTTCTCATTTACACAGACATTGTAAACGTACAAAGTGCCTTTTAGTTCATTGAAACAGTGCCACTATTTGGGCTTCATTTAAAATGCAATAAAATACAGTTCATGAAAGTTTTTCGCAATGGTAAAAAAGTTCAATTAAAAAAGGTTAAAAAAAGAAAAAAAAAGATTAAAGTATATAATAAATAAATAAATAATGAATAAAATAGTGTTCCTAACTTTGAAATTGAATTACAGAATTGTAACGACCACGCTGTAAACTTATGTTTTATAATAGTTGTGTTCTCATTTACACAGACATTGTAAACGTACAAAGTGCCTTTTAGTTCATTGAAACTGTGCCACTACTTGGGCTACATTTAAAATGCAATAAAATACAGTTTATGAAAGTTTTTCACAATGGTAAAAAAGGTCAATTAAAACGGTTTAAAAAAAAGGAAAAAGATTAGAGTATAAGTGATTTTTTGAATGACCCTTGAACCATGACCATGAACATTGTATATTGACATGAAGTATTATTGACATTAATTATATTTGACATTAAGTAGCTATTATTGACATTTTATTTTGTTAGTTTTCCTTATTAATGTATTGAAGTTTAAAATTAAATTTTGAAATTATTATATTAATTATTTTATTAGTGTTCCAACTGTATTTAAATTTGAAACTTATGTTTGAAATTATGAAATCTATTTGGTGTTCCTTAGTATTTAAATTTGAAACTTAATTTGTTAAATTTTGCATGCCAATACTCAGGCAGAATGTGCACGGGCCAATATATATTTTTCTTTTACCAACTTTTGTTAAATACCCACATTCTATGCGAATAAATGATTTGATTTTTTTTTTATTAATAAATTAATAAATAAAATAATGTTCCTAACTTTGAAATTGAATTACAGAATTGTAACGACCACGCTGTAAACTTTTCTGGCGATGTTTTGTAATAATTGTGTTCTCATTTACACAGACATTGTAAACGTACAAAGTGCCTCTTAGTTCATTAAAACAGTGCTACTATTTAGGCTACATTCAAAATGCAATCCAATACAGTTCATGAAAGTTTTTCACATTGGTAAAAAAGGTCAATTAAAAAGGTTTAAAAAAAAGGAAAAAAAGAAGTTTATAATAAATAAATAAATAATAAATAAAATAATGTTCCTAACTTTGAAATTGAATTACAGAATTGTAACGACCACGCTGTAAACTTTTCAGGCGATGTTTTGTAATAGTTGTGTTCTCATTTACACAGACATTGTAAACGTACAAAGTGCCTCTTAGTTCATTAAAACAGTGCTACTATTTAGGCTACATTCAAAATGCAATCCAATACAGTTCATGAAAGTTTTTCACATTGGTAAAAAAGGTCAATTAAAAAGGTTTAAAAAAAAGGAAAAAAAGAAGTTTATAATAAATAAATAAATAATAAATAAAATAATGTTCCTAACTTTGAAATTGAATTACAGAATTGTAACGACCACGCTGTAAACTTTTCAGGCGATGTTTTGTAATAGTTGTGTTCTCATTTACACAGACATTGTAAACGTACAAAGTGCCTCTTAGTTCATTAAAACAGTGCTACTATTTAGGCTACATTCAAAATGCAATCCAATACAGTTCATGAAAGTTTTTCATAATGGTAAAAACTCTAAGAAAGTTGAATTGCCATATTCCTGCTAATAAAATAAACTTTTAGGTACTTTAGAACGTTAACTCATTACTGTATTTCAAACAAACTTCTTGGAAATAAATGAACTAATTTTAATTAAACTTTGCAAAATACCTAGGTCTTAAATAATTTGTGTAGAACTTATTCGAAAAAGATTTTTGAGAGAAAAAGAGGGCAATTTTAGGTTCACTATTAGATGGCCAGCGTAACTTCGTCTGCGTCACATTTTTCATGAATGCTGAGCTCCTATTGGAAGTATCGTGATGATATAATTATAATGCCTTCCTCAATAAATGGGCTATCTAATACAAAGTTTTTTTTCAATTCGAACCAACAGTTCCTAAGATTAATGCGTAATTACACACCCAAAGTAAACTCAACCAACATCGGACAACGTGAGGTCCATTTAATTCGTAATTCTATGGCGTGCATGTGACGTCACATATGAATAAACCAATGAGAGCCAGTTTCTTGTAGACTTGTGCTCTGATTAGTCGCCATTTTATTTCAGTTCACAACTTCTCGGAATGAATTCGAGAAATTATAAATTATCAAATGAAGCGTAAAAAAGCATTCCTAATGTTCTGCTGACAATTTATCGAAAGTTTACAATTTCTCAAGTTATTTTATAATTTTACAGAGTTGCCTTTTTTCGGTGACATATAGACAAAATATGAAAAATCATTATCATCTTCCAATACAAAAAAAAAAATATTATAATTTATCTGAAATATTTCATGTAAACTGTCGTAATGACCACTTTAAATTCAACAAAAACATGTTAACAGTTTGGAAGTGATATTAGTTCGTTAGTTCAAAGTTTAACTACGTCTGATGTTGTTTTGTTACACAGGGCGAAAACAGTTTTGGCAAAGCAATTATAGTAGTTCTATTATTCTATCAATCGAGAGATTACAGTGATCCAATTGTGCTTCCAAGCGTTTGGATAGCAACATAAAGATTCCCACAGATATGTAAAACTAGTTTCGGCCAGCGACTTCGCCCGTGTGGTCCCTAGGGAACATACTCCCGGGATAAAAAGTAGCCTATGTCCTTTCTCAGGCTCTAGACTATATGTGTACCAAAGTTCACTTGAATCGGTTTTGTAGTTTTGGCGTGAAAGCGCGACAGACAGACAAAAATACAGAGTTACTTACGTATTTATAATATTAGTAAGGAGTAAGGATTTTGCAGAAATTGTTTGACGGAAATTAACATTCTTATTTGAATAATTATTTGTATAAAAATGGTCGTAGCCTTGTTGGACAAGAATATTGTTGTTGTTTTTATGGATTCTGTTTTGTATGAAAATAAAATGATGTATCGTCTAGTGTCACTTTCGGATTAGTAGATATTATTATCTTGTTAAAGCATAATAAATAAACAAACGAATAATAATTTAAAACCGAAACGATATTTAGCGGAAATTATTTGGCAAAAGCCCGTTACAATCCCTTAATTGTCAGATAAATTTCGTTGGTATTATGATACGAAGAAATTATTTAGCTTCTTGTTACTTACTGAGTAATTAAAACATAATATTGGACGTATTTTAAAGCTGGTTATTGTCGTGTATTATTTCTACCCAACGATACCCCGGGTTATCTTTTTAGTAATAGTTTTGATTCTATTAATAAAGTTAAAATCACTACATTGTATAAAACAAAGTCGCTTCCCGCTGTCTGTCCCTATGTATTCTTAGATCTTTAAAACTTCGCAACGGATTTTGTTTTTAATAGATAGAGTGCTTCTTGAGGAATGTTTAGTATATAATTTGTGAAGGATTTGTGATATGTGAAGATTATTACTGAACAGGTCGGAAAAAATTATCTAAAAATTCTTTACATTGCGTGCGCTGCGAAAACTATTGATGATAGAACAAAACTATGTACTACAGTTTTAGATAACACATCAATATCTACGAAAAAGTCCGCAATAGCATATGTCTATCCATTTTTATGATACTCAAATTTGATATAATATACTGCTTCCTTTGCAGAAGTGTTTTCACCAATATAGTATAAATCCTTATATGAATAAATATGTTGGTCATCTTAAATGTTTAATTGAGAGCAAAATTCACTATTTAATTTAGATGAATATCTTAGGAGATATCTCAAAATTAAAGTTAGTCGCGCAACCAAATAATTATGACGGACGTATATATGTCCCGAACTGGTAGACACCTGAGAGCAGACGTCGTTTGCGGTTGTCTATTGCACTGTTTCTTTCAGCCTGAACCACAATATTATTGATTCTGATAATAAGATGTTCACGATGTGCAAAACCGGGGCGGGTTGCTAGTAGAGTATAAAGTAAAGTACTGCTAAGATAACAAAAGAAGAAGAAAGTGTGGGTCGTACGACAGCAAGATGGGCAGACGGCATTATTGCAATTGCGGGTAGAACTGGGATGAGGCTGACGCAAGAACGTGGGGAACTGGGAATTGACGCAAGAAAAGAGTTACCTATGCTCAGCAGTGGTTGAGATCACGCTGTGGATGATGATGATGAAGATAACAAATAGATATCTATATATCATATGTCCATGATATTAAGCAGGCTAGATTGTGCGTTTGTGAACCACTGTTCCAGGGTATCAACTGGGCCTGTCACCTTGCAGCAGTGATGTCGCAAACTTTTGTTGTTTTGTGTTGCTTTGTTTTGTGTTTTACTAACATAGTTTTTAAGTACATTGTTACTAACACTATGAGTCTTGTTACTTGAATTTAATGTAAATTATTATTATATATGCTGCTAAGGAGTTTCTTGCGTCGCTTATTTTACCAAAAACTGGTGGAAGTCTAGCGTTTTGGGGGACTATCCATCTGGTCGATGATACCGTTAGAGTTACAATCGCGCAAAATCTCAAATCAATGTCTAATTAATTCAATTAATCAATAAATGAGACTTTTATCCTGAACATTTAAGATTATTAGTCTTATTTAATAGCACAAATTAAATATTCCATAAATTATTATTATTTTTTATATTTTTAAATAATAATAATAATAAGTTTATTTATTTCTCCTCACAAAAAAAAGACCTTACATAACAATGTTACTTATATCTATTTAAATACAAGTATCTGAATAGTCTAGAATATGTGAGAAGCTGGTGTCTCAGGTAGGCATGAAAATGCCTGTATTGCCAAATTAATTCCATCCAACCCTAATCTCTTCAAAATTAAAGTGAACAGGCTTCTTCTGGGTAAGCTCACTACATCGACGACTCTGTTTCTATCACCTATGACCTAGACAAGATTTAAGAGCAAACCTGAATAAAGAAAAGAAATAGCTTTCACAAAACCAGCAACATTTTCAACCAAAACATTGAAAGTCTCCCGCTTATCGCTATGTCCGCTACCTTACAAGGCGACAATTTGGCGCGAACAGTAATTTGTTCCACATCATCATCGATCGAGAGCTCTTATTGCCATGATTGTGTTGTTTACGGCTTGGGTTATTGACACAAGGCTTTCGTAATATAATAATTACATTTAGTAGAAGTGGAAGATTACAGTTACTTAGGAGAAAAAATAGTCCTAGAATACTTCGGTCATATTGCAAGAAAAGAAGGTGACAACCTCGAGAAGCTCATCGTGACCGGCAAAGTAGATGGCAAAATACCTCGTGGACGCAGTCCAATACGTTGGTCTGACCAGATTCGCACCGCCCTTGACACTACCATTCACAACGCCCTCCACACCGCCAGGGACAGAAACAGGTGGAGAGAAACATCATACGTGTGAAAGTGATAGAGAAGGGAGGTCACTTCCCTCAGCACTGAGGAATACGACGCAAGGAGGAGGAGGATGAGAAAAAGAAAATCGACTCTTCTACCTCCTACTAATGTTATTAACGTAGAAGACAAAGACTAAATGGATTTTGAAGGAAGGAACACAGTTAGATCAAGCGTGGATTAGGACATAACTAGGATAGGTACTTTCCGGTAGTTTCTAGGGTCCCGTACCCGGGGTCCCCATAAACGAGACGTATTTTTTGGAGTAAAAACTCCAAGAAAGCAAGCAAAAATGCTCGATTTTAACAGCGTAATAGTGGATAATGGCGATAATATTGAACCTTTAATGCGTGAGTCCGATTCGCACTTGGCTAATTTTGTTTTCATTAGTTTCCGTGGAATATTTACAAGTTTTTCATGCGGACGACGCACGCAGTAAAATAAACAACGTAAGTACAACGAATAATCACAGATCTCAACAAAAAAAAATGTGTACTCCGAAAAACATTACTTTATTTAATTGTATGTTGTTTTTGTTGGTGACGCACAAGAAAATCGTAGTATGTTCTGAAAAACGCTAATACTGCTCTGTCATTCCTGTATCGGTACGATTTGGTTCGAGAAAGATGGCCGCTACTATCAAAACTCTTGGTCTATACCTTAGCTGCAATGCCTTTATAATCAAGTCAAAATATCGCAGACCACAGCTGGACATAGGCGTCTTCTAAGCTAGGCCACTGGTAATTTCACTTTTTGTGCCCAGTCTGTTTAGTCAGTTCATTTAGGTGGCTGGCTTAATCTTTACTGACTACTTATTACTTTTACTTTAACCTGAACTGTTCCAGTCCTGGGCACGCCTCCTCCGTTATTTTATTCATGTCAATTCAACAGGAAACCTTCCTAGGCATCCTACCATCTTCTCTAGCACACGGCGTACGGAACTAGGGTTTACCGGACGACACACGTTGTACGAACGCGCGCTCACGGCGATGTAGTAGATGACAAAAAAGGAGTAATGTCTGCGTCTGAATTTCGTTCGAAGTGCGTTAGCGCGCGTCATCTGCGCGCTGACATCGCGTTAAAAAACGCCGTGTGCAAAGACTCGCGACCTCGTCTAGCTGTGTCAGGGCTCCAGTCTTGCGATAGGAGGACCCACAGCATTGACGACTAGCATAAAGCACATGACAAAACACCACATAAAACCACCGCCTCTGTCATTAAATCTTTTCCTCTCTAAATCAAACTCTATACCATGTGACTATAAGAAGCCTTCCTATAGAATTATCTTTTTCTAACGCAAAAGGTACATGACCGTTTATCGTCTCAACGGCCTCAACTCTTTAAATGACTAACTCTTTGTTTATTTAAACAAAAAATCTCCAAATGACGTATTTAACCTGAGCAGTGTCACCTCTGCCCCCAGCTAACCTTGTAGAAACATTACATATGCGCAGAGTAAGGTTGCCGGTACCGGTACATAAGAACTAAGAATCGTCGTGACTTCTTATCAGGGGTACCAGGCGTTGGTACTTTGTAACCGTCCCGCTGCCAACAGTGAATTTTTGCCTTTGAAAACCTTGGAATTTCTTGAATTTTGCTGTGTATTTTTGGGTGATAAGGCTGTGCTGAATATTACACTGGGATATGTGCACTAATGTAAAAAGATCGTGTGTTTGGGCATTTTTCTTTAAAGAATGACACACTCCGCAGTACATACTTTCTTTTTGAAAGTCTGTATGTACGGTATTATAAGCCTCTTCACGCCACAGTACTGAGATCTTCAGCTTCAGGATTATTTATTACTTAATATACCCGAGTAGTGTCTAGGTATTTAAGTCAGAAAATGCCAAAGCGCCTTAAGTAAGCATAGAGATTAAATGCTAGTGCTAGCTGTGCAGTAAGACAGTTATAGTCTGTGATATGTGATTGATTGATGTGATTCATGCAGTATTTTCAGAAGCCTTAGTGCAAGTTGTAAACGAACTCGATTGCGTTTACGTAAATGTTCACATAAGTCTGCAGAAACAAGAGGTTTTCCGTTATTGTCAACAGGTGGCGCTTATTGTTTCAATAGAAATTGCCGTTTACGTTAACTCAACAAGAGTACATATTATTAAAGCACTCACGAAGGCCATTATTCCATACCAACGTGATAAATAAGAACTGTGTGATTTAATATAACATTTTCTTGAATATCTCTAACTATCTTCTAGCACAACGTAAACCAAGTAAAGCAATGCCTTTTTCCACAATCTGAAAGTGTCCCTGAAAGGTCGAAAACATCAAAATATTTCCAATACTTCTGTTACTGAGTGACTGACAGAAAACGCACAACTACTGGTTATAAAAAGCTAAAATTGGCATGTAGGTTCCTTGGTGAGTGTAGGGGAGCACTAAGAGACGATTTCCCGAAATTCTTACGGGAACGGGAAGAAACGGGATATACGCGTACGAAGTCGCGGACAAACTTTTATTTTTATTCCTATACTAGAATAAAAATAAAAGTTTGTCATAAAATTGTCCTGATCACATAACAGCCCATTAAATTCCTTTCACCATTGCACCAAGGATTTAAATATAACTTTGTACTTGCACCACAATTAACATAAACCGGGCATAGTGTAACGAGTACGGTTATCATGACGTCACATAATTATGACGTCATCACCCGCGTATATAAACTTACCTATGAAACGTATTTATTTACAGGCCACTGGGAATGTAACAGATTGTAACATCTGGCTGATATTGTCGGGAAAATCCGGTACTTGAAAAAAATCGTGTAATGTGAAAATTCGTGAACACTTGTAAATATATTTTCATATCTGTACGTGAGTAAAAATCTGACAGTGTTACCAAGGGGTATCATTTTACTCAGTGTTTTTACTATTGATAGGCACACGTTTGACCACTATCTCACTTGATGGTAAGCGGTGATGTAGTCGAAGATGGAACACGCTTGCCTAGAAATAACCTAGGAGTGGATTGTTGCGGTTGTGTATCTCACTGATAAGCAATCAATTTATGTACAATACTGGTAGGTATTCAGCTGCATCCGATTGAACAGGAGGCCACCCCAAACATAGTTTGGAAAAGGCTGTTATGACAAAAAAAGCGGGTAAGTGCGAGTCAGATCCTCAAATGAAGGGTTCCGTACCATCACGATTATTTAAATCCACTATTATGCCGTCAAAATCAAGCATATAGCTCCAAAAAATCACGTCTCTTGTATGGGGGAACCCCTTAATTTTTTAAAATATATGTTTTTTTTTTTGCGAACATAGCAATATAAACTCTGTAAGCATTTGAAGTGACTACCTGTTGCCATTATTAAGAAAAACATAAAACGTCAATAAAAATGCGCTTCTAGTAGGTAAAATTATTTGTTATTATAGCGGCAATAGAAATATACACTGTGAAATTTCAATTGGCTATCTATATTACGGTTCTTGAGATACTGCCCTCTTACAGACAGAAAGATGGATGGACTGACGAACGGACAGCGGAGGCTTAATAATACGGGTACGAAACCCTAAAAATTAAAAGAAAGAGAGTTTATTTACGCCAAGCATAAGATAAAAAAATAAACGAATATGGATGTATATGATAAAAGTGTTACCAGCCCGTACCTGCCCCTATGCATAGCAAATACCTTATTTGTATGCAGCACAACCATGAACTAGAATTGATAAAAACACTTCATGACAGTACCTAATCAGTGCAGTGTGTGTTTACACTTTCAGAGAGATGTACGTGCAGTTTTTCTCACGCTAATTTTACAGAAGCTCAAAAGAATTCAAGTTGCAAACAATTTTATTGTTTTAGGGTATTCTCAAAGTCAAATACGTGTACTATTTTTAACCCTTAAACGGGCATAATGATCTGGGATTCAGAAAATAATGCCAAATAGGCATAGGTATTATGTCATAAGTCATTTATTAATTTGTTAACCTACGTACAATAAATAGTTGTTCCAAAAAAATAAAAGTGCGCTATATTATGCCAGAAGGCGTACAAAAATTTATACAAAAAAGTCATTGATATTAAAAATTGAAAACATAATTACATTTATTGATTGCATATAGAATTCATTATTCTTATTTAAAATAATAATAAACAACAAACAAAAAAGTATAAATGTCAAAAAAGAAGAATGAATGATAAAGAAGAATGTTAATGTCAATAATGTCAATAAAAGAGAGAAGAGAAGTAAAATTAATAATTAAAATATGTAAAACAAAAATGTCACGTACAATATCAAAAGGAAATTAAATTAATAACAAACCAGGTCAATGACTTCAAACTATGGTCAACAACAGTCATCACATTTTATTGGCATTATTATTATTATTTATTGGTACAAAATATTTTTCACTTTTTAAACAGAAAATTATGTTCTTTGAATAATTAATGAGTGATTGATAAGTCTTTAAACCTTTGTACAACAATGGAATAGCTACTAGGAACTCGTTATTTTTATATGAGCTGAAAAATATGGTGGGAAAAATATTCCCTTTGCTTTATTAAGGGTAAAATATTAGGTAGGTAGGTACTAAATGGTACCGAGTTCGGTAACTCGGTCAGATAGGCCGTTGCTCAATGTAAAATACTGGTAATCAGCAGCATTTGGTGTGACTAGAAGCTGAACCCAATATAGTTGGAAAAAGACTAGAAAGACAGATAGGTACTCTATGTTACGCCGTGAGGTGTAAAGAACCTCCTCTGGTTATAACTCAAATAAAATGTGAAATGTTTTAAAATTTTAATACAGATCAGCGCCATCTCTTGACCGATAGTGGAACTAATGTAATTTTTGTTGATGATTTCTCAAAAAGTGTGCTATTGAGAGACTTCGTATTATTTTTCCTGTAATGTTTAAATAAACTTCTATCACATTGAATAATTTCAGATTTTACTCTATGCAAACTTCAGAGATAAGGTGGGATGGTCAAAATTTTTAGATTTTTCGTCAAAGTCGAAAACTATGCCGCCTAAAAAAAACAAATTATGTTTGAAAATGTACAAATAGCACTCTTTCATATGATACCCCACATGTCCTTTTTTATTAAGGATGGGAAATCATTTAATGACTCCTCCCGCTCTAGGTGAAGCAGGAGGGAGTGTCAGACTCTTACTGTCTAAAACCCATCCGTGTTCCTCCCAATGTTGTTTGCGTTCCAGGGCCGCGGTGACTGTTTCGAATAAATTCTGCAAGCCTGGCAGTTTTCGCGACCGTGGAATCGAATGATACTCCACATAGTAGCCTCATCATCATCATCATCATCATATCAGCCGAAAGACGTCCACTGCTGCACATAGGCCTCCCCTAAAGGGGGGGATTTGCCATAATCGCCACGCTTGGCAAGCGGGTTGGCAATCGCAGTGTATTTTGTTGTATTTTACAGAGAACGCTGCTGCCCATTCTCTGGTGAGTCCCTTAGTCGCCTCTTACGACACCCACGGGAAGTGATGGGATAGTATTATTCTTTTACGGGATCAAACGACACCATACGGCAAGTAGTAGCCTCACTTCGAATTTTTAAGAACCCATTTCAGTCGCTGTTGCAAAAAAAAATGTAAACATTTTTATTTCTTTCTTATTTGCAAGATAGTTCAGTAATAGTAGCGAACGTCACCTAAAACTATTCCAAATTTCAAGTTGATAGCACTAGTAGTTCTTCAGATATGCAGCTGTGACAGACGGACAGACTTGTCCACACCATAAGGGTTCCTTTTTTATACCATTTTGGTACGGTACCCTGAAAATAAATATAGAAATAATGCTAATCTTTACCACTTTTTGTATTCCGTGTCTGTTCTTGGTTCTTGTATAACATTAAGAAGGTATGTAGGAGTCCCTACGTACACATTTTGCTGAAGCAATTTGAATAAAATGAGTTTGTAAAGGTTAAGTAATAATAGGCCTGAGGCTTTGCCTAAGCTAGGATTCATACGACTGAAAAAAAAAGACTTAAGTCTATCAATATATTTTATTAGGTAGGGGTTGGGGGATCCGTTGAAGACTTTGTCTTCATTCGAATTATATTCCACGTGGTTTACAACACAGAATATACCCTCTAAGTAATACGTAAGGTATCTACCGTACCTATCCAACGAAGACAGCTCTCCGTAGATAAGTGCGCCGTGACAATACGACAATCTTCTCTCATTAGATTCCTTCTAAAGAGTTGTCGTATCATTGTCGCATTGTCAAGGTTTGATACGCTTGTGTTAAATTATATGAACTCAAGTTTTTTTTTTTACGAAGCTCCATATCGTAGATACGTTATGTTACTTTTCAAGCATTTGGCAAATGAGAAAGCCGTGTCAAAACGACACTTCACTTCACCGTTCGTTTCACTTTTCCGTGTCAGTTCGCCATTTGAAATTTTGGTTGCAGTTTTTGCAAGCGGCCAGTGTGTTCTTGAATTCTTGGACTGATTAGGATGATATTCTCGTTCGTGTAATAATGTTAGTTATAAAGTTTTTTTTTCACTTCATTTTATTTAAAACCTGCTGGCCCTGTCCAGCCTGTTATTTAAAACATAACATCAAGCGTATTTCGCTTTTAATTTTGCTTCAACCGGGTTTCCCGTTTTTCTTTTTTTTTATCCGGTAAATCGCTGCTCGTCATACCGCCGGGTGTAAAGTCAATAAAAACCAATACTGGCTATTTTCCAACACCAATTTAGTAATAAAAATACATTACACTGTTTATCAAACATCATAGATTGGCTAGGCCTGTCAGAGATAGATTTATAGCTAGTTACATATAAATCCTTAACAAAAATATAGCTTGTCAGTCGCGTTGTAAGACAAACAATAAAAGTCGGTAATAATAATATTGTTTTCTTATTCTTTAGTTAGATAATTAGGTACTCTTGCGTTTCTGTATGTGTCTGCGGTCTCAACTTTTGTGGTTTACTAGATGAATGTTAGGAATTGTAGCAGCAGGTCTTGTTTGTCAATAATCAGATATTTTTGCCCTGGAAATAAAAATGGCGGTTTGAGCGCTTTTATATAGAAAACTAGCTTTTGCCCCTGACTTAGTACTCGCATATATTGATTTTTCCTGTTCCAGCAGGAATTTCGGAAAATCCTCTCGTAGTGCGCCCCCCCTACTCTCCCCAAGGAACCTGCCAAATCTCAACTTTCTACAACTCGTAGTTTCGGCTGTGCTTTGTCTGTCAGTCACTTACTTACTCCGTCTGTCACCAGTAACGAAAGAGTTTTATTTATTCTATTTCTATACTCATCATCATATCAGCCGAAAGACGTCCACTGCTGGACATAGGCCTCCCCCAAGCGTCGCCACAACGACCGGTCCTGTGTGTCTCGCATCCATCGGCTACCCGCGTATTTCTATATTACTAATCTATACTAATATATAAAGCTGAAGAGTTTGTTTGTTTGTTTGCTTGAACGCTCTATATCATCACGCTAAGACCAATAAGAGCGGAGCAGTAATGAAAATTGTGACGCAGGCGAAGTTGCGCGGGTCAGCTAGTAATATATAAAGCTGAAGAATTTGTTTGTTTGTTTGCTTGAACGCGCTAATCTCAGGAACCACTGGTCCGATTTGAAAAATTATTTCAGTGTTAGATAGCCCATTTATCGAGGAAGACTATAGGCTATATATCATCACGCTAAGACCAATAGGAGCGGAGCAGACGAAGTTGCGCGGGTCAACTAGTTTATATATTAGTAAACTAGTTGACCCGCGCAACTTCGTCTGCTCCGCTCCTATTGGTGAAGCTGAAGAATTTGTTTGTTTGTTTGCTTGAACGCACTAATCTCAGGAACGACTGGTCCGATTTGAAAAATTCTTTCAGTGTTAAATAGCCCATATATCGAGGAAGGCTATAGGCTATATATAATCACCCTAAGACAAATAGAGCGGAGCAGACGAAATTGCGCAGGTCAACTAGTATAATATACTAGCTTTTGCCCGCTACACTCTCGAAGGAACCTACATGCCAAATCTCAGCTTTTTACGGCCAGTAGTTTCGGCTGTGCGTTGTCTGTCAGTCACTCAATCACTCAGTAACGGAAGAGTTATATATATATATATATATTGATATTGTTTCTGAAATCGGAGGTTAATCTAGAAGATTTTGAGACTTTGATTAAAAACTTTGGCAAAGTTTAACTACTAGTAAAGACCACTACTAACTGCTATTATCTCTACTAACCAGCTAAAATAGCAAGTCTTTAAAACCTGGATAAAGATGGAGAACCGAAATGATAATTCAATTTTAATACAGCTTCTAATTATCTCAACACTAATTTCAACAAACAACTATTAACTATCTAAAATAACAAATCTTTAAAACCCGGGTAAAGATAGATTGCGAAAATGATTCAATTTTAAAACAACTACTTATTAAATTGTCTCATCACTAATTTCAACAAACAACTATTAACTATCTAAAATAGCAAATCTTTAAAACCTGGATAAATATGGAGAACGGAAATTATAATTCAATTTTAATACAGCTACTAATTATCTCGATACTTTTTTCATCAAACAACTATTAACCAGCTAAAATAGCAAGTCTTTAAAACCTGGATAAATATGGAGAACGGAAATTATAATTCAATTTTAATACAGCTACTAATTATCTCGATACTTTTTTCAACAAACAATTATTAACTCTCTAAAATAGCAAATCTTTAAAACTCGGGTAGAGATGGAGTACGGAAATTATTCAATTTTAAAACAACTACTAATAGAATTATCTCAACACTAATTTCAACAAACAACTATTAACCAGCTAAAATAAAAAGTCTTTAAAACCCGGATAAAGATGGAGTACGGAAATGATGGCTCAATTTTAATCCAACTACTAGAGTTTTAACTACTTGACTAAAAGTTCTGAACAATATTAGTTTTGTTTTATAACTTTGAGCTGCATTCTGCTTAATGGTTTACTTGGTCATTTTATGAAGTTTTGGATATAAATACTTGTTTTTGAATCTTTAGGTATTAATGGGATGGTGAAATTGTATACATTACTAGTGGACGTCACGCGGTTTCACCCGCGTAGTTCCCGTTCCTGTGGGAATACGGGGATAATATATAGCCTATGTTACTCCCTGATAATGTAGCTATCCAATGCTAAAAGAATTTTTCAAATCGGTCCAGTAGTTTCGGAGCCTATTCAATTCAAACAAACAAACAAACATACAAACAAACAAACAAATCTTTCCTCTTTATAATATTATATACATTACATAGGCTGTAAAATGCGAGTCATTTTAAAAGAGGAAAATGTTAAGAATCATGTTTTCAATTATAAAATTTAAAAGAGTACGTCTTTACTAATCTATAAGTACTAATATATAAAGCTGAACAGTTTGTTTGTTTGTTTGCTTGAACGCGCTAATCTCAGGAACTACAGGTCTGATATTAAAACTTCTTTCAGTGTTAGATAGCCTATTTATCGAGAAAGGCTATAGCCTATACATCATCACACTAAGATCAATAGGAGCGGAGCAGACGAAGTAGCGCTGGTCAACTAGTAGGTATTATAAAGCTGAAGAGTTTGCTTGGTTGAACGCACTAATCTCAGGAACTACTGGTTCAATAAAAAAAAAATAGTTTTGGATAGCCCATTTATCAAGGAAGGTTATAGGTTGTACAACATCACGCTAAGACCAATAGGAGCGGAGTATTAATGAAAATAGTGACGCAAACGAAATTGCGCGGAGCAGGCAGTGTTTTATATTTAGTAGGTACAGCTTTAAAAGTAGGTACAGCCGGTATATTTTGTCAACATCTCACCGTGTAAGCTTAGATCGAGTGAGCATGAGAAGTGAGCTGTGAGTGTGAGCTGTGTGTGTGTGTGTGTGTGTGTGAGTGGTGGTGTGAGGATTGACAGCTGATTTCATCTTCACCTCACCTAAGTTTACAAAGTGAGGTTAACAGAATCGCATTCCGTCGGCACTCTACAGTGTAATACAGATGTAGCGGCATCAACGCCGCCACAAGTAAAACTAACGGAGCAAATCTACAACGCAACAAAGCAGCAGCGAACTACTACGTCAAAATCCTGCATCGCGCAAGCAGAGTTTACCGTGCGATTTGAACATATACATCAGCCCGAATATCAACTATCGGGCAGTTGCCCACACCGGACACAACAACCGTCTGGTCAGAGGATCCTCCCTTTTCAATGAAGGTTTGCAGGAGATTACCCTCCAAACAATTAACCTCTAATTTTACTCATTTTTAAGCTAAATTTGCATTCGCATTGCAGTCGAAATCGTCAAAAAATTATGGAAATCGAGGCTTTTTTGACAGATTGCGATTTAAATGCGAATACGATCGTTGCTTAATAATGAGTAGATTCGGCCCACTGAACTGATTTTAAAAATATTGATTCACTTTTTAATGTCAGAAACTACACTATCACTAAGTGTCATGTAACCAGAAATGATTCATGATTTCTATGGCAAAAACCACATGAGCAAATCTCATAGAAGAAAATTTTCTTATAATTTTACCCTACTAAAAAGAACACTTTAAGAAATAAAACGGCGACAAAAATAATTGCCACCTCTCATAATTGTCAATGAATTAGCATAGAAAAAAAACTAGCACGAAATATATTTATAAACATACACATAAATAAACTGGGAAATTATGTTATTAAGTTTGTGACATTATTAGTGAAACGACACAGACGCCATTTCCCTAATTTTATTGACGCCATTAAAATGTAAAGGTAAGTTCACACGAGCGGGCGAGGGCTGACGAATAATAACGCGCTCGTCACAGAACACGGACACACTTCGGCGGCTACCGCTAGATATGGCATTGTTAAGACGTTCCCTTGACTAGAAAGATTTAGGTACTTAACTAAAGGTTAACAATCTTGATGTATTTTTTACACTAACACATAACAAACAAACAAATAAACTACTGCTTAAACTAATGCTTCAATTCATTTAGTTGCTTGGTCCTTAGGGAACATATCCCGGGATAAAAAGGAGCCTATGTCCTTTCTCGAGCTCTAGACTATCTGTGTACTAAATTTCATTTAAATCGGTTCAGTAGTTTTGGCGTGAAAGCGCGACAGACAGACAGACAGACAGAGTTACTTTCGCATTTATAATATTAGTAAGGATAATGATTATTGTTGTTCTTAAATTGGTTTTAGTTGCATTTTATTTTAAACTGTTTTTTTTAAATAACAACAATTGAAAAGACACATTAAGATTGACACGTTAATCTTCATTTAACTACGTATACGTTTCTAATATAGAGCGTGTCAGTGAGTGTCTCTATTAGTTCATAGACATTGATGGCTCTTGTCAGTCCTAGCTAGTAGCTCCTCTTTTATTTACTAGCGTATCGCTGTCAAATACGTATACTATCATATTTACGAGTACATTGTTTGTTTGACCCAATATTCAGCTACGGTAACACCGCTTGCCTGCGTGTACACTGACTTGCATGCAGCGCAAAATGAAAGCATAGGCTAAGTTTTGTGGAATGCTGGCGCAAGATCGAACGGTGCCGCGGGTCCATGTTTTTACAACACTACCTTAGAAAGGTGCGAGCTCTGGCGAGAGAAGTTCTAGCCCCCTGAACAATTTATCGAACCATCAGAGAGCTTTTGTCTGACAATTGCCTTTTGAGTGAAAACTTTTTTTTTCTTAAACCAATTCTGCTTAGCCCAATTGTGTGATCACAAATATTCCACTTCATCACTATAATTTTAGCCGAAAACCTTCTACTGCTAGACATAGGTCTCCCATAAGCGTTGCCACAATGATGGGTCTCATCATATACGAGAAGGTATAGCAATGGCCCAGGGTAGCGGAATTTGTTCGAAAGAATCACCGCGGCCTCGGAACGCAAAGGGACTTAAGAGGACCACGGATGGGTTTTAGTCAGTAAGAGTCTGATACTCTTATAAAAAATGCATAGCAGTGGCGATTGCAGTCGCCACTGGCTTGCCGTTCCGTACTCTGTGGTACTCTTGATCAAAGCCGAGGAAAATCCTCTTTTTTCCGTTGGTAAGATAAAAATAAACTCATCACGTGTTATGTACATTACATTCCATTATACTATACAAACACTGCTCAACAGTTTGTTTTAGTTATTTAAGAAAAATGTGCATCTATTTGTGTGTAGAAATAAAACGTTTGTTTTGATTTGGTTTATGATATTGGCTTATAAGTTTTATAGTCTTTACTGATGAAAGGTAAATATGTAGGTAGGTACGGCTGGTAATCTAAGAAAATAAAGCTAGTAGGTATAGCACCTTGGCACTCCTATGCAGTATCTCCTAAGAACTTTTTGATATACGTTATAACTTATGACCCTCACAGAAATTTTGTTCAAAAAGAAAATTACCGCTTTTTACTGTCGTAGTTACGTAGTTTCTTTTTCTAAGAGTTGTTTTAAACCGAGTACTCTTCCAGAGACTCACAAAGCTTGTAACCCCTGGTATGGCACATGTTCATAGCTACAGCGGTGATCACTTTCCTGAAGGTAAGTGATCACCGCTGATAGCGGTCAGCCTTCTCGTTTATCAATCTATGGCAATTTAATATAAATTCCTGCCTGCTTTAATGCCTATAAATGGTTTAATTGAAATAAAATGCTTTGAGTTTGAACATCCTGGTGAGGGTCGCAGGTAGCCGATGGATGCGAGACGCACAGGACCGGTCGTTGTAGCGATGCTTGGGGGAAGCCTATGTCCAGCAGTGGACATCTTTCAGCTGATATTATGATGATGAGTTTGAACATTAATTTCGAAGAAAAAAACATAAAACCTGCCCCAGTAGTGTGTCTGGTATGTTTGCCGAGATCAGCGTGGACGATTTTACGCTATAATGCGAAGAAGGGTTGTAGACTTGAAGTGGAAAAACAACATTATGCCTACGATACCGAACTAAAAATGAATATTTTATTAAAATTACCTGACATAATTAACTATAACTTATTTTACTAACATAACCCAGTGTAAACAGAGTTTATAAAATAATTTTAATCATTTGTATTGCACAAAATGTAATCTAATATATTTTTTGTTTGTTAGTGGCAAAATTGTTAGTTGTAATTCCTACTGCACGTAATTCTTATGGATTTTGATAGTTTTTAGGGTTCCGAAAAAAAAAGGAACCCTTATAGGATCACTCGGGTGTCTGTTTGTCTGTCTGTCTGTCTGTCTGTCTGTCCGTCTGTCACAGCCAGTTTTCTCCGGATCCACTGGACCGATTCTGTTGAAATTTGGTACGCATATGGACTTCTGTGACCCAAACACGAACGCGTTACGTAAATTATTATTTTTTTAGTACGGGGGTCACTTTTGGGGGTCAAACTAGAAAATTAAAAAAAAAAGTATTTTGAACAATATCGTGTGACATATCAAATAAAAGGGCTTACTGCGAGGGTTTTAATTATATTTTTTTCATAATTTTAAAATAAATGGTTTTGAAGTTATTCAAGAAATTAGACGAAAAATGACCATTCCCCCCCCCCTTATCTCCGAAACTACTGAGCCTAAAATTTTGAAAAAAATGGAGATAATAGATCTTTACCTAAAGTTTACAGGAAAACCTATTAGAAGTCTGTTGTGTTAAAATAACATGTCAAAAAAATTAAATTCGTTCGGAACCCTTTGCACGCGAGTCCGACTCGCACTTGGCCAGTTTTAATAAGTTTTTTTTTTTTTATATAGACTAACTGGAATCAATTATATCTTCTAAACTAATCAAAATCATTTTCTACGCTAAGACAGTTTTGTTATTCTCTACTAAGTATAGTGAGTGACATGCTTTTGTTAAAACAAACATTGTGATTATTCGTTCGTGACCACTCTCGCGTCGTATATAGTTACCACGCAAAATATTTGCCGACATTAATGATCTTTAACCTAAAACTTAGCTACACGTGGTATTAATTCATACATACTAACTACATAGTTGTTACTTTATGATTAAAGTTCACTAACGAAGAATTATGTAAAAACTAAAATACCTATAAGAATAACTATTAAGTGTACATTGCTACTATAGATATTAACAAATCTAACATTGAATCTAAACTAATTTTAAATATGTGAACAGACCTCTTCTGGGTAAGCTCGCTTCATCGTCGACTTTATCTCTGACCTAGACTAGACTAGACTAGTAGAGCAAACAAAATGTAAGTTTATAAATGTTTGTAAATGGTAATCCGGATTACGAAAATTATTTGATTGATAGAAAGCACTATCACTGAGTTTTTATAGGCATTTAATTTTTAGTCTGAAAAACCGAACAGTTCCTATGGGTTGAACTATCGTATCAAAGTGACAAGACAAAGCTAGTTATTAATAAAACCAACAATTAAATGGTGAATAGAAGTTGAAAAGACATATCGTAGAAGACGAACAAGAAAATAAAATTAAGTTATTTAAAACTCATAATATTAAAAGACCCGTGCGAGAACAAAAATGCTCCTTTCCTGACCCTGTGATATCTCGGACTCACGTAACTGCCTTCGTGGTCAAGTGGTTTAGGCGCTTGCCTTGTGACCCGGTGGTCGTGGTTTCGATTTCCACGGGAGGCATATTTTGTAAAGTTGTTTCCAGTTTGGCTAGGACATTGCAGGCTTGAATCACCTGATTGTCTGATAAAAAGATGATTCCGTGCTTCGGAAGGCACGTACAAGCCGGTGGTCCCGGCCGTCAAATGGCGGTCATCAAATAAACCATGTCAGAGGCCCAAGAGACGGTATAGAAACTCTGACACTAGGGTGTGTTGGGTCGTTAGACCTTATTGCCCACATGATAAGAAGAAGAAGAACGTAATAGAAACTATATACTAGATCAAACAAAATATAATTGAATTGACACAAAAAGGCGTAAATTTATGTATGCATGGATTGTTGCATACATCAATTTACATGGAAGACGCAGCATTGGAAGCCTACAAGGTGGACCGATGACCTGGTGAGGGTCGCGGGTAGCCGATGGATGCGAGACGCACAGGACCGGTCGTTGTGACGACACTTGGGGGAGGCCTATGTCCAGCAGTGGACGTCTTTCGGCTAAAATGATGATGATGGATGATACAACCTATTGATATAACAAAATTAAAATATTAATAAATAATTAATGATCGACCGTTACTGTTTAACAAACAATATTACAAAATTCGCATGAATCATTATGGAGAATGGCTCAAATGCTGGTCAACCGCTTAGTTTTAAATAACTTATTCAGTTGTATTACGCTGAAACAACGCTTAAATAAATAATTTTTACGTGTTTGTTCGAAACACGGCCATTTGCGTGAATATTTTAAAAGAAAACATATGAATTATTCACCTATGACGTTTATTTCTAGGTATATTATAAACGTGGAGCGCGAACTATTTATTCTGAATAACAAATCTATGCAAAATTAATAAAATTGGATTGGGTGGGTTGGTGTATACATGTATTATTTATATAGACACTTTTAGGTTTGTAATATCAAAATAACAGCTTTTTACTAAATACAAATGAAAGTATATTATGTATATGTGTATAGTACCTTGTACCTAGGTATGTACTCAGAAGAAAAAACAATTTTCATGTTTTTGGTTGTCTGTGTGTTTGGTCTTGCTTCAAAAAGGCTGAACCGATTTTGATGAGACTTTTACTGGCAGATATATCATCTCATAAGGAGTAATTAAACCAATGAACATACCTTTCACATGCGCAAAGCAGCAGCTAATCTACACTAATATTATAAAGAGGAAAGATTTGTTTGTTTGAAATGAATAGGCTCCGAAACTACTGGACCGATTTGAAAAATTCTTTCAACAATGGATAGCTACATTGTCAGGGAGTAACTTTGGCTATATTTTATCCCCGTACTCCCACGGGAACGGGAACTACGCGGGTGAAACCGCGTGACGTCCACTAGTAATTTTTAAAATTATTGTTAGTTATGTCATTTTCACAGTTATCCTCGCTGGTTATAGGAATACGACTCCCAATATACCTATTCCTGCATAATATTGACATACATACTATTGAAACAATGACACACTGTAGTTGCCAATTTCATAAATATTTTACCTATAATTTATAACAAAACTCTTCGTGTACAATATAATAACGCGTTTCGGGTCATGCTTAACCTGCCCTGGCGGTGTAGTGCGACTGAGATGTTTGCCGAGAACAGAATTACCGACTTTTTGCGCTCATGGGTAAACTCAGGGCGTCGTTCTTTGCGCGTGTAGTGGCAACTTAAGGCCCTACCTCTGCTTTAGAGCCGTCAAAATGCTACTTTCTAAAGGATATTCCACATTAACGGCTGGGTCAAAAGATTGGAAAAAAATATATGTATACGGTAAATTCATAAACAACAATATCAACAATTGTCGTTTTCGTATGACATATAGTTTTGCTGTAAAAAAATATTTAATAACACGATATTTTTTGGATATTTCTTCCAAACGGCTTCGAAGTTTAAAAATATTTTTACATGGAAAAATTGCTGGTAAAGTGTACTACAAAGTGAACATTGCTCATGTAAATCAATCAATATTTTGCAAAGAAAATGTTCAATATTGAATCTCCCATATACCGAGTTGATACGACAGAGGGGCTTTCCTTTAAACTGCCTATACTAGGTACCATTTCCAAGCTCTGTACCAAAAATCAATTAAATAGGAGCAGTAGTTTAGTCGCAAATAATTTTTTAAGTTTTTGCCTCAATTGAACACGATGTATCTTTTTCCTAACAGCTGATTATGCCTACGCATCGGTCATGCACCTTAAAACGATAAATCGAGTAAAACCTACGATGCGTTGTTGCCGCTCCGACGCAATTCATAAGTACAACCAAATTTTCACTAAAAATATGGCAATGTAAAAAAGGAAGCAATAAACACACACTTGCACTTTCATTACGAGTGACAATCATAGCAAAACATACCGCGCGTAAAAGAAATAGAAATAGGTCAGTGTGTTGTTATTGCATTCTAGATATTTGCGATCGGTAAGTGGGGCCTCAGTGTGCCGATGTCTTCCTTCCGGAACGTATGTTACGTAACACGGAAGCGCGGCGCGCGGGCGCAGCAGCAAACAATTGATTTTGTTTTGTTATTGTGATAAGATACTAAATAAGTTTAAGACAGTATTTCTTTTTTTATTGTGACAGGACACGTAACTTGGGATTATTATTATTAGTGTTAGTGTTTTTTTTTTTGTGATCGACTGTTTTTTATTGTGATAGGACACGTAATTAAACTTTGGTTGTGTGTGCGTGTAATTAAAGTGTTCAACAATGCATCGTGTAACTAACACGGCGGCAGACTACACGGACATGATTTTAATTGTGAATTAGGTATGTTTGTGATTTTTTTTTTGTGAATTGTGAATTTTTAAATTGTCGATGTGTCCTCCACACATCGAGAATTTAAAAATTTAGTGTTTTTGTTGTGATTGTTGTTGTGTGCGTACCTACTTCAAAACCTTACCTATTATAAAAGCGGGCGCGAGCGGAGGCCTAAGCTCGCGCCTGCGCCACCGCCGGCCGCCCGCCCGACCACAATTTTATTATACCTACCCACACCGCGCTCAGGCGCGCGCGCGACGTTGCCGCTTTTCGCTAGGTCAGTTGAATTTATTTGCACAGGGTGGTTGCGTTTTACTCTGATTTGTAAGCTATTTAGTTTGTTTGAAAGAAAAAAAATCTCAATTTTGTAGCTTTTTATTTTTATACCGTATCGGATTAATACTAAACACGTATAGTATACGTAGTGTAATTTAATGCCCCTCTGTATAAAAAGCTCTGTTTAAACGTTGTATAAAAAGCTCTGTTTGCGCGAAGGCGGCAGTCGTGCGTTAGCACTGAGACGGGGAGGCTGTGTCGCTCGTTGCTCCGCTCGCGCTATTGACCGACTACGCGTATATGAATGTATTAGTGCAAATATTTACGAACTTTTGTATTAGTGTGCGTTCATAGACTAGCTCTTTGCAGAGGAGCCAGCTTGATTGAGCGCGTGGGCGCATTGTACAGTTTCATACAGCAACTTTTATCAAAATACTATCGGCGTCCCTCGGGTTTTATTTTTGTCTGCTCTTTTTTTGAAACGTAGCCGACGCGAGTTCTAAATTTCTTTTATTACCAACAAACTGACTAATATTAAAGAAAAATAAAAAATCAATATAAGTTTATTTATTCACTTAAACTTCATGAACAATAGTGGTACATAGGCGGACTTAATGCTACGAGGAGTTCTCTTTTAGTCAACCTTTGGGTTAAAAGAAATACACTGTGGTAGGTGTACAGCTCTTCAACACAAACATAAACAAACACAAGTTCATAAACAAACATTTATTTTCATTATTCGGTCGGTATATGCGGCGTGTCAGTCGCGTCCGTGGGGGACCGTTTGGCTAAATT
Organism: Lacanobia wlatinum; assembly: GCA_947578705.1. Classification (NCBI taxonomy): domain Eukaryota; kingdom Metazoa; phylum Arthropoda; class Insecta; order Lepidoptera; family Noctuidae; genus Lacanobia; species Lacanobia wlatinum. Next base: position 22,493,084 of record OX388039.1, read on the forward strand.
AAATTGTTTTGATAAAATTATGAAATCTTTTGAATGTTCGATTTGAGTAATTCAAAAAAATAAGTGAATTAAAGTACGATTTATTTGTAAAACTGATAGCAAGGTGCGAATAACGTGGTCTGCTTTGGTCTGTCATGTCATGTCGTATCTATTAATTTTTAAATAAAAAAAGTGACATACAATAATAGTTGGGCATATGGTATCACTGCCTTTTCTGTTTGTAGATATTGATGGGTCCTCTAAAATTCGAGTTTATTATTTTATTATATCATCAATCATTTTCGCAGCGCACGCAAAGGGAGGTAATTTGCAGGGTTCCGTAGTTAAATAAGGATTTACATCGGTAATTCTTTTCAGAGACATTTCTCCAGTGTGTCTTCACTGTCACTTGGTCGGGTTTTTTTCAACAATCATCGTCGTATTTCCAGTTTACAAAATAAACCGATATAAAAACGTTATCAATTAAACACCTAAAACTTTCACAGGAATCACAGAATCTGAAGTTTTTGAGTTAATGAAATAGCTACAAAATTATTTAGCAGAGCTGAAATAGGCTTAAAATTTATTTATTTCATTTACTTTACTTACTTTAGAATGTACTTTTTTATTTGAAATCTTTTTACGAGACTATAAAGTAGTATAGGCAGAAACAAAAAGAAGTAGGTACACTGCATACTCGAAAGTCAAGGTCAAACTATTACCAGTGCACTGGTAACAGTTTGACCTCGAGTTTCGAGTATCTTTATATAGATCGTAAGCAGAAAAGACGAAACTGCTTCACAAAATTGTTTTATCTGACCTATATTGTTTTACTTTTACTTAACCACATTCGTATAAAAAATGAGACCAGTAAATAAAAATATGCGTAACGTATGTATCTATCTAAACTAAAAATAAGCCGTGCAATCGCCATACTCTTGTGTAGTCGTAGGCAAAAAAGCCGGCTTGGCGCGCATGTCTGCGTCCTCGCGTTATCTTTGATAATAGTTTTGAGGTAGCGCGTGCGCTACGGAAATGTTTGTGTGTGCGGCGCAGATATGAATGTGTGGCCCAGATGCTCAAGGTTATTGAGCCTACTATACACCTTAAAATACTATTATCAAAGCTGTATTTCACACTGTGCATCTACTGAGGGAGACAAAATAAATGTATTTACCAATGTTACGAGGTACATTTATTTTGACTTCTTTGGTTTATTGTTATTATGATGTTTTCATTGTTATTTTTCTATATTGTCTTGAATTATATGTCTGTTTGTTTAGTATAAGTTTTGTTTTTAGGATAACTTTTCAGTTTCAATTTTATGGGTGCTAATGCCTGAAATAAACGATTATTATTATAATACCTACCCGTTTCCAACGCATCGAGTTGGTATTTCTATACCTAATCGACGCGTCACAAATTGAACGCAAGGCACTCGATTGGCTGATGAAAAGTCATTCAACCAATCACAGAAGCTCTTAACAATTTGTCACTTAATTTTGTGATCTTTGAGGCAATTTCCGTAATTTTTAAGGAATGCTCGCATTCGCATCGCTCTGAGAATCTGTTAAAATGTAGGGAAATTAGAAAATTAAAGGTGTTTTTTGATGACAAGTTGCGATTGAGATGCGTATACAAAAGTTCCATTATAGCTAAGCAAGGGAATAGCCCCCCCCCCCACCCCCTTCTTATTTGTTACAAAAAATGGCTGTTTTGTTTTGCATTTAGCTTTGAATTTAGCTACTTCTCCGCCAATTTTTTTTTTCTCTCACAATCTAAAAAAATATTCTGGCACACCAAAAATATTGGGCCATAATTCAAGATACTGTAATTAAACATTCTGGGTAGGGTTGAAAATTAATGTAATCGCCGCCATCAGGCTGACTCGAAGCATTAGCCCGGAATATTCTCTCAACCATATTTTCTAGTTTGAAACTCATTCAACTGAAAATTTTCATCGATTTTATAGAGGAGATAAATTTTCGGCAATTTTAGCGTAGTTCAGGTACTGGTACGTTACTAACTTTTACACCACGCACGAGTGGATACTAAATAAATTCATGTTTATAATGAAAAGTGTGCCTGAAACCGATAAATAAATATTTATAGTGTTTCTAGACTCATTTCTGACCGTCAATACAGTATTTGAATGTTATGACCTATTTTTAGGTACTTGGGTTCTACATCTTATGTACCCAGGCATCCATGCTTTTTAAACAATAAATTCAATGACGTATTATAGACGCGTCATGCACCGACATACAAACAGCACAAACACTATTGGCACTCTGGTAATCGATAGCAAGATCCCATTGGGTATCTACTAGAAAGAACTTACCTACAGAGATAACGTTTGAGTCAGGTGTAGATACTATAGTCCCCGTCACGAGAAGCTATAAATTTTGTAAACAAAGAACTTCTACTAAGCTACGTAGCGACAGCAAATAATCCCAAAATCAATCAACTTGAAGTAACATACATGTAATACGGAAGTTACGAGCATTTTCACTTAGTAGGGTTATATTTTATCGATATAAAGAGCTGTCGTCTAATGTTTTGTGGTACTGGAACGCGTCTGACACATGGAACAAACATTTGAAACAATTGAATGTGTGTTTACAAAATTTATAGATTCTCGTGGCGTGGACTATAGAAGCATCTAGCACATCTGACTCTAACATAGTTTGAATCTGTATCCGTCATATTGGGAGATATTTTTATTCTGTAACTATTCAAAAACGTATTATGTTGCCATTCCAGACTGCGGGCAACGTATCTACAGGTTTTATATCATTTCATAAAATCTATGAAACTAACATTAAAACACCAACCAACAAATTCAACACAGGGACGAGAATATCCGCTCGACTACTTCTTGAAGTATAATTACTCATACAGATTGTACTTTTAGTCCTTAGTCAACATTGTACTTAATCTCTCTTGTTGCCAGTCGACCGTCATTTGATGTCAAGATTATGGTAATCCCAGCACTATGCCGCTATGCGACCTACATACTGAATGGTTTAGATTTTGAATTCAGAACAGTGATGGCAACAGACACTGGCTACAAGTTTTTTTCTTCTTCTATTGTGATATTATTTGAAATGATTTTAGAACGTGGCTTTTGGGGTGAAATACTCGTAGTGAAGTTTTTTCCTGTTCTTATAAATTTGAATGGGAGTTTTCTTGCTGAATGATTTTCATGAAAGTAGTGAAATCGAAAACATCTTTTCAGAAGGAAAAGGTTAAAGGAAAGGTGGTAGGTTTTTTTTTTGTCTACTTTTAATATCGGGAGATATGGGATTTACTACAACTGTATTCAAATTGAGTACACAGAATATTTTTGTGTGACGCACGAACCGGATTAATTTTGGAACATAGGTAAATTTTAATTTTGGTAATTTAATTTATCGATTTCTCTATTCTTCATAATTTGTTATTTTATGGATTGATTTTATTTGATCTGAAATAAACTAATTAATAAAAATAATTAGTTTATTTTAATAAAAATGACTCCTTGAAATAGTTATAGGTTACTTTTTTACGAAAACAAAACTAGAACACGAGTGGGCAAAAGCTATTAAAAAATAAAACTTGCATCACCACTCTACCATTTTCTTTTTAACGAGGTGTCAGCTTCTAAGTGAAAGCCGATAGTAAACTTACCTCATAATAACAAATTATTATAACAAAGTAACGAGGTTCCCCGAGTTAATATAGTGCAAAATCATGTTCCCATTGCAGGCAGATGCAGCCTCCCCGTGTAATACTAATTAGCCACCTCTTTTCCACCTCGGATGAAGGATTACGTCATAGACTCGTTAATTATGCAGCTTGTTTCAATGGATAAGCCTTGTTTTATACTAGGAAATATAATAATGAAAGTTTCTAATAAAAAAGATAGAAAAATATAATAAATATACGTACTTTATTTATTATCATCTGCCTAGCCTTTTCCCAACTATATTGAAGTCGGCTTCCGCTCCACGTAAAATTATGGTTAATAATATATATATCAGCCGAAAAACGTCCACTGCTGGACATAGGCCTCCCCTAAGAATGGGGGGTTTGCCATAATCGCCACGCTTGGCAGGCGGATTGGCGATCGCAGTGTATGGTGTTGAGTTTTACAGAGAACGCTGCTGCCCATTCTCGGGTGAGTCCCTTAGTCGCTTCTTACGACACCCACGGGAAGTGATGGGATGGTATTATTCTTTTACAGCACTATACGACACCGGCGGACACCACACGGCATAGAAACACCGAAACAAACTCAGAGGTCGAAGTCGAGAGTCGAGCCGAAAAAGTTTCTTTTAAAGTCCATACAATCGTACTCTACGGGTCTAAAAAGGCCACTTTAGCAGAAAGGCTAGGCAGATGATGATTGGGGTCGGCTACCAGTCAAACCAGATTCAACCGAATACCAGTATACTTTATTGTACACCAAAATAGTTACAAAACTTAGTTCTATGGGTACAATGACGGTCGCTGACAACGATATCTGTCTGAAAGAGTAAAATTAAAAAGTCCTTTAAAACTGCTACTCTGGAGTACTTAGGTACCTATTTGATTTCGAAAAGTATCCTTAGGTACTTTCAAATAATGGCCAGTACACAAAATTCCATTCTATCTGCGATACGGATCGTCGAACTGTGGATTGACATTAGGATTGACATGTGCTACCGATCTTTCACGTGGCCGATCCTAAACAAAATGCATTTCAACAATTGCTATCTTTTTTGTATTTTTTTTTCCGTAAATTCTATTTTAAATTTTATCTGTATGCTCTACACCTACCACAGTGTATTTCTTTTTAACCCAAAGCTTAACTGTTAGAGAATGCCTCGTTGCATTAAGTCCGCCTATGTACCACTATTTTACATGACGTTTAAATCAATCATCATCAATATATATAAAAGTCTTCTTTTACTGACTGATTGAGTGACTGACAGACAACGCACAGCCAAATTACTGGTCGTAGGACTGAAAAAGGCAGCTGAAATTTGGCATGTAGGTTTTTTGGGGAGTATAGGGGAGCACTAAGAGAGAATTTCCCGAAATTCCCACGGGAACGAGAAAAATCGGGATATGCGCGAACGAAGTCGCGGGCAAAATCTAGTAAATAAATAAATTTCTAACACATAGAGACTCACTTTGTTTAGAGCTATCTCTTCCTATCTAATAAAAGACGTGTTTTTGATCAATGATGTTTATTTAGTAAATAAGTAAAACATATCACTTTTATACGTCAATCGACTAAAAATTGTGATTTTAAACTAGATGTTTCCTAGCTGACTGTCCTGAGAAGAAACACCGAAACAAACACAGATGTCAAACTCGAGTGTCGAGTCGAAAAAGTTTCTTTTAACGTCCATAAAATCGTATTGTAAGTGTAAGCAGAATCAGAAAGCAAATCACGCTACCCGTCACTGTCAAATTTTCCTAATCAACTTTGAACCTAATGCGTTAGCGATAAAGATGAAAACAAAATTGTTGTGTGGATTCTCCTAAAGTGGCTTTTTTGGCTCCCTAGTACTCATGAGAACCATGTAGCACCTGTCTGTAGTTGTTTTGACGAAACGACACTAATTTAAAATTTGCATGCAATACTTTTTCGCAAGAAATATTCACCCACAAAAACTGTAACACTCTCAAAGTTGAAAGTAAATAAACATTTTAAAAAAATAAGTAGAATTGCAACGTTCTAAAAGTAAATACTCGTATAGAAATCGAGATGCGCCATTTTTATTTAGAACTTCAATCAAAATTCGAATGTGGAACAGAATTGGAAAACAATCTTTTGTTCGCGCTACGTCCAATCAAATGAATAGTGATCGTATGGGTTGTCTAGATTACAGTCGTGTCCGGCAAGCTAAGCTTTTGTGCTTTTGTATATCCGACAAAATAGTTATTTTGTATGAAAACCAGATATTAAATAGTGTTTTTATTTTAAATGATTGTTGGGTATGCCATACGTTTATGTCATGTATACATAACTAGCTTTTGCCAGGGACTTCCCGTTGGAATTTCGGGAAAACCTGCTCCAAGGCACCTACACACTAGTTTCGGTTGTGCGTTATCGATTAGTCACTTAGTCTTAGTAACAAGTAACGGAAGAATGTTAAATACATTGAATATTCAATTCCTATTTTGGCTTTAAATCCCTGGGTATACCTGGCAAAGGCCATCACCACACACTTCTGTCCTCTACCATTGCGAGCCACTCCTTTCAGTTGGAGCCAAGTGCCATCTCCATCGTTGTCTTAGTCTGTAATCTCGCCTAGCATTTTTTTATGTAACCCAATTAGTCGTTCTTTATGTTCATCTGACGTGCTGTCAACATGAGCAGCCCAATGTTTTATAGGTTGAACAAGAAAGAAGAGGTCTGTCTACGATGAATAAAGTAATAGCCAATTCCCAAGAAAAAAATAGTGCAAGCGTTTCTAATATTAATCACCTGATGATAACCTAGTTTGGAAAATTGAGTTTTTAATTTAATTTGAAATCACTCTTCTTTGACAATCTCGGGACCTTGGGGTCCCGGTCCTTTGGCGGTATGAGGGGCCGAAGCCAACTCGCAGAACCCTTGTTAGACATTTTAAATGGAATGGGGCACCAACCGACGACTCCATGTATGCACCATGACAGTATATCTAAGGACAATCCCCGGTTGTTGCAGGGCTATTGCAGAATACGGAATCAACCTAAAACTACCAACCAAAAAAATGGCAGAGGTGGCAAATACTGTCCATCCCAAGCAGCCTGGAAGAGATCGCAGAATGCGATAAGGCCGCCCATTGTATGTGTTTTAGTTTTCCTTTTGTATATTTAATTTTTGGTGTACAATAAAGTATATTATAAAATAAAAAATAAATAAATACTCTGACACATTTATATTATTTAAAAAAAAATTATGAACCCAGTTTTTGTTCAACCTCAGCCTTCACGTAAAAGCAGATACCAAAATGCCATTAAAAAAAAAACATGACAAAGAGAAACAATAAAGGAAATGTAACAAGATCGTAATAGACTTCACGACATTTGCCATCTTAGCAGGATTACACAATCTCAGACCGAATCCTTTGTTTTCGTACAAAGCTTCTAGATTTTCGGTGATCCCTAGAGAACTATGTGATTCGCTTTGATTACAAGTGGCTTCTTACTTTTTCACGTATTTTTCCTTTGCGTAAGCTTGCTCGGAAACTGTAAAAATATTTAAATAAATTGTGTGTGTGTGGTACTGCTACCGCAAATCTTTAACAAAGGTCAACTTACATTAACTCGGTATACTCGGCAACGTGATTAGTAGATATTGATATTTCAGCGAAGTCGGTAACTGACATATCATAAGGGTTCCATAACCACGTTTCTTGTATGGAAGCTCCAACTTATTACTTTTTTATTTTTTATTGTAGTGGTAGTGTAAATACACGCTCTGTGAAAATTTAAACTATCTACCAATCACGGTGTCTGAGATACAACAACGCTATATATAATCTTCTTTATATTCTACTAGCTTCTGGCAGCAGCTTCGCCCGCGGGAACATACTCCATGGATAAAAAGTAGCCTATGTCCTTTCTCAGGCTCTAGACTATTTCTGTACCAAATTTGATTTAAATCGGTTCAGTAGTTTTGGCGTGAAAGCGAGACAGACAGACAGATAGACAGACAGACAGAGTTACTTTCGCATTTATAATATTAATAAAGTAAGGATTCCGAAAAATAGCTTGATTTTCTGAATTCAAAAAGTTATGTTTATCAATATACATAAAACTCTTCCGTTACTGAATGACTGACAAATAACGCACAGCCAAAACTACTAGTCATAAAAACCTGCAAGGCATGTAGGTTCCTTGGGGAGTGTAGAGGAGCACTAAGAGAGGATTTCTCGAAATCCCTACGGGGACGGGAAACAAACGGGATATGCTCGTACGAATTCACGGGAAAAAGCTGGTATTGTTATATGATAGACAACAAGATCCAACAACAACCAATAATATTACTTGTATGCGTTCTTTCATTTTATTTGCTATTCATATTTCTGGACACAATGCCTGAAATCCTGAATTCTATGAGATTACATGCGGAGATTAACGTATCAAATACAGGGACAAAAGTATTGAGGTTGGGACAGAATATCAACTCCGTACAACAAGCGAAAACATACGCACACTTAGACACGCTTTTCGTCGCCTGTACTGTACGGGACGGAAAGTATGTACCTACCTTAAATACTGTAGATAGAAAAAAAGACTGAAGGTAGACTTCATTTATATTTAAAAAAAAATTCGAACTGCATTTTAAGAATTTTATATAATCGCCTTTCTGATCAGGGGATCGAACCCGCTAAATGTAAAAAAAAAAAAAAAATAAAAACCTATAATTTTACTGACCCGAAGGAAAAATTATAAACATTTATTTTTTCTAAATACCATACCATCTAGGTATCTTTTTATTTTTTCACTTATGATAGATGCATTTCTATAAAACGTAGTAGTAGAGAGCGCAGCGGAGAGCATTTTTCACTGTCAAACTATTATCTACATTGTCCTCATTGAAATAATATCTAAAATAAACAAACAACAATTAATTCCTAAAGAGCATCGAAGCGACTACATACGAAAGGAAGCGCGCAGGAACGCGACTGAGCGAGTATGCGCGCTACTCCGCACACGCATCCGTTTCCACACTTAACCTCTGGAAGAATTTCAAAACAAATGACGAAAGTATGTCGAGTAGGCGCAGTATAGCGCATACTCGCGCATCCGCGCGCATTTAGAATTTCGTCTGATGTGTCACGCGACGCTTGGGGGAGGCCTATGTCCAGCAGTGGACGTCTTTCGGCTGATATGATGATGTCACACGATTAGAAAACTTCGCGGGTATGCTCTGCGCTACGCTCCGCCATATGTGCCGGCCCCAAGGCACAAAGTTCGTGCTTATTCGATAATACGAAGATTACCGATGCGCATACCTTATTATCTATACGCACATAGCAAATGTTTAATTATGTGTGTCCCTATTTTCGCTGGCTCTATGGTGTCGACTTACTAAACCTATCTATTTAGTGCCAGAGATATCAATGGATATTTCCGCCATCAAATATGAATCTATTATCGTCCTTCACAGAATTAGGGCCACGTCTACCTACTCATGAGGGTTCTTTGAAAAGGATCTGCCTTTTATAAGCATGACGGGATAATATTCTTTCATTGCTCAACCCGAGTATAATGTTGAGAATTCGTTCGTGGAAAAAATCACGCTGAACGCAGAGAAGTAGCCATTGTTATATTATTACCACTGTAACGACTTACCTTGTTAGCTTCTCACGTACTAAATAATATAAAGTTGGCTGTATTTATCAATCAAGAGCAAGAGTAATAGAGAGGGCTTAACTTGGAGTTTTCCTAAGTTATCTAAGTTATCTAATCTACCTTCTAACTAGTGTAATCTAATCTAACTAATATTATAAATGCGAAAGTTTGAATGGATGGATGTGTAGCGGCTTCAATGCTGCACAAGAAAAACCAACGGATCAAATCTACATGGAAAAAAAAAGAACCGCTAAACCTATCTATCCAACTAGCAGCGAACTACTACGTCGAAATGCTGCATAGCGCAAGCAGAGTTTACCATGCGATTTGAACATGTACATCAGCCCTAATATCAGCTATCGGGCAGTTGCCCGCCAGACACAACAACCGTCTGGTCGGAGGATCCTCCCTTTTCAATGGAGTTTGCGGGACTTTACTCTAAAGATGGATGGACGTTTGTTATTCAATGACGTCAGAAAAGCTAAACGGATCTTGATAAAATTTAGCACATAGGTAGATCATAGTCTAGAATAACACAGGATACTTTTTATCCAGAAATTATGTTTCCTTGGGGTAATTTTCAACATACACGTGGGTGGAGCTGCGGCTAGTCTGTTTAGAAATGAAGAAATCCACAGTCAAAGGCACTTCTAGACGAATTGCGGCCATATGCGGATGCAAATTTATAGATTCACGCGAGCCAATACAGACGAGGTGGTCAATGGTGCCGAAAGGATCTACCGATCGATTCTAATGCCGATGCCGTTGCGCTGCGCCCTATCAAGTAAAGTGCGAAAGTGACAACTACAGCAGAGGCTGATTCACTGGTCAACAAAAAAACACTTTTTGTGTGTAACAAGAATGTTTTTAAATAATTATGTTAAGAACATGTTTTAAAATCATAGAACTGAAATCAGAATTATTGAGACACATACAGTTTTCCTGTAATATGATTTTGAAGTGGAGCTTTGAGGCGAAAACTGAAGTTTTCAGGTGGTTCTAGTACAGGCACATTATCAAGTTAAAGGATTGACTGTGCAGCAGATGGTACGTCAAACTACTCAACTATCCCTTTGTATTCAAAAATCCCAAAAGAAAGCTCACATTTTTATTGTTTTTTTTTTTACTGATCGTGCAGTATTTCTCTTTTGAGTTTTAAAATAATTTCACCATAAATGTAAAGAAACTTGTCAGAATCTTTTGGTCACTTCTTACACATTTAAAAAGAATAAAATAACTCAGTAAACTGAAACAACCAGCTATTTTATCGAAAAACAAAAATCTTAATTTTCAAGCTAAAGGGAAAATGAATAACCCTGATAGTAGTTGTAACACAAAAACTAGACCTAATCAAAGCAAAATAAATATGGTTTCGTGATAAGGGTAGGTAGGTAATTCAAAATTAGTAAGCACATTTCTTGTGGCAAAATCTTGTTGACCAGTGAAACCCACTATGAAAACCTTGACCAAAAGATGATTTGTATTCCGCTATTTTCTTCTTCAAAACTGGACAGATCTATAAAAATTACATATAAAAATTTAGAAGAAGACTATATCTCTGCTTCTAGTATTTTCTATGTTAAAAACGTATCAAATTTGTCTGATAGTCGTTTGAACATGGCGGTAAAACGGGCTGTTTTTTTGGGTTTTTGGATTGTCATAATTCTTTAAGTAATAATGTTTTGGAAAAAAGAAAATAATAGAGGCGTGTACTAATTCAAACCAGATTAAAAAAAAAACATTGCTCTAGCAGCATTATCCACAAAGCAAACAGCGGAATGTGTTTGTATGGAGAGCAGCCCAAGAGTTACCAACTAGTCCCCTCCACCATTGGAATTCAGTTATCAACGACACTTGAAACGTTTTTTTTTTCGTCAATGTTTGACCGGTTGAATGGCGTGCGTACAGTGATAGATAACTATAGTAGTATACCGTCCTATCAGCTAATACAGCAGCTGATAATGTCAACAGCATCACGCTTGGCTAGCCGATTTGTCTAATATGTACGGCACAGTATGGCCTGTGTACACACGTTTGCTTGCTTGTCTTTCACCACACATATAGGTATGAATACAGCTAAAAATCAAATCATTGCTCCATGATGAAATGCTGAACCTATAAGACGCCAAAAACTTTTATTTAACCCATACCGCCCCTTAAATAGGCAGAAACCTACCGAAATTTAGTTTTTCTAGGATTTTTTTTCCTGCGCAATTTCATACCAGTCCTCACGGTACGCATCCAGGCAAATGCGATCATTAAAAACCGGCCAAGTGCGAGTCTGTCTCTCCTACGAAGGGTTTCGTACCATAAACCGAAAAAACTTTTCTTATATGGGAGCCCCCTTTCATTTTTAATTTAATTTAATTTTTTACTAGTTGACCCGCGCAACTTCGTCTCCGCTCCTATTGGTCTAACGATGATTGATTATATATAGCCTTCCTCGATAAATGCGCTATCTAACACTGACATTGTTCAAATCGGACCAGTAGTTCCTGAGATAAGTGCGTTCAAGCAAACAAACAAACTCTTCAGCTTTATATATTAGTTTAGATTGTTATAGCGGCAATAGAAATACACACTCTGTGATACAGTCCGCTGACAATCAAACGGGCGGATAGCGGAGGCTTAGTAATAGGGTTCCGTTGGTTACCTCTGGGTACAGAACCCTAAAAATCATGTAATAAGTACTTTCTGAACTTTATTCCATAAATCTGTATAGACAAGATAAATGACATGTTTCACCCACTAAAATCTTAATCAAAACAACAGGACATGTTCTGACGACACACTCGGGAAGGGAACTAGTGACCCAGCTCAACACCAAACAACTAGAAGTAGTTAAAATTGAAAATGGGACTCTATTGTGGTGAACACACAGTTTAAACTCATTAAACTCGGCCAGTAGGGTCTAACAGAAGTATTAGTAATTCATTTCTCGTTAGCAGTCCACCTCAAGTGCAGTTTATGTGGAAACGGTTGAAACTGCTGAGTTATTCACACTCGATTTTGTATGAACAGTCGGCGTTTAATTTAGATATCCGTTGTGTTTGAGTTTCTAGTGTTTTGCCAGATGGATTGTACTCTACGGGGTGTTTTAGAAGTGCAGTGTTTAAAAAAAATCATTGATTCATTTGTACGTAATCGACTATCGGTATTGAATTTGTAACCTGGCTGCGCCAATTAAAAAAAAAAAAAATACTGTTTTACCATCGCGGCTACGCTAATAATAAAATTCGCGTTACTTTTTGACTATACTAGTAAAAACATGACAAATAGTATGCCAATTCTACTAATTTTCTCAATCCGTCAAAAATGTATGAAAATTGTGGTTTTGGTTTTATATAAAAAAGTTGCTTAAAAAGTAGTGAAATTGGCACTCAGAATGCAAGTCATAAGGGTGACGAAACAAAATTAACATCATTCACGTTATCTAAATAAGTTTTATATTTATACGATTGTGTCTTTCTATTTATCTCTAATGCTGTAAAAGTTTATATACGTTTATTCTTATCAACTTTATTTCCAGTAGTTTTGTCATACTTAGATAAATAAGTATTAACTGTAGAAGACTAGGGAAGATTCCCCGAGATTACAAACAAGGCGCATTTAGAGTTAGATATTGTGTAGGTCAGAGATGACAGAGACAAAGTCTACGATGGAGCGAGCTTACCCAGAAGGAGCCTGTTCACTCTAACTTTGAAGAGATTAGGGTTGTAAGCGTTTGGAAACACAGACGCAGGCAGAGAGTTCCACTCCTTTGCTGTGCGCATTATAAAAGACGTTTGGAAACGCTTAGTGCGAATTATATTTTAATAATGATATTATATAATTATTTCTAAAAGTAAGTTCTTACATGCAATACAGGCAGATGAAACTACCAGCCAATGGGGCTGACAGTTTCATCCAATCTTTCTTAGGGTTCGGAACAAAAAACGGAACCCTTGGGTGTCTGTCTGTCTGTCCGTCTGTCACAGTCAGACTCTGTTATATCCGGATCCACAGGACCGATTCCTTTGAAATTTGATACACATATGGACTTTTGTGACCCAAACACGGACGCGTTACGTAAATCATTAAATTTTTATTGTGGGGTTCAGTTTTCAGGGTCAAACTAGAAAATTTATTGAACAATATCGTGTGACAATATGTGTGTGTGGCTTACTGTGAGGGTTTTAATTGTATTTTTTTTTCATAATTTTACAATAAATGGTTTTTAATTTATTCAAGAAATTGGACGAAAAATGACCATTCTCTCCTTTTATCTCCGAAACTACTGAGCCTAAAAATTTGAAAAAAAATGGAGATAAGTAATAGATTTTTACATATAAAATCCAGGAAAACTATAAGAAGTTTGCAGTGTTAAAATAACATGTTAAAAAAATGAAATTCATTCGGAACCCTTCGCACGCGAGTCAGACTCGCACTTGGCCAGTTTTTTTTTTAATTAATAAAGTAAGTATTGTCAACCTTCACAATATGCCTTTTACTTCCATATCAATATTCTTGGTGCCCAGGTTAAAATTTCTACATTACCAATATTTTCAAGCCTCAAAATAAAACGCAGTGAGCGCGAAAGGCGTCGTCCTAACTGGCTAACGATGGTACGAGTTAACGATGCAATTTTGTCACACGATGAGATTAAACACACGCATTTTTTTAGAGTATCTTAATTGAGCTTGCAAATCACCGTCCGTGAAAAGGAATAATTTTCATCGCGCGACAAAATCACACCGTTAACTCGTATGATCGTTAGCCAATTTGGACGACGTCAAAGCATTGCTCTAGTCACAGCACAATGAGGTGTTTTTCCTTTGACATGTAAAAATCAGAGTCCAAAAACCACTATTTCCCAGAAACACTTTAAAATGATTAAAATTAAAATCACCAGTATCTTTCCTTGCCGGATTAGTGTGCATTTATCCACTGCAATAATAAAATAAATACCCAATAAATAAAAACTTTTATTGCAAAAAAACCAATGATGTCACCGATCGGCAATCCGGGTACTTTTTCGTAAGTAATTTTTGTACCAAACATAGTGCGGTATCAGACGGTATTAATTTTTATCTCGTGCGAAGATTACACGTGCTTTAGATTTCAGTGGTAATGATAACATGCTCTATAGATGAGTTCAGTGGAAATTTTGGTGTTTGATTTGATGAATAACCGGCTAGATTGGGATCTAAAAACTAGTTAGTAGACTATAGAATCGGATTAAGTACCTACTTAGGTACTTAGTGAGCGAATAGTCAATGACACAGGCAGTAGTTTTGATCATTTGAAACAAGAGATTGTTGTTATATTATAATTGTGGAAGCTATGTTTATAAAGATTTTATTATCCTTTCTGCAGATACGAACATAAAATAATTATCTATTTCAAATAAATCATTTAGCACACGCTTCAGCTGAAAAATGGCTATCTCTGACTAATGGCGGCGATCGCGAATGCTTGGTCATTAAATCACTATCGATGGAATTGGAGGAACCTCTAAATTGTGTCGTATTGTAGTCTGTAGGCCACTGATCTCTCTCTGTTATATTATAATTGTGGAAGCTATGTTTATAAAGATTTTATTTATTATCCATTCTGCAAATACGAAGATAAAATGATAATCTATATCAAGTCGTTTTGAAAGAATCTCTGCTTTGGTCAAGACACTTACAACTACTATCTATACTTTTGCTTAATATTATAAAGAGGTAAAGATTATGAGGTTATAGGGGTAATCTCTCCCTGCCAGGGTTGCTGAATTTGTTTGGAAGGGCATTAGGAGGAACACGGTTGGGTTGTAGTCAGGAAAAGTCTGACACTCCCTTCTACTCCGCCCAGAGCGGGAGGAGTCCTAAATTTGATGATTTTCCATCTCTCTGGATCTACTGAACCAATTTTGAATATTATTTTACCAATAGAAAGCTACGTTATTTGTGAGTGTCATAGGCTATATATTAACCCGAAAAATACCGCCCAACGAAGTGGGGTCAGCTAGTTTCTAATAAACAAAATCATAGATTACATGGTGTTACAATATGTCAATCAAACTTCACCAATCCTACCTTTATCTAGATTAAAGCTACTGTAACTTAAGCCACACCTAATAAAATATCCCCCGACGATACCATATGATATTTGTACACAATTAAGCTGTCAGCGATTAATTAATAATTAATTAATACTCTAGGGAGTTAGTGAAGTAAACCCGTTGGGTAAATAAGTAAACAGGCCTTCAACCACAAACGGTGTAGGTACAGAACGACGTAACTTAGAAGTTCCATTGTTAAAATTGTGTAAACCCTATCACTTCCGAACTTGAACGATGTTAGCCGACTGAGGAATTTTCGGATTGACAGAACCAGCCGATCTAGATAAAGTAACATTCTATTGGGTAACGATTTTTATACGTACAAAATGTTTGGGATTGATACATCTATACTAATATACACGGTTCGAACAGTTCGTGCTGATGATTTAACTTAAAATGCTTTGTTAAGAAAAGTTATTTACCGCATTTGCTTGAAACTACATAATTATTAAATTTTACTGTCATTCAATCATTGTGTCTAGTGTTTTCCCAACTACTCGTATGTTGGGGTAGGATTTCAGTCTCAGAGAGGGATGACGGAAGTTGCATAAGCTCTCGCGATCCCCGGCGTAGTGGAGAGATGGCACACCGGGGTGGTTATAGTCAGTAAGAGTCTGACAGACTCCTCCGCCCGCCCCAGGGCGGAGAACATCCATGAGAATTTCCTCCCTTAAAAAAAAGGATTCCAGTCTAAGGGATGCATCTGAGTTTTAGTATTGTACGTGGAGTGACTGCCTATCAGTTTCCACAACCAAGTACCTACGTAAATAATTATTTGCGCAGGTACCTACCTGATTAAATAATTATTAACCTCATCAGTTCAAATAGAAGAGAAAAAAAATAGTTGGCTGTAAAGCCGGTTTAAGGACGATAACTTTACGCGATAACGTCTTAAGAAAACAATTGGATTCTTAACAAACAAGCCAAACGCTTAGGCTCTATCGCTTTTTCCGGGCTCTCGCTTGCACGCTCGGCTCAGGCGAACGTAACACTTTTCGTGCGAGCAGCCGGTTCAACGATTTATAAGACGTTATCACGTCAAAAAATGTTTTGTTAAGCACAATAGTTGTTGCACAAAAATACGACATCCTTCATTTTACATAAGAAAACACAATTTCTTGTGTATAATAAAAAATCATTAAAAGTTTATCTATAAATTAATTAATAAGCCTCGCTTCGAACAGCATTTTCTCCCATTAAAAAACTGCAAAGCTTTTGACTGTAAAATAAAAATTTCCCTTTTTTACTTACTTTATAAAAATATATTCAATTCTTTTGCCTCGTTGACACGGATAAAATCTAAGGAGTGAAACAAAAAAGCGTCATGTATTTATTTTTCTGTTCCAACGCGCACAATTTCATTTGCACGGGGGATGAAACAAATGGCGTAATTAGTTTGTGAAGGAAATGAAGTGTAGTTGATTCTATTGTATGGATAGCATGGACATTCCAATTTTATTGAAATTTTTCAGGAACATTTATCGCTTTTCTTCTGGCTCTTCAAGTATTATAGGTTTATGGAACTCTGAATATTACCTAACCATGGTAATCATTGCAATTATTTGATTGAAATTATAAGCCATGTATTTTTACACATTAAACGATCCAAATATTTGGAAAACCAGATTTTTAAATCGGATCTTAAAAATAGGAAACGACCCAATTGGAACCGTGTATGGTGATAACTAGTTTTTACCTGCTGCTTTGCTCGCGTTAAAGTAGCCTGTAACCGTCTCCAGGGTCCAACCTACATAATTATATGTACCAAAAAAACTTTCACAAAATTTCGATTTTGACGACATACTATTTTGACACCGATTTACGAAATTAAAGTTATTTTTTACTTTGTAGTGTTTTTTATTAGGAAGTCGGTTTTATTTTTTGTAAAAAGTTTTTTATATTTCACTTTTTAGTAGTACCCCACACCTAACAACACCACTGGAAAATAACGAACAACAACAAGTAACAATAACAAGTAAACGAATTCCAGCTATTTTGATTTAAAAGCCAAACTTCCTAACCGTTTTTGATAAAATGTATATGGGACTAATCGGGAAGTAATCCTTATCATAAACTAGCTTCTGCCAGCGGCTTCGCCCGCGTGGTCCCTAGGGAACATATTCCCGGGATAAAAAGTAGCCTATGTCCTTTCTCAGGCGCTAGACTATCTCTGTACCAAATTTCATTTAAATCGGTTCAGTAGTTCTGGCGTGAAAGCGCGACAGACAGACAGAGTTACTTTCGCATTTATAATATTAATATTAAACATATTAAATAATATAGTAAGGATGACGGAGTTATGAGCTAACAAACATAAACAAAATACAACCGAATTGAGAACCTCCTCCTTTTTTTGAAGTCGGTTAAAAATGCATCAAAATCGGTTCAGCAATTTAGGCTACAAGCGTGAAAAACAAAGTTATATTGGATTTGAATATATCGATTGTGCTTTCATTGCAATTTAAAAGCCGAGTGTTAGCAAACCAAGTTGTTTACCGAATATCATTATTTATTCGTACTTAAAGTTTCAAGTTTAGATAAAATTCTAAATTATTATATTATAATTTTAATTTTTATATTAGTGTTTTGTCCTCGTAATAAATTGTTACAGCAGGCCACGTCTAACACAGTTTTTTGGAATTATTTGGGTCACCAAGACAGGCTGCGCCTAGTTTGGGACCCGCTGATAACTTGATAAGGGCACTGTTAGTGTAATTCCATACCATTAAATGTAATGTGTAACTGTGTATGTTAAATAAAGCATTATTATTATTATTAAATCCCTTCAGGTTTTTTACCTAAATTTTCTCCGTAGTTTGAAACCAATAAAAATTCACCCAGCCAACTCAAAGTTCGCTAAACTCCCACGAACATTGTAAAAAGAAATTGTACCACAGTCTAATAAGGTAATGGTTCGGTACTTCGACAGCAAACAACCTTATTGGGCATGTTTCAGACGAGGGTACTCGAACACGGCTCGCATCTTAATGAGTTTCCTTATTGAGTACCAATTTGTAGGCCCGCCGTCGGATATTATTATTGGGGTCTTTTTACAGACTAACAAATGGGAAATTTTTGCATACTCGTACGTAACACGTTGGCAATGTTGTATGGAAACAGAGTGCTGGCGTTTCTTAGCTATGTTTTCATTTAAAAAACCGGCCAAGTGCGAGTCGGACTCGCGTGCAAAGGGTTCCGAACGAATATATATATATTTTTTTTATATGTTGCTTTAAAATCATATACTTTTTATAAGTTTTCCTGTAATCTATCGTCGTTATAGAGTTCATCGTTGAGACCCACCATATCAGTGTTTTTTTTTTAAGTTTTAAGCTCAGTAGTTTCGGAGATAAGTGGGGAGAATGGTAAATTTTTATTTATTTATTTAATAACAATTTATGGACACACTAATGTGTGTACATAAATTAAATCATAGAAAGACAAAAAGAAGGAAACAGAAAAATAGGTATAAAGGTAATGCTTATTTCAAAAGAAATCTCTTCCAGCATACCTGCGAAAGGAGAGTTGAATAAAAGATATGTAGACACCGTGTGTAAAAGGTATAAGTACTTACAAATAAAATAATAAACTTTAATATAAGTAAATATTTATTTTAGTAATATTTATGTATTGTAACACATAAATATTATTAAAATATATATTTACTTAGACATACTAAATAATATTATAAGATAAATAATAACACATACTTATATGCAACTATGACGGTAAAGAAAGGTTGTGTTCTTTTACTCTTCTTTTAAAAACTGAAAGAGATTTGCAGTCTCTAATGTCAGGCGGCAGTGAACTGCACAGCCTAACCGCATACATTTTCTTGAATAACTTCGGAATGGATCATTTTAAAACTATAAAAAATATTTTTGAAACCTTTTCGATGAGTCCATTGATTTTATGTCACACGATTCAGTTGGAAAAACTTTTTTTTTTTTTTCTATATATAGGCATACGTTTGACCACTATCGCACCTGATGGTAAGCGATGATGCGGTCGAAGATGGAGCACGTTTGCCAAGAAGCAACCAGCCGGTCGATTCTGTTAACATGTCGAAGTGAGCTATCATTCCATGTAATCAAGATGGAGTATTAGCTCACTTCATGATCACTTCACCCAAGCCTTCACTTCGACATGTTTACAGAATCGACCGGCTGTTCACTCTTGTCTTAAAGACTCCCAGGTTGTATGTGTGGGTGTGTTTTCTATTTTTCCCCCTAAAAGGGATCCCATTTTCTAAATTTATTTATTTTTATTGCACGTCCGTGTTTGGATCATAAAAGGTTAACTAATGTGTACCAAATGTTAACTGAATCGATCTGGTATAGGTCATTTTATTTATGCGACCCTAACAAATGGCAAATGGGAAAAGCCATTTTTGCCACCCCCCATGGGTGGCAAAAATTGTAATTTTTTTTTTTACAATTTTTAGAATAAAATTGTTAAATATTTGGCCATGATGTCTATTGCCTTTTTTTTACGACAAACGGACTCAACCACCTGGAAGTCTTTAAGTCAAGAGTGAATAGGTTACTTCTGGGCACGCGTGCTCCATCTTCGACCACATCGTCGCTTATCATCAGGTGAGACAGTGGTCAAAGGCGTGCCTATCAACAGAAAAAAAAAACTCTCGCATCTTTAGTCACCACATAACAAAACAGAAAAGTCTCCTATTTCCCCGAAAAAACCTGCACACATCGTTAGGTAAGGTCACGCAATTTCACCCGTCCTTACAAAATGGCATCTCGTACTTAACTTTTTCCTACAGATGAACCATTGAACATTGCTCAGGCTCATTAACTTGGGCAATATTCATGAACGGAGCAATAGTTAGGGCGTGTCAAGCAAGTAGATCAGAATGTACGGGCACGCTTCGTTGAACTAAGAGCCTGGTCGAATTGGCCATTCGTGGTTCTGTGAGCTTCTGAGACTAGGGAATCTTAGTCGTGATGCTCATTTAGTTGGGAGATTTGAATTTGGAACTGTCGAAATGTATTTAAATAATGAAGTTTTCTAGAGAGCATTTGTCGGTGCTTCTGTGACGAATGACGAAAAAAGTGGTACCAAAACATTGATATATAAAAAACCCAAGATACACACTCAGCATCTCAAAAATGTCCGCAAAAAACAAGCGCAATATGTATAATTTATTGTGCAACAGTCTCGCATCGCTCGCCTTACTGAACTGCTTTGTAAAAACAACTTTAAGCGATCCGTTTAAGGTTGAATTTGCAAAAAAATTGTTAATAGTATAACTACACACAACTCACACGTGACACTTGATACATGTCAGTTTTGACGACAGTTTCGAGTGTTGCATTTGTTCGAGACTGTGCATCTTGGGTTTTTTATATATCAATGTACCAAAATCAAATGCGCAAATATCGCATGTGCTTTTGATTTTACCTTTTTTTTTTCGATATCAATTTTTTGCCTTTTTGAGAGGGCAAAGATTGTACTGTTGCAAAGTTTAAAATTTCAAGCACACATAGCGGAATAAAAGCTTATGAGTGATTTTGCTCCGAGACATTTTCTTTCCACTAAAATTATGTCTTTATCTCTGTGGTATAAGTAGTAAAATATGTCGAAAAGTATAAAATTACTAGCTGCCGCCCGTGGCTCCGACCGCGTGAATGTCGAAAATTGTCCCTAGGGATCATACTCCCGGGATAAAAAGTATGTATATAAAAAGTATATCTACCTCTCTGCCAAGTTCCATCAAGATCCGATCAGCCGTTTTGACATGATTGAGTAACAAACATCCACCGTAACATCGAAACTTTCGCATTTATAATGTTAAGTATTAATGTCTTAGTGACTTCGAATCCTTTCAAGAACACCGTCTACTCCGTATGCAAAGTTTCAACAAAATCCTTACGAGGCGTGATTGATTAACAAATATCTAAATAGCATAGCATAGCATAGTCGGCCTTATAATGTTCCCACTGTTGGGACTCAGGCCTCCTCTCTAGGAGAGGGAATGGGGCGTAATCCACCACGCGGGCCCAATGCGGGTTGGTGAATGTCACATGTCTTCGAATTTTTGGTTCTAGGACATGCCCGGTTTCCTTACGATGTTTTCCTTCACCGTTTTGAGAGCAGTGGTGATGAAATAAATTACACAAAGTAATGTGCATGGCTGGGTTTGAACCCGCGACCTACAACTCGTAAGTCGAAGCCATTACCACTCGGCCACCACTGCTCTACGCAACACCTAAATATGAACACAATATTAGTCCAGTAAGACAACCAACTGTCCAAGTAAATATGTTCATAAAAGATATATAGATAAAAAAATATTGGGTACAAAAATAGAAAGCAACATACAAAAGCACAAAACTTATGATTTAAGAAAAAAAACTTGTACCAAAACAAATATTTAAAAAAATATACATCAAAAAGAAAAAGAATCTATGACAGAAGTGCCAAACTACCCACTTAAAACATCCATTACAATTTAAAACCTAACAAAACAGTCAGTATTTCCATCAACAAAAAATTCATGATCGATTTCAAGAAGAGTATTTTCGGGATTAAAACTGTACATTCGTAAAATCCCCTTCAATGCCTCTAGCTCACATCAGAATGTTCCAGCACGGCTCGTTGGTCTAAAGGGCTCAACTCGACACATGTCGCTCAATGGTTCTTTTTGACACTGCACTGTGTTCCTGCAGCCCTAGTATTTTTCTGGAATGTTTTCTGTGAGTCAAAGCGAATCTGTGTGTTCTACATACAGACTTATGTAGTTTGTCGATTGATGTTGATTGGAAAACGAGACGGCATTTGGTGGGCAAAAAAAGAAAAACCGACGGTCGAAAAATGGCAGCCATTTCCTTGAAAAAGAAAAAACTTTTAAAACATTTACTTTTTTTACACGAAGCAAGTTGCGCTGACCGCAAGTTTCAACTTTTGCAGGGACTTTAGGCAAAAGTATTAGGCTGACTGTCCACTGGAGCGGAGAGGAGAGGGTCGGTGAAATATTAAACAATGGAATTGCATCAAATCTCTGCTCCGCGTCAGTTACTGAGATTTTATGCAATTTTATAACTCTCCGCCCCGCTTCTCTTCGCTCGAGTGATCAGTCAGCCTAATTATTTAGAACTAGCTGACCCAAGGAACTTCGTCTGTGTCACATTTTTCATTAAACTCCGCTCTTATTAGTCATAGCGTGATGATATAGAGCCTTCCTCGATAAATGGGCTATCCAACACAACGATTTTTTCAATTCGAACCTGTAGTTCCCGAGATAAGCGCGTTCAACCAAACAAACAAACTCTTCAGCTTTAAATATTAATTATAGTATAGATTGTCGCCTGTCGTCACTTTCTATTGGTAGCCAATGCCACTCACTGACACGCTTTTTTGTATCGAAAATGTTTATAATCCTGTATTTAGCAGCGGCTGAAGAGGCGTTTCTTGATCTATGGCTCACCAGGATCATACATTAAGTTAGTAGATTAATTTTTCATCTTTTAATAAAAAAATGAACAAAAAACTCACGCCCCATAACTTCCTCAACTTTTAAACGCCACCCAGTACCTACCTTCCACGCCACAGCGTTCACACAATGGCCATAAACCGTAGCCCATCCACACTGGAACTGGCACATTTGTACACCACGCTGATAATAAAAGTATATAGAACTCGACAAAGGAATATAAATTGGCGGACAGTCATATGTGAATGGCCGTGGTCGGTTGCGGGCAGTGGTTTAAGGGATAAGAGGTAGCGGGTTAGCATAAACCGCTACCTTTATAGAATCTTTTCTCCGCTTTCTCAACAAAAATTTGAACAACATGTCAAAAGACATTAAAGTAGGTACCGGACCTGATACGTTTTAGCCTTGGAATACTCAATTGCGAAACTGGCCCGGCGAAGTAAAAAGGATACTATTATTTTATGTGACTCCCAATGACTAACTTTATGATTGAATTTCGTTTACTTTGTTGAACCTACATTGTTTTTTAACAAAAAAAAGTGTGCCTTTAGAAAACATAGCTTGTCCTCTGTAATAGTAAACATTAACTATACTTTTGTAATGTGCTTGTATTTAATCCGTTAATTTCTTTTTTTTTCAGGTAAGTACGAAGCGAAGTCGAATAACCTAACGTAATGAAGCCCTAACCCACACACCTCGCTTTATTTCTGTCAGGAAATGGGTAAGCAATAACAAATAAACTAAGAAAGTAAATCAACAGGAAATTGCGTAAAGGTAACAAAAATAACATATTCAGAAAATCATTGTTTTCGTCTGGTAACGTCTATTAAAACGAAGATCTATCTGAAGTTCTAGATTTAGTGACATTACGACAGCAATGACACTTGTCAAAAGTCTGAATGTAAGGTATTGATTTTTTGACTTGGTAGCGCATGTCAATCCCAACAATTTTGGCGTATTCATCTATATATCGATAGAATGCCAGCTAGTCTATCATGAGAATCTAAATCGTGAGAAGTTTAGTTTAGGTGGTGAACTTCCACGAAAATTGTTTAAATCGCGGTATCCTATGACTTGAAACACCTGAATTCGTTACAGCTCGTTTTATTGACTGACAATAGTAAAATTGATTGACTGGCCTCCATAGAGAGACCGCGAGTGAAATGTGATCAGTTTTACGTCTTTTATCTATCAGCACTTTTGACCACGGATTTTGTTTGACAATAAGCCTTTTTAGGGTTCCGAAAAAAAGAGGAACCATTATAGGATCACTCGGGTGTCTGTCCATCTGTCACAACCAGTTTACTCCGGATCCACTGGACCGATTCTGTTGAAATTTGGTACACATATGGACTTCTATGACCCAAACACGAACGCGTTACGTAAATTATTACATTTTTAGTATGGGGGTCACTTTTGGGGGTCAAACTAGAAAATTAAAAAAAAAGTTTTTTTGATAATATCGTGTGACATATCAAACGAAAGGGCTTACTGTGAAGGTTTAAATTATATTTTTTTTCATAATTTTAAAATAAATGGTTTTGAAGTTATTCAAGAAATTAGACGAAAAATAACCATTCCCCCCCTTATCTCCGAAACTACTGAGCCTAAAATTTTGAAAAAAATGGAGATAATAGATCTTTACCTAAAGATTACAGGAAAACCTATTAGAAGTCTGTAGTGTTAAAATAACATGTTAAAAAAAGAAATTCGTTCGGAACCCTTTGCACGCGAGTCCGACTCGCACTTGGCCAGTTTTTTTTTAAGGATGGGATATAACTCCTTCCGCTATGTGCGGATTAGAAGGGAGTATCATCTTACTGATAGAAACCCATCCATGTTCCTCCTAATGCCCTTGGCATTCCAGGGCCGCGGTGACTCTTTCGAACAAATTTCGCAACACTGACAGGCACTGGACCTGGCGGGCCCCGTCTACTATGCTGACATCTCTTTAACGATAAGCCTAGCTTTGTTCATTTGGAAGCTTAAATAATTCGGTATTTTTAAGGGAATTTTAATATTTCGCGGACAGGATTATTTTCTCTGAACGATCCTGGATGAAGGGCTTAAACAAAATTATTTTATGTTCATAAAAGCTTCTTTATTTTATTTCTGCGTAAACAAATAACGCCCACGTAGGACGGATGGACAGGAGCACGACTATGAATTAAAAATAAAAATGCTGAAATCGTTCAAAACGTTTGTTTTTATTGTTTAAGTAAGCTTTTTTGTTTGTTTTGCTGTCTCAGTTTCAGAGTATAGTCAGCAAAACAATAGTAAACTAGACTCCACAAATAATAATTTTATTAACTTACATAAAATATCAAATCTTGCAAATAGAATCCCGATAGTCAGACGACCAGGTTGGTTTTGATTCTCTAAGCCCGAAGTCCGTAGTTTTGGCTTTAGTTGCGTGCGTATTCTACTCCGTATCATCTAAGCACTAAGAATGAATGACAACACGATTTGGCAGTTACTGTGAAATCGTGTTGTCATTAATTCTTAATTCGGGTTTGGGACTAATCGTAAGTCCGTAGGTGATACGGAGTAGAATACGCCCGCAACTAAAGCCGAAATTACAGACTTCGTTATTAGAGAGTAGTCCCTATTGCTATGCCAATTAGTATCATGTTCCTCAGTATTGGCCCATCCCATTCCATGCTGCCCCATCTTTGCCCAAGTTTGCGCCGCAAACATAATCATATCGTCACATCTACGCCGTGGTCGACCTTCATGGCGACGTCCTTTTTCAGGCGTCCAGTGAATGGCGATTCACCTACCTGTCCTTCCAAGTACTTTGGTGCAACGTGGCCAACCCCCACTCAAAATTAAAATATTAAATTCAGCTGCATCCTGTTAAAATGGAAGCCAAACACAGTAGCGGCTTTAGAGCCGGGCGACGCGGGCAGCCGCCCGGGGCAAAGGCAACTTCAGGGCGCCGGGACATACAGGGCGCTGCACGTAATTTGAGCAGTAGTGGCTTTAGGGCCGGGCGACGCGGGCGGCCGCCCGGGACATACTGGGCGCTGTGTGCGCTAGCTTATCTTAACCACTTTATTTCAATGCCTTATTCTTTCGATATTAAAAAAGAACTAAAATCAGATATCGAGGATGATTCGTTATGTTCTAAAGTTTTAGGTCTACAACACTATATCGAGGGCATTCAGGCAACACCTATCGAAACCTTAAACTCTAAAAAAAGCTCAATCTTCAAGAATTAAATCCCAACACCTGAGTATAAAAATATAATTGGTGTTGCCTGAATGTCTTCGAGATAGTGTTGCAGACTTAAATTTTTAACTTAATAATAAATAATTATGTTACAAAATTGAAAATATAAAAGGGCGCCAAATGCTTGTCTCGCCCGGGGCGCTTAAATGTTTAAGACCGGCCCTGGCCAAACACAACATATTTGGGAGAATGTTAGGTATAAAATATCAAAATGTCATCAGCAACAAACTTTATTCAACACGTTTCTACATGAAATAAACATTTCTAGAACATCATGTATTATTGATCGTGTTTAATATGCTATCCGGTAACATCGCGTCTGCTGGTACTTAGCATTTAATACGGGAAAGATTTTACACTGCTTCAATGTTTATTTTAGATCAACTAGTCACGAATAAATTAGTCGGGGTAGCCTGATAAAAAAAACGACCGGATAACTTTTACCTCATACCTTTTTCTATACAAATACTAGCTGACCCGCGCAAGTTCGTCTGCGTCATAAAATGTAATTATTTACGACATCACATAATGACATAAGAAACCTCAAAAATAACAGTATTTCTCCACTATTTAATGGATGTTATTATACACATAAACCTTCCTCTTCCATCACTCTATCTATTAAAAAAAACCGCATCAAAGTCCGTTGCGTAGTTTTAAAGATTTAAGCATACATAGGGATATAGGGACAGAGAAAGCGACTTTTTTTATACTATGTAGTGATGTCAAACAGCCATAGGTGTATATGTTCAAGATAAAATAAATCTGACTTTTTTTAATCACCCCTACAAGTGACTATGTACCATAAATGTGCCAAATTTTCTTATCGTTTTTTTCAACTTCATCGACTGTTTACGGAAATTGCTCTGAAACGGTCGGTTAAAATGGCTGAAATCGGCTAGTTTTGATTGTCAATGATTTTGGAACTTGATTTTAATTATTTCAACAGTATTTTTATTCTAACAAATCGTTGTTTTATTATGCCATGAATTATTTGCCATGATTTACTTGTAACCTTGAATGTTAGTATTCAAGGTTACAAGTAAATCCAGTTCTCTCCCCTTCTCTAAACAACCGTTATTTTGAAATAAATTCCAACATTCGCTTTAAGTATCAAGTCCAATGGTTTATTCAAAGGAAGATTACGAGGAAGATTGCGATTAGATTAGGAACTATGCTTTTATAGTATTTCCCATTATATCACGCGTTATAGGGACACGTGTGTCACCAACAAATATAGTATGTAATTCAAGGATGATTTCAAAATAGGAACGGGTTTTTCAAATGGTCTAATTTTTTTAACAGTCAAGGGGAAGTGTCAATTGGCATATGACCTTTAAAGAAACTTTTATTAGAATGGCTGGTGTGTTATGTAAATGTTTAAATTGTTGAGATTTTTTACCTGAATGTGCAACACCAAAAAAGGGTTACGTTAAAATTGACTTATTTTTTGTTAACATACCTTACTTGTACTATTTTTACTACCGTTTAAAAGTATTGTTGAACCCTATACACATTGATATATAAAAGCCCAAGATACACACTCAGCATCTCAAAAACATCCGCAAAAAACAAGCGCACAATATATAATTGTGCGATAGTTTCAAACAGTCTCGCATCGCTCGCCATACTACACTTCTTTGTAAAAACAACTTTAAGCGATCCGTGTAAGGTTGAATTTGCAAAAAATTGTTTACAGTAACTACACACAACTCACACATGACACTTGATACAAGCCAGTTTTTTACGACAGTTTCGAGTGTTGCATTTGTTTGAGACTGTGCAATGTGCATCTTGGGTATTTTATATATCAAGGCATCAAAATTACACTATCGACAACATCATTATTTTGAGTTGTTTATTTTGTCATACTTGTTTATTTTACCATTTTTTAAATCAAGATGAACAGAACAGAACAAAAAAGAACCAGCCAGCTACGTATCCTTTGACTTTGTACTGAACAAGGAATTTGAATAATAAATTCTATAGCGCTGGCTAATAACACTACGTCCACTATAGTTTGAAAATTGAACCACAAAGACTCGTATATTTTTATATTCGTAGCTCGCTTTCAAAAAGTACTGGCCATCTTTTATTTTGTCCTTTTTTTAAAGTTCTGTTGTAATAACCAGTTTTGAAATGAAATACTTTTAGAATGTTATAATTTAATTCGTTGTTCAAACATCTTTTGTAATGGTTAGGGATAAAAATCGTGGTAGAGTGCTCATTCTGTTATTGTCTTTGAACAGAGCTTTTTTGTTTATTTGAGATTGATTTAAACATGAAATGGTAGAAGGTATTTTTTTACTAAATGTGTATTCTTATTATCAATAGTATGATTATTATGGTGGTTAAAATAATGAAGGCGTTTTATTATATAACGTAGACGTACGTTGCACTTACGAGCCTACCTTGCCCCCAAGCTTCCTTTAGTTTTTTTTGCACTCCGTAAATATTAATATATTTTGTAATTATTATTTTTTTTACTTTTGATAAGCACACGTTTGACCACTATCTCACCTAATGGTAAGCGATGATGTGGTCGAAGATGGAGCAAGCTTACCTAGAAGTAACCTATTCACTCTTATGTGAATTAGTCCGTTAGGTAGATTTACAAAAATATTGGTCCCGTATTTTTTCTTTTCTACCGTGAACAAAAAAATTAAGACGATACATTGCGTTGAAAACACGCATGACGTCACTACGATTGTAATATGTTAACCAGCAACGTGATGTTAAATTGATTCAAATAATTAATTAGTGTGTGTGTGTGTGTGTGTGAAATATAGATATCCAAATCCATTTCAAATGAAACCATCATAAAATCCATTTAAGTAATACCCATAGCTACATAATTATTCATATCAATGTTACTTTCACTATTCAAAGGATAATGTATTCGCATAAAATTAGACGTAACGTTACTTCAGTGACCGTTTGTCCGCATTCAACAGTTAGTCATTTACGTGAAATGGGACCGAAATAATATTTCACATAATTTTCCTGGAACTGGCGATGAAAATATCTCATTCTATCATCTTGCTCAATGGCAGAGAAAATAACGGGATGTTCATAATATTTTGAGCGGTGCTGACCTGAAAGATGGTGAGTGAGTGGCCCAAGGTTACAGGTTTTAAACCTCGTTGATACGTGTATTGTGAGTTTTCATTGTACTTATAAAATATATCGTATACACTACTATTTATTTGAAGAGTTCATTCGTTAATGAGCTACTGTTAAAATATCTGGGTAAGCTCATTGCAGGGTCGACTTTGTCTCTGTCACCTCTTACCTAGGCGTTTGCCTTGTGACCCGGTGGTCGTGGGTTCGATTGCCACAGGAAACATACTTTGTAAAGTTGTTTTCAGTTTGGCTAGGACTTTGCAGGCTTGAATCACCTAATTGTGTGATAAAAAGATGGTTCCGTGCTTCGGAAGGCACGTGTAGAACTCTGGAATGCTGGCAGCGAAGGGGTGGACTCGGTCGGTGATACTTGAGACTCAAATTGGATACAATAATTACGTCATTTAATGTTAGACTTTCTACTGACAATAATGTGAGCTACCAAAAAATCTTAATGAGCGACACGCGACCGCGGCCGGTGTCGTTGGCAGACTGGCTTGTAGCGGTGCGCCCTCCGCGCAGGTACCCCGCGCGCGCCGCTCGCTGCTACCGCCGGCTGCGCGCCGTGCCGTATGCGTGTGTGTGCACGCACACATGCAAGGCGTCAACACACGTATAAGCCGGTGGTCCCGGCCGCCAAATAGCATAGGCCCTTGAGGCGGTTTAGAAACTCTGACACTATGGGGTCGTTAGACCTTACTGCCCACACGATAAGAAGACGACCTCTTACCTAGACTAGAGTAAAAAAAAACAGTTGACTATCCAGATCGGAGTAGGTTACATTAGGTAGACATTCCCCACCAATTGGAATTTTTGATCGTGAAGCAGAAGATTTCTTAAAAATTTTAAAATCATCGATAACTCGAAAACCTAATATGGACCCCAAATTTTCGGGGCCAATTTCATTGCAAATCAGCTCTAGTATTACAAGGAAAGCACTTGGAACCAATTTTTCGGCGTCAATTTCGTTTGCATATCAGCTCTAGTATAACCTACTTCAAGGAAAACACTTAATTATTATCAGTCATCCTGTAGAAATCACTAATACGTATCGCGCAAACTCGTTATACAATAAAATCTTTTGCCTCATGCGGAACATTGTTCTGGTATTAAAAAAAACCGGCCAAGTGCGAGTCGGACTCGCACACGAAGGGTTCCGTACTATAAAACTTAATTTTTATTGTTTGTATAGCGACAGTAGAAATGCACAATGTGTAAAAATTTCAACTGTCTCTATTACGGTTTATTTTTTACTATTTACAGGCACGCGTTTGACCACTATCTCACTTGATGGTAAGCGATGATGTGGTCGAAGATAGAGCACGCTTGCCTAGAAATAACCTATTCACTCTTGTCTTAAAGACTCCCAGGTTGTAGCTATCAGGAAACACAGACTCCGGTTTTTGAGATACAGCCCACTGGCAGACAGACGGATGGACGGACGTACGGATTGATGGACGGACGGACGGACAGCGGAGGCTTAGTAATAGGGTTCGGTTGGTTAACCTTTGGGTACGGAACCCTACAAAATGTTTTTGTAAATAATTTTTGAAGTGAAAACTTCTTTAGCGGCGTTGAGCACTTTTTCTGTAATGGGTATAAAATCTTAAACTCGCGTCAGGACACGTGACCTGATCGAAAAAGCGTAAGACGGACTCGCGTCAGGGTCACGTGATGCTGATCGAAAAAGCGTAAGATCGAGGGGAAGGGAGAGGAACTAGTATCTCCCACTCTTTCTACCGTGCCTGAGTGTGCTGCTCCGCTTAGGCGGCACAGGGCGCTTGCGCGAATGTCCGTCTGTGTTTATGTACAGCGTGCCACGCGTATCCAAGGATACGAAATTACGGAATTACGAAATTATGGATGAAAGTTGATTTTTCTAAGAGATAAAAATTAATGTAATATATAAATAAATAACGATATAATATTATGAATAATAACATGTAAATTGTCATATTTGTGTACGATAGCGCAATAAATAAACATTGTATTCTACCTCATAAATGATAGTATTTTTGTACTTATAATTAAACACAACGTTAATACTAAAGTTTTCACTTCTGCCGGCACTCCCGGAGTGCTACCGGTGTTTTTTTTTTGCTGTCGATAGGCATAACCAAAATGACGTAAAACAATACGCGTAATTCCACAAAGAACCGTTAATGGTAAAATCATTTCTTAGTTTACAGCTTCCAGTTTAATCTCTTTTTCCTTTAGGAGACTTAATTCATAATAAAAACATGACAGTGTTCCTTTTATAAGTGAGCCTATTTTTAAAAACTTTTCGACAAAAATAATGTCTAAAACAAAAGACAAGAAAATCTTTTTAAAGATTTTAGGTTATTTAAGAATTTATAAAGATTCTTCGAAACGGTAATGGTATTGTTGAACGAAGACTTTATTATGAATTATTAATAGATCATTTTGAAACTGGTTGGAATTGGAGTTTGTCTGTCCGTCTGTCACAGCCAGTTTTCTCCGGATCCACTGGACTGATTTGGTTGAAATTTGGTACACATATGGACTTCTGTGACCTAAACACGGACGCGTGACGTAAATCATTAAATTTTTAGTATGGGGGTCACTTTTGGGGGTCAAACTAACTAATTTAAAAAAAGTTTTTTGAACAATATCGTGTGACATATCAAATAAAAGGGCTTACAATGAGGTCTTAATTTTATTTTTTTCATAATTTTAAAATAAATTGTTTTGAAGTTATTCAAGAAATTAGACGAAAAAAGACCATTCCCCACCCTTATTTCCGAAACTACTGAGCCTGAAATTTTGAAAAAAATAAGATAATAGATCTTTACCTAAAGATTACAGGCAAATGTATAAAAAGTGTATAGTGTAAAAATAACATGTTAAAAAAATCGTTCGGAACCCTTTGCCCGCGAGTCCGACTCGCACTTGGCCAGTTCTTATATGGCAAAACAACGTTTGCCGAGTCAGCTATAGTCTGTTTTTAATCACGGAGACTAAATTGGAAAATTCAAATGGCAAACTGACATATATTTCAATAACATAGTCAGTTTTGACATTTGCACTTGTCAATTTATAAATAAGGCATTGATCACGTGTCTTACTTATGTCGCGGCCACACATAACCACAAAGTAAATGTTGTTTTGTCAGTGGTGTGACCGCAACAGAAACGGCGATAATGTCCGACCCTGACATGGGCCTGCTCATTATCATCATTTTCAATTGTATTTGCTTTGTTTGTTTATTTAAAATTTGTGCGTCTGTTTGGGCTGTTAAACCATTTATCTTTCTTTCTTTTCTTCTACGTGACATTTCGCTAGCGTTTGTCTATTCCACACATTTTTGACGTTTTTTAAATCACCTTCACTATGCTATAGTAGTACCCAACTGATATGGCTTACCGATGTACCTGCGCAGAAGATGAATTTTCAAAGCGCGGGAAATGCTATTGACCAATCGGCACGCTCTACGCAACGCGCTTTTTTTTCCTGCACCGCTATTGGTCGGCAGCTGCCGCCATGTTAGCGCGCGCCGCGTGGCATGCAAGTGAGACGGAACTAACAGCTGCAGTGTATTATGAACCTTATAGTAGTGATCTAAAGTTGATTGTAAGTTTGCTTTCTTTCGTAAATCTTCGAGGCCATACTTTCTTTTCTGTGCGAACGAAGATTCACGACGCGCCTTATCAGGTGGGTACCACTGTACCGTTAACAGAATGTAACTTGCTTAGAGCTTCATGAAACATATTTTTCTATCACTTATGTTGAATTTTAATTTTTTGCAAATATTTCAGAGGATACTGAGGAGGATACAGAGGGTACTAAGGACTAAGATTAACTTCCATAAAGTAAAAGTCAAAAACGTTTATTTTAATTAGGCCATTAAACGGTACTTTTGAACGTCATAATTTACATTTAAAATAATGTAGTGTCTCGGCTGTCAATTCGGAAAGGTAGATTCTTATGGAGAAGAACGGACAAGAAACTCCATAGTTACTCTTTTCAAATAAATGTTTTACAATATGATCTGGTACACAAAAATTTTGTTAATATACGTGAGGACCATGCACCTGGAGAATGCAGAGGTAGACTTATTCATTTTGTAAATAAGTACACGGTATTCACATATTAAACTTGCAATAAATACCCGGGCCGCCCGGCATGAGACAAAAGGCCGGCCACACGCCAGATGGTCTGACAAGATTGTGGAAGCAGCAGGTCAGGATTGGCTAAACATAGCTAAAAAAAAGAAAAGTGGCTGTCTTTGGAGGAGGCTTTTACCCATACAAAGTCTAAATTAAGTATATTTTTTTTACAATTTACAGGCGCGCCTTTGACCACTATCTCACCTGATGGTAAGCGATGATGTGGTCGAAGATGAAGCACGCTTGCCTAGAAGTAACCTATTCACTCTTGACTTAAAGAATCCCAGGTTGTATCTATCAGGAAACACAGACTCCGGCAGGGGATTCCACTCCTTAGCTATACGCACTATGATTGTGTTCCCTAAACGTTTTGAGTCGAGTCGAGTTTATTTAGGTAAGTTCACATTTGTATGAAATTAAATAAAGCTTTATTATTATTATAATTCACATATTTACAAATATTGGACACACAATGCAACCACCTCAGAAATCGTGTCAAAAATGCTATGTCAAAGCAAACATACTACCTACAAACAACTGATTTTTTTCTGTACGTACAATAGATACACAGACTTTGGTTACATTCGAAACAGACATGCTGAAAGCTTTTTGTGTCATAGTACTTACATTTGGAGATAGCATTTCACCGACATTCGTTCACTCCATATCGAAACGTATGTAAATATTTACAATGAAACATTCCCGATAATAAATAACATTTAGGTGAACAAGGTTGTCCTTGTCAACCTATTTAAATAAATATCTTAAATGTCTCCTATCTAAATAATTGACAAAGATAGGTACCTATTCAATCGGTGTCTTTACAGACACTTTCAGGTCCCACTTAGCTACAAGAAAGTTTATAAAGGATCCACTACAATTCATTTTAGTCACGACCCAAACTGAAATTAGAGTCAACCAAAAGGGCTGTGGTTTCGCTACATTTCCCATCGACGCTTTTAGCTCTTCTAAAAGCATTACAAATCTGGTTATACCCACTAGTTTAATTACAAAGATTTCGCCTTAAATATTCCTGGGGCGAACAACGGGTTAATTTTTAATCGCCCAGTCGAATTAACCCTTGTCCAAGACGGGCCTCGGCCTTTATAAAACGGCACTGAAGAATAATTTGTCGTCCGCTTTTCCTACTTTCGTCTGAAAAATTATACAGCCACTCCGTTGTTGGAGAAAGAACCTTGAGACAAAGGAGTATGGTTATATTTCTCTTGTGATAAAATTTCAGTCGTAAGTTATTCAACGTCCGAGTTTATTGTTTCATAATTTCCTCGCGAACGCTCCGTAAGATGTTATTTGCAGTTTTTTTTTCTCAATTTATGACATTATGGTGTTATAAATGTTAAAGGACTGGAAGACGGACGCCGGGAGATTTTGTGATTATTTTTACTGACATTGTTCGTAATAAACTGTGCTCTTTTCATAAAGAGTCGGTTTTTTCTTGTCTTGAGATGCTATGATTTTGTGGGATTGTATGTTACACTACCACTAGAAAGTATTTGGCCACTTGTATTTTGTTAGAGAGAGTACCAAGGTTACCAACATAGCTCGAAATATCGCCAAATTAAAGTGGTAGTGGGCAAGCCACATTGCTCGCAGAACAGATGGTCGATGGGGCCGAAAGTTCTAGAGTGGTGACCGCGTACCGGAAAACGCAACCTTGGAAGGCCTCCCACACGGTGGACCGATGGCCTGGAGAAGGTCGCGGGTAGCCGATGGATACGAGACGCACAGGATCGGTTGTTGTGGCGATGCATGGAAGAGGCCTATATCCAGCAGCAGACGTCTTATAGCTGATATGATGATGGTGATAATGATCATTTTGTAAGATCTGTTAGCTTATAACTTACATAGAACATTGTATGTTTAGTTTCAGCAATAAAAGCTCTTTATTATTATATTGTGAGATCAATGTTCTGTGAAGCCGTGAATAAAACAAAGTTGGACAGATATATAGATTATTTTAAATTTTAAAAACAGCACTGTTGTCACATGTAAGGAATTGCTAGTAAGTACAGTCCACTGTTAGGCAGCACAGCACTGACGACCTATTGCCGTGTAGGTACTGCTACATTGGAACACAACAATGAAAATTATGATCCTACCTTTTGTAAAAACTTCATAAATCACAAAATATGTGATTCTGTCCGTCTTCAATTACCATAGCAAGGTGTCAAGGTTATTTGTAAGACAGTAGCTCATAAAGTTCATGTTTCGTCGCCATAAAGAATAATGATGAGTTGTGGGTGACATCAGGCCCTTTGAAATCATGGGGTTGGCATAAAAATGCTTGGAAAGTACCGTTATATTAAAGTGTGCATCATAGAATTGCTTATGTAGGTATGGTAAGGTTTGGATACATATATTATTTTGACATATATTATCTTTACTATAATATTATAAAGCTGAAGATTTTGTTTGTTTGAACGCGCTAATCTCAGGAAGTACTGGTTCGAATTGAAAAATTATTTTTATGCTGGATAGCCTATTTATCCAGGAAGGTTATAGGATAATATCACGCTACGACCGACAGGAGTGGAGCATTAATGAAAAATGTGACGCAAATAAAATTGCCAGCTTGTAATCTGCTATAATAATACCAGCCCATAATTACTTTACTACACAGTAAAGCCCTTTTTTGGGTTCCGAATAAAAAACGGAACCCTTATAGGATCACTCGGGTGTCTGTCTGTCTGTCTGCCTGTCTGTCTGTCCGTCCGTCTGTCACAGCCAGATTTCTCCGGATCCATTTTACTGATTCTGTTGAAATTTGGTACACATATGGACTTTTGTAACCCAAACACGGACGCGTTACGTAAATTATTAAATTTTTAGTATGGGGGTGACTTTTGGGGGTCAAACTAGAAAATATCAAAAAAAGGTTTTTTTAACAATATCGTGTGACATATCAAATAAAAGGGCTTACTGTGATGGTCTTAATTATATTTTTTTCATAATTTTAAAATATTTTTTTTTGAAGTTATTAAAGAAATTAGACAAAAAATTACCATTCCCCGCTTATCTCCGAAACTACTGAGCATAAAATTTTGAAAATAAATAGAGGATCTTTACCTATAGATTACATGAAAACCTATTAGAAGT
This sequence comes from Lacanobia wlatinum, assembly GCA_947578705.1. Classification (NCBI taxonomy): domain Eukaryota; kingdom Metazoa; phylum Arthropoda; class Insecta; order Lepidoptera; family Noctuidae; genus Lacanobia; species Lacanobia wlatinum. The sequence goes on from OX388039.1 coordinate 22,529,514, forward strand.
CTATAGTGTTAAAATACATGTTAAAAAATAAAATTCGTCCGGAACCCTTTGCACGCGAGTTCGACTGGCACTTGGCCAGTTTTTATATACATAGAAGGTTCATTTAGAGATACGAACATTCTTAAGTCCGATTGGCGATTCAAGACTTCACATTTCGATATTATAAATATTTTTATTATGTTTCATATTCAGAGTGAATTTTTGAAGTCTGCTTGGATGGCCAAATCCCAAATTATGAGGAATATCGAAAAATATGTACAGGAGTCTCGAGCCTGATTTTATTATAGCTAAAACTGCATTATTGGAGTAAGTAAAAATCTGTATTCCTAGCCAGGAATAGAACAAGTTGATTTAAAATAGACGTACTCTGTATTATTATACCATCTGAAAGTGTATAAGTAGCTGTATTTAATTTCAGGGCGAATTGTCTAAACTATAAATCTTTTAAGTATTAGATCTAATTGAGGAAATTAATAACACACTACAATACTAATTGCTTCACACTTCAGATATCCTTAATTGATTGTGCCCGTGGTTTTTTTCAGAAATGTCGGAAAAGTCTCGGAAATTTTAGACCATGGTAGGTTACATGACAACGTTCCAAAATTTCCGAGACTACTTTAAGTATTTTTTGATATTCTTCCTATTTTCGGATTTAGTCATCAACGACTGCTTGAAAAAAACACCCTGGTTATAAGGTCCTATTAAAATATAGGTATGGACAAACTTTTAGAAATTATTCAGATCACCAAAATAAGGATAATCGTAAAAAAACCATAATGGATGTGTTTATTCTAGTGTGCTGGCAATTTATTACTTTAGGTCAAAAAAAATAGATAAAAATAACTTTAACTTCGGAAGTCGGTGTTTTTATTATTATTATTATTTATTTGTTCATCAAATTAGAAGATCCATTATGGTTAGTAACAGTATGAACTTATTACTTATGTTAGTAGGAAAAATTATTCGAATAATACTGTCAATTGAAAATTTTGAATAATAATGTCAGTTGAATTTGAATAATAATGTCAATTGAAAAAATAATTCTCATAATAATGTCAAAGTAAAATCAAAAAATAAATTTCTTTCGTTTTTTGACACTTACTTCTGATCCGAAATTAAAGTTATTTTTTACTTTGTAGTGTTTTTTTTTTATTTGGAAGTCGGATTATTTTTTTATTTAACAATTTATGTACACACATTACATAAAAAGATAAAAAGAAGGAAACAGAAAAATAGGTACAAAGGTAATGCTTATTTCAAAAGCAATCTCTTCCAGCATACCTGCGAAAGGAGAGTTGTATAAAAGATGTGTAGACACCGTGTGTAAAAGGTACTTACAAATAAAACAATAAACTTTAAAATAACATACAATCATCATCATCATCATCATCATAACAGCCGAAAGACGTCCACTGCTGGACATAGGCCTCCCCCGATAGGGGGTTTGCCATAATCGCCACGCTTGGCAGGCGGGTTGGCGATCGCAGTTGCGTTTTACAGAGAACGCTGCTGCCCATTCTCTGGTGAGTCCCTTAGTCGCCTCTTACGACACCCACGGGAACATAACATACAATACATAAATATTACTAAAATAAATATATACTAATACATACTAAATAATATTATAAGATAAATGATAACACATGTTCTTTCACTGTTCTTTTAAAAACTGAAAGAGATTAGATGAGATGTATTTTTTGTAAAAGTTTTTTATTTTTCACTTTTTAGTACTTAGTACCCCACACCTAAAATAACACCACTGGATTTTTCCAGTAGTGTTGTAAGGTGTGGGACTAAGAAAGCAGCAGGACGCAGGAAAGCAAAATACGCAATTTCGTTTACTTGGATGTCAAAAACCGTCATCCAAGTAAACGAGTTCCAGCTATTTTGATTTAAAAGCCAAACTTCCTAACTGATTTTGATATAATTTCTATGGGAATAATCGAGAAGTATACTTAAAGGATAAAACAAGATTTCTTCAAATCGGTTCAAAAATGATGGAGTTATGAGGTAACAAACATAAAAAAATACAACCGAATTGAGAACCTCCTTTTTTTGAAGACTTTTTTAGGAGAAAAAATCACTTTAATTAGTGTTTTATTCATTGGAAATATTTGGTTAGACGTACTGAACGACTGTGTTAGAATTGTCCATCTATCTTAATAGGACCTTAACATATTGGATCTGCTTCTTCTTATCGTGTGGGCAGTAAGGTCCAACGACCCCACACACCCTAGTGTCAGAGTTTCTAAACCACCTCAAGAGCCTCTGACATGGTTTATTTGACGATCGCCATTTGGCAGCCGAGACCCCTGGCTTATAAGTGCCTTCCGAAGCTCGAAATCATCTTTTTTTATCAGACAATCAGGTGATTCAAGCCTGCAAAGTCATAGCCAAACTGGAAATAACTTCACAAGGTACGCTTCCCTTGGGAATCGAACCCACGACCACCAGGTCACAAGGCAAACGCCTAAACCACTCGACCACGGAGACAATTAAGAGGACATGATGGCGGCGAGAATTTGTATGTAAAAAGACAAAATTCGAGGTTTGGCTCTCGACTGTTTTCTCCTCCAATTTTGGACCGATATAAGAGATATTTCACAAACTGAATAAAAAGGAGGTATACTGTGTCTTTATGATTTCTTTTTTTGTTTAATAGTTGCCAAATTTGTACACTAGGGCTCTGTTGACAGCGATTTATCGGACAATTTTGAGCATTTTGTGAGAGTTTTAGTGCTTATACGGTTAATAAATCATCAAAAAGGAAAAAATCAGGACACAGCATATATCCTTCTTATTCTTTTTGTGAAATATCTCTTATATCGGTCCAATATTGGAGGAGAAAATAGTCGAGAGCCAAACCTCAAATTATAACTTTTTACATACAACGTCTCGGCGCCAGCATTTCCTCTTAATTTATTGGATACAAAGTTAGCAGTAACTTTTTATCCAATAAACACAAGGTAAATATAGATTTATACCATTCATTTGATTTTAAACCAACTTTTCAGTAGACAAAACAACAAACAATGGCTCCGTTCGTGAAATAACTGTGTAATTCAATGAAACCTACGTCAGTAATAAAAGTATTTTATGTACCGACAACACAGTATTTATTCGACCAATGTGTCAATCACTCGGTAGATTCATCAGTTTCAATACATTAGTATGGTAGACGCGTGATAAACTTGCAATAAAGTACATTCAATTTTCCCGCCGTATGGTGTCGGCCGGTGCCGTATGGTGCCATAAAAGAATAACACCATCCCATCACTTCCCGTAGGTGTCGTAAGAGGCGACTAAGGGACTCGCCGGAGAATGGGCATCAGCGTTCTCTGTAAAAATCAACATCATACACTGCGATCGCCAAATCGCCTGCAAAGCGTGGCGATTATGGCAACCCCTCCCCCCCTTTTGGAGGAGGCCTATATCCAGCAGTGGACGTCTTTCGGCTGATATGATAATGATGATTAATTTTCCCTATTATCCCTTCGTAGATACCCGAACAATAATAATGACCCGTTTTTCATTACTAGACAACGTAAAGGTTCACGATATTATTTGATACTAGCTTCTGCCAGCGGCTTCGCCCGCGTGGTCCCTAGGGAACATACTCCCGGGATAAAAAGTAGTCTATGTCCTTTCTCAGGCCCCAGACTATCTGTTTACCAAATTTCATTTAAATCGGTTCAGTAGTTTTGGCGTGAAAGCGCGACAGACAGACAGACAGAGTTACTTTCGCATTTATAATATTAGTAAGGATTTATATATATATAATATTATACTAAATATATATAATATAAATATAGTAATGATTAAGAATTTCAATAAATTTATGTGGGCCAATGCCTGTTACTGCACATTTATCTGGCGTGTTAGACGCCAGATGAATGTGCGATAGTACTACTACACTGCCGTGCGTTTTCTAATGAATAGATACCTAAGCTTTTTTTTTGTTTTTACTACTACTACGAATATGTAAATCTAAGTTTTTTGATAAGAGACACCCGAAACATTTATACAACTCGTGAATTCTTGTTTCGTTTTTGACCATGTTGGATGATAAATCAAAAAAATAAACAAAGACTCTTCTTTTGGTGCATGTCGAAAATCACTTTCAGTCTCGTGAAAACAACAAAAAAATAAAAGCGTATACTTTTTTAACAATACTTTAAGAAATTGCTTACAATTTTCATTACTGCTCCGCTCCTATTGGTCTTAGCGTGATGATATATAGCCTATAGCCTTCCTCGATAAATGGGCTATCTAACACTGAAAGAATTTTTCAAATAAGCCAAGTATTTCCTGAGATTAGCGCGTTCAAGCAAACAAACAAACAAACTCTTTAGCTTTATATTAGTACTAGCTGACCTGCGCAAATTCGCCTGCGGCACAATTTTCATTACTGCTCCGCTTCTATTGGTCTTAGCGTGATGATATATAGCCTATAGCCTTCCTCGATAAATGGGCTATATAACACTGAAAGAATTTTTCAAATCGGACCTGCAGTTCCTGAGATTAGCGCGTTCAAGCCAACAAACAAACTTGAAGAGTTTAATATATTAGTATAGGTACAGATAATAAAATAAAACCGGTTCTTTTTAACTTTACAATAACCCATTTCCTTATTTCAAGCCAGATTAACTCTTTACTCATTCGACCAACATATCAATTACTCGATAGATTTATCCTTTTCATTAAATTGCTACACCGCCGTGCACTGAAACGAAACATTAACGTTTTTATTGATTTTTTTGTTGTAAAACACAGGTTTATGTCTGAGCTGTCATTCTGTGTCGGATGCCGTTAAGATTTTCCCTTTTTTTTGTACTGAAGTACTTAATGATAAAAAGTGTGGCTGAATTCAGTGGCGTTTTAACGTCAAATATCAAGCGTAATAATAATACATTTTTACGACGCAATTTTTAAGTGGATAACTTTTTACGATTAAAAAGTTTATCATAGGCTGCTTAACTGGCGTTTTAATTTATGCTTTTTCCTTCTCGGTATAATTATATATTCGGTGGGAGAAAACGATATTTTGGTTTTCAATTTCCGCAGAGCGAACACCACCGCCCGCCGAGGCGTAAAACGAAAATATAAATGATTAATTTAAATATCAGTAGGTAAATAAATTATATTTACGTGAAAGAAAATGTAAACCTGATTGGTAACTGATTTGCCAGTATTTGCTTGTTAATGTTTCTACCAGATATTTTTATTAAATCATGCTCTCTTTCTTAGGTACCTACCTACTTTGTCGGTCGTTTTTCAAAGTTTTTTTTTTTAATCAAAGGCACGAACAGGAAGAGTTTAATTACATTATTTTTGTATTATTTAACACACAAAGTAATTTTTTATCGCAGTACAACTTGGATATTATCTACATCCAGTCTTGAATTGTAACCATATTTTCATATCAATATCAGCAGTATTTAGTCTCTCCATACAAAGCACCGATTTACCACATAAATCGTAGTAATTCCAACACGTAAAACTACAATTCCATTCACAGGATTTGTTTTCACAGAAAATCTGTGTACGTTATTTTGTTCGCCATTTTATTTCGTGCAATAATCCCAGTTGAGATTTATTCGACAACAGTAAAGTTAACTTTAGGTTAGGTTGGCCTTGACAATTGGTGGATAGAAGTGACAACTGAATAAAGGAAAATACTCGAAGTTTCGCAGAAGTAGAAATGTTTAATTTGCATAATAAATCTGAATATGATGAGATCACAACTCTAAATCTCATCCAAATTTATTCAAACATACAGAGCTAAGCTACTTTCCCGCGACTTTACACACGCATGTCCATTTCCGATAGGAATTTCGAGAAATCCTCTCTTTCCTACATTCCCCAAGGAATGCAATTACATGCCAAATTTCAACTTTCTATGACTAGCAGTTTCGGCTGTGCGTTGTCTGTCATTCACTCATCAGTAACAGAAGAATTTTATATTTGTATATTTTTTTTTTATTTCATTGATACAGAATGAATGAGATGCAGACACAAGCACATCGTAAAGTAATAGAAGAATAAATCACGGTGATGACTGGTCATTACGTATTGAAACGTCACTAATACAAACTACGTGGAATCGATGTGAACTATACTAAAAATAGTCAAAAAAAATAAGTAGGACCGAAATCTTATTCCTATTGTACCTGCAGGTAGCAAAAGGTATTGTTAGATTCGAAACTAAAACTAAAGCCATCTGTTGGCATTTATTAATTCGTCAATATGCCAGCAAAACAAGCAAGCCGTATTAATAAGGGCTCAACAAATTGCGTCTTACTTGGAGCACTTTATTGGAGAATTTCTCCAATTGTAGCTCAACAAAAGCTACTTGAAATCTGCAGGACTTATTGTTTCGAGTGACTAAAATTCTTGAAATTCCAGCTTCATTTGCAATAGTCTAGCTCCTCTAAAATTATTTCGTTTTAATAATATTTACATTGTTTTAGTATCGTTTTTATTTACGACGCCATCAATTGTTTTAAATTACGATTTATGTAAACATTGGGGTGATTCATTGGATCATTTTGTGTGTTTGGATAGACTACACATTTTTTAGACGTTATCAAAATATAATAAATTTAATGTGATGTGATGAAACGTAAATATTATTCTTTTTTTATCAATTTGTTGATCTTTTTGTAATTTTTTTAATGAGTTGGTGAGATTTTATTTGATAGTTTATTAATTTTACGATATCATGCTCAAGCTTATTACCTAGGATACATTAAAATGTGCAATTAAGCTGTGTCTTATCAAGTCTAGATATGAATCAAAATTATTATTATAAACACCGAATCATTTCTGCTAAATCATAAAAATTAAACAACTCTTCCAAGTATCTGCATAATTAAAACATAATTCTTCTTCAGTTATTTTGTACTACGAGTGAAAATAAAGCTTAGCTCAAAAATCGAAAGTTTCTTGATAATGTAAAATATTTGTTGTCTTAATATTTTTGAAACTCAACCATTTTACATATTTTGTTTAAGTATGAAGAATGCATGGTTGTTGATTTTGTTGAATAAAGTCTACGTTCATACCGCTACTTTTAAAGGGGTTGAGTAATACAGCAAATACTGAATTCACAATGACTGGGAAGTATGCTAAAAAATGTGAAATGTTAAACCATTAAACGCGTAACATTTTCATGCTTTCAATTCAATTACAAAGTACGAAAAGAAAACATAGGTCATTGTAAATTGGCCACAAGTGTACTTGGTCATTACAAAATCTTACTTAAACGGGTGGGTGGAAGACCCATTAATTTTGTGTAAATTGGTCACATTTCTTTTTTGTTTAAAAGCTCTGATCGGTCCAGGACAAAAGAAAATATTTTAACAAAAATATGTACAGATTTTTATGTCCAAATTGAAATAAGTAGCATTTTTAATATTACATTGTAATAACACTATTTTCAAAAGTAATTTACAACTCACGATCCAAAAATCAAATACAAGCAAAACTGGCTTTTTGTCAAAACGGAGTTCGTTATTTAAAAATCCACACAAATTAAAATGGCGTCTATCGTGTGACGTCACAGCACAATTCAGTTGTACGGTACAGCGTCTGATATTGACACGTTTTATACATGGGCGGACATTTTTTATGGAAATCTATCTCCACTCCTATTCATTTGATTATGATTGCGACATTTATGTTGTTAGATGAATCTTCTGTGACGCCGTAAAAGCATGTGGTTTTATTATCAGACACATGGTCGATTATCTGGTCTGATGACAACAGATTTTTATGGGTGTATTGTTTGATTAAGTACAATATTTGTGTACGTTTTCATTTTCTTTTAGATCTTTTCAGCTTCATAAGTGAGGTCAAACGTCTTTTTTTTTCTGTTGGCAGCATTTTTAATGGTCCAAGAGGTAGGTACATCGTTGCTGCTGCTGCATCGTATTTCATGGCTATACAATCTGTAACAGAATAAACACAATACATCTTAATGGGTCATTGAACTCATCATTATGAACAACTTTCACTATGGGACCAACACTGAAATCGTGAAAATAAAATCGACTCTCCCATACATTTATGTGCGCATAACTTGACAAAATGTACTGAACAGCTGTTTTTTTTTCGCGATTTCGGGCTTGATCCCATAGTAAAAATTGTTAATAATGATGATTACAATGACCCCTTAAGAGGTATTGCTTTTATTCTGTTACACGTTGTATATTATGTAGGCATAAGTCTAGGTTTTTACTGTATTCTATCCACAACAGCCAAGACAATAAAAAAAAACCACGAATTTAAAACAAATTTTGTGACGACATTGATAAGTTTTGTAGGTAGGATGTAAAAGCGGATGCAATATACAAATTACGTTATAATTTAATAATTCAAAATGCAGCTTAATGCAAGGAATTATTTGAAAGCTTTCCACGAATGTTCTATTGTCGTTGGCAACAGGAATACCATAACTAAAGCCGTATAACATACAGGTATTTAATATTTGACGAAGTTACTAATCATAGCCAAAGTTTTGTCGAATACGAGAACTTATTCATCGAAAATTATGCTACAGAAAGGCACTTAGGGATAAAAAGTACCTTCTCTTTCGCTAAAACGTATCGGATTAAAAAAAGAAGTTGTTTCATTTAATTAAGCTTTTGAACTCGTTCAGAATATGTTTATGATTTTATTCACACCATAGACAACTATTGAACTGTGTTCGGTTTTGTCTGTGGTGTGGCCAGTGCCTCGTGGTGGGTTATGTCCGGTCCTGACATAGTTTATATTGTAAATGGTTTTAGTTTTTAGTTTGTAACTGCTTTTATTTAATTTGTTGATTTTGTGCGTCATTTCTGGCGGAATTAAAAGTATTTTCTTTCTTTCTTTCTTTTATTATTATAGGCGCCACGGTTGGCGCAGTGGTTGAGCGATCGGCTGCTGCGCCGTGTGTCGCGGGTTCGATTCCCGCACGGAACAAATATTTGTTTGGTCAACAGATAATTGTTCCGGGTCTGGCTTTTTGTGTATGTGAGTTTGTATGTTTGTGAATGCACCCACGATACAGGAGAAATTCCTAGTGTAACCACTAAATATGATTATGATTCTGAACTTAGGTACTCGGTCTTTTCCTTTGCACTTGTAATATCATACTGTTACCTACAAACCCATTAAAAATAATAATAAAAAATAACTCCATTTTATTATATATAAACCCGCGTGACCGTCCAAGCGTAAATGCAATTACTGCGTCGGCGTCGGTGTGTCTGTTTGTACATTGAAAATAAAATAAAATTTAAAAAATATTTCTTACAACATAAAATTACTTCATTTCAAATTACATAGAGAGTTATTAGTTTTATTATGTCCGCTAACTTTTGATTACCTTTAATATTTTATGTTTTGTACATTACCATGGGCTTTAGTGTAGGTACATTTTAATTCAGGAGGGCAAACTTTGTCATTGCAGGCGAGGCAAAATTGACGCCCGAGCCAAGAAGCTTAGAAACAGCAATGAAAAATGTCAACGTGTATCAAAAGACGTTTTAAGACACTTTTTCGAAACATAAATAAAAGTTTATTAACATGGCATAAGTATTATGATTATTATCTTTTATTTGTAAAAAAATATTGTGAAAGATGGGACGCGGACTTTTTCATGCATAATAAATTGAATGGATGCTGCAGTCTTTTCCGCACGAGAGCGAAATACCTACACTTCATTGCATGTCTAGGTAGAGTAGGAGGCCAGAGAGCCCAGCACGAATATTTTGACGGATAGTAACGTTAGCATAACTGAATTTTAAATGTGAAAAACTACAACCCTATAGTATTTTGGTTTAATAACATGGGACATACACAATTTATATCAATCAAAAAATGAATACAGTAATTCAAATAAATATTATGTGCGAAACGAGCATTGTAGTTATGGTAAAATTTTACGTTTCGTTACTATACGTCAAAAATATTCGTGCTGGGCCCTCAGGTTACCCCAGACGTATGTCGGTACTAATATAATTATCGGCACTCGTGAACAGAATTTGGCACAAGCACGTGAGTAAACCTTAATACGTGGATACACTTGAGATTATTCAAGACTCGATTCAGAAAAGTAAACAAACATTACGTAAGATATTTAGACTGGAACCGCGAAATTCAACTAATGATTCACGTAGTACCACATGACGGGTTACTAATTTATGTATGAACTAGCTTTTGCCCGCAACTCCACTCGCTTAAATATAGGTTTTTGCAAAAAAAAAAGTAGCCTATATACGGATATAGGCTACTTTTGGCACAGAGATACCTAGATGGAACCATGGAGATGGCTCCATGGTTCCATCTAGGTATCTCTGTGCCTAAATTCCTGAAAACCGGTTAAGCGATTTAGGCATAAAAGCTAACTCTAAGGCAGAATTGAGATTAAATGATCTGTGATAACACGGAATAGCATCTACCCAGTATATATGTAATTGAAACTTCAAATATACATAGTCGTAAAGTAAACAGATCATGTGTAATCTTCATGATCGTCGTAAATATTTATTCAATATCAAACTTACACGAATTATCGTTGAGCAAATATACAAAAAGTACTCGTTAAATTAATAGAGTTGAATCTGCTCTACATATGTCTGAAGATAAATTGATGGACTTAAATCTCTACATGTCTGATTTCTTAAAATAACCCGTCTAGATATAAAAAAAAAATCCTGCATGAAAAAGGTAATATTAAAATATCTTCTACCTTCAATTATTTTGTTCCTTATATTCTGATGGGACGGAACCCGACACGACCGGAAGGACATCTGGAACAATGGCTTAACGTGCTTTCCGAGGCACGGAGGTATCACACCATCAACTTCCAAATTCTGGGCTGTTATTGAGAAATTCCTAACAGAAAAACCCAGTACAACTTTTTTTGCCCGACCTGGGAATCGAACCCAAGACTCCACGCTCGGCAGTCGCGCTTGCAACCTCGAGACCAACAGAGCATTTATGTCTATAATATGAAATTAAATAAATTTTAATGTAAACCATTTTCCGAGAATTTACCGTCTGTTAATTAATTACATATTTGACGCTTTTACTGACCAAAACAAACTCAACATCGCCAATCTCTCCCTCCAATCTACTCCCACACATACTAACATAATTATTTTGTAAAAGCAATTGAGAAACTCGTCCTATTTCCAAGTGACACCTCATCTTATTTGCTGTACTATTAAACTTCCACCTTTCGGTTAAAACCGCTCTTAATGTGACAGGAGACGGCTCCAGCATCAGCAGTGCGTGGGGCATGAGTAATTTGTTAAATAAACTTCCTCAACTACTCTCGGGGTTTGTTTTGACTCGCTTCAAACAGAACATAAAGGTTATATGTGAGTTAATATGCGGAGTTTATGTTAGTTTTGTTTGAGGCCTTCAAAGTTGTGTTGTGAGTGTTAGTCTAAGCTGGATTATTCTCACCACTGACCAAACTAAGCTAAGCTAGTGAGTGTAATTATTGTGTATCAAAATGTAGATATATGTGACTAGTAAAGCCATCTGTACTACGGAGTGTGGAAGTTTAAATAAAGATATATTGTCTGTTGCGCCCATGTGCTGGGCCCATAACCTATTAAAACGACTACGAGTTTTAATACTTTCTGGGCCCAGGACGCTTCCACTGCGAACTTAAGAAAACTCTACAGGTTGCAGACATAGTTCCGGTTTCTTAGAACACCGTACTTATACCATTTTTGAGTCGTTTGGAGTCTTGCTCCGAAGGATCGTTTCCTCACGTGACCGGAGGACTATCTTTTGCTGAAAAATCTTATACCATTCAACATGGCAATGCTGTTAGTATCTTTAGCACTTTCCCCATTGACAGCGATGTGAACGATTTTTCGATGCCCAATAAGTTCGTTCTTCGTTTCGTTTGTTTGTTAAGTTCTGTGAGTGTCTAACCTACAATATTCTCACCATTAACTATTCTGAGTGAAAGTTAGAAAACTCTATCGGTTGCAGATATACTAAATTTGACTGGTTGAGAAGATCTGATGAACACATGACAACGAGTGCTACAGGTTTACTCAGGGCCAAAAAGCCGCGGCAGACCTCGACTAACGAGAATGTCAATTATTAAGCCACAGAAAATATAGACCTACTGACGACCCAGAAACAACATCTCTGGAGGAGAACGATTAGGAGAACCGACCTCAACTAGAAATGGGATAAGGCCTGAAGAATAATATTGACCATCCTGAGCTAGAGAAAGTTCGCAATACTTTACCGATTGCAGATATAGGTCTAGTTTGTCGAGCAAAAATAATCTCAACATGATTGTGTTAAATTTTCGTTATCTATACTATACTAATATTATAAATCTGAAGAGTTAGTTTCTTAGTTTGTTTGTTTGGTTAAATGCGGTAATTTCAGGAACTGCTGGTTCGTATTCAAAAATGACTTTAGTGTTGGGTAGCCCATTTATCGAAGGAAATAAATAGAAGGGTAAATAACAACACGCTACAATCGACTAGCGGAGCATCAATGAAAAATGATGTATATCAGAATGGCGGGTGTACTTTTCAGACTTGCCTAAATTTATTGCAGTTATTTGGTACCTTCTGTGTACCTTTACGTACCTCTCCTGAAAATCTGTGTACCTACACCCGTAAAATGATATTTTAAAAACTAGGCACTGCCGCCATCCTGATGTCAGAACCGCGGGTATACTGCTAACCAATATATGTAGCTAAGTGCACTGTGTAACTAGATTTAGTACCTGTCGAAACAAGTATTAAATAAACAATATACTGTAATTAATGGTTAAACAAACTTACCTTGTGACGTTTGACCATAATTATATGAAGCGTTACATCCTCGAGATTTATATTCACCAGGTAGTACATTTCTCAATGTACTGGGCACCGAGCACAATTTCAGAGCTAAAAAAAACAGAAACATCCTACCAGTAGCGCCACGCCCGGCATACCCGTGCAACACTCGCACCCAACTGTCATTTAATTCAGAGCCATTTCGCAAATAGAATTGGGGTGATTTTTCAGAGATAAAATATTATTGGGATTGGGAGGGCTGTAAATCTCTTCGGATGTAACGCTTCATATAATTATGGTCAAACGTCACAAGGTAAGTTTGTTTAACCATTAATTATACTTCACCGTTACATCCTCGAGATTTATATTCACCAGGTAGATGTTTAGCGCTCTTTGCGAAATTAGTAGGTATATTGGTCAGGAAAAAATGCACACATATATGAGTATAGAGGGCATTATACTTATAATCAAACATTTACATAGATATGTAGCAAATGGAACATTTATAAATAAGACCTTAATTTTCTAGGATGGCTTCTGCGAATGCACTCTCATCACCATTCGGACTAATAGGACGATTGTAAAATTTTGCGAATACCAGGGAATTACCCGTCCAACCAGCGGTTCTCTTAATAAGCTCAATCGAAACTCCTTTGCGATTGGCAGCGGACGTGGATGCATGTCGCATACTATGTGCGGAAAAAATTTTCGTATCCACCCCACTGTCGTGCATAACCTCTTTAATCCACCGACTCATGGTTGAAGCGCTAGCATTGTGGATTGGTTTCTTACTAGTTAAGAACAGAAAATTGGTATCTGGAGCAGATCTAAATGGTTCTGTAATGGCCAAGTATGAAGAAAGTGCTTTCGCAGGGCATATTTGCTCCCTTTGAGGAAAAAAAAGGGATAATGAGCCGCGGCATTGGTCGACAAGGTGCCGAAGTTTTAATAATATCATTAATTATAATTTCTATGTTATCCTTCTTTACCCTAATATTTGGCAACCTGATGAGAGATAACGTCTGGACTCGTTGTCCCGTAGACAATGCGATCAGAGTCATCGTCTTTTTGGTAATCTGACGTAATGATAAACCTTCATACCCTAATGAAGGTTTATCATTACGTCAGATTACCATTTGGCAACAAAATCTAGGACCAAGTTTGGGTCCCAAGTCGTTTGATACTTGGGAAAGCTTGGTCTTGTATTTATTTATTTATTTATTTAGTACATGGAGGACTTACAGCTAATAAAGACAAACAAAATAGGAAACCGTAGTCACCAGCAAGCCAATAACAAATCCTCACGTATAAAAACATAATGTAAATTATGGTGTGAGCACAATATAAAAAACGCACCGCTTAAATTAAACTTAGAATTATATAATTACATAAATACTTGCTACTTAAAGAATTTGAGGCTTAAGCACCTTTTCGCAGAATTCACACTGATTGTGAATGGATCCAAATCATATTCCTTGCAAATGTCATTGAAATTACTGCTTGCGCGCACAATATAACTGTTCCGCCTATAATTTGAAGATGTATGAGGTACACGTATGGGTGGATTAAACCGGAATGTTTTACTTGGCACATTAAAATAAAATTTTGACAATAAGTCAGGGTTATCAATATTGTTGTTGAGGATTTTCAACAGAAATAAACAGTCAGCAATTTTACGTCGATCTACCAGTGGTAGCAAATGATACTTCCTGCAGAGTCCAAGATAATCGGTTGACTGGTATGGAATCTTTTGATGAAAGCAAAGATATTTTATGAAACGTCTTTGAATGTTTTCAATGCGGTCAATATATTTATGATAACGTGGATTCCATATCTGAGACGCATACTCTAGCTGGCTTCTTACAAAAGTGCAATACAATATTTTTAGTGTTTTAGCATCCGTAAAACACTTAGAGAGACGTATTATAAATCCAAGCAGTTTAGAAGCTTTTTTGACAGTTGAATCAATGTGTGTGTCAAACAGTAACTTACTGTCTTGATGGACGCCCAACTCTCAAATAGTATTGCACCTTGGCAAGATCTGGCCCGCCAAAGTATAAGTAGTAGCTAGGACTGCACGTTTTCTAGTGTAAGTGATCACCGAACGATTAGGTCGAAGATATAGCGGTTGTCTACGTGTCAGAGACATGAAGAGAGGGTACCAAGGTTGACTGGTCCAGTGAGGAACTAACATGATCCCTTCTGCTTGGTCGTTGATAATTTTACGCAAGCATTTTAAGATCAGAGAAAACGGCGGAAAAGCGTAAAAGTAATATGGACCCCAGTCAACTGTAAAAGCATCAATGTTAAAAGCGGATGGATCTCGTTTCCAGGATATGTATTTATCACACTTATTATTTATACATGTCGCGAAGAGATCGATCTCTGGTTGTCCGAATGTATTAACGATATTTCCGAATGCTTGTGATGCGAGATTCCATTCCGTGTCAACGTTGGTGCGTCGTGATTCTTCGTCGGCTTCAATGTTGTCCTTAGATTTAATATAAGATGCGAACACAAAGAGCTGACGTTCCTCACACCACTGCCATAAATGGCGCGTGATGTCATTTAGGTAGCTATACTGAACGCCACCCATTCTATTAATATAAGATATTGCGACTGTATTATCGATCCTCATTAGTATTTCGACGTTTTTGAGGTCTTTAGCGAAACACTTTAATCCGATATAGGCTGCTTTCAGTTCCAAATAGTTGATGTGGCGTTTAGTATCAGGTACGTTCCAAAAACCGTTGGTACGTTCTCCGTTGCACATAATTCCCCAGCCGGATAAGGATGAATCGCTATAGATCTCTAACGCGTACGAACCGCGTTTAATCGGATTTTTTGCAGTCATGATGTGATTTTCCCACCAAGAAAAATCATCTTTCAGTGATTCGCTTAAAAACATATTAGCGTCATAATTGTCTCCCGATTTGCGTAAGGCAACATATTTTGACGTTTAAAATTTTTTTTGTGTAAACCCAACCGTAAGGGACAGCCGGGCAAACCGACGTCAACACGCCTAGAAATTTTGCGAACTCTCTTATAGGTAGTATTTTCTTTTTAGAAATTATTTTTATCATGTCTAGAACGTTCGAACGTTTCTTTGAAGGTAATCCTAGGGTCATGCTAGTTGAGTTTAATTCGAAACCTAAAAAAGTACGATTTTGACTAGGTACTAGTTGGCACTTTGCATAGTTCAGGACGAACCCCAGTTTTCTCAATAAATTATTGCATTCAAGGACACATTTATAGCAGTCCTCGTACGTATATCCTAGACAAAGTATGTCGTCGAGGTAATTGACCAAAAATAGTCCTTTGCTTCTGAGAAGAGACACTACCGGTTTTAAGAGTTTGGTAAATGTGTATGGAGCCGAACACAAACCGAATGGCAGACATTGGAACTCATACGTTAGGCCTTGAAATTTAAATCTAAGCAGTTTACGATAAGCTTTATGTATTGATATTAAAAAGTACGCCTCTTTGAGGTCGATCGAGGCCATAAAACATGATTGTGACATTCGTTTTGTGGCCGTGCGACTGTCCTCCATTTTGAAGTGTTGCGCGTCGATAAACCTATTTAATCTTTTTAAATTAAGAATAAACCGAAAACTGCCATCGCTTTTAGGCCTTAAGAAGATTTTAGACACAAACTGATCTGGAATGTCAGTGCAACGGAGGACGGTGCCAATTTCCTGTAATTTGGATATTTCGTGGGATAAATTACATGTCTCCTGCGCGGAGAACTTGGCATTAATAGGTTCAGTTTCTTGAGAAACCGGTGAGCTTAAAGGAATTTTATAACCCTTTACAGTCTGTAACACAATTGGGTCATTAGTGATCTCCTTCCATGCGTGAATAAAATATGTCAATCTACCAGCATGTTTAGTTACCTCTACTGCGTCTTCGTCGACGTTTTGGGGTAAATTTTCGATGACGTTTGATCGGTCGTTGGACCCGTCCTTCTCGTGGTCTGGTAGTAGGGACGATTCCTGGCCCTTCCCGCCCTGCCACCTCGTTGGGCCCGGCGAGGGTGGCCGCTCCAGTTTCCCTGTGGCTGAGTATACTTCTTCGAGGAAGGAGGTCCTTTGGCTTCGGGTTTTTTGATCTGCAGGCCAGATTTTTCTGCCGTTTTCGAAGCTTTAATCTTCTCACCTAGGGTTTCCCCGAATAGAAACGAGGCCCTTTTCGCGTCTTGAATGATATTCAGGAACTTTTTATCCAAAATAGGGGTGACTAGTCTTTGTCGATTAACAGTATTTTCAAAGTGTAGATCGAGCATCACTTGATTCACTTCGGAAAGCTTTTTAATCATATCTAGCTTGCCAATATCTCCGCCGATAAGTATTGAAATGACGTTCGTCAAACCTGCTATACCTAATCCTAACTGGTGTTGGGATCTCTCTAGACGTTTGTCTCTGTTTCGGGTCGATTCTGTTAAGACCGCTCCTATTTCCGGATTTAATTTAGGTGCCTTCGCTAGAGTAAAGTTTTCAGGCACAAGCAGCTTATCCAACAGGTCCCGTTTCTGGTCTTTGTTCAGACCTTCTGTCATAATACGCCCCCAACGTTCAGAGACTTCTTCTTGAATTCTAGGTCCGAATACTTCGAGTTTGCCTTTGGCTTGGCCTAACACCTCTAATATATCAGCAGGCAACGTCTCCGGTTGATCGGTTGTCGCTGCTGTAGGTAATAAATCAGACTGTATATTTACACCTGAGAGTTGCGGCCCAGCAACAGGGGAATGAATTATCTCATTCTGCTCCGAAGGTCTCCCGAGGGTGCAAACTTCTGGGACTGCCACCGTTGACCTTACCTCGTAAGTATTAGCGGTATCAGACCGTTCAGCCTCAGAGCTACTTCCATCCGACCTAAGGTATGGCCAGTGTGAACTATCTTCGGCGAACTCTGTAGGAGTATGAGATAAAACAAAGGTCATAATCTGGTTATGACACTTGGCCACAGGCCGTTTTATGTGACTGCAATCTCGTTACAGTACTATTTAGTGTGTGTAAAAGTTTAGACTATAATCTCGTTATAGTACGCATAAACTTTGGTTAAAATTATTTAAGTACTAGAAAGGGTGCGACTATGATCTCGCCATAGTTCTAAAGCACGCTAATTATCGAGAGGATAGGTATATCTAATTATCATATAACAGAACGTAAACGCTGACAAGACATAAGAAATATATTTTGAATACGAATGTAAACGTTCGAGATAGTCTCCAATAATCAGGACGAAGGAGGGTATTCATAAAATAAAAAATAAAAAGAAACTAACGATTCTATTACCGTATTATCAATAGGTACTATTAGGTACTTAATGTTATTTTGATTGCAGATAAGTCATAGCGAAACGACGCAAAATGAAAACAAAAAACGACTGACCTTCGGAATTTGAATCGCAGGAATAACGCTTACGTAGGCGTTTCTCCAATCGGCGAATTTTCTTCCGAATCTTATGTTCATAGGAGCTCTTTCTTTTCCCCATATTAATATACTAGCTGACCCGCGCGGCTTCGCTCCCGTCAACTGGCTATTCTACCTACCGACCCTAACCTACCTACCCTACCTACCTACTCTACCTACTTACCTATCCTACCTACCATATCTACCCTACCTTACCTACCCTACCTACCTACCCTACCTACCTACCTACCCTATTTACCCTAACTACCTACCTATCCTACCTACCTACCCTACCTACCTACTCTTTTTTTTTGTATTTTAATTCTTATTATGCTATTCCGGACGAAGACTAATACAAAAACACAAAAACTATGAAAATCGGTCGAGCCGTTCTCGAGTTAGAAAAGTGTTCGAACAAACCCGACTTTGTTTTAAATATATTAAGAAGATTAAGAATTTTGCTATATTGTGAAAGATTCGACCTTTTTCTAGAAGACATTTTTTATATTAGCGAGACAGAAATAAAACGCATAAACTGAAGGAAGACGGACAGCGGTGGCTTATTAATAAAAATGGTTCCGTTAGCAAACTTGGTACGGAACCCTAAAAATCGACTGGGTTCGCACGAATCAAAATCGTACGCGAAGGCTTAAATAATAGGGTCCCATTAGCAACTTTGGCACGGAACCCTATAATTTGCCTTGGCTCGCAAATCGAACCGTTTGATACTTAGCACGAATTAAAAACTTAGTTGCGGGCAACCTGGGAGTCTTTAAGACAAAAGTGAATAGGTTGCTTCTAGGCAAACGTGCTCCATCTTCGACCGCATCATCGCTTACCATCAGGTGAGATAGTGGTCAAACGTATGCCTATCTATTGTATAAAAAAAAAATATTCCACTCCGTATCACCTAACCAATGAGAACTAATGAAAACACGATTTGACAGTTACTGTGAAATCGTGTTGTCATTCATTCTTAGTTCGGGTTCGGGACTAATTGTAGGAGTCTGTAGGTGATACGGAGTAGAATACGTCCGCAACTAAGCCCGAAACTACGGACTTCGGACTTAGAGAGTAGCCTCCCAAAATCGATCGCTCCCGTCACCGTGACCACCTTTGGTACGGTACCTTATTATAAAAAACCAAACTACTAACCTAAACTAAACCTAAACCTAACTACTAACCAAAAAACTGGCCAAGTGCGAGTCGAACTCGCGTGCAAAGGGTTCCGAACGAATTAAAATTTTTTAACATGTTATTTTAACACTACAGACTTCTTATAGGTTTTCCTGTAATCTTTAGGTAAAGATCTATTATATTAATATATAAACACTTTTGTCGTGTTGGAAACTCTGAATAACGATTAAAACCACTATTTATGAAAAATAGACGCTGCGATGCCCGCACAAGAAAAATGAATGACAGTTGGGTGCGAGTGTTGCACGGGTATGCCGGGCGTGGCGCTACTGGTAGGATGTTTCTGTTTTTTTTAGCTCTGAAATTGTGCTCGGTGCCCAGTACATTGAGAAATGTACTACCTGGTGAATATAAATCTCGAGGATGTAACGGTGAAGTATAATAAACATTATTATTACACCTACCCTCTAACAACGTCGAAGAATTTTTTTTTTTTTTTTTACTTTTCGCAGCAACCTTACAATATTTTGTTTGCCTGTGATTTTTCATTGGCACACGTGTGTGCCATTGGGCGTCAACTGAAATTGACGCATAATGGCATCCCACCTGCCATACCAAATCACATGGTTTAAACTTCTTTTTTAAAAAACACAGTGTTTAATAACCTATGGCCCCCGATCGACCAAAAAACATGGCAGCCGCCGATTTTTTTTTTTTCAATAAATTATTCAATTGTTGTTGCGTCGCGACGGATATTGTGACCGGGTGCTCACAGGTTAATACTTGTTTCTGCAGGTGCACAAGAGGTACCAAAACTACTTATACAGTGTACTTAGCTACATATATTGGTTAGCAGCACATCCGCGGTTCTGGCATCAGGATGTCGGGAGTGCCAAATTTTTATAATATCGCTATACAGGTGTAGGTACACAGATTTTTAGAAGAGGTACGTAAAGGTACACAGAAGGTACCAAATAACTGCAATAAATTTAGGCAAGTCTGAAAAGTACCCCCGCCATTCTGATATACATGAAAAATGTGACGAAGATGAAGCTGCACGAATCAGCTATTCTATCTATAAAATTGGTTGAATTAATTTTGAGCAAACGATCGCATCACTTGACTTGCGTTTGTTTTGTGACGGGTCAATAAATTTATTTCCAGAAACCGGGGATAAGCTTCACATGCTGTAGTAGTTTACCACATCTGCTGCAGTCAATTCATCAGCATGCATAGTCTTGCCTGTTAGTTAATTATGTAAACAGCTGACCGTAAATGCGGTAAAGTGAACTGTTATTCCACATTGATTGGATGCATTGAGACATTGAGCTCACTTCATTCAGGGAACGTTCACGGCGTTGACTATTCCCATCTAGTGTTGCATTATTTATTCGAAACTTAGAAGCAGAGGTCGGAATTAGGTAGAGTTATTTATGCACTTACATTGATTTCATACAGCGAAAGAAAGTGGATATGCCTCAAATCCCGAGATTAATTTTAAAGAGCTAAAAAATCCTATGATTTATTAAATACTAGTGGACGTCACGCGGTTTCACCCGCTTAGTTCCCGTTCCCGTGGAAGTACGAGGATAAAATATAGTGTATGTTACTCCCTGATAATGTAATTATCCATTGCTGAAAGAATTTTTCAAATCGGTCCAGTAGTTTCGGAGCCTATTCATTTCAAACAAACAAACAAATCTTACCTCTTTATTATATTATATTATATATATTATAATATATAAGTGTAGAAAAACGTTATTTACTTTTACACAATTTAAACCACTGCACGCGCGACATTGCCAAATTTACATCAACGACATCGGATGTCCGAAGTTGCAAAACTCCAATGCGCACACGCGCGATGTTGCCACATTTGTAGTTCGCACAACATAGCTTTTGAGAACAAAAGAAAACAATAGCGGAAATGCGGAGCACTCCCCGCTTAACGAAATGTACTAGATCTCGGGAAGATCCATATTAACATCAACATTTAGATGCAAGTACATAAAGAACTCTACCTAATTCCGACCCCTGCTTATAAGTAAAATTTACTTCAAATGGATGCTTCTATGCTGCCTATTTATAGTTCTTTCACGTTGTCCTAAACGTAAAAGAACGCTAACGTTGAAAATTCGACACTTCTATGTAAAATGTACTTGACTATGACACTTCTGTGCTGCCACCTGTTCCTGATGTTTCAAATGAGTTTTCACGGTAAAAAATTTACAGAATAGTACTCACCTTACTCATTTCTTTATTTTTCTGTAGGAAAGTTGTTTTCAAATTGTCTGGTTTGTCTTTATCTAAGATCTAAACACTATAGTTTTCAAAAAATAAAAGGCCCGTTTTGACAGCAAGATACAGCATTGATTTACTAGTAAGTATGAAAGAGACATAAAAATAAATCTCTTCCGCACTTAGTGGTAAAGCAATCTTCTTTCCCTCTCTACTCGGCTGTCAAATCGGACTTCTTAGATTTTGGTGACTTTAGCTGCCTTTTCGTTTTGCTCCTACTACTTATAGCGAGTTATTGTGTAGCCTATAGCGATCCTCAAATGGGAAAAAATGGTTAACACTAAAAGATTTTTTTCAGTGCAAACCAGTAGTTCCAGAGATTAGCGCGTTCAACCAAACAGTCTTCAGCTTTATAATCTTAATATAGATACTATAATTCAAACAATACGTCCATCGCTTTCCCAATCTTTTTCTTTCATAAAACCATTATCACCTTATAGACAGTAATTTATAGAAAGATTATGATCGCTTAACCTAAAGCAATTACCAACACAAATGGCTTAGATTACGAAAATCGTGATACCGCTCATAAACAGCGTACATACGACCAAGATGACATAACAGAATTACGTATTATATATAGCTTATATATACGTACGTATGTCATTCTCATTATCATACGATTATCAGTACTTTTATGATCGTTTTATTGCCACTGACTCGCGAACTGCAAAAATCTACAGACTATGAACGGTGACGTGTTTAAGCGTGGTACAGACAGAATGTTGCGCTGATGTGGTGTGGATCTGACGTGGCTATTGTATTGATTTACATTAAAAAACATAGGATTTACGGTTGAGACTCATTGTATACAGTTGAAGTGAATGGGAGAATTCCAGGTCAGAAATGAAGGCCAAATTTTCGTACTCAAAATGCGATCAAATTCAAGCACAATTCGCCACATCATTTCAGCGACAAATCAATGTCCAAAACTTGTAGGGAAATAAGAGATTTTTGATAATAAGCGACTCCGATGCGAATATGAACGCTCTTTAGTAAAAATACGAGAATTGCCCCACAGATTATTATTAACCTATTTGTTATTGAAATGTCAATGTCACTTATCAGCAATTGAATGTCACTTAATCAAAAGTTGTCGTTGACACAACTCTTAAAAACAAAAATTCACTTCATAATAAGCACTCACCTCACTGATTATTCTGTTCCTCAGTCTTCTTATAGGTAAGTTCTACACATGCAGAATAAAAGATGATAATCCACTCTTTGTCAGAAACTATACGGCTCCACATCGTACCCTTTCGCATAAAGTATAATCTTACATCCGCCACGTGCGTGTCTATTGTCCATATGTCCCTCAGTGTGAACTAAGCCTTAGAGCTAATCCCTGAATAGAATATCACTTCTTCTTTATAAACTCACAAACAAGATATAATACTGATAGTCGTAATAATTTACTTCAGTAGCTAGTAAGGTGGTGAACTGTTGCTTATAAAAAAGATACAATCGAATTGAGAACATCCTTCTTTTGAAGCCGGTTGAAAATATATGAAACAGTGGAAGTTACGTGACAGTGAGCAGTTTTTCGATAGTACTTACCTGGATGAAAAAGAGTGCTAAATAAAAAAGTACCAAGTGTTTCTGTGATTTGTGTTATTGCGGGAAAACTGGAGGTAAACGGTACGGTGAAAAATTGTTGAGCTTCGATTTGTAGTTTTGAGGTTATTGTGGTCGTATCTGGAATTTTTTTGCATGTGGACCGAGCGATTGAGATATATGTAAGTGTTTAGATTTCCGCCTATTTGATATCAGAAAACTAATTACGAAAAAAAAAAAAACAAAAAAAGCTTTGAAATACCCGTATCCTCGTGAATTTTATAATGGAATATCCTTCCTCCGACCTTCATTATTTATTAAAATCACCGCCATCGTTCAGACAAACGCCTTATGAAAGAATTTGTGAAGGCCCATTTTCATTCATCACAGAAGATTATCTGAAATTGAGAATGTGTGAGCAGGATGGGACCATAAATTGCTTTCTTTAGAAAGAGGTAATATGAAAAAACGTCTAGGTTTATGATTATTTACCGACCTACTCGACTCTACTTACCTCAAATCGTATTTTTTTTCTTTAGGAATATCTCCTACATCGTGGGTGCGTTTACAAACATACAAACTCACATACAGCCAGACCCGGAACAACTATCTGTAGGCCATACAAATATTTGTTCCGTGCGTGGAATCGAATCCGCGACACGCAGCTCAGCTCATACTCGAAAAGTAGGTCTGAAGTGGCCTGAGGAGCGGGTTGAAGGTATTGCTTTTCAGCCCTAAGGAGTAACGTTTTCAACTGACGGCCGTCATATTATAAAAAAAACTTGTTGAACATTTCCATTGAATCATGTCCCAACTTTTTATACAGCCAGACAATTTAAAATTGAAATAACGTGAAGATAAGTAATAGCTAAAGATTATATTTTATAAATGACTATTATTATTTACTTTCAACTATTTCTTTAAATAACATAGATTTGATTTCATATTTACCATTTTTTCAATGATGAAAATGAAACATAATGGCTGAATAGCTGTCCGGTCACAGAAAAAAAATAGAGGGGAAAGTGGCAGTCCGATCTTTATTTGTTTTTACAAGTTGTAAAGTTTTTTCATACTTTTTACGTATAGCAGAGATTTGTATTAACACGTCGATAAGTTCGTCAGATTCAGATATGGATTTTTTCTTTGGCTAATTCGTGTTTTTATTTTTACTTTCCTTGTATTCGTAATGAAATGCACAGTGTTTACCTCGAGTGAAAAACTTATTTACTTCCTCGAACTATTGGCGCCCTGGATACGTTCGGGCGCAAAGCGCCGACTCAGGACAAAATCAGTTACTTTCAGCCCTAAAATAACAATGTACTATTATCACTTATGTCTCGTTTGAGAAAGAGTATTGAACGCTATTGCCAAGCTACTATTAGCGTCCAACGAAACAACTATAGAACAAGCAATCTAGAAAGCTGGCTTAAACTTCTTGATAAGATTTGCTACCTATTTGGAAGTAATTTGTAGAACGAATTCGATTGGACGGATACGTTCCTATTTTGAACAGGACCTTCCTCAGTCTGCGTTTTGGACTTTTAACTGAAACATTTTAGTTTCAGTATTTTTTTTTCGAAATTTGCTAAAATATTTTTTATTAAATAGTGACTTTTGGTTGTTTCCTACCTGTCGATATGTGAATGTATAGAGATAATATGATGTGGAATTCCGTATTTTTCAATACATGTTAAGAAAACGTGTCAACAGGTGAACGAATTTGGATGAAAATAGTCATTTTGATGGAACATCTATACACGGTGCCATTTAGTCGTATAACAAAGGCGGCCTACCTAAAGTACCCGACATAAACAACACCTAGGTGACATTATTTTTTTTTAAATAAGTAATTCATTAGGATAATAGTAAAGTAAAATAAAAACCGACCAAGTGCGAGTCGGAGGTCACACAAAGGTTTCTATACCATTTTTATTATTTGCTGTAATAACGGCAATAGAAATAAACACTCTGTGAATATTTTAACGGTATAGGTGGTACTTGTAATGTGTCTAGTCCTACTTTGGATTAGGACTATACACATAACAGGGTTTACATTTTCCACCTGTTTTTTTTAAACGTTGCCCCATTACTAATTTCTCCTGTATCGTGGGTGCGTTTACAAACATATAAATACACATACACAAACAGCCAGACCCGGAACAATTATCTGTAGGCCATACAAATATTTGTTCCGTGCGGGAATCGAAACCACGACACGCAGCGTAGCAGTCAATCGCTCAACCACTGCGCCCACCGTCCCGTCATATTAGCCGCAAAGCAGCATATAAAGAGCGCCTTCAAATTAGCCGCAAAGTGCCGCGTGGTGGCAGCATGGCTGCAGTGCTGACGCCGCGCTGCAACCGCTAGGTTCAAGCATCATAGTGTTGTACATTTCGTTTCACGATGGACTCAGACGACGAAACACTGCTGTTAGTGTTACTATTAAAACGAAAAAATAATTTGGAAAAAGAAACCTAAAAAAATATTGCCGTTATTTTGTATAATTCAGTTAGTTGACTAACTCAATTTCATAAAGTAAAAGGCTTACTGTAACCAAACATTTCAGAATTACTTACGATTATCAAGAAAACAATTCTACGAATAACTTCTCCGTTTGGAACCTTATATTGGAAAACAAAACACATCCTTCAAAATACTATTTGTGCTGAAGAAAGACTCTTTAAAACACTCACTGACTTCAAATCTCATATCGCTGGACAACTCTCAACCTCATCGACACATTCTTCAACCTGATTTTCGTTCATGTTTAGACTTGAACAAAAACTACGTGCGCATCATCACTAGTCAATCGTTGAAATGATGCGCGGCCGAAGCGCGGCTGCAGCACTAAAAAATAAAAAAATGCAAACGGCAAATTTGAAGGCCAAGATTTTAAGATTAACAAACCAGATAATTTCAAAATTATTATCATACTGCATTCATCATTCAGCCAGCAGACAAATCAGATGGAATACAAACAAGAGTTGCCACAACTCAAACAGTCGAACACAACCTACTACATACGGTGTCGAATACGATGTGGAAAGCTTTACCAGTTAGTTTTAATTGTACAGTACGGTAATGTACGAACTTATTCCCGAACTAACCGAACTCATTCCGCTTTGTTCTAGAACCGCTTACAGCTTTGCATATTGAAATGAGCTTAATAACCAGTTTCAAAATTGAAGTGTAAATGGACAATTCATTTTCTTAATAAAGCTTCTTACTTAATACCTGCGTAAGTACACTTTTTTAATGGCCTATAGTGTCCCAATGCTGGGCAAAGGCCTCCCCATATCCTTCCAGTCTTCTCCTGCGCCACCTCATACCAGCCCTCGTGGTGCGCGTCCAGGTCATCTCACCACCGCTTTCTGTGCCGGCCTCGTTGACGCCGTCCATCCCCTGGCACCCATAAGGACATATTATGTATTTACACTGCATTATGTATCAAAGGCACGATACATGCAAAAATAGCTCTTAAATAAGAGCAAAAACGTATGTTACTAGGCAATAAAATCTGACGCCAGTCATTAATCTGACATCATCCTTACCAAGGAGTATCGCTCTTTGACCAAACTAGTGTCAGATTTTGTACCTTGTAGCAACCCATATCGATGGTTTAATTAAACAAATGACAGCTGGGACCAACAGCGTGCTTTCCGACGCACGGGGGAGTCTCAATATATACTGGCAGTTCACAGACTGACCTCAGCTATCGTTGCTCAACCTTGAAGATCATTCCGTGCGGCTGTCACACGACTACAAATCCTACAAAATTACCCTGTCAGGTATTATGTCATTAATGGTTAACGTCGAACAACATCGATCGTGCAACTGAACCCAGTAACGATTCTATCTATCATCGGCCTGGATTATTTCGGTCGGCTCGTCGGATGGATCTTGACTAATGGTCGACAGATGCCACTGACAGATGAGAATAGCCAGTCACTGGTTGCGGCGCCTACGGGCTGAGGACGAGTAATTTTTGGAATGTTAGATTTTCTTATCGATTAAAGGAGTGAGAGGTTTTTAGAGCGTTTTAGCTGTCTGAATGCCAATTAGTCTAGAGCTTCTTACCTATCAAGATGATCGTCATATAAAATATAAATCAATATACAGAGAAATTGAAAATATACCCGAAACCTCTTAACTCGTTCGTTCTCTCTCGTTCTTCGTATCGACTTTTCAAAATTCGAAACATTTTTTTCCATACAAAACATATAAACATAGTTTAAATTTTGCATATTCTTTACGAGGCGCCTGACAAAAGGCCGCCGCCCGGCCGACGGCGCGGGCCTGATTGCACGCGCGCGTGTAGTATACGCGAATTTTACAGACTTTAAATAAATGAAAACAAATTGTTTTTGGCTACATTGTTTAGTTGAGGTCAAAGTCGTCGAACAAATGTTGTTCAGGGTCATGATACGAAGTCAGGATTAAGAGGTTTTGGGTATTTTTGAATTTCCATGTATATAAAATTAAAGAAAAAATATTGTAAAATATTGGTATTCAGCTGAATCCGGTTTGATTGTAAGCCAACCTCAATATAGTTGGGAATAGGATAAGCAGATGATGATATATAAAATTCTTGCGTTACTGAGTGACTGACAGACAACGCACAGCCGAAACTACTGGTCGTAGAAAGCTGAAATTTAGCATGTAGGTGCCATGAGGAGTGATTTTTCGAAATTCCTACGGGAACGGGAAAAAGACGGGATATGCGCGTAGAAGTCCCGGGAAAAGGCTAGTCAAATATAATATTTAAGTAAATGTAGCCTTAGTGCGAGTTATTCAACGTAATTGACCGCATTAACGTAAACAACAATTTTTACTAAAATTAAATAAACCTGGTGACAATAAAGGAAAACCTTTTTTTCCATACAATTTTACATAAGCGACCGTTTACGTTAATGCGATCAAATCGTTTGAGTATTAAAACGTGTACTAGACCTATGATTCTTAATTCATTTAAGGGGCTATGCAAATAATAAGGCCGTTTTGAGAATTGTTTTTTCTCGTAAAGTACCTATAATAGGGATTAGATATTTCGGTTCATGTTTCTTGACTTTATGATCTACCTAAATTCTAAAGGAATACACGATACGAAGAAATTTTCTCGATAGAAAAAAATTGCAAAGTTCGGTCTGTCTTTTTGCCATTTTCATTTTCATGGCGTAATGCATTGTATTGATTCTATGAAAACTACTTTTAAACATAGAAAATAATCTTATCTAGCTAAATTCTTAACATATTTTGATTTCGTTATACTTTTATGTTATAAAATCCGAAAATTAATTTTGGCACTTACGTTATTTATTCCGTGCCGCCCTCATTCTATCGCCATCTCATCTTTTGCCTTTTAAAAGTATTTGCATCACTGTCGATTCAGATCAATTTAGATGGTCCGTGGGCCTTGTCAACGTAGCACCTACGTCACTTTTTTGCAGATCCGAGCTGTCAGATTTTCGTAATTTAAATATTTTTTTTTTACAATATTTTACATAGTTCAGCAGCTTAAAGTTGTAATTTATTAAAATTCGTGCTATGAAATTTATTTCACTGTAATTTTGTGACCTTGAACAATATATAATCGTAGTTATTTTCTATTCGTGCCAACATTGAAATGATGTATAAAATGGTATGAAATAAAAGACTGAAAATAGATAAAGCACAACATTTGGGAACATACCTGAACGCAACAAAGGATTCATATCACAGGAAATTAATAGTGGCTAATAACACCGGCAAATCATTATAAAATCATCACTTTCACTTCTGTGTATAGAACATCCACAAACATTGTTTTTCAGTCACGTAAAGTAATATAGCTAAAGCATTTTTTTTTTCTGGACTGGAGTGTCTATTTTTATAGCTCTTATCTCAAAATTTATCTTAAGAAACAGGCTAAAATAAATAAATTTATTTCGTGCTATGAAAGACGTCAAATATCAATATGTCATGTAATTAAACTTGCCAGTTTACGAAAAAAATTGAGTTTAGAAACTGGCTTTTGCCCGCGACTTCATCTGCGTGAATTTCAGAACTAGGTCAAGAGGGAAGTGAGAATAATTCAAAAAATGTATAACGCATAATCATAAAGATAGGAATGAGGTCAGAGGCCTCCACACCTACTTTAAAAGAAATGAAGAGTAAATAAATAGTAGTCAGTCCCGAAAATTTTACTTCTTCATGATTCTGACCTCCTTGTAGTTTCTACTGCTCATAATTCTAGCCCCAAACATACTTATTCGTGATTCTATTAGACATTGACGCCTTTATTTAGATGATTTGATGATTATTATTTAATTTATAATGTTGTTGCGGTACAGAATTAAAACATTAGTTCTAAAACCAATCAAGTAGGAGTGAAGTTACAATAATCGCACCCAGCTCAAAATTGGTAGGATTGTTCAAAACACTATGATAAATGAAATCTAAAAAGGCCTCATCGATCCAATACCTGGAAAAAAATTACTTGGGGTCAAAAGTCACAAAAACGTGTTTTTCGCGATTTTCAGCAAAACGGTATCTATCTATTAGGATTTGGTTTCCGCACTTAGTCCTGATGTTGGAACAATGTGCGTGAGCCAATACTCCAACCAGCCAACCACCCTCCAGAAACAGCAGTGCTATTCTGTAACAACATTTTCGTATCTCGACAGTGAAATTCGAGGTGCGTTTCAAATTAAGACCTTTATGTTGTGTGCAATAAAGCTCACTTTGTGAGTTTTGTCACTCAGGTGAAGCTCGATATCGAAATAGTTACTTACAGAATAGACTAGCTTATTAGTTTTCCCGGTGTGTAAAAACATCTGTATCTCCGTATTTTGGTAACGCCTGTGCACTCAAGGAGTACGTGCGATACCGTTTCCTCCTCCTCCATGCATGCTCTGCATAAAGGACTGTCCGTAATAGCTATCGTGTGTAAGTGTTTGTTCAAGGATGGCATAGCCTCCCTGGACTGCCTGCTGCGGGGTGCTAAGGCCTACCAGCGTTCCGCTTGTTTGTGGATGTGTTCTTGTAGCCATGTGCGCAGCTGGCCGAAGGGGAGTGGTACAATGGGTTCGGCTCCAACAGGACCACCAGGATAAAGCCCACGCATTCCGCCTGATAGACGGTGTTGAGTTTACCTAGCGGTCTGGATATTCTGATGTTAAGGTCATTGGAGTAAACTCCAACTACGGTTCCGGTGCTTGTCTTTGATCCGTCAGTGTCCATTCTCAGCTCTTTGAGACCTGAGTGATCGCTTAAGGTGGTGTGCAAACGCGTGCATATTATGACGATTACAACTCTTCCAACTTTTTGAATCGATATATCTCAGAAACGGTGGCTCTTAGGAAAAAAGTATCTAGCCATTTTTATAGATAATTATTTATCTGATCTGCAATTTTTGTCTGAACTAATTTTATGGTAAAACTTACCGTTTTGCTGAAAATTGCGAGAAGCCTATCGGGTGTAAGGCCTCATCTATCGATCGTGATGATGCGTGCTAACGCGCTTTAAACAACGTTCAGGCGCCGATGGTTAATTTTTGCATACAAAAATTTTGTGGCGCTGTAATCGTAGACCTATTTGTATCGATACAAACGCGCCGATACGGCGATAGACGGTATAAAAGCGCTGCAGTCGCGCGTATGTATTTTTATACAGAAATCTCTGTGTTTTCACCAGACTCCTCAACAGTAGTACGTAAAATGGAGTCTGACGAGACAGCACTGCTTACTCTGGCTTTATTACTGAAAGTATAAAAAATAAGCGACATTATTGGAACAACCCATTCACGAGCGAAAGAAGATTGAGTGATGGTCATTTTAATACAACTTTTAAAACATTGCCCAATCATAAAAGATGGGGGAAAAATTCGAACTGCTATCGAATGTCGTGTGAGTGACAAGTAAACCATGCAGTGCCTCTCCCCCACACCTTTCTCCGACAGTTAAGAGGGGACTCTAGTCGGTAACCCTTGGGCCTTTCTCCATACAAACGTATTCCGCTGCTAGAGCTATGATTTTTTTTCCAAAAAACCTAGATGGAATATAATAAAAAAAGCCCGTTTTTACCGCCATGTTCAGACGACTATCAGACAAATTTGATAAGTTTTTATCAAAATAGAAAATAATAAGAGCATAGATGTAGTCTTCTTCTAAATTTTCATACATAATTTTTATACATCAGTCCAGTTTTGAAGAATAAACCAGCGGAATACAAAACGTCTTTTGGTCAAGGCTTTTTTAGATAAAATCAGCCTCTGATGCAGTTGTCGTTTTCGCACTTTACTTGACAGGGCACAGTGCGACGCATCGGCAATAGTTTCTTTAAATACCTATTTATCAAATTCCTCGGGACTACTGGAAGCCGACCAGAATGTAGTTGAGATAAGGCTAGGCAGATGTTGATATAACACGAATAACTTTACTATTTGTCTACTTTGAATATTTATTTTATTCTTTAAAAAGGTTGTTAATAAGAGTATCGATATATGTTAATAAAATTTGCTTGCGAGTAACCCTGAATTATTTGGCGGTTTGAATTAGTTGATGGAGTGTCGCTATATTCGATTTTTTGAACTTTTGATGCGGGAGTACGAGGAGAGTGTGCGGTGCGCTCGGGGAGAGGGATGCTAAATCGCGCCACGAAATTATTTACTTAGGCTCTTAAACCCACTCAATAAAATCAGATATCAAAGCACGAAAATAAATGCTGAACTTTAAGCAGTAAAGTTAGAATACCAAAATAAAATCGTACTAAGACACTCTTGATAAGTGCCCAATTCAGATAATTCTCCCACGCTTAGTCTTATTCTAACATCGAGCCTCTGAAATAATAAATTATGGAAGCAGAAAAAACCCACAGGTTACTTGTTTTATCGCAAGTCAGGTTCTGTGAATACTGCTAAAAATATCTCACCTTTTATTTTTATTTGTTGGCTCAATAAGGTTAACTCACAGCTCAAAATATCCTTAAGTGGATGCAAAGAGATGATTTTTCTCACGTAAAACTCTGCCCCCATTCATTTTACTGAAACAACCATTTTGCGCCATTCGTAGAATAGAATAGAAGATTCGAGAAGACTCTTTATTATGTACACCATAAAAGTTACGGAAATGATAGATGAGAAACATAACATAGGGTGACACAATGGACGGCCTTATCGCTAAAAGCGATCTTTTCAAGACAACCTTTGAATTGATTCTAAAGAGAAAAAGGAGATAGTACTGTAGGTAGTAAACAGATAAATTTATACAATGATAATTATGAAACAAAAGCAGAGAACTCTAGTAAAAAACGCTTTAAAGAGAGAGATCTTGACCAAAGTTTTAAAAATGGACAAATATACGATACATATGAATGTATTGTAGCTGAATGGAGCAAAATGGGTGGATGAGCAAGTCAGAGTAAGAATTTATAAACATTCTTACTCTGACTTACTCTTCGTTCATGAATTTGAAATATATATTGTTGATGCGTAGAAATTAATCCATCAAAAATAAAATTTCCATATTGGTTGATTACTTCCTTGGAATTTAAATATTGTGCAGAAAGAGAATTTTCGTACTTTAAAAGCATTCAAATTCAAGTCACAATACTCACTTCTATTGCCCAGTTAACGGGTTGTGGAGGTCTGGTAGGCAGCCGCTCTACGTAAAATATTGGTATGCAGGTGAATCCGGCTTGGCTAGAAAATTACCCCAATATAGAAATTATTAATAATATTAATAGGTAGAAAAAGGTTAGACAGATGATGAATACCATCATTATCATCATAATCAGCCGAAAGACGTCCACTGCTGGACATAGGCCTCCCCCAAG
This sequence comes from Lacanobia wlatinum, assembly GCA_947578705.1. NCBI lineage: Eukaryota > Metazoa > Arthropoda > Insecta > Lepidoptera > Noctuidae > Lacanobia > Lacanobia wlatinum. The sequence continues at coordinate 22,562,536 of OX388039.1, forward strand.
CGTCGCCACAACAACCGGTCCTGTGCGTCTTGCATCCATCGGCTTCCCGCGACCCTCACGATGATTATCACCTAAGTAAGTAACTCATTTATTTTGCAAATATGGGTACAGTATATGGTGATAAAAAGATAAAAGGTAGATTCAGCCATATTTTACCATTCGGCATGCAAAATTCATAATCTGACGCTAAAACAATTAATAAGTACAATAAATAAATACATTAAATAGTCTTAAAGCACAAGTTATGAAGATCACTTCAATACAATTCACATTTATATCAGAAATGTTAATTTTTTGAGAAATTAGAGTTGCTTCTGGCAGTTTGCGACTGTGATGGGAATGAGAACGCTCCTTCTTATAAATACGAGAACTTCCCTTCTGTTTGAAGTCTTTATGAGGTACAAAAACCGGGTGTCAAATCTAGGAGTGATTTGGTTGATATTGGTTGACGTGAAAAAACCGGTCAACGGACGGACAGACGGATGGACAGACGGACGGACAGCGGATGCGGACTCTTCGGGTACGGAGCCCAAGGAAAGGATGTTTTGTGCCTAGGTGATCCGGTTTCGAATACATAAAACAGTGTTTAGGTTTTCGCCCTCTGGGAAATCTTTCAGTTTCTTAGAACCAATATTTGTATTTATGAACCTAGCAAACGACAAAATACGAATATTTACTGGGAATATTTTCAAAAGAACTCGTGACTAAGTCGTTCTTCGAGGTTAAGCAACACTTGCCGAGGTTGTTCTGCGGTTGCGTGAACATCCATTACACCGATCCATTAAAGCATCCCGGCTGTCATTTGAACCGCTTTGACAATCGTTACAGGTAGTCAGAACCCAAAAAGTCTGACATTTTCTGGGCCCAACCCATCATTGGTCACCCACTTTTAAGGTCAATTAGTCAAATGCTTCGTATAAAATACTGGTACTCAATTAAATACAACCGTCGTTGGACAGGTCGTTGTGGTGACGCTTGGAGGAGGCCTATGTCCAGCAGTGGACGTTTTTCGGATGAAATGATGATGATGATCATGACTCAATTGCATTTGGTTGGAGCCGAAGCCGACGCCAACACGGAAATATGCTAAGCAAATTTTCTCCCTAATGTTCTGTCCTATTCGCTTCGCCGTGGCTGCTTACTGAAATAAAAAAACCGGCCTTAATTTTTATGATTTGTTGTTATAGCGGAAACGGAAATACACAATCTGATTGTGAATGACGACTCGGTTGGCGCAGTGGTTGAGCGATTGACTGCTACGCTGCGTGTCGCGGGTTCGATTCCCGCACGGAACAAATATTTGTATGGCCTACAGATAGTTGTTCCGGGTCTGGCTGTTTCTGCATGTGTATTAGATGTGTGTAACCGCGCCCAATATACAGGACAAATTCGTAGTGTGGGGCAAGATTAAAAGAAAAAAAAAACTCACTGTCTATCTATTACGGTTCTTTAGATAAATCCCGCTGATAGACAGACGGATGGACGGACGGACGGACAGACAAACGAACGTACGGGCGAACGGACGGACGGACAGACGAACAGCGGAGTACCTTTTGGGTACGGAACCCTCAAAAAAAAAGTATGAAAAGGCGATCACTGTACCAAAATTGAGTCATATTTTAAAAAGGTTCAAGTAGACATTTCCTCATTTCCAATTAATTAAATACAGGCAACGATGGTATAGTTTTCTAAACCGTATTACCAGGAATTAGCTGTGCACTCAGCCGAGCCTAATCCTCTTTACAGAGCGGCTTAAGCTATTAACAACGTCCGGCAGGCTCCGTCATCTGTGTTCTTAGCCTACCTATAGCATTTCTTTCATTACTTTCTTTCCGAAACGGTCAATGGGATACTTTGAACGAGAGCATACTTTTTTTTTACCTTCTGCTATGGGTGGAGCGGAAGGCAGCGTCAGACTCTTACTGACTAAAACTAATTCGTGTTCCTCCTAGTGCCCTTTGCGTTCCAGGGCCGCGGTGACTCTTTCAAAACAATTCCGCAACCTGGAGCATACCCACATGTATTTATTTTACGGATGGCAAATCATCAAATGACTCCTCCTGCTCGGGGCGGAGCAGGAGGGAGTGTCAGACTCTTACTGACTAAAACTCATCCGTGTTCCTCCTAGTGCCCTTTGCGTTCCAGGGCCGCGTAGACTCTTTCAAAACAATTCCGCAACCTGGAGCATACCCACATATATATTTTTTTAAGGATGGCAAATCATCAAATGACTCCTCCTGCTCTGGGCGGAGCAGAAGGCAGTGTCAGACTCTTACTGACTAAAACCCATCAGTGTTCCTCCTAATGCCTTTTGCGTTCCAAGGCCGTGGGGACTCTTTCGAACAAATTCCGCAACCCTGAAGCATACACACATGTTGTGTGTGCTCCAGACAAACTCAAAACCGCAATACCTGAATAAGTGTTATTTTGTCTATCACTAGCACTTCGCCCGCGACTTTGTTCGCGTGGGATTAATAGATACTCCACGAACTTCATCTCCTATACCTCCCTCTTTATAGGGTGATATGTAAATTACTTATTAATAGCCTCAACGTAGATACTTTTAAATTAAAGGTCATATTTGAATAGTTTAAAGTGTTATTAACATGTACATAATCAACCTTAATTATCAAACCATTTAAAAGTAAGGATTAATATAATGATACTAAAATCACCACTATTCCATTCCACCCGTGTTTTGATTCACATATTTAAACAAAAAGCGGTCATTGCGACTTAACCATAATAGTTAGACATATAACCCCGCAGTTTTTTTTATAGATAATAATGCGTACTTCAATTATGTAATACATTATTTTTATGTATCATCAAGAGTTTTCTCAGCGCACGCGAAATAATGAATTTTATAGGCAAATTTTTGCTACTTTGGGTTATATTATTGCAATTTTCTTAAGGATCTCTATTTTTTTTTTTTTAATATATAATAAAACCTATGTTCATCAGGGGTAATGTAGGATTCTAATGGTGAAAGAATTTTTCAAATCGGTCCACTAGTTTCGGAGCCTATTCATTACAAACATACAAACAATCAAACAAATCTTCCCTCTTTATAATATTTTTATATATTATATTTTTTTTTTGTTTTTCACTCTCTCGGGTCCCTGGAGACCCGGTCCTTTGATAGGCGGCGTACTAGGAGCCGAAGCTATCTCGCAGAGGCCCCGTTAGACATTTCAAATGGAATGGGGCACCAACCGACGATCCCTATATGCACTGTGAAAGTGATAATCCCCGGTTGGAGCAGGGCTATTGCAAAATATGGAAACAAAAGATAAAACGCTATGGGTTTGGGTGGTTTAGTGGACTAATAATCGTTTACTATGGAAGAACTATTGGCCCCTGCCTGACCACTGACAATTATAACGGCTTTAAAATGGCAGGGGGTGACTTGCACACTCAATAAATGAGCCCCCCGAAAACGGTCGCTAGCACAAAGTGACGTAGCGCCAAGGGGGCAACATATCCTGAGGTGCTAGAGGAGTGGAGAGGTATACCACGGCTATCAGGACAATACCGAAAGTACGGTCAAGATCCCTACCAGCATCTTACTGGATTATACATCCTTCTCCTGAGCATGTTTGCTCTTACGAATCTCCACTCAGACCGGCCGATTAAGGCAAGAAAGAGGTGGGAGCTCTGTTCCTCGTCAGTTTTCACTCCGGCCAGCCAATAAAGGCAAGCTGGAGATGAAGAACAAGACTTCTCCCGGGAGATCAGGTCCGTATGGTCGCTACTGCCCAACAGTTCGCCACAAAACTGCCTTGCGGATATTATTATTATAGTGTAGATAATAAATAACTTCATTATATAACCAACCCTGAAATCTCTGAGATCCTGAGATCTGCACACATCTAAATTGTGTATTCTGTTACACGATGTATATGGGGATCCTAGGATGTTATAATATGTTCCTGAAAATGTAATGAAGGTTACAAAACGAAATTTATAATGAGCAGCGCGGCGTAGAGTTACAATGATAAATAAAAATAAGAAAAACGTGGTATGAAAGGGCCTGTGTTTTGTAAGGTTTTCCATTATGTATTTATTTTGTTTATTTAGTTACAAAGGTTTAAAACCAATTACAGTAACTAAAAACAAATCACAGAACTAAAAATATACAAAAAATAAAACAAAGACAGATCAAATTTCAAAATTGAACAGAAAAAAAATAAATATGGGTAAACAACTCTTGGACCGATGACCTGGTGAAGGTCGCGGGTAGCCGATGGATGCGAGACGCACAGGACCGGTCGTTGCGGCGACGCTTGGGGGGGGGCTATGTCCAGCAGTGGACGTCTTTCGGCTGATATGATGATGAAACAACTCTTTTGAATCCCTCTCACAGTAATGTCCATTCATCCGCAAACAGATCGTTTGTTGGAATAGAATCCAATTATAACCTCTTAATTAAAACTGAAACCAAGTTTTGAAAAATTCAGTTGCTGATTTTTACAGGAAAAAGCGTATTGGAAATCTAGTATTATTCTAAAGTTACCGTTCTTACATTTTATCGAAGAAAAAGTACCGTATTTCTAGACCATTGAAACCTAGTGAATTGTATAAAAGTGCACCCTAGCGCAGAACACATAAAATGCAAGGCATTAAATTTTTACAGGCTGGAGACAGAACTATCTATAGACAGCCGTCGGCATGAACTTTATATCCACAGCTTAATGGAGGAAGAAATTATGGGACCAGGGAATGTTGTAAAAGGAATTTTAAAGCTGACTTGGCTGTTTTTCTGCAGTTGATTTTATGTGAAAGATAAGAAGGACATCGATCAATCGGTCCATATGGATAGAAGAGTGCTAATTCTACTATTTTTAGGGTTCCGTACACGGAGGTTAACTTACGGAACCCTATTACTAACTAAGCCTCCACTGTCCGTCCATCTGTCTGTCAGCTGGCATCTCGAGAACCATAATAGGAGACAGTTGAAATTTCTTCTTCTTCTTTTCGAGTCGATGGTGACCCTTAAATATTTTTTGCCCAGTAGGTGGCCACGTTCACAGCGACATCAGTTGAAATTTGATGACTACTCGGTTAGTCTCGTAGTAGCAAGCGCGATTCTCGATTATGCGATCCTGGGGTAACCCAGGTTGGGCAAACTTATACAATGTCTCTCATATATATAAAAATCTCGTGTCACAGTGTTTGTTACCGAACTCCTCGGAAACGGCTCGACCGAATTTCATGAATTTTTGTGTGTATATTCGGTACGTATGAGAATAGATGGTAGGGTATTTTTTTTTTGTTTGGCTAAACAACGTTTGCCGAGTCAGCTATATTATAAAGTTTTTAAAAACCTTTACAAATAACGCCCTGATTGCCCTGAAACATTCTAGTTTATTGACGTAATAAAATTCAGTAGCAATAGTAACATTTACGTCCATCATCGGTTTATCAGTCATCCTCGGTTTTAGGTAAATGAGGGATTCGAGGTAAACTTTTTATTTTATCTTATCGCCCAAAAGGTTTTTGTTTGAAGCATTTCGGCTGTGAGTGGCCGCCTACATTTGCAGCGGTTATTTGATTATCGTCATGGATATTTAGTTATTGAACAAACACTTTGATAAAAAGTTAAAAATATTTTTGTCCATTGGCTTATGTACTAAGGACAGGGCTCACGCGTTTTCCACGTTCTTGTTTAGTCGCAATTATTGGGTACAAATTGTCCTGTAATTAGCCCATCTAGACATCTCACGTGTACTCATACATTACCGAAGTGCGATCGGCTATCTTCGGGAGTGCTCGTTTGAGCGAGACATTTAGGATGCCTGTCCGGTGACGTGGAGCGAGGCAGTGAAGCGGAGAAACGAAGAAATATTAACCAATCATGTCAGTAGCTTACGTCGTGCGGAGATTTTATGCAATTCCGTTTGCTAAAATTTCTCCGTGTCTCCGCTCCGCTGCTTCGCTCCGCTGTAATGGACAGACACCCTAATGGTGGGCATCCACTACGAAGACCTGGTGCGGGGCGCGGGTAGCCGATGGATGCGAGACGTACAGGACCGGTTGTTGTAGCGACACTGGGGAGGCCTATATCCAGCAGTGGACGTCTTTCAGCTGATATGATGATGATGATGATCCACTACGATCGCGAACTTCTTGCGTTCCGCGCTCCTGCAACTGCTCCACATAGTGGATACATTTGCGAACTTGGTTTGCATTTCGTACGCAATCGTATCCACTATGTCGAGCAGTTGTAGAAGCGCGGAGTGCAAGATGTTTGCAAACATAGTGGATACCCACCGTAAGGTGTCGTGTTTGATCAACGCGTATAAAGAAGCGTTTGATCAGCTGTTCTTTAATTTTTAAACCTATGTTCTTTTTTGCTGTGTGTGTTGGTGTGTTTAATTAATTATCTATCTACATAATGTCCGCCAGCCCAGCTGAGTTGGTCCATCAATCATATTTGCACACAATTTCATAGACTCGATCACTCAACCATCACTCTGGAGTTATTACAAACCACTTTCCGTCAACACTGGAAAGCTCTCAAAAATCAGTTTGTTTTCAAATCTACTTTATTTTCAATATTCCATCTTCCCAAGGGATTTCCGTTTCCATTTTCAAGTGTCATTTATTTTCTGCAAGATAATGTAACCAAAAATATTCAACCAATGACAGACTAGCGTCGTCTTAGAATCTATCACATACCATCGGCCCCTCCCACAGACCATGGAACGTCACGCTGGCAGGGACTGGAGGGTTTTCTGAAATAAAGTACTCTATGGTAAGCGCCAGATAAATCTGCAATAACGGTCACTGACCCACATACATTTATTTGACTTTCGTAATATCAAAACCAAAAACAAAGACAAAGCTATCCTGAATCGACTTCTATCGTGATCCTTTACGTTCTTCTCTAGGAATGAAAAACGGTTCATAATTTATTGTTTGTCATGCTTCAAGCATAGGTGGCAGCACTGAGACAAAAGACTGTGAAGTCCAGGCACATGTCAATAGGCTTATGTTACTAAACATGAATTAAATTGACGTTAGCGTCATGTTAATGTCATGAGTTACGTTTTCCAAGTGGAGAACCTCTTCCAAGAGGAATCATATAGTGAACTAGTTGACCCGCGCAACTTCGTCTGCTCCGCTCCTTTTGGTCTTAGCGTGATGATAAATAAGCGTATAACCTTCCTCGAGAAATGGGCTATCAGACACTGAAAAATTTTTTCAAATCGGACCAGCAGTTCCTGAGATTAGCGCGTTCAAGCAAACAAACAAACTCTTCATCTTTATATACATATTAGTATAGATAGATTGAAATTTTCCAAAGAACCTTCATTGCTTTGAAGGCCAATAAAATGTAAGAATATTAGAGTTGTTTTTAGATTTGTGATGTTTTTTTTTAAGCTTTGACGGTACCAGCAATGGCTGCCATAGCATTTTGGTACTCTATGGCATCTACAAATTCTTGCGGCTCAAGTGAAAAGGGTCCCACAATTTATATTCACGATAAATCTGAGCCAGAGGCGTTTATTCATTGTGTATATCATTTCCCGTGTTATTTACTTGTTATTGCGTCACTTATGAGCTTATTTCCTCACACTGTTTGTCTAACATGAGAACTGTAAGTGGTTGAGAGGTGTGGAGGTAAACTCAAGCATTTTCTTACACAAATATTGCTTGAATTTACTTCAAGAACGCTCTTGAGGTGTTTGAAAAAAGAGATGTAAAATGAAAACTGAATGGAAATAGTTGCTGGTGTATGATGAGTACGCTTTCATGTGCGTTTTCTTTGATAATTTAATAAACTTACTTCTTACGTAACAGCAACAAAGGTTTTATTTCTTTCGAGACTGAAAAATGTGACTCCTGTCTCCATGAAAAAAAAAATAACTCATGTTAAAGCCTTTATTTCAATTAGACCATAAACAAGCACTTCTCAACTGTCAAGAAATCGGTCAATCAGAAAGATGAAGGCATTAACAATTATACTTAATATCTATCGAATTAATTGAAAACGTTAAATGGATTGTGTGATCGAAAATTTAGACATTTCCAATTACAAGAGATTATTTGCAAAATGTTTAGTCAAATACTTAAAAGACATCGAAGACCTATTTAATAATAGACCAAATTCTTTAGCGTCTAGCCCTAATTCTAGCAAATCCTAAAAGTTAACCGTATCAAATTACATTTTCGGGATGTTCTCATATTTTTGGAGTAACACGAGCGTAAAATGATTTAAATATGATACTTTACAACTACAGTAAGCTCAACTCCTTTATTTAATGACATTAAATTAGGCTGGGATTTAGTGAGTGACTATTTTGACAGCTTCCTATTATTTTTCTTTCTTGTCTTTGGAATTTGTACAGCTCATACATTCTTAATTCGAATTTGGGTTTATGGCTGCATAGGCACTTTCTACTAATCAGCTTATGAGTTCTTAATGAGCTATCGCGTTTGAATTCGCCGCTAGAGGCGCTAGTATAGCGTGAGGTTTTAAATGTCAAATTGCACTGTTGGTTGGCTATTAACGGGAGTTTATTTAGGTATTTATTTGTTTTGATTTTTGTGAATAGTTTTCTAAAACAGCCTGACTTTGTTCACTTGCACGTAATATCAACTTTAATGCTTATAATTAAGGACTTTACTCGACAGTGGCGCCAACTGGTGAGTACAAAAACGATAGCCCTCATTGAAATTGTCTATTAAACATTTAAATTAAGAATCTGCTAATCAGTATTTAATTATGGAGTTTTTTTTTATGAAAAAGCTTATTATGTTGTATAATACTTAAACTGAATTATCTTCGTACAGTAGAAATCTATTACAAATGCCATTTTACGCTGTATAGACTTATTACTGTGGCAATATTTCACTGGTTTGCGTTGTTAAATTTTTTTTTATATTTTATTTTTGGTTTAATGGATTTCGAATTTAGATAGCGGATTAATATTTGCTCACTAACGAAAAAATATTGGTTTTACTGGTTCAACGTTGACCCTAATCCCTTACAACAGCCGTAAAAACGCTTTATTTAATAAATAATAAAAGGATTAACTTCACGCACGCGTTAGAATATTCTCTATTCACGGCCGATTTTAAAATGAATAAAGGTCTCCTCAGACTGGTACGTCATGCAACGACTGCTATTTATTTATAAGTTCACACAAATAATTGTTTTAAGGCTCCCAAACTTGTAAAAGTAATCAGAAATTGCCACACTTAGAGCCGCCACTTGAAATCCCACGCATTTGCGATGATTTTTCTAACTTTAGATCAATATTACAACGACGTAACAGTGTAAGACGCGAGAATTTTCAAAGATATTCTTTGAAAATTCTCGCGTCTTACATGATAACACATGAGGATCATTTTCTTTGTCCGCTCAAAGGTTCCTCCAGACATGCGCGACGTTACCACGTCGCGCATATGACAATGATACCATTTTTCGTGAGTCTTGAGTTCATGAGTTCACTTCGACGACGGTGAAAACCATATAAATTAAAAAAAAACGTTACCTGTAATTTATTTCAGCTAAAGTTTACGTAAAATAAACACAACAAAGATTTTGCTGAGAAATAAATGTTTACTTTCATAATATTTGAACAATATCTGTTTTTCTAAGAATCAGCAAAAACTAATAATCGTAGATATACCTTGGTATTTTGTGCGAATTACTGTTCAATGATAACGTATTGTATTTTTATCGGTTGTTTTAAAATAGTTTTTTTTTTTGTATATACTAACGCAGAATTATTGTGACAAACTGTCAAATGCATATTAATTCACTGTGATGTAATATGAATTTTAATAATCGTAAAAACTTTGACTATAGGGCCAACCATGAAATCGCGAAAAAAAATCAGTTGTTCAGTACATTTAGTCTAGTTACGCGCACATAAATATATGGAGAAGCTGTTTTTTTGTTTCGCGATTTCAGTGTTGGTCCCTTAGTCAATGTTGCTCATAATGATGAGTAAAATGATACCTTTTCAGTTATTGTATTTAGTCTGTTACACCTTGTATAATACTAGAAATATTAACCGTTATATATCTCTGCATATTTCTCCGTTTCTCCGCTCCGCTGCCTCGCTCCGCGTCAATGGACAGGCAGCCTAAGGGACTGATCACGTGACATTTCGACAGTGTTTGTCAATCGCATACATTTTTGACGTGTTGACAGTCGCCTTCGCTACGCTAGCGCTGTCAGAATGACACTTGTCTAGAGCCTTAAATTGTTTTTCATATTTATCTGCAGTCAATTTTAAACAAGTCTGCATTTAAAACGCCTATGAATGGAACCCATTATCTCGAAATAAACTCTAGAAGTGTTTTTCTATTAAAATGCTTCTTTATAATCTGCCTGCTTAAAGCTTTTAGGAGTTTCATTCAAATAGATCATGTTTTTTAAGTGTTTAGGCAAATACAAATTCGTGTTCTATCTCTGCAGTAAACGGTTTATTGTATTTTATCTAGCTAGATGAACATTATTTTGCCAACGAAAATTATAGACCAAAACTGTTTTATTCACCAAATATTATATATATATAACTAGCTTCTACTTGCGGCGTTTCAGTTAGTAGCCGAATCCACATGAACCGTGCATTTTTCCAAGCGATGGTATTTAACGATATTTACCTATCATTTTTAAATACCAGTATTTTACGTAGACCAGGCCTACCAGACTTTCACAACCCATTAACTAGGTAACACGGTATTTCTTAGACTGGAGTCAGATTTACTGGCTTCTGACTCTCCGTAACGACAGCCCAAAATCTACAAATAACAATCGGGACCGAAAGCTTAACGTGCTTTCCGGGGCGCAGAAGAAACTCGGTATGTTAAGATCACCCATCCACAGATCCACCTTGGCAAGCGATGCTTAACCTTGAAGATCGAGCCGTAGGGCTGTATTTTTTGCCCACGTGCTTCTTTATAAATCATGTATGAATACAATGGATAATATATATGTATCAGGAGTTGCACTAGTCGGAAATAGCATGGCCGCGCTTTCCATATTTGTATATTTATATTTCATTTGATCAAAAACTTCGCTCAGAATTATATTCGGTAGCAAATATTTTGACAGTCAAAGTAATCTCTATGATAAGTTAATTTTATGGCCATTGGTCAAATAAATATTTACGATCCTTTTGCGTGTTTCAGTAGTTTCTATGCTAATATTAATATGGAAAAAAGTCAAATAATATTCTTTTTTTTATCTCTGCTATTTCTTTTTGACGCCAGCCTTGCTGAGAAAACCACAAATCTCATGAACACAAATAGAAGTAACCGGATCTGTACGTCTACCATGAGTTTTATCAATGTGAACTCGCTAACGACTGAAGTTAAAAAAAAAGAAAATTAAAAAAAAAAACAAGTTTCTCATTGTTTTGTTTAGTTTATACTAAAAAGCAAGCAATTTCCAAGTAAAACTTTAGTTAACAACTAAACAAATAAATTAGAAATTTGTTTTTTTTTTAAGTTTTCATACATTTTTTTAACTACAGTCGCTAGCGAGTATAGATTGATAAAACTCATGGTAGTTCTGGTCATCGCGATACAATTCTAGACCACAATTGAATTCCCATAGATCTAATCGCCTGACCTCAGTTTTTCAGAGAGAAAACAGATTTCCCAATTTTGTACGAAAGAAGATCTATCTTTACTCTTTTGTTATCAAAGACAAACGAGGTCAAAAGAAATAGGTTTGCTTATTATTTCTGACTGAAAATAAAAATAACAATGGGCTTGCTGTCTATTGGGTAGATAACTAAAAAAATCTAATTAGTCCGTCAAATAGATTTCCAAAAAAAATACAAAACAAGTATTTTTTCTTTATTTCACGTAAAAAAAAATACCTACAGTCCGTTGAAAACTCGTGAGACGTTACATTACAGTACACTGTACCGAATAGTGACGTCACAAGCCCCCACTCCTGATCTTTGATGCGTTTTATCTTCAGCTTGTTTATTGATTTGACAAAGCAAGTAATGCGTTTACACAAATACCTAGTAACGTAAATCTAGCGCCAGTTAATCAGTACTAAGTCAGCGAAACCTACTGTGATTAGGAACGCCGAAATTTGATTAAACTAGAAGCCAACCCCAAAATGTAAGTCCTGAGATTAACAATGATGCTTGGAAGATGACTTATAATGGCTTATACAAGGTGTACATTCTATCAGCGTTATCGATTTTCAGAAACTCCAAAATGTGTATATATATCGTCTATCAAAATCGACTTTAAATTAACGCTGTTTTGCCTAGTTTACACAGTGCGAGCTAGCGTGCGAGTCAGCCTGTCGAGTAGCTGCATAAACTCGCATCGTTTGGATGTATCTTACAAGTTACTGCCACGTGCGAGTTGGACAGTAGCTCGCATACGAGTTACTTCAACAGTTTTTGTTTGTACTCGCCTGCCCGCCGACAGTAACTTGTACTTAGTACCAGCCCGGACATCACTCGCATCGTACGGACGCGTTCGGCAAGCGGGACCTGTATTTTATGTTTGCTGCGACACGCAAGAGACTGGGTAGCTACTATCACCGTGTAGACGGTTAAGGCGAGCCGAGCTACTGGCATACGAGTAGATCATCTGAATAACTGTGTGCTGTCTAGTCATTTGTTTTTATTGTTTATTTTTTATTTTTGTCTAGTTATTTATTTATTTGAATTTGAATTTATCATATCATCAGTTTATGACGTTAATATTTTTATCCCAATCCGAAGTTAGTAGTACAAAAAAAACAGGAACGCAAAAAGCGTCCAGATTTCATTTATTCACTTGTACCTACAGTGATTACTAAAAAGCCATTACTCACCCGATATCCACTTATAATTCATCATTATTGTTATGAAAATAACTTTATTTATTTTCATTAACTATATTGAGGATAAAACGTAACGTTGGCAGCTCTCCAAGCAACAACATCTGTGATCACTACCAACATTATAAAACCAAATGAAGGTGACTGATAGACACACGTTACATAAAATATATCGTCGATTTTTACGATTTAAATAAATAATGATAACGTATGAATAGGTAAGCTCATGTATTTATTTATGTCGAGTAAACGTCTCATTAGATTGACGTATACCGTTTCATGATGGGTAGGTTCCGTGGGATATTTACAATCGGAGGAAACATCATTTCGTTCGGATGCTAAGCTCCTTTCACTTTTCTATTTGTCAATTTCCTCCCAATTTTATAAATAATATTCTGATTAAATCAAGTCAAAATGTAATCTGAAGACAAGAGTATTGCTAAGTGTCCTTTATTGTATTATGTTATTGACTTATCATCACTGTAATTTCAAACACAGATTTTAAAGATAAACTTTCTACTTTATATTAAGGTTAAACACTAAAGGAGTAAAAAACTAGGTACAGCCGTACCGTACCGTACCGTGCCGTGGGGTCCGAGTGCTCATGCCTTATTTAAAGATCTTTCTAAACGCTTAGTTGACACTTCGCGTGACCCAAGGGCTGGCTTTTACCTCGGACAGAGGCTAAAGGAGTTAATTATTTTGCTTTTGATGTTTCCCTCGCGTATTGCCTGTATAGTAATGAAACGCATACTGATTTGTTCCTTATGATCTCTAAATTTTAGTGGCAGTGATATTTTTACCTTTCAAACAGGAAAAAAAAGCTCTGGGTCCAAAAGTTCATACCAGAGCACATTTCCCGCAGTTTTGGGCATTGATTTATAACTGTGAATTATGTATAATCAATCACTGAATTTGTATTCTGCAAATCAGTGTCGTTAAATTATTTTGTTCAGAAAAAATGACTACATAAAAACTTTATTTCAGACCGGAGTCCTGAAATAAAGTTTTTATTGGCGTCCCAGCTGATTTTTGTAGCTGGATATCAATCCAGCTTCAAAAATGCAAGCAGGTAGCTTGCTGAGTAGACTTGCGTACCAGACCCTGTCAAAGGCCGTCGGCAGTATCGCCGTGACTCTCGATGGCTTCGCCCCAGTAGTGCGTGACATATTCTATCTATATCTTTATTAACAAAGCAAGATGTTCCTCCATTACGTAAGGAAATATGTATTACTAGCTGACCCGCGCAACTTCGTCTGCTATTGCCTATAGGCTTCCTCGATAAATGGGCTACCTAACACTGCAAGAATTTTTCAAATCGGACCAATAGTTCCTGAGATAAGCGCGTTCAAGCAAACATGCAAACAAACTCTTCAGCTTTATATATTAGTATAGATATAGATTTTTAACCTATTTGAACTAAAGAAATGAGATTTGTTTACTCCATAAATTTATTCCCCTCATCTTGTAACCTGTTATTTATAATATCTTCCGAGTCTATTTATGTCCAAGCAAGTATGTGTATCGCATTTCTTACGCTGATTTTATTCAATGCTGATACATTATTTATAAAGAAAATCTCGCTTATATTCCTTAATGTTAAGAGAGGCGTACTTATAGAACACCCACATTTCATCAGTTATATTTAAGCCTTAGGGGCGAGCTCCTGCTAAGGTTGCGGAATTAGTTCGAAAGAGTCACCCGGCCCTGGAGCGCAAAGGGCACTCACTAGGAGGAACATGGATGGGTTTTAGTCAGTAAGAGACTGACACTCCCTTCCGGCGATGGGGCGACTTCTTTCGAGCTGCTTCTGAGAAATTCCAGGTGGAAAACCCAATAACACGTTCCCTGACCCGAAAGCAAAACATACAACTTATGATCAAATTGTCGTTCGACTATAACTAACCGAATTCAAAAACGGGGGAGGCTTATATTCGTCTGTATGATTTTCTTTCTAGCACATTATTCTCAAAATAGTATCTCATCATATTTCATAACCGGGTTTCATCTTCAAAAACTTTTTGATCTACGTACGTATGTCAGTACTGCTTTTTAGCAGTACTGACATACGTACGATAACAATCTTTTACTATGACATCTAATTCATCTTATTTAAATGCCTTGAATATAATATTAATACTGCACTAATAAAATTAAATACTGTTCTTCTTCAAAGATACAAAAAAAAACGGTTTTTCAGTACGATTTAATTAACATCGGTTGTAAATGAGACAATGATTTGTGAGAAAACAAAAAAAAACAACTTCATTTTTTACAATTTTATTTTGTTCAGACTCTAGAAAATGAAATGTTTTGTCGAGATGCTAGTATATCACTGAAAAGATGTTGAGTTGAAAAATACTTCACTTAGTTATTATCTTCAGTTCCATCTTCAAGACAAAAAAAATATGAGAATGACAGAAACGATTTATTGGGCTTTTATAGATGTCACGAGTTCGTGAATAAAGAAGAATAATGGGCATATCGTTTCACAGATTGTTATGAATTGTCAGAATGTCCTTGAATGGCAGTGAGACAGGCTGGTTTTGGGCTGTTTTTTCGTTAACTCATCTTAGTTCTATTTTTGAACGAGCCCATAGATACGATTTTTTGGAAAAACGTTTAGATTCGCATTTCGAATACAATCTGTCAAAATGCAGGAAAATTAGAGCGTTTTTTGACAGATGCAACTAAGATGCGAATGTAAATGTTACTAGAAAACAAAATAAAAAGAATTAGTCGTAGTAGTTAATAAAAAGTTACATAATCATATTTCAGAAACATGTTTTTATACTACGGTAAATTGTTTTTGTCAAAATGCGTGCCTATCATATACCATTATAATCATTTCTAATTTGCCTAAAATACTTTTATTGCAGGTCGAGAAGTCCACGAATCCCTCCAAAATAATCTAAAGAAATATTATACCAACAATACGCAACATGCACATTTTAATATTTTCGATTGACGAATGATAATTATTCTTCTAGATGCCATAAAACTTATCAAATTATCAAACAAACAGTCCATCAATTCGAATAACAATTAGTGTCCATTACATAGGCATTATGAGGAGCTCGTGGCTAGATAATAACAGCCGCACGGGTCGATATTCAAGGTTAAGCAACGCTTGCCAAGGTTGGTCTGTGGATGGGTGACCATCTTAACATACCGAGTTTCCTCCGTGCCTCGGAAAGCACGTTAAGCCGTTGGTCCCGGCTGTCATTTGTAGATCTTTGGCAGTCGTTAAGGATAGTCAGAAGCCAGTTAATCTGACTCCAGTCTTGCCATGAAGTACCGTGTTACCCAGTTAATGGGTTGTGGAGGTCTGGTAGGCAGCCGCTCCACATAAAATACTGGTATTCAGCTAAATCCGGCTTGACTGGAAGCCGACCCCAATATAGTTGGGAAAAGGCTAGGCAGATGATGATGATGATGACTTAGGCATTATGAACAGTCCAACTTTGAATTAGCTTGGCCGATCTGTTTGGATAATCTTTCTAATTTAGGATCTACTATTAAAGCTAGCAATATCTTTGCAGCCAGTGAGTTTGGATAGAAACTGGAAAGCTGTCAAAAAATATAAAAATTGGTTAGGTACTTAACTTCCCTGATACTTATTATAGACGCCAGATAAACTCGTAATAAAGTACATTTACCTTTCCCTAATATCCCTTCGTAGACACCCGAACAATAAATTATGAACCGTTTTTCATTACTAGAGAACGTAAAAGATCGCTTTAAAAGTCAGGGGGCTTATTCTCTGAGCTCGTAGTTTCGGCTTTAGTTGCGCTTGCTTAATCACTACGAATGAATGACAACACGATTTGTTAGTTACTGTCAAATCGTGTTGTCATTCATTCTTAGTTCAGGTTCGGGACTAATCGTAAGTCCGTAGGTGATACGGAGTAGAAAACGCCCGCAACTAAGGCCGAAATTACGGGTTTCGGGCTTAGAGAGTAGCCCCCAGTTCAGGACATTTTAAAAATGTGAATGGGTCAATGACGTTATTAATATTATTTATTTCAGACCATGTTGTCCATAGAGTGTAAGTAATAAATACACTGAAACTTAAAAACTATGTTAGTAATACACACAAAAAAAAACAAAAACAAACTACATTAGTTGTTCTATTATGTAGGCGAATCCAGTGCCTCCAGATAGGACTTTCAACATGTTATTTCACATTTATCTAGCGCATACCACCATAGTGAATACAAAAAATAGTACGTACCTCCTAAAACTGCGCCCGGGCTAAGTAACTTGGTATAAAATATATGTACGTATGAATAAGGATGACTATCGCATCTAAAATGTGATGTTTACAAATTCAATTTCACAATGCCCATAAAACAAAATATTATTATTTGAATCAGTATTTTTGCAGGGATCCACTTCATCGATTTTACAGACATATTTATAGCAGAATCCATTTTATAATCCACGTTTTATAGTTTCCACTTCAGCATTCCTATTTTATAGACATACCTAAGTATTTTTACAGCCAATCAAAACACTTACCGAGTGTGAAATATATCTTGGAAAATTTAAGACATAAAATGCCCTACCAACCGGTATTAATACTTTATGAACGATAACTTTGAACATGTGGAGTATTCTTTAATATCTTTCTTATTTTTACGTGTCGAAAAGTAAAATATCTAGGAAACCCTTTTTTAAGATTACTTACTTTGTCCTTTATAACTCTATTTTATGTCCAAATTATAGCTTCCATAAATTACAACTTCAATACCATTACTAGAAATTTCAATAACTGTCTGAAAGTTTCAAATAAATACAATAAATATTCTCTCTCTTGTTTCAGATTTCATTCATCAATCAAGAATGATCGACAGGATATAGAAAACAATACTCAAATATTATGTTTGGTTTCGGAGATAACAAGCAAATAAAGAGTCAATAACAGTATGAGACAAAGTGAGCAACACAAACAGACAAATAAGATAAAACATACCAAATATGATAAAACCAAACCTAAATGGTTTATGATGACAAGTTAAAAACAAGAAGGAACTATGCCGACCGACCTATGGGCTACCGATACTCCAATCGACAATGACACATTCAGCACAATCAGCGATGAATTCCAAAACAATACAACGACTGACCCAATTGAGGACAAAGCGATTCAAGCCGCTTTTTGTACAGCATACACTATCATTTTCGTAGTTGGAATCTTTGGGAATGCTCTAGTATGTTACGCTGTGATCAGGAACCGAGCTATGCAAACCGTCACTAATCTCTTCATCACGAACCTCGCATTATCCGACATTCTGCTCTGCGTGTTTGCTGTACCATTTACACCACTTTACACTTTCCTCGGAAGATGGGTGTTCGGAGGCCCTTTGTGCCATATAATGCCTTATGCGCAAGGATGCAGCGTTTACATTTCCACGTTAACTTTAACTTCGATAGCTATAGATAGATTCTTCGTCATCATCTATCCCTTCAAACCTCGCATGAAGATCCAAACCTGCATCTGCCTGATTGTTTTCATTTGGGTGTTCTCTCTATCTGTGACCTTCCCCTATGGCTACTACATGGCCCTTCAAGATGTCTACTGCGCAGAGAAATGGCCTTCAGATCAAATTCGTAAGGCGTTTGGCGCAGTGACTACTATAATGCAGTTTGTGGTCCCCTTCATTGTAATGGCTTTTTGCTATACATGTGTTAGTATAAAATTGAATGATAGATTAAAATCAAGGCCTGGAAGTAAGAACAGTAAGAAAGAAGATGCAGAAAGAGAAAGGAAGAGGCGAACAAATAGAATGTTGATAGCAATGGTGGCCATATTTGGGTTGTCGTGGCTGCCTTTGAACCTAATAAATATAAGTAGTGACTTTTACTCGTTGGCAGAAGACTGGAGATATTACATGGTGTTATTTTTTGTTGCCCACTTCATCGCTATGTCTTCCACTTGTTACAACCCGTTCCTGTACGCGTGGTTGAACGAGAACTTTAGAAAGGAGTTCATGCAGATACTGCCGTGCTTAGGAGCGTTGGTCACTAAGAGGTCTAAGAGGAAGTTCAACCAGTCAGAACGGACAGGTATGTTTAGATCAGAGAAAACTTGTAACGGTAACGATACCGTGCAAGAGTCCCTTTTGACCTCCACAGTTAGTAAAATACCCTCAGTTAGATATAAAATAGAATTCAATGATAAATTAAAGGTGTATGAAGATGATGGCGTTGAGAATATAAGTCCTGATGAGAAGCCGGAGGACAACCCGAGTCCTAACGAAGACTGTGTTAATATGTATATGTTTGTAGATAAAACTGTTAATACTTCGGATAAGGAGCCAATCGTGTCTGCGCTGTAGATGTAGTGGTAAGTTGAGACGTCGTTAAGATAAATACATATTTATAAATGCTTTGAATAAATCACTGACGCGATAACACATTGCAATTAAAATAAGCGAACTGTGCTTTCATGTCTAGTAGGTGGATATATACTAATAATTAGCAAATTTCTAGTATTTAATAGGATTAATAATGCTTTGACCCGGAATGTATGCTGACAATGTATAGTAGTGAGCCAATATCTATTTAGCAGCTGTCCGATGAAATAGCAACACCGATTAGTAACTTGATTGAGATTCAAAATAGTTTTGGTAACAATTGCAGTATAACTAATATAAATTGGAAATAAAATGAAATAAATGGAGACAAACAAAACTAATTTAGTTGAATGGAATGGTATCATTATAGTTTTAATCTTTTGCTATTATTTAGATGAGAAGTTTTGAACAAAGCAGCAATTTAAAACAATGACATTAAATAATTGAAACTAGAATTAAATAAATTGACTGAAATTATAATTCACTCATTTTAAACGCGCTTACTCCTTACAAATAAAAGGCTTAATATTGTATTAATGAAATTGAAATGGAAATATCAGAAGAATTGTATTTTCTACTATTTTTTAAATGACGTTCGCAGTTTGTGCACAAACATGAACTAAAAATAGACCAAAAAGGTACCTATATTCGATAAAAATGGGCAATAAAATACACACATGTTTTAGAGGGTTGAATTCAATTGCACGTTTGGCACAAAATGTATTCCATGTTACTGCAGTTTCATTTTATATTTCAATATTTTGCGTCACAACAGTCCCTTGCTCTCGGCCATTCTAGTGTTATGGTTTAGTGAAAAATGAAAAGGTTTTCAACAAAATGCATTGTCTAAACTCTAAACAAATATAAAGCTAAAGACGTAGAACGGTAGAAGACATATTTAACTAAAATAAATTATATTCATGGGTCCAGTAGCGTAGCTAGCATGGGTGACACCTGGGGCGGATCATGTGGTGTCACCCCACAAATGAATGCCCCCCCCCCCCCCAATTATGAGTTGCGCTTTTGGCTTTTCGTTCTGGTGACGGCAATCGCAAGCCGTTTTTCGGAAAGGACAAAGGTGTGCCATTTGTTATGCAGGTTTTTATTTTCAGGAATGTTCTTACATCATGTTTACTTACAAAAAAAAAACTCGAAAATTAGATTATTTTGATTTTGTTTTCATCTTCATCATAATCTAAACCCAACTTTGTTGAGTAAAGCATGTAAACTCAAGAACTAAAAGAGGGCAGAACACAAGAGCGAGAGAAGCGAGCTCGAAAATTTTCATCCCACATCGGATAGGTTTTATTTCCTTTTAATCATTCATAATTAAATATAAATAACTAGCGAAGCGAGCTCAAATATTTTTGCACCCTTCTCCCGACAGGTTTCATTGCGTCAAACATTTAGGGCTGCCACCCGAGAGTGACAAAAACCATTCAATGAGCAGTCGGATCTCATCCTTAAGCGGGTGTCACCCGGTGCGCGCCGCCCTCCCCGCCCCCCCCCCCCTCGCTACGCTACTGCATAGGTCCAATGTTGGAAGCGCTCGTTACAGACATTCGCGCCTCACGAACGACAAATTGGCGCATGAATTTACAGGATCGTATTTTTGTAACTTATATGTGTAGAAATGTGTGAGTAATCGTGAGTTCAAATGACGGCTGTCAATTTAAGGATTTTAGGAGTATCACGGTAAAAAGAAAACTTTCTACAAATGGAAAATCATTTACGGAAACATGAGCATTTTTAGTCCAGTTTGCAAATTATTTTTGAGGAAAATTATTGTTTTTTAAACCGGGTTCAGTATGTTTACTAACATACAACGTCACATACACAAACAGCCAGACCCGGAACAACTATCTGAAGGTTTTATTTGGCACAATAATAATTTATCTGCGGTGCCGATACAAATCATAGAAACCTTTAAAAAATGGTGTGCTGTCAAATAGTCCACATTACAATTTAAGTAGAGTATTTGAAAGTATAATTCTGACTCTGAGTCATACAATCAATTCAAGAATAGACTCCAGGATAAATCCAATAAAATGTATCGAACATTCCAACGGGAACTGTCAGAAACAGACAAAAACGTTTATTGAGTTGTAAAATGTATTTTTATTTACGATCCAAATAGTTTTATACCTATTTTATTCAGTTACTTTGAACAAGCGAGCTTTAAAATAAAGTTAGTTCTTCCAGAATACATTACAATAAAAAGTTGCCGAGTTTTTCAGTTTCAATTGAGTCATCGTTAGTTTATTGAGCTTAGCACCACATTAAAGATTTTAACTTCGCTTCACGATTGTTACTGGTCAGTTAATTTATATGCAACGCTTTGAGCGTATTCTTAATGCATTATTTTTTCCTTTTTGCATAACGATGCAGCAAGGGATCAAATCAAATCAAAAGGTTTATTTGCAAGAAAATACATTTTACACATTACAAGATTACAAGGAAAGATCTTAATTCCTAAAACTCGCTGTATTCTGCCTGCAAGCAAGCGTGCAAATTATTAACTTATTTCTATTTGTCATTATTATCATGCAATTAAAATTATTATTGCAATATTATTACATAAACAAACGCCAATTACGTATCGTTTCCTCGGTGCGCTATTAAGTTTGTGAATCATAGCATTCACAGCACTCGACTTTGTAACTTAAAAATATGAAGAGGGTGCACTGACTTTGACCGTCATTTTCTGGAACGGAAAATGAATAGCTAATGTATAGCTAAAATCGCAGTTACAATATGAAAACCTTAAAAAAACGTAGCCAGAAAATCATATTTGGTTCTAAGTTATAACTTGTATATTTTGATACAGTAAGCAGCATGTTTCGAACTGTGGAGTATCGATTTAAAATTGTCACTTCTGTGCTCACACGGTGAAGTAGATAACGCAATAGGCACCAGCCTGTCGCAAACTCGCTGGAGCAGACTTTTGTATGCACTGTTTTGTAGGCTACACTAGGGAAATAAAAATATTTATTGCTCCGCATTGAGGGAAAACTGGGCGACCACCTACCCTACAAAGTGATTGTTATGTTAGTGGTATGATTTTAAGCCTGCCAGTAAACTCTGTAAAAGGCCCGGCTCTATTATATAACTCCATGTCATCGGTCTCCTCCTCGTATTCCCATTACCTCATTTTTATGTAAAATAGTATTTTAATACAGGGTATTCTATCAACCACATCATCGCTTACCATCAGGTGAGATAGTGGTCAAACGCGTGCTTATCAATAGTAAAAAAAATCTAAAGGAGTACCGTACCCAGTTAATGGGTTGTGGAGGTCTGGTGCCTACCAGAAACCCACCAGCCTACCAGTATCTACGTGTTGCGGCTGCCTAGCCGCAACACGTAGATACTGGTATTCAGCTAAATCCAGTTTGACTGGAAACCGACTCCAGTATAGTTGGGAAAAGGCTACGCAGATGATATCGACATAAAAACCTGGCTAATTGATCATTTGATTATGCGTAAGACTGAAAACTGAACTGGCCTAAAACCTAAAAGGCAATACCAGGGTTTCAAACACGTTGGGGAGTTTAGTTGCCAAAGTAGTTTTTGTCTATGTCTAGATATAATATGATAGACCACTGGACAAAATAAACTGAGTAAAAACATGCCAACAAAGGGTCAAAGTTTATCCACTTAATTTCGCTCTGATCCATCCACTTTCGGGCCGTCTACTGTGCCCCACTTGAATCACCAGACACTTCACTTTTGAAACGATAATATTCAGTTTCGAACCCTTTACAAGCTTTCAGCTCAATTTTGTGATCGAGTCTTATCTACTTTCTGTAATCGGGGTACATGTGGGGTAGAATTTTGAAAGCACGTGTAATTCGGTCTGCTGATCTGATAGTACCGGTATAGAAGACTATTTGCTCTAATTTATTACAAACTAGCTTTTGTCCGCGGGTTTCTACACGCATATCTCGGTTTTTCCCATCCCGTAGATATATCTGGAAATCCTGTCTTAGTGCTCATCTACAACTGATGATGATACATTTATTTTTGCATAACTTTAAAAAATGAGCTGAAAAGCTGTTTCTTCTCGCGATTTCATGTTTTCCCCATATTTATATTGTTTCATAATAACCGCTTTTCTGGTTTCGCGTTATTTCGGTTTATGTTTACGCCTTGTATAACCAGCCAGTTTTTCCCACTGTAGGGCAAAAGCCTCTACGTTTCTTCTACTTCACTCTTTCTAGAGATACGTCATAACATAACATGAAAATACACAAAAAGCAACTCTACATCGTTGTATTTCGTTTTTTTAGGCACGCGTTTGACTACTATCTAACCTGATGGTAAGCGATGAAGTGGTTGAAGATGGAGCACGCTTGCCTAGAAGTAACCTATTCAGTCTTGACTTAAAGATTCCCAGGTTGTAGCTATCAGGAAACACAGACTCCGGCAGGGAATTCCACTCCTTAGTTGTTGTTGTCGTTGTAGTAACTCTACATAATACAGTTATGTCCAACTATTCTTCCGAGTACTCATCGAGTCTTTCGGGACATCAGCAAACAACTTATCAACTGTTTACGTGTCCAGAGGGCTGGGCTTTTCTTCAGCCAAAAATAAGTATTACCATTCACTGCGGCAATGCTGCCAGTATTCTAAGTAGGTATATTTGCCATTGACAGCGATGTGGATGAATTTTTGATGCCCAATGATTTATTTTGTTTTTATACGCGTTTTTAAATAATTTCGCAAACGAATGCATTGTATGCAAGCTAAAGCATACTGCACCTGTCCGACTTTCTCAAAATGGAATGTGACAAATAAATCGATACACAATGTAAATTGCACGCAATTTTTAACATAAATCTTATTATTTTTCCGCCATTCCGGAATCCGTTTCCGAATTGTAGAGTATTTATATTTGTACAACGTAGGTACATTCAGCGGAATATATTGTACAGATTTATGTTTTAACATTTATTTGGACTTCAATATTGTATGCTCAGGACGGTTAATTGATACGATTGTGTAATTAATTCTCAAATACCAGAATTTAAAAAAAATATCCAAAGAAGTCTTTGAGTTTTAACTGATGTAAAAATGATGTAAAATTTTAATACCGGTGGGGTATTAAAAAAATCGTTTATTTCAGGCTATTATAAACCCATAGAAATCAATCAATACCTACAACATTTTATCCTTTCTCAATTTACAAAACATGTCATTTACTGTTGTTATGTAAAAAACCTTTGAGTCTTTAAGATGTAATAACAGATATTTTTAAATTAACTGTAGTTTTTTTTTAATTTAAAACTTGTGGCCCGCCCCGGCTTTATATCTTTCATACACACTTCGCACTGACAATACGAACAAAACAAAAAAGACTAGTTATTTAAATCATTCAAGTCGTTCTCAAGTTATGGCGTAACCAAGGGAAAAAGGGATTCACTATGACATAGATTGGGCTTAACTTTGCATCTCAATGACATGTAGTTACCACTCCATTCTCCCCAAAACATAAAAGAAAAAGTTCGTCAGAATCATTTACGGGGGTAAAATGGCGAACAAAGGAGGAACTAATAGGATTTCCCATTTCAGAGAACTCTTAAAAAATCGACGAGGAAAATAACAAGAAGTGAAAAGACGAATCATATAATAGGAGAACTCTATGAAAATTATAATGAGAAAATATTATGATTATGTGTATGTTCAAAGGGGATTCATCGAGTGTTTTGTTTTGATCTTGCTTCTTTGATGGCCCATGCCTATCACACGGTGGGCCAGCGTAATAACTTTTATTTTTTATATGAACGTATTTGTTTATTTAGTTCACGTGTGTACAGATTTAGATGGTTCCGCTCCAGTGCCCATAAAACGTTGTGTACATTGTGTATCATATGGGTTTTATAAAATGAATCGCGACTTTTATTATCTTAGCTACAAACTCGGTATGTTTGTAGTTTAGATTTATTTACGTACTGTTTTCTTTACGTATTAAGGTAGATTTTAAAGTATAAATTCAGCATTTATTTTAAAATATCTTAACGCACAATTACAAATGCGATTTAACCATTTTAATACTGACTAGCTTTTACCCAGGACTTCGTACGCGCATATCCCACTTACCTCGTTTTGAAAAATTTCGCGAAAACCTCTCTCAGTGCTCCCCTACACTTCCCAAGGACCCTACATGCCAAATTCCAGACTTCTACGACCAGGAGTTTGGGCCGTGCGTTGTCTGTCAGTCACTCACTGTCACTCAATCAGTCAGTAACGGAGTAATATATAAAATTCTTCCGTTCTCACATATATGTATCCTAAACCGCTTTATTTTTGCACAGTGATCTCCAAGCAATATTTATATACAGACAATCATTTTAGCACAATATTTTTTTCTATACTTTGCTAACCAGTAAAAAAAATAACATGTACTGAATGCTAATCAAGCATTTTTAATCAGGCTCAAAATTTACACAGATTAACTTTCGTTAAAATTGCCGTGATTTTTTTTTCTGAGGCAGCAATTCGTCACCTCTTCTCCTCTGGGATAAAACAGGGTGCGAATAACATAGCAACATCAATCCTTCGCTAACAGAAATTCTCTTTAATAAAACACCGAACTTTCAGAGGTTTCCTATTTAACGTTTTTCTTTTGTTTTATAACTTTTTCCTTTTTTGTTTCAGGTAACACATTGCAGTGACCTCCTTTCGAAAGAAAGATATAGCTGTGTTAAAAATTGGTGTGTTGACATTCAAAAAACTGTTGTAGATAAGGTTTTAGAAATAGGAACTTTTATATTTTCACGAAATTATGTGATGATTGATGTTTTGTATATGTTCTCATTGTGTCTTATTTATTATATACCTATCATTGTACCTAGCTGTTAATGTTTTCAGAATCCTGTTTTGTGTAAACTTTTATCAATAAAAATATGCTGTAAAAACTATAATATGTACCCCTTCTTATTCATATAAAATATGAAATATTTAAACTATTAGAACCAACTTTCCTGTGTAAAAAAAATTAAATACACGTAATTTAAGATTGTATGTAAATAGAGAAGTAAGTATACGAAAAATGTACAGAATAGCCAAAAATAATATCTAGTGTAAATAAATTTTGTCATAACTAAGAATAAAAGTATTTACGTCAATTATGTAGTTCGATTATGAACTTTGAGCCCATTGACGAAGGTACTTTTTTCTATAAATGTATAGTCATTAGTGGTAGGAAGTGTTAAGTAGCGCTATGTCATGCTAAAATATTTTTGTAATGTAAAAAAATGGGTAAATTTAAAATGTAAATAAAATGCAAAATGCCTTGTAATTAATGTCAATGGATGAAATACGTGCAATTCGCTGTCGTTATATTAATAAAGTGTACCAAAGACATTGTTTGTTATATTTATTTAACACCCTCTATTGGCGTGTGATGCAGAAAAATTAGGAAAATATTGTGATAATATTTTTGAGATCAAATAGTTATACAGTAGGTAGGGGAAGAATTAATTAACGATTAATGAAGATGCAGAAAGGGGGTTACTTCATAGAACCCTTTTGACGATAAAAAATGTTTTCAATAGTATTAAACTAAGGATCTTTGAAAAACTGAAGAAAATTATATTCGCAAATGCTTCGAAAGGAGAAAAAATTCTCATAATAATTATGCTAAACTATGCAGATTGCAGACTGCGCTTTAAAAATGTCAAAGATGCGCAAAATTTATGGCAAGTAAGGCTTATAGGAATTGATAGGTAATAAAAAAGTATTTATATGTATTACGAACCTGCAAATTATAAAATACTAGCTGATCCGGCAAACGTTGTTTTGCGATATGAACAAAAAATAATAGTCTACGACCTATTTATTCTCAGACCTGCCAAATCATCATTATCATCGTCATATCAGCCGAAAGACGTCCACTGCTAGACATAGGCCTACCCCAAAAGGGGGTGTTTGCCATAATCGCCACGCTTGGCAGGCGGGTTTGCGATCGCAGTGTATGGTGTTGATTTTTACAGAGAACGCTGCTGCCCATTCTCTGACGAGTCCCTTAGTCGCCTCTTACGACACCCACGGGAAGTGATGGGATGGTATTATTCTTTTACGGCACCTTACGGCGCCGGCCGACACCATACGGCAGTACTTACCAAATATACACAAACAATTTCATAAAAAATCGGTTCTTTCAGAGGAGTTCGATAGCAAATACTGTGACACGAGATTTTATATGACAGATTAGAAGAAGATAGATTTATTATTAGCTAGCTTTAATTCCATACCACTTAGAGAGGACTCTAGTCCCGAGGAATTTGAAAAATAGGTATTTGAAGAAACTATTGCCGATGCGTCGCACTGTGCCCTATCAAGTAAAGTGCGAAACGACAACTGCAGCTCAGGCTAATTTTTACCTACAAAAACCTTGACTAAAAGACGTTTTATATTCCGCTGTTTTCTTCTTCAAAACTGGACTGATCTACAAAAATCAGACTATTTTTTTTTACTATTGATTGGCACACGTTTGACCACTATCTCACCTGATGGTAAGCGATGACGTGGTCGAAGATAAAGCACGCTTGCCTAGAAGTAACCTATTCACTTTTGACTTAAAGACTCCCAGATATATCTATGCTTCTACTATTTTCTATTTTGTTTAAAACTTATCAAATTTGTCTGACAGTCGTCTGAACATGGCGGTGGGCTGTTTCTTCGGGTTTTTGGATTGTCATAATTCTTTAAGTAATTATGTTTTGGAAAAAAGATAGTGATAGAGGCACGTATTCATTCGATCTAGATTTTTTGGAAAAAACATCATTGCTCTAGCAACATTAGCCACGAAGAAAACAGCGGAATGCGGTTTTCTGGAGAAAGGCCCAAGAGTTACCGACCCGAGTCCCTTCTTGACTACTATCTCACCTGATAGTGAGCGATGATGAGGTAAGCGTAAGCGCACGCTTTCCCAGAAATAATCTATTCACTTTGACATATGATGACGCCTTAAGAGTTATTGCGTTTATTATGTAACAGGTTTTATAGATTAAATACTGATTAGCAGAAACTTAATTCCAGTCTACAGCGATATTTTTTTTGGACTAGCCCGCCACGCATTCCCAACCACTGCAACTCCTGAAAGCCAGAATCAACAGTGGCGACCACCAGAAAAACGCCGAGCCAATGTAACGCGACGAGTCCCAGAGAAACGATTTAACTATCTTGGATCCTGCAACGAATTTAATCAGAAAAGTACAGCGGAGGAGTAGGAAAAAAAATATATGTATGTATAATTTCCACTTCCCTCCTTATCAAGCAGGATAAAGAATAGAGCTAGGCCAATAGGCACCAAGGGACATACACAACTGAGTTAAGCCCAGTTGTCAAGCACCACGGATTATATATTAACACTAAAACTAATGAGTCCTAAATTGTGAGCTACTTTTGATTACAGTAATAGGTATGGCAAAATCGCCTAAACGCACGGAAATTTGTTCTGGTTTCTACTCCAGATATAACCTGAATACTATCTAACATAATATTGCGTTGCGTGTTGCGTGCGGATTGTTCGTATCATGGTCAGCTACACTTGACAGCGATATGTTTGATGGTAGAATGTATTTTTATCAAAAACGCCAGCGGGTCTAAAAAGGCCATTTTAGCAGAATCAGAAAGCAAATCACGCTACCCATCACTGTCAAATTATCCCAATCAACCTTGAACCTATTGCGTTAGTGATAAAGATGAAAACGAAATTTGACAGATTGTTGCGTGATTAATATTGTGATTCTAGCATGATTCTACTCTGGCCTTTTTAGCCCAAAAGTCTTTGAAAACAGACGAAAGTCTAACTAATTAGGTAGGTATGTTGAATGTTTAACATATCTTAACATAAGGCTCGCCTACTGTGCTTTCAGACAAAACTCCTTTGTTATGTAAAACATAAAAGAAATTCCTAATGAATATGAAAACTTTTACCAATAAACGAGAATTACAGACAAACGAATCGACGACATCAAAGTACTTGACTGAACTTTTCATGTATTGTGATATTAAAAATTGCTAATAAGTTATTTTTTTTAACCCAGCCAAGTACGAGTCGGCCCACTGACGGACGGATGAACGGACGGAAAGACAGTGTAGGCTTAGTAATAGGGTTCCGTTGGTTACCCTTTGGATACGGAACCCTTAAAACACACTGGTAATACACTTGTAAACCTACAACGGTCTTTTTAACGCAAAGGTACTCTTAATTATGTATACCATACATGTTACAGAAAAAATATATGAATAAAACATTACATAGGGTGACACAATGGGCGGCCTTATCGCTAAGGCCTGGTCCGCACTGCGGAAAACACACTTTGAATCCTATGCGAGTACTCGCATTTGGGATAAAAAAAATTTTTTTGGTTGACTGGCAGATAATGCCTTGTTGCATTAGATTCGTCTATGTACCACAACTGTACATACAATTTAAATAAATAAAATAGGACAAGCACACCACACTCTCTCCAGGGGATAGGTGTGTGATTGATTCATAACACACACATCACACACACACACACATCACACACACACACCACACACACATCTGTCTGTTTTGTGCGAGCCCCAAATGAACATTTTTCTTTCTTTCTTTTCTATCTAATACGGCTGGCGACGACGAAGATGATGGAAAAACCTGGATGTCTTCACGTCTTAGCGGGTGAACGGATTTGTATGAAATTGAGCAGACAGGTAGTGTGATGGTTTTGTCGGCTGTTGCTGCCGACAAAACTATCACATCTGCGAGCTATCCACACAAGAAACAAGGCGTACTATTTCTCAAACTCGAAACTTTTTAAGGTTCCGAACATCTGTAAGAAACGGAAGCCTTATAGGATCACTCGGGTGTCTGTCTGTTTGTCTGTCTCGGACGCGTTACGTAAATAAATACTTTTTGAGTATGGGGGACACTTTTGGGGGTCACACCAGAAAATTAAATAAAAAAAATTTTTCAAACTGTATCGTGTGACGTAACAAATGAAAGGGTTTACTGTGAGGACTGTGAGGGTTTTATTTATATTTCTTTTTTTATAATTTTAAAATCAATGGTTTAAAAGTTATTCAAGAATTTAAACCAAAAATGACCACCCCGTTATCTTTGAAACTACTGAGCCTAAAATCTTGATAACCTATAGATTCAAGGAAAACCTATAAGAATTCTATAGTGTTAAAATAACATGTAACAAAAATGATATTGATTCGGAACCCTCGCTCAGCACGCGAGTCCAACTCGCACTTGGCCAGCTTTTTTGTACATAAACCAATTAGCAGACCAGGAAACCAACTTAAACATTTTAAGGAAAACATCAACGAATCTGAACACACATCGGAGTCACTTCCCCAACCACTTAACTATCGAGAAAGCCATAAATATTCTATGCCAGCTCTTAGCCACTAAACTTTGTTTGCAAGGAAATGTCACTCGAACCATACTCGAACTAATAATACATCCAGTGGCCCAGTCAACCTAGTTCTCACTAGAGATGTGACTGTAACAAAGTTATTCGATTTCGACATTCGGTATTCGAATATAGAAGTTTGAAGTTCTTGAATATATTTGACAAGTGCGACATGTTTGTTGAATATTGCATTTTGAATACTTAAAATGTGTATTTGAATTGGAATAAGCTTGTAAAATATGTAAATATGATTCTGCAACACATTTTATATTTTTAGAATGACGTCGTGGTACAACTTTTGATTTAGGCAGCATAGTTCATTTATTCATTGATATAAATTACGTATTGAAATACTAACGGAAACGGGGTCCAAACAATCGGCGCTCAGGGTTATAGAGGGAGAGGAACCTCCTAACAATACGAGCCATATTCAGAAACACCAGTTCCCGAATCAAGCGGCCTAACGACAGCCTCCCAAGTGTTCGAATACCTTTATTATTTTTAAGTCATTAGGCTCAGCGATCGAATTCGTAATACCACAATTCGTTCCAAAACACATCTGCCAGGCTGAGGTGGGATTAGGCGGGTCATGTATGTAGGTTACATCAGGATAGATGGGCCAGAGTTGTTACGCAGTGGGAGACAGAGGATGGGCGTCGTCGCCGAGTAAGGCCTAGGAAACGCTAGCGTGACCACTTGGAGGCTTTCATGATGGATTGGCTATTGGGGAGACCTTTCCTCAGGAGTGGGACAGCAAAGGATTATTAAAAACATAATAATAATTATATTAAAACCATTTTTCAGATGATAAGGGCTTCCTTTATAATGTTAAAAATTGTCTTTTGGTCAGCAGCATCTTTAAACACAGAAATTATTATTTCTGAGATTATATGAAGATGGTGCGATACTATGTACTCATAGTATTGCAATTATAATTTGAATGGACTTGTTCTGAAATATATATATGTTTTTTATAATTGTTTGAAACAGACAACACAAATCTTTTTAAAATGACTCATCTGAATACAATTGAATGACGCAAGCACGTAATAGTTCTAAATCTGAACACTAATTTATGAAACTTTTTCCGAACATCGTACGATAAGATATTATTCGAATTCAGGAGCAATAGTTCAATTGAAAGCAATACATTCCATTTATTCTGATGTTTTTCTAATGTAAGAATACCAAAAATCTATTTAAAAATTTTAGAACATTCATTGCAGTCATTTTAATCCAAAATTCCGCGTAAATTCTAGCAAACCACTACTGGGAACCATTTTGTGACTATTCTGAACTAATAAAAACAGAGCCAACGTCAGAATAAATTATTGCTCTGAATTTAGAAAAGTTTTATTACTATCATTTTAGAAAATTCCAGAATCGAATAAATCAGTCGTCGTGTCCTTAGAAATTAATCTGATTTAATAACACGAGGCAGTTATCGTAATACTTATCACTCCACAGTCTTCATTTCATGCGGCTTCGCTTCAGTGATCTCTCTTACAGGCACACAACAAAGTACCATATGACACTTAGCTGACTGAACGATAGTGTTACTCTGAATCAATATAAGATTTTATCATCGGACTTCCGTTCAGGAGATTCCTTTTATAAATAAACAAACAGAAATATAACAAATCAAAAATCAAAAATCAAAAGGCATTTATCAAACTAGGCTGAAAATCAGCACTTTTTTACCCGTTTATAATATTAGTTCAGAGAAATAAAATGGAAAGCTATGGTTTAAACAGGCAAATCGTCACAAACCCTTAACGACTACACGCACAAAAGTTTCAAACATGAGCCCATCATAAATTTCACACTACCTCTGATCACGTATCCACTGCGAAAATTTCCGATTCGCAAACACAAAGACATGTCCCATCTCTATTTGTTAAGAGGAACTTGTGAGTCGAGAGAGCACATGCCACTAATCGTCCAAGTTTCTCGGTAACAGACCAGCGTCTGGCCCAGACCATTATGTCGACAAGACCGCAAGTTGCAAACGTTTTGGAATCTATACGTTTGTGTCAGACGCTGGCTGGTTTGTTGCTTCAAGAAGAATAAATAAGTAGGAAATGAGTCAAAGTTTAGGTCTGGGTCTTTATTATTTGAGATGGGTTTGCCCATGACTCTAGTCTAAGCCAAAAATGGCAGAGACGAAGTCGACGATGGAGTGAAATAAAATCTCAACTAATTCTCCTGTTTTTAAGGATGGGAAATCATCAAATGACTCTTCCCGCTCTGGGTGAAGGAGTGTCAGACTCTTACTGACTAAAATCCATCCGTGTTCCTCCTAATGCCCTTTGCGTTCTAGGGCCGCGGTGACTTTTTCGAACAAATTGCGCAACCCAGTAGGCACCGGCCCTAGCGGCCCCATTTTCTATGCTGACAGCACTTTGAGGCGCGCGTGGAACACAGCACGCCGTTGACCCGGGCCTGGTTCCTACGGTGACCGGGAATCGCCCTTCGACTCCCGACGCCCGGGGCGTCTTCTTCTGTTACGGCGGCTGGGGCGTGAGGTTTCCCTCTCTCTCACGCGTTCGGCCTCCTTCTTCGTTAGCATTACTGCTTCGCAGAAAGAGGTGACCGCTTCCCATGCTTCCTCGCTCCGGACCATGGATTGAATCAGGGCCGGACGCGAGAGGTCGCCGCCGCCGATCGCCTCGACGAGGACACGGCGGTGCTCTGCCCAAGTAGGGCAGACCTCCGCCGTATGCTCCACTGTGTCCTCCGGGCGATCCTCCAACTAATCCTCCTACTGATGGAAAAATGAATATTTCGTGTAAAACTACAAAACATAATTATTTTTTCAGAAATATACATCAGAAGAACACATAGACTAAAATTTACAGAAGAAGGCGCGGTCAAAGCCGCGGGTGTTAGAAGTATCAAAAGAAAATATTTATAGTTTGTTTAAATATCCGTAAAAATATCGCTACAAATACTCATCATCATCATCATATCAGCCAAAAGACGTCTACTGCTGGACATAGGGCTCCCCTACGTGTTGCCACAACAACCGGTCCTATGCGTCATACTCATCTGATTGCAAAAAAAAAACGCTACTAGAAAGCTACAATATCCACTTGAATATAGAAGACGGCTTGTTGGATAGGAAGACAGGAGCAAAACCGCAGGAAAAATTATACACAGTCAAAAAATCTTATGCTAGTACAAATTCGTACTCATTGCAAAAATCGAAAAACCCGACAGGGAAAATTCTCGTCGTAATTTTTTTATCCAATCAGTTTTCTCTTTGAGCACATTTCCGAGACCGGAACCGCTTTCAATCTGTTCTGGATCTGTTTAAACTTATCTGGTGCAAACTACATCGAGAAATGATTATGGACCGAGATATGGATAATGGATATGGACCACTTAAACCTGCGTGGTGCTTTCCTCAAAAGGCCACCTCAGACCTTAACCTACATGTTTTTCATATGTTATTGGCAATTGTTTGGACTTCAAAAGAGACTGTGACCTCTAGAGTTTGTTTCGGTGTTTCTTCTCAGGGTAGTCAGCTAGGAAACATCCGGCCTCATCTAGATAAATATGTCAAAAAAAAAATTGAGGTGTAAAAGAGTTACTTGTAACCTATTTGCAAAATAAATATCATTTATCATATAGGAATAACCCCTTTCGTTCATTAAATGGTATTGTACGAGTAAGTATTTGATGAGCTGCAATGAACAAAATAGGTGTCTAATTTAAGTTTGGTATTTTTTTTGGGACAAGCCCTCCTCACATTCCCAACCACTGCAACTCTTGAAATCCAAGATCAACATTGGCGACCACCAGAAAAACGCCGAGCCAATGAAGCCCGACGAGTTCCGGAGAAACAATTTAACTGCCTTGGATCCTGCAACGAAATCAATCAAAAAAGTACAGTGGGGAGTAGGAAAAAAATATATATATATAATTTCCACTTCCCTCCTTATCAAGCAGGAGACAGAATAGAGCTAGGCCAATAGGCACCAAGGGACATATACAACTGAGTTAAGCCCAGTTGTCAAGCACCACGGATTATATATTAATACTAAAACTAATGGGTCCTAAATTGTGAGCTATTTTTGATTCCTGTAACAGGTATGGCAAAATCGCTTGAACGCACGGAAATTTGTTCTGGTTTCTACAAGGTCCGTGTAGTAAACTACTCCAGATGTAACAGATGTAAATGTGTTAAGTTTGGTATATACATCATCATCATATCAGCTGAAAGAGTCCACTGCTATTCATAGTCAAAGGCTTCCCCCTCTAGTGTCGCCACAATAACCGGTCCTGTGCGTCTCCCATCTATCAGCTACTCGCAACCGTCACTAGATCTACGGTCAACCTTGTGAGAGGCCTTCCAACGCTGCGTCTTCTGGTACACGGTTGCCATTCCAGAACTTTTCGGCCTCATCGATCATCTGTTGTGCGAGGTATGTGCCCTACCCACTGCCACTTCAGTTTGGTTTTGTACATTAATAAAGATATATCTAGAGTAGTGTTGAGATGTTTAAAGACCTATGTAAAATAAGAAGTTTATTTTTAAAAGAACAAGTATTTATACGCTGACAATAAAGACGAAGAAGATAGTATAGGATATTGGGAGAAAATGAAGGTAAGAAATCTTACGAGTGTAAATCAAAAACCAACACCCAAGTGAAAAGCACGGATATAATTAATTAAACTAGCTAACCCGTGCAACTTCGTTTGCGTCACATTTTATATTAATGCTCCGCTCATGTTCGCCGTTACATGATGTTATTTAGTCTAAAGCTTTCCTCGATAAATGGGCTATCCAACACTAAAATAATTTAAAATTCGAACCAGTAGTTCTTGAGATTAGCCCGTTTAAACAAACATACAAACTCTGCAGCTTTATAATTTTAGTACGTTTTTAATTTTAGTGGACGTCACGCGGTTTCACCCGCGTAGTTCCCGTTCCCGTGGGAGTACGGGGATAATATATAGCCTATGTTATTCCCTGATAATGTAGCTTTCCCAGCCCATTCAATTCAAACAAACAAATCTTTCTTCTTTATATTATTAGTGTAGATAGACTCTCTATAAATAAGTACACAGTGCAATCTTTTCTAAAAATAAACCAAATGTTCAAACAAACTAAAGTCAGACACTACTTAATGGTAATTTGGACGTAAACAATCTTAAGTTAATTGCTTAATCGTCGAAAAATGGCCGCCTTTGTCACGCCAAGTAATTTAGCTGATGGCTACGGTATGATCGCTTAAAAAACACTTGTCCACAACCGATACAAACAAGGTAACGAGATTAATGTGGGATTAGTCATATTTTGGGAATATAACGAAGGTTCGTATTAGAACCTATTTGGTATTATTTTCCTGTTTGCTTCTAGCAGAAATCTGTCTTACTTAACTAATTTAATATTGGCACAGCTCCGCTCCGCTCCTCTCCTCTCCACTCCAGTAGAAAGTCAGTCTAAAGGCTCTTTACCAGTTACAAAGCCATAGAACTAAAACTATATACTAGCTCGTTTTCAGTATTTCAGAGCCGTATTCCCCAGGATTTAGTGCAGCACTAAAACGTAGTACCGCTCGAAGGTACGTATGCAATGTTAACGGCTCGGAAACTTAACAGATGTACTGCAGTAATCCAGGCTTGCCGAATTAATTAGTAAGCTCAAACTGACAACAAGGTTTCGATTTTACATCTCTATATTTTATGGAAACACGGTGCCAGTTGTTTTAACAAATCTCTACTTTTAATCAAGTACTTTTTTGCCAAGTGCATAAAATATGACGAACCATCATCGGTGGTAACTAACAATAATAATATTATACACTAAATACAAAAGCTAATAAAAAAAGAAAATATGTACTTACAAGCGTGATAAAATAGGCGAGTGGAAAAACTCCATCGGCATCGAGAAATTCGTCCTCATCGCTGTCAACGGCATAAGTAACCTACAACACTGGCAGCATTGCTACGTTGAAAATAAGTGATTACAAACATCAACTAACGCGTATCTATATAACTGTCATATGAGGCAGTAAGCAGGGCACATTGCTCGCAGAAAGATGTTCGATGAGGCCGAAAAGTGCTGGAGTGGCGATCGCGTACTGGAAGACGCAGCAGCGTTTAAAGGCCTCCCACAAGGTGGACCGATGTCCTTGTGAGGGTCACGAGTAGCCGATGGATGCGAGACGCACAGGACCGGTTGTTGTGGCGACACTTGGAGGAGGCCTATGACCATCTGTGGACGTCTTTGGGCTGATAGTATGATGATGATGTAACTATAAAATGCCACTTGTTACGATTATTATTAATCTTCCTTCTTCATCTTGCTACGTTTATCTTCACACTCAGCCATACACGCACACCGCCGGTTCTGCACACTACACCGACATAATCGTTCTGCAGAACATTATCAACAAGCTCTGTGTCTATTTCCTTCTAGCAGTCTTAAGTTAGTAGCTTGGATGACAGCCCAGGATTCGCCATATCGTAAGATCCATCTATTTATTTTAAACTACAAAAGGCACAAAGGCTTAATACTACCTTATACCTAAGGCCATTTGAGTATTACCACGTGAAAGCTACTTTTGATGACACAATACATTTTTCCTCAAATATGAACACAGGAAAAACAAAATATTTTAAAAGCACTATAATCCAATTTGTTCCGATAAAAATATCAGTATTATCTCATCGGCTTTCCTCCGCGCGGAAATTAAAATCGATTGGATAAAAAGCACCAAGCTACTAGTCTTTTGAAGTGACTGAAAAAAATCGATTTGAATTAAAAATAACTTCCGCTAATCTTTACCTTGTTTATTCAGGGTTGCCTCTTTTAGAGCCGATATTTCAATCATCATATAACTTTTAGCTTGAGAATTATACAGCGGTTTCACATTTTTTATAGAAGCTGTGAAACTATCAGATAATATTCCTCGAATAAAAATTATTTTACTGATGAAAAATCAGCCCTATTTTAATTTTTTTTTTGCTACTAGTAACGTAATCTAGTTTTTGGAACGAAGTTCCTTATCGCACGTTGCGAAAGGACGGAAAAAATTAAGACCAAAAGTTGTAACGACACTTTTTGCTATAGTTGTAAGTCGTGCGGCGTGCGCGTGTTTCTCTGTCTGTCTCTCTCTCTCTCTCTCATAGAAAGCAAGCCAGTTATTTTGACAAGCCAATTATTACTAAAATTGAGCCTACTGATTAAGTTTATATTACATTATATTTGTTAATAATAAAAAAATATTATTATGACTTAAAAAAAAAATACAATTCCTTCACTAATTAATCGAACGGAACTTCGTTACATCCGGGTGTCCCTTGACACCTCTCAAGTTTTTTTTTTGTATCAGTTTCATGTCACGGACTTCAGACCGCAGTCTTCTGTGTGTGACAAAGCTATAAAATAATTTCTATGAATTTGGTAGAATCTTGAACGATATGTTACGTCTACTTTCAGTCTTCAGGTCAAACGCTTTCTAGTAATAATCGACGGTAAATCAATTCCAATTAAACCATGAAATACAACCCGAATACTAGACCATTGGACTACCTATAAACCAACACGTAATCCAGCATTCGAGGTACAAATCATCCTCAATTACGGCACGAGATCTATGTTAGCTTGTAATCACTTAACGATAGTCCGATCACTAATTTGATCCGGAACGTTGGCATTTGAGCAAGAACGCTGGGATTTGATCTAGAATGTTGGCAGTACCGCCAGCTGAACCGAACATACGTCAGCCAAATCTACATATCAACCATGTAAGCTGCTGGAATCAGAATACCTAATACGATTTCCGGAGCACGAACTATCATTGATTTATTAATATGAGTTCACCGCAAATGTCCGTCATAATTTTATTCGGTCCCTCGGTAGCACATTATTTGACATAAATGTGATAATTGAGAGATCCCTAGCGAAATTTATATGAAGGAAATTATAGTGGTAGGCATAGTGTGCTGGAGTTTTGCGATGCAGAAAATTTCGAATTTAATAATATGTACTTTCATCCTGGAAAGTGCAATAAAGTACAAAAAAAAATACTGTTTCACTCTTTACAAACTTCAGGGATGATCACTGGAAAAACTGATTCAATTCTATTAAAAGGAAAATTTATCAGTTATATAATATTTGTAATGGGAATTTATAAGCTTGATTTTTATCTAAAAAATACAAGGTTCCTTGCGAACAAAGCCGCGGACGAAAGCTGGTTTTCAATATGTATCTACGAGTTTATGTTACGCCCAAAGACCGAAAACACTCATTGAGAAAAAAAACAACTTACAACGCGTTGTAGCATTTTGAAAACACAACAACGCGAAATTCACGTCGTGGAACTTAGGGAAACGGCCACAACGCGTTGTGGAAATGAAGAAATACCAAAAGGTTAGTTTTGTGGGAACTTAGGGCATTCCGACACGAATAGATCAGGTTTGAATGGAATGATGGTAGCTAGAGTGAGCGAGCGAAGCGAGCGAACTTAGCTCCCGTCATACCATTCATGTAAAGTTTCAACCCTGCAGATAGAAATAGGAGCCACGTGCAGCGGGGCTCCTTCGCCGTAGTTAGGTATGTGGTGACCAAGAATATCAGAGACATGTTTTATGCAACATACTTATTTCGCGATGTGGTTGCATCAGTAAGAGCTCAAAATACGTAATTTCTTCATAAGTGCCAGGATGCGAAATACGTGATTTTGGAACAAACCACAACGCGTTGTGAGCTGTTTTTTGGCTTTGGGTGTAACATTAAAGTAACATTGTGATTTACTTACGATAGAAATGTACATATTTTTCGGGGAAGTATGTTACAACTTTGCACACCACGAAGTAGCTTGCTTTCATTTTCAAAGGTTCCAATTCCAAGTAGACTGTTGATAAGTTCTTTTAAACCGTTCATTTAAACAGTTATTGGAAAAGCCAAATGGCTAAACGACGCTGCTGAAAATGGCCTTCGCAATTCTCAGCCGTTAAAAATAATGATGATACCGATTTAGAAAGCTTTTTTAGATAACTGGCTATTACAAGCCTCAAATTAAAGACAAATAACCCTCCCGATTCAATCTCATCTTCATACTAGGTTTGCTAAGACACTGCCTTTTTTTCTATGACAATTCAAAAGTGCCTTTAATTGAAATAAATACTTCAAGTTTAAATGTCTTGAAAGAAATGAGATTTAGACCAAGAAGGACATTTGTTACCTCACTTCCTATAAAAAAAAATACTCTACCCCTCAAAAGTATTTGACTTCCTGTATTTTTTAACCGAGGAAAAAACGGAGGAGTTTACGGGGGATATTTTTTTTATGTATGAACACGCATAACTTTTTACAGAATAGTCCGATTTTGATAATTCTTTTTTTATTGGAAAGAGTATACCTCGAAAATTGTCCTTCATAAATTTGTAAAAAAAAACCTACCCTACGGGTGGGCAAATAGGGGTGATTTATTGTTCACTCACAGATTTAAATGCTGAGTTGTGTAGCATCTTTAATTTCGGAAGTTGGAGTAAAAATTCGAAGAAACCATCAAAAACACCGACTTAACCGAATTAAAGTTATTTTTTGTAAAACGGTTTATTATTTTTTGCTTTTCAGTTTTTTCGGAGGTTTAATTTTTTTGTAAAAAAGTTTTTCAGACCGAAGGTTTGTGAGGCTGTCACCGTAAACAAAGGTAGTCACATAAATATGACTGTTATGGGGTTCGATCTTTTTTCTATGGGAGCTGTCATAGCCATTGGAAAACTGGCAACTTTACCTCGAAATATCTCGGTAACGTGACAATTTAGGGCACCATGTTCCTCACTTTTTTTGTTTGTTAAAGTGTCTTCTACCCATATATATGCATGTTAACTCTTACACAGCAACTTTGAAAAAAACATCAAAACAATGGTCCCTTTAAAATCAGATTATGTGTTTTTGTACTTTAATTCGCCAAACCAGTTCCATCATCGGATTAAAAGTCATACGGCAATGCGCCACCGGTACATGGTGGACATCCCACCCACACGCTTAAAACGTTTTGATAGCTCATTTATTGTAATACAGCTATGGAGTGGAATTCCCTGCCAGAGTCTGTGTTTCCAGATAGCTACAACCTGGGAGTCTTTAAATCAAGAGTGAATTGGTTACTTCTAGGCAAGCGTGCTCCGTCTTCGACCACATCATTGCTTACCATCAGGTGAGATAGTGGTCAAACGCGAGCCTGTCGTAGTAAAAAAAAATGTATAAGGAATTGCTAATAAATAATTAAAATTAATACGAAGCCGTTTCATTTATTCAAACTTTTATTAAATACTATTTTCTGTGTAGCCAAATACTTTTCAGCAGTAGTGTAACATTCATGGAAGACTTTGATATTTAATATAAATTCTACAAGTTTTTTACATCAAATTATGGTAATGAAGTACCCTTAGAAGTAACTTTACGCATGTCACCATGTTCTTAAATATTTTGTGCAGACCTTTTTTGTCCAAAAATAGAAT
This sequence comes from Lacanobia wlatinum, assembly GCA_947578705.1. Taxonomy (NCBI): domain Eukaryota; kingdom Metazoa; phylum Arthropoda; class Insecta; order Lepidoptera; family Noctuidae; genus Lacanobia; species Lacanobia wlatinum. Next base: position 22,603,599 of record OX388039.1, read on the forward strand.
TTGATACCATGTTTTTCCAGGCTTTGAGAAACTTAAAAGACGAGGAATTTAATAGGATTACTTAAATTGATATATTAAAAATATTAACAGACGAAAATATTTCCTTTGTAGTTTCTTAGCCTGTTATTAAAAGTTGGGAACTTGAAGGAAACTTTCTGATGTTAATAATTTTCCTAAAACATAATTGTCTACTGAACAATAGATAATTTATTGGTACTAAAAATATATGTTATTTATATGTTAATATATGTTATTTTCCTACACCAGCTAGCCACGGTTGTCAAAGTCAAAGCATTTATTTCAAGTTAACCACTTAAAGGCACTTTTGAAAAGTATCCAAGAAGGAAAAAGACCTTCCTAAATAAATAATTTTGTTTGAAAACTATCAAAGTTTGAAGGAGTTTGTAGTTAAACAATAACAGCCAGTAATAACTAAATAATAGTAAAACGGATCACTTCCTGTGCGACTCCTACTCGCACTTTGATATTTATTTTTCATCTTGATATTATTAACAGTTTTAAATACAACTCGCCCTAAGTCCACAAAACAGATAAACCGTTAAAGGTTTATTTACTCTAAGCTGCAAAATGCGCTCTCAACAGCACGGCTGTGCTACCCTGGAAGTGCTATCTCAGCACAAACAGCACCTAATACTGTCTACGTGACCTATCCAGTACAGAGAAGATTTCTACTTGAAACAGCCATGAGCGAATAGTTTTACTGTGCTTGTTTAGAATTTTATTAAATATCTCCTTTTACACAACCTGAAATTCGTATTTACGTTTAATAAATTATACAGCTTAACTATTAGTCGACAAAAGTATGTCATCTGGCTTTTGCAAAGCAAAACTTTTAGACCTTCATATATATTATTGAAAAGTTCTCATAAGTTGAGTCAACATCATCATTGATGGACATAAGCCTAACCAAAGCGTCACATCATCAAGAGGTCGTAGGCAGTGGTTTTTGGTTGCAGAGTTTGTTCGAAAGTGTCACAGCGGCCATGGAATGCAAAGGGCATTATTAGGAACACGAATGGGTTTTAGTCAGTGAGTCTGACACTCTTTTCTGTTCCGCCTAGAGCGGAAAGAGTCATTTGATGATTAACCAGCCGCGTGCCCAGATTCGCTTGGTCCTCACCATGTTATCAATCAAGTGGAAGGCATTGCAATGCTGCGTCTTCGGGTACGCAGCCGAAATTCCAAAACTACTTAACCGTACCTGCATCCATTCTGCGAGCAAACTGCCTCGTTCACTCAAAATTGAATTAAAACACTGTCATATAAGATAGGCATTTCTCCAGTAAATTGATATTTTTTCTTGTTAAAATTGATTAAAAAATATGTAAAAGGTCCACACAAATATCTCCCGATACAAAGTTTTACTGACTTCCGAGAAGTAAAACAAAACTACTACAGCAGCCATTTCTAATTCCGCGAAAGTTTTAAGGGTGAAAGAAAGAAAAATGGCGCCTGTATTCCTCAGACATCCGTGAGAGTAAGTCACAGTGAACAATGGCGTCAGCATTTGTTACTGTATCACGTAACTTTAACATTTACCTTCAACTCGACGAGTGAAAGGAGCTGTTCCAAGAATTCGCCAACTTTGTGGATAAATAGATTGTAAGAGCAGATGTCAGCAAATCTGCGTTACCGAAACTGAACACAACCTTGGAAAATACTTTCAACTTACATGCTTTGTGCTATGTCTAAACTAAACAAGTGAGATCGAGAAACGAGCAGAACCACCAGAAAAAAATATTAAAAAAACTGAAAAAGTAATAGTTACACAAAGTTGGTTGCATCCTATAAAACAAATGCCTGTTAATGAACGGGAGGAGCTCGTGGCTAAACTATTACACAGCCGCATGGGTCGATTTTCAAGGTTAAGCAACGCTTGCCGCGGTCTGCCTGTGGATGGATGACCATCTTAAGAGGAGACTCTAGTCACGAGGAATTTGAAAAATAGGTATTTGAAGAAACTATTGCCGATGCCGTCGCGCTGCGCCCTATCAAGTAAAATGCGAAAGTGACAACTGCACCTGAGGCTGATTTTACCATTAAAAACCTTGACCAAAAGACGTTTTGTATTCCGCTGTTTTCTTCTTCAAAACTGGACTGATCTATAAAAATTATACAGGGTTATTTGTAAAACACCAACAACCTCTTAAGCAGTGAAAGTACACATGATTATAAACAACTTTTACTTTGAGACCAAAAATATCAGCTGTTGTATACATTTTCATTGGCAAAATATTGCATTTTGTATGAAATAGCTGATATTTTTTTCGAGTTTTCACGGTTGGTCTCAAAGTAAAAGTTGTTTATAATCATGTGTACTTTCACTGCCTAAAAGGTTGTTGGTGTTTTACAAATAACCCTGTATATCAAAATTTAGAGGAAAACTATATCTATGCTTCTATTATTTTGTTTAAAACTTATCAAATTTGTCTGATAGTCGTCTAAACATGGCAGTAAAAACGGGCTGTTTTTTCGGGTTTTTGGATTGTCATAATTCTTTAAATAATTATGTTTTGAAAAAAAAAATGATAGGCACGTATTTATTTGATCTAGATTTTTTAGAAAAAAATTGATCTAGCAGCATTATCTACGAAGAAACAGCCGAATGTGTTTGTATGGCGAAAGACCCAAGAGTTGCCGACTAGAGTCCCCTCTTAACATACCCAGAATCCTCCGTGTCTCGGAAAGCACGTTAAGCCGTTGGTCCAGGCTGTCATTATAGATCTTTGGCAGTCGAAACGGATTGTCAGAAGCGAAATTTCTGACACCAGTCTTGCTAAGGAGTACCGGGTGACCCGTAATAGTTAATGGGCTGTGAACTTGTGGAGGTCTGGTAGGTAGCCGCACATGTAAAATACTGGTATTCAGCTGAATCCGGTTTGACTAGAAGCCGACCCCTATATAGCTGGGATTTTTTCCAGCTATATTGGGGTGGTTCACCATCACCTGCCTAGCCTTTGTATATAAGACTTGTAGACTCTGTCTTTGTTATCTCTGAACTAGACAAGACTTGATTCTTGTCTAGTTCAGAGATGACAAAGACAAGACAAGAAGAGCAAACCCAAATCAAATAAAAAAAAAAAAAACTTTAAAAAAGTAATAAATATTTATTCCTAAAGATACGTTTTTGCGAATTATAATCAACCTTCATGGCCCCTTTGACACTGCTAAGATAAATCCATTCATCGAATAATTTCCATTAGCTTAACCTACCTTATCTTAATCAATCTAAATGAGATGATTTAAATCTTAATTAAGTTTTCAAGTTCCTTTGGGAGCTGGAATAATTTTACGATGCGGCGAGGTTATTGAAGCATAACTTTTGTTTTTCGTTAGGCTACAGTTTGTCTGACATCTGACTTGACGTGGTCATAACCTCATTACTAGATGATCCTACAGCCTTAAGCCCTAAAGCCGCCCTACACAGTAAATTTCGAACGCGATCCACGGATGTATTTATTTACTACGTATAATATTTAGCATAGTTTGGTTGAGTACCAGTCCTGGCAAAACTGTTATTATACCCTGTTCGATTGCGGAGGTTACGTAGTCGAACCAAGTAAAATATCCAGCAAATTCGAAGGAAAGTAACTTTAGCAAGCGGACAAAAATACCGACAAGCCCGCCACACTATTCCCAACCATTGCAACTCCTGAAAGCCAGAATCAACAGTGGCGACCACCAGAAAAACGGCGAGACAATGAAACTCGACGAGTCCCGGAGAAACGATACAACTGTCTTGGATCCCGCAACGAAATTAAACAAGAAAGTACAGCGGAGGAGTGGGACATGCGGGGTAGGTAGCGGTAGTACAGACTGACCAACAGACACACGAGGGATCTTATAAGGGTTCTGTTTTTCATATGAAAGTTATTAGCTGCACCTTGTATGATTGGAAGCCGACCCCGACTTATTTAAGAAAGGCTAAGCACATTGATTGATCAGTTGGGTTTTATTTTAGGTTGAAAAGTGCCTTGTAAATCATTAAGTCAACGCTTCAGAGAACCTTACCTACCGAAAAACAAAAATCCAATAAGCAAAACCTACTGCGGCATTAAATTCACCTACACAGCCATATTGAAAATCAATTCAAAAAAGTTCGTTTGAAACTGCCGTAAACTGGCTCGATCCGGTTTGAAGCAGTTCGAAGCGGTCGCCGTATTTCATTGTTTCCCGCTCTACAATAAAAATGAGAGGTCCCAGGGACACCTGACCTACAAAAGGTACTGTTGTGTAAATTGGCACAACTCTCCTATTGTGTCAACAATACTAGTGATATTAATTAAATGAGAAGTGATAAAATTTTGTTTCATAGTGTGTCGAGTCGTCATTTTGTTTTTGTTATGTGTTTATATTGTTTACCCAGACCCAGGAGAAATGAGATTTATTTCGGTATCGTCAAAGCTACCATTCAACTTGTTGGATCCTTCTAGGTAGTAAATAGCCTGAGGCATAAATACATAACAAAAGTTCTTGGAAGAACTTACGTAAGGGCTTGGCCAACTGAGAAACAATAGTTATACCTAAATTACATCAATGAGATACATACCGCGAAGCCCTTAGTAGGTATTGGTTTTACTTTTTTATGGGCCCCTGTCTCCTCTCATCTTCAAACTGTCGTCTACATAATCAACGATTATTTTTTTTGTAAATTAGGTATTTTAATTCTTTTAAAATCAGAAGGTCACTACAAATTTTAATAATCCTCTCCAGTTTGACAAAAAAAATACTCAAAAATTATTACCCAGAAAATTGCTACAGACGCCAGCACATCAAGCTACCCGAAACTGTCAAATTTTCCCAATCAACCATGAACCTAACCGCTTTAGCGACAAAGTTGAAAATCTATTACCAAATTGACATTTTGTTGTAGCTTCGGCGTCAGTACCTACTAGCTACGAAATTACGGAATCCTTCATCGGTTGCGAATGGTAAGTCCGATCGCACAGTGTTGCCAACATCAGTAGGCAAACTGCTATTCATTTAATGAAGCCACTCAAGAGAAGACTGCACAACTCTGATTACGTAACTAGGGTTATTGTTATTATTCAAACTATGGCCAACTTTCTAAAAATACTTAAAAATGTATCACATAAATATATATATTATTTATTGTTTCTGCGATGAAACCTGTGAAATTTACGAAACATTTAGCTGAATCATACCAAACATTTTGTGATTTTATTTGTTTACGCAAATGTTAAAAACATAAATATGATTAGTTGTAACGATTTTACAAAATAAAGATTCGTAACATTAAAAGCCGTCTCGCACGCAGGTTTGACGACTTCCAGCCTCCCGAACAAGCCGGATTCCGAAAAAGCTTCAGCACCGTAGACCACATACATACGCTCCGTCAGGTTATACAGAAGACCGAAGAGTATAATTTGCCCCTCTCCTTAGAGTTTGTGGACTACGAGAAAGCCTTTGATTCGATCGAGACTTGGGCTGTGCTGCAGTCTCTCCAAAGGTGCCAGATCGACTATCGGTACATCGAGGTGCTGAAAGGTTTGTACAAAAACGCCACCATGTCAGTCCGACTTCAGGATCAGACCTCGAAACCTATCCTTCTGCAGCGGGGTGTGAGGCAGGGTGACGTCATTTCTCCGAAACTGTTTACAGCCGCAATGGAGGATGTCTTCAAGGTTTTGGACTGGAGAAGGGTTGGCATTAATGTCAATGGCGAGTACATCAGTCACCTTCGATTTGCCGACGATATAGTCGTCATAACTGAGACTACGGAGGACCTCAGTACAATGCTCAATGACCTCAGTAGAGTCTCTGAAAGGGTGTGTCTCAAAATGAACATGGACAAAACCAAGATCATGGTAAATACCCATGTAGCATCCACTCCCATCAAGATCGGAAACTCTACACTCGAAGTTATAGACGAGTACGTCTACCTAGGACAAATGGTCCAGCTAGGTAGGGCCAACTTCGAGAAAGAGGTCAACCGTCGAATCCGACTCGGCAGGGCAGCGTTCGGGAAGTTGCGCGGTATCTTCTCGTTCCACATACCACAGTGTCTCAAGACGAAAGTCTATGATCAGTGCGTGTTGCCAGTGATGACATACGGAACTGAAACGTGGTTACAATGGGCCTCATCAGAAGGCTCAAAGTCACTCAAAGGGCAATGGAGAGGGCAATGCTTGGAGTTTCCTTGCGTCATCGAATCAGGAATGATGATATCCGCAAGAGAACCAAGGTTATCGACATAGCCCGAAAGATCGCCAAACTAAAGTGGCAGTGGGCAGGGCACATTGCTCGCAGAATAGATGGTCGATGGGGCCGCAAAGTTCTGGAGTGGCGACCGCGTACCGGAAGACGTAACGTTGGAAGGCCTCCCACAAGGTGGACCGATGACCTGGTGAAGGTCGCGGGTAGCCGATGGATGCGAGACGCACAGGACCGGTCGTTGTGGCGACGCTTGGGGGAGGCTTATGTCCAGCAGTGGACGTCTTTCGGCTGATATGATGATGATGAACATTAAAAGAGGGTTCTTGATGATAGTCAAAATCTAAAATGTGGGGTTTCAACATGATTTTTTGGCTGTCGTTACAGCTGAATATCACTTTGCCTTTGACTCAAGAAACACAAGTGACATTCTACCAGCGGTAACGTGGCGATCACGATTGTCAAAAAGTATATGGTTTTGTTTACACGTACCACAACCACAGCACGTGGGTAATTTTCAAACAAATTAGCGCCCTAATTTGTTTGAAAATTAAAAGGGAACATGGGCGGCGAGACTTTGTATGTAAAAAGTCATAATTCCAGGTTTGGCTCTCGACTGTTTTCTCCTCCAATATTGGACCGATTTAAGGGATATATTTCACAAACTGAATAAGAAGGATATGTACTCTAATTATGACTTTTTATATACAAAGTCTCGCCGCCCATGTTTCCCCTTAATAGTTAAATTCAGTTGCGTTCAGATTTATTTTTATTTTTAGGATTCCGAAAAAAAAAACGGAACCCTTATAGGATCACTCGGGTGTCTGTCTGTCTGTCTGTCCGTCTGTCACAGCCAGTTTTCTCCGGATCCACTGAACTGATTCTGTTGAAATTTGGTACACATATGGACTTCTATGACCCAAACACGGACGCGTTATGTAAATCATTTTTTTTTATGGGGGTCACTTTTGGGGGTCAAACTAGAAAAGTAAAAAAAAAGTTTTTTGAACAATATCTTGTGACATATCAAATGAAAGAGCTTACTGTGAGAGATTAAATTATATTTTTTTCATAATTTTAAAATAAATGTTTTAGAAGTTATTCAAGAAATTAGACGAAAAAGGACCATTCACCCCCCTTATCTCCGAAATATACTGATGGCGCATCGCCGTTCGTCTTGTGGTTGGAAATTGGAACCGGCTGGACGGATTTCAATTATGTAATTTTGGGGAATTTGCGAACATTTCCCAAAATTTAACTAGTAGAAAACCGACAGGCTAGCAACTCGGCGTCGATGATCAAGACTTTGGAGCTTAGACTCGACGAGCCTTTCATTGCCGATGATACTCTTGGCTCCTTCTCCTTTGATAACACGTTATAAATTATGTAGGTGTCAAATTATGACAAGTTTCCAATGAGACTTCTCTAAAAATAAATCAACGAGTAATAATTAAAATTAACTTTCATGTGTTACTATATAATTATTACTATATAAACTTACTAGTGGACGTCACGCGGTTTCACCCGCGTAGTTCCCGTTCCCGTGGAAGTACGGGGATAAAATATAGCCTATGTTACTCCCTGATAATATAGCTATCCAATGCTGAAATAATTTTTCAAATCGGTCCAGTAGTTTCGGAGCCTATTCATATCAAACAAACAAACAAATCTTTCCTCTTTATAATATTAGTGTAGATTTTGATATTAAAGTAATTAAAATTCTACATTATTATTCTATGTACATTGACTAGAAAAGAAAATAAAGAAAATTAAACATTTTGAATTTTAAAACTAACACTCTAATTCTTCAACATTTGTAGAGGAGGAAAGAAAGAAAAGATAAAAAGAAAATGCAGCAGCAATTTATCTTTCAACGTAAGTTGTTATTTAACTCGACAAGGCGTTTCAGATTACTATTGTTTTGCCTAGAGAATATCTCGTTGCTCTACTTAAAGCTAAAAAGGCAATAGCAAAGCAAAATGAAAAGAAGGTATCACAATTCAAGTTTATCTCGGAAACGTTAAAGAGATAAATTAAAGTTATGTGACAGTTATATAATTTTCATACTGATTTGTTTTTTGCAAGAAATATCGAATGTTCTAGGGAAACATTTTATAACCGTACAATGTGATATTCTATGCATTGATGACTGCAGTGCAGGGATTGGAAGTACTCATGAATTTAAACTATGGGATCAATCTGTTTTTAACCCCCGACGCAAAAACGACGGGGTGTTATAAGTTTGACGTGTCTGTGTGTGTGTGTCTGTGGCACCGTAGCTCCCGAACTGAAGAACCTATTTTGATTTTGTTTCTTTTTTTGTTTGAAAGGAGAATTAGTCGAGAGTGTTCTTAGCTATGTTTGATGAAAATCGGTCCAAGATGGCCGCCGCCACAAAATGGCGGATAACATATTTTTTCACAACTCCCTCAATATGGGTATCAAATGAAAGGGCTTGACTAGTAGAATAATGTACACTATATTGAAGAAGAGTTTAAAAAGTACGAAAACAAACTTAAATTAAAAATTTTAAAAACCCCTGACAAAAAAAAACATTAAAAAGCAAAAAATAATTTCTATTGATCTTTTTACTCTAATATAGGTACGATCAATAGATCGAGAATAAAAAGATCAATAGAAATTATTTTTTGCTTTTCATGTTTTTTTTTTTTTTTTGTCGGGGGATTATTAAATTTTAATTTAAGTTTTTAAATAATAATTCCTATCTACCTGGAAACACTAAATTCGAACTGTATTCTGTGGATGCCGTTCACCAAAATCAGCAGTGAACATAATATAAAAATCATGAACCTCTGTGAAGTTCTGCGTAAATCGCCTTATTGGCTTTTGTTTGTTTTAAACACAGAGTAAGTAGTTGGATTGAGAGTATCCTATGTTCTGAAGGGGTGTATAAATGCGAAGGTGAGTTTATTTGTTTATTATGCATTCATGTCTAATTTGCTGAATAAATGTTGATGAAGTAAAGAGAGTTGAAAAGAATCCAATAGACTGTTGTACTGGTAGCAGTACAACAGTCTATTGTCGAGTTCAAAACGACTTCGAAGAATGGCGAGGAATACACGATAACATGGTTACTGGTTTTACGCGTTAAGAGGTATATGTAGAAGAAAGTAGATGTAGAGTAAAGACCAGAACTTGGTCCTATGAAGTAGGTGTCTACTTCACCAGATCCTGGCCTTTTCAGGAGTCTTAAAATACTAACTACAAAGTAAAATATAGCATCAAAAAATTTGTTCTCAACGCTGTCAGCTGGTAATGTGCCCAAGAGACAGGCGGCATTGCCACGTTGAATGGTAATGCATAGCCTTTGGCCAAAATAAAAGCCAGCTCTTGAGTAACGGGATGTGCCAACCAGCTGTTTCGTGATTTCTTTGAAAAGGCCAGCTCCCTCAACCACAAACAACTCGAAAATATAATGAACAATAAGGTAAGGTAAGTTAAATATTTTTACGCCGCGTGAGGTTTTCCGCAGCGGCAGCGGCAGCGCCAGCAGAACATGGTGACTAGGTAGAAGGTATGGCGCAAGTGTATTGACACAGGCTGCCGTCTGGTCTTTTGTCATCGTACCGTGCCAAACCATTCTATACTTTTCTTTCCTTCTAATATTTTTTACATAATGTTCTGTAAATTTGTGTGTGCGAGATGTTTAATATGTTACTTAATTATGTTTTAAGGGCAGAACGGATCAGGATAAAAGTTCAAACATTTCTAGACTATAAAAGACAATTTTCTACTCTCACTCGAATGAAGACACTGACATAATTCACCATTGTTCCATAACTTCGAATAACATAACATTCCATTTACCTACACTACTCTGTGGTCCCAACCCTAAACTAAAAGGGCCTGATTAACAACCCAGTTGTATCGAACAAAGGCTCTAAAATAACATTGTCACCATTCGATTTGTTTCGTATATTTGTTCCGCTCCAATCCTTTGGCGACAAAAACTTTATAAAGTTAGGATATTGGAACGATATTGTGTTCAGCTGAAATTGAAAATAAACGATTCTTTGGTTCGTATTGTTTTACTTTCTTCTATTGTTATTGGATCCTAATTTGATCTAGTTAGGTGTTTGAACAAGTTGTCATTTTTTTTTCTATTGAAAGAGTTTATGAGTTAGAAGAATCTCAAGTATTTTTATGCAAGGTAAAGAATCATTTGCTGAGTTTTAAAATTAAGAAAGTATTTTAATATTTTGGGAATCATTTCGTGGTGCAAAGTGATAATCTCCAAGAGGAGCTTCAGCACAGATCGATCTTCAAGGTTAAGCAACGCTTGCCAATGTTGGTCTGTGGATGGGTGACCATGTTCACGGTATGTGAAGATGGTCACCTATAAATCTGAAACGAGGAGACTTGGTAGAGTTTCTACTTTTCAAATTTAGGTCCTATGATTTTACCTGGGTGTTGAGAAGTCAGTCAGGACTTTACTTTTTATCTATCCTACAAATTGGTCTGGTTGACACTTTCCGTGACCTAAGGGCATTTTTTTTACTATTGATAGGCACTCGTTTAACCAATATCTCACCTGATGGTAAGCGATGATGTTGAAGCGATCGAAGCGATGGTCGAACATGGAGCACGCTTGCCTATAAGTAACCTATTCACTCTTGACTTAAAGACTCCAAGGCTGTAGCTATCAGGAAACATAGACTCTGGCAGGGAATTCTTTAGCTGTACGCACAATGAATGTGTTCCCAAAACGTTTTACTTCGGCCAGAGGCTAAGCATTCCTATACAACGTGGCAATGTCGCTAGTCTATTAGGCACATAACCAAAAACAGATTTGAGGACGAATTTTTTTATGCTGTATTTTAGTTTGTTGTTAATTTAATTTAGTTTATTTTATTTCCAACTAGTGGACGTCACACGGTTTCACCCGCGTAATTCCCGTTCCCGTGGGAGTACGGGGATAAAATAGCCTATGTTTCTCCCTGATAATGTAGCTATCCATTGCTGAAATAATTGTTCAAATCGGTCCAGTAGTTTCGGAGCCTATTCATTTCAAACAAACAAATCTTTCCTCTTTATAATATTAAGTATAGATATAGAGAAATGATGTCAACTTTAGTATTCTTACGTACATATTTATTCATTCCTTATTCACAATAAAGCATATACAATGAATTGCTAGCCGTAGCAATTCCGTAAATATTTACCCGAAAACGTCACAAAAGCGGAATTTTCGTAATTTGTATTATGAATTCCTTTATCTCGTGTAGGGGCATTTTGTCGTATGATGTATGAAGAAAACGGCAAGCACGGGCACGGGTTACCCACGGGCACAAGTTACCCACGTCCCTCTTTTACATTTATGAGGCATTAAGTACAGGTACATCTACTTATGAATAAGATATTCCTGAGATAAGGAAAAAATGCTTTGAACTCGAAGTTTTAGAATAAAATTTTATGGGAGCAAACGTAGAATGAAGAAATAACAGAGGATTTTGTAAAAAGAGAGCAAAATCTACCGTTGCCAGTTATCGATTGCAATTTTCAGCACTACGTTTAGGATGGATCGCCCTTTTTTACAGGAGAGGGGCAATCCTACAAGTTCATCTCGGTCGCAATCTGTCAAAAACACACAAGTGGCGTAAAAATTTTAGAACTTCAGGAAGTCAAAATAGGATAGGAATAGGAAGTCCAGTTATCGTACACCATTTTTTAGGGTTCCGTACTCAAAGGGTAATCAACGGAACCCTATTACTAAGCCTCCGGTGTCTGTTCGTCCGTCCGTCCGTCTATCTCTCTGAAAATTATTTTTACATATACCCCACCATCCTTATCCAGTCCCTATCCCGTCTCTTTTCCTACCCCGTAAAGCAAATTTCTGCCTAAAAGTAATTATACCTAATAATAAGAAAATTAATAATTATCTGGGTATTTAGTAAGTTTTTAAAGTCACGCCTGTGTTTTGGTGGCATTAAAAGAGACCAGATCTTCATCATCCCACTGGGAAATAAGGCTTAAGGTCAAAGTCCGCCATATGACCATGGAGGCCACACCATGGCCTCTCTTAAAAAACGAACTTCATCCCTGCTGGTTGTTGCGCTCGACAAGTATCTCTCTAAAACCGTACTGTCATCTGCGTGCCCAACAAAACCAAGCTGAAGAAGGTCATTGATGTGCTGAAGTAAAAAAATTGCAGAGAGAACAGACCCCTGAGGAACTCCGGACTCAATAGCTATAAGGTCAGAGGAGCAGCCGTCAACGACTACTCGGATCGGCCGTTCACTAAGGAAGTCTGATATCCAGCTACAAAAATCAGCTGGGATTCCATAAGCAGGAAGCTTGCTGAGTAGACTTGCGTGCCAGACCCTGTCAAAGACCTTCGAGATATCGACCGATACGGTAAGTGCTTCGCCGTTTCTCTCGATGGCTTCGCCCCAACAGTGCGTAACATACACAAGAAGACCATCCCCGGCGAAAGCCATATTGACAGTCACTGAGGAGAGCATTGTCTTCAAGGTAGGTTTGCCTTTCCGCCCATTGTGTCACCCTGTGTAATGTTTCTCATCTATCTTTTCTGTAATATATATAACTTATATGGTGCACATAATAAAGAGTATTCTATTCTATTCTTTTCATAACCTTGCATAGGATGGAGGTAATGGCGATCAGACGGTAATGAGAAGAGTCTGCACGGTCACTATTTTTGGGCAACGATTGCACATTTGCAAGCTTCCAGGATTTTGGCACCGATCTTTTTTATTCAAAAGAGAAGCGGAACAGGCTTGTCAACACAGAAGACAGTTCAGGCGCACATTGCCTCAACACTCTCGCTGGAATGCCGTCAGGCCCGTTGACCTTGTTCACGTCTATACTGTACAGTACTCTTCTATATGAACTGTGATCTCCGGCATCGAAGAGTCACAACGAGCTACAGTTGGTGGTTGCTTGGAGTCAGCGTCCAGACGTGAGTGAGCCAGCGACCCATCTGGTTTCAACATTGAAGGTAAAGTGGGTCTTTAGAAATTTGTTTCAATCGCTTTCGACAGGGATCATAACTGCCTACTACCCGGAGGGTGCGATGCTAGTTTGACCCCGATACGTGTGACATGGTTAGAACGTGCCCTACGTAGAACCCCTTGCAAAACTTGGCGGCAGAATTAAAGGCTCTTTTCCTCACGCAAACCCTACATGCTCTAACCTTTCGATCGCGGGCCTTGATCCAAGCTTGGTAGGCAGACTCTTTTTGGGCCTCAGCGTGGGCGCATCTACATTAAATTTGTGGCCGCGCGGGATGTTGGAGAATGGAATAAAGTACTCCATACCCTGCTGAATCACGTCCGTAATTTCACCCGAGGAGAAGCACAGTTGCCTCCATGGATAAGACGCAAAATAGTGCCGCATCTCATCCTAATATACTGACTCCTATCGCCATACACGTCTCGTGCCTCTAGGGCTCCCATCTGGAAGAGAACAGGTCAATACGCATTTCACCAGGCAATAGTCAGACGTTCCCATCGGGGCTGAGACCGACACTGAATGACTGCCCGGATCAGTTAGCAGCAGTCCAAGCAATTGGGTGTATAAGACATGGGCGTCAACATCCGGTACTCGTGTTGCCACATTCACCAGCTGGGTAAGATTTAGCGTTAATGCAAACTTGCGTGCCCGGCATGGTCAGTTTTCTGGTAAAGAGATTTATCCACGCCACAAATAGCCATATGACAAAAAAACTTGATTTCTCAAAGCAACGGAGATGACGACAACATATGTCATCGCCGACGTACACGCAGACCCCAGATTATTTCTTGAACTTGCGTTCCAGACAGTAACTCGGGTAGTTGAGGTACGCTATGTCCGACGTGGTTGATATTTTCGTCTCCGTTAGGAAAAACAGGTGCGGTTTCTCGGTCTCTAGGTGATGATGGACCGGATCGAGAATGGAGTGTATTTTACGTGGAGCGGCTGCCTACCAGACCTCGGCAACCCATTAACTGGGTAACACAGTACTTCTTGGCAAGACTGGAGTCAGATTTACTGGCTTCTGACAATCCGTAACGACTGCCAAAGATCTACAAATGACAGCCGGAACCAACGGCTTGACGTGCTTTCCGTCGAGGCACGGAGGAAACTCAGTATGTTAAGATGGTCACCCATCCATAGACCAACATTAGCAAGCGTTGCTTAACCTTGAAAATCGACCCCTGTGCCTGTTATTATTTAGCCACGAGCTCTTCTATAGAATATCTCTATAAAATATGTACTGCGTATCTATAATAAAAAAATAACAAACCACAAATGCGTACAAACATCTCACTGAATATAACAAATCGTAGCTAATTCACAACAGAATTCGGGTGAAAGTTGATTATTATAACACTAAAACTTTCCCCAACATATAAGTAATACATTACTTAATACCGCATCGAAATCAGTTGAGTAGAACCTGTTTTATTGTTGCAACCGCATCAACAAAACCGGTCGAGTTATAGTAATATATCGCTTAACAACGGATCTGACGACACGGGGTATGGATTTGTTGTGTACTAAATCCTTCAGAATGTAGCAAATATTTTTCTGAAAACCGCATCAAAATCGATTCAGCCAAACTCGAGATACCTAATCGCGGACAAACACACATACGTACATACATACATTCATACATACATACAAACATACCAACATGAGTAAACAGGCTCCTTCTGGGTAAGCTCGCTCCATCGTAGACTTTGTCTCTGTCATCTCTGACCTAGACTAGAGTCAAGAGCAAACCCATCACAAATTTAAAAAAGTCGGTTTAAAAGGCTAGGCAGGTTTTTTTTCAGTTTTTAACAAACAAATTCTGCCCATATTCTCTCTGATATAGCTCCATAATTACTTTACAAACCTTTTAAATTGTTAAATAGTAGGTAACCATTATAGGCAGTCTTTTCTTTGACATTATAATATTATTGCATCCAGCCAAAACCGCATCAATTCCGACACAAGGGCAATAAAAACAAAAAGTTGAATGTTAAAACTTGGCACCCGGCGGCGGAAAGTTCAATTTGTCACTTACACGACTGTGTGTAAGTGACAAGGTGCCTTATTGCCCCCATTTCTGTCAGGTTGGCTCATGTCACTGACGCGTATCGACATGTTAAACTTACATAGTAAAATTGTTTTGCTTGTTTCTTTGTTGAGGGTATCCAGAAGTTCTGATCTGATAGTGGTCTATGGTACAAACGCAAATATAAAAACTGGCCAAGTGCGAGTCGGACTCGCGTGCAAAGGGTTCCGAACGAATTTCATTTTTTTAACATGTTATTTTGACACTATAGAGTTTTTAATAGATCTTTACCTATAGGTTTTCCTGTAACCTATAGGTAAAGATCTATTATCTCCATTTTTTCTTACAAAATTTTAGGCTCAGTAGTTTCGGAGATAAGGGATGAATGGTCATTTTTCGTCTAATTTCTTGAATAACTTCAAAACCATTTATTTTAAAATTATGAAAAAAATATAATTAAATCCTTCACAGTAAGCCTTTTCATCTGATATGTCACACGATATTGGAGGAAAAGTTTTTTTTGAAATTTTCTAATTTGACCCCCATACTAAAAATATAATAATTTACGTAACGCGTCCGTGTTTAGGTCACAGAAGTCCAAATGTGTACCAAATTTCAACAAAATCGGTCTAGTGGATCCGGAGAAAACTGGCTGTGACAGACGGACAGACTGACACCCGAGTGATCCTATAAGGGTTCCGTTTTTTGTTCGGAACCCTAAAAATAAAATATATCACTGGACATAAAAAAATCATGCACATCACTGTCAATGGCAAAAGTGCCCAGAACACTGGCAGCATTGCCACGTTGAATGGCAATGCTGATTCTTTGGCCGAAGAAAAGCCCAGCCCGCTGGTCACTTGAACAGTCAACAAGTTGTTTCCTGATGTTCCGAAAGACTGGATGCGCACTCATACCCCATTGTTTCAAATTGGTCTATTTTGGTTTTGGTTTTTGAATTTAATTCTTTGACCTTTAAACACTTGTTAATCTGGTCGCTGTATTTATTCAGGCATAGTTCCTGGAAAAATAAATTACCTGTTATACTATTACCAACCACTACAATTCCAGTAAAACTGACAGTGGCAGCCACCCAGAAAAGCCTCGAAACCATAACTCAAATTTGTACAAGATTTACTAATAACCGAGTTCTATCAAACTAATTATAATACCCAACTCAACACGAAATTACTGACAAACCCTGAACAAGGCGAAGTACATAAATTAGCAACATTAACATCAACTTGTAACGGACATAGAGTACCGAGGCGCCGACATGGCCACTGCTACAGACGGCATCGTCAAAAGCTTCCATACAAACCAAGTCAGTTGGTCACCATTAACTCCAAGAAATAACACTTTATAGAGGTATTGCGGAACAGAGTGTAAATCCCGCAACCGTCCATTGAAAAAGGGAGAATCCTGTGTCTGGTGGGCAACCGCCTGCTAGTTGATATCATAATCTGTCAATTCAGCTACTATATCCCTACATTTTTGACAGATTGCGACTGACATGCTAATGGGAAAGGTGCTTAAAAATAGTAGTGGTACTCTGGTTAATAATAATACTTTATCGTGTCAATATTTAGGTCTAACTTAATTATTATTATTATTATTAATACGTTTATTTCAGATTATTATATCCATACAAAGTTTAAATATTAATTATAGTAAGAAAATAAACAAATATTCAATACAAAAAAAGAAAAATCAATAAAATCAACAAAAAAATAAATAAAAGAAAAATTAAAAGTCAAAATAAAATAACAATACTCAAAATAATCAATAAAATCACAATAATCAAAATAAAAACAGAAAAATTAAAATAAAATCACAGTCAAGTTAACAAAAATCAGTTGTCGAGCCAGACACGTCACCATCCTTCCTGTCATCTTCCCCTAGACACCGGCAAACCCTTGCGCTAGTTTGCCGACCTCTAGCGTCCCAACATGATACTCATCCATCTTTGTTGGATTGGGCAATCAGCACGTGAAGCAATCATCTTCAGGATACCGTTGCTACTTTCCCTCACGCGCTTGAAAACTGAAGCGACTTTCTTGCGAATAATCGCTTGAAAGCCGTCTGTGCGCGCCTCTGCAAACATTGCAGATGCACTGCAGTAACGAGGCAGCCGCAACAGCATCCTGAATATGTTGTTATACTGAACTCTAATGACATTGACGGCCCGCCGGGTATGACTTACCCATAGGCTGCTCGCGTAGAAAGTTTGGCAGTATGCCTTAAACAAAAGGATTTTCACCTCTACCGAACAACGCGCAAATCTACGCGCAAGCATATTCCCTCGCACCGCCAATGCCCTTCGTTCCCTTTCCAAATCGGCGTCATCCCTCATGTCTTCAGTGACAATATGTCCCAAGTACCTGAAGCTAGCTACCACTCTCAGAGCCACTCCATTTAGCATAATAGGCGGTACACGAACTGGTGCGTTCTTAGCACTCTTAAATATGAGAAGTTCGCTCTTAGAAGAGTTATATTTCAGTCCATGCTCCGCCGCATATGCCTCACAGATAGCTACTAATTTCCGGATCGCACCCACCGACGGCCCCAGCAATACCATATCGTCTGCGTAGCTGATGTTGTTGACACACACGTCATCTATGTGACATCCCGTATGTGTATTGCTAAGCTCGCCGATTAGGTCGTTTATGTACAGGTTAAACAATAAAGGAGAGGTCAGCCCCCCCTGCCGCACACCACACTCCATGCCATACGCGTCCGACAAGGTTCCCGCCCATCTCACCTGGTTTTTTTGACACCCATACCAGTTCTTCAGTAAAGCTGTAACCTCCGCCGGTACACCCGCACTAGCCAACTTGCCCCACAGCTTCTCATATAGAACAGTGTCAAAAGCTTTTGAAATATCCAGGAAGCACGCGTATACCGGCGTCCCCCTGTCAGTATAGTACCTGACAACCTGCTTAAGACAAACGATCGCACTCTCAGTGGAAAGCCCAGCTCTGAAACCGAACTGGGCGTCGTGCAGTGAAATATGTTTTAGAAGAATATCATTAAGCAGGCTGTCAAGCACTTTTGCAATTATGGTTGCCAGTGATATGGGCCTGTAATTATTTTTATCTGAGATATCTCCCGTTTTATCCTTTACTATAGGAACAACAATTGTTTTTGTCAATTCCTCTGGCAAGTATCCATGACATAGACATAAATTATAAAACATGGAGAGTATGCGCGGCAGATGAACCCCAGCATACTTAAGATGTTCGATACTGAGGCCGTCATACCCCGGAGATTTGCCTCTGCTCATATTTGCAATAACATTGCGTACTTCTTTAGCCGTAAACCTAATCGATCTCCTATGGTTGACCGCCTCAATACGTTCTGGTTGACGTGACGAATTTGTCACAGTATGCTGTGGTCCTACCCTGAAGTGGTCACTGAAGAGGTTGGCAATCATACTGTGATCACTAATACCATTCACACTCACAGGTAGACCAGGCCTACTCTGCATTTTGCCCGTATGCTTCCAAAACTGTTTAAAGTCACTTTTAGCATGATGAGCAGCAAGGATATCCATTTTAATTTGCTCTTGTCGATCTTGACACCACTTGAGCTTTTTTTTGAATGACTTCCTGCTCTCACACATGTCCACATATGATGGCCCACTTTTAGGCTTTCCGTCGTTTACCCATGTCCAAAATTTCAGCCTGGCCTCCCTATGGTAACCCTTTACGTGCTTATTCCACCCAGCAATGTAACCACCTCTCCTCATTAGCTTCACCCGTGCGTGTGTAGCCGCTGCAGCTTCCGACAAGATGGCAACCAACCTCAAGTACATGTTTTGGAGTAGTTCCCTATGCTCTGCTTTGGAACACAACCCATCGCAACACAGTGAAACCTCAGTTGGAAAATCAACATTTTTAAGCTCTGAATGACATATATCATAATAACGCCGCATCTGGTCAGGTGTACGCTCACCCCACAACACAGTGTTAGGGCCTAAAGCACTTTTCACCCTCTCCTTGCACACTATCTGCTGCCAATCACACTCAAGTATAAGTGGGAAATGGTCAGACCACTGCACATCATAGTCCACCCAAACACTACTAACCGCTGGCAGCGCAGCACCAGTTACGACGCAATGATCTAACCACCTCGCACAACCATGTACTTCGTGATGCCGGTGTTTTACCTGACTACGCTGAGAAGAAACACCAAAAACTACTCATTGCACGGTAGTATGCTTCATTCTTGTAGGAAATAATCTTTTTATCTTTCTTTTTATTTCTGAATCTTTAGTCTCTATGCTCTGTGGTATGATGGTGTGACTTTCCCATTGTTCCGCTAGCGATCACCCGGTATACAATGACAACATGAAATAGGGCGCATTCAATGACATAAATAAATGGGCGTGTAACTTATGAACAAATATAGACAGTGATCTTCATAAAGGAAACCAGATTTAACAAGACCTAATTTATTTGCTAAAAAGTTTATTTGATTTGTCTTTTCTTTGGCTCAGTTTTTTATTTAACGCGTAGAAAATGTGTGAAGGCAATGTCTTCAATGATTTATTTAGCTAACCTTGAAACGAAAACTATTCATATATATATATTAAGCACAGTTTTCAGGATTCCTGGGCTTAAGCAATTAATCTTTAAAATTTTTGATAGGAACCGAAAAAAAAAGACATGATTCAGTTCAAATTTATTTAAGTATCTACAATCTACATGAGAAAAGAAATCGTTGGTGACACACGGATAGACAGACGGACAAGAGAGGGATTTTATAATGGTTCTTTTTTTACCTTTTGAGGTACGAAACCCTAAAAAGAGAAGATTCTGCTAGGACACCCAAACCACAAATGATGGAAAAAACTAGATACCTGAACAATAACTTTTGAACCACTTTTATTTCTACAGAACGTCAAGGATCACGAAAGAAGTCGATTCAAGACAGCTGTATGTCTTTATTACTATTTTTTTCTTTTATATTAAGAAAGTCGGTAATAATAATAATAATATGCGAAAGTGTGGAGGTCGAGGCTTTTTAAATGCTAAGACTCTCCACAATCGCGAGATATGCAGTCTCAGGGAATATTGTTGCCAATAAGCCTGATATAGTGGTGGTGGATCGGATAGTGAGGCGTGCAATGATTATAGACCTATCCGATATAACCGTCCCGCATGACGAGAACCTCGTGAAAGCCGAGAAAGATAAACAAATTAAATATATTGACTTGGCTCGCGAGGTTGTCGACATGTGGGATGTGGATTCCGCAATCATTGTACCGATAGTCGTGTCGGCCAATGGCTTAATAGCCACGAGCCTCGACCAACACCTCAGGAGGCTCTCGTTGGGCAGCTGGATCAAGGGCTTGATTCAGAAAGTGGTACTTCTGGACACGGCTCGCATTGTCAGGAGGTTCCTTTCTCTGGAGTCCTGACCGCCGGTAGCTTGGACCCTATTCCCGATACCGGTGGGCTACTATTTTTTATATTTTTAAATGTTTTTTATATATTTTTTTTTAAATATTTAAAAATGTAAATAATAAGAATGTGAAATAAATAAAGAATGTGAAATAAATAAGATAGGAGATAATAATATTCTTTATTTTCGGACAACAATGATCCAGCGTGTTAGTAAACAATATTATAACTTATTACTAGTGTTAGTAGCTAAAATACAACAGAGAAGAAGACAGAACAGAATAAATATTATTGTGAAAAGGACAACTCCAATCTAATGGTTAGTGATTGTCATTCTATCAACAAAAAGGTTCAAAATAACACCGAATGCCAGGAACCATTATAAATGTTACGAACGGATTCCTAATCTGACCCGGCAAATTGGGCCATAAAAACTATCGAGTCCACACCTCCCATTTAGCGTAAATACGCAGGTGCGTAAAGGTTAGAGGGTGGAAACGGCAAACTATCTCTTATAGGTAAGTGTCATGAACAATTTCTATAAAAAAGTAACGTTATAGCGATCCGGGAAATAGAATAGATACTGCGAAAAGTTTTGTAAGGTCAGGAATATTAGGCGTGTAAGGACTCCGCAAGTAGGAAAGTTTACCTGTATTTTTCTTTGCGAATTGCGGAAAAATATCGTTACACTGTATTTAGGAAAGATAAGTAGTATTATAAAGGCCAAAAAGTCTTCAATGTGGGTAGAAAATGTACTTGATATTGTTATTTTTCGTCTAAATTTCAACGGCTATTTTCATGATTTAAAAAAATACAGCAGCTGGATCGTTGGTTTTACATGATTGGAAAACATTGCTTGTTTAGAATAAACTTATCCTTTTCAATTTTGAATTTTCACAACAGATAAATACATAAGGCATACGTATTTTCTATTGACTGAACATCATTGCTTGTTAAAAACTTCTACCGAAAAGTTTTAAACAAAAACAAATATTCTGTATACATTTATTAACTTCTATACTCCTTTACATGCAAACATGTAAGTATGTCTCACCTTTTTGATCTCAAAATGTTGTTTTGTTTTCAGAATTCCTTCGTAATTTTGACGTAGTTATTTTACTTCTACGACACTATGTCCAAGCAGTCCAAACGGTCACCAAAACGTTTCGGAGTCGCAGCGCTCAATCCGAAGTCGTCGACTTACACGTCATGATATTGACATCGCAGTTACCTTTCTTGTCATAGTGGATAGTGACGTGGGTCTCAATTACGTATTCGATGGGGTATCTTCGCTTTGACGTCTGCTATTCATAATTATAAGCCATTGGGTAAGACATGGCAAATGGTAACACTGTTGCTTCAAAATTAATCTTCATCAGTTTAACATGACATATCATATTATCACGCCTGTATTTCCCGAAAGGTTGGGCAGAAATGTAATAATGTTGATGCTACGTAAACGCCTTTTATTAAGCGAAGAGATTAGCTTAGATCACATCAGTGTTGATATGAAACATTAAAAATACTATTCACTTGATTTGAATGAAACTTTGGATAAGGTTATGAATTAATTTCATACTTATTTCTACCAGTATCAACTAAGAAATCCTCGGTATCATAGCCATCTCATTTGCAAAAGTACCCTAGTGACCGAAATTCATTCATGTATTCTCGTACCTAAATATAAATAAGGGCTTGTTTCGGCAGACTATTCATTTTTATAGTCTCCAGACGCCTGGCCTTATTCAAATAATAACTACAATTTAATTCATTTTGTTTATTAGCAATACAATTTTCGGATTATTAACTTAACTATTGTTGCGTAAGACCTGAGGCAATAAATTGGTTTGGATACCTAAGGGTATTTTAACCTTGAGGAGGGCGAAATGATAACTTCGAGGTTAGGCTTGGATGAGTCGCAGTTTGCTTACCGGGGCAATCTTAGGCTGCCTGTTCATTTTAGCGGAGAAACAAAGAAATTGTAATCAGTGGATTTGCACAAAATCTCCGCACCACGTGAGACAGTGACATTTTGTGCAATTACAATGGTTAAAATTTCTCCGTTTCTCCGCAGCGCTGCCTCGCTCCACCGAAATGGTCAGGCACCCTATATTTGGAGAATGATAATGGGTAGTTAAAACCTGATAATTTTACTATCGTTCGAGGGTTCCTTACCCAAAGCGTCGAAAGGAGCCCAATTTCTCTCGCTCAACCTTCAATCTGTAGTGTCTCCTTAGTCACAAGGATCTTACCCCGTAACTAAGCAACACGACACCTCTTGGCAAGTAGGAATGGTTTCCGATATCCTTGCTTCTGATTACCCGCAACGACTGCGATCTTCATGATTTCTACAAACCGTAAATAAGCTAAATATTGTTACCAGAAATTATTCATCGTCTTCTGTGTTTAGGGAGTTTAAACTGAAACTCAATCTGTACAATATAGTCCACCTAAGCAAAAATAGGGGATATAATTCGTGTATAAGCGAATTTTGGAATAGTTGTAAGTATAGGTGCCTTAAACAGCATACTAAAACTACTGTTGGATGGGGGTGAGGCTAACGGGTAAGGGGGAGGGGGTGTAAAGGTCTCTTTTTTATTTTTCGTAAATAACTCGTAAACGGTGGTCCATAGTAAAATATGTTCTTATACATAAGTAATCTACATAACAAAATTAAATGACTTCCAAAAAGGAGGTTCTCAATTCGGTGGATATCTTTTTATGTATTTGCACCGATTACTCCGAGGTTTCTAATCCGATTTCTGTGATTCTTTTTTAATTCGATGCGGTATACTTGCCATTTGGTCCCGTAAAAATTTTATTCAGTTTAGTTCAGTAGTTTTTATTTTATGAGCATTTTTGCTTGTTTTCTACAAAAAGATTCTGTACGCTTTTCGACAGGATCAATATTTAATGAGATATGGAGGGAAAAATATGGACAATAACAAAAATACCTTTCTTTAAGAATTACACGTATAGCCCTAAAAATAAGATTGCTAATTCGAAAAAATTGAACTTACGTAGACAGTTAAACATGATGAGAAATATTAATATGCAATAACGATTCTACATCCATTTCAACACGAATATGACTACACAAAACATTATTTCAGCTGGTACCAAAGCCCGTATCAATATTCCAATTAAAAGAAAGCACAAAAATGATTCGTTTACTTTTAATTAGCAGATATTGGCAGTCGTCGGCGATCCTTACTTAATCTAATGGGAGCCGAATGTATGCCGGATATAGGGCGAACCGCATTTAATATTTACTCAGAATTTCCTGCAGGTGGCTGGTATTTGGTTACAGTGGTTTAACCTATTTTGTAAAAGAGGATGTTTCTATTTGGGTGTTTTGTAAATGCTTATTTTGTTGGTATGTAAACAGTCAGCTTAATTTTGCTGCTTTTGTTTTCAGGGTTCCTTACCCAAGAGGTAATCCATGGAACCCAATTACTAAGCCTCCGCTGTCCGTCCGTCCATGCGTCCGTCCATCCATCCCTGCGTACTTCCGTCTGTCTGTCAGCGGGCTGTATCTCAAGAACCGTAATAGATATACAGAGCGTATATTTATATTGTCGCTATAACAACACAATAATAACAAATAATAAGAATTGGCTCCCATAAAAGGAACGTGTTTTTTCAGTTTATGGTACGGAACCCTTCGTGTGAGAGACCGACTCGCACTTGGCCGGTTTTTTGTGTAATTTCAAGCATTGCTGTTGCTTATATAATTCTTACATGGAAATAAAAAAATATATAAAAAGAATCGAACACACGACCACCGGGTCACTAGGCAAACGCCTAAACTACTCGACTACGGAGGCAGTTATTGATAACATTATGTGATTGATTTGTCTACCTCGCATTTTCCTGATTAATCTGGTGTCAGCCTCTTGTCTAACTTGATGTATCGAGTACCAGAAGGTATATAGGCTGAATGCCTACCTGACCTGCACAACCAGTAACTGGGTAACATGATCTGGGCAAGATTGGAGTCAGATTTTCTGGCTTTTGACTTTCCGAAACGACTGTCAAACGATGTACTGTCCGGTAGGAGGATCCTCCCTTTTCAATGGAGGTTTGTAGGACTTTACTCTCTGTACCGCATACCCCCAAAGTACTTTTCAAAGCACGGAGATGCCACGGACCGACCTTGACAAGGGTTGCTTACCCCAGCAGATTGGACCGCCTGGCTGTAATTATTTAGCCATGTCATAACTATACTGCCCTCCCGAACTTGAAGGGCAGTAACACAAAAAACAACGAAAAGTTTAGATCCTACACTTACGTGTTGAAGAATTTGTTTGAAAGTGTCACCGCTGGCCTGGAACATAAAGGGCATATAGTGGTACACGGGTGGTATAAGACAGTATACTGGCCAGTGCTCATGACGTCATGAATCTGACGCCATATTGTACTGGTGTGCCACTATAGAGTACTGGTGAGACAAATGTCAAATGTGACGTATTATTAGTATTTATATCAAACGTCAAACGGGTGTGACTTTGAGGAATTGTTTAATTTATAACGTCAATGCACTGGCCAGTATATTTCGGAACGAATCAACAGTATGGCGACGATTTATGACGTCATGAGTTCTGGCCAGTATACTGTACTATATTTCGGAACACACACAGTAAGAGTCTGGCACTCCCTTCCGCTCCAGAGCGTAAGAAGTTATTTGATGATTTCCTATCCTAAAAAAAATACACTTGCGTTTAATATAAAATAATTAATTCTTACCTTGTAACATTATTGTAACGCTTTTAAAGAACCCTTAAGGGTAGACAGATTAATAGGGTTCAGTAGTTGGAGCTTAAGTTTCCAATTTACATCTTTGTGTAACTCAAAGCCTTGCGGACGAACTTTCCTCAAACTATAATCGACTAGTCAACCTTTGGCCGATTAAGATTGAAGGCCGGAGTGGAAACAAATAGAAGCTATAGTGTTGATTCCTAAAAAAAGCAATCATGCAAAAGATTTGGAGGGACGCGGATGGGTTTTAATCAGTAAGAGTCTGACATTTCTTTTTGATTGCCCATACTAAAAAAAAACTGGCCAAGTGCGAGTTGGACTCGCGTGCAAAGGGTTCCGAAGGAATTTTATTTTTTTAACATGTTATTTTAACACTAAATACTTCTTATAGGTTTATCTCAATTCAAATATTTTTCAAAATTTTAGGCTCAGTAGTTTCGGAGATAAGGGGGGTATGGACATTTTTCGTATAATTTCTTGAATAACTTCAGAACGATTTATTTTAAAATTATGAAAAAATATAATTCTCACAGTAAGCCCTTTCATTTGATATGTCACACGATATTGTTCAAAAAACTTTTTTTTTATAGAGCCCATACTAAAAATTTAATAATTTACGTAACGCGTCCGTGTTTGGGTCACAAAAGTCCATATGTGTACCAAATTTCATTAGAATCGGTCCAGTGGATCCGGAGAAAACTGGCTGTGACAGACGGACAGACAGACAGACACCCAAGTGATCCTATAAGGGTTCCGTGTTCGGAACCCTAAAAAACCTTTGATGAACAAAACTTTGATGCGTTTTGACTTTTTCATTTCTAATTGATTTGAAAAAAAATATAAGTACAGTGCTTTTATAAGGCAACTGACGGACTCAATAGAATCATAATATATTTATTTTTTATGCAGGAAACTTCCCAATAGTAAGCAACCTCTTTGATAGCACATCAGAAACCTATACAAACATAGGTGACTCCTTAAGAACGTTGATCTTCATTAAAAACCACCATCATTAATAAGGCAAACCAAATTCCCCAAAACATTGTGACTTTGCCAAGGCCAGACACCATACAGAATGGAATCGCTGCTACTAGATACGCCATCTTTACATATAAATACGATATGTGTCTTTTTTTAATGTCAAAATAAGAACTTTTTTCAAAAAGCATATATTTTGCACGGTTGTTATATTACCAAAAAAAACTGGCCAAGTGCGAGTCGGACTCGCGTGCAAAGGGTTCCGAACAATTTTTTTTTTAACATGTTATTTTAACACTACAGACTTCTAATAGGTTTTCCTGTAATCTTTAGGTAAAGATCTGCTATCTCCGTTTTTTTCCAAATTTTAGGCTCAGTAGTTTCGGAGATAAGGGGGGGAGAATGGTCATTTTTCGTCTAAATTCTTGAATAACTTCTAAATCATTTATTTTAAAATTATGAAAAAAATATAACTAAAACCCTTACAGTAATTCCTTTGATTTGATATGTCACACGATATTGTTTTTTTTTTAATTTTCTAGTTTGACCCCCAAAAGTGACCCCCATACTAAAAAAATAATAATTTACGTAACGCGTCCGTGTTTGGGTCATAGAAGTCCATGTGTGTACCAAATTTCAACAGAATCTGTCAAGTGGATCCGGAGAAAACTGGCTGTGACAGACGGACAGACAGACAGACAGACAGACAGACAGACAGACAGACACCCGAGTGATCCTATAAGGGTTCCTTTTTTTTTCGGAACCCTAAAAACACAACTTTGAAAGTTGTAGTCTTTTTGTCTGTTTGTTTTGGTTGATCTCCGAAACAACAGAATCAATATCGAATTTCATAGGCAGATAAATGATGTTATAAGGCTACTTTCATTTCTTCAGAGTTAAAAAATTACAACTTATGAAATCCTTGCTAATTTTTTAAATTTATAAATGCGATAGTAACTCTGTCTGTCTGTCGCGCTTTCACGCTAAAACTACTGCGCCGATTTCAATGAAATTTAGTGCAGAGATAGTCTAGAGCCTAAGAAAGGGATTACGTGGGCGAAACCGCTGGCAGAAGGTAGTTATAAATAAAATCCAATTCAATTAACATGGAAATGTTTGAATTTATGCAGACGAAATCGTGAGTAGCAGATAGTAACTTTTTTTTTGCCTACAGTATAAGTATAAATGTGTGTAAAAGTATCACGGGTCATATCCGTAGTCAAAATTGTCACGAGCCGTCAATGTTTAGGGTTACGTATACAAAGGGTTTTTTTATTAATTTTAAATCTGACTGAAATGTTTTATTTTGAACTGTAGTGGTATTTGATTTGTTAGTAATTTAATTTATATTTGTTTGTAATTTATTTTGTTATTGACTTTTTACTTTATTTTAGTGTGACATAAATATTAATATTATACTGAATTATTTCATAATAGGGAATATGCATGCAATTTTTTTATTTGCAAAATGAAATTCTTATTAACTCTAATAAACAATTATGAAATTATTTTTTAAATACCTTCATCAGCGATGAAGTTATAAAGCTTCAAAGTTTACAATTAGAAAGAGAAGTCCGATATGAATTGTGATGTCAATGTTCTTGGCGCCTATACAGCTGCCATAGAAAACAGCGTTTTCGCGAGAGGGACAGATACATTTGTTTAAAATAATTATATCTCGTTTGTTTTTCGAGCTATTTTAATTCTATTTTCACTGTTAGTATTATATTTGTGTATATTTTTAGATAAACTGTATAGATAATAAATATTTTTTTCATGCATATTCCCTATTTTTTATTTGGTTTTTTTGTAATTACATTACAATATTTGCATACCCATGTGGTGGTTAAACATGGAGAACATTAAAATACTTATAAAAAAGAAAACATCAATGTACATTAATTTATACACATGTTTGCAAATAAATAAATGATTTCCGATTTCTGATCCATACACCCGTCCGTCTGTCCGTCTCTCAGGGGGCTATATTTCATAAACCATTATAGGTAGACAGTTGAAATTTTCACAGAGTGTGTATTTTTGTTGCCGCTATAATAAAAAATAATAAAATAAAAACACAATGGTACGTAACCCTTCAGGCACGAGTGCGACTCGAACTTGGCAGATTTTTAAAAGTAACCAGCAACTCTCGCTGACACATCTAGTAAGGGCCGCAAAGACTTTCTAACGTACGCGTGCCAAAAACCAATTTATCGAACATTCCAACGCCATTCCCCCTCTTAGCTACGTATGTATGGTTGACAACCAATTTCAAACAACATTTATCTCGGTTGCCTTCTATAAATCGATTACCATAAACTCGATATCCGATTAAATAGTCACTAATCGGTTTAATTCTGAAAGATGAAAGTCGCTGGTCTGAAGATAAACGAAATATGGCTTTCGCTATTATGGTATGCTAATCATTTTGTCAGAACAGATTATTTTGAGCGAGAGGGTAGATTGTTTTGATTAAATTTAATAGTCATTATACAATATCAGTTTGTGAACACCCACTGTTTCATAGGAAACCTTCAAGAATAAGTTGGCGGACTTCTATTATTATTGGTTGTTCTGTAACAATTTAATCACATTTAATTTTATTATTGCTTGTCTACCTGTAGGTTGTTTTGTAAGTTGGTCTGCCTTAATAACGAGGACGCGATATTTTTAGTGATGATTTTTTATCAGTGCGTGTTGCCAGTGATGACATACGGAACTGAAACGTGGTAGCTTACAATGGGCCTCATCAGAAAGCTCAAAGTCACTCAAAGGGCAATGGAGAGGGCAATGCTTGGAATTTATTTGCGTGATTGAATCAGGAATGATGACATCCGCAAGAGAACCAAAGTTACCGACATAGCCCGAAGGATAGCCAAACTAAAGTGGCAGTGGGCAGGGCACATTGCTCGTAGAACAGATGGTCGATGGGGTCGAAAAGTTCTGGAGTGGCGACCGCGTACCGGAAGGCGTAACGTTTGAAGGCCTCCCACAAGGTGCAACGATAACCTGGTGAAGGTCGCGGGTAGCCGATGGATGCGAGACGCACAGGACCGGTCGTTGTGGCGACGCTTGGGGGAGGCCTATGTCCAGCAGTGGACGTCTTTCGGCTGATATGATGATGATGATGATATTTTTAGAGTTCCGTACCCAAGGGTTAACCAACGGAACCCAATTACTAAGCCTCCGCTATCCGTCCGTCCGTCCGTCTGTCTGTCAGAGGGCTGTATCTCAAGAACCGTAATAGGTAGACAATTCAAATTTTCATAGATTGTGTATTCGTATTGCCGCTATAACAACAAATTATAAAAACTGGCCAAGTGCGAGTCGGACTCGCGTGCAAAGGGTTCCGAACGAATTTTATTTTTTTAACATGTTATTTTAACACTACAGACTTCTAATAGGTTTTCCTGTAATCTTCAGGTAAAGATCTTTTATCTCCATTTTTTATTTCGAAATATTAGGCTCAGTAGTTTCGGAGATAAGGGGGGAATGGTCATTTTTCGTCTAATTTCTTTAATAACTTCAAAACCATTTATTTTAATATTATGAAAAAAATATAATTAAAACCGTCACAGCCCTTTCATTTGATATGTCACACGATATTGTTCAAAAAACTTCCCCCAAAAGTGACCCCCATACTAAAAATTTAATAATTTACGTAACACGTTCGTGTTTGGGTCACAGAAGTCCATATGTGTACCAAATTTCAACAGAATCGGTCCAGTGGATCCAGAGAAAACTGGCTGTGACAGACGGACACACAGACACCCGAGTGATCCTATAAGGGTTCCGTTTTTTTTTTCGGGACCCTAAAAATTAAGGTTTATGGTACGGAACCCGGCCGGTTTTTTTTATAGGCACGCGTTTGACCACTATCTCACCTGATAGTAAGCGATGATGTGGTCGAAGATGGAGCACGCTTGCCTAGAAGTGACCTATTCATTGCTGATTAGATATATTCGCTGTACAAAACTGAATACGTTCGGAAAGCAAGAATGCCCCATAAACAGTCGGTAATGGTGTGGACATGTCCCTCAGTTTACTACTGCAGTATGACCAAAGAGCCGTTCCTTTTAAGTGTAAATACGATTTTTATGCGACAGAGGTACTTTCATGAAGATACTTTTAGTGTTTAGCGAAGATTTTATCAAAAGCTTTGCGTGTTATGTTCTGAATGGGTAAAGTCTCTTTTGAGCTTCATTCGTCCACCGACAGAGGGCGCTTTCTGGTTTCGCCGATTAACGCGACGATCGCGAATTAATAAATATTCGTTTATTTGAAAAACCCGATGGCCCTTAATTTTTTATTTTTATTATTGTTTGTTATAACGGCAATAGAAATACACACTCTGTGAAAATTTCAACTGTCTACCTATTACGGTTCTTGAGATACAGCCCGCTGATAGACAGACGGAGGGACGGACGGACAGCGAAGATTTAGTAATAGAGTTCCGTTGGTTGCCCGTTGGTTACGGAACCCTAAAACATTGTGACAGCTTTTGAGCAAAATATAAGCAAAACCGTCATATATATTCTTCAGTAATTCAAAAATTTACTTACTAGATTGAGAAATTAGTCCAAAAAAAACCTTTTACGAGTACATACCTGTGGCATAACGTTAAAATAAACGGCTCACATAGAAAAAGCCCCACTACGTACTTGCGAAGCTTTTATTACAGTATTAGTTGCTCATAAATCCAATAAGTTATTACGTTACGTCACTTCAAGAGGCAGAAAACTTATTTTATTGATACCA